>JAUJYP020000784.1:2572775-3859163 GCA_030674075.2 Linum usitatissimum
CGTTTTCATACCAAGAAGAAAGCAAGTCCTACTGTCAAGCACTGATCGTTGGTCCATCATCGACCGGTCAAGTTCCACTGCTCAAGGACTTCGGAGTTGGAGGCGCGGTGTGTTTAGGCCAAATAAACATATTTCACTTGGAGAGTACGTTTAACGAGCAAGAAAGACGATTGATGGTGGACCGTGAATCAATACATCCCAGACCACACTTGTGGAGATAGTGCGCATAATTTCTCGCACACGCAACTCGACATTAATTATATTGTTGATGCCATCATGCATTTGATGAGTGACTGCCCCCGCTTCAGGCTAGTAATGGTGCAGAAAAAGATTGCGAAGACGTTCCAACGAAAAATCTCATACCACAAAGCTTGGTACAGGAAGCAGTGAGCGATGGAACGTACATACGTAAACTGGGAGGAGTCCTACAACTTGCTTCCAGATTTCTTTAACGAGGTGCAACTTCAGAATCTTGGAACGCAAGTCGAGTTTCAATTGGACGACGTTGTGGTTGGTGCCGCAGCATGAAAGTTGTTCAAGTTGGTATTTTGGAGCTACAGATCAAGCATCAATGCTTTTTTTCACTGCCCGCCGGTACTGGTTATTGATGGTACGTTTCTCACAAGGAAATATTCTTTGACTCTGCTAATGGCGAGTGGGTTTGAAAAAAATCATAACATCATTATTGTCGTATTTTCCATCATCGACAAAGAGACTCTCAAGTCGTGGATGTGGTTCTTTGATTGCATCGAAAGACTGGTAACAGACAGGCATAACATCTGTGGCATATTTGATCATCACACGGGTTTATGATATATGATGGCCAACATAGGTAGGGGTGGATATGGAGATTGTGCAGTTGACACTATCTTAGCAACTACAATAGCCACGTTAAGGAGTGAACCATGAAGGAAAGACTTAAGGAAATAGTGTATGAGGGATCGTGGAGGCGGTTCAATGCCAATATTGCTTGTGTTTTTCAGGCTGACATTAGGCTTGGGATTAACAAGCCTAGTTGGGTTCTTGTTGACCAAGCACTATGGAGTAAGGTGGTTGACTCTGCGCTGGGCGGTTGGTGCTACGACATTATGACCACGAATATGGTTGAGAGTATTTAAAGGCACTCGGGCACTTCTTGTTTGTGCACTGGTTCATGCAATGTTTCACACCTGCGTATCTACATCATTCTGTCCAGTTTGAAGTAATTGGGTTTGAAGCACTAACTAAGATTCTAATATTGTTATGGAATTATGTTGTATGGGTATTTCAATGAACGTCGGACAAACTATGACAAGGACATGGCTTAGAATCACTTCTGGACTGAGCATTGTCGGAGTCTGATGCATGTGCGCAATATCGAATTTCTTACTCATGAAGTACGCACCTATGATCATGACCAGGGCGAGTATGATGTGGTCACAACTTATAACGCCAACAACCGATCAGGAGTCAAAACCTTGCGAGTTTACCTCTGCCACTAGTATAGAACGGGTAGATGTAGATGTGGTATATTCCAACAGTTGAAGATCCCTTGCAGCCATGCTTATGTGTTCTTAAATACGATCAACTTCAAACCATATGACTATGTGCAACACATGTACCGATTGTCAACCATTACACGGACTTATGCAACTAGCTTCCATCCAATTGAAGGACCCGAAAGATGGCAACACCATGCTGGAAAAAAGATCATCACCAATGAATTTCACCTCCGTGCCCAAGGAAGACCAAGACACAATAGTATCCATAATGAAATGGATTGGGGATTTGAAGATGTGGAGGCATTTTTGCACCTCGTGCCAACAAGAGTGTCACCGAAGAGGAAATCGCCCAGCCATCCCCCCGTTCAAGATGGCACAACAGAAGGACTTTCCCAACCACTCAAAGGTCGAACGGGAATCCAAACACATCGAGCGGTAGGCATGCCCTATAAAAAGATTTCATTTGTATTGTTTTCATTTGGTGTTTTCATGTTACCTTCTCATTTCATGCTTTTGTTAGTACTTTGTGATGTTGTATTTAGTGTAATCTCATGTTGAGTTTTGTGATGTTCTATTCTGTGTAATCTCATGTTGAATCTACGCACAAACTTTACTATATGACAATTTTTGGTGCACTCATTTCAAGTCCTGGTGCAGAAAAATAGCCTTTGGGGGCACTACAAAATGCGACGCGGGGTGGATAGCGCCATGCAGTGCAGGTCTTGCTCCAACGGCTAGTTTGTAACAGACTGCTCAAGGATTATGACTATGTGATAGATTATCACCCAGGGAAGGCCAAACGTCATGGTTGATGCCTTAATTAAGAAGGAAAGGTTTACAGAGCTAATAGAGCTAAGGAGTCTAGGGGCAGAACTGGAGGTGGACCCAGTCAAAGGGGTTTGGCAAAACTGATGGTGAGGTCTTTGCTACTTGATCGAATCAAGAAGTGGCAAGCCACCGATGCGTTGGTAGTCGATACTCGACGAAAAGTGGTGAAATGAGATGTCACTCCCTACTCTTGGAAGGAAGGTCTGATGTTACTCTAGGAGAGAGTGTATGTGCGTCCCCGCTCCAATTTGAGGAAGGACATCCTAAATGAGGCCTATTACTCTACCTAGAGTATGCACCCGAGGGAGACAAAGATGTATCAGATGCTCCGCTCCCATTATTAGTGGCCCAGTATGAAAAAGTAAGTGATAAATCATGTCTCTAGTGTGTGGTGTGTCAGAACACAAAGTTTTACCATTGGACGTTGGGTGGGTTACTTCAACCTATACACATACCGGTGTCGATGTTTGAGGAGATAGCAGGACAATATGTGGAGAACATTCAAACGTTTCACGGAGTACCTAAGATGATTATATCGAATCGGGACCCCAATTTTACTTTGTCTTTCTGGAAAGGATTTCATGCTTCCCCGAGGATGAAGTTAAATTTCTCTACGTCTTATCATCGGTAGAATGAAAGACAGTCGGAATGGACCATACTTACTTTGGAAGACTGGATCCGCTCCTATGTGCTCGAGTTCCAGGAACCATGGCTAAAGGTTCGGTTGATGGTGGAGTTCGCTTACAATAACTCTTACCATCACAATATCGTGTAGCTCCGTTCGTGGCCCTATATATTGCAGGACCAAAGTGGCTCACTCATCCCCATCCGGTTCAAACCCGATGTGGAGGAGCTAGGATTGTATTGTCTACTCATAGTCTTATAAATGTTTAGTTTGGACCCGAAGTGGATAAGATTTTGTGTTATTTGGTCTAATTTGATAGTCATGTAGACGTTAATAATAAAGAAATACTTGCTCAAGGATCAATTACATTGTAGACAATGTAAGGAATTGCAAGAGATTGGCCGAGGATTGTATTGTCTACTCATAGTCTTGAAAATTGGTTCATTACATGAGTCACGATCATGCATATAAGTACCATATATAAGAACTATGAAGAAAATGTGGTATACTCTTAGCTCCCTTTGTAACTGCAACCTCAATGAGAAGATATGAGCACAATGTTAAAAAATGTCTCGACCACAAAGAAGATTTCAATATTGATGATGAGCGAGTGAAACGACGAAATATTTAAAAAATAATAAATTGTTGGTTGAAGACGATGACTGTTAAGGATGAAATTGACTTTTACGAGATCCAAAATTGCAATGTCAATATATCAGAAAACGAGTATCCGCTACTGGAGGTTCGCGTATTCACTCCGAATGGGGCCTCTTGCACCTTTATCATGAGTAAGGCAAATATAACTATTTATCATATTCATATGCAAAAATGGGTCGTTTTAGTTTAAGAATCAATACTTTTACACTGCAGAATTCAAGGTGTTGGCAAAGTATAAAGGAAATCATTTCACGAAGCCATGGAATAAAGTTGGACCGAAGGTGTTAATTGATGCAGTAAAGTACCTCGCAAATAACATTGTTAATTGACCGAGAGTTGATGCAACACACAGAAGAATGTTTGAAGTTATCATAGTTCACAAATACTAAGCTGTCATATTTCATCCAATTGCAAAATATATATTTAGAACTATAGTTAGCTTGCAAACGATAAAGTGGATAAGAGTTTTGTTATTTGGTCCAGTTTGATAGGCATGTAGACGTTAATCGTAAATAAATGCTTGCCCAAGGTTCAATTAAATTGTCGACATCGTGAGAAATTGCAAGGCATTGAGCAACCATTGGATTGACTACTCATATTCCGGAAAATTAGATCATTACATTGAAAATCATTGAAAACCATACGTAAAACACGTTGGACAATTCTGACTCTACTTTACATATTTTAATTGGGATTCCGGCTCACATATGTTGATGACCCATTTACATGTTAGTGGCACTAAAATGGCCCGCGTAGAGTTAGTCTAGCGCTTGTCAAAGCCCGCGATAATAGTTATTTGTGGCGCTTACCAAGGCCCACTGATAAGGCTAGAATTTGTAGCAATTATCTATCGTTTTATGCATGCTTTTTGAGTGATTATTAGTTAGTTCGAGAATCATTCCTATATGATTTGGTGTTTTGGCATCACATGGCTAGATCCGTTCATTTGGACCGTTTTGGTCCATTTAATGTGTTCTTTGTCGTATTTGTCACCTACTGGTACTTCGGAGATAGGTGGTCTGGCTATGAAGCCAAGTACGTGAAGTAAAGCACAATTGGAGCTCCAACGAAAGATCGAGAAAGGGAATAGAGAAGCAGAGGGGTTTCACACCGTGCATCACTACACATAGTGCAGTCCTAAGACTTGTTGAAATCCTCAACCTCAAATCAAGGGAACGGCGTGCACCCCTGCACGACGTTCCGCCCTTTTTGCTATGAGGAACATTGGAGAATAGGAGGCGCACGGGATGCACCCCTGCACGCCGTTCCCTCCTTTTTGCTACACAGAACACTAAAACCAGGGAGGTGGACGACGTGCACCCCTGCACAGCGTGTAGCCTCCAGTTTCAGCAGGTTCCTATAAAAGGGCTGATTTTGAGGAAAGAGAGAAACAATCCCCCAACTTCCTTTTTCCTCGATTCTTCCCGACCCTCCTCAGCAAAAACCAGCACACAACCTCCCCTAGAAGCTCAATTAAAGATCCAAAGGAGTTCCTACCAAAGATTGAAGCTAGGATTGAGGCTAGAAGACTAAAGGCAACGATTAGAGGAAGAACAAGCCGTTATCTCTTCGACAAGATGATGATTAGGGTTTCTTTTGATTTGTCTCCTTCTACCTTTTGTGTTTCTTCTAGATTTAAATGTTATTCATAGTGTAATTGGCGGGCGTTCTCGTTTGCACCAAATGGACCAAGTTGGGTGTAGTTATCAGTAGCTTATCCGTTGATGGACCAAGTTAACGATATTTCCAATTACTCGTGATTTCTTTTAATTCTAGGAGAACACCTTATCACTTTGTATTTCTTCTCGGTGTTCGTTACCGGCTAGCCTGATTAAGGTTATTTCTACCTTAGTTGAGAAGCCAGTAATGGTAATCCGCGCGCATGATCGTGTCGCGGATTCATCTGAGTGATAGGAGGATTCATTTTATTCAATCCATGTCCAACATTCGTTCGTTTTGAATGTGTTTAGAAAGTTGAGCTTGATGACTCATCTCTTCCAAGAACTCGCTTTATCTCTTTGAATCAACCTTCAAATTGTTAATTTAATTTAATCATTAGAGTAATTAGAAACCAAAACCAATTTTTTCAGTCTAACCCGTGTTGAAGAGTTTGTGTAGAAGCATAAGGAGAGGAACCTTTGGACACATACGACAATTGTGTCGTCGAATCAACATCAGAGTTATTTCGGCGATCAAGTTTTTGGCGCCGTTGCCGGGGACTTCTCTCGTTCCTTCGAAAAGACTTAGTCAGCACCGATTTAGGCATTCAGCTCCATTTTAGTTTTTGTTTTCCCATCTCTTTGTTGTTTGTTTGGGTTCCACTTTGGTGTGTTGTTTTTGGATGTGCAGGAGTTTAGGTGCAATTTATGAGACAATCTAACCAAGGTGGGTACAATACGGGTGGTTACCAAAGCAACTTCCGACCTAACCAAGGTGGGTACTACAACTACCCACCAAACAATCAAGGCTACCGGAACTATCAACAAGGGTCGAGACCTCAAGGACAAGTTCCAACCCAACCGCAGGAAGCTCCTCAGAGGCCTCCATGATAACCAAATTCGAGGTACAACCAGGGGTTCCAAGGAAATCAAGTTTACCACCAGGAAAATCAGAGGGGTTATCTACCCCAAGGACAAAAACAGGGTTATCAAGCTTTTCCCGGGTTCCCACAAGCAGCTGCAGCGCAGTTAGACCATCATCACCAGCAGCGCCTCCGACTGACAACAACGCCATGCTACTCTAATAACTTCAGAACCAACAAACTCTCATCTAGAACCAACAGACTTCCATCAACCACTTGGAAGTTTAGATGGGACGCCTCCTCTCCATTCGGCAACCGGGTACCTTACCTGGAAATACTGAGGAGAATCCCAAAGGTGAATATGCTGAGTTGAAGACCATCACAAATAGGAGTGGGAAACAAATAAATCTCATTCCCACAATAGTGAAGCCTCTTGTGATGGTTCCTCCGAAGTTGGTTGCTGAAGATAAAGGACTCAAGGAGGATGAGTTACTAGACAAGGATGCAGCTAATGACAATGACGATGGATCCAAACGGGCTGAAGAAGAAATGGTCTCAGATCCCTTGGGAAAGGGCCCCGCGACGACCAATGGAGTTAGCTCTAGCTCAAAACTGATTTTGGCACCTTACAAGCCAAAGGCCCCATATCCCAACCGGCTTAATGAGGATTCTCGAGCCAGGAGTTTTGCTCAGTTCGTGCAAATGCCTAAGGGAGTACAACTCACCCTTCCCTTCACTGAAGCCATTGCCAAGATGCCCATGTATGCAAGATTTTTGAAGGAGATCTTAACCAACAAGAGGAAGCTGACGGAAGCTGCTAACGTCACCCTCAATGAGCAGTGTTCAACCATAGTCTCCACATTCATTCTGACAAAGCTCAAGGATCTGGGTTGTTTCCATATCCCTTGTAGAATTGGTGAATTGGATATAGAATTGGAATTGGTGAATTGATAAATGTCAGAGGTCTGGTAACATCTCTAATCTAGATGAGATGCCTCAAAATGTTAATCTTGTATGTGAAATCTTTAATGTTTGGGGGATAGACTTTATGGGACCATTTCCTCCGTTTAATGGTCTCAAGTATATCTTTGTCGTAGTTGACTATGTCTCTAAGTGGGTAGAAGTCGTGGCTCTTCGTGCTAATAATGCTAGAACTGTAGGGAAATTTTTAATTAAGTTGTTCTCTCGGTTTTGAACACCTCGTGCGATCATTGGTGATATGGGCACCCATTTTAAGGGTCAGTTAGACCGGGTGTGCCACCGTTTTGGTGTCTCACACCGCTTCTCTACTGCCTATCATCCTCAGACTAGTGGCAACCTGAGGTGACGATCCGAGAGCTGAAAAGAATTCTACAAAAGTTCGTCGACCAATCAAACAAAGATTAGCCGAGTAAGCTTGATGACGCTCTCTGGGCCTATCGTACCGCGTACAAGACACCTATAGGGACCACTCCCTATAGACTCGTCTATGGCAAGTTTTTCCATCTACCGGTCTAACTTGAGTATCGAGCTTACTGGGCTTTAAATTTCTCAACATGGATGCTAGTGCTGTAGGTGAACATCGAACGTTTCAGATATATGAGCTGGAGGAGCTCCGTCACCACGCCTATGAGAGTTGTCGCATATACAAGGAGCGGACCAAGAAGTACCACGACTCCCGCTTACAGACTATCAAAGAATTCAAGGAGGGAGACCTCGTCCTCCTTTTCAACTTGAGACCCAGGCTATTTCCAGGAAAGCTGCTATCCCGATGGAGTGGTCGTTCACCATGACTAAAGTCTTCCCTTATGGAATCATTGAGGTAACAGCGTCACCCTCCTCTGAACCTTTCAAAGTAAACGGTCATCGATTGATTCTCTAACGAGTTCGTAACACTGTAGGTGTTGTCGATGAGGTTGATTGTTTCCCACTTTGAATTGTTCATGGGAGACCGTCTAGCTAATGACGATAAACAAGCGCTCTTGGGCGGCACCCCTTGCGTATCCCTTGTTAGAATAGTGAATAAATTACCTTAGATGCTAGATATTGGATGTATGATTGGTGTGAATTTTGCGTTTAGGTCGAGTCTTGAGTCATTGATCGTGTCATTGGTGATTATTGAGGCAAATTGAAACCTAGGAGAGTTGTATTTGTTGATTGATGAATACTGGAATTGCTGGAAATTGAATGGAAATTTTTCGTGAAAACAGCCTGCACGCCGTTCACCCAAGGACGCCGTGCGTGTGGTCTGTTTTTCAGAAACCTGCGGCCCCTAAATTGAGGAACAGCGTGCACACCTGCAAGCCATGCAGCATTGAATTTCCAGAAACCCGCGTACCACAAAATAGGGAACAGCGTGCACCCCTGTAAGTCGTGCACCCTATTTTGAATCCGAAAACTCCATGTTTCCTCTCTCCACGGGTTTCCCCCTTTTATTCTCCTTTCTTCCCCGCCGCCGCCCCTTTCCTCCTTTCTTTCTCCTCCCTCCTCCTCCTAACCTTCCTTCCTCCTTCTCCCCCTTCCTCTCCTCCCCCTCCATCTTCCCTCTTCCCCTCCCTCTCTTCCTCCCCTCGTCGACCTTCCCCTCCTATCTTTCTGAACCCACCGCCACCCGACCTCTCCCTAAACGCTCTAAAACCACCATCCCCTCCTTCCCCTACTCCCTGTCGACCCCCACAACCTCCCCTTCCCTTCCTCCACCCTTCCCTTTCCTCTACACCCATAAACCTCCCCCCACAACCCTCAATCAACAAAAACACCCAACAATAACCAAAACACCCAAAACATCAATTACATCCTCATTCGGACGATTCTAGGTTTCTCGTCGGTCTTCTTCAACTCAGTGGCTCCAAATTTCATTATCCAACCCTCAATTTCGATTTCCACCAATTTCGGTTAGTTCTCAAATTTTTGAGGTCAAACAGTATAGATTTTCTGAAATTGGCTCAATTAGGATGATTACATGTGAACATAGTGCCTTAGGTGTTTAACTTGCATATCTATCATGTTTCTTGTGCCATTGAACTTGAATTTTTCTTGGAAATTCGGTTTTTCGATAACGGTAGAATTATCAAGTTCGACCAAATTTTGAAATTTCAAACTGTTGATGATTTCCATGTGTTCCCTATGCTTTGTTGATGATTTTCTATGCCTATGCCATAATCGATTGCTCCCACTTGTGTTGTTCCGCTGATTTCATTATTTATGCTTATGTGTTGAGCACCCGAAATTGTGTGGAGGTTATGTCGATTGGATTAAGTGGTCTATGGTCTTCATGTTTTGCTGCTATGGTTGATGCTCTTGGTGGATGTTCATATGCTATGTGCACTTGTTTTCTATTGTTCCATGTATTGCCTATCCCGTGTTTGGAGCTTGTGTCACTAGTACTAGTTTTTATGGTTGCCTACCGTTAGAATGTTGCATTTGATGGATGTTCGTTTTGGTTCCCTTCATTCTATGATTTATGCCTTGCCTTATTCTTGATTTCACGAGGAGGTGAACACGTTAAGTGTGGGGGAGGGGGGAATATGTTTATATTGTGGGTGATGTGGATGTTAATCAACATGCAATTTTGTTCGAATTATGTGGTTGTGATAGTTGTGCAGGATGAATAGGAAGAAGACACCTGTCATAGGCCTAGGGAAGGTTACCTGCATTGGGAATAGGCCGCGACTAAACCCTTCCTCCCCTTCCTCTACTGGGACTAGTCCACCCTGATCTCCACAATGAGCTTCTTTATCTAGTCGTCCACAGCCGGCTGGAACTTCATCCTCTGCTCATCCACGCCGTTCACGGCCAGCTTCTCAGCTGGACACACCGTTAGATCCCATTCCAGCCGCTGCTACTACTTTACCGAGCCCAAAGGTGAATTTTCCCTTCGATACGGAGTGTATCGAACTTGGGCCACTACACCACATGGGTACCTTGACTTCCAGAGCTTCATGGAGGAAAGGTGAAACACCTGGTTGATGGCATACTGCGAGAGAGCAGGTATTTGGCCGCTGGTACGGTTCGACGATCAGGAGCTCCCGCATACAACCAGGGAGTTCTACTCCATGGTGAAGATAGAAAGGTACGCCTCTACTCAAGAGGCGGGAGGCATCAAGTTTCGACTAGGAGGTCGACCGTTCTCTTTTTCAGCGGATGAGCTAGCAGAGAACATGGGTTTCTGCACCCCGGAGCAGGTGGCCAACTTGGAGGTCATGTCATTGGCCACCATAGGGAGGAAGCCAGTTCCGAACCCGAGGGAGTTCTAGAAGGACATTGCTTTGGATAATGCTCCCTATTATGCTCGGTCCTCGAAGGCAAAGCACATCAAGATACCAAAGATGAGGCTTCTTCTCCTGCTCTTCCATCGCGCCATCACTGCTAGGAAGCAGTCTAGCAGCGGAGGAGTAGTGAACTCCATAGCTTTGTGGCTTTTCTACTGCCTCGAGAAAAGAGTGAAGGTCCATCTTCGGGACTTGGTTGTAGGCTTGTTTAGGCACATCGTCGAGCAGAGAGGAGTTGGAGTTATGTTTGGGGAAAGCTTCATTGCACGGCTGGTGCAAAGGGAGGGAGTGATGGATGCCTTCGGGGCGGACCCGCTGTTTCAGTGCGGGTTTCCTATCACGGTTCAGACTCTCAAGGAGCATGGAGTCCCCAACCTGCTAGCTACTGTTGTGGATGAGGGGCCAAATGTTAGAGTGGGGGAAGGAGCAAACTTTCCTCCTCATATAGTGGAGACGCTTGCAGCACAAATTGGAGGGGTACAGATGAATGTGAGTGACGTTCTCCATAGTCAGACATTCCTCAGCCAAGATTTCCATCGGTTTGACAATCATATTAGAGCGGCTTGGGATAATATGGACTAGAGGACTGAGAGGATTGAGAGCAAGGTGTGAGGACTCCGCCAGGATTTTCAGGACTATGTTGCCGAGAGCATAGAGGCTAGGACCCGTATGGAGCGCCAGGACGAGCAGTTTGTTGAGGCTCGGGCTCAGCAAGGCCAGTAGATCCAAGAGCAGTGACACTAGATCACTTACATCCACGAGCAGCAGCACTGGCAGAGTAGACACATGTCCTACTACCTGGACAGTTACTTCACTGGAGCTACCTACCCACCTCCGTGGCCAGCTTATCCACCACCATAGTGGCACGAGTATAATCCATACCCTCCGCCAAATCAGTGATCACTTAGGACGTATCATGATTCAGACTTTTGTGTTTTGTTTACAGTTTTGAGACTATGTCATTTGTTGTCTTTTTCTTAATTTTTCTCTTTGGCCTGTATAACGGATGATGACTTTGGTTGCATCTATCACCAGTACATTGTTTGTGTTATGGTTGGCAGGTCCCGACTAAAGGTTCTATCACATCTCACCATCAAACTTCATTCCATTGGTATCACCTACTTTCTTCTCCAATGTGATTTCTTGTGAGCATAAATGTTGGAGTTTACGGGATGAATTAGAATGCTAGTATTTCACTCGATTACTTTGACTGAATCTTTGTCTTTCAACATTTGAAATTCCCTCTTAAACTCAAAAATTATGGATGAATTGGATGCATATTTTGTGTAGTATTGCTACTTGAGGGTGAATAGGATGCATGATAGATCATTTTTGGCCCGCCTCCCGTTTTTCTCAAAATGAGTCTAGAATAGATTTACGCACTTTGGGACTCGATCTTGATGCCTACTGACTTGTGAACAATTAATTCCCCTATCGAGTCGCTCTAGTTGTTTAAAATCATATTTGACTAGATAGTTCGAATAAGGTGCAAAAGAGGCTAATGTGCACAAATTGTCATGGGGGTTCGGTTGCGATTCAACACATTGGCGACTTTGAGTCTGCCGCTTGTAAGCTAGTCCCTTCAGGCTTCTCTTCTCACCTCTTCCTAGTTGTGGGTTGGGGTTTTTCAGGTACACTCGGTCTATGTGGATGAGAGCCTTAGCCCGATCAGGGTCGCAACTACCCCCATTTGGAAAGTTACCATCTAAAACTATACAAATTTTTTGGAAAGTGAGTTTGCAATTGAGTAATTCAATTGACTCAAACGTGTTTTGTGTATTATGTATAGTTAAATTGCAAATGAAGAGGGGAGTACTCTTATTTGAATACAGTGTTAAAGTAAGCACTCCCTCCCTTAGGACGGGAAAAATACCCAGCCAGGACCATCTGTTTTGAGCATATGGAATAGGGGAATTGTTTTTGTCACTAGGTGTCGAGTGGTACTAAATATATGCATAGGTTTGTTCTTCATTTGGATTAGAGGACTCGGTACATATAACTGTGTGACTTGGCAATGTAAAATGTATTCTTGGCATCGTGAAGTAGGCTTGAACTGCTAGCATGTTGTTTCCTTTTCACCATATTTAGAGTTTGCATAGACTGTGAAAAGTAAAGTTGCTTGAGGACAAGCAAGATTTAAGTGTGGGGGATTTGATAAGGCTAGAATTTGAAGCAATTATCTATCCTTTTATGCATTCCTTTTTAGTGATTATTAGTTGGTTCGAGATTCATTCCTATATGATTTCGTGTTTTGGCATCACATGCCTAGATCTGTTCATTTGGACCGTTTCGGTCCATTTAATGTATTCTTTGTAGTATTTGTCACCAACAGGTACTTCGGAGATAGGTGGTCTGCCTATGAAGCCAAGGACGTGAACTATAGCACTATTGGAGCTCGAATGAAAGATCGAGAAAGGGAAAAGAGAAGAAGAGGGGTTGCACGCCGTGCAGTTCTAAGACATGTTGAAATCCTCGGCCTCGAATCAAGGGAACGGCATGCACCCCTGCACGTCGTTCCGCCCTTTTTGCTACAAAGATATTCCAAAGGAATTTAATTAAGACAACATCATTCATTTTCTTAGCTTTACAAAGTCCTAGCCCGCCTTGGTCCTTCGGCCTGAAGACAACATCCCAAGAAATCAAGTAGGGCTTCCTCTGGCCAGGGAGGCTGCCCCCCAAAAAAGTTACGAATTTGCCTATTAATCTTGTTACAAATATTAATAGGAAGAACAACAGTTTGCATTGCATAGGAAGGAATAGCATTAAGAACCGAAACCACAAGAGTTAGTCTCCCTACAAGGGAGAGATTGTTGCACTTCCACCCTGCAAGCTTAGAGTCAATCCGATCAATACTATATTGATAAGTGTCGCTACTAGTACGCCTGTGTAAGATAGGAAAACCAAGGTAGTGACCTAAATCATGAGTCCCACTAAAATCAAGGGCACGACAGATACCACGTCAAAGAGACGAAACCACATTTTATTAGATAAATATTATAGATTTCTCATTGCTAACCATTTGACCCGAAGCCTCACAAAACCAAGGCACTGATCAATGGTTGCTTGACCAAAAAGAACTAGATCCTCAGCAAAAAAATATGGGAGAGATTGGATCCTCCTCTCCCGAGGGAGAGAAGGCATCCTAATGTCTGTCATCAATTTTATCATAAATCATATTAGTAAGGCGTTCAACACAAAGAGTAAAAATATTGGGAGAAACAGGACATCCTAGCCTAAGACCACGACCCGGCTCAACAGGCTTAGAAAAGGCCACTATTCCACTGGATATAAGTAGAAAGGGTTGAAATACATGCCATGGTAACTTCAATGAACTTCTATGGAAAGTTGGCTTTACAAAGGGTATCTTCCACGAAACTCCATTCCAGGCGATCATAGGCTTTAGACAAATCAAGCTTAATGCTGAAAGCTCTCCTTTTTTACCGTCTTTTGTCCAAGTGTGTGGATAACTTCTTGAAGAATAATTATATTCTCAGACATTTACCTGCCCGGAACAAAGCTGGTTTGATTAAAGTGGATGAGATGTTGCATGGATGCTCGAATACGGTTAGAAGGGCATTTGGTGAGAGCTTTGTAGGCCACCGAACAAACGCTGCGGGAATTGTGTCATATTCACTAGTTTATTAATCTTTGGAATGAGGACCACAATTGTTTCATTGATGCTCGGAATCAGATACGGAATCCTAAAACAAGCCGCAACAAAATCCACTAAATCATGGGCAACAGTATTGATAGTCCTAGGATATGTAGGGATTATCTATAGCTTTCTGCATGCTTTTTGAGTGGATATTAGCTTGTTCGTCTTTCATTCCCGTGTGGTTTCATGTTTTGGAATTGTATGCTTAGACCCGTTCACTTGGATCGTTTTGGTCCATTTGATGTGTTTCTTTGTCGTATTTGTTATAGACTTGTACTTTAGGGACAGGTGGTCTGGCTATGAGGCTATGCACGTGAAATAGAGTACGGTTGGAGCTCGAAATGAAGGACGGTTCAAGAATTGATGATGAAGTAGGGTTGCACCCCATGCAAGCCCTCACGTCGTGCATCTGTGCACCCCGTGCATGCCCTGCATGCCGTGCACCTCCCAGATCTAGCAATTTCCATATAAAAGGAGCGATTTGAGGAAAGATAGAGATCATCTTCTCCAACGAAATTCCTTCAATTGTTCCCCGAATTTGCTCTCCAAAAACACCATATTTCCATCCCTAGAAGTTCGATTGAAGATCCGAAGGAGTCACCATTCAAGATTGAAGGTAGGTTTGAAGCTAGAAGATCAAAAGTGAAGATTGATTAAATTCTGATTCATTGTCTCTTCATCATGATGGTGGTTAGGTCTGTTTCTAGATTCTCTTCTTCGAGAGTTATGAGTAGCTAAATCCTTAGAGTTTTTTGTTGGGATGTAGGATTTGAGCCATGATACTCTCGTTAAAAGTATAGGGTCGGCGATTGTTGGATAATTGGAATTGAATGAAAGATTGCTTTGATTGTTGGTTTTTCAACCTTAGTCTTCTCAAGACTCAAAATAGGTCAAATCTATGAATCCCTTTGTTTGATCGACTTTGGAATTCATATGTTTATCAGTCTAAGATAGAAGAAAGTTATCAGTGGAGTAAACCAATAGCGCGATTCTACCTTTCGTGCGTCTTTTGGTTTTAAAGGTTGTTCATCGAGTAATTGGCGGGCGTTCTGATTTGCACCTAATGGACCAAGTTGGGTGTAGTTATAAGTAGCTTAGGTGTTGATGGACCCAACGTTTGCCTGATCCGAGTACTATTAGAAAGTTGAGCTTGATGAATCATCCCGTCCAAGAACTTGTCTTCTCCTTCTGATCAAACCTTAATTGTATGTTGTAATTGAATCAATAGAATCATTAGAAACACTTCTCAATTTGTTCAATCTAGATCGTGTTGATAGGTTTGAGTACAAGCATAACGAGAGGAATCCTTGGACACATAAGACACTTGTATTGTCGAGATAATTTCACAGTTATTTTGGCGATCATGTACTCCAATATTTTTGGAAAAAAATAACGTGAAAACCATCCTTCCATGGCTATTTAAGGGATCCCTAGCTTTCACTACAATAAGAATTTCTGTCAGAAACATCCCACATGCAATCGGCTCGCTCTCCAAATTGGTGACAACACTCCTGTGATGTAAGGACTGCTCTTGGCCCCATCAATGGTTGAAAAAGCTGCACAAAGTAATCTCTCGCCATACACATAAGCAAATGTTGGTCCCAAATCCAGTCACCTTGGGAATTTTTTGAACAGTTGATATGATTAAAAGCACGTCGCGTAGGAGTGGAGTAGTGGAAAAAACTAGTGTTTTGATCACCCTCAAGAGTTCATTGCTTCTTACACTTATGAAGCCAAAGAAGATTAATTTTAAGGTCCTTCCGAATTTTTTATTCAAGTGCAACTAGACGAGGGGTTGGTCTAGATGTGGCTCTGGCTTCAATTTTAGCAGCTCCCTTTTCAGCTTCCTTTTCCTTTTGAAAATATTTTTGAAAACCTCGTTGTTACAAACAAATATTTTCTCACAAAGAACCTGCAAAGAGTGAACAAAACCGTCCCCGTTATTCGATTGATCGCCAAGAAAGTGATGGAAATCCTCATTACTAAGCCAAGGCGCATTAAACGAAAAGGTCGAGGTAAGCGAATACGCGATCATTAGGATTCTCAAGGAATACCTGAATTGGTCGATGATCAGACTTGATTTTTGGGAGATGTTGGTTGACTGATTCCGGGAAGGTAAAGCGCCACTCTTCATTAGTAATAGCTCTATCTAAATGGACAAACAATGATCCCCGACTCCAAGTAAAACGAGGCTCTGTGAAACCCAAGTGAAAAAGCTCATAGGTGTCAAGGCATTGTTTGAAATTCACAGATTGTGGCGTAGAAAACTCTGCTCCTCCTTGTTTATCCCTAGCGAAAATGGAGGCATTGAAGTCGCCAAGGACCATCCATTGTAGGTCCACATCCAGGCTCACGTCCCTAAGGTCATCCCAAAGCACGTGACGGTTTTGACGATGAGGAGCTCCGTAAACAAAAGAGACACATCAATGCATACCACCATTCCATCCGAATCGTGAGTTGAACTTCTTGTTGGTTCCATAGAACCCAAATTCCACCTGCTCGACTAGTAGCATCTATGACGAAATTATTGGAGAAGGGAAGCTTGCGAATGACCTCTTGAGCTCGCTCACCATTGATCTTTGGTTCAAGGATTGCAATCACAGACGGCCGATTAACTTGCAAATAATGAAAAAGGGCCGTAACGAAATTTTGATGGCCGACACCCCGCCAATTCCAAGAGAAAAAATTAATTAATAAAAATTAAAAAATAAAGATGGAACGAGAAAATTAGAGGCGGTCAGATCGCAACTGCGGCGCTCATGTCAGAATCTGAATCAGTTCAATAATCATAACAGTAATCATTGTTTCCATCCCTCATCCCTGGTCTCCACTAGACACTAATTGTTCTAACAAATCCGGTTACTCTTCTCATACATAATATGATTTTCAAAACCGTATCAAGTGAGGCCTTTAATTCTTGTAGATGGCTTTTAGAGATGATCAAATGAATGGCAGATTTGGAAAGTCAATGGTGACCGAAAGTTGTCTCTTCTTTTTACAGTAAATTATAGTGCTTCTTTCGGTTACAGTTCCGTTAACTGACGTATAATTATCCGTTATAGATATTTTTGTTCTTTTCAGGATGCCATTAGCATTTGGAACCCAGAAAGGTTGCGGATAAAAGTGCAAAAGCAATAGCCATTTCATATCAGCACATTGTAAAATACTAGCTTTCTCTTTTATATTCCATACTTCTCACCCTCGTCAAGTCCGATTAGATCGTTACTTGTTAAATTTTGAATCGTGACATCTCTCATGCTAATGTGTCAAAGTGTCTTATTAAAAGTGTTCAATTTGACTTCTTACCACTTCAAAAAGTATTTCTATTCCAATGGTGAGGGTTAAAGTGCTGAATCAGAATGTTAAATATGTAGTTTATTTTATTTTTGACATATCTCAAAATTGATATTGTTATATTCATCTTTAAAAGATATAAATTTTGATATAAAAAATATCTAAATCGGAATCTAAATAAAAAATTATGACGAAAATAAACACGATAAGAGAAACGATAAAGAATCAAAGATTTCTAGAAATTCTTTTTGCGAATATAAACAAAATTGATATTGTTATATTTATCTTTGAAAAATATAAATTTTGATATAAAAAATGTCTAAATCAGAATCTAAATAAAAAAGTTATGAGGAAAATAAACACGATAAGAAAAACGATAAAGAATCACATATTTCTAGAAATCTTTTTGCGAATATAAACCATTAGATCAGTAATATAGGACCGAATTTTGAGTTTTATAATATTTTGGCATTTTAGAACCTTGTATTGAAGCACTTTGAATTAGTGGTGGGGCCAGAAATTTAATCCGAGAGGTATCAAATTTTAATATAATAAAATTAGAGTATATTATAGTTGAAATAAAATTAATATAATATTAGTCCGTATTCAAATTTTAATTATTGAAAATTTAGCACTCACTCATATAAATATTAGGGTCCGCCAATGACATGTATCGGTCAGCCCACCGGCATAGGGCCTCAACTTCAAAGGGTCTCCAAATTTGACATGACTTAATATTTGGAATAGTAAAGTGGAAGTGGTCAATGAAATGGGTCTCCAAATTTTATTTGAAATATATTTAGTCATGTAATAATATTAGCCCAATATTAACTCAATTCTATTTTAAATTTTTCGTATCTTCGTTTCTGCAAAAAATATTAAATTGATTCATATTTGCGTCTCGTAGAAATATTGGCACAGCGCCTCATAACATCATTGGGCGGCCTTGATAAATGTAGGTTCATCATACAGACAAAACATCTAGTTGTGTTGTCTTAATGTTAAATCCAGTGGATTTATTCCTAATCTGCCGTCTAGAATAAAAAAATAATGGAATTAACTAATTAGATATATTTCTTGCAATGAAGACGACTCATACTATAACCCAAAATTCTGATAAAAATCAACTTGTTGAGTTATGGGGAAGTCCATAATATTGCGCACCGGAATAATTTAATACGTTCTGATTAGTTTATTTTGGGACCAGAAGCGTTGTACAAACGCATTAAAATAATCAAAGGAAAAAACATCACTATTTATTTGCTCAGAACTGAAATCAGTGTTTATGGAATCCACGAAATAAAACTGCAACATATATAAAAGAAATGGAATTGGTGCTAAAGCAAGAGAGATCGAAACTATATATATATATATATATATGCTGCTTATAGATTCATTTCAGGATGTATAATGCTAGCTAGAGACTAGAGTTAGTCTGTGCATTCTAAAGGTGGGCACGCAAGTTGAAATAAGGCATGGTGATGAGTGGAGAACCGAAAGTCAAATTAGTTGTATAATTTCAATGCATTCTAAGTTGCCCTGCAGTTCTAAACAAATAAGTAGAAGAGCAAAACTTCAAATACTATTAGCCGAGTTATGAAATCATCAAAAAGTTTACATATAATTTAGTACTCGAGACCAAAAAACAAAATAGTCGGAACTCTCACTGGGTCCATCTACTTTCAACACGATCAAGCACTGAGCCGAGCTCGTAAAATTTGTAATTATACACCCAAAATTAATGGTACGGATCGAAATTGGGGTAGCCGGGACTCCCCCGGACCACCCCTAGTTCCGCCAATGCTCCAAAGTACATTTTTAAGAATTATCATTTCAATGACATTATTAACGAATAATATAAGACTAATATGGAACCCAGTCTAAAATAGGTTGTTAAACTGATACGTGATGAAAATAAATGATGCCTTGGTACCTTTAAAAATTAACATTATACCTTATAAAATATTGTGCTTTAAATTAAAATAGGTAGGGAATGGAATCTAGATGTCTAGTTGCATGCATTATTCTATCAAGTGATGCCTGATGAGCAAGCGTTGGGAAGAATGTTTTATCTTCCAATAACGTCTTTCAATCACCAAGTTGACAAATCTGATGCGGAGAAGAACTCACAATAAGATTCCATGCCCATTTTTTTAAGAAACACCGCCGGAGCTCATTCAATTAATCATTATCGAAACGCGGGAAAACCACCACCCCAATCATGTACTTATGAATATAATAAAAAGTCCTAGAATTGAAAGAAGTAATCGCTTGCATTCGAAACGGAAGTGAGTGTTGCTGATGGGCTAAGATTTGCAACTTGTACCAAGAATAGAATGCCAAAGCTGCTTTGCAATGCCACACTCGCATAGAACATGCAGGTGGGATCCAACCTCCGATTTGCTGATAGTACAAACACCTGATGGCGTAATATGTCTATGTGCTCTTTCTTCGTTTCTAAGAGATTAGTTAATAGCAAGCACACCATAAAAATGCATGATTCTGTTAGGCCCTTTCCACCGTCAAATAGATTGCCAGATAGGACTTGAACAACTCATGTCCTTATTAAGCTGCATTTATTAGCACTCAACTCCTGGATTGCCTTACCTATACTATATTTAATTTTGATCATCTAATCCTTATTTAACATCTCACAAAAATTAATAATTTTAGAAGAGTGTTGGTATGCTCATCGGCTTCTCCCTAGCAAAAATGAATCACAATGCACAAATCCGTCTACACCTCTACACTTTGGTATCATCTCATAAGAGTCCTCTGTAAATATGAGTTTATCTTATAAGTTCACAAATAATGTTGCATTTAAAGTTGTTAGTGTACTGGTTGGTATTACACAACGTACTGGGTGAATGTTTCCCTTTCAATTGACGAGTCTGGCCTTCTGATAATGGTGACATGTACAATATGTAAAGTACTAATGGAAAGTTGACTTAATTCCCTTCTGAATAAATAATTCATCTACATGTGACCTTTTTGCCCTTAAACTATGGCGACCTCGTAGGGTCAGTAACATCGCCTGTAGTAGAGGCCATGGATCACAAGTGGTCCAATTGGTGGTTGGTGATCCAAAAAGGAGGAAAGCTCCATCCCTTGTCCAAAGTCCCTTTCTTATAATAATAATAATGTCCACCCACGGTTGCTGATGCGATTGATCGAGCGGTTATTTATTTAAAATCGTATCAGATTGTTACACTGTCACAATTAATCGGTAAATACAACCAATTACGGAGTATATTATTGATCGTCAAAATAACTGCGAAGTTATCTCGACAACACAAGTGTCGTATGTGTTCAAGGATTCCTCTCGTTATGCTTTTACTCAAACTCGTCAACACGGTCTAGACGAAACAGATTGGAAATGGTTTCTAACAATCCTATTAATTCAATTAAAACAGACAGTTAAGGTTTGCTCAAAGGGAGAAAACAATCTCTTGGATGAGATGATTCATCAAACTCAACTTCCTAATAGTAGTCAGATCGAGCGAATGTTGGACTTGAATTGAAAGATACGAATCCTTTTATCACTCGTATGAATTCGCGGCACGATCATGCACGCGGATTACCACTATTAGTTTCCCAATCAAAGTTGGAATAACCTCAACTAGACTAACTAGAAAGAGGTGAGAAGAGAAGCCTGAAGGGACTAGCTTGCAGGCGGCAGACTCAAGGTTGTTAGTGTTTTGAATAGCAACCGAACCCCCACGACAATTTGGGCACATTGGCCTCTTTTGCACCTTATACGGACCATCTAGTCACATATGACTTTAAAAAACTAGAGCTACTCGATAGGGGAATTAATTGTTCACAAAGTCGGTAGACATCAAAACCGAGTAACCAAGTGCATAAATCTATTATAAACTCGTTTCGAGAAAAACGGGAGGCGATCCCAAAATGATCCATCATGCATCCTATTCACTCTCAAGTAGCAATACTACGCTAAACATGCATCCACATCATCCAAAATTTTCAAGTTTAAGAGGGAATTTCAAATGTTGAGAGACAACGATTCAATTAAAGCAATCAAGTGAAATAACTAACATTTTAATACATCCCATAAATAACAACATTACCCTCACAAGAAGTCACATTAGAGAAAAGATAAATTGATACCAAATTGAGTTGATGAAATGAAATTTGATGGTGAGATGTGATAGATTAACCATTTTCGGAACCTGCCAATCATAACAAAAATAGTATACTAGTGAAGATGTAACAAGTGTTATCATCCGTTAATAAGGGTCCAATTGAAGCACAAATGTTGACCAATCAATCAAAAAAAATCCCCCCACACTTAGAATTTTCGCGTCCTCACGAAATAACTAATGTGGAAGGTCGGGAAACAAACTCTGGGTAGTTGATTTTTTAGAATAAGGGTGCATGACATGCAAGTGTGCATGTCGTGCATACCTTTTTGCTACGAAGGTTTTGAAACAATCTAGCCATGCACGACTTGCATGGGTGCACGATGTGCAGGCTAGATTAACAGCAACATTTTAATTAAGCCTTCGACAACACTCATCGAACACAAACACTCAATAATCACAGCTCCCTAGCATTCATTTGGCAACAACGATAAGATAGGACACTATCAACGGACTCAAAACTTGACTCAATCACAAGACTGAAATAAAATACATACCACTAAACACACAAACCAACAATCCTTTGTCTTTTATTCTCTATTCTAACAATGGATACGCAAGGGGTGCCTCCCAAGAACGCTCTTTCTTTTTTGTCTTTAAACTAGATGATATCTAGATTACGCTCCCCAACTTAGAACCTCCCTGAATTCCATTAGCTTCTTCAAGTATTAGAGTTGAATGCCAAGTAGCACCCTTAGAGAGATATGGAGGAGTCGAAGTGGTTGTGTGCTCAAATACTTTCCTGGTTGCGGCTTCCTCCTTGTGAATGTGTATGCTTGAGGAGGGTAAAGGTAGGTTGTTGAGTGAACATTGAGCTTTACAATGTTCCCCAAGCTAATGGTTGTACTCGAGTGGTTGGTGAGGTCATCTAAGGGTGATCCCGAGCCGTTCAGAACGTTGGGGGGAGTACTCGTTGTGAGTTTCCTCACATACGTACTTCAAAACCAAACATGAGTCTTGAAGGATCTCGTTTGATCTCATTGAAACCACGACTTGAGGGAAATGCCAAATGATGGGTTTCTCAATGGGAGGTGCAATGTCGAATTTGGGAGGCCATATATCTTCATATACTTCTTCCTTCCACTCTCCATCATCCTTCCTTTTGGACTCTTCTACCCCAACATTAGAGAGAGGTAGTTTGCCGTCAAAGAAGGTTGATGCCTTCACTTCTTCTTCATCCATTTCCTCAGATATCACACTCAAATCATGATCATTCATCTCAACCTCCTCCAATTGTGGTAGGATAGGAAGTTCCTCCACAATTCATGTAAAAACGCGAGTTTGTTCGTTTAATATCTCTAGTCTGCGGCAACCCTCCTCAAGTCTGCGGCGACCCTCCTTAAGTTGCAGAAGGAGTTGCACATGCATAGAAGGAGAGGATTGATATGAATAATCAAGTCTTGTGCATTGATCTTCAAAAGGTGGATGATCTTGACGATAGTAAGTTGAAGTTGAGTCTGAGTAGAAAGGTGTTGAGGATTAGTGTGCACCCGACATAGCATTGCTCCTTACCTAAAGTTATTCCATTGTTGTTGCTCTCCTTCATACCTAGATTGTTAGTAGTTTGGTGGACCTTGATGCTCATAATGTTGGTGTTGGTTAGGATATGAGCTCCAACCTTCTTCCTCATTACTTGCACCATAGGGACTTTGCCACTCTCCATTCTAACTATAACCTTGTATATGACCTCAAACTCTAACAACCCAAATAAATCAAGCGGGAGAAAAATAAAAACAAAATAAAAGTATACATGGAGTCGAGTATCTAAAGCGGGGCACTGACTAGGTCCTTTCAAAGGAACATGAGAGAATCCCTGGCAACGGCGCTAACAACTTGACTGCCAAAATAACTGTGCAGTTATCTCGACAACACAAGTGTTGTATGTGTCCAAGGATTCCTCTCGTTATACTTCTACTCAAACTCATCAACACGGTCTAGAAGAAACAGGTTGGAAAGGGTTTCTAACAATCCTATTAATTCAATTAAAACATACAATCAAGGTTTAAACAAAGGGAGAAAACAAGCTCTTGGATGAGATGATTCATCAAGCTGCTAATAGCAGTCAGATCGAGCGAATGTTGGACTTGCATTGAATGATATGAATCCTCTTATCACTCATATGAATCTGCGGCACTATCATGCAGCGCGGATTACCACTACTAGTTTCCCAATCAATGTTGGAATAACCTCAAGTAGGCTAACTAGTAATGAATACCGAAAAGTTCTATAAAGTGATAAGGTGCTCTTTCAGAATTAAAGGAAATCACGAGTAATCAAAATTAGTATCAAATCGGTCCACCAATACCTAGGCTACCGATAACTACACCCAACTTGGTCCATTAGGTTAAAATTAGAGCGCTCGCCAATTACAAGATAAACAACCTTTAAAAGAAATAGGAAAGGATTTCATAGATTTGACCTAATTCGAGTCGGAACAAGAACAAGGTTGAAAAACCAACAATCAAAGCAATCTATCATTTGAATCCAAATATCCAACAAGCGTCAACCCTATACTTTTAGGGAGACTATCATAGCTCAAATCCTATATCTCAAGCAAGAAACTCTAAAGAATTAGCTACTCGTGATTCTAGAAGAAGACAAATTAGGATTCGAGCTAACCACCATCCTGATGAGGACACGATGAATCGATCTTGCTCCAATCGTCGCTTTTAATCTTCTAGCTTCAATCCTAACTTCAATCTTCAATGGGGACTCCTTTTGATCTTCAGTTGGAGTTCTAGGGATGGAGAATAGAGGTCGTGAAAAAGTTGAAGGATTTCTTTCTGGGAAGTCTGATTCTCTTTCCTTGATATCAGCCATTTGTAGGGAAACTGCTGATTCTGTGAGGTGCAAGGGTGCATGCCTTTGCTGAAAAAACGTTTGTTGCAAAAATGGCTGCACGTGGTGCAGCCCCTTTTGCTACGAGGCTATTTATCATTTTAGGGCCTGTACGGGGTGCAGTAATGCACGGCGTACAACTCTTCTGCTTCACCATTTCTTCCATCCGAGCTCCAATCGTGCTCTATTTCGTATCCAAAGACTCGTAACCCGACCCTCTATCTCTAGAGTACATGTGGATGATAAATACTACAAAGAAAGACATCAAATGGAGCACAACGGTCCAAGTGAACGGGTTTACGCACATAATGCCAAAACACGAAACCACATAGGAATGAAGCACAAAGAAGCTAGTATTCATTCAAAAACATGCAGATAGGGATAGATAATCACTACAAATCCTTGCATTATCACTTATTAAATATATCCTAAAATTGGATACGATTATCCAATTTAACTAATTATAATTAAGCATTAATCGACCAATATAATTTCCACCCTAAGTATAGGAAAAGAGTAGATAGTATTTGGATGGATGGTAATCGTATGCTGCCAACCTGAGCGATAAGTCAAAAAATGAGTAGGCAGCCGGAGTCAGCTGCTGCTACTTTAAGCAAAATCCCAATTACCACACGCAAACCGACATCCACTTAGCTTCCATTCTTATGGATAACTCTTCCTACATCTCCCTCTCTGAATGAAATTTTTTCCAGAATTATTTGGATACTGGAATTTTATAATGGATTGAAATTACAAACGAATGGTATATCATCATGAAGCAATCAGCATTATATTCATGTTAAGAAAATCATTTCCTAATTAAGTGGGCTTCACATTCACATCCTATTACCCTAGCTATTATTTTGTATGGGCTATTACAAGTGATCATGTCATGAAGTCCATGACTACTCAACCCTAACTATGGACTAAATGAGAGGAAACCAATACACATATGGGTTTTATGGGAGCCCATAGTAATGTGTATATAAACAAGCTTGAGGTTATCGTCCCCAACACACTAAGACAACATACACACATATTCTCCCCATCTAGAGTTTGTGAGGCTTCCTGTGAGTGAATCTAAGGTGCCTTGGTTGAGATAGACTACTTAACCTCCCAGTTTCATGCTCGTAGTAGTATCTGCTGGGATCATCCAACATTTTCAGCATCCAGTTTCAGACGATAAACATGAATCTATGTATCTCCAACATCTATTACCTATGATGATCATACAAGATGTTGTTCTAGGGAATTGTTTATGTAACTATAATGATTCTAACAATGGGTATCAGAGCCATTCATCTTTGTTTGAATATTGGGGTGATGATAATTATTTATGCATACATATATTCTATACATGATTTGAGTGGTTTTTTTTGTTGTGTACTTTCAGTGCTTAATTGCAATTTTTTTCCTTCAGAGTTCCGAATTCTGGATAAAATCATATATTTGTTGATTTTATGAGCTAAGGTTTATTATAATTCTTATTCTTGTGAGTTGTGCTCCAGTTTTTGTTCTCGCCGGAAAAAAGAATTTTAATACCCATTTTATGTGTTGTTGTGGATATGCTTCGTTCGGCATGTATCCAGGGGAAGGAAGGAAACAAATTTCTGTTACCTTTTTTTCCTATTCCAATAAATGTTGCCCTTTTGATTTCAATCTTATGAATTCATTATTCTAATATTCTTTAATTTTACCGTGAATTAATGAGACATTGAGAGTTATTAATTTGGTTTCTTTTTATAACTCTTTTTCAGTTTTTTATTATTAATTTATTATATGTATTTAAGATGGACAATAATTTATGTGTTCTAGAATTGTATAATTTTATGTACGTTTTCTTTCCTTATTATTATTATGAAAAGAGATTAAGTTGTCTTTTTAATTTCTAAATGCAACTCAGTGATTACCATTTTTTTAACTGTCGGTTATAATTGTGGTTCGTCATTACTGATTGTGTTAAATATTGGAGTTAACTTGGCATGTGTATAATTATTGTTTTAGTCCTATTTACGTCATTGTTTTGAGATATATATGATTAAGTGCCATTTTTTTCCAGTAATGGTTAGGAATTGGTGTATGTGTTTGTACGTATATAATATACATACATAATTTGGTACACTAAGTTTTGATAAACTTTTAGATTAGTCCATTGTTTTGTTAATTATTCTTATTTTCATATTATGTGGCCAAAGTAACCTTTTTTGTGAAAATTCATTTAATTTAAAATATTTGGATGTATAGTGTGTGAATATTTATGTGATTAGTGTTCGGCCCAAAAGTAGACACTATTTGGCCAAATAATTATACACCTTAATGATAAATACGTAATAATTTTTTGTTTTTCATGTGAATAATAGTTAGTCCAAAAATAAACTATTATTTGACCAAATTTTTTTGTTATTGATATTTGATCATTTCAGTAAGAGTACCGCTCGTAGTCAATTTCTCTGTCCAAAGACTAAGATCTGATGTTACAATTGGTATCTTAAGATGGTTTTTAGAAATTAAAACTATTTTATGTTTTAATTATTTCTTATGTTTAATTTAACATAGGTGCATTTTACTTTCTTTTGTCTACAGTATCTATGGCTAATGCTTCCAATGTGTCTACTCAAGTTAGTAGTATCCCGCTATTGAATGGCACAAACTTTAAGGTTTGGGAGGACACCATGTAAATTGTTCTCGGTTGTATGGATTTGGATCTTGGTTTATGGGAGGAACGCCCTGTTTCTACTCCGGATAACCTCAATGAGGTTATAATAGAAAAATGGGATTGTCCTAACCGTATGAGCATAATGATCATGAAGCGCTCTATTCCAGAGGCGTTTCAGGGCTCTATTACTGAGAGCGCTAAGCGTTTTCTTGAGGAAGTCGAGCAATACTTTGCAAAAAATGAGAAATCAGAGGCAAGTAATATGTTGGCTAAGCTCGTTTCCATGAAGTATAAAGGAAAAGGGAATATTAGGGAGTACACTATGGAGATGTCTAATCTCGCTTCAAAACTCAAGTCACTTAAGTTAGAATTGTTTGAGGACTTACTTGTGCACTTGGTTTTGATTTCTCTTCCTGGACACTTTGGGCAATTCAAAGTGAGTTATAACACTCAGAAAGACAAATGGTCTCTCAATGAGCTTATATCTCACTATGTGCAAGAGGAATAGAGGCTAGCGCGGGATAGGACTGAAAGTGCTCACTTGACCTCAAATTCTCAACATAAGAATAAGAAGAGAGTTAGGGATGTTGTGAAAAAGTCTTATGCGCATAAGACACCAAAGGCATAGTCTGAGGGGTTTCCTTGCTTCTTCTGTAAGAAGACTGTGGCAAGTATGCCGCTTGGCGTGTCAAGAAGGGTGAGTTATCGACTTTAGTTTGTTATGAAGTTAATTTAGCTTTTGTACCTAGAGATACGTGGTGGTTGGATTCTGCTGCTACCACTCATATTAGTATATCTTTGCAGGGCTGCCTGTGGAGTTGACCACCAAGTAAGAGCGAGAAGTTCATTTATGTGGGTGACGGCAATAAAGTTGCAGTGGATGTTGTCGGAACTTTAAGATTACTATTAAAGGCTGACTGTCATTTGGATTTATTTGTGACTTTTGTTGTACCGTCTTTTCGACGGAATTTTATTTCGGTTCCTTTTTTGGACAAGTCGGGATATTCTTGTTCTTTTGGGGATAATAAAGTTAGTCTCTTCCAAAATCCCATTCTGCTTGGCTCTGGTCAATTGATTGATAATCTTTACATGCTTGATGTTATTAGTTCAGCTAATGAAATTTTGCAAATAAGTTCTCGAAGTACAAAGCAAAAATTAAAGGAGAATTCTGCCACCTTATGGCATAAGCGCTTAGGTCACATCTCTAAACCGAGAATTCAGAGGCTTGTGTCGGATGGAATTCTTAAATCCTTGGATTTAGCAGATTTTGAAGTTTGCATTGAGTGCATCAAGGGTAAAAGAACAAACATCATGAAATTAGGTGCCAATAGAGCTCAAGATGTCGTAGAACTTATTCACACCGATATATAATTCCCTATGGCATCTTGGAACAGTCATAAATATTTTATCACGTTCATAGATGATTACTCTAGATATGGTTACCTATTCTTAATACATGAGAACTCACAATCCTTGGATGTTTTCAAGTCTTTCAAAGCTGAAGTTAAACTTCAACTAGGAAAGGAAATCAAGGCCATTAGATCTGACCGTAGTGGTGAATTTTATGGTCGGTATGATGGATCAGGAGAACAACGTCTGAGACCCTTCACCCTTTTCCTCAAAGAGTGTGGTATTGTGCCTTAATACACCATGTCGGGAACACCTAGCATGAATGGTGTTTCGAAGAGGCGCAATCGAACTCTTAAAGACATGGTAAGAAGTATGCTTAGTCATTCTTCCTTACCAGAGTCACTTTGGGGAGAAGCTCTAAAAACTGTCGTATACATCCTTAACAGGGTACCAAGTAAAGCAGTAAACAAAACCCCTAATGAGTTATGGACATGCAAAAACCCTAGTATTAGGCACTTGCACATTTGGGGTTGTCCAGCTGAGGCAAAATCATATAAGCCACTAGAGAAAAAACTGGACCCTAGGACTGTTAGCTGCTATTTTGTTGGTTATTCTGAGTACTCTCGAGGCTACAAGTTTTACAATCCCACCTCTAGATCCTTCTTTGAAACGAGAAATGCGAGATTCCTTGAGGATGTTTAGTTTAGAGGGGAAGTAAGAGATGTTGTCTTTGATGAAGAACAAGTCAATGATGGTGACTAGTTTATCATACCTATCACTAGTCCTGATATTGTAATAGAACATGACAACAATGAGGTTCCTGAAATTGTTATAGAACAAGAGAACAATGTGATTCCTCCTCTTGAACCTCCTATTGAGCAAACTCAACATACTCAAGAAGTGCCATTAAGGCGATCCACAAGGGAAAGAAGAAGTGCAATTTTGGATGATTACATTGTATTTCTTCAAGAACATGAGGATGGAGTTGGCTTGATTGAGGATGATCCAATTAACTTGAATCAAGCCATGAGCAGTTCTTATTGGGAAAAGTGGAATGATGCCATAAAAGACAATGATGTTTGGGATCTCGTCATATTGCCTAAAGGTATGAAAGCTGTTGATCTCAAATGGATATTTAAAACCAAGAGGGATTCGATGGGTAATATTGAGAGATATAAGGCACGTTTAGTCGCTAAAGGCTTCACTCAAAAAGAAGGTATTGACTACAAAGAGACTTTCTCTCTAGTATCATTGAAAGACTCTTTTAGGACTATAATGGCACTAGTGGCTCACTTAGATTTAGAGCTAATCAGATGGATGTAAAGACTGCGTTTCTCAATGGAGACATTGATGAGACGATTTACATGGTTCAACCACCGAATTTTGTTGTGGGTGATCCTAAATCTTTGGTATGTAAACTCAAAAAATCCATCTATGGTCTCAAACAAGCTTCTCGTCAATGGTATCACAAATTTCACCAAGTTATTCACTCATATGGTTTTAAGACTAATTTGGTTGATGATTGTGTATATCACAAGTTCAGTGGGAGTAAATTTATTTTTCTGGTGTTATATGTTGATGACATTCTACTTGCGATATAGGCTTACTACATGAAACCAAGAAATTTCTGAAGAAGAATTTTGAAATGAAAGAGGTGAAGCCTCCTTTGTATTGGGTATTGAGATACTACGAGATCGCTCTCAAGGTATACTCAAATTATCACAAAGGAGCTATATCAATAATATTTTGAGTAGATTCAACATGAAAGACAATAATCCAGAAAATACACATGTAGCCAAAGGAGACAAGTTTAGTCTCGCTCAATGCCCCACCAATACTTTAGAGAGAGCTGAAATACAGAAGATACCTTACTCATCGGTAGCAGGGAGTCTAATGTATGCTCAAGTTTGCACGCGGCCTGATATAGCATTCATAGTGGGAATTTTGGGTCAATAGTCAAAGGATCCAGGAATGCATGATTGGAAGGCAGCCAAACGTGTGATGTGGTACTTAAAGAGAACAAGAGAATACATGCTTACTTATCAGAGATCAGATAATTTGGAGGTCATTGGGTACTCTGACTCTTATTTTGCTGGATGGCAAGATACCATGCACTCTACATTTGGTTATATCTTCATGTTGGCCAGAGGGACTATTTCTTAGAGATCTGCTAAGCAGCGTCTCGTAGCTCCTTCTACCATGGCAGTAGAGTACATAGCTTGTTATGAGGCATCTGATCATGGATTATGGTTGCGAAACTTTGTAATGGGGTTACGTGTAGTAACTAATATTGAGAAGCCGCTGAAGATTTACTGTGACAATAATGCATCAGTGTTATACTTTAATAGCAACAGGAGTTCTACAAAGTCAAAATTCATTGACATCAAGTACCTAGTTGTTAAGGAGAGGGTTCAAAATAGGAAAATTTCTATAGAACACATCGGGACTAAGTCTATGCTAGCTGACCCATTAACCAAAGGTTTACCGCCCACTTTGTTTCATGAGCACACTACTCATATGGGCGTTATTCTAGATGATACCTTGGTTTAGTAGGAGTCGTTTGGGTGTGTGTTTTTATAGACATTGCTCTACAGAATAAAATGATGTTATTTCTTCAGTTTCTATTTTGACTTTTTAAGTTTTCGTTATGTAATATCTTATTGTTATTGCATGAAGTAATTTGTTGATCTCACTAAAGTTGGACCAGTTGAAAATAAACATGTTTAAGATCACATTGCATGTAATTTTCAAGCCACTCGTCCATATTTGAGCTATGTCATTGAGTGTATACATATGGTTAAGCTGCGCTGGTTCCATTGATGTACATGAGGTGGACCAGATTGTTTTGGAGTAGTCGTTGTACTAATAGCATGCGGTTGAGCGCCTAAAGAATTTTATAGTGTAATAGTTTGTGAAGTTTGTGTACCCCAAGTGGGAGATTGTTAGGAAAATCATTTCCTAATTAAGTGGGCTTCACATTCACATCCTACTACCCTAGCTATTATTTCGTATGGGCTATTTACAAGTGATCATGTCATGAAGTCCATGACTACTCAACCCTAACTATGGACTAAATGAGAGGAAACCAATACACATATGGTTTAATGGGAGCCCATAGTGAAGCGTATATAAACAAGCTTGGCGTTGAGGTCCCCAACACACCAAGACAACATACACACATATTCTCCCCATCTAGAGTTTCTGAGGTTTCCCGTGAGTGGATCTAAGGTACCTTGGTTGAGGTAGGCTACTGAACCTCCCGGTTTCGTGCTCGTAGTAGTATCAGCCGGTTATCGATCATCCAACATTTTCCGCATCCAGTTTCAGACGATAATCATGAATCCAGGTATCTCCAACATCTATTAACGTTTGATGATCATACAAGATGATGTTCTAGGAAATTGTTTATGTAATTATAATGATTCTAACAATTCCAAGTCACTAAAATGAAAAATTCATTAAAAATGAAACTAATCTATATATAGGTATTTTTTCTTTTGAGTAAGAAGATATAGATAGGTATCTTTTGTCTAAATTTTAATCTCAGGTGAGCTTCCATCAATTATGTGCATGGATTATTTTTATAATTTTTTTTATACGAAAAACCCTTTCGACGGACATCATGCACTTTTTTATGGGGAACGTAGATTCATTTTAAACGTTCATTTTAAGTGATCGATCTCAATAATTATAAATAGTTTGATTTTAAAATTTTATTAAACATATACAAAACTTTAGTTTTACTTACAAACTCATCACTTAATATATTTTTACATCCTCATCAACAATTTCCACCCCCCTGTCGTCTTGTTTGACAATTGACAGCATGCTTCATTTCCTACATAAAAAGCATAAAGCTCGAATACCATTAATTTCTGGTAATGCAACCATCCGATCAAAAAATAATGTAAAGAGAAAATAATAGGAAGGAGATAATGAAAAAGCGAGAGAAATCCCAAAGCTCCTACCAAGATTTCTTTCAACAAAATTAAGTAAAAAATAGTTTTCAATAATTATTATAATTGTATAGATCTCTAGCATCATATCTATCTGGAACTGCTAAGTTCCTGGACACCGCAATAGGAACAGAGGTTAAGATAGATTGATAGAAACAACCGGAAAAAAATTCAGCCATTGCAAATGACTTGGATGGTCTGCCATCTTTATCTAATCGGAGGCCAGAAGAAGTAGACTCTTGGCAGGTTTCATTAACTGTAAAAAAACACGAACATGGCAGCTTCTATTTTTCATCAGGATTTGTGCTCCCTTTTTTACAACACTAAAATGAAAACAATTTAATTTGACCGTTTTCCTTTTAGAAGAAAAGTTACAGACCAAAGGGAAAGTGTATTCCCACCCAGCAGAGACCTGTACAACACTTCTCAACCATCCCATTTGACTTCATAAAAAAAACCCCATCTCCATACGATCCGAAAATCAGACTCAAAAGCTCCGTTCTATTATTCGATAGTTATCCTACTAAAAATGAGGCCACGTTGATCTAAAAACGCGGCGACACTTATCCTGGAAAAAAAATCCCAACGATCACTCACCGCCCTGGAAACGTCGTGAGCTCTCCATCACCGGAGCAATTCTTTGGGACTGATGCATCAAAGGTTGCACTGATTTGTTAGATGTTAAATTCGCAATGGGCTTATAGCTCACCGGGTTTCTAAGGTACATTCCGCCTAGTGTGTGAGTAAAAGAAAAGGGCATGTTATCACCGTTTTACGATTTTTGAAAAAAACTCCTAACTATTATAAATGGTGTAATTATCCATTTATTGAGCATACAAACCCTAAATCATATTCTCTAAACACATCACCTAGCATTGTTATTTAAGTTCCCAACGATCATTCGCAGATCCCAACCTTCATCGTCGATAATCGACGATCAAAGTCAGGTTAGCAAAAAAAAAATCAGATCCATCTTGTTTACTTTACGAACACAGTCGACCATCCTGATAGTTTAAGCAATGGATTATGGTGCAAAGTGGATTATAATGCAACGCTACTCTAACTTATTTGAAGAAAGAAATTGTAATAACAATCGTCGGCGCTGGCGTACGACACCGGCCCGTCGCCGGCGATGCACAAACAGGTGGCCGCCTGCAACGGGGCCATCGCTTGTATGCCGACGCCGCGATTATTATCACAATTTTTATCTGCAATAATTTTATGTTTATTATTAATTAATATTAATTTTATTTTTTTATGATCGAAAAGATGATAATATAATTTTACGTGTTTTAAAACGTAACTTAGGGCGATGAATAATAATTCAGAAAGAAAAGAATTACAAGTTCCGTATGTATTTTGCTGTTCTACCAAAAGAGTCGAAAGTTTCTGAGTTAGTTAAGGTTTCTAAGCTAGGTTTGTGTTGAGAAACCGGAACTTGTGCATATGTGTACGTGAAAGTTACAGCTATGTTGTAATAACATTGTATAACCCTTTAAAATGTTATTGTTCATGACAGTTTCAATTTGACTATGAATCCGATCTTTCCATCGGAGACTAGAGGTGCCACGAATGGTAAAAGTAACATCGATGATTAACCAAAGTATACATTGAGTGATGAGTTAGTAAGTTATAACAGTTTTGGATCATATTGGACACGTTTAATAAAATTATAAAATTAAATTATTTCTTACCGTTCAGATCGATCACTTAAAATGGACGTTTAAGATGAATCTACGTTATCCATAAAAAGTAGACATACCAAAGATTTCGGTATACCAAATACACTAAAGAATTCATTAAATCATTATCATGTAAATTCTATAATTAACAAACGTTAACTTAGGTGAGACCGATAATATTACAAAGACATCAAAATAATTATATATTTCGAACTTCAAACCCAAAATCTCTAAAAATAAAATCAAAAAATATAAATTACAACCCTCCGCTACAACTTATTTGGCTCAATTTATAGTCATTTATAACGGAACATGTAGATGAAATAAATAAAGGGAATAAATGATAAAAATAAATTATGGATTTGGATTAAAACTAAAATAAAGCTTTTGTAGGCGAAGGATAAATAAAACTGAGAAAAAGCAACAGGAAAATGGCACAAAAACTAAAGACAAAAATTACGAAATAGGACCCACCACGGCACCACACCAGCAGGGCAGTGGAGTCAATAGGAACTCTATATATTTGTTCCCTTTCCCTCATCCAAAACAAACACGCACTCGCTCACTCACAGCAGCATCGATATCATCTCTCAATGCACTTCCCCCTCATTAATTAATAGTAATACTCTCCCCCCTCTCTCAACCCAAAAATGCCGGCCACCGATCAACACAAACCAAACCCACCGCCTCACATCAAAACCTCCCTCCAAACCGAAGACCCAAACTTCGTCGCCGCATCCCCACTCCGCCAAATCGCCGCCGTCGCCTCCATCGCCGCCGGTATCCAGTTCGGATGGGCCCTGCAGCTCTCCCTCCTCACCCCATACGTTCAGCTCCTGGGAATCCCCCACAAATGGGCCTCCCTCATCTGGCTCTGTGGGCCCATCTCCGGCATGATCGTCCAGCCCATAGTCGGCTACCATAGCGACCGCTGCACTTCCCGCTTCGGCCGCCGTCGCCCCTTCATCGTTGGTGGCACCGCCTGCGTTGCCATAGCGGTCATCCTCATCGGGTTCGCCGCCGATATCGGCCACTCCGCTGGGGACGACCTGGCCAAGACGTCCAAGCCGCGGGCTATCGCGGTGTTCGTGGTCGGGTTCTGGATACTTGACGTGGCTAATAACATGCTGCAGGGACCATGCCGGGCCCTGCTGGCCGATTTGTCAGGGACCAGTAGCCGGAAGACGAGGGTGGCCAACGCCTTCTTTTCCTTCTTTATGGCGGTTGGGAATGTGTTGGGGTATGCGGCTGGTTCGTATAACAAGCTTTATAAAATGTTTTCCTTCACTAAAACGACGGCGTGTGATGTCTACTGTGCTAACTTGAAGACCTGCTTCTTCATCTCCATCACCTTGCTCCTCCTCCTCACCGTTTTAGCCCTCTGGTATATACATATTATTTACCTATTTTTCTTTTACCTATAAGAATTACACTCTAATACTAATGTAAGAGTAAGAAGTAAAAATTGTTTTTACTTCTTAAAAAGACAAAGGTTTCAACCAGCTGGATGAGGAATCTAATTCCCCGCTATAATATAATCCAATAATAATTTTAATTGTTTCATCGTCTTTATGTTGTCTTCAATTTTTTTAGATTTGATCTATTTCTTATATAACTGTATTTTGTTTAAATTAATACAAAAACTATTTAACCTGTTTATAAATTACATATAATATAAAAATACCGTATATGGAATTATTGAAATAAGTGAACTAATTTTAAAATTACAGGTACGTGAGGGAGAAGCAATGGTCGCCGGAGCAAGCAACGGCAGCGGACGGGGAAGAACTCCCAGAATCGACTGCGGAACCGATGCTGTGCGAGCTATTCACGGCGATAAAGACGATGAAGAGGCCGATGTGCATCCTGCTGGTGGTGACATGCCTGAACTGGATCGGGTGGTTTCCGTTCCTGCTCTACGACACCGACTGGATGGGCAGAGAAGTATACGGCGGGGACTCAGCTGGAAACAAAGCTCAGATCAGTGCGTACGGACACGGTGTCCGCGCCGGTTCGTTGGGCCTGATGCTTAACTCGGTGGTCCTCGGTGTCATGTCGCTCGGCGTGGAGTCCGTCGGCAGGTGGGTCGGCGGGGTGAAGCGGCTATGGGGCATCGTCAATTTCCTGCTAGCCATCTGCCTGGCTCTGACGGTTGTGATCAGTAAGGTGGCCGAGTCGGAACGGGAGTCCGCTGATAGCCCAACTCCGCCGTCAACCGGTGTATTCGCCGGTGTCATGACGCTTTTCTCCGTCCTCGGTGTTCCGCTTGCAGTAAGAGAAAAACAAATTACGGTTGATGGGGTTTTAATTACAAAGTCTGAAAATGCATTTAATTTGGGAGGGAAATGGATTAAATTTGGTCACAATAAATGCTAGTTTTATTGTTCATCTTTTTTTCTTTATCCAAAGATTGAAACGATTTATACCGTTGACTCTTTGTTTGGTTGGGAATTTGTGCAGATAACTTACAGCATTCCGTTCGCCTTGGCTTCCATATTTTCTCATTCCTCCGGTACCGGACAAGGTAATTAATTATGGCTTATAACCCGAATGGATAAAGCTTCACTGTTTAAATAAAAAAAAAGAACTCTGAATTTCTAATTGTTTTCGTAAATTTGATATTAGGGTTATCGCTTGGAGTATTGAATCTTTCGATCGTTGTACCTCAGGTATGATTATGTTTTCTTTCTTTTTGACTCCATGCATAATTAAACATATGGTGGTCATCGTCAACTAAATGTTGACTATCAAACTAATAATAAGGAAAAGGACTTGTTGAAAGTTTCTTTTTGAGAGAGGTCGGTCCTATTGAACGTACACGTGGAGGAGTGTATAATCGTAGAATTTATTACTTTTATTACAAGACTGTAAACTAATTGATGTTTTAGTAATAGGAAGAGGTTACGTTGTTGATTTTCGTTGAAATGATCTTGAATGTTGGCGGTTGACCCGTCACCCAAATGAGAAAAGGACCATATATAATATCCAAGGTTTTCTAAACAGTACTTAATGGTCGGTTACCGTTAAGAACAAGTTATTCATATCCGAGGTTATCAAGAAAGCTAACCCTGAAAGTACTGTATTTATGTGGGTCCACTCACACAACTTATATATTATCTTCCACCGTCATTTCTTCTGTGCATGGGAAAATAAGCTTTCGATTTACTATTTTAATCGATAATTTGATATCTTTCTTATTAGTTGAAAATTTGACACTAGTGGGTCATATAAAAGAATGTGTTGAGTTGAGTTGGATCCTTGGACAAAATCCTGAGTTAAACACGTGCGTCGACGTTGTCTCTAGATGCATGCAGCTTGTTTGTTGTATCGATCAGCCTTATTGAGCGTGAAGTGATTTTTGGTAGTACCCGTACCTTAACGACTTGAAGCTCTATTTAAACAACATATATTATGCAGTTGTTATGTTCGTTTGATCATTATATCTTTACTTAAATATTATTGTTTGAGGATTTCAAATGTTTGATAAGCTGGAATTTTTGGGAATCAAGTAAGTGGGGCATAGCATAATATAAAGTCGGAATACATAATAATCTGGGCCCAAAAGCAAGGGTATTGATTCTCTTTCTTTGCATGCAAGCCACATCATGCAATGAATATAGGTTGACGGCTGAGAAATATCAATTTTGCTTTTGTATTTTCAACCATTGGATCCAAAGTCGAAATTTCGGTTATTTTAATGGCTCCAGATTTGGAGTAACCTATTGTATTGTTAATGATATTGGTTTTGATGGGGGTATGTATGCACGCAGATGATAATATCGTTGCTGAGCGGACCGTGGGACGCACTGTTTGGAGGGGGGAATTTGCCAGCATTTGTGGTGGGAGCAATAGCAGCAGCTGCGAGTGGAATACTTGCCCTCACTTTGCTACCATCACCACCACCAGATGTTCCCACTTCCAAAACAAACCTTGCTGGTGGCTTCCATTAATCTCAATATCGAATGAAAGAGAGCCGTAAGATGAAATCTGGAATAGTTTTAATTTGTTGATTTTGCTTATGTAACCTTGTTGTTTAATTATGCAAATTTGCTATACGTGTACTCTTCCTCTTCCCCTTCTTTTCACCCCCGCTATGTGTAACCTTTAATAATATAATGATGCTCATGATAAATGGAATTGCGGCTCAATCCTTGTTTTTGGAACTCACAACCTCACTTTTCATCAGTTTACTAATATATAATCAGTAGTAATTACCATCATAAGGAACAAATATTTGATATCAGATGCTAAAGTCGCCTTTGGATATGGCCATTGGCAGACCCAACACAACAGACAAAAAAACAACCTACATGGTGTGGAGCATGCGTATCAAGTTTAACCTATGCAAAAAAGATTCGTTGAAGATAATTGACCACTTACCCACAATGAAATGAAATCGTGTAGAAATAGAGTATAGAAGAGTTGCAAAAGAATTCTGATGTGCATTTATGATTCATCGTTGTGAGGAGTAAGCAGGAACGGACTTAGGAATCTAATCCGGGAGGTGTTGAAATTTATAAGGCATAGTAAAATAGCTAAAAATGTTATTTTAAAAAATTTACACTACTAACATATGTGGTGTTATTTAATTTAATACCATTAGAAGCTCGCAAAATGATCAAACATTTCTCGCTCTTAACGAAAAACTACAATTTGTATAGTCATCTTGTCATCATCTTGTATTCACTATTCTGATCAACTATTTGATTTTCATGCTATAAAGAAGGTTGTAGTCAATAATCATCTAGTACAGAATAACCTAAAAATACAAAATAATCATAATTCTCAATATTTTTGTCAATATACGATAGCAGATCTAACAACAGCGGAATCTAAACAGTCAACTAACCGGTATAGAATCGAAAAACTAAAAGTAAAGAACAACAGAAATTGTTAATCTTTGTTCGGAGATAACTCTCCTACTCAGCACGGCCTCAGAGAGGGAGACTCAACCAGAAAAGATCCATTAGAATGCAAGTTTTGAGATGGTTACACAACTACAATCAACGTAGAACAACATGCAAGAACCCAGACCAATAAAATACAAGAGATGAGAATTAACAGGTCAAGGAGAGAAGGATCCAACCCCTTTGAGCTTCAAATACTCCGGCAAGGCACCAAGATCCCGACAGCGCTGTAATGACGGCGATCTCCTTCCGGCATACATGATCTCAACCCACGAATGCTCTCAACTCTCAGACTGCTAGGGTTAGGTTTTGGAGGTGAACCGACTTGAATGAAGAAGAGAGAGAAATAGAGGCTTATATATTAAGCTCTCTTCTCCAACACGTTGAGTTTCAGAAGCAGCCTTGATGCCGATTTGGTTGAACCGGTTTGATTAATTTCCCAGTTGTGTCTTCTAGTTCTCCTATTCAGGATAGGTTGGATTATTCAACAATTTCCCTTCTCATCTAGCAACTATCCTGACACACCTTGCAATGCTAGTGAACTCTTCTGATCATGTCTGCCTGATTCATCATTGACTCAAGATGTCTGATTAACCAACATAAAAAATGTGAAGGTAGTCCCTGCAAAACTCAAATTTGTTAGAGGGAACTACTTTCGTACCAAAGTCAGCTGGATTTTCCTCACCAGTAACTTTCAAAACACGAAGCTTCTTATTTTCAACTTCATCCCTGATGAGATGATACTTAACATCAATATGTTTAGTCCTTTCATGGTAGACAGGGTCTTTATAAAGATGCAAAGCACTCTTGCTATCCATAAAAAGGGTTGGGACATATTCTTTGTTCTGTATTTCATCAAGCATGCCTTTCAACCAAGCAGTTTTTTACATGCCTCAGTTGCAACAATGTACTCAGCCTCAGTGGAGGAAAGAGCAACGATGGGCTGTTGCTAAGATTTCCAGTAAACACAGTTTCTAGTCCATGTGTAGAAATAAGAAGTTATAGACTTCCTAGTATCTCTGTTGCTCCATGATCTAAGTCAACAAAGCCAACTAGATCAGTCTCAACAGTATGCTTAGAGTATACCAAGCCTAGATTTCTAATGCCTGAAATATATCTCTGAGTATACTTCATGACAGTCTAGTGTTTATCCCTTAGATTCGCCATATACCTTCTTAGAACACTGATAGAGAAAGCAAGATCTAACGAGTACACAACATAACATACATCACAGAGCCAACAACAGCATCATAAGGCACAAGTTTCATTATATCAGTTTCAACTAGGGTGGAGGGGAAATCAGTCTTGGAAAACTCAAGATGAGCTCCAAGAGGCATAGAAACAGCTTTGGCATTTTGGATAATAAATTTTTCTAGCACCTTAAGCAAGTAGTCAGTTTGAGAAAGCATGATACACTTGTCTTTTCTATTCCTAATGATCTTAATACCCAGAATCTTCCTAGCAGGACCTAAGTCTTTCATGTTAAAATGACATTTTAGATCATTCTTCGCACCATAATTACTTACCTTGGAACTGCTAATCAGAAGAATATCATCAACATATAAGAGCATATATAAAGGGGATTTAGAAGAAACATTCTTATAGTAAAGACAGGTATCATAATAGCTTCTAACAAACCCTAATGACATCATGCATGTATCAAATTTAATATTACATCGTCTAGGAGACTGCTTAAGACCCTAATTTTCTTGATCAGGAGTGATGAATTGTCCAAGAAGGACAGTTGGTGCACTTGTAGGTTTATTACTTGCTGCACACTCAAGACCAGATGTTAGTTTTGACTTAAAATGGAAATCAAGCTCATTAAACGTAACATCTCTGGCTACTATTACTTTGTAACTATGGGGAAGAATCAACAAGAGTTTGTAACTCTTAACTCCCTCTAGATCCCAAACATCACACCCTTTTGAGCTCTATGGTTCAACTTCCCATCTAAAACCCTAGAGTACGCAGTGCAACCAAAAGGTTTCAGAAAATTAAGATCTGGAGGTTTTCCAGTCCAAAGTTCATGAGGTGTTTTGAAGCCAATAGCTGAGGAGGAAGACCTATTTATAAGGTAAGCTCCTGTTGTAACAACTTCTCCCCATAAGCTGGTCTTAAGTCTAGAGTTAATTAGCATACATCGAGCCTTTTCAACTAAATTCATGTTCATCCTCTCAGCAATAACGGTAAGATGTCTTTTGATGTTGTTAGATTGACAGAAAATATTGAAAGCCTCATTACAAAATTCCAATCCATTATAAGTTTTGAGACACTTAGATTATGGCTAGTTTGAGATTCCATCATAGTCTTCCATGGTCTGAAGGAATCAAATGCCTCATCTTTAGTTCTCAAAAGTCTGACCTAAACTTTTATGGAATAATGATCAATGATGGAAAGGAAGTACTTCCTTCCACCAATTGTACCAACTTATGTTGGACCTCAGAGGTCAACATGCATGTATTCTAGAACACGAGAGGTGGAAAAGCTAGATTTTGAGAAGCTGTGTCTGGCTTTCTTTCCTAGAACACAATCTTCACATAAATCCAAGTTTCCTGGATGCTTATTGATCAAACCATTTATAAATAGTTGGACTAAACCATGCTGCCCTATATGGCCTAGTCTACTCTGCCAGAGTTTGGTATAAGAAGAATCACCATGTATGTCTATCCCAATAGTAGCATGTAATTCAGTAGAAGAAACAACATAGAAATGACCACCACGTTTGACACTTCTAACAATAACATGACCATCTTTAATGACATCTTTAACCCCATTCTGATTCCTAATGTGACAGTTCATTTCATCAAACATGAACGCAGACATCGAATTTCTTCTCAGACTAGGAACCCATTTGATGTTTCTAATAACACTAATCTGACCATCAAACATCCTCATAGGAACAGAAGCAATCCCCTTGATTTTTAAGGTAGTATAATCCCCTAGCATCACATCCCCCATCTAGCTTAGACATATCAGAAAAGAAAGTTTCAAAAGGAGTAGCATGGATATATTACAACCAGAATCAAGGATCCAATTATTAGACACATTATTGCAATCAACGACAAGAAGTTCATGAGGGTATTCAGGTCCAGATTTAAATAGGTAACTAGAGTCATTAGTTTCTTTAGCCTTATTCTTATCATCACACATTTTCTTCTAACAATCCTTAACAAAAGGACCTTCCTTATTACAGTAAAAATATTTAGTTTTTGACTTCTCCAAATTGGTATTATTTCCATCTGTTTTATTTGTTTCGTCCCTTTTTTTTGCCTTTGACCATTAAGGCCTCAGACTTAGCCTCAGTTATAACATCTTCATAAGGCTAGAATTTGTAGCAATTATCTATCCTTATATGCATTCTTTTTGAGTGATTATTAGTTTGTTCGAGCTTCATTCTTGTGTGATCTCGTGTTTTGGCATTATGTGCCTAGACCCGTTCATTTGGACCGTTTCGGTCCATTTGATGCATTTCTTTGTAGTATTTATTGTCCACAGGTACTCTAGAGATAGGTGGTCTAGTTATGAAGCAATGAATGTGAAGTAGAGCACGGTTGGAGCTCGAACGGAAGATTGAGAAATGAAATGGATGAGCAGAGGGGTTGCACACCGTGCACCTATGCACGCCGTGCACCCCTAGGATGCTTCCAAATCACGGCCCTTAAGCAGGGGAAGGTCGTGCACCCTTGCACGGCGTTCCTCCCATTCAAATACGCAAAAAATTTGAAAAAAAGGAGGTGCACGCCGTTCACCCCCCCCCCCCCCCCAGTTTCAGCATCTTCCTATAAAAGGGCTAATTTTGAGGAAAGAGAGGAGAACTTCTCCAACTCGATTTTCCATGATTTTTCCCGAGCTTTTCCTGCAAAAACCAGCACATAACCTCCATTAGAAACCAAATTGAAGATCCAAAGGAGCTCCCCTTGAAGGATTGAAGCTAGGATTGAAGATAGAAGATCAAGAGCATCGATTGGAAGAAGAACAAGCCGATAATTCTCTGTAATCAGATGGTTAGGTTTTCTTTCCGTTTGCTTTCTTCTAGAATGACGAGTAGCTAAATCCTTTGGGATTCTTGGATGAGATGTAGGAATTAGTGTATGAAACCTGTCTTGGATGTTTAAGAACAACGTTTGTGGATGTTTGATTTAGAATGAAAGATTGTCTTGATTGTTTGGGTGTTCAACCTAATTCTTGTTATGGCTAGAATTAGGTCAAATGTTTGAAATCCTTTGCTTTTGATAAGCTTGGGAATTCATTAGGTTGGCAATCGAGGATAGAATTAGGTTATCGGTTTACCCCACCAATACAAACTCTACTTTTCACACTCTATACAAACTCTAAACATGGAGAGATCGATACAACATGCTAACAGTTCAAACCTACTTCACGATGCCAAGAATGCACTTTAGATCACCAAACCACGCACTTACAATTACCGAGTTCTCTAATCCAAATTAAGAACAAACTTATGCATATGGTTAGTACCACTCGACACCCACCGACAAGAAACATTTCCCCTATCACCTATGCTCAAAACAGATGGTCCTAGCCGGGTATTTTTCCCGTCCTAAGGGAGGGAGTGCTTACTTTAAATAATGTGTTTGATTAAAAGCACTCCCCTCTTCTTTTGCAATTTAACTATACATGATATACTCAACACATGTGAGTCAATTGAATTACTCACTTAATTGCAAACTCACTTTTCAAAGTTTTGTATAGCTTTGGAGGGTGTCTTTCCAAATGGGGGTAGTTGCGACCCTGATCGGGCTAAGGCTCTCATCCACATAGATCGAGTTTACCCGTAAAACCCTGACCCACAACTAGGAAGAGGTGAGAAGAGAAGCCTGAAGGGACTAGCTTACAGGCGGCAGACTCAAAGACGCCAGTGTGTTGAATCGCAACCGAACCCCCACGACAATTTGGGCACATTGATCTCTTTTGCACCTTATTCGGACCATCTAGTCAAATATGATTTTAAACAACTAGAGCGACTTGATAGGGGAATTAATTGTTCACAAGTCAGTAAGCATCAAGATTGAGTCACCAAGTGCATAAATCTATTCTAGACTCATTTCGAGAAAAACGGGAGGCGACTCAAAAATGATCTATCATGCATCCTATTCACCCTCAAGTAGCAATACTACGCTAAAAATGCATCCAATTCATCCATAATTTTTAAGTTTAAGAGGGAATTTTAAATGTTGAAAGACAAGGATTCAATCAAGCAATCAAGTGAAATACTAGCATCCTAATTCATTCCCTAAACCACAACATTATCCTCAAAAGAAGTCACATTTAGAGAAGAGAGTAGGAGATACCGATAAAATTAAGTTTGATACTGAGATGTGATAGAACCTTTATTCGGGACCTGCTAACCATAACACAAATACCAAAAATAACAAACTAGTGATATATGTAACAAGTGTTATCATCCGTTAACAAGGGTCCAATTGAAGAACAAATGTTGACCAATCATTCAAAACCAATCCCCCCACACTTAGAATTTTCGCGTCCTAATGTGGAAGGCAGGGAAACAAACTCTGGGTAGACTCAATAATCACAGCTCCCTAACATTCATTTGGCAACAACGATCATATAGGACACTATCAACAGACTCCACACTCGACTCAATCACAAGTCTGATACTAAAGACATACCACAAGACTCATAAATTATCATCTAAGGTCTTTTATTCACTATTCTAACAATGGATACGCAAGGGGTGCCTCCCAAGAGCACTCTTTCTTTTTTGTCTTTGAGCTAGACAATACCTGGATTACGCTCCCCAACTTAGAACCTCCTTCAATTCCATTATCTTTTTCAAGTATTGGAGTTGAATGCCAAGTAGCACCCTTAGAGAGAGATGGAGGAGCTGAAGCGGTTGTGCGTGACAACTCTTTCCTTGTTGTGGCTTCCTCCTTGTGGATGTGTACGCTTGAATAGGGTAGAGGTAGGTTGGTGAGTGAACATCAAGCTCTACAATGCTCCCCAAGCTAATGGTGGTACTCGGGCGGTCGATGAGGTTGTCCAAAGGTGGTCCCGAGATGGAGGAGTCCATTCTAGACTGATGTGGGACGTACTCCTTGTGAGTTTCCTCACATAGGTACTTCAAAACCAAACATGAGTCTTGAAGGGTCTCGTTTGGTCTCATTGGAACCACAACTCGAGGAAAACGCCAAACCACGGGTTTTTCAATGGGAGGTGAAATGTCGAATTTGGAAGGCTTCAAATCTTCATGTACTTCTTCCTTCCACTCTCCATCATCATCCCTCTCAAACTCTTCTACCCCAACATCAAGATATGTGTATTTGTCCTTTTGGGATTAAGAAGTCTTCAAGGTAGATTGTCGATTCCCCTACTTTCCCATTAGGTCGTGCATACATCTCTAATCCCAAATACCATTCAAGTAGGTGGTCTTCATAGGAGGAATCGTCCTCCTCTTCGAACCCCTCTACTTTGGCATCATGCATTGTTGGTTGGTCTTTGGTGATTGAAGGTGCTTCCACTTCCTCATCCATTTCCTCGAATGTCATACCCAAATCACGATCAGTCATCTCAACCTCCTCCAATTATGGTGGGAGAAGAGGTTCCTCCACAAGTCGTGTCAAACGGCGACTTTGTTCCTCTGATGTCTGCAGTTGGCGGCGACTCACCTCAAGTAGCATAAGGAGTTGCTCATGCATGGAAGGAGAGGATTGATTGGAATAATCAGGTCTTGAGCATTGATCTTGAAAAGGTTGATGATCTTGATTGTAGTCTTGGTGGAAGTAGGTTGAAGGTGAGTCTTGGTGATAGTAAGTTGAAAGAGAGTCTGGGTAGAAAGATGGTAGAGATTGATGTGCAGCCCAACTTGGCATTGCTCCTTACCCAAAGTCACTCCATTTTTGTTGTTCTCCTCCATAGCTAGGTTGGTAGTAGTTTGGTGGGCCTTGATGCTCATAATGTTGGTGTTGGTTAGGATATGAGCTCCAACCTTCATCTTCATTACTTGCACCATATGGACCTTGCCACTCTCCATTCCAACTATAACCCTGCATATGAACTCAAATACTAACAACCCAAGTAAATCGAGCGGGAGAAAAATAAAAACAAAATAAAACTATACATGGAGTTGAATGTCTAAAGCGGCGTCGACTAAGTCCTTTTGAAGGAACGAGAGAAGTCCCCGGCAACGGCGCCAAAAACTTGATCGCCCGAATAACTGCGAAGTTATTCCGACGACACAAGTGTCATTTGTGTCCAAAGGTCCCTCTCGCTATGCCTCTACTCGAATTCGTCAACACGGTTTAGGCTAAAAGATTTGGTTTTTGATGCTAATTATTCTAAAGAGTAAATTAAACTGAAAGACTTTAAGTTGATTCAAAGGAGAAAGCGAGTTCTTGGAAGAGACGAGTTAATAAGCTCAACCGCTAGAATGCATTCAAAACGAACGAATGTGGATCTGAATTGAAAGAAAAGAATCCTCCTAACACTCGCATGAATCCATGGCACGATTATGCACACGGATTTCCACTACTAGCTTCCCAACTAAGGTAGAAATTCCCTTAATCGGGCTAGCCAGTAACGAACTCCAAGAAGTTCTACAAAGTGAAAGGGTATTTTCCTGGAATTAAAAGAACCCACGAGTAATTGGAAATAGCATTAACTTGGTCCATCAACACCTAAGCTACTGATAACTACACCCAACTTGGTCCATTAGGTGCAAACCAGAGCGCCCGCCAATTACAACATGGCTTTCACTTAAAACCGGGAAAGACACAAAAGGTAAAATTAGGTTATCGGTTTACCCACCAATAACCTAATTCTATCCTTGATTGTCAACCTAATGAATTCCTAAGCCTAACACAAGCAAAGGATTTCAAACATTTGACCTAATTCTAGCCATAACAAGAATTAGGATGAACACCCAAACAATCAAGACAAACTTTCATTGCAATTCAAACATCCACAATCGTCGTTCTTAAGACAGTCAAACAGGTATCATGGCTCAATTCCTACATCTCAACCAAGAATCTCTAAGATGCTAGAAGAAAACAACTCAAAAGAAACCCTAACCATCATCTTGATGAAGAGAAAACGGCTTGTTCTTCTTTCAATCGCTGCTTTTGGTCTTCTATCTTCAATCCTTGCTTCCATCTTTGATAGGAGCTCCTTTAGATCTTCAATTGAACTTCTAGAGGAGGTTTGGTGCTGGTTTTTACAGAAGAAACTCGGGAAAAATCGGGAAAAACGAAGTTGGGGAAGTTCTCCTCTCTTTCCTCAAAATCAGCCCTTTTATAAGAAGATGCTGAAACTGGGGGGTGCACGGCGTGCACCTCCTTTTTCACAATTTTTGCGTATTTGAATGGGAGGAACGCCGTGCAAGGGTGCACGACCTTCCCCTGCTTAAGGGCCGTGATTTGGAAGCATCCTAGGGGTGCACGGCGTGCATAGGTGCACGGCGTGCAACCCCTCTGCTCATCCATTTCATTTCTCAATCTTCCGTTCGAGCTCCAACCGTGCTCTACTTCACTTTCATTGCTTCATAACAAGACCACCTATCTCTAGAGTACCCGTGGACAACAAATACTACAAAGAAACACATAAAATGGACCGAAACGGTCCAAATGAACGGGTCTAGGCACATAATGCCAAAACACGAAATCACACAAGAATGAAGCTCGAACAAACTAATAATAACTCAAAAAGAATGCATATAAGGATAGATAATTGCTACAAATTCTAGCCTTATCACATCTCCAATTTTACCCTTATTTCTAGGCTTAAACAGTTTCAGACTTTTGTGTTGTATTATGACCCCAGAAATTTGGGTTACTGTAAGATCATCACTACCATACTGGATAATATCTTTCAGAGTGTTAAACTGGGTGGGAAGAGAATTAAGGAGAATCACAGCTTGGTGGCTATTCTTAATTTTATCCCCACATCTTTCCAAGTCCGAGTCATTCTCAAGAATGAATCAAGATTGTCACCAACCGTGAGAGACACATCCATTTTAAAGGTAAAAAACTTGGAAAGCAAAGTAATCAAACTAGCCACGAATTTAGACAGAAAAAAGTTCCTCTAGGGTAGCCAAGAGAAAAGTAGAATCAGAGATACTCACAACCTATCTAACAACAGCATCTAATAGACGGATCATGATCTCCGAGTGAGCGATTTCCTTGAGTTCATTTTTTCTCAACTCGCTCGTTGTAGTAGGCCATTCCTCTGAGACGGCGGAGAAGCATTTCTCCTTGATGAGGACGACTCTCATCTTAACCTTTCGAACACCCAAGTCTGTCGTCTCGTTGTAGGGTTTTAAGTCTTATTCCATCTGACATCAAATCCTCACAAACAAACAAACAGGATGCATCGAGTGAGGAGAATTAGACAGATATAAAAGATGCTATATGTCTTAGAACTCTAGGAAAACTAAGAAACCCTAAAGCGACAAAGAGCACCCAAAACGATAACAGTGAGAATGAAAAAGAAGACGCTATAAGAGAGAAGGCAAATCATGAAATAAAGCAATCCTCAAGTAGATTGCAATCGAAGATCAACCAGACTACAAGGATCCTGAATCAAGAAACCCTAGATCGTAACCAGGAAAACAAAGATCAGGAGCCAACCAGGCTCTGATACCACTTTAATATCAGATCTAAAAGTAGTGGAACCTAGTCAACTAATCAGTATAAAATCGAAAAGCTGAAAGTAAAGAACACCATAAATTGTTAATGTTGTTTGGAGATAACTCTCCTACTCAGCGGAGCCTCAGGGAGGAAGACTCAACCAGAAAAGATTCAAAAGAATGCAAGTTTATAGACGATTACACATTTACAGTCGACGCAGAACCACATGTAAGAACCCAGACCAACAGAATATAAGAGATGAGACTTAGCAGGTCAAGGAGACAAGGATCCAGCCTTTTCTAGCTTCGAATTCTCCAACAAGGCGCCAAGATCCCGACAGCGATGTACTGACGACGATCTCCTTCTGGAATACACAATCTCCACCCACGAATGCTCTGAACTCTCAGACTGCTAGGGTTAGGTTTTGGAGGTGAACCGACTTGAATGAAGAGGAGAGGATAAGATAGGCTTATATATTAAGTTCTCTTCTCCAACATGTTGCGTTTTAGAATGAGCCTTGATGTCGATTTGGTTCAACCTAATTAATTAATTGCCCTATTGTGTCTTTCGGTTCTCCGGTTCAGGATCGGTTGGATTATTCAACAATATAGATAACTCCCGACGGGATAAATCGAGCAGTTAACATGTAGAAAAACAAAAATACATCATAGCATTACTGTTTGGCATTGCAAAATTTAACCAAAAACGATGAAAAAAATGAAATGTTGGGCAGTGCAAAAAGTAAAAATTAAAGACTTGATGTAAATATCGTTTCACTATTGGGGTTTGAACCGAATGATTTTAAAAATATACCGTACTGGCCGGTTCAACCGGTTGAACTACAAACCGGTCACCAATCCGGTACGATTTGACCAGGTATGATAAAAAATGTTTTTATTTCTATTTTTTCCGGTTAAATCATGATCCACGGTTTAACCGTCAGGTATCAATCAAACCACGATTTGGTTACCAAATGAAAAAATAGCTCCGATCTGATTCTCCGACCGTCCTCCTCAATCCCCAACTGGCTGTCGATCTATTCCTCCTCCGCAACTGTTCCTGACACAAATTCATACATTCTTTCAGAATCAAATGATTGGTTTTTTATCATACCCAACTCTAATATGTCCAGTTACAAAATGTTAAGGAAGGGAGGTGAGATGATGATTGACGACAGAAGACGAGAGGAAAGTAAAAAAAGAGAAGAAAGAGTGGGCAAAATATGATTGAGGCAGAAGTAGGGGTTTTTTAAACATTTATATATATTTTGAGTTATTGCATTTTAATACTTGAAGTATAAAAAACATTATATACATCACTAATTTTTTGTTTATAAAATGAATTTAAACCATTATGATTTTTGTAAACTTTGAATTATATTTTCATTTTATTATAAATTACAATATGAAATTGTATATAAATTGATATATTATGTGTACTTTTAAAGTCCGTTATTTGTTTTAGACAACAAAAAGACTTAAATGTCAACAAAAAAATTTAAATGTCCAATAAATCTAACCCTTAGATTTATATGTGAAACAAAAGGTGGTATTTTCATAACAAATTTTATATAAACATTAAAAATGGATTTAAGCTATTGAATTATAGACATTTCTTGAATTTTAATTATTTTTAACTCTATGTACTACCGGTATAATTCGGTATTATTACTAATTTATCCGGTACGGTATTTTGCTATTAATTTATATATTTTATTTTTATTTAATATTACAAAGGGTTGAACCGGTATGAACCTCGGTTAAACCATCAAACTTCCTCCCACTAAACTTTCTTGTATGGTGTCCGGTACAATTTTGAAATGAAAAATGAACTAAACAACACTACCACGACGCCACCATCAACGAATGTTATCTTTTTGAAAATTATATTATATTTATTAATAAATAAGTTAGTTTTGCCCTTGGGAGTGATGGTACCAGAGAGTTTAGGTATTGTAGCTCAAGTTTAGTTGTGCAATCAGTTTACTAAAAATAATAAACCTACTACCAATATTTTGCGATAGTTATGTAGTTCTAGGATTTATTAGAAAGAACTTAGTGTTAGCTTAGTATCAACCCAATAGTTTATTGTACATTGGGTCATGGTCGCTAAATATTCGGTATGTTAACCAAGTCCTTAGTCGTATTCCACAAGGTCTGGATCACAAGTTTCTACTCTACTACATGGTTCCTGGTTCATGCTAACAAGAGTGTGCAAAAGAGGTTTCCATATCCTTTCCTATGTAGGATTTAAAACATAGGATTGAGAATGGAGGAGCAAGATAGATTATCTTCTGAAGCTTCCTCAACAATCTCCAAGCCTCTCCTCCTATTCTAGGAGCGATCGACTTGTCATCTCATTTTCCTAAAATCCCTCGCCGTCATCAGAGAACAATTGTGAATTTTAAGTTTCTGTAATCTGAGTTACACACCGCGACTCTGCTTTTATAATAAGTCTGCCATGCCCGTGACCGGCTTACCACCACGCCCGTGATTGTCTGGCAACCACTATCGTGACCTACTGATTGTCATGGCCATGATGCTCTGCTGGTCACGATCGTCACTGATGCTGTCTGCGATTGTGGTCCATCTGACAACCACGCCCATGGCAGATTGACGGTCATGACCACAACTGTCCATTCATATGAGATTTTCGAAAAATCAAAGAATACAGATTTAAAATCCATAATCAAGTAACAACCTGAAATCAGGGTGTCACAACTCTCCCCTCCTACTAAGGGTTTCGTTCGGAAACCTGGATGTGAAAGTTTAACACAAAAATGAAATTACCAACTTGGTAATCCTCCATGAAATCCGGGTAGCATTCCCGGATGCTAGCCTCGATCTCCCAATGTCGCTGCTTCGACATCCTGATTCCGCAAAATCACTTTCATATGCATCTTCTTGCTCCTCAGCTTACGGATATTCCTATCCACAATCTCAGCTGGTTGCTCCAAAAAGTTCAAGTCTCTCTCCAACTAAACCTCGTCTTGATATATCTCTTGATTAAGCCTGAAGCAAGCTCACGTTGAATACATAATGTATCTGATCCAACTCAACAGGTCATGCCAGCTTGTAAGCTACTGGTCTTATGCTCTGAATGATATCGTAAGGACCAATGAACCGGTGAGCCAACTTCCCCTTCCTGGTAAACCGCATCACCCCCTTCCAAGGAGATACTCGAAGGAAGACCTTATCCTCTTCCTTTTTTCCGAAACTACCTTATCCCCTTCCTTGAAGCTAACCTCTTTAGCCTTCATGTATGTATACTGCTTCTACCAATTTTGAGCCACACCCAGCTATGCTCGAATATTCTAACTCGAGAGGTCGTATCCTGAACCATCTGAGGTCCAGTCAACAACTTCTCCCCCTCCCCATCCTAGAAGAGAGGGATCCTGCACTTCCTATCGTACAAGGCCTCAACTGGAGCTACCTTGATGCTATGATGATAGGAGTTATTATAAACAAACTCCACCATTGGTAAGACCTTCAACCAACGTTCATCAAACTCCATAACACATGAGTGATAGCTTAATTATTGGTAGCCATGTTGACCCTATCTTGACTAGTTTTTGCTCCGGTTTTGATGATATTTCATGGTCATAAGTGTCGGTTTGATCATTAGTGCATTTCGTGCTCGTTTCCTCTCGAACGGACCATTTCGGTTCGTTTCACTTGTTTCTTGGAGTCTTTTCCTTGATTTCAAGTATCCGCTGGATAGAGAGTTCGAATACAAAGCCGATGGTACCTTCCGGAGCGAAATCAGAGTCCGAATGAAGAAATTATGGCCGAAGGAAGTCGATCAATGTTGTTGTTGACCAGTCAAGGACGTGTCACGGTCGTGATGGGTAACCTGTCATGGCCGTGACGCCTAGTTTGGGCAGCAACATTAATTCTGCCCCATACGCGATTTCAGAGGGGGAGGAGAGAAAAATGATGAACTAAACACAAAATTGACGAAGGGGAAAGTGCTTGGGAGCCTAGGAACGTCATGGGAATAAAGATTTAAAGTCGGATAGTTGAGGAATCGAAGCCCAACGGAGGATCAACCTTCTATTTCGATGGATTGGCGGTTCGAAACTTTCTCTACATCTTCCATGGAAAAATAGGTTTTCTTCTTGTTTGGGTTTTGTGAAATTCTTTGGATTTGTGGGGTTGTTCTTGTGTGTAGTGATAAGATTGTGGATTCATGTTGATTGATGATGTGTTTTGTTATCTCGTTGCCTCGATTGTTCCGTTTCCATTCGATTCGCAGTTTTTCTCGCCTTTTCCTGATTTTGGTTTTCTTGTGGGATTGTTGCTGAGTTGTTTGTTGAGCGGATGCTTGTGGGTGTCGAGAGTGGTTTTAGGTCATTCAGTTGACAGACCCGATCCTAAGACCCGAAACTTATCGTTATCCATGTTCTTGTTGATTTTGCTGCTGAACAGGTTCTCATAGTCTTTAAGATGATCCAAAACCCAAACAAGGCCTTTCCCAACAGTCGTTCTCACCTTAATTCGATCAATAGCCATCAAGTGATATATTTGCATTCCTCGTTTCCTATTTCCTTCAGTAGTTGTTTCATTTTCATTTTATAGTTTAGGATAAAACTGCTTGAAAACTGTGATCGACTAACCAGCGAACCAAAGCTGAGTAGTGAAGGCCAAGTGACCCGAGAGAATTCGACTCTGAGGTATCTCAGAATCATTTGACTGTTTGGGCTTGAAAACCCTGACATCAATGAGAAAAATGGTCCGCTCTGACTAGCCATTTTTCAATGGGTGATAAGCTATAAAGAAATTCAGTTTCATCCCTTAGGCATGATGTAAGCCCTTCCAAAAATGCAAGGTGAAACTGGGGTCTCGATCCAATATGATCGTCATGGGCAGTTCGTGAAACCTCACAATGTGCTCCACATACATACCCACTAACTCCTCCACATACATACCTCCTAACTCCTCCATATACATACCTCCTAACTCCTCCACATACATACCTGCTAACTCCTCCACATCCAACTTAAACCGAATGGGTGTGAAATGAGCCACCTTGGTTAACCGGTCTACTATGGCCTATAATGCATCTTTCCCGTTTACAAATGGAAAACCACTGACAAAATCCATAGTGATATCCTCGAACTTCCACACCAATATTGGTAGGAGATTAAGCAACCCTCCCAATGCCCGATGATTGAACTTCGCCTTCTGGAATATCACACATTTTCCACGTGTTGCACCACCTACTTCTTCATGCATGGCCACCAGTAGTGAGGACGATGTTTTTTGTACATCTTCGTCTCACCTGAGTGCATATCATAAGCAGATGAATGAGCCTCATCAAAAATATCCTCTCTTAGCTTGGACCCCGAAGGTACATACACCCTTTCTAGGAAAAGCATCACGCCTTCCTTTCAGGTGTTGGCGCAGCCTTGCCGGCTACCACCAGCTGTTGCACCTCAAAAACCAACTCATTTCTCACATGAGCCTCGAAAATCTGATCCAGCAACAAGGGCCGCAACGATCAGTCTCTCCTATAACCCCTTGTCTGGATCGATATCAACCTTAGCTCCCATGCTCCTCATCTCAACAAACTCAGTCAACCTTTCCCTCATACTCAAAGCATCAACCACTACATTGGCCTTCTTTCGATGATAATCTATCACATAGTCATAATCCTTGAGAAGCTCTACCTAGCATCTCTGCCTGCTGTTAAGCTCCTTCTGCTCCATCAAGTATTTGAGACTCTTGTGATCGGTCTTGATCCTAAGAGTCTCATCATACAAGTAATGTCTCTACAGCTTCAGTGCGTAGACGACTGCCGCGAGTTCCAAATTAGGAAATGGGTAGTTTACTTCATGCATCTTCAACTGGCGAGATGCATAAGCCACCACTCTGCCAACCTACATCCGGATGTAGCATAACCCTGAGTATGAGGCATCATTGTAAATCGCATCCTCACCTCCAGCAACAGGTAAGATAAGTACTAGTGTGGTGGTGAGCCTCTTCTTCAGCTCCTCAAAACTCTTATGACAAGCCTTACTCCAAATAAAAAGAGTGTGCTTCCTGTTCAGTTTGTGGAGTGATTCTGCTATCTTAGAGAACCCTTCTACAAACTTCATGTAGTATCCTGCAATACCCAGGAAACTCCTCACTTTTGTCACGCTTCTAGGTGGTGACCAATCCACTATCGCCTCTACCTTCTTCGGGTCAACCTCGATGCCCCGACCATTGATCAAGTGTCCCAAAAACAACACCTCTATCAACCAGAAATCGCACTTAAAGAACTTGACATACAATCGATCCCTCCTCAAGGTAGCCAAAACTGTTCTCAAGTGCTATACATGCTCCTCCTCCGTCTTGGAGTATAGCACGATGTCATTAATGAATACTATGACAAACTTGTTTAAGTACCCATGGAACTCCTTGTTCATCATTGCCATGAAAGCTGTAGGGCCGTTAGTCAACCCGAATGGCATTACTAAGAACTCATGTCTTAGTAACAACTTCCTCTACCACCTTCAACTAGTGGTACCTCAACCTCAAATCAATCTTAGAGAACACGGATGCTCCCCATAGCTGATCGAACAGGTCATCAATGCGAGGCTGAGGATATCTGTTCTTGAAAGTCGCCTAGTTCATCCTCCCATAACTTTTGCACATCCGCATGGATCGATCCTTTTTCTTCACGAACGGCATTGGCGCACCTAGGGTGACACACTAGTGTGGATCAAACCCTACCCTAAGAGCTCCTGAATCTACTCCTTGGGCTCCTTTAACTCCATCGGCACCATATGATAGGGTGTTATGGATATAGGTGTTGTGTCCGACACCATCTTTATATTGAAAGCCACCTCTCGCTCAAAGGGCACCTCCAGCGTGTCATTTGGGAAAACATCAGGGAACTCTTGAACTATTGGCACATCCTCTATCCGTCCCTCTATGTCAAGGAGGGTATAAGCTAGGAAAGCCTCACATCCAATTATGATCGCTCTTTTTGCCTTTCAAGGTAGAAATAAAAAGACGCCCATGGTGCATCTACTCCTGAATCCCATCGATGACTACATCCTCATGCTCAAGTGTAGAGAACTTGATCATTTTCGTCTTAAAATCCACCATGGCTCCATGGTACTCCAACTAAGTCATCCCAAAAATCACATCAAACTCATCAAAAGGAAGAACGATGGGGTTCGCTGTGAAGTCCCTATCCTCAAAGAGTAATACTTCTCCCTCTACCCAAGACTCCACCAGAAGAGTCTTCTCTACTAGGTACTGAATCTAAAAGATCTACTCATCCTAATAGGCGTAAAGGAAAAAAGACAAACGACAACATCAGAGATGAAAGAGTACGAAGCACCCGTATCAAATAAGGCATCCAAGAATCTTGTATAAAGGACCACGGTACCTGTGATAGGATCTGGAGCGACATATACCTCAATTCTCGTGGCGTACACTGTGCTATGTATCTCTATGTTTCTTCCTTACGGGGTACCCTATCACAAGGGAATTGCATTGGCCCCTCTAAGCGAAGTCTTAGAGCCTCAATCTCTGATCTTGCTCCTACATGCATCGTTGCCTCCACTGCTATGGGCTTACTCAACCCAGTGCACTCCTGAGAAAAATGTCTCGGCTTCCCGCACCAGAAGCAGACTCCCACTTTCTTCAGACACGCTCCCTAGTGCCTCCTCTCTCACTTTTGGCAAGGAGGACGATCAAATCTTGCAGTGGACAGCTTTTGTTGCAATCTTAGTTCATCGAGGAAAATCTGCTTCATGTCCTCCATCTTCTACTCAGGTGAACCCTTATACCACCTGCTCAGCTTGATGAAGGTGCTATGGTAATCAACCACCTTCATATCACCCTACTTGAGGTTAATAAACTTAGCCCTGTTGTTGTTCTGCCACTGCTCTGGCATGAACTCCTTCTTGAACAGAACTAGGAATTCCTCCTAATCCTATCCAAACAGGTCATCCTCGACCTCCAGCTGATTACTTCACCACTCCTTTGTTGTGCCTCTCAACAGGTAAGCAGCATACATCACTCTCTACTCTTGCACAGGTTTTAGATACCTAAACGCATTTGTCAACTCTCTCAGCCAATCCACTGCTAACTGTGGATCCGTGGACTCCCCATCAAAGGTAATGGCGCTAGCATGAGTCAGCTCCTTGAAACCCAGCCTAGACATAATCAGATCCCTCGTCATATTGACTGTATCCTCTTGTGCATTACATACACGAAGGTACTGTTCAGTATCCCTTTTCATTAAAAGCGTATCTCTGTCATTTTTGGAAAATGTGAAAACTGTTCAAAACCCAACCACGTCATGTGTACATACTGCCACATCTGTGGTGTATCCTTGGTCACACTCATGGCTTACATATGGTCACACCCATAACTAGCATCACTACAGTGGTGGTGCACATCCCCTTACGCACGTGGCCAATGACTAACCATGCCCGTGGTCTTTACTAACTCACGACCATTACCCAAAAAAGCCACGCCATTCGTGGTTGGTCCATTACGCCTGTGATGTACTATCTGGCACGCCCGTGACTAACTCTCCATTTTCAATTTTCATACAATCAATCAACTTACAAACACCTAACACAGAAGAAGCATCTCCCGCATTATTCAGTACTGAGGTTCCATGAACACCTGGTCGCTTTGAGGTTCATGGTGCCTCGATACCAGCAAACATGGTCACACAGTAGATAACAACTGGGCTCTAATACCCATTATGTAATCCGCCCCTAGATGACCTGGTCAAACCACGCGGTTCAACCCATGCATCACTCGTGGGCTCACTCATCACATGAATACATATAAATATACACATAAACTGAAACCTGAAATATCTCATATCATATGTAAATGGCAGCGGAAATGAAAACAGAGCATTCAAGGCTCAAATCCAGTACTAAACAACAAGGAAAAACATCCCAAACAGGAAATCTCAACATCCAGAGATAAGTCTATCAAACCAGCTGAAAACAACCAAAAACACCAAAACGTCTAAAAACAAGAAAAGGGATAATCGAGGTTCTCCAAGGAACCCCTATCTATGAATCCCAAAGCCACTTGGCTGAGGTGTCACTGCTCATGTAGCTCTCTTAGGTGACATTTGATCGTGAGGTTCCATAGATGTTCATACAAGAAGAAAATAGACAGGGTTAGCGATAAGCACTGAGTGACTAATCTGTCTAGCGAAGAACTGTACTAGGATCTAGTAATGTGACCATGTGGTCTTGTGGTCTTGTAGGCCTCAACCTAATATCAGCCACCCCTAGCTATGAGCTGATAGCCTTATGGTGGATTAGACCATGTAACCACCATGAATACTATGAGAGCAGCAACTATAGGCATACTGACCACGTCCTGCCTGAACCTGATTGTATCCATGGGTGGGTGATTGATGGATCATCATTAGAAATCTGTCTATCCTGAACTATACTATCAGGAATTGTGAATCACATGCCACAGTTCATCTATTATGAGCTTATGCTCAATTCATATACGTTGTGTGTATAGTAGAACACGAGCTACTTTATAGTTCTGAGAGCCCAGCTCTGAATCTTAACATAATATCTCTATAATAGATCACACCCTACTGTATAGTCCTGAGAGCCCGGCTCTGAATCATATCGTAACATATTACCTGTATAGTAGCTCACACGCTACTATACAGTCCTTAGGATCCGATCATTGGATTCCTTACAATCCTAATTACAGTTCTACGCTTAAAGCTAGAAAGTAATCATAACCCCTAGCTCTGATTTGCTTTCCTGGAATGGGCCGGTCTGAAGTGAAGCCGCCTTCCCAAGCTCAAGCCTATTGTTCTGTCTGACCCAGAGAGATCAAATATAGGATTGAATCCCAAAACTACAAATCCTAACCTGTCAGGATTTTCCTACATAGGATTTAAAACATAGGATTGAGAATGGATGAAGAAGATATATTACCTTCTGAAGGTTCCTCAACAATCTCCAAGCCTCTCCTACTGATTTGGGACCAATCAACTTGGTCATATCCTGTTCCTGAAATTGATCGCCATAGTTAGAGAACAATTGTGACTTTTAGGTCGCGAGTCTGCTTTTATAATAAGTCTTTCGCGCCTATGGCTGACTTACCACCACGTCTGTGACTGCCTGGCAACCACATATGTGACCTAATGATAGTCACGGCCGTGATGTCCTACTGGTCACGTTCGTGACTGATGCTGACCATAGTCGTGGTCTATCTGACAACCATGCTTGTGGTAGACTGATGGTCACACCCGTGACTGTCCATCAATCAGCAATTTTCCAGAAATCACAGAACACTGATTTAAAATCTAGAATCAAGTAACAACCTGAAATTAGGTTGTCACTATAATCTTCTGGAAATGTCTCGGAGGCAAGGAAGTTGAATATCTCGGCAAACTAGGGGCGTTTGTTGGGATGATGATCCGAGATTTGCTCTACTTTTTCCAAGAGGAATAAATGTTCATTTCAAAAGAGTTCATTTATATCCGCTTTAGCAAATTGACCTGGAGGAGGCCCTTCAAGGCGTGAGTGGTCGGCTGCAATGTGCTCTGCTCCCGCCTTATCTCTAATGGTGATGTCAAATTCTTTAAGGATTAGCACTCATCGAATCAACCTTGGCTTCACATCCTGTTTAGCTAGAAGATACTTTTTAGCATAGTGTTCAGTGAAAACAGTAGTATGGGACAACACTAAGTAGAATCAGAACTTTTTGAATACGAAAACAATCGTCCGGAGCTCCATCATAGTAGTTGTGTAATTTCTATTTGCATGGTTAAGCGTCTTGCTCACGAAGTAGATAGGCTGTAACCTCTTCTCTCTCTGCTGTTCTAGCATTGCTGTCACTGCAAAGTCACTAGTATCACACATTAGTTCAAAGGGAGCCTCCCAGTTCGGGGAGACCAAAATCGGCAAAGCCTTCAGCTTCTTCTTGAGAATATTAAATTCTTGCAAATAGTTATCATTGAAAAACAAATGGCACATCTTTCTCTAACAACCTAGTCATAGGAAATGTAATCTTAGAGAAATCTCTTATGAACCAACGATAAAATATTCTTAACATTAACAAGGAGCGGAAGTTGAGAGATAGTGTCGAGCTAGCTCGATCCACCTCAATACTTCGTTTGGAGACCATGTGTGTGACACCCCGACTTCGGGTCAACAGTTTGTTCGAGTACTGGGGTTGAACCAGTTGAGTATTGGTCTGATATGTGGACCATCACGGGCGTGACCAGTAGTCAGTCACGGACGATGCTGCAGATTGACCATGGTTGTGGTCAGAAGATAGTCACGAGCGTGGTAATCAGCATGTCACGGTCGTGACCAACAGTAGGTCACGGCCGTGGCGAATAGGTAGTGACAATCATTTGTGGTAAGTATGTGATGGGCATGGTCGACTTATGATATAAGTCAGACTTGTGATCAGCAAACTCAAAACACATAAACAAGGAAATCTTCAGGCGTCAATTTCTTCTCAGGAGATGAAGAGGACGATCAAGGAGGGAAGTCAGAGCTAATTGATCTAGGATCAGGGGTAGAGGATTAGAGAGGCTAGGAGATTCATGAGAAGGTAAAAAATCCTCCCTTACGTACTTCATCTGATAGATTGAAACTCACGTAGGAAACCTAACAGTAAGGGTTTTTGAAGATTCAGTCTTCGATCGGTCTCTTAAGTTATATCAGGATAAGAGGATTGAGCTTTGGGAAGAAAGTCAAGAATCAGACTCTACTAGGAAGCTAATCAAAGGGGGGGATCATGATTACTTTTCTGCTTTAAGCGTAGAACTATAATTAAGTTGTCAAGAATCCAATGATTAGATTCTCAGGACTGTAGAGTAGCACATGATCTACTATACATGTGTTGTGAAACAGAGCTAGGCTCTCAGGACTGTGCAGTAGTGTGTGATCTACTATATAGGTGTTGTGAAATAGAGCTGAGCTATGGTTGTGTAGTAGCGTGGGATCTACTATATATATAGTTGTTTAATTTCGAGCATAAGCTCATGGCAATTGAACTGTGCGTGTGATTCACATTTCATGTTAGGACAGGATCAGGTTTAGCTAGATTAGGTCCTATTAAGCGTTGGTCACCCACCCAAGGACTATGGAATCCCCCAAGTTATATACAGCCTCATATAAGACATGTAGAGTATGCTTATAGATGCTGCTCACGTCATATTCACGGGTGGTTTCATGGTCTCGCCCACCATAAGGCTATCTACACATAGCTAGGGATGGCTGATGCTAGGTTTATGCTTACAAGGACCAGAAGGTCACATTACTAGATTCAAGGATTAGTTAGAATTTCTTGCTCTATCCTTTCAGTATAGTCTCAGTTCTACACGAGTCTAGTTTAGCCACTTAATGCTTATCACTAATCCATTAGATATTATTTTTGTGGCATATTTGTGTGTTCAGTCACAGGTACTAGAGCTGATGGTGGAGAGAGAGCTGGTTGGAGTTTTTATATCAGACGATATTGGTTTTTTATCATATTTCAGAATGTAGTTGCACCTCCCTTTGACTTGTCGTGTTTTGGGATCCGGGATCCTCTTCGGTCAGTTATATAAAGCATTTTAGTTTAGCTTTTATTGATCGTCTTATTGCTTTGGTTAGTAGTTGAGTAATGAGAATGGTTCAAGTTGAAACTTGAGTAGGACTCTTTGGTTGAACTAGTGGTTTGACCGAGAGTCCTAGGGTAGGGCTTCAAACTGTGGCATAGCACGATTCCCTTTTCCACCATGAAGTGGCACTTCTCCCAACTTAGAGCTAGATTAGTTTCTTGACACCTTGTTAGGAATTTCTCCAAGTTGGCTAGACATCTGGCGAAAGAATCTTCATAGACTGAGAAGTCATCCATGAAAACTTTGACAACATCTTCAAGTAAATGACCAAAGATCACTGACATACACCATTGAAAGGCCGCAGGTGCGTTGCATAGACGGAAAGAGACGCACTTGTATGCAAATGTGATGAAGGGGCATGTGATTGTGGTCTTGTCATGGTCCTCTGGCTCCACAGGAATAAAGTATCCATACATCCCATCCAAGAAATAGTTGTACTCATGACCCAAGAGGTACTCAAGCATCTGATCAGTGAACGATAGTGTAAAGTTATCCTTCTTTGTAGCGTCATTGTGCCCCTATAATCTATGCACACTCTCCATCTAGTGATTGTCCGAGTTGGAATGAGCTCCCTTTTATTGTTAGGAACGGTTGTGAGCCTTTCTTAGGTTCAACCTACATAGGACTAACTCAATGAATGTCAAAAATTGACTAAATGATCATGCATCAAGGAGCTTGAGTGACTCCTTCATAACTTCTTTCCTAGCCAAATTTAGTCGACATTGAGGTTGTGCTACTGGTTTGACATCATCCTCCAAATTGATCTTGTGAGTGCAGAAAGAAGGGATGATTCACTTAATATCAGAAAGCTTCTATGCAATGGCCTGTATGTGCTTTCTCAATAAGGCTAGAATCTACTTCTTTTGCTGAGGTTCAAGTTTCGTCTGATGTTGACTACCAGTTTCGAATCCTCATAGAAAAATGCATACTTGAGATGCTCTAGTAGTAATTACAGCTCCAACTTTGGAGGCTCCTTGTATGAAGTAGTTATCTTCAGGATCTTCAGAAGATCCAGCAGTGGTGGTGAGCCAGAGTATGATTCCAATTGCTCAATGGATTTGGCTTGTGCCCTCTACTCCATATCATTCATCCAATCTCTATAACCACCAGTAACAGTATAAACATCTCTAACAAGCACGTGAGACAGCTCAAACATTTCTGACGCATCATGGGAGTCCTTAGAAATATTATCATCATCATGAGCATTAGCATACTTCATGTCATCGTTTAAATGAAAAGTGACATCATCATGTCCTACTTTTAAAGTTAGAGACCCCTTGCAAACATCTACCACAGCTTTAGCAGTAGCTAAGAATGAACGTCCTCACAAAATATTGGAATTATGTTCATGGGTATCTAGAACTATAAAATCAATAGGAATTCAAAAGGTCCTACATGAATTGGCACATCCTCTATGACTTCCCTAGGTCTTACCAAAGACTTATCAACAAGTTGAAGAACCATTTTAGTCTGTCTAAGTTCACCTATATCCAGTTTCTCATATAACCTATTAGGCATATCATTTATACTAGCACATAGATCAGCAATGCATCAGACTAACTTTAACATTATATTCTTAATCATGCATGGTAAAATATATGTCCTTCCTCATAGAGGGTGACTTCTATAGCATCATTAAGGTTTATTTTCTTGTTAAGAAAATCCTTAAAGAACTTTGCACATGCTAGAATCCTTATGAAAGCTTCTAGGAAGGTTAATGTGACCTCTTGTTTCTTGATGATCTCTATAAATCTCTCAAATTTCTTTGAGAACACTTTCTTCTTGACGGCCCATGAGTATGGGATCTAAGTATGTTTCTTGATCTCCTCTAGAGTGATAACAAAGTTGGTGTTGGTAGATTTTTGAGCTTTAGTAGGCGAGGTAGATGTCATTACCGCCATTTCCTCCACTTCCTCTTAGATGTTAACCGCAATCTCATCCGACACCATATCTGGCTCTTGAACTGATTTGGGATTTCCCTAAATCGTCTTTTGCTCCTCAGTCTTATTGACTTTGCATCCATGTGCCCCATTTCCATATGCTAATTGTTGTGGGGATTTTTCTCAGTATTTCCTGGGAGCTGCCCATAAGACCCTTGATTGACCTTTTGCGCCAAGGATGTATAAGAGGCTTCCATCCTTTGTATCATAACCTGTTGACCCTGTAAAATAGTATTATGATTAGCTAATTATGCATGTATGGGCTTCATCATCTAGATCATGTCGTTGTTGATTCCTCCTATAATGGCCGAATTTCGCTAATGGTGTTGTTGATTTGGCTTGCTCATAAATCCTGGTGGTCCTTGAGAGTTTTTCCCTTGATTAGGTCGACTAGTGTTGTTGCTCGAGCTCCCATGTTGGTGCGAGTTATGGCCTTAGGGACTGGTGTTGTTGTTGGCATTATAATCCTCCACTCTAGCCTTGTAGAAGTCTGAGCGTCCTTTAGGGTGTGAGAAGTTGTACTTTTGTTGACGTCCCCCAAAATTCTTTGCCCTGTAATCTACATATCCCTGTTGATTGAAAGGGAAGCCTTGGTGGAAAAATCCACTTCTTCTACCATCATGGAGTTGTTGATGATGAAATTCAAGCATTGTCCCTAACTATCACAAGCTCCACACCAAGCACAAGTATAAATAGAAGTAGCAGGGACGTTGGAAATTTTTAAAGTAACATCATTTAAATTCTTTTCTAATACCTTAATATGAGCTATTGAGGCAATGTTGTCTAAATTATCAAAGGATATTGAATTTGCTGGTTGAATTGCATTCCGTGCGTAGTTTCTAGATTTTGTTACACAAGAAGCAAAGTGTAGCAGAGAAGCTTAAGGGGTAAGGGCACTGACATCTCCGTTTGCTAGTTGATGTACTAGCATTGTTGTTGCTCGATCCATAGACCTGGTTAACATGTCTGAAAGTTGACCGTCGGTGTATCCATAATGAGAACACTAAGCGAATAATTCCAGAAATCAAATCCATAGGTCATACAATCTGTCTCCATCCCTTTGGATGAATCCTAGAGATTGACTCCCTAACAGTTGCAGTCTTCGCTGGTGGGTAGTACTCCTCCACAAATTCTTGGGCTAGATCATGCCAATACGTGAATGTACCACCACGTTTGCTAGTCAACCATCTTCTTCTTGCTCCTCTGAGGGACAACTTGAATAGCTTGAATTTGACTGCTTCATCACATAAACCTCACAGTTTGACAGTTTTGCAATAGGCATAAAAGTCTACAAGATGAGCACATGGGTTCTCGTTTGTCCTCCATTTGAACTTAAAGTTCTCCTGAATTAGAGTGATGAGATCCCCCTTGATCATGTAGTTACCATCATCCTATTTGGGTGGAGCCAAACTCGATGTGGAATTGGTAGTGCTAGGCTTGGTGAAGTCGGCAAGTGTTCGGGCCGCCATTATTGGTGCTAGTTGTGATCGAAATCTGATTCTGAAGATTCCTCGTGCCCATAGGGCTATCACAGGCATGGTCATAGGACACCAAAACTGTGGTTGTTAAGCACTCATGGACGTGACTGCGGACTTTCAAGTGCAGGTGTGGTTGGATTTCAACCAAAAACGTGCTTAGTAATGTATATAAAACCCTACACTTCAAAAACTCAAAACACTATTTCTTTCTTTCTATTATCCTAACGACCGACGCTTCTTCTCAGAGTCTTGAGTAATCGAAGGAGAAGATAGGAGTGAATCATTCCCCACCTGTGAGTAAAGATCTAGAGAGTCAAAGTGGTCATCTCCCTAAGTCTTTAGTATGTAATCCGAGTAGCTCCTATCTTAGCCTCTATTGCTTTGGGTTATGTGCTTCCTGACAGTTTGTATGTTGGGATCCATCATGAGATTTTTCCCCTTGGATCTATCAGGAGACGATATTTAAGCACTTGGATGGCTTTCTCGGTTCAGACCCCTCAGGAAAACGATCTAAGGTGGAGGTTTATGTTTAGTTACTGCTAAGTCCAGTGTGTAGAATTTTGGGTAGATGTGGTGCAATCCTATGATTGGATTTCACATTTAATGATGATCTTGAACATGAAGCTCACAAAGGTTTTATAGTAGAGTGTGATCTACTATACAAATGAAGCTCATAAGGATTGTACAGTGGCATGTGATCCACTATACACAATAAGATAAGATAGGATTAGTTAGATTAGATATTGTTGTTGCGAATGCTTTCGCCATCCACCCCCGAATCGCAAAGTCCCTTATGAATAAAAATGAAAGGTTAATGACGTGTCGAGTATGCCTACAGATCATGTTGACACGGTTTAGGATGGTTTCATAGTCTGATCCACTATGAGGCTATTTGCAAGATGTTAGGGGTAGCCAATGCTAGGTCATTAAAGATGATCTCGTTGGAACTCGAGTGTTTTAGGATCGGGTTTCACAACGAGTATCATTGCCTGGTTTTTCTTCTACCTTACGGATGTGCTACATGCTCTTCTCAAGCATTATGAACCTCAAGGAGGAGAATTTATTCCACATCTGAACTGTACTAAAATTTCCATAGGGATGGTAATTGAGAGTCTATGTGAAGTCCTTAATGTTGTTAGTCTGTCTTTTAAGAAGGTTTTTCAAGGAATAGGCATTTTGGAATAATAGGAAAATGTTTCTGAAAGGGTTCGAAAGATGTGAAGACCTCTCTCCTACCAACTCTAGGAAGGAAAAACTAAAATGTTGAGCAACCAAGGTTAGAGTTTCTTGGATCCTTGATTCTGAGACTTGTTATTGGGTCTCGCCAGCTCCAATAAGATGAGGGGAAAGAAAAGGGAAATAAAGGGTGAGACTCAAGGAGTCTTTTGAAACAGAACTCTTCATTAGAGCCATTAGTATGATATTTTTTCGTTCTTTCTAGACCCTAAGTGAAAAGCAAATTAGAGCGAGCAAGTAGTATTTGTTCCTTGGGATGTTTCACCAGGGAGGAAAGAAGTCTCTAATGATTCGATTGAGGAACAAGTTTGAAAGCAAGGATGGAAGCCCTTGTTGTTGTGAAGGAGCTCTAAAAGCTCCGGGAATACACGAGCATGGTGATGCAGCAAACACAGATGTGGTAGGTTCAAATGTATGTTCATTAATTCGTCCTCCAACGCGACAATCATATGTTCATTAAACAAAGAAGCTGAATGAGAAAATAACTAAGAGGAGATGACTCTGTTATTGAAAAAGTAGGTATATAGCTAGTTTAAAAAATCTTGTAATGATTTGAATAAGAATATCAAAGATACATTAAGTATTATCTAAATAATAATAAAAAATATTTTTTTTTTGTTGGAATGATGGATGGAGTGATAAAATGATGGATGATCATAAGAGAATAAGAGAATTTTTAAATGCAAATCTTAATATGATAAGATAAAATATATCATGTCTTTATGTTTATATAAATTAAATTTAGTGATGTTTCAACAATTTTATTTATCATTTATTTTAATTTTTCAAAAAAATGATTATTCACCGTCTAGATCTTATCTTTAAAATGAATAGATGAGATAAGTCCACACAGGTGAGAATATATAATTATGGTGAAGACTATTGTACTCCCGGAGTATTACATACTCTCACCTGTGTGGGCTGATCTCATTCTCTCATTTTTAGAATAAGATCTGAACAGCCTGTAATAATTCTATTTTAAAAATTAAGATAAATGAAAATAAAATGGCAAACTAATCACTGCATTTAATTTATATAAATACGAGGATATGATATTTTTTATCTTGCCCTATTAAAATTTATTTTGATAAATTACCTTTTGATTATTATTTATTTTAATTTCAAATGTATGAGATTTGGCTAGGTAAATCATGATATTTTTTCTTTCTCTAGATCATTTTAAGGTTATTTTTTATTTTATCAAGTTTCAATCATATTTATTTATATTTCCTTTTTCATTTTGGTTTGACTTTTAATGGAGTAATGGGACATTCACAATTTTTGTATTATATCTTTTCCACTCTTAATTATTATAACTTTGTTTTTTACTAATTTTTGTGGCTAATACTATTATCTTTGGTTGCCAACAAGATTTCGTAGGTTGGGAAGGAAAAGATGAATTAATTATTTTGACCAATTTTTTGTGGCTAAGACTATTATCATTGATTGCTCACAAAATATATTTTATCAAACTTAGTATTTTGAAATTATACTGATTATGTTATAATAATCATAAGTTACTTTTTCAAGCTAAATTTTAATATGATAAAAATAAAAAATATGATGCCCTCATATTTTTATAAATTGAGTAGAGTGATCTTTTTGTAATTCTATTTTCATTTATTTTATTTTTTAAAATAGAATGATTACCGACCGTTTAGATTTATACTAAAAATGAAGTGTTAAGATATTCTCATACAGGCGGGAGTATATAATACTCCGGGAATACGATAGTCATTATATATATATATATATGATGATTTAAACTAAATTCGTCAAAACCAATCCTCTATTTGAAAAAATTAAAAAGTAGTAAATTTATTAATTACTAAATTTAAATAGAATGACTATTTTGTGAATTGTTTTTTCTATTCTTTAAAAAAAAAGACGGGCTCTAATTCAATTAAAAAATAGATGGCCTAAATTTAATAAAAATAAGAAGTTCACCTAATACATCGAGTTCACCTAATATATATGACAAACTTACGACAAAAGAATTTTAGATTGCCAAAAGCGTTTGTTGTTGTTGATAATAACAACAATTAATTATTATTTATTATTTAATGTTTCCCTAATCCCTCATCATTTTCGTTACTCCAATCTCACCCAATTGTTACTCATAATTTCGTTACCCCAATCTAACCCAATATCACCAACCACCAATCGTCAATTAGCGGCGGAGTTGGGGTGAGATTCCCTAGGATCCAGCCCATTTCATTTTTGGGTTCAGTAATTTAATTATATGTATTTTTTGTGGTTAAGTAGTTCAACCCAATGATTTTATCAAATAAGTCTAATAATTTTGCAAAATTGGTCTAATTTATAATTTTTGAATTAATTTTTTCATTTAGACTCGGTATTCTATTCCGTTATTACTCCGCCTATATTACCAATCTATGTGGAAGTTAGAGGAATGAGAAGCTCTAACACAGTGTTATTTATCAAACTTTGAAAATGGGATCTCGATCGAAGAAGGAATAAGCAATGGCCAGTCAAACTTTGTTGGAGGAGTAATGAGGAAGAAGATTACCCTTTAACTGAAAGGTATAGATGTGATTTAATGAGTAATAAAAAATTTCATGCGGTTTAATTGAAATTGTTGCTGCTGTTTTTTGCTGTCACTTTGGGGTGTTACACATGGTGTTTTGTTTGGTTTTTCAGTTGCAGAATGTCCCACATCTTATTTTGAAGCATCCAGATTTTGTTATCTTGCTGCATTTTTTCAGAGTCGTGTTTATTTCGTCTCCCTCTCTTGCTATATGAGCTGCTACCTTAGCTTGCTAAATCTCCTTTGTCTAATTGAGAAAGCAAGATCTTTTGTCAAATTGAGAAAACATATAAGATCAATAATAAAATGTGAAATAGAAATTTAATATTTGAATAATTATGAACCGTCGAGATCTCAAACTGAAAATGGACGATGATAATGGATTTACGTTACCAAAAAAATTTGGCACACCAAAATTTTCAATATACTAAATATAGTGAAGAATTCACCTTTAATACCATATCAATAATATTCAATATTATGATATTTTAAATATCATCTACCAGACGACCCTAACTTGTTCAAAATTAAGGAGAAGTGCAACGGTCACAATCAGTTTTAAGGTTTCTTTGGGGTGGATTTTTTTTTTGGATGTTTTGGGCTTTGGATTTATTGGGCTGGATCTTTATTGGGTTGCATGTTTCAGTTCTCATTCTTGTTGTTTGGTTCGGTCTTCTCCATTTCTATGTATCTTACGTTTTATTATCAGGAAAATAAATGAAAATCATAATTGTAAGTCTTCTAACCATGCAATCCAGAGTTGACGATGAAGTAGATGTTATAGCATAGCATGCAAGAAAACTTGCGTCATAATAATCCTAAAATATTGTTTTCTCCGATCCGCTTGTATAGTAAAATATTCGTTTGTAACAATGATGTTGTGAATTACAATGTAAAACAGAAAACTTATCCGCCCCAAACTACAAGTCTATGTGAGATGCTGTAGTATTGACCAATTTTCATGCATGAAATGAAAGAAAAATACAATTAGCTGGCAACATTGAAAATAAGAAGTTGTCAGGGTTCATTAAATAGTAATAATTGCTTTATATTAGAGACTTCAAAAATTAAAAAGTTTCCGTTTTGAATTTTGATAGTTTTTATTTCATATACATGAGTTATTGTATAAAATCGTAAGAGCTATGATTTGAGAGCGCGTGCGAATAATTACTATAAATATATATGAACCCTTCCTAACATTTGAATTGATCAAATGCCAAGAAGGCAAGAACTTCACCAAATCCAATTAATCCGACGAATGACCTATCCAACCCGACTTTATCACAGCTCTAGTTAAAACTTAAAACATCTGCAAAGGAATATTGGATGAACGATGATTTTATCGCATAGATAGGATCTGATTCCGGATCTAGGGACATTGTTTCCTAGATCTGATTCCGGATCTAGGGACATTATTTCCTAGATCCGATCGTGTAGTAATTTGGGCTTTTGAATATCCTAAAGGTTATAATTGACCAAGCGCAATATGTTTATGTTGGTTAAATTTTTTTGTTTGATTAAAACCCAACCATTTCTGTTCTCCGTACTAACGTTTTTACTAACTGAACCACTATCTTCGGTTATCAAAAAGTTTCTTGATTATTTTTGGCGATTCTGAGATCTGTTGACAAAATTTTTTGTACCCATGTGATCAATATCGTTGCCGCTATGTTTCTGGGAGTTGTTTATCCCCGGCGACCGGCTATACAATTTTGTACGGAGAGTTGCATGGATCATACAAATATGTATGGGTTGTTACAAACTTATATAGAAGTATATTGACTTTTATACAAAGTGTAATACTAATTATTATAATAAATCATATGATATTTAGTATAGTACTTAGAATTCACATTTGTATTGCCGTGAAATGTCAATTTTATGTTCATATTTTTAGCCGTTTGATCTACGACATGATTTTTGTAAGGTTAAAATTTATGCCGGTTTTCTAAATAGGATCGAAATACCAACTCTCTTGACTCCTAGTTTGAGATATTGGGAATATTTGGGATACGCAAGGTATCCATACTGGAAAAAAAACAGCCTTCTCCTTTCTTCGGTCGGAAACACACAAGGCTGGTTTAACGTTTGATTGATAAATATATAATATAGTTTTGTGTCGACTCGAAAAGTTCTTTGTAAATACCAACGGAATCCAGTAGAGGATCCTTGTCCGACAATCCCAGTGTTTGTCTGTAATTTGTTTCGTTTCTTCAATCGTCCCTCCCCTCCCAAACGACACTAAATCGCATAAATCTTTTACTACTATATATCACAAACAACAATGTCATCACTTTTGCTAAGATATATATAAATAATCAACTACAGAATTTAGCTAAACTCCTCTTCTATTTTTTTAATAATAATATTAATAATTATTAATCTGAGTGCTCTCCAAGGTTATAATCTTTAAACCCCTTTTCATAGAATGGGTAAACTATTTGAGCTGTTATTGTATGTCTCGTTAGTTTTTGTAACCCACAAGGTGATTTGAACAGCCGATTGAGTTTCTATTTCGATATTTTAGACCATCTTTAATTTATAATTCTTTTTAAATAAAATTTCTGATATTTTTTCCAGAAAGACGATCGTGAAATGAGCATATAAAGTTTTTATCGGTGGTACAAACTATACAGATGGAGTTGCATGGACCGCGAGTCTCCGTGAAAGCGGCAACCTCGTTCCTTATTCACCAACAAAGGACAACGGTAATGGAAACTAGTGTCACAACGCAAATAAAACAAAATGGTGACAAAGCAAAGTCTAGCTAATGGACTAAACAATCATTCCTTATTGGAAACGCGAAAGGGCCAGTCCTATAGCTATTCTGCGCACACTCGATTACTTGTGCAGGTCGGGCCCCATTGATTGGCAAGCTAGGGGTATGTTTCTGGGGCGATTTGTGCGTCTTCCGGTTGAAGGTGTCGTCAGCATCCATCAGGTCTCAGGTAGTAAGCTCTTCCATTGTTGGGAAGATAATATAGTGAGGCCAACGATTTGTTTCTCGATGGGTGAAGACGAGAAGGTGGTAGTGGTAGGGGTCATCATCGTTTCAGCGGTGGCGGCAAGGGTAGCTCTCGTGGAGACGTCGTTATTAACTGCGACAATGGTGTTGGTGGTGGAGATGACGGTGATGGAGGCGACGACGTCGGTGTTGGAGGTGGATGTGTGCGGTACGGTGGAGCCATGGTTCGAGATTGGGGGTGACCGCCGACTTTTCGTGAGAGTAACCTACTCTCTTATGAGAGGGAAACTAGGCAACTAAGGTTATCCGACAAACAACAAAGACGATGCGGCGGTGGGGACTTGCCACGAGCAAAAAGATTGGCAGCAGAGATGAGGAATTGATGTAGCTATGGCTGAAACCCTAGCTACACCTCTCCATCTCTCGCTCTTTAACTTATAATTATTATCTCTTAACATATATTATTATTTATATGGTACAGTTACATTTCGATATTTTGGAGGTACCGGTACCTTCCATACTAAAAATCTCACATTTCTAAGATGTAAATCTTAAACATCTTACGGTAAGCGCTAAACACTGAAGAATGATGGTAACACCCTAAATAAAAAAATATTACTCTTCCGACATGGCCGCTATTATGATATTACATCCTAACAACGGCTAAGTGGCTGTTGTTAAGCTATTTCATTTAACTGCGGCCACCGAGGCCGTTGTTAGGCTTTGTTAATATTGGGCCGCCTAACTGCTGATAAGTGACTGGTGTTAGACTTTAATTAATCCACTGTTAGACATGCGGATTGTTATAATAAGTATATCTTGAACCCTAAATATAAACTTACAATTTAAAAAATCTTAAGGTGTCTCGGAATAAAATGTGATAATTTGCATTTAATTAATTAAAGAAAATCAGATGTTTTGTGTATAGTTATTTAATTTCTTTATTGTAATTGAAGGGATTACTAATAGTGTGCAACAAGATGGAACAAGGGAGGGAGAGAGTTAATACAAATAAGTGAGTTTATTCTGAACGAAACACTTGTGTATATATAATCTGTTAAAAAGTTAAAACATATTGGAGTGTGCGCATGGAAAACAAAAACCCAACTGGTGAATGGGAATATGGATCAAATACGGTAGGCCATGATATTTAAAGATTATTTTTTATAAATGACGAAGAAGAATTTGGAATATCTAGAAGGATGACAGATAGCTGATCAAAGAAGAAGAAGAAGACGACTATTAGTACCGACGGCACACGGCAAGAGTCTAGATCGGAAACTAGAGAAATGGCTTTTTAAATTTGATCTAGAAATTCCATCACAAATTTTAATTGTTTAAAAATTAAATTTTAGATTTAACCGCTTGAAAATATAAAATAAAATTGACATTTTAAAATCGTTTATACTATATTATACTTAGTATTACACTTTGTACAAAAGTAATACAAATGTTTGTAAAAACCTATTCAAATTTGTATGATCCGTAGAAATCTCCTTGTACGACCGCTCGTAGAAATCATGTAGGTGCGAAATTTTTTTTGTCAACGAAATCATTAGGAAATTAATCCAAAAAAAAAAATTTAGCGGCTGAAGATGGTTCTGATTACCAAAAATGATAATCCGATTATTGAAAAAGGTAGTCTGGCGAATTTGATTGGTTTTATCCAATAAAATTATTTAAAACATCATAATTATATTACTTTTAATTAATCTTTAACTCTTAAATTATGTTGAGATCTAAAGTTCAAATTGTTTCCGAATGGATCCAGAAAACAAAGCTCTGCCTCCAAAATCGGACCCCACACGGAAGTTGAGGATTAGGTTCGGTAGTGGGCGGGTATTTTGATTCCTCGCAGCTGTTCTTTCTTTGTCGTCTTCTACTTTGTCTCCCTCCATTCCCACCGGACTAATCTCATCATTATTTTCCCCAAATCTCCAATTTCCACCGTGCTTAATTACAATTCACTCCTCAACTGTTTTATGACTTCCACTATCAGAATCGGTTTAATTCACATCCCGGATGTTGGTTTCTTGAATGGTTGCAACTTTTTTATATAATTTTGAATTTATATTGGAAACGTTAATAGCATACATTTTGTACATATATTTCGTGGTGACGTGTTTCGAACTTTTTTATTTTATATTTTTAATGAGAGAAAAAGCATTTCTATGTATTAATTTTACTAATTGGAGTAGATTGTATTTGTTATGTAAGTGTGCAGTCATTCATTAAAAAATTAATAAAGAAGCATCATTATTTACCCGTGAGTTTGTACATAGAATACTATTACGATTTCATTAACCCCTCAACTTTATGTATCAGCTTTTCATAATTGTTTGGAAAAAATGGTGAAGGGCTTAAGGCGCCATGATGGGTTTTCACAAAACTGTAGTGATCGAAGTGAAAATGTTTTAAAGTCTACTAACCAAATGAAAATTGTAATCCCCGAAGACCAACCGTCATAGACTCTGTATAGTTTCTCCAAAAGCATCTCCATGGATCTCTTTTTTCTTCCGTGAAAATCTCCGTTGTATACTATTATCCCATATAACCGTCGTCATCAATATTATTTTAACAAATAATTTACAAAATATTCCATTTTCTTCTTCCGACTCCCTCTTTTATATATAAGCCGCGTCAAAACAACATCTCTAACCAACCTCCAAACCCACGAATCAATTAACAAAATTCAAATTTTATTCTTCACCAATATGGAAGACCTACTACAAGGCGACGCTTTGGATCTCAGTTTGTCGATCATCAATACAAATCCTACTTACCCCGGCGATCGTCAAAGCACAGGTCCTGCAAAGCGGAAGCGATCGGCGCCGTTGTCCACCTCCTCATCCTCCATTGATGTCTTTCCGATTGGTAGCCCCAATCGCGACGGACTACTCGAAGCAAAAATATTCCGACTCCTCCAAATGCGAGACTCCATAATGAATCGGGCGGATCTCAATCGGAAATTAGCTCCTCTGCCTAAAACTGACGACGACGACTACGGTGACAGCGGAGATAAGGGCCTCCACTTGATTCACTTACTTCTCATTACTGCCACAGCTATCGACGAAGGAAATTCCGATTCGGCACTCGAAAACCTAGCCGAGCTCTACCGCAGCGTGTCTTTAGTTGGGGACTCTGTTCAACGCGTCGTCGCTCAATTCGCGGACGGGTTATCCGCCCGACTCCTGACCTGGAAATCCCCATTCTACGAAATGATCATGAACCGTCCCACGGCCGAGGAAGAGCTCCTAGCGTTCACGGATCTCTACAGGGTCTCCCCGTGCTACCAATTCGCCCATTTCACGGCCAACCAGTCCATCGTCGAGGCTTTCGAGCGGGAGGAGACAGTCAACGGCCGTGCCCTCCACGTGGTCGATTTTGACGTGTCGTCCGGCCTCCAGTGGCCTTCGCTGATCCAATCCATATCGGACCGGGCCACGGCATCAAACCGGATCTCACTTCGAGTAACCGGGTTCGGTAGGAGCCTGGAGATGCTGAGACAGACGGAGAGTCGGTTAGTCAGCTTTGCGAAAGGGTTTCGAAACTTGGTTTTCGAATTCCAAGGTTTGTTGAGAGGGTCGAAACTCGTGAACCTGAGGAAACGAAAGAACGAGACGGTAGCGATCAATATGGTGTTCCATTTAAACACTTTGACCGACTCGTCGGCGGTCTCCAACACGCTGAAGTCGGTCAACGCGCTGAACCCGTCCGTCGTCGTTTTGGTGGAGCACGAAGGGTGCCGAAACTCGAAAATGTTCCTTCCAAGGTTTATGGAGTCGTTACACTATTTCGCAGCAATGTTTGATTCGTTGGATGATTGTTTGCCATTGGAGAGTCCGGAGAGGTTGAGGATCGAGAAGAATTTGTTGGGTAAAGAAATTAAGACGATATTGAATTGCGATAAAGAATATCGGTGCTATTTGAATTCGAAGAATCATGGACCGTTGCGGTACGAGAAGGTGCAGAGTTGGAAAGGGAGGATGGAAGGGCATGGGTTCGGAGGGTTGAAGTTGAGTTCGAGCACTTTGATTCAAGCCAACCTATTGTTGAAGATCAGGGCACATTACGGACCTACAGTCGGTGGTGCTGATGATGTAGGAGGAGGGTTTAGGGTTTTTCAAAAGGATGATGGGAAGGCGATTTCCTTAGGGTGGCAAGATAGGTGTTTGCTAACGGCTTCTGCCTGGACTTGTGTATGATAAACAAGAAAGTTATGATCATTCTTTTATCTTTTATTTGTTTGTTTTCTGTTAATTTTGTTTAGCTTAGAATAGATTATTAGCTAACATGAACTGGTTGATATTAGATTAATGTATACTTAGGTGTCTGGCATAATGATTTAAATATTTTTTTTTGTCGAGATATTTTTCGTAGGAAGATGCAGGTGATATCAAGATAGCTACATTAGATAATAAAACAAACTAAACGTGTGTGTGAAGGGGAAGGGGGGAGGGGTTGGTTGGTGAAGTCCAACAAGTCATTGTTGTCAATACTTCAAAAGAATTGATTACTACGGGGGGAAGAGATTGGTAAAAATGCAAGGCTAAACAAGTCTGAATGTGAAAAATGTGATATCAAATAACATGTCTAAAAAGGGACCTAATTTCCTGAATAATTAAGTACTAAGAATGTTCTATTGTACCCATTATAACTTAGGTAATATAAAATAGCCGGGGATACTATTAATCTACATTAAAAATGCAAATGAAGGAGGTTGAATCTAATCAAGCAATCCTTTTCGGTAATGAAATCAATTTTCAAAAGAGTTACTAAAAGGGTGATAGAATTATGGCGGAGATATTTAATTAGGGAAAGTAGTTAAGGGCTGTCTTATTTATTTAATTAATTATTAATTAAAAGGTTAACAATGAAACAGCTACTTACGAGAGTAATTAACTTATTTACTAAATTAATCATCCATAGATGATTCTACTTGGCCGTGTTCCAAAATAATAACGTCATCATCATCGTAATCATTAGGGAAAAGCTTAATTGCTGTCGGGTGAATCTGATTACAGATGTATCATTATTATGAGGGAACAGTCTAATAACCATGACTTAGGAGATTGAGCTCTAGTTATGAATTCTATTTATAGGTTGCTACTTGGGATAATAAATTAATTCACTTAATATACATTGAGGATACTATGAAAAGTTCACAACGCATTTTCTACTAGTCTCAATTCTCGTTTAGACTGACGCTTTTAACTGATATACTCTTATATTAGGCTTCCATTCGAATTTACGAGTGAAATCTATTAACGTTGCAAAAACGATCAGCTTTCATGTTCATGTGGATGATGAAATAAAATAAAATAAAATAATGACTATGTTTTTTCAAATATTATCCTTATGTTATGTTTGACCATAAAAATTATGATTTGTAGAAATATTGAATTCAAATAGTAAAAAATAGTTGAGTTAAGGTTGGAAGGCATTGCGAAAAGAATTTTAAATTAAAGGATATTTATTAGAGGAGTTTTTAGGAGGAGATGATAGAAATTATCTCTAATCTAAATGATCAATCATAATTGTTGATCTTTTATTTTATTTAAGTGGATAAATAATTAAGTAGTATGTAATATTCTCTTTCCTTTTAATTGATGTTTATCCTACCCACTTTCATATTTTCTGTTATTGTTTTTTAATTAAGAACAAATTTTTTCTTAGTTCATTGTCATTCTTCTTAGAGACAAATACCATTAGTCTTACTTTTTCAAACTATACCCGTTTATGTGAACGTATCCTTTTTAAACTAGTTCACTTTCATGTGAACATAGACTTGATCTAGTTTACTATATTTGATGATGCTAGTTCAGACTACTGTAGAAAATAGTGAACTAGTTTACGCTACTGTAGAATATAGCGAACTAGTTTAGACTACTAATGATGTTATGACCTAAAAAATAGTGAACTAGTTTAGACTATTGTAAAATATAGTGAACTAGTTCAGACTACTGTAAAAAATGATGAAGTGACCTCAAAAAAATAACCCTTACCGTTGTTGATAATTTGAGAGGAAGGAGAAGGAAATAAAAATTATTTTCAATTAGAAAATAATAACAGAAAATATGAAAGTTAATAACATAAACATCAATTAAAAAAAAGAGAATATTGCATGTTAATTAAGTATCTATCCATTTAAATAAAATAGAAGATCAATGTTAAGATCGATCATCTAGATTATAGATGATTTTGATCATCTCACCCTATGAACTTCCGAAAAATTATTAAGAAAGTTTATTTTCCTCTTGAGAAGATTGGAAAACATGATTCAGATTGGAATCCTTATTATCAATTGATTCAAATTTTCATCCACACTATTTTCAAACTCAAACTCAACTTATTGACATTAGACTTAATTCAATTTTTTAAGAAATTATTATTTGTATTGCCAAACATAACATTGAATATATCTAAAGTTCAATTAATTAAAAATATCATTTGTGGGAATATATATAGCGCCAACAAGTTGGAAAAAAAAGATAGGAAACATTTTCTTCTTTATTTTTGATTTCTTAGATTTACCAATACCATCCACTCTCCCACTAATACGGAAGAAAAATGTGAAAGGATGCTTGGTTTGCTTGTACTTCGATCATGATAATACAAAATTATGTTTATTAAAAAATTGAAAATTGAAGAAAGTTTATAAAAGCTTGTGATGACAATTTTGCTTCAGCACAATGTATAGAGGGGAATTTTGTTTCAAGGGAAGTGGCCCCTAACCAAGATCATAATAGTATTCATTTTTATCTACAATTTATATGTCTTGAATCATTTTTCTAAATATAAATTCTCTTTGTATTATTTACTAGATACTGTTTTGACATATTGGCCGATTTGAGATTTACTCTCTTACTTAACGATTGACAACATATATAAATAATTTTATAGTTTTTTTCCCGTTGAGAAATTGTTTCCTTTACTTTATTATTGATAACATAATAAATTAATTGAAGCGTAAATAATTGTAAAAAAGTACCCGAGTTATTAAAAATTGAGAGCAATAGTGAAGTTAGGTGCCCAACATCATTTTTTTTTCTTCGATAAATAACATCATACTTTTTATTGCATATGATACCCAAATTATTGTTATTCTTATGATCTTAAGATACAGAAAGTCATTTAATTTTTAAACTCCTTCGACATAAGAGAAATGTTAAGAATATATATCAATCTGGATCATGAAAAAAATCCACAATAAGTTATGCATTAATATATTATTTAATTACTTTAAAAGTTTGATGTTTCTTTAAATATTATACTCAAAATTAAAAATTATAACTCAAACTTTATATTTGAAAGGAGTCAGATATATATGTGCATTAATGTATTATTTATTTTAAAACTCAATATAACTTTAAATATTAAACATAAGAAATATATATAGAAAATAAAATATTTTAACCGAACTGAATATTTAAAAGTAACAAAAGATATGCACTCATCAATGTATCATTTACTTGAAAAATTTATTGTACTTGTAAATCCTTAATATGATAAATAAAAAAAATACTCGAGCTTTATATTCAAATAAAGAAAAGGTAAACTTAAGAATATATCAAACAACTTTTCAAGAAAAAAATATCAAATCACAAACCTGAAAGAGATTAGTTGAGCAGGTGAATAGAAACTTACTTTAATTGTCTAATTAGAATTAACATTTTGATAAGAGTTACCATCTTAATTCAAAGGTGGAAATATGAAACTTAATTTTTTTCGTAAAAAATAATATTTGGTTAAAACATCTTCACTGGTAATTCCAAAAAATACTTAGAAAGGCTTACTAATATATTTATACACTGTAAAATGCATAACATTTAAAATTTGATAGTCGTATTTTGAAGTGTGAATAGTTAGCAATTTGGTGATATTGAATATCACAATATTGTGATATTCAATATTCACTTTGATGAAGTGATATTAAATATCACCTCTATATCTTTTCGATGGACATAATTGCCCCCAAGCAACTGATGGCTATAATGATAATTTTCTCTATCCTCATTATTACAAACCATGACCCACACCACATCTAATCATTCCCAAACCCCACCACTTAATATCCTATACCAAACAAGAATATTCATACTTTTTGGATTCAATATCAATCTTACCCAATATCATGATATCTCCAATAGTTATTTGAGATATTACGTACCAAATGAGGTGGAGAAAAAAATGGATATGTATAAACATTGTACTATAAAGTTTAAACATTCGAACCAAATTGTTTTATATTTCAAAGTAACAATAAATATGTAGACATTAGTCTATTATTTACTTCAAAGTTAGTATACTTATTGTGGAGGTAGTTATATACCCTCCACATAGCCTTCTATATGAAATGAATCGTCTATAGAGTTGAGAGGAGAATCGAATTAACATTGATAATCTACAGTACATGAGTTTATATACAGTCATATAAAAGACGATCATGGCGGTTAAAAGTAGCTAAGGAATAGGAGAAGTAGAAGAAGTGCTATAACAAAAATATATTAGTGGGAGAGAGATATATGGAGTTTGCTTAACTCGTAATAGTGCCTAACAAATTCAATGAAACATAGAAAAATTCATGTCATTTGATTCGAAAAATTACAACAAAGAACATGTTTTTTTAAACTAACAAAGCGTCAATATTATTGATGTTGTGCTGAAAGCCATTGAGTTTCTAAAGCATTAATAAGCCAAACAGGAGGTGCATGTTGGAAATACGCACTTTGGGTTTAACCTTGGTATGATGGTAGCACCATGGACTTGACCTTGGTGTGATGCCGGAGTTGAGACGGATACGTGAGCTCACGGGAAACCTCACTTTAGCTCAGAGCTAGCTGAAACTAGCTGGCATCAGCTCCTCTATGAGCTAGATAATCCTAGGAACTGATACTAAAGCTCGTCCAGCTCAACCTTGAGCTAGATGATAGTGTCACTAGCTGCGATGCTAAGCAGACCTATAGTGATGGTAGGGATCTACGTAGTTGGGTTGGATACTCCTTCTCCTAGGGCGAATGGGTACTTACCTCTTCATGAATTTCAAACTCATTTCTGAGTTGTTTTCCCTCCAAAACCGTAGGACTTCAAGGTAGTTACCTTCAAGTCTATCCATGAGGATAATAGCACCACTTGGTACATGGACTCGTGCCCCTTCAGTCCTGGACCCCTTTGCCTATATAAAGAAGGCTGTAGTGTGGGATAACACACACAATAAAAGACATCTATCCTAGCCTACGATTCTAAGTGACTCTAGTGTCTAAAGCCTAAGAACTTGAGTGGAGACGGTCTTATCCTCGGAAGGGATTTCCTGATACCCAAGGCTTGTAGGGTGGAAATACTCTTTTCGGAAAGTGGTACCCACGATTACGTCTTGATCCTAGATCTCATCACCTATCAGAGCTCGAAGCATTGCTACTTGGAACCTCTTAAGCTAACATTGGAAAGAGTATGTGCCATGTCCAAGGTTGCAGCAATCAAGGAAATGACAGCGTCATTTGGCCAACTTGAGAAGTTTGAAGGTGCGGATTTCCGTTGGTGACAGAAGAAGATGCACTTCCTTCTCACCACTTTGAAGGTCGTGTATGTTCTCTCTACACCATATCCTTCAGAGCTTGAGGAGGAGACGGACACAGACGAGAATAAGAAGGAGGAAAGAGTACGGAAGCAATAAAAGTGGGACAATGACGACTACATATGTCGTGGTCATATTCTGAATGGTATGGCAGATTTATTATTTGATATCTATCAAAATTATGAATCGGCCCACGAGTTGTGGGATGCGTTGGAGTCAAAGTATTTGGCTGAGGATGCTTCAAGCATGACGTTCCTGGTTAGTAATTTCCTAAATTACCAGATGATCAAGACCAGACCGATCATGGAGCAATACAATGAGATGCTTCGGATTTTGGGACAGTTTGCCCAACATGATATGAAGATGGATGAGGCCATCTCGGTGTCGTGTATAATTGACAAGCTTCCTTATTCATGGAAGGACTTTAAGCACACGCTTAAGCATTGGAAGGAGGAACTATCTCTGATCCAACTTGGAAGCCACTTGCGGATAGAGGAGTCTCTACAGGTGCAAGAAGGTGGGAAACCAAAGGATTCTTCATTTGTTGATATGACAGAAGAAGGAGAGCCATCTGCTCGACGGAAGGGCAAGAAGCTCCCTTGGAACAACACCAAAGGAGACTCTAACAAGAAAATGAAAGTTTCTTGTTGGACGTGTGGCCAAGCAGGTCACTTCAAACATGACTGTCCCACCAAGAAGGTTAGAATCATGACAACAAACAATATCAGAAGCCTAGATCGAAAGATCAAGGGACTTCCACTTCTAAAGGTCGGTTCTTGAACCTTGATTTAGATATTCATGTGAATTCCGTTTCATGAATAGCAGAAGCATTCTATGTGTAGGATGATGAAGTGGCATGGTGGATTGACTCGTGTGCCAGTAGACATGTATGCAAGGATCGTCACTGGTTCAAAACATACAAGGCATCATATGATGATATTGTACTTCACATGGTCAACGACCCCTATTGTTGGACGTGGATTGATGGTGTTGGAGCTTAGTTCTGGAAAATGCCTAGAAATTAGAGATGTACTTCACGCCCCTAAGATTAGGAAGAACTTAGTGTCGGGTAGTATGCTTAATAGATATGGCTACAAACTAGTGTATGAATATGATAGATATGTATTATCTAAGGGTGGTGTATTTGTAGGCTTCAACCACTATATGGCATGTTTATGCTGAATATTAATAATACTATTATTAATGATTATGCTTTCATGGTTGGTACCTCTAACTTCTCCTTATGGCATTCTCGGTTAGGACACGTTAACAAAATAAACGTCTAATAGATATGTCGAAAGAAGGGCTTTTTCCCTCTTTTGATGTCGATGCTGAACGATGTAAAACGTGTATGCTCACTAAGATTACTCGTCAGCCTTTCACTAATATCCAATGAAAATCAGTGATGGTTGAGTTTATACACATCGATATGTGTGACTTGCATAGCACTCCAACCATCGGAGGTAAGAAGTGTGTCATCAACTTCATTGATGACTACTCTCGGTATTGCTATACTTGCTTGTTGCATTCAAAAGATGAAGCCCTTGAGAAATTTTGTGTGTTCAAAACCGAAGTTAAATTGCAACAAGGTTTCTCGATCAAAGTATTTCGTACTGATCGAGGAGGGGAGTTCTACGTTCCAGCATACTTCCAAAATGCGGGGATCATTCATGAAACCACTACTCCATACACACCACAATAGAATGGTGTGGCTAAGAGGAAGAATCGAACTTTGAAGGAGATGGTAAACTTGATGTTGTCATACTCCGGTTTGAGTAATGATGGGTTTTGGGGTGAAGCCATGCTTACGGCTTGTTATCTACTAAACAGAGTTCCTAATAAGCGAAAAACCAAACTTCAGTTACCTTTGAGTTTGGGGTTGTAGGCTGTAGTAAAGCTCACTGATCCTAAACGAAAGACGTTAGGAGAAAGATGCATTGATTGCATTTTTTGGGGATATGTTGAGAATTTAAAGGCATATAGATTCTATGTCATAGAATCTAACGATGCACACACAGTGCATTCAGTAATTGAGTCTAGGGATGCCATCTTCGATAAAAATAGATTTTCATCCACTCAAAGACCCAAGGATTTGATGCCATCATCAAAGGATACTGTGTCTGTCCCTATGGACGAGCAGGCTCTGCCTCGTAGGAGCTAGAGGCTGGCCTTGAAGAGTTCGTCGAATACCAACTTCAATGTATATCTGATCGAGGGATCCAGGATGGAATTAGGATCATAATACTTGTACTGCTACAATATTGACGATGACCCTAGTACGTATGAAGAGGCTATGCGATCACAAGACGCCGCCTTTTGGAAGGTGGCAGTCGATGAGGAAAAGGATTCCATCTTGGGAAATAACACTTGGCTATTAATGGATCTCCCATTGGGATGTAAACCATTAGGAAGTAAGTGGGTCTTCAAAAAGAAGATGAAAGTTGATGGTTCTATCGATAAGTTTAAAGCCCGATTGGTGATTTAGGGTTTTAAACAACATGGAATTGATTACTTTGATACCTATGCTCCAGTGGCTTGGATCTTGACTATTAGATTATTAATAGCACTAATGTCTATCCATGATCTAGTGATCCATCAAATGGATGCCAAGACAACATTCTTGAATGGAGATCTCGTTGAGGAGGTATACATGGAACAACCAGAAGGTTTTGTTATGCCTGGGATTGAGCATAAGGTGTGCAAGCTAATCAAATCCTTGTATGGACCTAAACAGTGGCATCAGAAGTTTGATAATGTTGTCTTGTCACATGGTTTTCGTTTAAATCAGGTAGAAAAGTGTGTGTATATGAAATTTCATGAACTCGGTAGAGGAGTCATCATCTATTTGTATGTGGATGACATGATCACCTTTGGAACTAATCAAGAACGAGTTGATAGTACCAAGGAATTCTTATCATCAAAGTTTTCCATGAAGGACATGGGGGAGGCAGATGTGATTCTTGGGATTAAGATCAAACGAGATGGGAAGGAAATTTCGTTGAGTCAATGTCACTACATTGAGAAGGTGCGTACTAAGTTTAGTAGTAAGGGATGTCATGAATTGAGAACTCAATTTGACCCTAGTGTGAAGTTGATGCCCAACACAGGGATGGCTGTATCTCAACTCGAGTACTCGCAAGTGCTTGGCTGCTTAATGTATGCCATGACAAGCACAAGGTCTAATATCGCTTATGCGGTTGTAAAGTTGAGTAGATATACAAGTCGAGTACTTATCATTGGCATGCAATCAGACGAGTACTTGGTTACTTTAAAGGAACCGTGGATTACGGTTAAACGTATAAGGGGTGTCCATCGGTTATTGAAGGATACTCAGATGAAAGTTGGATATCCAATATGGAGGATCACACCTCCAATACTGGATGCAAGGAGGAGCAATTTCGTGGGCTTCCAAGAAGGAAACTTGCATCACAACTTCAACTATGGAATCTGAATTCATAGCATTAGCTAAGCTGAGCTACAGTGATGGTAGAGAGCTAGGTAGTTAGGGTGGTTACTCCTTCTCCTAGGACAAATGGGTACACACCTCTTCATGAATTTCAAACTCATTTCTGAGTTGTTTTCCCTCCAAACCCGTAGGACTTCAAGGTAGTTACCTTCAAGTCTATCCATGAGGATAATAGCACCTCTTGGTACATGGACTCGTGCCCCTTCAGTCCTGGACCCATTTGCCTATATAAAGAAGGTTGTAGTGTGGGATAACACACATAAAAAGACATCTATCCTAGCCTATGATTCTAAGTGACTCTAGTGTCTAAAGCCTAAGAACTTGAGCGAAGATGGTCTTATCCTCGGAAGGGATTTCCTTATACCCAAGGCTTGTAGGGTGGAAATACTCTTTTCGGAAAGTGGTACCCATAATTCCGCCCTGATCCTAGATCTCATCACCTATCAGAGCTCGAAGCATTGCTACTTGGAACTTCTTAAGCTAACTGTGCATACGTCACAAACGGAAAGTGACAAACCCTAGTTGTTTCAAGACCCGGTGGCACCGCTATTTCGAGCCGAAACTGGCCATCTACGTCCGGGAGCCAAGGATTTGATGAAAGAGAAATAGTTTGCTCATCTTCTACCCGCCATCTCATGCCTAGTTTAAGCAACTGTTGTGAGTTCCAAATAATCCTCCAAAAGAAACTTGATCGATGTCCCAACTGAGCTATATCAAATTACATGTTATGATGATACTTTGCTTTATAAATACGACCAACTTGAGAATCCGGAGCTGACATAAGTCGCAAGTCCAAAAAACCCATGTCGCTAACATCTTTCCTAATTGCTAATCTCTCCCATTTCTTCTAGGGAACGCATCTACTGGTTTAACATCGAGAACCCCACAAGAACGTGTTTAAAATTTGCTCTAATTAATCAATAAGAGTGTCAGGAAGAAGAAATACATTCAAACTATACATGTGTAGTGCATGTATCACGGCTTTAAGGAGAATTCACCCCCCATGATAACCAGTTATCGTTTCAAGATTATAGTTTATCCCAACCCTTCTTTTGGATGGCCTCAAAAGCCTCCGATTTGTTCCAACCGATGATAACTGGCACTCCCAGGTACTTTGTAGTATCTGATGCCGTGGTTACCTCCAATTCCTATATCATAAAATTTTGAAGATTGGGAGCTAAGCCCTTACTGAATAGAATCTCGGATTTATCGAAGTTGATAAGTTATCCCGATGCTAAGGAGTAAGCGTGTAGAATGTCCAGGAGGCGCTACGCTTCCATGACGTCAGCCTGGAGAAAAAACAAGGACTCCTCCTCAAACAAAAGATGTGAGACTCTCGTGGGCCTAATGCCCGTGAATTAGTCCAAGGAGTGTTGACCGACGAATCATTTATGCAAGTCCCTTAGTGCAGATAATGAAGAGGAAAGGGCATAGTGGGCACCCTTGATAGAGACCGCATTGTGGTTGGATATTACCAAAGGTTTTGTTATCAACCGCCATCGAGTATCAAATTGAACACACACATAACAACATCCACTTCACCCACGTATCCTGGAAACCCATTCGTCACAGTATAGCTTCCAAGTAACTTTATTCCATTATGTCATACGCTTTGGATATATCAATTTTCAGGGCCACACTTCCAGTCACACCCGCCACTTTAGTCGTTATGTTATGAATGGATTAAAAAGGCAGTCATAACTATCCACAATGGACTTCCCTTGCACAAATGTGGATTTTTCCTCCCTGACTAGATGCGGTGTCACCTTCCCGAAATGGTTTGCTAAAACCTTCGCCCGAATGCCATATCTCACATTACAAATCAAAATTGGTCACAAATTCTTCATTATTTCAGGACTCTTGACCTTAGGTAATATACTGATGTTTGTCCGCTGCACTTTCTATGGTAAACGCGATCCTCAAATTGGTGTTGTTGCCAGGGACTTTTTTATTGTATTTGAAAGTAGTTCAATTAGTATTAGTCATACACTTCTGCTTTAAAATTTTCCTTTCACAGTTATTTTTTATGCTTTTTATTGTTTTTCTTTGTGCAGGTCACAGGTAGTGACATGGTTCAAATCAAATAAAAACTCACTCATTAGGACGCGCACTCATCTGAAGAAGAAGGAGAGATGGTTGAATCCCTTCAAGGATTATTTGGAATCGAAGAAGGATCTCGGTACAAAGAATCTTCGGACTCAAACTTTGATCATAGTTACATTTCCCGACTTACTAAACCAATGGCGGCCCGAACTCTTGCCGATTACTCCAAGTCTAATGCTGCAAATTCCACATCTAGTGTGGTTCAAACCTAATAAGACGATGCTAACTATGAGATCAAGGGGAATCTCATCACTGTAATTTAGCAGGACCTGATGTTCGAGGGGAGCACCGATAAGAATCCATGTGCTCATCTAGTGGACTTCTATGCTTACTGCAAAACTGTCAAAATGCAAGGTTTGTCTGACGAAGCAGTGAAGCTCAAACTATTCAAGTGGTCTCTTAGAGGAGCAGGAAGAAGATGGCTGACCAGTAAACCTAGGTACATTTAGAAATTGGGATAATCACACCCAAGCTTTTGTGCACGAATACTACCAACCAGCCAAGACTACAATCATTAGAGAATCAATCTCTCAGATTCATCGGAGAGATGGAGTGAGCTGGTACGATCTGTGGAATTAATTTCATGAGCTGTTATCTGAATGCCCCAATCATGGGCACAACAAAAGTCAGCTAACAAACATGTTCAGCGACCGATGCTAAGTTACGAAAAATTCAAAAAAATTTCGATTGCAAAATAGTTTTTAAATTTTAACCATTTTGTTTCAAAATTTCAAAACTCTCTCCTTTTTTCATCCTTTTTAAAAATCCCCCCCTACATTTCCTCCTCTTTCCCTTCATTTTGTTAAAAAATCTTCCATAATCTTCTACTATCAAACTAATTTCTTAAACTTGTTGTCTAAATTTCAAAAAAGAAAGAGAAATGAAAAAAAAGAAGAGGAAGAATTAAAGAAGAAGAAGAAAAAAAAGAACAAGATGGTTGTTCACTCATAAAAGAAGAAGAAAAAGAAGATGAAGAAGAATGAGAAGACAAAAAAAGAAAAAGGAGGAGGAAGATGGACAAAAGAAAGATGGAGAAGAAGAAGAGGCGGAGAAGGAGGAAGAAAAAGAAGAGGAAGAAGGAAGAAAAAAGAAGAGGAGGATTAGGAGGAAGAAAGAAGAAGAAAAAAATGAAGAAGCTTGTCGGAGAAGAAGAACAAGCTCAACCGACGGCTTTTTTTAATAAAATCCCTTTACTTAGCGTCGGTCGATTTCGAACCGATGCTAAATAAGAATCAACCGATGCTATATTCATTTTATGTTGCCAATTTCAGCATTGTTTTTCAACCGACGCTAAAATACTTAGCGAGTCCTTAAAACGACCGACGCAAAATAATAGATTTCTTGTAGTCAAGGGAGTTATAGAGGATGTTCTAATTCTTGTAGGACCCTTTGAATTTCCTACTGACTTTATTGTTGTAGATACCCATTAACATGATTGAAATATTGTGTTAGGACCTCAATTCTTAGCTACTATTGAAGTTGCGATAGATGTTTGGAAGGAGTGTCTAAATTTTAAAGTAGGACAAGATGAGGTCACTTTTCGTTTGAAAGATGGCATTAAATATTCAAAGGTTCAAGATGATGATAATAGTTTTAGAGGATTACCAAGATGCATCTGAAATGTTTGAGCTATCTCATATGCTTGTTGGAGATTGGATGAACGATATGGAGCAGAGGGCACAAGCAAAAGCCCTTGAGCAGCTAGAGTCATACTCTGGTTCACCATCACAGTTAGAGCTTCCGAAGATCCCAAAGATAACCACTTCATACGAGGAGCCTCAAGAGTTAGAGATGAAGCTACAATTAGAGCATCTCGAGTATGCATTTCTCCGTAAGGGTTTGAACTTCCAGTCATCATCAGCTCAAAGCTCGAACCTCGGCAAAAGGAGCAGCCTCTAGCCTTTTGAGGAAGCATGACCATGACATAGCGAGGAAGATAAATTTGGAGGCTGATGTCAAGTCTGTCACACAACCGTAACACCAACTGAATCCAACCATGAAGAAGTTGTGAAGAAGGAGTCACTCAAACTCCTTGATGCATGTATTATTTATCCAATTTCTGAAAGTCATTAGATTAGTCCTACGTAGGTAGTGCCTAAGAAGGGTGGTTCCAAAGTCGTACCTAACAATAATGGAGAGCTCATCTCTACTCGAATGGTCATTGGATGGAGAGTGTGCATAGATTACAGGCGGTTCAATGATGCTACAAAGAAGGACCACTTTCCATTCCCGTTCATTGATCAGATGCCGAAATGCCTCATAGGACATGAGTAGTAATGTTCCTTAGATGGGATGTCGGGATACTTTCAAATACCAATCGGGCCAAAGGACCATGACAAGAACACATGCATGTCCTGTTTGGTATATGCACTGCACCCGCAAAGTGTCAAAGGTGTATGACATCGATCTTTGGAAATTTACTATAATATGTTGTAGAAGTTCTAATGGATGACTTCTCCGTCTATGGAGATTCGTTCTCTAAATGTCTAGCCAATTTAGAGAAGGTTCTAGCAAGGTGTGAAGAAACAAACTTGACTCTAAGCTGGGAGAAGTGCCACATCATAGTGTAAAATGGGGTTGTGCTCGGGCACAAGGTCTCCTAATGAGGTATTAAGGTGGATCGATTTAAGCTCCAAACCATCTCTCAACTTTCACTCCCTGTGAATGTTAAAACTGTTCGTAGCTTCTTAGGACATTCCAGTTTTTATCGTTGATTTATTAAGGATTTTTCTAAGATTACATTACCTATAACTAGGTTGTTAGAGAAAGATGTATCATTTTTGTTCGATGATAAATGTTTGCAGGCATTCAATTTATCGAGAAGAAGTTGACAACTGCCCCGATATTTGTCTCTCCGAATTGGCAGTCCCCTTTTGAACTAATGTGTGATGCTTGTGATTTCACATTAGGAGCAGTGCTAGGAAAGCGTAGAGAGAAGAGATTGAATCCCATCTACTTCGCGAGCAAGACGCTTAATGATGCACATAGAAACTATACAACTACAAAACCTAATTATAAAAAACCTAATTATAATACTTATGATGCTTGGATAGTGAGAAAGTTTATTACACGCCTTTTCATGCATTTGAGCGCCCCACGTGCTATCATTAGTGATAGGGGCACTCACTTCCAGGATCAATTCGATCGAGTTTTCCAAATTTTGGTGTAACTCATCGATTAACCATCGCTTACCATCCATAGGCAAGCGGTCAAGTGGGGGAGACGAATCATGAGCTTAAGCTGATTCTTGATAGGACATTCGATTAGTCTCACAAGGACTGGTCTATTCTGATTGCTGAACCTCTACAGGCTTAGCGTACCAACTTCAAGACTCCTATTGGCACTTCGTCATATCGACTGGTTTATGGCAAGGCTTGTCATTTATCGCTCGAGCTTGAGCACAAGGCATGGTGGGCCAAGAAGCTACTGAACATGGATTTTAGTCTCGCAGCTTCAGAATGAAAATATCAGCTAAAGAGAGGATGAAACGCATCCACGATGCCAGGATTCAAGGTGTTAAGGAAGTTGAGAAGGAGATTAGGTGCTCTTCAACTTCCGCCTCAGACTGTTTCCTAGAAAACTACAATCAAGATGGTCAGGACCATATGAAGTCACACAATCATTTCCCTACATAACCGCAACCATAACACATCCAGATCAAGGAACAATCAAGGTCAACGGTCACCATCTCAAGCGACACCTCAGTGCCAAGCCTACCGATGGAGTCGAAGTTCTTCGAGAAGATTGACAAAATTAGGTTTTTTATAATCATTTGTGTAAACCTATAATCAATGTCTTCCTTCTCTTATTTTTATTTGTCCGTTGAGAGTATGAGCAGCTAAACTTCTCTTGCTTAGATTAGACGAACCTAGATTTATTCTTATGAACAAATGATTTGACTATGTTTGACAATTTACGCGCGTTGGATGAATTTCATTTTATGTTTGATTTCGACTGCGTTTCTATTCTTGCTTGATCAACTTGAATCGATATTTTACAGATTTTTCTTAGACTAGCGAGAGCTTGCATATCTAGAACACTAAAATCAAATAACTAGGTAAGATATTAACCGTCATTTGGGAGTAAATGAACTAGTATGTCGTGTGAGCAATTCTTGTTTGTATATTGATGAGATGCTCATCTTTGGAACAGATGAAACACAAGTTGATCGTACTTACTAATTTTTGTCACCAAAGTTCTCCATGAAAGACATAAGGTGGCGGATGTTATTTTAGGTATCAAGATCAAACGAAATGGAAATAAAGTTGCATTGTCACATGCTCATTATATTGAAAAAGTTCTTGACAAATTTCACAATGACAAGTGCCGTGAGCTTAAGACTCCAATGGATCCAAATTGAAGCTTATTCCAAATAATAGCCAAACAATCTCACAATTGGAATATGCCAAAGTTATTGGATGCTTGATGTATGCTATGACTAGTACTCGACCTAATATTGGGGACAATTGATTCGGTACACTAGTAATCCTAGAGAACATCATTAGCATATAATGATATGATTCCTAGGATACCTCAAAGAAACTATAGATTTTGCACTCATGTATAGTTAATATCCTTCAGTCTTAGAAGGATATACTAATGCTACTAGGATATCTTATGGTAAAGATCATACTTCAACATCTAGATGGGTATTCTTGCCTGAGGGAGATGTTATCTCACGGGCTTTTAAGAAGCAAATTGGTATCACAATATCTACTATTAAATTAAAGTTTGTAGCTTCTGCCGGAGGAGGGGCAGAATGGCTAAGTGATTTGATTTATGACATTTCTATATGGCATAAACCTATCTCACCTATTTCTATCCTCTATAATCACTATCATGGGACACTAGAACAAAAAAAAATTCTCGCATGCAAAACCAAAATTAGTCGCAGGATGGCCTGCAACTAAACTATGGCTTAGTGGTAAGCGATGCCTGCGACAATTCATGCTGAGACGAAGCTAGCTTTGTCGCCGGCGATGTCTGTGCGCTGCATGCGACAAGTCTAGTCGCGGGTAGCGTGCGACAAGCCGCATGAGACAAGCCGACTCGTAGTCCATTACTTGCGGCTTTAGGTTTTCGTAATTGCATTTGAGTTTATATCTTCATACTATTAACTGATACAACTATTAAAACTCGTAATAAACTATGCTATTATTAAAACTCGTAACAACTATTAAAACTCCAAACGAAATATGCTACTACAAAATCCGCATAAATATTATTCATACAACAAGAATCATGTTACAACAAAGTTTCAGTAAGTTAATAGAAATAAAAGGAAATTATCTTATAAGTTACAATAAGCATATAGTAAATCATTCCGGGGAGATGTAAAACTACAAGAAAAATAAACTACATCCTCTTCGAGGGCATCATCCCGAAGATTGGGGACCTAAACAACAAAAATAAGAGTAGTTAGATACCTTAAATCGTAATTGAAATAGCAATTAAACAGTTAAAAATGGAGATTAGTAACACGAAAAATTACGTAGAAGATTTATTGAGAATGGTCTCGATTTTAACTCACCATTTCTCGTCGAATTTGGTAGACTAATTTTGCTGCATCACAAAATCCATCTCTTTCGGTGCTAAAGGATGAATCTATAGATTAAAAAAATATTAAATCGGTGGAAGTGGAAACTATAGAGGTAAGGATTCGAATATAGAGTAATAAAATATACTGCTATTAAGCTTGAAATTTACGATTGAAGTTCAAATTGAAGTGGTAGTAGTAGAAGAACAAAAAATGATGAAGAAATAGAAGAAAAACGGAAGAATGGATGAGAAAAGACGAGAAGATTTTTCTTAAGAAGAAGAGAAAAAATTGAGAGAATGACCAAATAGAGGAGGGAAGTGTGCTTCTAGGGGTAGTTATTAAAAAAAGCTTAGTCCCAGGTCGCATGCGTAGGCTTGTCGTATGTGGTCAGCAACAAAGTTTGTCGTATGCCGCATGCGACAAGCCCAAGACTATGTGCATGCAATATTTTTTTTTATTGTAGTGTGAGAGGCTGAATTTAATAAGAAAAGCTTAAATTTGGTCTCGCAAATCTACTGGAATACAAAATTCTCTTGAATATGTTCAAATTTTCTTTGATCTTGTACTAGTCAAGGTGTAAACCATACATAATTCACCTGCAACATTGACATAATTCATAATTTTTTCCTTTTCATACTCCAATACAAATTCCATTGCAAAGACTCATATCTCCCGGCAATTGCAAATCGACCATCTCTACTGCCTATTCAATAAGACTTAACTGTCGTTATTATTACTTCCAAACAACTAATGATAAGATTCTATTGTAATTTCTCTATCGTTGATCTTTAAAATTGTTGTTGCAATTATTGAAATGAAACAAGTCGGGTCGCCTTTAATATATTTGTCCAAATGAAACAGCGAAGAAAGAGCAAAATTGTTGTATGCGAATGATCTTCAAAATTAGTGTACCAAATGATAAAATGAAACAAATGGGGTGGTCTCTAATAGATTTGATTTTCAAAAACGTATTTTTCTTTTGGGTATTGTTACGAGCCGAAACGCACGTATACGACGACCGAGATAATTTATCGAAATAAGGCTTTCAAACAAACGAAACAAATAAAAAAATTGGATTGACTAGTTACCTAGCCGACCAATCGATCACAAGGCTGAAGGGAGGGGGTCTATGTCTCACGATTTTGAAGGTGCCACGAAGAGGGGGTGATAACCAGACTACGGTAAACCAAATCGGCTATCCTAGCAACGACGTGCTAAAAATAAAACGAATTGAAAAACAGCTCTAGGCCGAAATTATTTTATTTAATTCAGAGGGGTCTCTAATTAACTATGATGGGTGAACCCTCTTTATAGGAGAGGGAGGCCATGATGTTACAATTAAAATAACAAGAGAAGGAGTCCTTCTTAAGAAACAAGTATTGACTAGGTCAACCCCTTGCTCCCCAAGGATAGAATTCGGCCAATGAGTCCTTTACGAGGGCTTCTTGAGCCTTAACTAAAGCTACTTAGTCTGAATACGAAGCCCGAATTACTTCTAAAACGGGAATCAAAGATAGAGGGCCACTTAAGATTCGAAATAGGCTTAGTGACCAGTGCGCTTGGTGGTAGGTTATAGACCTTGTCTCGGGCCTTGAACACATCCAAGGCAGCCCCTTGGATGTTGGTAAACTTCTAGGTCGAGCACAATGGGTCCATTCTTGAATGGGTGCACGAGGCCTCATTTGGGTGGCACCGATATACAGTAGCGAGTCCATTTGGAGGCCTTGAGCCCGACGCTTGATCTGAATGCTCTGGACAACTTGGATGGGCTTCACTATCTCGAAAATACTTCTGGTCCAGAGATGGTTTGAGCAAAGTGTCTTCCTTTAGGCTCTGGCTCTAATGCTGAGGAACGCAGAGGCACATAGTAGGGTGTACACCACCAGAGCTGAGGCAGAGGTTGCCCCAGATACTGATAGTGCTAGGATTTGTAGTGATTATCTATCCCAATCTACATGCTTTTAAAGTGAATATTAGCTCGTTTGTGCTTCAATTCAGTGTGGTTTTGTGTTTTGGCATTATATGCTTAGACCCGTTCACTTGGACCATTTCGGTCTATTTGATGCATTTCTTTGTAGTATTTATTATCCACAGGTAATTTAGAGACATGTGGTTTGGCTATCAGGCTAAGGGCGCGGAATAGAGCACGGTCGGAGCTAGAATGGAAGGACGGTGCAATGAATGGTGAAAAAGAAGAGTTGCACGCCATCCATGCCCTAAGATCTTAATTAGTCTCGTAGCTAAAGGGGGTGCATGGAGTGAAATCATGCACTCCGTGCAGCCCCCTGAAGCTTGAATTACCTTCGTAGCTAAAGGGGGTGCACGTCATGCACCTTTCGTATCCAACACCTACCATATAAAAGGCCAATTTTGAGGAAAGAGAAAAGAGTATTCTCCATCATCGAATTCCATCATTTTTCTCACCAATTTTCCCTGCAAAAACACCCTACTTTCATCCTCATAAGTCCAATCAAAGATTCAAAGGATTTTCCATTGAAGATTGAAGCTAGGATTGCAGCTAGAAGGCTAAAAGCAAAGATTGGATCAAGATCGATTCATTATCTCTTCATCAAGATGATGGTTAGGTCTTTTTTATTTTTCTTCTTCTAGAGTTATGAGTAGTTACATCTTTAGAGTTTTTGGTTGGGATGTAATGAATTGAGCTATGATACTCTCCCTAAAAATATAGGGTCGACGATTGTTGGATAATTGGATTTAAATGGAAGATTGCTTCGATTGTAGATTTTCTACCTCGTTCTTGTTTCGACTTGAATTGGGTCGAATCTATGTAACCCTTTGTTTGATTGACTTAGGAATTCATATGATTAACAATCTAATATAGGAGAAAGTTATCCGTGGAGTAAGCCAATAACTTGATTCTACCTTTTCTGTTCTTGTGGTTTTAATAGTTGTTCAACGGGTAATTGGCGGGCGCTCTGGTTTGCATTTAATGGACCAAGTTGGGTGTAGTTATCAGTATCTTAGGCGTTGATGGAACAAGTTAACATTAATTCCAATTACTTGTGATTTCATTTAACTCAAAGAGAGCACCCTATCACTTTGTAGAACTTCTCGGTGTTCATTATTAGCTAGCCTATTTGAGGTTATTCTAACCTTGATTAGAAAGTTAGTAGTGGTAATCCGCGTGCATGATCGTGAAGAAAAATCTCCCGAAGACACCAACAGAATGGGAGACCAACCTCATACACTAGGGGACTATGCTAAACTCACACTTACGGGCTCGAGCATAGTCTCTCCCGGCAATCGACAATAAGAATTTTGAGGTCAAGACCCCATTTGTCCTGATGGTGCAGCAGAGACCTTATTCTTGCAATGATCATGAGTGCCCTAGTTAACATCTGAGGCACTCAATGAGATTTTGGAGCTCATGAAGTTCAATGGAGTTCATGTAGACATTGTCCCCATGAAGCTTTTCTCCTTTGCACTCCAGGGGAAGGCAAAGGCTTCGCTGGATAATCAGCCCTCTGGACCTGGGACACTTTGGCTAAAGCGTTCCTTGATGAATTATTTCCAACATACAAGACGGATGCAATCCAAGGGTAAATCAGGAACATCCAACAATGGAATGGGGAGCTCTTCCATGAAACTTGGGACCGTTTCCAGGTGTTATTATATTCGTGCCCCCACCATAACATGGAGGATTGGACTTTGGCGGACATCTTCGCTCGGGCTCTCGACTATGAGAACACGCGAATGATCAATCAAGCTGCGAATGGTGATTTGAAGTCACTCATTTCGGAGAGGTGTCTTCAGCTGTTTAAAGAATGGTTGTGAAGACAAAGAGTTGGGCACGGCAATAAGCGCCAAGGAGCTCACAAGCATCAAATAGCAATAGATTCTCTCCAACACCTCCCTCGGACAAGTCAAGAAAAGTTCTCAAGGACGACTACGACCAATGCCTCCATCTCGTACATTCTAAGGTTGATGCATTAGTGCGTCAAATGAGCAACATGTCAATGCCCAAGAAGGCCGAACAGGAGGTAGCACCACCTCCAAAACGTCAAGCAAGGAAGGGAGTGATGGTGAACTCCTATGAGGGTTGTGGAAGGACATGATGTTTCAACATGTCAAATTTTCTCTGACGAAGTTGTTCCAATAGAGAATTTGAAGAATTTTGAGCAAAAGGATTATGTTCAAGGGTTTTACAACCAGCAAGGTGGGTACAACCAAGGTGATTACAAACCTAATTATTGACCCAACCAAGGTGGATACTACAATTATCCATGGAACAATCATGGTTACCTGAACTACCAACAAGGTCTGGGACCTCAAGGTTAGAGACTGAGCCAACAACAATCCGATGCTCAAAAACCCTAAAGTTAATCAAATCAGGGTTACAATCATGGTTTCTAAGGTAATCAAGGGTACCCTCAGGGTAACCAAGGAAACCGACAAGGAAATCAAAGGGGTTACCCACCAAAAGGACATCAACAAGGTGTCAATCAAACCCTTAGAGCACCGCCTCCCGAATTCCCACAAGCAGATGCACCTCAAGGTGGAGCATCATCTTCATCGACACCTCTAATGGACAATAATGCCTTACTACTCCAACTCATTTAGAACCAACAAACTTCCATCAACAAGTTGGAGACTCAAATGGGGTACTTCACCAAGGCTCTCTCCACTCGACAACCGGGTACCTTAGGAGTGGGAAACAAATAAATCTCATTCCTACAGTAGTCAAGCCTCCTGTGGCGGTACCTCCCAAGTTGATTTCTCAAGATGAAAACATAAAGGAGGATGAGATAGAGGAATAGGATGAGTCGAATGATATTGTAGATGAAGCCACAGAGGATGAAGAAGAAGTGCTCAAACCACCCATGGATCGTGAGGCACCAAAAATTTCAAAGGATGTCAAAGCTACATCAAAGACCAAAGGAGCTGCTTCTAGCTCAAAACCGGTATCGGCAGCTTACAAGTGTAAGGCCCCATATCCCAACCGGTTGGATGAGGATCTCCGTGCAAGGAGTTTTGCTCAGTTTGTATAGAGGCTTAGGGGAGTGAAACTCACACTTCCTTTCACTTAATTAATTTTAAAGATGCTAATGTATGCCAAGTTTTTGAAGGAGATCTTCACCAACAAGAGGAAGCTAACGGAAGTTGCAAATGTCACCCACAATGAGTAGTGTTCCGCCATCGTGTCCTCATTTATCCCTACAAAGCTCAAGGATCCGGATAGTTTCCATATCCCTTGTAGAATTGGTGAACTATATATTGAGAAAGGCTTCACTGACTTAGGTGCTAGCATAAATGTGATGCCATATTCTATTTATAGAGGGCTAGACCTAAATGAACTGAAACTGAGAAGAATGAGAATTCAACTGGCGGATAAGTCACTTAAATTTCCTAGAGGAGTAGTAGAAAATGTCTACGTAAGAACTGAAAAGTTTGTGTTCCTTATTTCCCTTGTGGTGGTTGATACCAGAGATAATGATTTATATCTTATCTTGGGTAGACCCTTCCTTAATACATCTAAAGAAATTATAGATATGTTTGAGGGGACTACCTTTAAGTTAACACAAAGCATGAAATTCTCTTATGCTTAGGATGATATTGACTATGATGATGTGAATGCGACTGCTTCAGTTTCTCAGGTTAATGATTTTTTCAATCTAGATGCCTTGGACTCATCCTTGAGTAATCAACTGTTGCAGGAGTTACCCAACCAACAGGATGTAGATACATACCATGTTGAGGTTTGTGTAGGAGTTACTTCGCTTATGGATGTTTCTACTTTGAAGAAGACATCATATGAAGAACCACCTGAGCTCAAACTCAAAGCAGTTCTGACTTATTTGGAGGACGCATTCCTCGCAGAAGGCTCCAAATTACCGGTAATCATCAGCTCGACTCTCGCACCGAGCCGGAAAGAGCGTTTGGTGGAGCTTTTTCGACATCACAAGGATTCAATTGTGTGACAAATTTCAGACATTAAAGGAATCAGTCTAAGCTTATGCATGTACAAGATTTTGATGGAATAAAACTTACTTCTGGTACTCCAACCTCAGCATATAGAGGATCCCAATTTGCAAGAAGTTTTCTAGAATGAAATTGTGAAGTTGATGGACACTGGAATTATCTACCCCATTTCAAAAAGCGAATGGTTTAGTCTGGTGCAAGTGGTCTTTGAAGAAGGGTGGTTTCACCGTAGTTGAGAATGAAAATAAGGAGCTCATCTAAACTCATACTATTACAGGGTGGAGAGTTTGCCTCGATTATAGGAGGATCAATGATGCGACCCGGAAGGATCACTTCCTGCTCAGTTCATGGATCAGATGCTCGAACGCTTCGCTGGCTATGAGTACTTCTGCTTCTTGGATGGGATTTTGGGATACTTCCAGATTTTAATATCTCATAAGGATCAAGATAAGAGAACATTCAGTTTCCCTTTCGGCACCTTTACCTATAGAAGGATGCGGCGTGGGTTGTCCAATGCTCCCGCTACATTCTAGAGATGCATGTTGACCAACTTTGCTGACTTGGTAGAAGATATAATGGAGGTCTACATGGATGAATTATTTGTTTATGGCAATTAATTTAATCTCTGTTTGATGAACTTGAAGAGAATGTTGCAACACTGTGAAGAAACCAACTTAGCCTTAAGTTAGAAGAAGTGCCATTTCATAGTCCATGAGGGGATCGTACTCGGCCATAAATTTTCTATTAATGGGATTGAAGTGGACTACGCAAACCTCGAGACGATAGCTAATCTTCCACTCCCTTCAACAGTCAAAGGTGTTCGAAGCTTTCTAGGCCTTGCGGGATTCTACAACCGATTCATCAAGGTTTTCTCCAAGATTGCTACACCTTTGAACCGCCTCCTTGAGAAGGATGCTCTATTCACAGTCACCACTGAGTGCAAGCATTCTTTCGAGCCTCTCAAGGAAAAGCTCACAAGCATTCTTCAGATTGGTCACTTTCATTTGAGCTATTGTACGATGCCAGTGACTTCGCTCTGGGAGCTGTTTTGGGACAACAGAAGGATATCTGGTTCCATCCTATCTACTATGTGAGCAAGTCATTGAATGATTCCTAAAAGAACTAAACTACAATAGAGAAGGAGTTGTTAGCTATGGTGTTTGCAGTTGACAAGTTCATATCCTACTTGGTGCTGTCTCACACCGTGGTTTTCACTCACCACACGATAATCAGATATTTGATGAGGAAGCCAAATGCAAAGCCGCGACTTCTATGGTGGATAATATTTATGCAAGAATTTAACCTTGAAATTGAAGATAAAAAGGGTTTTAAGAACGTGGCTGCAAACCATCTGTCCCTCTTGATGGAAGAAGAAACACAAAAGCCGGATAGGATCGCCATTCAGGAATTCTTCCTAGGATGAGAAGCTCTTCATGGTTGTCACTTAGGTAGTAGAAAGGCCATCGTTCACTGACATCGCCAACTATGTCGCCAGCTAATCCTTCCCAAAGGATGTCACCCCTCAAGGACGGCGGAAGATTCTGACTGACATGAAGAACTATATTTTGGATGATTCGTACCTTTTTTGCAGAGGTGCAGATCAGGCGATCCAACGATGCGTGCCCTACAACGAGACCTCAGGTATCATCAAGCATTGCCACGTCGGGCCAACTCGAGGACATCTTGGTGCTAACCGCATCGCCCGTAAGGTATTTGATTCCGATTTCTATTGGCCCAATGTTTAGGAGGATAGTTTTGATTATGGGAAGTCTTGTGATAAATGTCAAAGATCTGAAAACATCTCTAATCTGGATGAGATGGTGCAAAACGTCAATCTTGTTTGCAAGATCTGGGGGATAGATTTTATGGGACCATTTCCTTAGTTTAATGGTCTCAAATATATCCTCGCGATAGTTGATTATGTTTCCAAGTGAGCAGAGGCCGTACCTCTCCTCACTAACGATGCTAGAACTGTTGGGAAATTCTAAATCAAACTATTTTCTCGGTTTGGGACACCTTGTGCTATCATTAGTGACAGTTGTACCCATTTTCAGGGTTAGTTCGACCGGGTGTGCCACCGCTTTGGTGTCTCATGCCGGTTGTCTACCGCCTATCACCTGCAGACCAGTGGGCAGGCTGAGGTGACAAACCGATAATTGAAAAGAATTTTTCAAAAGTCCATGGGTAGGCTCGATGATGTCCTCTTGGCTTATCGCATAGCATATAAGATGCTTATAGGGACTACTCCCTACAGACTCGTCTATGGCATGTCTTGCCATCTATCGGTCAAACTTGAGCATCGAGCTTATTGGGCTTTAAAGTTTCTTAACATGGATGCTAGTGTCACAGGTGAACAACAAAAATTTTAGATACATGAGTTGGAGTAATTCTGATGCCATGCCTATGAGAGCTCCAGGATATACAAGGAGCGAACCAAGAAGTACCATGACTCCCACTTGAAGACAATCATTGACTTCAAGGAAAGCGACCTCATCCTCCTCTTCAACTTGTGGCTCAAGCTATTTCTAGGGAAGCTACAATCTCGATGGAGTGGTCCGTTCACCGTCACCAAGGTCTTCCCTTATGGGACCATTGAGGTAAAATACATCATCACCCTCCTCTGAACCTTTCAATGTGAATGGTCACCGTTTAAAACTCTACCGAGTTGGCAAGTGTTATCGATGATGTTAATTCTTTCCCACTTTGAATTGTTCGTGGGAGGGTGTCTAGCTAAAGAAAATAAAGAAGCGCACTTGGGAGGCACCCCTTGCGTATCTGTAGTTAGTATTAAGAAAAAAGACCTTAGGATTGTGATTTATGTGTTTTGTGTGAGTCATGTTATTGAGTCGAGTCTTGAGTCATTTGATCATGTCTTTGATGTTTATTGATGCCAAATGAATGCTACGGAGCTGTGCGTATTGAATGTTTTGAGTTTGTTGTGTGTTGTTGGAAGTTGAAAATAAGGTGAAGCTGTAAGTGTAGCCTGTATGCCGTGCACCACAGCACGCCATGCGTGGCTAGATGTTTGAATTATGCTCATAGCAAAAAGGGTGCACACGGTGCACCAAGGCACGCCATGCACTAAGACACGCCGTGCACCCCCAATAGTGGAAAAGGCCTAGTCAAACTAGGGTTGCACGCCGTGCAGCCCCATTTTTGAAAATAACCCTCGTAACAAAAAAAGCGCAGGGCGTTCTTGCCGTGCACCCTGTCCAAAAAATCGAAAAAACATGCCCAAACCTTATCCTCTTTTCGCTTTATTCTTCTTCCCCTTCCCCTCGCAAAAATCTCCTCTCCTCCCTCTCCCTAACCCGCCACCTGCCTTCCTCCTTCCTCCCAATCTCATCCACCATCACCATCCACCACCCCTCTTCTTTCCTCCTCCCTTCCTTACCTCTTCCTCCCTCCTCGTCGCCTCCATCTCCCCTTCTCTCTTCTTCTTCTTCTCCCCAACCCAGCCACAACCAAAACCCACACCACCACTTCCCCCCATTTTCTTTAACCTCCAACACCAACCACCCAAACCCGCCGGCACCGCCTTATGTCGGCGCCACCGTGACCACCACCTCCTACTCCTTCCTTCTTCTTCTCGTCCAGTACCTCTCCCCCAACCTCCCACAACCCCAAACACCCAAAATAACCCACAACACCAAAACCTCAATTCCCTTCCGAATACAGAAAATGAAAGCTTCCCAAACGACTTCCTCAACTCAGGGACTGCTCAATTCCATTCTCCAAGCTTCGATTTCAAATTTCCCCAAATTTGGGTTAGTCCTCCAATTTTTAGGTCAAATTTCTGAATTTATAGAATTGGGGTCGATTGGGTAGACTTGTAGTGACCATTGTGAATGGAATATCTTCTATTACTACCTTGGATGCTTATTATGTGCTTGACGATTGTTTGCCTGATTTTTCATTTTTCCGAAATCGATAGAATTTTCGAGTTCAGCCGATTTTGGGTAATCTTAAATTTCGAGTTGTTCTTGATGTCTTCATTTGATGGTTTGATGTCTTGATTATGCCTCTAACCTGTTTTTTTGCTCAGCCTCTTGTTGTTCTGTGAAATTTTTTTGTTCGTCAAATTGTTGTGATACTGACATCTTGTCATTTTTGTGAATTTTGAATTTGTGAGCTGCTCTTGTTGGAAAATTATGCCTCTTTGTGCTTCAATACCACATATGATGCTTATGATTGCTATTTGATGTGACTCATGCTTTTGCTCTACATTGTTGACTTGGTCAAAATCTTCAATTTTGGAAGCTTTTGATGATTATGATACTGCTATGATTGCTAGAATATGCCCCCTTAGCTGTTGATCTGCCTTCATTTCTGGATGTTCATTTGGTTTGATTGAACTTCATATATGGTACGATGTTAGTTGTTCTTTCTTAAGAGTAACTAGTTATTCTTGTATCTTGGTATGCTTTTTGTTGATAGACTTGCAGGATGGCTAGAGGCAAAACTAGCGCAAAGGACCCAAACAAAAAAACTGGTACTAGAAAGAGGCTACAACTGAACTCTCCTCCACAGCCTCCTTCTCGAAAGGCTCCTCCACCTCCCGGTACTGCTCCTCGCCGTCCACAATGAGCTGCAACCTTGACTTCTACTGCACCACATGATTCACCACCACCACCACCAGAACCAACTCCACGTGTGGCTTTAGCTTTACCCTCTCCAGACGTGGCCCATAGGATTTACAACTTCTCAGAGGGGAGTGAGTTTTTCCCCAAGACAGAGTGTATTAGACTTGGTTAATGGCTCAATAGGAATACATGGATTTGCAGGGCTTTGTCGATAAAGGTTGGGGAGGTCTTCTAAAAAGTTACTCCGATCAGGCAGGTATCTAGGAGCTCGTGTAGGTATGTGAATTGGAGCTTCCATACGTGACTAGGGAGTTCTACTCCAACCCGAAGATCGCAAAATACTCTTTCACTAGATAGGCGGGCGACATTACATTTTGAAGTCGGGGGTTGGGGTTTCTCCTTCTCAGCAAATGAGTTAGTAGAACAGATGGGTTTCTACACTCATGATTAGGTGGCCAACTTTGAACCCAAGGGATTTTTGCCAAAGCAAATTAATGTGAATAAGACCCTTAGCCCGATCCGGGTCGTAACTACCCCCACTTGGAAAGATACCCCCCAAACGCTAAGTTGTGAGGATAATGAATTAGGGTGCTAGTTATTTCACTTGATTATTTTAATTGGATCCTAGTCACTCAACATTTGAAATTCCCTCTTAAATTTGAAACTTTGGATGATGTGGATGCATGTTTAGCGTACAATTCCTACTTAACGGTGAATAGGATGCATGATAGATCCTTTTGGGACTGCCTCCCATTTTTTCGAAACGAGTTTAGAATAGATTTATGGACTTGGTTACTCTGTCTTGATGTCTATTGACTTTATGAATGATTAATTCCCCTATCGACTCGGTCTAGTTTTTTAAAGTCATATGTGACTATATGGTTCGAATAAGGTGCAAAAGAGGCCATTGTGCCCAAATTATCATGGCGGATTGGTTACGATTCAACACACATGGCGACTTTGGGTTTGTAGTCTGTAAGCTAGTCCCTTGAGGCTTCTCATCTAACCTCTTCCTAGTTGTGGGTCGGGGTTTTCTGGGTAAACTCGATCTATGTGGATGAGAGTTTTAGCCCGATCCGGGTCGCAACTACCCCCACTTGGAAAGATACCCCCCCCCCCCCAAAAGCTATGCAAATATTTTGAAAGATGGGTTTTCAATTAGTTGAGTAATTCAATTGACCCAAAGTTTTTAGCATATCGTGTATAGCAAAATTTTAAAACAAGAGGGGAGTGCTCTTATTTGGATATATTATTGAAGTAAGCACACCATCCCTCAGGACGGGAAAAATACCCAGCCTAGACCATCTATTTTGACCATAAGTGTGGGGGGATTTAATAGTGCTAGGATTTATAGTGATTATCTATCCCTATCTACATGCTTTTAAAGTGAATATTAGTTCGTTTGTGCTTCAATTCAATATGGTTTTGCATTTTGGCATTGTATGCCTAGACCCGTTCACTTGGACTGTTAAGGTCCATTTGATGTGTTTCTTTGTAGTATTTGTTATCATCGGGTACTTTAGAGACTGGTGGTCTGGTTATGAGCCTAAGGGCGTGGAATAGAGTACGGTTGGACCTTGAATGGAAGGAAGATGCAAGGAATGGTGAAATAGAAGGGCTGCAAGCCATGCATCACATCATGTCGTACATGCCTTAATTACTCTCGTAGCTAAAGAGGGTGCACGGCGTGCACTCATGCACGTCGTGTAGCTCCTGAAGCTTGAATTATCTTTGTTGCTAAAGGGGGTGTACAACGTGCACCCATGCACGGCGTGCAACTTCCGGAACCAGCAGCTACCATATAAAAGGCCGATTTCGAGGAAATAGAAAGGAGTATTCTCCATCATTGAATTCCATCATTTTTCTCACGGGTTTTCCTACAAAAACACCCTACTTTCATCCTTAAAAGTCCAATTGAAGATCCGAAAGAGTTCCCATTGAAGATTGATGCTAGGATTGAAGCTAGAAGACTATAAGCGAAGACTAAATCAAGATCGATTCATTATCTCTTCATCAAGATGATTGTTAAGTCTTTTTCTGATTTTTCTCCATCTAGAGTAATGAGTAGCTAAATCTTTAGTGTTTTTGGTTCAGATACAATGAATTGAGCTATGATACTCTCCTTAGAAGTATCGGGTCAATGATTGTTGGATAATTGGATTTGAATGAAAGGTTGCTTTGATTGTTGGTTTTCAACCTCATTCTTGTTTCGAGTTGAATTAGGTCAAATCTATGAAACTCTTTGTTTGATCAACTTTGGAATTAATATGATTTACAATCCAAGATAGAAAAACTTAGCGATGGAGTAAGCCAATAACTCATTTCTACCTTTTGTGCTCTTTTGGTTTTAACGGTTACTCAACGGGTAATTGGCGGGGGCTCTGCGTTTGCACTTAATGGACCAAGTTTGGTGTAGTTATCAGTAGTTTAGGTGTTGATGGACCAAGTTACCACTAATTCCAATTGCTTGTGATTTCCTTTAATTCAAAGAGAGCACCGTATCACTCTGTAAAACTTCTCGGTGTTCATTATTAGCTAGCCTAGTTAAGGTGATTCTAACCTTGATTGGGAAGTTAGTAGTTGTAGTCCGTGTGCATGATCGTCTTTGCAGATTTATACAAGTGATAAGAGGAGTAGTATTATTCAATCCAAGTCCAACGTCTGAAACCTTATGCTAATAGGAAGTTGAGTTTGATGAATCATCCCTTCCAAGAACTTGTCTTCTCCTTCTTTTTAAACCAAGTTCTTTGTTTCAATTATTAGTGATAATTGAATTAGTAGTATAATTAGAAACCAATCTCAATTATTTTAGTTTAAACCGTGCTGTTAAGTTTGAGTAGAAGCATGATGAGAGGAACCCTTGGACACATATGACACTTGTGTTGTCAAGATAACTTCATAGTGATTTTGATAGATACCATGATAGGTGTGGTTGTCATTTCTGACTGATCTTTTCATGCCTTCTTTTATACGGATGCCTCACCCTCTTTCATCTCTGCCGCTAGGATGAGTAGATCCTTTAGAGTGAGTACCCTAGTAGGGAAGAATCTACTAGTACATTCTTGGGTAGTGGGAGCAGTTCTGTTCTTCAAGGATAGGGAGTTCACAGCAAATCTCATCGTCCTATGTTTTGATGAGATATGCTTAATACAGAAATCCCACCAGGTGCAATTTTGAGTGATTTTATACATATCTCTTCTCTGCTACTACAAATGCTCTCAAACTTGGTGGAGAGTCTCCTATCATCATTCCACACCACTGCTCCAAAGATAGTGCGGGAAAAGTTGGCCCAAACTCCCATTCAAGTGAATCTTGATTTTTGGCCGCGGCCAGATGTTGATGGTGGCATCGATGCCGCGGTGCGGCATCATTTCCACTCGTTGGATCGAGAAATCTTCAAGTTCTCTATTATCTTCATGACTCCAAGACAGGGAATTCCTTGCTTACATCTTTGAGAGTCCCCTCCGAAATGCTTGCTTTTGCCCCAAGGTCCTTCGAGTTTGGTGACTTTTCCGCTGAATTCCCTTGAGGGTTGTTGACTTCTCGAAACCTTGGCATCATGGATTGGGGCCTCTGGGTGAGGCTCATTATTCCCTCCCTCTTGAAAAAGATTTGTCCTTGAATATGCCCAACCATCAATTACACATGGTATTTCAAATTCAACGCGCGAAGATAGAAAATATTCTTCCTTATCTAAGAAACTTCCCTGAATAGTTAGGGTGTGCTCTGTGCGTGGCTACTCTATATGCATCTCATTTGTTGTTCGTGGCTTTTCCCATCGTGGTTTCTCCTTTATATGGCCTTGGGGTCTTTTAACCACGAATTCCAAGCCGCCATCATCTTTTAATTCATCACTCCAAGCAATCTTCCGTTCCATGGATGTTTAATGGTTCGTTGGGACCTCTATTCTCTTGAACCTTCTGTTACCTACAACGACATTCTTGGGCAGCCACAAATACATATGCAAAGTAGTAGAATATAATGCCATGTAGTTAAAGGATTCATATGTTTTATCAAATCTTATACCTAGCAATTCATTTAACACAAGTTTAGGAGACAAAACATAATCATTAAACATGAGATTAACCATGTAGTTATGCTCTCCTAACATCATTCTAAGATGCTCGTTCAGGTCTAGATTCATCCTAATATTGACTATGTGAATAGCCACGAAATTCCTCATGTAAACATGCAATAGAATTGATAAGTCTCATGTGAGTTAAGGTCGCTTCCGCAACATCTTCGCTGGATTCCTGCACAATAAAACAACAACACTAGGAAGAAGATAGGTTCCGTTAGTTAAATGTAAATTCTCCTTGTGGTTTGGCACTAGAAGAGATTTCCTATCAACAAAGGTTTAGCTATCCTCACTAGGTGTGTCTGACTTGTTTTCTCTCCGCTCGACCTCACTTTTTTCTAACTCTTGATTCGACATTTATGTTTTTGCACTCTAAAGGGACTCACTTGTCTGTTCTCCTGTCTCTCTTTTCTTGAGATTTCACTCCTTTTCTCTATTTCCTCTCATGCCCTATGTCTCTATAAGATGTATACACGAACTTCGTTTGGTGCAAGGTCCTTTAGGGCGAACCTCTTTGCTTTATGGATGGTAATATATCGATTGGGCTTCAAGAAATTTAGCACATGCTTTTTGAATTTCCATGGCTGTCGAAAAAATATGTGGCCAGCCCCATCTTCTCCACGTTAATGGTGCTTGCTATGTTTATACAACTCTCTCTATCGATGAGTAGGCTACACTCGAGATTGTTGATGATGCAACAAGTGTAGAATATGTTCTCTTGATGCTGCATGTCCTCCATGGATGAGGCAGCAATGCTATGTTGGCTCTTTTTTCATCTCCAATTCCTTTTGGTCTTGATGGGATGTCCTAGGAACACATTACGCCTCATTCTCACGAGTTAAGGTCGCTTCCGCAACATCTTCGTTGGATTCCTCCACAATAGAAGAAACAACACTAGGAAGAACATAGGTTCAGTTAGTTAAATCTAAAGGCTCCTTGTGGTTTGCCACCACAAGAGATTTCCTATCAACTAAGGTTTGGCTATCCTCACTAGGTGTGTCTGACTTGTTTTCATTCTGTTCGATCTCACTTTATTTAGATCTTGATTCCAAATTTCTATTTTTGCACTCGAAAGGGACTCATTCGTTTGTACTCTCACCTCCCTTTTCTTGAGCTTTTTCTCCTTTTTCTCTCTTTCCCCTCGTGCTCTATGTCTCAGTAAGATGTCTTCAAGAAGTACTACCTGTCTCGACCCTCAATCTTTCTCCATTGTTATGCCATCGAAGCTTGAATGGCTTTGGATGTCTCATTGTGGGCAGCCCCATCTTCTCCACGTTAATGGTGCTTGCTATGTTTGTACAACTCTCTCTATCGATGAGTAGGCTACACTCAAGATTATTGATGACGCAACAAGTATAGAAGATGTTCTCTTGATGCTCCATGTCCTCCATGCACGAGGCAGTAATGTTATGTTGGCTATTTTTTCATCTCCAATTCCTTTTGGTCTTGATGAGAGGTCCTAGGAACACATTAGGCCTTATTCTCACGAGTTAAGGTCGCTTCCCCAACATCTTCGTTGGATTTCTGCACAATAGAAGAAACAACACTAGGAAGAAGATATGCTACGTTAGTTAAATCTAAATGCTCCTTGTGGTTTGGCACCACAAGAGATTTCCTATCAATTAAGGTTTGGCTATCCTCACTAGGTGTGTCTGACTTGTTTTGACACCGCTCGACCTCACTTTTTTCGATTCTTTATTCGAAATTTCTGTTTTTGCACTCGAAAGGGACTCAATCGTTTGTTTTCTCACCTCTCCTTTCTTGAGCTTTCTCTCGTTTTTCTCTATTTCCTCTCCTGCCCTATGTCTATGTTTCACTAACTTCGTTTGGTGCAAGGGCCTTTAGGGTGAATTTCGCCGCTTCATAAGTGATGCTATAGCGATTTGGCTTCAAGAAATGTAGCGCATGCGTTTCGAATTGCCATGGCTGTCCAAGCAATATGTTGGCAACCTTCATTTGCACTACAACACAAAAAACTTCGTCAGAGTATTTGCCAATGCTAAAAGGAAGTAATACCGGCCTCGAAACCCTCAATTCTTCTCGATTGTTATGCCGTCGAAGCTTGTATGGCTTTGGAAGTCTCATTTGGGCAGCCCCATCTTCTCCACGAGAATGGGGCTTGCTAATTTTGTACTGGTCCCTCCATCAATGACTAGGCTACAGTCAAGATTTTTGATGACACAACAAGTGTAAAAGAGGTTCTCTTGATGCTCTAAGTCCACCATGGATGTGGCAACAATGGTATGTCGACTCTTCTTTCACCTCCAATTCGTTTTGGTATTTATGAAATAGCCTAGTAACACATTCAGCCTTATTCTCACATAATTAATGTCGCTTCCGCAATATCTTCGTTGCACTCCTGCACAATAGAAGGAACAACACTAGGAAGAAGATAGGTTACGTTAGTTAAATCTAAACGCTCTTTGTGGCTTTGTAACGCAAGGGATTTCCTATCAACTAAGGTTTAGCTATCCTCACTAGGTGTATCCGACTTGTTTTCTCTCCACTCGACCTCACTTTTTTCAGCTCTTGATTCGAAATTTCTGTTTTTGCACTCGAAAATGACTTAATTCCACCTTTTTTGTCTTAATACTTTCCAAATTCTTGTTGATGGAGCGATCAAATCGCCATCAAGTGAAGAGAGTGGCTTTGTGGTTTGTGATTCATTTAACTACATCTTATTTGTGGGTGATCAGAGCTTTCCAGGCTTATTTGACCCTTTTACTTTGGAAGTCATCGCTCTTCAGAAACCTATGTTATGATGCTTGCATCATAAACTCGTATTAGTAGACTTTCTTGGGGATGCCGTTAATATTGCTAATCGTGTTGGTTCTCAATATAATTACACCCATTTGATGATGTCATCATTCTTGAATTACAAAAACTTATACAAAATTATCCCTTTTTGTTACTACCTAATCCCAAGGTTTTAACTTTAATGATAATCACTCAGCAACTCGATTACCCCTTCAATTTTTACCTCAACCCATTAGGTTGTGTAATCTATCTCACTTGTATGGTAACAATTACTTTTTTGGCTCTATTTAGATTGTATGTTATCTATGGTACTTCCTAAGGAGCTCCTTGTTAAATTTATTTGAGTTGGCCTACATCATATCACCTTATGAAAGGAGCCTATCATCTTACCTCGAGGAAGGAGTCTACTCACCGCAAGCCCCTCAAGGGTCAGCTCCAAGTGGCTAGAGGTCATTCAGTCACCCTACCTAGTGTTAGGTTGTAGGGTGTTATCATTGGCCACACTCATTGTCATTGCCATGGAAAAGGGTGATAGGGAACACTAATGTGTTTGGTTATTTGCAATTTCATCCCTACTTAAACAACAATTTATGGTCTTTATGCCTTAACATGCTTGAGTTCATACCGTTTTGTGCTATTTGATTCATGTATCATATGACGTCTAGAGATGAACAAAAGCATGATCGGGAGGCAACTTAGAACGACATACATAGTTTAGTATTTTTCGCATAACTCCCTGCATAGAAGTCTGACTGATGTAAGGTCAGCCGCATTGGAAAGCTAGTTCGATTACATACAATTTTGATGTTCCCATCGTGGACCAAACCTAGGTTGACATCTAGATTATGTCTGAGTAAATTGGATTCTCAATAAGGGAGATAAAAAAATACTTCTCTTCTTCCATTGACCCTGATCCTCCTGTGCTCTTTTCTTTCCCGTGAGAGGATCTAAACCCTTTCCAAATGTGATGTCTAAACCAACCATTTGTTCCAACAATTCTGACCCTAATAACAACTTTGGTGGATCTTTTTTATCCATGCAACCATCAAATCGAGTTTTCAACAATCTAAAACGAGGGCCACGTGGTAAAAAATGACAGTTACCAATGAAACACCACTTCAGACTTTTTAGCAACCGTAGTGGGGTTGCATCCATATTACAAGACGGCCAAGGCAGACCACTATGAGTGTTCCAACCAGATAATAATTCTAAGCCAGGAAAATCAGAAATTTTCCACAGTAGAGAAGCCTTCATGGTAAACCTTTCTTTCTTGAAACCATCATACGTTTCAACGCCTTCCCACGAAGTTTTCAGTTAATCGATCAATTGGGCAAGGTATATGTTAATGTCATTTCTCGACTGTTTCTTCCCAGGAATGATGCTAGATAACATCAGGCTTGTTTGTTTCATACACACCCAAGGAGTGGTGTTCTATGAAACTAGTACTACCCATCATACCAAATGGATTGAAGTCATCATTAGCAAGACCAAGACGAACATTTCGTGGTTCACTAGCAAACTCATGATAGGTCTGGTCAAACATCTTCCACGCATCAGAATCTCTTGGGTGTCTTAATATGGCATCCGCTTGTTTATCAGTTGAATGCCAAGTCATATTTTCAGCTGACTTAGGCGACAAGAATAACCGCAGCAAACGCGAAATTAATGGAAAGTAACGCAACACTGTAGGCGCTTTTTTCTTCTTCCCTTGACAAACAATAGTCCCACACTTAGGCTTCTCATACCTAGATGTGTGAAAAAAAACCCTACAACTCTCCTAGTTTAATACATTACCCCAATATAGCATGCATTCCTTAGGACACGCCTCCATCTTAGTGTATTTCATGCCTAAAAATTTGATGATTTTCTTTGCTTCGTATCCTGATTTAGGAAGTCTAGAAAATTCAAATGCTTCTCTTAGCAATTCAATTATCCTGTCCATTGCCTTGTCACTTATACGGTACATGTACTTGATGTGGTACAATCTCATTAAGAATGACAACTTAGAGAAGGTCGTTCTGTCATGTAGTGCTTCTTGTCCCTCATTTAAGATTCTTAAAAACTCATTAGAAGATTCATCAACAGGTCTACCTTCCACTTCCACAGCTGGTTTTCTCTGCCCTCTAGCATTTCTAATCACCCCAAATACATCATGGACCATATCAGACATTGTATCCAACTGGTCCTCAATAGAATCTGGGATTGGAAAGGGAGTGTTTGTAGAGTTTGATACTGGAGTTGACATCTGCCCCACATACGACTCCCCGTATGCAAGTAGTGTAATCCCGAGGAAAGGGTCTAAGAAGCAAGTGATTATAGATCTCATCACTTGATAAGGATTTGTTGCACTCACATTTTGAGCAAGGACAAACTATATCCTTGCCATTTTTAGTATGCATCAGAGCAAACTCTAAAAACTTCTCTAAACCACTACAGTATTCAATGGTGTTCCGTGAAAAATGAATCTAGGACTTATCCATCACACCCTACTTGATTCAAGTACCTATATTCAACTCATATACATTAATTACATGTATATTCATTATACTTTCTGAAATTATACATCACTTTAGTTAACATTATATAAGGGTTGTTGTAGAAACTATTGTTCTATTATATTGAATTCATACTAGCTATTGCATAATTACATAGGATGCATCACAAATATTTATCCAATATTACAAATATAATTATTACAATTTACTTAGATTCATTATTATTATTAGCTACTTCAACTCTTAGTGTAGCGTATAAAGCTAAAATATCAATTATGCTTTCTAAATTCTAAGTTTTAGTTTTTGAAATAAATTGATAATAACCTTGCGTAGGATGAGCTAGAGATTTGAATGAGTATGAAGTGCCTTCCTAGCTTTGAAGTGATTCTTGATGTATGATCCTTCCAAACTCTTGTATGTAATGTGAAAACAACACAAAAAATGATTAAGACACATACTAATTACAAGATAGATCTATGGTATTCTATGACTATAACAAACCATTTTATCACCCAACTGAGAAGTCATGTGATAAGAGAACAAGCTAAGAGCATAATTAGATGTTTATGTAAGTCGGTATTCCTTTCTATGTAAAAATTGGAAGGCACGATTTTTCAAATTTAAACTAAAATATCGACTGTTTTGGAGATTGCACATTTAGAAAAATTAAGTATAGTGGCTTTGGGGATTGCACGCGCAGAAAAGTTGGTGCGCACCCAGACCTAGTCTCTTCCTCCTCTTACTCTCCAACTTCCTTCAAATTTGAAGTCAATGGGGCTCAATCATCGGGTGCTGCTACTATGATTGACGGTTGATAATTTACATTGACAGATTCGAGTAAACTCTTTCCTATGTATATTGTCTTCCTTGTGTTTTATAAAATAGTCTTCTTAAGAAGAAGAAGAAGAAAAAGAAGCTGAAATCTAGAAAGAAGAAGAGGAGAAAAAACATAATTAAATTCTTTGGACTATTGTAAAACTCCCTAGATTTTACCGTCAAATACCTTATCATTTAATTTACAAACTTCAATTACGCGGATGCCCATCAAACTCCCTCTTCAAATACACAAGTTGGGGGTCGAATGAAACACACTTCCTAGTTTTCGTAAACTTTCAATAGTCGAAATACTCTCTGAAATCAATCCCTAGATTGTCGACACGCCGACTGTTTTTTTAATTATTATTTAAATTATATTACCAATTATATTTAGTTTAGTGAATTAGCAATGAAATAGGTAATGATTAATACTTATCGATTAAATAATTAATCGGTTAGTTATTCGAAATTCAAAATTAAGGTTAATTTACTAATTATTAAATATTAATTAGGGTTAATTAATTAATATTGTAACAATTAACTTCGAAATTACCAAATTAGGTAATTTAGTAATAAATATAAGTAATTAATAATTACTTATTATAATTTAAGTGAATAAATCCATATAAAAAAATATATGAAAATTAGGGATTAATTTTTATAGTTCGTAATTGCATATTTATTTTACTAATAATTGAAAATTAGATATTAGTTATTAGAATTAAGGTGAAATAGGAATCCACTCATATAATTAAGATGAAATAGTGAGCAAAAGTTAAACATTTGTAATTATTAGTTCATATTTAAAGTATTAGTTTTGTAATTAATAGTTATGATTTCAATTGCATATATAGTTAGAGGTGGCGTCGATGGGAGATGATGACTTGCCGCGGTTTATCGATCGTGCTGTCTCTTCATTAGATAGAAAATTGGTGCAGGAGAAATGGAAAGGAAAGAAATCTAGGATGGGGGATGATGGGCAGTCTAGTGCGTAGTTTCAGATTCCTGGACCGTTATACGTGGACCCCAATCTGCACTCTGTTGGGAGGGAGCTGACTGTTGGGGAGATTTTTGCTAGCCAGGCTCCGGAGTTTGCCGATGATATCCATACCATTCGAGATGACTCCGACGGCGACGATGAGTAGACCCCTTTGGACGGTGACGGCGATGATGATGACGATTGTGATGCCTCGTTTCACCCTTTCTTGCTAGATAGTGCACGCTCGCGGAAGAGACCAGCGGGGAGAGGTGCAGCATCTCCATCTGGTCTGGAGTGGGTACTAAATCCTCTCGTGGGTCGCAAGGCTCTTCTATTATGGACCCTAGACGTGGCAGAGGAGCGCGTTCTGCAAGGGTCCATTCTAGTAGCACCGGCTGGGAGTGGTTGCTTACTAGTCCAGCTCCTGGTGGATCCCGGATCCCTATTGTGATCCCTAATTTCAGCGGTCACATAGCCCACCGCCTCTGGACGAAGGGTTTCGACTCCAGGTCGGCATCACCGTTCAAACTCCACCTTACGAAGTCTAGGGTCATGAGGCCGGAGAGGTTCCGATGGCCTTCCCCTGAGGCCCGCCAGTTAGTCGATGCCTCTGGGGTGTCGCACCTTGGTCGGGTTATGTCGTGGCGTTTAGACCTTCCCTTGCTGTTGGCATTCGTTGAGAGGTGGCAGCCAGACGCCAACACCTTCCACATGCCATTTAGAGAGATCACGATTACCCTACACGACGTGTTGTACCTACTGAGGCTCCCCATTTGAGCCACCCATCTTAGTTTGGAGGGCGAGAAGACGTATGTGAGGCAGCTCCACACTATGCTTAATGTTGATGGGGATGAGATCAGGCGGAAGGGCTATAGAGCATGTGGGTTTCATCTAGACCACCTAGTTGAGGCTGCTGAGGCTGGATACCTTGACGATGCGAGCACAATCTTTGGTTACTTGATTGCGTTGCTAGATTCTACGGTTTTTTGTGAGAGGAGTTAGAACCGTTTCCGTATTGGAGTTCTCGAGGGGTTGCGAGACGTGTGGATGGTTCGGGAGTACAGTTGGGGTGCGGCTACACTAGATTTGCTGTACAGGCAGCTCGGGGTTGCTTCTCGTGCGGGATCTACGTCCTTGTCAGGATGCCTTACTCTGCTGCAGTCGTGGATCTATGGTACTTCACGAGTTTGCATTGTAGGCAGACCCTGGCCCCACGTGCTAGTGGGGAGGCACTTGTTGGGAGGTGGGACGGACCGAGGATCGTTGATAGAGCAGCTGATGCGGATTTGAGTTGATAGGCCCGGTGGTCCATGTATAGTGGAGGCATACATGCATTCGACTACGTTGAGCCACACGATCCAAGCCGTGTGTTGCTTTAGTACATCTACCGACAGACTATCCTGGATTCGATTCTCACGCCGGAGTTACCTTCTCGACCGGCGGATGGGACACAGTATGTAGTCAGACACTCCAGGTTTGACTACAGTCGGATTGGGCATTTGCTGGCCCCGATGTACTTTAGCACTCATAGTGTGCCCGGAGCGCCTGACGGTAATGCTTCTGCGGAGTACAGGGTGTGGTACCTCGACCGCACACTCCCACAGATCGTCCCCACGCGCGCAGCTGATATGCCACACCGACCGCTGGTTCGTATCGTAACAAAATACTTTATTTTGCATTTTATTTTCATTAATGAACTTGCTTGTAATAGTCATTATTAATTTTTATACAGGCCCCAGAGCAGGCTTTGCGGTCTTTCTGCGCTGGGTTGGCCCCCTTGTAGCAGTGTGATGGATCGGACGAGTTCGTTGACCAGGCGCGAGAGTAATACGATTTCATTGAGGGCATGCACGGGTTGTGGTCTCAGTATGCTCCATAGCTGCTCGTTTTCCATTTCACTAATGTATTGTACTTTCATTAGGATATTATCGTAACTTGTACTTATGTTGAGATTGTATTTTCAAAACGCTAATATTATCGTAACTATTAGTTATGTTGCATTGTGATCGCGGGACTTATGTATCTGACATTCATGTTTTCTTAAACTTCTGTTAGTGGTTCAATACACCACATCATTCAGCCCAACATTTGCTACCGTAGGAAGTCAAATATTCAAACATCGAAACGTCCAGAGTTTGCATAAATTATTATTCAGTACATAATTCAAATGCGTACAAATAAACATAGAAACCAAGCGTCCCTTAATCTGAAACATCTAATAAATCATCAACTCCGGGGTTGGGGAAGTTCGGATTATACCCCTTACGATCGCAGAACAATTGAAGTTCATCCTGGTAGATGTCATGCCACAATGCTATGCGAGCCCTCCCCTCCGCCCCTTCCCAAACCGGATGGAAAAGCGTCATCGGCCTCACCCCGTTCACCTCGACCAACTGGATCTGTAACCAATGGTTGCCCATGCATATCAACTCCATAACTCGATCTGGACGTTGAACGTGCCGGGCATGCAGCGGTTAGTACGCCGTTCCATATGTGTGCTGGCTAATCGGTTCCTTGGCTGATGCGTACAACACAAAGGCCCAATTGTAACGAGATGTAAGTCCGATAAGATCGACATCCCACATCCAGAATTTGGGTCCACAAATCCCTTCAGTACCTATCACTCCTCTCTTGACATAGTCTTGGTCCTTCCCCGATGCTGCATATACTTGCTCGTACCCGGTGTTCCACCCCGCTGACACAAGGCCCCAAAGGTCTCCCCTTATCGCCGGGTACCGTTCCTGATTTCCATAGACAATGTGCGCTATAATTCAGAACCACAGTTCGCATCAGCCCTGGGATTGTACCAATCGATGAGTAGTTCTCTGACACTCTGCGGGATATAATCTTTGTACATGAATTCACATTGTCGGTTCGAGGTAGGCGTACCACATGTTTCATCAGGAAAAGGGTTAGGAGGGTACATGGTACTGTAAGAGAGTCGTAATCGCAAAACTAAACTGCATATATCACGTACCTGTTTTCTTATTACGTGATGTGGCAGATTTTACCTTCTCCCACCATGATGGTTCCCTCGCATTTTGCCGCTGTGGAGGTCTATCTTTCGGAGCATCTGATGCCTTCGGATCCTGCAGACCCTACGCTTCTCGATATAGCTGGGACTGGAGGAGTCAGGTCATTGCGCGAACATGTGCCTCTCCCAAACTCTCGACATCCTCAACTGTTTCGCGCCAAACATCGGGCTCAGCACGGGCTTCATTTTTCCACTTTGCACGATCGGGCGGGTCCGTGTAGTCTAGGGTGGCCCAAAACCGGTGCAAGTGCCTCCTGTACAACAAGCGGTCCTCCTCCAAACACCGCTGAACTTCACATCTACACGGCATCCCCTTCATAGCCACTGAACTTCAACTAGTTGATCGATCGCCCACAAGCTCACAGCCCTGTTCAACTTCCCGTATGGTTTTTCCCAAATGACGAACGACTGCGTGGAATAATCGTCGGTCATTACACATATAGTGAAAAAGACATGCACTAAATTTGGAACTTTTATACGTACCTTCATCCGTGATTCTTCTAGCGACTTTCGTATCTCCAGCACTTGACCCGCCATAAGACGGTCGTATGCACGGAATAACCGGTCAGTCTTGCTGATCGAGGTGTGCAGCCAAGCCTTGAAGGATGAGTGTGCCGATTCCACCCTATTTGTGCTTGTGTTGCCGAGATGGAACACCTTGTTTTTGTAGCAACGCGCCCACTTCTGTTTGCAAGGTAGCCACTCCGAAGCCAGCTAATGTAGTAGCTCTTCCCTCCAGCCACCTTCTACCAAATCACTCCATTTTCTACAAACATTTGGGTGGTTCTTGCATTAAGCACTTGTCCCCATGGACCCCAGACGAATTTCTCAGCTACATCTCTGTCGTACAACCTCGTTACCCTACCCTCGATGTTCCGCTTCATGTGCCACACACACATCAAATGAGCCGAAGAAGGAAATACGTCATGTAGTGCAACTGCCAATCCACGTTCCTTATCCGTGACGAAGGCATTCGGCACACGATCCCCAACAACCAATCGCAATTGGTTCAGTGCCCATGCATACGACTCTTTCGTCTCATCGTCCAGTAGTCCCAACCCAATATTGAAGTTTTTCTTCACAGGCATCACGCCTACAAACTACACAATTGCCTAACCGTTGGCGTTGCTACCGACCACGTGGTGGGGCGGTCGGCGTTGACCGTCGACGCCGTCGTCCGGCGGTGAGCATGCCATCCTTATTTAATACCTTGGCGGCGGTGCGGCGACTGCGTCGGCACGGCGGAGGGGGTCTGGCGGCAGGACTACAACAGCGGTGACGGTTTTTTAATGTTCGTTTGAATGAGGTGTGAAAGTTCTTCGAAATTCCGCGTCTTATAAAGAATTTCATTTTACTGTTCAAGGGGCGTTCACGTTATTTTCATTACCGAACTCAAATATTGCGACGATGTTAGGGCGTTTGACAGTAAAATGTAGGACGTCGTTTAACAACCCCTGGTTGGTTTTGAGTTTTTCTATTGTATTTGTAAAATTGAGCTGTAATTTGTAATTTGGAATGATGTAGTTACTATACCACATTTACATATAGTAGTGAGTTAGCTAGCTAACTGGGCAAAGTAATAAATTTTTTTGAATGAAATTTTAATTATATGATGAATGTGTAAAATTAACCTAAGAGGATTATGAGATTACAAATAATAAGTAGAGTGTTGTTTGTCAAACATAGAAAACTATTTAGGTCAATTAGTCAAACAAACCCCCGGCCCGGCCCGGCCCGGCCCATTTTTACAAATCACAATACTACAATAGACAAAAAAAAATTATTTTAAAGAAAAATAGAACATAACAAACGGTGGAACTCAGAAGACTGAAGTGCAAAAACCCTAAAACCAGAAAAATCCATATTTCGCCTCTCCTCCTTCATCCTAAAATTCCCTTTGTATGTCTTTCTCCCCTCTTCTCCAATTTCTTCACTCTTTCCCTCTCAACGTTCACTTCCACTCCCTTCAACCATTCACAACGCAGCTCCTAACTTCTCGCTCTGCAGTTACTTTACCTTTCTTCACCAGCCGTGGGAAGGATAATGCTTGTTGCCGCTGGTGCCGAAGATGAAGGTGGCATTGCAACGGAACCCTTCAAGGAGCCCCCTCCTTTCTTCATCCTCTCTTCTTAAACCCACTTTCTCCCTTCTCTCTGTCTCCTCTTTCCTTTTAGGCTCTTCTACTCTTAAACCCTCTGCTTCTCTTCTCCCTCTCCCAATGCCCTCCCACGCCGCCGCTTTATCCTCTGCTGCCTCCTCCCCCGCCGCCGCCTCTTTCGCTCGCAATCCCTCCTCTCCCAAATCCGCCGCTATGTCTCGCTCCTATTACACCCCCTGCCGCACCGCAATTGACGGCGGGAGAACCGCAGCCGGGACCCCTCTCCGCGCCTGGCAGGTGGGCCGCTCTGTCTTCCACCGTACGCTCTCAGCGGCCGAGCCCTTGGGGTCTTCTTCTTCATCTTCCTCCGTCACGGCCGAGGATGTATTTAAGGCGGAAGAGAAGCCGACGAAGATAGGGCGACGACAGAAGGCTTCAAGCGACGTGGAAGGTAACGAAGATTTGCTGACAATCCCTGGTGTTGGTCCTAAGAACTTGAGGAAACTGGTGGAGAAAGGGTTACGAGGTATGGCTGAGCTCAAACAGCTGTATAAGAACAAGGTAACTTTTGCTCCCAAGATACATAAAAAACAAACCTTTGGCTCTCTTTGTTGGATTAATTTTGTTGAGTTTGTTTTTGTGTTAATTGCAGTTTCTAGGGAAAGAAAATGAGACAATGGTGGAGTATCTAAAGAGTTCAGTAGGAATTATCCACCGGACCCATGCCGAGAGCATCACTAGCTACGTTAAAGAAAGTGTGGATGAGGAGTTGAAAGATGTGAACTCTGATGATGTCAACAATATGATTCCGAAGAAACAACGGATTACCTTTTGCGTTGAAGGAAACATAAGTGTTGGAAAGACTACTTTCCTTCAGAGAATAGTTAGTGATACCATTGAGCTTAGGGACTTAGTAGAGGTGGTGCCTGAACCCATTGATAAGTGGCAGGATATTGGACCTGACCACTTCAACATACTGGATGCTTTCTATGCTCAACCCGACAGGTATGCCTATACCTTCCAGAACTATGTTTTCGTCACCAGGGTTATGCAAGAGCGAGAGTCCTCTGTTGGCCTAAAGCCGCTTAGGCTCATGGAACGAAGCGTTTTCAGTGACAGAATGGTAAAGCTACTTTATCCTCTGTGAACTTACTTATTTTGTAAGTAGTTTATATTTTCATGGTTGTTATTATGAATGTATAAGCAAGTGCTTGGCTACTAGCTTTGAGACAGAACTGTTTCTCATGTAGTTTTATTTCATTACTGAGCAATAAGCTTGATGTGACGGCGTGTATAAGCAAGGTTGTGGAAGGCGTAAGGCGGTAGCGAGGTGGTGAGGTCCTGCCTCACGCCTTGGCCGATTAGGCGTTTTTGAAAAAGCGCAATAAATTTTAAGTAGAATGTGCAAAATCAAACATAACAGTGCAAAGTTCATAGAGTTATAGCGTTGCCAGTATTAACTTCTGCTGTAGAAGCAGCTGTAGCATCCGTTTCATCCATTGGATCCGATTCTGGAATTGAACAGAAGATGGGCAGCGAGGGAGATTAATGAACAGATAACAAATTAAATTAATGTTATCAAACAAACAGAGAGGGAGATTACTCACAGAAGAGCAGAAACGAGCAGAAACAGAGAGGAGACGAGACGACGGGAGAGGAGAAGAAGAAGCAGAGAGGAGATGAGACGACGGAAGAGGAAAAGCAGAGAGGAGAAGAGACGGCGGGAGAGGAGACGATGGGATTCGAAGGGAGAGACGGCGGATTCGAATTATGGAATGGCAGAGGAGACTGACCTATTAGTTAGGTTTTTTTTTTCAAATTTCGCCTCGGGCAGCGCCCCAGCGCCTCGGCGCAAATTCCACGCTGCCTAATCGGTCGGCCGCCTTAAATTGCCGCCTCGGCCGAGGCGAGGCGCTGAGGCCATAGCCACCACCTTCCTGAACATTGTGTATAAGTCTCAATTTGTCTTTCTGTTAGCTATGATTAGCTCCTAATGTGCTGGTTTTTTTTCTGTTTGGAAGGTGTTTGTTCGAGCTGTGCATGAAGCAAAGTGGATGAATGAGATGGAGATCAGCATCTATGACTCGTGGTTTGATCCAGTTGTATCTGTTCTTCCTGGTCTTGTTCCAGATGGGTTCATCTATCTGAGGGCAACCCCTGATACTTGCCACAAGAGAATGAAGCATCGTCAGAGGGCAGAAGAGGGTGGAGTCTCCCTAGATTATCTTCGTGGTTTGCATGAAAAGCACGAGAGCTGGCTTTTTCCCATGGAAACTGGTAATCATGGGGTTTTCTCAGTCGGTAGGCCTCCTTTGCAACTGGATAGCTCTATTCATCCTGATATTAGGGATCAAGTGTTTTTCCTGGAAGGTGATCACATGCATTCCAGCATTCAGAAGGTATGATTTGATATCTATCCTCTTTGCTTTATTGTCCTAGTTCGTGGTTATGCAAATACCTTATCCGGGTACAAACCCAAACAGGTTCCTGCGCTGGTTCTTGATTGTGAAGCCAACATAGATCTTAACAAAGATACTGAAGCAAAAGAGCAGTAAGTCGATATCTCTACTTCTGGCTGTAGCTAACTAAACCTGACAGCATAAGACCTAACATACTTTTGGCCTCTTGCCTTTTTTATTTCCTGAAGCTATGCGCGCCAGGTTTCTGCATTCTTCAAGTACGTGAAGCAAATGAAAGAAGTTCAGCCGACGCCTGGTGCTGGCGCCCCGAACACCAAACCACGACAAATCGTACTGCCTCGTGAAGGTGGATTGCTACTACCGAATGGGAAGCACTTTGATGAATCTGCTCTCAAGTCTCTGGATTTTCGACGCGCAATATCCCTCATGTCTAGCAAATGAGAGAGCTGCTGCTCAACACACTTTTTTCCAGTTTCAGTTTGCCCGTAAGGACGCTTCTTTCATGGAAGGAGGTTTCTGTTTTTGTCCAGTTACGTCCATGGGAAACTATCTAGCTAGCTCCTCTGCTTTTAATGTATAGAGTTTGTTAACAACCCTGTAGGCAACCTGGTAGATGTGTAGATTTTGATGAATGGTTTCTCTGAAGTACGAATAGTTCTGGAGATGCTTCCTACTAAAAGGATTGTAATCAAAGAAGCTGCTGTTTGTTTTAATCTTTTGTTCGAATGATTCTGCTGTGGTTAAGTTTTATCTTAGTTGACTCTCAACTTGCATCCCTCGCCAAACTGTGATAATCCATCCTGGTAGCGGAGAGCCATCTCGCGCGTTTCGTTCAACCCCTATTCATTGTTTAATTTGTTTGAGTTTGGGTTTAATAATAATTAATTAGCATTAGACTAAAATCTTATGATTCACACATTTAATTATGCAAATAGCATTTAGTTATCATCATGATTGTAGTGAAATCAATTTATATAAGGCGGAGACTCTTGTTGATCAGTGTACACGACACATTCAACACTAGAACTCTATATCCTAAACTTTAAACCATAAACTCTAAACTCTAAATACCTTACATGCAACCATAAACCTTAAAGGATAATGTGAAACCCCTAAATGCTAAATTCTAACCCTCAAACATTTGATTATAAAATTAGACCCTTAATCGTACTCCAAACTCTTACTTTTGACCATAAATCTAAAGTAACCAATCATAAAGCTCTTAATTAGACTCTAAACACTTATCACTATTTTCTAAACCCTAAACACTAAACAAGAACCTCAAAACTCTTAGTTTTAAACATAATATATAGCAAATATGTGATAGAGTGTAGCGTGTACACTAATACACCGGAATCTTTTCCATTTATATAATAATATCACAATACATGCAAATGGTAATGGTTTAAAATAAGGCTAACACTAGAATAATAAACGCAACGGTAATTCATATAATAACTTGAAATAAAATGTGAGGCAAAAATCAAAATCTAAATTCCAAAATTGAAAACCCAATACTCTAGATCCTTATCCTTAATTCGAAAACCCAACATCGAAACTCAAAATCTAAAAGCCAAATTGAAATTCCGATACTCTAGACCCTAAACCTTAAAATAAAAAACCCAAAATCGAAACTCCAAATCTAAAATCCAAAATTAAAAACCCAATATTTCAGACCTTAAACCTTAAAATCTAAAATCCAAAATCGAAAACTCTAAATCAAAACTCAAATTCAAAACCCAAACTAAAACCCAAACAAATTAAAAAATGGACATAGTGAAAATTCAAAGCCAACAATAGATTAAATCTAGGCCGTTGTTTTTTAGAACCAAATCTGGCCATCGGATATGAGTAATCCACCGTACGTATTTACCCCCCCCTCCCTCTCCCAATTGAAGCCATTTCAGTTCAACGAATCTTGATGGTAATCAACATATGCCGCACGGGTTCTCTTCTCTGAAATCCCCTAAAATGACTTTCTAAGAAACACATTTTTGGGGTTGCGACGACATTAAATGGTTCAATAGTATAAAAATGACAAAACACCTATTGTTTTTGTTGATAAACATTAACAACTTATTAACTAGAGACTGTATTGCATCAAGAGCCATCCTTGATCAAATTTTCTCGAGTCTGGATAACTTATTTGTCCGCTAGGGCGGATAACTTAAATGAACGATTGGTTTTTAATCTCGAAAATGAATGGTCGCAGATTTGCAGGCACTTGTCAGGGATGTGGCCCAGCGGACTTGCGGTCGAATCATGCCCCACCATGTTTTCCCTATTATCCAATAATCACATAATTATTGGAAATACATAACATAATTTGGTTTGGGGTGCACGGTAAAGATTTGGCAGGGATGTGCGGGTATCTGGCGACAATTAATAGGCAGGAAATGAAACGTAATAGTCCATTGGTAACAAAGTTAAACAATACTAACGGGCGGGAATTGAGGCCAGTGTTTTGGCGCGAATCGAGAAATAATAATACGACGGTAAAAACTAAAACGAGCTGTAATAAAAAGTATAGTAATTAATGGACACATTCCCTTACTGGATAAGGTTAAACTGGATCTAGGTGTAATTGCGTTAATCCAACTTATAGAGATACACGAAATCCCGATCGATTTACTTGATTGTAGGGTTCGTTGAAGTGTGTATGTTGGAATGGCCGGATCTGATAGAGGGTTTGTGGTAGACCGAAATGACGATGATCATATGACTGTAGAGGCGGATAAGTGGGATCCAGTCTTTGCAAGAAAACGCAACCGTTCTCGCGGTTATATGGCTTCCGTTGTGGGGGTTATAACCGCGAGAACGACCGTTGTCGCGGTTAAAAACAACCGCAGGCGAATGTACCCTAACAACGGCCCCGTTCTCGCGGTTATGGAACCACGAGAACCGTAAATATGTTCTCGCGGTTATGGTTTTCTGGGTTAGGAACCCCCAGAACTAGAAATTCATTTTCTGACGGATCGTGAACCTATTCTCGTGGTTTAGCGGTTGTTCGTCATTTCTGTTCTTGCAGTTCTGGATTGTGTGTTCTCGCGGTTCTGTTGTGTTTTATCGTATATGGAGCAAGATAAAAATCATAGAATTCAATATTTTTTGTTTTAGTGATGTTAGTAATTCAATCTTCTTTGTTATAGTGATGTGAGTAGAGATGAATTCTTCTTCTTCTGCAAAAAAAAAACAAGGATAGAAATTTAGGACAGTTTTGAAAAAATTTGAAAGTTTCAAAAGATGGAAGAATAAGAAGGAAAGTTTATGTGGATTTTAATCAAGGGATGTGATTAAATGGGAGGACAATTCGTGGCTTCACTTATGAGCCAATGAGAAGAAGAAATTTGTTTATTAACAACTGTTCTCGTGGTTCCGTATTCACGATTATGAATCTCTAGAAGCGGATGACAGAAATATTTGACAGAATGAGTTCTCCGATGGGCGGTAATGTTTTCATAAAATTCAAACCCTGTTGTCGCGGTTCCGATTTTGCAGTTCCAATAACCGCCAGAAAGGACTTGCAAATTAGAATTCATTGTGGCAGTTTTTAACCCCCACAACGGCCGCTTTTTTATAGTGAGTGTATTGTAATCCTGCTGTTGGGTCTCCTTACAAAGAAGATGACGGTGAGACAGTGGCCATTAACTGTGATGAAGACGAATCAGGAACTGATGTTGGGTCACCTAGTACAAACACTGTAAGAGGATTTGATATAAGCCTAGAACCGTAAAGCGAGGTCCAAACTCATCAGCTGGAAGGACACAACGAAGGTATGTGCAATTGTTCATACCTTCGTGTGATTAGGTTTTATTGTTTGGGGTTTTGATTCCCAAATTAGGGTAAATGGGTTCATAGACTAGGATTTGTGGTCCCTTCAATGTTTTGCCTAAAAAAGGTGAACGAACAAATACAGTAATGGTTCGACACTTGATGCTTTTGGGTTGATTGTGGAGTTGCATTAATGGCTCTAGGGAAGTAAGGCATGGAATTAAATATCTCGTTCCAGTAATCCTAAGGACATCAATACTGGAGTAGAGAAGCACCAATAAATTACTTATAACGGTACGATAATCTGGCCATACATAAAGAGTATTGGTAATAGCCAAGCTTAAAAATCAGTGACTAGAATTCATTACAGTTGTGATACTATTGTTAATTGCCTTGCCTAAACGTCAGTGACTAGTATTCATCTCTGTTTTCATTACAGGATTGGGTGCTTACCTAGCCCCTTTTGGGTGATATGTTATAGGAAGGTACATTGGACTAGATGATGTGAACGAATGGAGCAACATGTTTTTCAATTCACTTGAGCAAGCTCGTGAATGGTACAACGAGTACGCACACAAAGTAGGTTTTGGCAGTCGCGTAGACTATCAAAAGACGCCGAAGCGGAAGAATAACTCCACCGACAAAAGAAAATATGTAGTATATTTGTGTACGAAATGAGGGTGCCGTAAGAATGGCACGGTAAAACCTAAGGCTAGGCTTGGGCAGGGTAAGGCAGCTAAGGCGGTTAAGGACCTCACACCTAAGACGAAGACTACTCCTAAGTAGCCTGAAATACGGATTGGCTGCAAGGCTAGGATACGCATTTGACTCATCGAATCGTTTGACCTTTACTACATTACTTTTTGGTTCGACGAGCACAACCATCCGATGAATCCTATCGAGTTTTCCCACCTCCTAGTGTCCAATAGGAAGGCCAGCGATGCACATGGTATGATGAAGGAGATCAATGCTGCGACATGGATTAGTCTTCGGTCATCGTTCGAGATTATTGCTGCCACCACCAGAGGTGTTGAGAATGTCTGTTGTACTCAGGTGGACCATAGGAACCACTTGGCTCGCATTAGACAACGACAAATGCTCTACGGTGAAGGAACAACCATTACTGAGTACTTCAGGGAAAGAACTCGACTCTATCTGGGATTTTGGCACGAAGTTGAAGTTGATTATGCGGAGGACATTGAGAATATATTTTGGGTGGACCAGTGAATGCATGACGATTACACATGCTTCGGGGATTCGATAACGTTTGTCACAACCTTTAGGTTCAACAAGCACTACCGGCATCTAGGTAAATTTCTAGTATTATCGTAGTCATATTATCGATAGCCTCTTCCTCATAAGGAATGTTACATTCCGATCCTAACGATATAAATTTAAATTAGACATCTCTAAATTATTCCTTTGAAAGTAAAAAAAAAATCACTTTATAATGAATTGCTTTTGCTATAAATAGAATTAGTATGAATATGATTGAATTATATAGTTATAATTATGGTTACTATTCCATGTGTAGGTTATAAATTTAGCATCTGAGTTATATGTTAGCTATAGTTGTTTTAGAACCCATCAATCCTTAACCGCTACATAGATTTAATCAGGTGAAGCAGTTTGCATACTAAGATATAATTAGGACGTGGCCTAGTGGTTAAGTGGTTGGGAGGTCAAGCGTTCAATCATTGCCTCTGAAATTCCATGTCCTTTTAATCACGCCGTAACGACGTTGCTTTCTTTTGCGTCACTGCTGATGTCACTTGGTTGTCTCTTTCCCCTTCCTCTTCTGTCATGCGCTTCTTCGTTGGAATTTCTCTAGGGATTTGAGCATTTCAGGAATCATGGAGATAATTCATTCCTACCATTAAGCAGACCCAAATCATGATACAACACATTCCAGAATTTATTTCTCTATAACTTTGTAGATTAAATCAAAAAAATTTCTCACTTCAGGATGGATTATGAAGTGGTCTTCTTCAAGTCGCCACATCATTATCCTAATCTCGTTTTACTTCCCGATAGAATTTAGTTTGGTCAATTTTCCTCATCCTTAAGTTCTTAAAGGCGTTTAAGATTTTGGATTTAATATTGATCCCATAAGTTGGACTCTCACCATTCCATTTATAAGGTGGGTTGATTTAAGGGGATAAATTATTTACGTTGATGTAGTTAGGTTACGTGCTATATGTACATGATTGATAGTTACTTTACGTCCTTACTGTTATATTATTGCAAAATGTTGTGTTTTTACGTTATGATAATTTATGACATGAGTACATGACCAGGTGCTTACTTATATTTATGTTATTCATGTTATACGCAAGGTGATTTTGTCTTTTATATGATAAGGCTAGACTAACGAGCTAACGTTAGAGTAACGACAAGATTAGAACAACCGTTGAACAAGAAACGAGAACATGTTACCTAGATGATTAATAGGTGGATTAAAAGCATGTAACTCACTAGTTAGGCCACCACTCCATGTTATGATCTCATGTCACGTTTGGGCCATAATATGCCCGTCATGTTATACAAGCCGATGGATATGTACCCTCGAACGCTCACGTTCACGTTTGGATGGTTGGTCTAGTTAGTTGAGTTGGGGGACGCCTCATAAGTAATTAGTTACCTTAGATAAGGTCAATTACATGTATAATTATTAACGTAATGTAACTTAAGTTTCATGAACATGATGTTATGATACGATAAATTACAAGAACCATGATTCCACGATTCATAATGTACTTAACTTGATTGACTTGAGTTTCAATCTACGACGATAATTACTTGTTATGATGTTAGGATTACATAAGGATATAATGTTTATGTAATATGTCTATTATTGATGGTTTCCATGTATTGATGTATTTTATATTCCAATGTTTACTTGGAGTTCTTATTTATGATATGAGCACGAAAGATTGATCCCGAACCATCCATCAGAGTGTTTCAAAAGTTTTTGCAGGAGCAGAGTGGAGTTGATTCGGGATACGGAAAAATGGTTGAGCGTTATAGGTGAGCGCATTGACACCACCTACAAATGTTCTATTTAAGCTGGTTCCATATTGTAGTTTCATGTGGTCTTTTTTTCTTATTGTGCTAATTAAACCTTCCTACTCCACCTAACATACTCCATTGTTACGAGATGAGTGTTATTCCAATGTGTGACTGTGGTCTGGTGGTCCCAATTCAGGTGAATCCCACACCACGACCGCATGCCCCCAAAGGGCATTTCTTAGGCTGACCAGAAAGGATCGGCTCCTGAGGGGTACGACGCATTGGTTATTACCAATGCTGACTTGGGAGATGAGGCGCGGAGACTGAAGAACGAGGTGAAGCGACTGAAGACTGAGATTCACAACATGAAGTGTTCAAAGATGGTGGATTTCCCCAACATCAACGGCAGGCGGTGAGTGTAGGTGGTAATGTTCATTGGTGAGGTATAACTTATAAGGGTGGCATTGGTACGCAGTTAGTAACGAATTTGTAATCTATTATAGCTGATTTTTCGCCGTCATTATGGCCCTCCCATGTACACCCCGCTCCCTTATCATGTATTCTGCCACCACATGCATGGGTACGTAATTGCTGTTGGGTTGTGTATTTGCAAGAATGCGTAAGTGGGCAATAAGAAAATAGTAAATACAGTTATGAATCTAACGACATGTGCATGTTAGTACGCATGATATGGAAATTTAGCCTTCGCCGTACACAGAGTACTGAAATCAGCGGTATAGATCGTAAATTGTGACATTTTTAAGATTGAGTGGCGTGTAACAAATTATGATTCCATTCGCAATCGATATTTACTGGAACCGGGTAAAACCTCCATTGAAGTCGTTAAATCTTATCCTCTCAACAATTTTTACTCCAGTTTACGATTATACATTGTAAGTACAAATTGTCTGTTTTTCGCTTTCTCTCACTCAGTTTGGCTTGCACTATAACAATGTCGGTGTTATTAGTAAATTTTTTAATGTACTCAAATAATTTGGTTACTTCTTTAATGAGTAGAAAAGAAAAACGTGAAATCATACGCTTGTACGAGTCGAGTTGATTTCATGAAACTGCTCGATCCCATGCCCACTCGAGTTGATGTTACCTGCACAAACGTCCAAGGCTAATGAAATAGTTGCATTCTTTAAGTATGGATTTGGAAGAAAAATAAAACATCAAATGTTAAGTAGTATAACCATGGTAATATATGAAGGAAACATGAAAAGGGAAAAGCTAATGTAGTATTTAAAAGTCGCAGGCGCGTTAGAATCCAAATGATGATTATCCACATCACTTGGCCTTCTTCAAGTTCCTAGGGGGATTTGCTTCGCGTGCCTTCTCAACAATGTAACAGCCACATCTATTATGCCGATCGGTAATGAGATGATATGCATAATGTGTCCTGACAGCTGTGATGACTTCTGGCCTAGTCTAATTGGCACGTTGTTCCATTGTGAAATCGCTCATGTAGTGCTCCATAAAGTACAGGGAAAATATCCCTCAACTATGGTTGTCTCTCTGTTGCGGGGCCTCGAATACACTCCAACCAAACCCTTGTGGTGTCCCTTTCGTTTAGACTTCGTAAACAGTTCTTTACATACTCCATCAGCCGCGTAAGGGTTGCATGATAGATGGGGTTGGTCTCATAGTCTTTGTAGCAGTCACGGCAGTTGAGTACAACCATCATCTACATACTGTAGTCAATGATGCAGACATAGAAATGTTCATACCTCTGGACTCCATACATTGGGAAGAAAACCTAGGAGAAGTGTAAGCTTGAAGCAGCATAAGAGTACGTTGCAACAATGTTCGAAAACATAGGAGGGACAAACGATGTGTGTTCAGTTCTAATGTAAGCAGTATAAGCAGTATAAGTAGTATAAAGAGTGTAAGCAGTATACACATAAGAACATGATTCTGGGTAAGTCCTGTTCATACATGCATGAAAAAAACCAATAGAGTATATGATGAGGGGAAATCACATTTCAGCGGGCAGCAATATGAGCAAACTACAAGGGCAGCAATATGAGCAAACTACAAGGCAGATTTGTATTGGAAAACAGACGGTGTACAACACTTACATATTCGGTGTGGGCGAAGTCATGGCCTTGAAAGTATGGAGCGTTCACCGGGTTGGTCCACTCCTGAAGGAGGTTGGTCACAACAGCGTCACCGACATCCGTAGCACCTATGGACTCAACTTCATTCCTCGTCATAATCTGGAAAGGGGGAGGTTGTTACTAAATCGAATAAACTTGTGAAGGGAGAACAGTAACCAAGTGGTATGTGGGAGTGCCAATCGAATTGAAAACAGTAACCAATACAGTATCACATACCGGGCTCAGTTTGTCTTGCTCCAATTCCCGATTCTTCACGGCCTCTTTATCGCATAAACAGGAGGAATTGAAATGAACTTCGCCGTTCCTCCCTGAACTCTCCTTTTATAGTATGTTCGGGGTGGTTATTGGATAGGCAGTTGAGGGCAGTTTCACTTTTTTGATGGGAAATGGGAAGAACTACAGTACTCTGGTAGTAACTCCACGTCATCCTCCAATACGAATTTTGAATTTCTAATAAAATAAATTTGAAACGATCTAAAATTAAATCGGCCCCCAAATTTTCATTTCAAAATTTGTTTTGAATTTTGAAATTTTGCAAATTAACCATTACTTAATATTTAGTATTCGATCGGTAATTAGAAAAACGTGGGACAAGGGACCAGAAGGGACACATCTAACGCGTGCAGTATGGTGCGAATAACTTACCAATCCACACTCAAGCGAAACTGATCCTTGATGCGAATTGACTAGCGGCTGGTCATAGTGAGTCGTCATATGCTGCCGCAGTTGATTTCCAATTGTCGGTCACAGGTACTGGAGCTGATGGTGGGGCGAGACCTGGTCGGAGTTTTGATATGTTCTTCTATCGTATTTGTTGTATTTTAGTCGCTAGAGTTGTATCTCCACTTGTCATGATTTAAGCATGTATTTAAGGATTCAGGATCCTTGTCTTGTTAGATTTTCAAGGGTTTATTAGAGTTTATTAGAGATTTCCAAGGGTTTATTAGAGTTTTCAGTTTTGTCTCAATTTTTACGCCTTTATTAGTAGTCGTGGTTTGAGTCGGTTTAGTTTTGAACCTGAGTTGGTTGCTTGGTAGAACCAGTGGTTTGAATGGGGATTCGAGGGCGCGGTTCCACACCTATAGCACAATCTCAGCACCGATTGAATCCATCTATGAAATAAGTTGTGAAGAAGGAGTCACTCAAGCTCCTTGATGCAGGTATAATTTATCCAATTTATGGCAGTCATTGGATTACTCATATGCTGGTTATACCTAAGAAGGGCGGTTTCATAGCCGTTCCTAAAGACAAAGGAGAGCTCATTCGTACTGGAAAAGTCACTAGTTGGAGAGTGTGCATTGATTACAGGTGCCTCAATGACGCTACAAAGAAGGATCGCTTTCCACTGCCGTCCATTGATCATATGCTTAAACGCCTAGCTGGTCATGAGTACTACTGTTTCTTGGATGGGATGTAAAGATACTTTAGATCTCCATCAAGCCAGAGGACCAGGAGAAGACCACATTCACATACAGACACGTCCCTTTTAGTCAATGCAATGCACCTGCGACCTTTAAATAGTGTATGATAGCGATCTTTGGGCATTTACTAGAAGATGTTGTCGAAATCTTCATGGATGAATTCTCAGTCTATGACGATTCTTTCTCCATATGTCTAGCAAAGTTGGAGAAGGTGTTAGGAAGGTGAGAAGAAACTAATCGCTCAACTTGCGTTAGGCCACAGGGTCTCCAAACGAGGTATTGAGGTGGATTGAGCTAAGCTCAAAAAAATTGATCAACTGCCGCCCCCAATTAATGTTTACACTATTAGTGGCTTCTTAAGACATGCTGGCTTTTATCGTCATTTCATCAAAGATTTTTCTAGGATCACTGCCCATGGCTAGGTCGTTAGAGAAAGATGTGTCATTTGTTTTCGATGATAACTGCTTGAAGGCATTCAATATTCTTAAGAAGAAGCTGACGACTATGCCGATCTTGGTCTCTATGGACTGGGAGGCCCCCTTTGAGCTAATATGTGATGCTAGTGACTTTATAGTGGGAGCAGTGCCAGGATAGTAGGCAGAAAAAAGGTTCCACCCCATTTAGCTCGTGAGCAAGATGCTTAACGATGGTAAGAGAAGTTACCCAACTACTGAGAAGGAGCTCATGGCAATTGTTTTTTCATACTGCAAGTTCTGCTCCTACTTAGTGTTTTCGCATACTACTGTTTTCACTGACCACTCTGCTCTTAAGTATATTCTAGCTAAACAGGATGCGAAGCCAATGTTGATTTGATGGGTGCTACTCCTTCAAGAGTTTTTCATCACCATTAAAGATATAGGGGAAGCGGAGAACGTTCCAGCTAACGACCTATCACAACTTAAAGGGCCTCCTTCGGGTCAATTCGCTGAAGCAGAGTTAAATGAACTCTTCCCAGATGAATAATTATTCCTCCTGGAAGAAGTAGTGGATATCTCTGATCAACACCCTAGCAAACGCCCCTGGTATGCCAAGATAGCCAACTTCCTTGCTCGCGACATTTCTAGAAGATTCCACAATCATCAACAGCATCAGAAACTGGTCTCCTATGTGAAGCACTACATCTGTAATGATCCTTAGATCTACTATTCGGGCGCAGACGGAGGAATCAAATGATGTGTCAACTTGTACGAGTCGCTTAATATCATGCTTTCTTGCCACACCGGCCCCACTAGGGATATCATAGTGGAAATTACACTACTCGTAAGATTTTGGATGGAAGTTTCTACAAGAGGACAATCAGGAAGGATTATGGCAGATACATGAAGAAATATTACAAATACGAATGAAATGCCTATGACTATTCCCATTCATATAAAAGTGTTCCATGTGTGGAGTATTGATTTTATAGGGCCTTTCCCACCGTCTCATGGGAACAAGTATATTCTTGCTGCTGTGGATTCTGTGTTAAAGTGGGCGGAGGCACAAGTCCTGAGTACTAACGATTTTAGGATAGTGGGAAAGTTTATCCAACGCCTTTTTATGCGTTTCAGCATCCCTCACGCTATCATTAACGATAGGGGTATTCACTTCCAAGGTCAATTTGGTCCAGTTTGCCAACAAATTGGCGTATTTAATCGGCTGCTTACCATCCACTGGCCAGTGGTCAAGAGGAGGTACTGAATCGCCAGATTAAGCGGATTCTTGATAGGACATTTGCTGACTCTCGCTAGGACTGGTCTATTCGGTTCGATGAAGCTCTATGGGTTTATTGAACTGCTTTTGAGACTCCTATCGGCACTTTGCCGTATCGACTTTTTTTTTGCAAGGTTTGTCATTAGTCAAGCTTGGCATAAGTCTTGGTGGGACATGAAACTACTAAACATGGATGAGAGTCTCGTAGCTTCAGAACGCAAATATCAGCTCCTTGAGCTAGAGGAGTATATGTTTCATATTTATGAGAGTTCGTGGCTATACAAGGAGAGGATGAAACCCATCCATGATGCTAAGCTTCAAGGTGTCAAGGAGTTGGGATAAGGTTCCCAGAAAAAGTACAACCAAGTTGATCCAGATCATATTAAGTCACACAATCCTTTCCCTATGGGACCGTCGAGATGACACATCCGGACCAAAGAACATTCAATGTTAACGGTCACCATCTTAAGCAGTATCTCAGTGCCAAGCCTACCGATGGAGTCAAAGTTTTATACTTTGAAAATGCTGAATGAAAGTTCAGGTATCGTCTAGCTCGAATACGTTAAAGAAAAAACACTTCATGGGAGGAAACTCATGGCTAGAGTAATTATTTTTCATTTTATTTGAGTCAAATTGCATGTTTAGGTGTTAGATTGATTCTACAATGCCATCCCTATCCCGAGTTCTTGGTTAAAAGAGAAGAGTTGATTGCATTTGAAGTCTGAAAATATAGGGACGGATGTCAAAGATTGCGCCTTACACACGTAAACGTGCGGCTAGCCCAAGGCGCAGTCTTTGACAGGATTTAGGGGCAATTTTCAACAAAACCCCTTTTTTATCTTTGATTAAACATTGTGCATTGGGGGGTAAAAAATTGTGCTCTTGACTTAGAGGTCAATGATGATATATTTAATTAGGATTGGGAGGAATTTCTAGTTTTGTTCAAGACGGAGTTCATGTTAGAGTAGTGGCAAAAGGACAAGAGGGCTAAATTTATCAACCTCAAATAGGGAGACATGAACGTTTTTTATTACCATGTCGCCTTGATCAAGTTGAGCAGGTGGTACAAGGGCTCCCCTGAGCAGAAGGTGGAGGATGTTTATAAGATGTTTCTAGATAGGTCAAGAGTTCATATTCAGCTCGGGGCCACCAATAGTGATATGGGTACCCTGGCAGACATCAAGGCAGCAGTCTTGAGGGTTGAGCACCTTGAGAGTGTGAGGAAGGGTGAGCGTCAGGCTTGGGAGGAAAAAACAAGAGTAAGGTGGCTTCAGGTGGGTCGCAGCTACCGCCAACACCTCAGAGGAGGAGGGACAAACATCATGGTGCTTCTGCATCACATGCTCACTTCTCTGCCTCTGTCACCCTGACAAAGCAACAGAAGTAGCCCACTACAGGTTGAGATCACCCTCCTTACTCACAATGTAGGGTATGGAATTAGGGAGCATTCCAAAAGAAAATATGACCTTGTTTTTGGTGTGGGAAGATGGGTCACTATGCTCGGGTGTCCACTAGGCCGAGTAAGCCCGCAATGACATAGGTGACGACGCAGTAGGATGAGCTTCGTCTTGGAGCATGATGAGAGGTGATGACTGTAAGGCTCCACTTTTGAGAGCTAATGCAGTTCCTTTGGGACAGAAAACACCACAGGGGAGGATTCCGGAGGCACAAAGCGGGGTGTATGCAACTAAAGCTGAGGCAGAGGACACTCTGGATACTATCATGGGTACGGTTTTCATTTCTAAAGGATCCTTTCATACCTTATTTGATACGGGTACTTCACACTCTTTCATCCTTTAGAGTCAGTACCCTAGTAGGGAAGACTCTGCTGGCAGAATCTTGGGTAGAAGGATCAGTTATGCTCTCTGAGGATAGGGAGGTTGGTTAGATGTGGGTGTGAGGCTTTCCTATCTCATATCCTCCTTGATGCAGAGGGTCTGATTAAGGATGTGATGGTAGTTCAGGAGTTTCCAGATATTTTCCCAGATGACCTGCTGGAGGTGCCTTATGAGCGGGAGGTGACTTTCGATATAGAGCTGGTTTCGGGCACAACACCTATATCCATAGCACCCTACCGTATGTCGGTAGTAGAATTGAAAGAGCTCAAGGAGCAGCTGCAGGAGCCGTTGGAGAAGGTTTCATCCACCCTACTGGGTCACCCTAGGGTGCGTCGGTGCTATTCGTGAAGAAGGATTGATCTATACGGATGTGCATAGATTACAGGAGGCTGAACCAGGTGACTGTCCAGAACAGATATCCTCTGCTTCGCATCGATGATCTGTTCGATCAGCTTCATGGAGCAGCTGTGTTCTCTAAGATTGATTTGAGGTCAGGGTACCACAAGTTGAAGGTGGCAGAGGAAGGTGTTCCCAAGACAACATTTTGAACCAGGTTTGGTCATAATGTGTTTTAGTGATGCCATTCAGGTTGACTAACGCCCCCTCCAGCTTTCATGGCTATGATGAACAAGGTTTTCCATGAGTACTTAGACAAGTTTTTCATAGTATTAATTGATGACATCTTGGTCTTCCTCAAGACAGAGAAGGAGCATGCAAAGCACTCGAGAGCAGTATTGGCTACCTTGTGGAGGGAGAGGTTGTATGCCAAGTTCACTAAATGCGAGTTATGGCTATGGGAGGTGTTACTGGTATGGCATGAGAGTTTTGAGGAGCTGAAGAAGACACTCACCACCGCACTAGTACTCACCTTACAAGTTATTGGGGGTGAGTATGTGATTTACAATGATGCCTCATATTAAGGGTTAGGCTGCATCCTTATGCAGGATGGCAGAGTGGTGGCTTATGCTACTCGCCAGTTGACTGTGCATGAAGTGACCTACCTAGTTTATGATTTGGAGCTGACGACACTAGTTTTTGCACTGAAGCTGTGTAGACACTGCTAGTATGGTGAGACTTTTAGGGTCAAGACTGATCACAAGAGTCTAAAATACTTGATGGAGCAGAAGAAGCTGAATAACAGGTAGAGGCGTTGGGTAGAGCTACTTAAGGGATATGACTGTGTGATAGATTATCACCCAAGGAAGGCTAATGTAATGGATGATGGCTTAAGCAGGAAGGAGAGGTTTACCGAGTTGGTCGGAATAAGGAGCATGGGAGCTGAGTTGGAGGTCGAACCAAACAAAAGGTTACTAGCAAGATTAAAAGTGCGACCCTTGTTGCTGGATCAGATTTTAGAGTCTCATGTGACAAAAAATTAGTTATGGAGGCTCATCAGTTGGTCTCAGCAAGTAACGCTACGCCCTACACTGGAAGGTTGGCGTGATGTTGATCACACACGAAGGTGAGATCAAAGATAAACTCGATAACAGTGAGGTCGTATTCGCGGGGTTCCGTTCTGAGTATTACTCTGGAAAGTTTGAGAATGAAAGTATAGTCGTTGGAATAGCGTGTATGGAAGCACGAGAATTGGAATCGAGTTTAATGGATAAGAGAAATCTATCCGGAAATGAATTTACCAAGAAAGAATGATAATTAAGTAAATTATTCTGAAAGTGTTATGCTTAACTATACGTTAATAAGTAATTACCACGATTAATCAAAAATTAGAATCTAAGCACTTTCGTATCATAGATTCCCTACTTGATATTAATCTAACCACTCTATCAACACTAATTAGAGTTAATGACCAAGTGTATTAATATAGAATAGTGATTACTTAGAAAATTAATTCCAAAGCAGATTAGCTCCTGATATGTGTTAGTCACTCAACCATGGATTGCCCAATCCTCTAGGTCATGTTCATGTTCAGACAGGACGTGTTGAGTGTGCCTACAAATGGTCCTCACACGGTATGCAAGATGTGGCTGATGTTAGGATGATGCCTACAAGACCACATGGTCCCATTACTAGATGTCTAGAGTAGTTATATGCAAGTCTAGTTAGGCCACTCAGTGCTTATCACTTAAGCCATCTCTACTTTTCTTGCATGATCAACTATGAAACCTCATGAGCAAATGATGCCTAAGAGAGGTACACGAGCAGCGACACCTTGACAGAGTGGCTCCGAGATTTACTAAGAGATGTACTTTGGAGGACCTCGTTTATCCCTTTTTATGTTTTTAAATGTTTTCATGTTTCCAGATTCATCAGATGTTTTATGCTGTTTTGATAGACTTATGTCTGGCTATTAAGATCCCCTATTTTGGGATGTTTATCTTTGTCGTTTAGTACTTGATTCGAGCCTTAGATGCTCTGTTTTCATTCCGCTATCCTTTAATTATGCTATGAAGTATTTCAGGATTCAGTTCCTTGTGTATGTTATATGTATTTATGTGGCGTGTGAACCCACTAGTAATGTATGGGTTGAACTATATGGTTCGACCGGGTCGTCTAGGGGCAGGTTTCATAATAATTGTTTAGCTTTTTCAGCAAAGGGTCAGTGTGGAGTGTTTTGTAGGGTATACTCACTCTTGTCAAGTTGTGTTCTTTCTTTCAAAGTGTGATGTTTTTCGCAATGCGTCCTCTATTAGAGCAACGGCTTCATCTTTGGAAACCGAATATCCCGCTCCTCAACTGGTGGTGATGGAAGTTGACACGAAAGAAGAACAGGTTGAGAATGCGGTCGAGGTAGTTTCGGATTCACGTGACCCTTCAGTAAGGGACTACCCTTGCTTCCTCTGATGCCTCCTTGATGAAGAATGGGCTTCGTTTTGGAAGTGGTTCCGCCAATTCGTGCTTGCCCCGCCACAGTCTCTGACCTTGATGACATTCGGGCCATCAACCCCTCTTGGGAAAACCGAGCAGCTTACCTTGAGGACATTTGGTCTTCATTCCACTATGAGATTTGACTGAGTCAGCAGAACAAGAAGTGCATGGCTTATTCCTTGAGAGGTGTGGACTAAAAAGAAACATTAGACGAGTTTGGTGAGTCTCTAGGGTTCCATGAGCCCTTCAGACATTCGTGCGGCCTCACTACCTGAACTATACACCAAGGACATGGATAGGGGGATTTGAAGCTGCTTGGAAGGCTATCACCAACGACCGAGTCGAAAAAGGAAAGGAGGATCATCTTCTTCACTAATGTACTTGACCCGTTCTTGCATTTTTTTCCATTTAGCATGGAGTCAGAACCTGTCTTGCTTCTCGGGTTTTCCTATGAAACTCTTTGTTTTGTTCAGTGAGGGCACTGTCTAAACAAAGTGTGGGGTGGGTTTGCATAGAATTTATGGTTAGTGTGAAACCCCACCCTAGGAGTCCCGGTTGAACCACTAGTTCAACCTTAGAGTCCTACTCGGGTTTCAGCCGAAACCACAATTCAACTCTAACCTACTAACCAAAACATTAAAACAAGCATTAAAAGCCGAACTGAAATACTTAAATAAACTGACCAAGTGGATCTTGGATCCCAAAATACAACACGACAAGGGAGATACAACTCCAGTCTAAAAATACATCAAAATGATATCCTTTGATATAAAAACCGATCAGCTCTCTCCCCACCATCATCACTAGTACCGTGAATGAGCACACAGATATGCCAAAGAAACAAGTCTAATGGGGTCGGTAAAAAGCACTGAGTGGCTAAACTAGACTCGCATAGAACTGTGACTATACTAAGAAGATAGAGCAAAGAAGGTCTAAATAATCCATGAATTTAGTAATGTGGCCATGTGGTCCTATAGGCATCATCCTAACATCAACTACCCCTAGCTATGGTAAATAGCCTCATGATGGATTAGACCATGAAACCACCTTGATAATCGTATGAGCAGCATATGTAGCCATACTTGACACGTCCTGCATGAGCATGAACATGACCTTGGAGATTGCAAAATCCATCGGTGGGTGACCAACGCATATCGGGAGCTAATCTTGCTAAACCTGAATCCTGTCCTAAACATGAACTATGAATCATAGTTCAAACGTCATGAGCTTATGCTCAAATCATGATTACATGTACATTAGAACACAAGCTATTATACAGTCGTGAGAGCCCTGCTCTGTATCATATCATTAACACATATACAGTAAAATATGAGCTATTATACAGTCCCAATAGCCCTGCACTACATCATACCATAAATACATGTACAATAGAATACGAGTTATTGTACAGTCCTAAGAGACCGGCTCTGAATCACATTAATCCTATCTTTGGATTCCTAACAACCTAATTACAATTCTACGCTTTAAGCAGAAAATTAAATCATAGATCCCCACCTCTTATGAAGAGCTAACGTTTCAAATATTGACTTGACATGATTCCTCTTGCTTCCACGCGCCTATAGCTTCTAACCTTGCTTTATTTGGAGATCAAACGACCGAGTTATGCTCCATTTACAACTTTACAACAATCTGAAACTTGTTGGGACAAAATTGCGTTAGTCGTCCAACTTCCTCCGTAACACTAAATGATATGGAACTTCCAAACTTTGACAAAATTGACCCAATTTCTTAACTATAAAACATCCAAAAGTTTATAACTACGGAAGAAAGAACTCAAAACTAACAGGAATAGTTACCTACTGGTCACTTAACTTTGGGGACGCCACTTTTTTGTCCCCCTTCTTCTCTGCCCAGTTTCCGAAATTCTCTGGCGACCTCCCAACTTCACATAAATGCAGTAAAAAGGCAACTGCAGGTCCCATCCGTCGACGGTGCCACATGCCGGCAAAGATTTCCAAACGCTCAAGAAAAGGTACCTTGACGTCCTTCGCTGTTGCAATCCACGGCCACGAACTCTGCCTCTGCCGAAATGCGCTCTCTCTCAAACCCTACAAATCTCCCTGATCCACCTTTGCTCATTCTCATTTGATCCACTATCTCTTGCCTCCTCCGATGGATGGAGTTCAATCTCCATCCTGGATCGTGATAGGCGCCGCGATTCCTAACTCCCTCGTGCTTGGATTTATTTCTCTCCTCTCGGTTCTGTATGCAAATAACCATAGCAATCTTTATATACTACACACATTATGTCCGTGACAACAAGTCTACCACACCCTTTGCTATGCTTCCTATCACGGTCGTGACCTCCATTTAATCACACCTATGGCCATCAATCTCCCACGGGTGTTGCCTTATTTGTCCACCCAAAACACCAACTCAAGTAACCCACCGCCCATACTTGTATATATATGTTGTTGAGGAAAGTGTGAATAATTGAAAAGTACTCGATATTATATTCGGTTCGGTTTGACTTAGTGTTAACTAGTTAATCGGATTGGTTTAGATGAGACTTTATATTTGAAGACATAATTATAAAATTATCTTTAAAGATCCACTTTCTATGAAATCTTCCTTGATTTGTAATCATAATCTCATTGATTGCAGAATCACTTGATTGCTCCAATTAATCATCTCCTTGATTGCATAATCCCTTGATTTGTTCTAATTGATCTACTTGGTGGAGAAGCCATATGTTATTATATATAACATAAAAGTCTAGGCGAAAAAGTTATATAGAAAATGAGAGCAACTACAGAGAGGGAGTACATTCAGAGATCTTCTCATTTCGCACAAACAAGAAGAATATTTGAGTGGATGTTTTATCATAGAGGCGACTTAGTTGATAGTCTGATGTGCGTGATTGAGCAATCTAGGCAGTGTCGTGAACGTCTTAAAGAGAGCGACCTAGTCCGCGGCTCAGCCAGATCGGTAACCCTAATTTTCTTGTTCGATAACGTTGTGTTGCTGCTATTGTTATCGAACAGAATACCAGATCTGGAACGAGCAGCTACACGAAAGTTGTTGATTGGATTGGCATGGTTGATTCTTTGATCTTTTGTTCCGATTGAATCACAAGATCTTTTCATTAAACAAAGCAAAGCTACCTTCTTCCTCTTCATCGCATTATCATTGCGGTAGCGAGAGCAACGAAATCCTTATTATGTTTGTAAATCAATTCTGATTTCCGCTTTACAAATTGGTTTGCAACTTCTTTCTTCTTTTCCTTCTTATTCTCTCTTTTCCGTGATGAAACCTTTTTAAGTTTCATAACCTTCATTGCATGTTCTCTATGTTACATGAGTCTTCTGCTACGTGGCGGGAAATTTGACCTAGAGCTAGAAATTTGGTTATTTGTGAAAAGTAGGCAGGATTGCTTTCTCTAATAATTTCACATATTATCAGAGTGCTTTAAGTGGTTATTGACCTTATTTTCCATTCTAGCGGGCATGATGAGGAAGCTGTATCAAATGGAATTATTAATACATGTATGAAGTTGTGAGATCTAGAGGAGGTTGGTGGACAAGGAAGAGGAAAATTTTCTTCTATAAAAAAGTACCGGACCGTCCACAATATCGTTGATTTGCTCTCATCAGAGATCATTCACCGACTACATAGAAGTTGTCACTTCCATCGTCGGCAGGCCGAATCACGTTGGGCTCGTTAGTAGAGCAGCTTGTGGAAGATGACGATATGTTTGCAAACTAGAAAGTTGGATGATTTATTTGAGATTTATGAATTTATAAATCAGTCACTATATTCTTTGACTGTACAAAATGAGGACAAACGGGCTGTTTTTTCATCAAGGAGAAGTTTGGATTTGGAAATTCAAATGAAGACTTTAATAATTGCCCAAATGTCTTATTCAAAAAGATAAGTGTTCGTTTTGTAATTAGTTAGATATTTATAAATTCTACTTCCGTAGTTCTAACCTTTATGATGAATTATAGTTGAGGATTTTGGAAAACTTTTGCTAATGTTTACAAGTTTTTGACTGAACTAGATGATGGTAAAAGTGAGGTGGTGGTTCTGTAATTATGCCCCATAAATAGTGACAGTGGTCGATGATCATTGGAAGTTTTGAAGAATTAAAAAGGAGTAAATCGAGCATAATTTCCTTGTTTGACCTCGAAACGACGAACCACTTGCGCCCACTGAACCGTGACAATGTGGAGCATCTCATGAAAAAGAAATCTGGCCAATTCAGAGACAGTAGAACTCGATATTTCCAGATAAGGGAACAATATTTTTTGAGCACTTTAGACTATTCCTATATGACTTGTGGATGATTTCTAGCTTATTGAGAGTCTAATTAGGAATGCATGTCTAGATGGACTGTCTTTGAATGAACTTGGCGCATATGATCTCTACAGCCAAGTGGAATGAAAATGCCCATAAATCTATGATTAGATAATTCGAACTCTTAAACCTAATTGCTTCGGGTATATGTGAATGTGATAGACCGTTAACTAGGAATGGCTAAAGATACATGGTTTTTTTATTGTTGGTTGCTCTGATTAAACTATTGTTTATTTGATAAAAAAGTGATTACGTTGACATGCTCATTATGCATGTGGTAGAATTTGAGAATCAGTGCAATAGGAAGATTAAACGACTCAGGAGTGATAGAGGTACCGAATTTGACTCTAATTAAGTTATGGTTTGATAGTTCACTTGATATCATTCATGGGACTTCTTCCCTTTATTCTTATTGAAATGAATGTGTAAAGCTAAATGAAAAATAGGACTTTTACTGAACTAGATGTGGCTATTATATTTGACTCTGATGATGCTTCTTTTTGGCAAGTGAATTTTTGTTGACTGTTTGCTATGTGTTTTATCTCGTTTTGAAATCAAATAGTATAGCATCACCTTATGAGATTTTGAAGAGTAGACCACCTAATATGTCCTATTATAGAATTTTGAAGTTGTTTGACTTGTATGAGAATTCCTTATCCTAATAGAATTTAATTGGATAGAAGAGCATATGAATGTATTTTTATTGGCTATATTGTCAATAGTATTGCATTAGATTTGTGTTTTGACTGCTCATACTTTGATTGAATCCAATGATGTTGATTTTATGATGATAGATTTCCATTTAACTTGAGAAATAGTGGGGGTAGTACATCTCTTACCTCGCCTGCTATTATACATAACGAGCTTATAGCGGGAGTGTTGAATATGAATTTAGAAGGAGTAAATATCCTAAAATCTCTAGAGATTTTGGTTCTATTTTTCTTATCTACACCCTATAAGATGATTCTTCATGTCTGCAATAACTTGTATATTCTTAGATGCAAATTAGTGGAATGAAGTCGTTATCGATGAAATGGAATTTTTAGTCTCGTAGAGCTTGGCATCTAGTAGACTTACCTCCTAGTTGTAAACCTATAGGTAATAAATGGATTCTTATAAAGAAAATGAAACTTGATGGAACGGCCGATACGTGTAAGACTCGCCTTGTAGCTAAAGGCTATAGGCAGAGAGAGAAATGTAGATTTCTTTGATATCAATTCACCAGTAACTAGAATAACATCCATAAGTGTTTTGATTGCTCTTGTTGTTATTAGCAAACTTGTTGTGTTTTAGATGGATGTTAAGATTGTCTTCTTGAATGGTGAATGAGATGAAGAAATTTACATGGAACAACCTGAAGATTTGTTACCTTTCAACATGCTTTGAAAGTTTGTAACTTGGAAAAATCCTTGTATGGATTGAAATAGACTCATAAATTGTGGCATGAATTTTTTTGGACAATTTAGTTCTCTTATGTTTTAAAAAAAAATAAAAGTGTCAAATGCATATATTATAATTCTAAGAATGACATTTGCACTATCATATGGATGTATCTGGATAACATGTTTATTATTGATTGTAATATTCATGTCGTCAATGCTGTGAAAATCATATTTGTGAGAACTTGATTTGCAAGATCTGTATGAAACTATTGTTGTTCAACGAATCCAGATAACTAGGACATAAAATAGACTTTCTTTGGATCTATCTAGTTACTTAGAAAAGATCTTGAAGAAGTATTATTACTTTGACAGTAAACCTGCTTCTACACTTATTGATGCTAGTATAAAACTCCTTACGAACACTGGAGACAGTGTAAGACAATCTGAATATACTAGCATAATTAGAAGGTTGCAATATGCAATTGATTGTATTAGACCAAACATTGTATATGTTGTTGAGTCGCTTTGCAGGTTTATTAGTAGTCCTAGTTTGGAGCATTGGAATGCTATAGAAAAGGTAATGGGACACCTTCAGAGAACAGCTAACCTTGTATTGCATTATCAATGGTTTCCTGTTGTATTAGAAGGGTATATTGATGCGTCTGAGAATACCTAATTAGATGACTCTAAGGCAACTTGTGGTTATTTGTTTAACATAACTTGGGGTGTCACCATTAGCTAGTCTTGTTGGGTTACTATCTTTGAATATGAGTCTTAACCTCAAGCTTTTTTGAACCATCTTTGAATTAGTTATTTCGAATGCTTAGAAAACATCCATGTGTAGTTGAATTGTTGATTTACTTGTGAACCTAGATTTGATAGGATTTTAGGCCTATAATCAAAGTCCATTGATTCATTCTTTAGAGCTGCTTTGATTAGTTCATAGAAGCACGGACTCTCCAATTTCATGTGACCGGACATACAGGTTATTGAATTACCATCTAGCAAGAAAATGTGCGGCCTATAAGACCATTTTGTAGTATAGATAATCTGTTTCACTAGTAGATTCGTTCTTAAATTGATTTGAGGGGTCATCTCTGTTGGTTATTAAATATAAAGTTTGCATGATATGGAACCGAATTCACTCGACACTTATTCATTAGAATGAAAAAGGCACTTAGAAAAACTCCACCACAAGTTATCCATCCAGTCCCTACATTTTTCCCCTAGGTATAATCCAAATATAGCCAAAAGGCCTTTTCATGTCCCTTCATAAGATCATAACCCCTTTCTTTCAAGCCTTCATTTGATCATTTGTACATAAGTGGTATGTAACTCGATCAAGTCTTAGAGTTAATAAAGTTTCTAAGTTGAGTAATTGCAGGATTATTTAGTCTCCCTAAGTAGTGGTTTATGTACAGTTTTTGTTTATTTGAAAAATAAGAAAATCTCAAAAAAAGGAAGACAAGGAAAAAAACTCAATCTCAGATATAAAAAGAAAAAGAAATAAAAAGAAGAAAAATAAAATAAAAAATAAAAAAGAAGACCAAAAAAGGACTCGAGTTAGTAAAATAAACAAACACAAAAGTTCGAACTAGTTTTCACTAGGGATATACGAGCTAGTTTGAAGCTCTAGTTGAAAGTTGAATCCGTGTATCGTGTTAGTTTTCTTAGTAGTCTAGCTCCATATTAGATTAGACCAAGTCATCCGCCACTATGTACACCTACCACCACAATCATTTCACCTTCTCTTCTCTTTTCTCACTACATTATAACCCAGATAAAAGACATTTTGACTAGTGTTTAATGTGCTTGATATGATGAGTAAACGTAGGTTGATATGCAAGTGTTGGAAGCGCATCTCAGGGTTGATGATGAGCGTATAAACACGGTTCCTAAACACTTCAGTTAGTTTGTTCAACTTCATCTTTAAGTCGAATCCCTTGAGACTAAGCCTAAATGGGTGGTATAACATATGTGATGATGTGTGGCAAGTTGGAAAATTCCGTGTAAGGCCTTTACTTCCTATTTTGTTTTAGTTTAAAAGTTCACTTGTGTGTTAAGAAATTTAGGGACGCATTGAGGATTATGGATTTACTTTGCCATGTTAGTAGTTTGATTCACTAGTAGGTGTTTTCCATAACTGTTATCAGTTTTTCGCTTGTGGGGTTATTTGACGACGTTCGATTTATCGCGTTCATCGCCCTCATTTGAGCAACATTTCATGCCTAAGTGTATAGCTTTGGGTAGAAGTTTAGAATGTTTTCCGCATTTCTAGCTTCTATCCTAATTTAGTGTCTCGAACCCTTTCAGGTCCATTTGATGTTGTTTTGGAATATTTTTTATAGATTTTAGTTACAAGAAGATATCAAGGCACTATTTGGAGCAATACATGCATGCGTAGGCGAGATGAGATGAACCAAGGAGTCAAAGAAAGTGAATTCTGGACTTTGTTACAAATCCTGTCTCGGCTTTTTCAAAGATTACACCTAGGGTTAGGCGTAATATTTGACAACGTTATGCCTCATATGTAATCGTTCTCCAATAAACTTTGTTAAGAATTGCGCCTAAGAAAGGCGCAATATTTGACAACCTTTAAACCCAATCTGTGACAATCCGACCGAATTTCCTATTTAAAGGCCGTCTCTCCTCTATTTCAAGACCGACACTATTTGACGAAAGTCATAGAGAAATTTAGAGATTTCAGAGCAACGAGAAGACATGGATTTCAAGGAGCTCGAATCGGCAAAGACGAATCAAGATTGAAGAAATCAAGTTACTCGGCGGGAATCAGCGAAATTAGGTTTCTTACAGCGTGTGCGTAGTTGTCATTTGTTATGTGGGCTAGTGGGTTTTAGATCTTTGTCTCGAAAGAGCGAGCTGGGATAGTAGATAGGTAGTAGATTAGCATACTTGAAAGGATGTAATTTGATTAGAGAAAAATTGCGACGATGAAATGAATCTATCTTCTTTTGCTTAAATCGTTGAAGTTGTCTATCATTTGTGAATTTGGATAACCTAGGGGGTTTCGAAGTCTAAACCATTTTCTCCCATTTGGTTCAAACCCTTTTACGTGCAGTCTTGTTTCATTTCCATGTCCTTGTTTCAAACCCTCTTAGTAATCGTGGAACCTACACCACATAATTTGGTAAAAAAAATTAGCATTTCTTATAACTTTGAGTAGAATACATAAAGAGACCCTATGGAAATTCTACCTTGATTACTTCGATCATTAGGTTTATTTTTTACATGCGTAAAAACTTTATCACTCTCTCTCCCGGTGCAGACCTAAATTGATTTAAAACCTTTTAACAAATGATACTATCATTTTTGGTCAGAGCTCTGCCAAAGTAGCTATGGCCATCATGAGGATTTTGAATACATATGGAGCAATGCCTAGTCAGGAGATTAATAAGGAGAAGATGAAACAGTTTCTTTAGTGCCAACACCCAGGACATCGTTGGCAGGGAGATCACGATCATCCTCCATTGCCCGTTTCTCACCAACAAGTCCTCTTACCTAGGTCTGCTAACTGAATGAGGTGATCAAAGAAAGAAGTCTTTTGCTACATCATTGATCAATTGACATACCAAGTGCAGTCCTAGAAGACTAGGTTCCTCTCTCATGTAGGCAAACTTATTCCTTTCTATGTATTGAGCTTATTACTCCTCCTCAAATCTTTAACCAAACACACGGACTCGATAGCACGAAACTTATTCAGGTCTTATTCCTTCTCTAAATGCTCCATTTACTAGTGTCGGGAAGATATTTTATGCGCCACAAGCTTGTGGATGGCCTAGGTTTCAAGGATTTTGAAGAATTTAACAACACTCTCCTCATCCGTCAGGCCTGTCGGCTTCTTACTTGCTCGGAATCTCTTTGGGCCCGTACTTTGAAGCATAAATATTTCTAACAGGGGGACCTTCCTTGCTACCAATTAGAAAGGGCCTTCTAGATTTAGGCAACCTTCTTACGGCCCAGAGTGCTCTTTGTGGAGGGGTCTTCCTTGCGGCTAGAAATGGGGAGTCCATTTCCGTTGCCTCAACCCTTGGTTCTTGGTGACCAATCTTATATGTATCCCCGGTACCACTAGCCTTTTTGAGGTGTTCCCCGATTTGATCTCTCCGTCTACGTGGACATGGAATACCTTCATCATTACCCTATACTGCTTAGCATACGTTACCATATGTATCATGAGGATCCCGATTAGCCCACCCTCTATGGAGGATGTGTGGCGATGGAAATTCAGCCCTATAGGGAAGTTCTTGGTCTGGACCGCCTACCACTTCATCTGCTAGTCGAAGGCTTCCAGTCTCCTGGCTCTTGTTTTTCTAACAATTATGACTGGTGGAAGCTCCTATGGAGCCTCTGTGTTCTTCACAAAATCATATTCTTCACCTGGCGGTGTGCCAGTAATGCGCTTGCCACGTACAAAAACCTTTTCCCGTGACAATGCTCCACGATCTCGCATGACTAGGTCTGTCGCTCCCATTCCGACGAGGACATCTTCCTCTTCCTTTTCGCTTGCCATCATGCATCCAGAATTTGGTCTGCGTGTATTCCTGGCGTGAACGCCCCATCAACCTCTTTGTTTACCTTAGTTGGTTGTTCCACCCTGACCCTTATATCACCTTGAACTGTTGAGTTGTATGATTGTTGTGTGCTAGAACATTTGGAAGATCGGGAATGATTATTGGGTATATTCAACCATATCCTAGGATTTCGAGGAGTGGGTCGCCTTTGAGGGCGCTACCCACCCCACATGTCTGTTCCTCCCACTCTCCACCCCTCGTCCATTGCCAAGTACTAACCTTAAGGTTGTACACGATGATGGTTCCTTCACGATGGAACCTCGAAAGGTAATGTATGGAGTGATTCTTTTCAATCAGTAGCATACGTGATGGACGGAAGGGCACATGTTTCCATTGTACCTCTGCTTTTATTCTTGAATTTTATGCCATTCTCGAGCCATTTGGCTGGTGGTGAGTATCCCCTTACCCGTCGAGCATCCTCTCAAACTGCCTCACCGTCGTCAACGCCTACTCCAGCCCGCCTCATGCCTGGCCACGATCACCGCTCTTCTTCAAGAGTTCCCTTTTCTTTTTTGTCTATTTTGCCCCTAGAGCTCCACCTATAAGCCGGATTATCTTGCTAAGCAGATGCGCCTGGGCACCCTTCTGCCTGGATGGTTGAGTCACGTTATCAACATCGAGTAGCACATTTACAGTTTTTTCGTAAAAAAAGTATTTCATTCAAGGGAACTCTATTAATTTAGTAAATGAAGTACACATAGTCTCTGAATTTACAATAAATTTTGAGCTATATACTAATTGAAATAATTTTCACTTTGCACATTTTTCCTGTAGAAATAATGGTTAGCCAACACTTAATTCTTTTCACCGAATCAATCCACCATACCAACTCGTTATCCTGCATATAAAATGCTTCGATTATTGGTGATACAAAGAAAGAATGTAAATTTCTTAAGCATCTTTTAAAATACGAATAATCTGAAAGGAGTTTCGTTAGCCTTTTACAGTTTACATGCCATTAAATTCCTCATAAAAATAATAAGATTACCTATTCATAATTACGATTTTAGTTTATATTTTTACATTGGTATATTATTATCGTTAATCTGCTGTACGAAATGGGCTAATGCCTACATATTAAATTAACGTCATTCCGGTTTCAAACCCCGGCAACAAAATTCTTTTTCCTTTTTCGCTATTTATATTCATGAAAAGTTTTTATTTACGAGATTCGTATTCTATTAATCAGTTTCCGCACCAATCTCTGTCGGAGGTTACCAAGGCTAAGCAACTGCCCAGGATGTTCCTTTTCTTTCAGCAGAATCAGAAAAAAATTATTAATCTTAAATAGGTGTTGCATCATCAAATCAAAACTGATCAAACAAAAAAAGACGGGAGAATCCATCCAAACCACAAAGTCATCCCAAGGAAGTACAGTATGCGCCAAGCTATGAGCTACCCCATTAGCTCCTAGTTTACAACGAGTCCAATCTCCAAATTCAAAATCCTCTAACAATCGTCTAATATTTTGGCAAACAATTCCCAATTTCGTTCTATCAACGACTCTTCCATCAAGCTTCTGGATCATCTCAAGGCAATTACTCTCAAGAACTATTCTCTTTCGCAAAGGCCAAACCAAACTCAGCAACTAAAGCTTCTGCCATCTCCGGCGAACGAGCTCCCGAGATTCGTTTCATCGTTGCTGCTAAAAAAGTACCAGCTGTGTCCCATACTGCCACTCCAAGACCAACACCCACTGAAGCAAAAAGACCTCCATCTGTATTAATCTTAAATACTCCAGTCTCTGGTTGCTGCCAAACTGCAGGACTCACAGGCACTTGAGCCCTCTCAGTCGCAGTTTGAGATAGCCTGTAATCAGCTAAGAAACCATCACTGCATAGCACAATATCGTCTTCATCAGTTTCAATTCCATTGAATAGGTGGGCGTTCCTCTCCTTCCACATGAACTACAACAACACACACCAACCCTCCAGAACCTCTTCCTGAACAGCCTTGGCAACATCTCTGAACCAGGAAAGCCCATCAGCCACTTTGAACATCTCAAAACATCCGACAAACTCCGAGGCACCCTGATCCGTCTAGACCACTGACATTCCCCAAATCTATGTAATTGAGTTTCACAAAGACCACAAAAAGGACAATCCTCACTCACCCTATTACTTCTTCGGCTCAAGTTATTCCCCATCGGTAGAGATCCTCTCATAAATCTCCACATGAAATGTCAGATTTTTGGAGGCATATGTAAGGACCACATCTTCTTCCAATCTTGCGGCGTCCCAACAGTGTGATAACCCCCTGCTTCCTTCATTCCTTCCAACCACATTGCGTAGCCATCTTTCGTAGTAAAAACCCCATACTTATTTCGATACTATATTAAACAATCAACACCCCAACCACTTCACAAAGGAATCTGCATGATGGCTTTCGTCGTCGTTGTCGGAAAACAGCTTTTGATTAACACAAAATTCTGTTGCTCCGTATCCGGATGAATTAACTCTCTAACACAAGCATCCAAAGGAAGTATAGTTGAAGCAGACAGAACAAAAAATTCCGGAGCCATCGGAATCCATTTATCTCCCCAAATTTTGATAGAGTTCTCTATCCCCACCGTCCACCTTAACCCTTGCCAAAGGAGTTCTTGCACTCCCACGATACTTCTCCAAATAAAACTCGGTCTATACCCCACGTTAGCTTCCAAAACCAAAGAGTGCTTGTGATATTTAGCTTCAACCATACGAGCAATAAGAGAGTCCGGCCATTGATGCAAATTCCAAAACTGTTTAGCTAATAAAGCCAAATTAAAACCTGAAAGATCACGAAACCCATCCCTCCTTCAGCCTTCAGAGCTACAAGTTCCTCCCAACAAGTTCAATGGGCACGTCTCTCATCCCCCCTGTTCTCCCCACTAGAAGCTCATAATAAGCGAATGTATGCCATTAATAATTCCTTCTAGGATACGAAAAAAATGTATGGCAAAAGTAAGTTGTGCTTGGCTACCGGCTTAATAAGAACCACGTTTGCCGCTACCGACATCATTCACTCCTTCCAACTTTTGCGTTTCGACCGAATCCTCTCCTTCAGATAGAGAAAGAGGTTTTTCTTTGATCTCCCAACCTCAGTAATAAGTCCAAGGTACTTATCATGCTTTTCAACTTCTCTCAACCCCAAAATTGACCCAATCTAAAGTCGCCATGAGGATGAATATTTCTAGTAAATGAGACTTCAAACTTCTGAAAGTTTACAAGTTGACCAGATTCCAATTCATATTACTTCAAAATTTCTTGAAGTACAAAGCTTTCTTCAAGTGTAGTTCGATTAAAAAATATGCTATCATCAACAAAGAAGAGGTGAGCCACCGTCGGTGCCCCATGTGCCACCTTTAAACCATGTAACTTCTTTTCCTTACTTGCCTTCACAATCGCCTCTGAGAAACCCTCCGCACTGAGGTGAAAGAGGTAAAGAGACAAAGAATCCCCTTGGCATAAACCTCATTTCGGTATGCCCATTAATGAGCACAAAGAAAGAGACAGAGCGGACACACATCATAATTAGCTCTACCCAGCGATTCATCATTTGCTTCAGAACCACCACTCAACTCTATCATAGGCCTTAGCCATATCAATTTTCTCCGCCATATATCCAATTTTTGCTTTAGTGATTTCCTTCATCGAATGAAAACTCTCGAATTCTGCTAACATTATCAGTAATAAACCTGCCTGGTACAAAAGCACTTTGTTCTGTAGAAACAACCCGGTCTAGAATAATCTTCAACCGATTAGCGAGGACTTTTCCCACCAATTTATATAGTACATTGCATAAACTAATCAGTTGGAAGTCATTAGGAGACTCTGGTTACTTCACCTTTGGAATCAAGGCTAAAAAGGTGTAGTTGATACCAACATGCATCTGACAAGAATTAAGAATCCCAAGCACTACATTCACAACATCATCACCAATGATATCCCAATACTTCCAAAAAAAAGAAAGCTAACATACCGTATGATCCTGGCGCTTTCCAAGCTCCCATCTATTTAAGAGCTGCAAACACCTCATCTCGTGAGAGATCACGCAGCAACAATATAATATCACACAAGGAAACCTTGGCTGTGATTGAATCAAGAATCGGGGCCGCGACAGGGAGAGGACCTGCGGTAAAAAGGTTAACAAAAAAACTATTGAGACACTTAGAGGTATGCTCCTTACCAACAAAAAGCCGCCCTGATTCATCTTTCAACTTCCAGATCGAATTCCTCTTCCTTCTCGCTGAAGCCTTTCTATGAAAGAGAGCGATGTTTCGATCCCCCTTCTTTAAACCAATCATTTTTCACCCTTTGATTCCAATATGATTCTTCATTGGATTCCAGTTTATCCAATTCCGAGCGGAGGTTTTTCCGTTGGAGTAAATTTGTTGGATTACGCGGATGAGATTCCTGCTGCTGCAGAGCTCGCTGTAATTGAAATTGGGGAAAACATCCTTGGTCCAAGCATCCAGGGAATCACGCATCTACCCAATTTAGCATATATATCACCACCGCCTGGTTCCATCCATGCTTCTTGAATAACCATACGACGCCCATCATTCTTTTCCCAAAGCGGTTTAAACCGGAAGACCATCCGCCATTTAATTTTCTCCACCTCCAAGTATCACATTAAATTGGACGATGATCCAAACAAAAACAATCAAGATAAATAACTTGGAAAGCCCGAAAAAGATCAATCCACTCCTAATTGACGACAAACGATCAAATTGTTCTTCCAGGAACTCCTCCTCAACACGATTATTGTCTCAAGTAAATGGGTAACCTCAAAAACCAACTTCCTGCAAAACATAATCTGCCTAGCACGAATTAAACTCAGCAACTTTTCCTCAAGACTTCTCGAGGGAAGAAGAAACCTGATTAAAATAACCACCACACAACCATGGACCATCCCACTGTGTCAAAAGGCCCCGTAGAAGATCCCAAATCAGAGCCTTCTCACTTGCTTCCGCCCATCCGTAAATTCCACTAAATGTCAAGCTAACATCATTTGAAGTCATAACCTTGGCATCTACATGATGGAGGGAAATTGAGATAACTTCAAAGTTGACCCCTCAACCCACTAGATACTTAATCCCCCCGATCTGTTGCGAGCCGACAGAAGAGTCACCCAATAATGTCCAAACTCAAAACATGCTTCCTTCTCCACCTTCAAATTCTCCTCCATTGTTTGTTTATTTTCAGATACAAACACCACCTGCGGGGAAGCTTATCGTTACAACGACTAGAGAGATTTAATAGTGCATTTATTCCCCAAACCGTGATAGTTATAGCAAATGATCCTCATCTAACACCCGAGGGGGATCGGTTCCCCACACCATTATCAACAGACTGACCACTATTTTATTGTTCTTAGTGCCTTGACGAGACTCCTTTACCTTTTGTTTCTCTCCACGACCCCAAGCAAATGAACTGCAAGATTCTTACCAGCTTGGGAGGTACCTCCTCGATCATCGACCTTAGAAAATTTCTCCTGGACATGAGCAGGGGCCACAAACACATAATTAGTAACTGGTTGGCTAGTTTTTTTAGCTTTGAGGGTTTGGCAACTGAGCAAGGTCTACTGGCGGAATAGTAGCTCTCCCTTCCTTAGAAACTGTATCCTCTACTCGAAGAGCAAAAAACAGGTTAAGGGCCATGGCAGGCTGCGACTTAGCATCAAGCTGTGTCAGATTTACGGATTCTTTTGCTCCTCCACGTCGGTCCCACCAAGCTCCATGGGAACGGGGAATCATCCAGTCCCCATACATAGCGTATGTACTTTCTTCATTTGGGTTGTTGACATTCTTACTAGGCATCACCATAGGATCAATGACAGAAGGCGGAGACCGACACTTGCAAGTGTCAGAAGGTGCACAATATTTTCCACAAACCGTGCACAGATCCTTTAGACCCTGGTACCTGATGAAGTAACGAACTCCTTCAATCCTATACTTCGACAGTAATGGCTTTGCAGGTTCACCTTGACACACACCCGGGCATATTTGGTACGTGCTCCCTCCTTCGGTGTACAATCCACACACACTGGTTTACCTATCTTTCCTGCCATTCTCATAACTGCATCCCGATTAAAAAACTTCACAGGTAGGTCCGGGAGTTGGACCCACGACAAGGTAGATGTTATCTCAGTTCTCCATGGGTTGAAACCCTTATGCAAACGAAGCACTGTCAGGTAGGTTTCCCCAAGCATCCAAGGTCCCCCCGTAATTGCAGTCTCATAGTCATGCTTCTCATGAAAACGAACCAAGAAATATCCATTATTCATGATAGATATCTGAATAGCCCCTGCCTTCGCCCACAGATAATTGAGACAACAAGATAAGGGCAAGTAGGAGACACTTCGGCCTAGCCCCTTCACCCCAGTACAAACTGCCACTCTCTCTGAAAGCTTTGTTTCTTGACTGCAGTGAAGCAGATCGTAGCGCACAAAGGATCTTCATCATCATCCACAACATTATCTTCTTCTCTCATTGAGTCAGCTACATCCTTAGAGTCTGAATCTTCAACATACAACTCATGACGGCGGTGGAAGATCTTCTCAGACATCTTAGTCCACGCCTTCGGTGACGTCGTCCTCTGCAAAACCTTCGTTTCCACATGCGTATTCTCAGGTTGGGTCTATTCATGCGTGATATCCTCCACGATCACGTCCTCCATCTCAACTGCATTATTAAGGTCCATAGTGCTAACCTTTTTCTTCGAAGCGTTCGCCGCCAAATCACTTTTTGGTGATGGGGAAGACGGTGGTTGTGCATGTCTACGTACCCCACTAATAGTCTCAAGTGGTTGTTTATTTACGCCGGCCATCGCAAGCGGCTGGGGAGCCACCATCAGAACCCTAACACAAGGGAACTTGATATCACCTTGGGAAGTTTACTTCAGGGAGCTCCGAAAATCTTGCTCTCTAATTTTAGTCTTTATTTCTTAGAAAGCTCTCTTTACAGAAATCGACTCAAGCTTCTAATAATAACGAAAATCAATTACAGAAATCAAATGTTATTCTTTATATATTTTATTGTTGGAAAGACGATCTTTATAGTAACCGTAGAAACATGTAGTGTTATGACAAACAAAAATTAGTCGACTGATCATTCTAACGTGCACATCCATTTCAGTTTTCACTCACTTTGAAGACATTATCATCCCCATTTGGAGTAAATGCAAATGAATGAATATATGATCATGATTGCCTTTTGTACTTTGTTATTGATGAGCTGGAGTTCAAGTTTAAAATAGCAAATTATATAATAAATTGGATTTTAATTATTAAACAACGGTGGTATGAGTCCGGATTCGCAGGAAACAATATATGGGAAGGGCAAATTTGTCATTTTTCTTCCTTTATTGTTTTGTTTATTCCTATGTGTTTTTGTTTTCTTGCGTGTTAAATGGCTTTTTTCATTTTTTTCATTTTATTTAATTTACTTGTCTATGAATTTGTACTCGAAATATATTTTAATTAAAACGGACACTCTGGTGGAAACATATATCGGATGCAAACGCCACGTACATTTATATTATTTGGTGATTTTCATTTTTTTAAATAATATTGTTTTAGCCCTAAAAAATAAAAAATCATGAAAAATCAATTATCAAAAAATTGTGATTATTTAAAATCATTCAACTGTAAACCTCATCTTCAGATTTAATTTATTATTTTCTTTACCTTCACATAGTGGCCCGGCTCTAAGTTGATATTTGTTTGTCTTCAATGAGTATCCCATCGTGAATGTAGTATCATGTCATCTGATTTACTCCCCACCTTCTATGACCTATAATCAACGTTGACGCCATCCTGCTCATCTGCACACTTGTATCAATGTTGAAGCTAATTGATTGGTACCAGCTTGTTCTTCAACGGTTTGATTAACAAACCTTTATTGCTTGAGATTTATTGTAGATCCCTAGAAAGTCTGCACAGGATTGTTTTGATAAAGTACACTCCGAGGATGCAACTCCACCTCAACCTTTAGGTATTGCATTATTTTCACTTTCTGCTAGCAAAATACTGGATCCCTGTGGGAAGACGCTTAAGCGGTGTACCACAAGGCTAAAGCATCATATGGCACAGAAGACTGGGAGACAGTTATGTGGAAAGCATAATTAATCAGAGGGACCAAGTTCATGAAGCAGATCTATTTTCTCTTATGGAACCATCAACTCAAGATTTTCAGCCCTCAACTCCATAGAATATGAAGCAGAAGCTGCTGTCTCTTGAAAAGTTCTCTGAGTGGTTATCTTCTGAACAAAAGAAGCTTCTTTCAAGATTCAGTAACTCACGTCAGTCCGATATTGTAACTAATCTAGTACTGAAGAAAGTGAAAGACAGGTTCTTGCATGAAAAGTATATTGACCAATTACAATGTAGAGAAGCAAAGCGGAAGAAAACAGCACCTTCCCGGGTAAAGAAACTCACTGCAGGAAAAGAGAATGTGGCAGAGTAACAACGTTCAGAATGTAGATGCAATTTAATCTGAAAATGCTCTTAACTTTTTGAAGCAAGAGATGCAAAAAATTAGCTTCGCCTCCTCCAATCCGATCTAAACAGTGACTCTTCTAATTGTAACGGTGATTGTGTTTGTGAAGACTGACGAATTTTTTACAAGTTGTAGGCTTACATTAGGCTGTTAGTGTAGCTAACCTTGTATAGAACACCGTTGATGAACTCTAATCGATTTTGCATCATTGTTGTGTTAGCAATCTCCACGCCTATTAAGATCTATAAATCGATGACATCTATTACCCCTGTAGATTTTTTTCTCCCTTGTACAACTATTCAAATGTTGAGTTATTACTATACAACTATTCCGGAGTTGGTCAGTAATCTTCGGTATTAAATTTCAAGCTGAACCCATCATGTGAAAATGGGGAAAATTCTCAATTAATCAAGGAAGATGGTGAATCGTAACTTTAAAGAAAATGGCGCGAAATAATAAATTCGATGGCAACATGGCTATATTTTCAGATGATAAAGTTGTTAATTACACAAACTTAAAGGTTTCAATAGCTTAAAATTAAGAGGGTCAATCAAAACTTGACACGTCGCATTTGAACACGTTGCATGTTTCCACCTGAGTGTTACCCTTAAATTAATTGATTTTGCTACAAATTATTAAAACCAAATGTATATACGAATTTGAATAATATAAAAAACAAGTACAAAGATAAGTATAAAAGTGCGTACAATAAAGAATTATTTACGTATAAAAAACGAGTACACAAACATGTTAGGTGTATGTGTAAGTGTACAAAAATAAATACGTACAGTACACAAATATGTATGCGTTTATATACTCAAGTTTATTTAATGTACTCGTTTTGCATGTACTAGAGTTTATTTTGAGTGTCATTTTGTTTTCATGTACTTGATTTTTACTGTACTTATTTTTGTTCGTGTTTTTGTACTCGATTTTATTTGATATACTTACTGTTTTTTGACTTTGCACTTGTTCGTACTTGATTTCTTACTTCATTGTACCCGATTCTGGTAACCAAATGGTCATGTCTTCAAGTTGTTCTTCTACACTTGTTTTTATTGTTATGTACTCGCTTTTTTAATGTACTTGTTGTTTCTTCACTTTCTACTCAACATTGTACCAATTCATGTACTCGAGTTTCTTGTCTTTTACTATACTAATGTTATTCATGTACTAATGTTTATTTTGAGTGTCGTTTTCCTTTCATGTACTTTATTTTACTGAACTTAGTTCTGTTGTTTGTTGTGTTGTACTTGTTTTCTATGTACTTATTTCTGTTGTGTTGTACTTGCTTTTTATATACTTTTTTATGTTGTATTGTACTTGCTTTCTATGTACTTGTTTATGTTCTAACTGAAAAAACAAGTACGAAAATTAATTCTGAGTCCATGTGTTGTATTTGTTTGCAAAACAAGTACAATTTCAAAGAAACTAATACCGATGAAAAATTAAGTACACCAAGTTAGAAAAAAATTCTATAACAAAAAAAAATTGAAAAATAGATTGTTTTTGTCTGAGTAAACCGAGACTCTCGGCTAATACAAGATAGAAGAAAGAAAATAAACATTATATTGGTGTCCATTTCGTGGGGTATACTGGATTCAAACCCAGACCTCGGAGTCACCAGACACACGCTCTACCACTAAAACAACTCCACTTGGACTCAGAAAAATAGATCCTACTAAGGTGATACGGTGGGCGAATCTTTTTTAAACGGAGTTTCGAAGACGTAAAAAATTTGTTTGAATTTTTTCGTCTAGAGATAGAAGTTACTGTTTTGAAACTTAAAAAGAAATAAAAATTTCAAATGACAAATATACCCCTAATTTAAGTTGACCCTCTAAACCGCTAAATCTAACATTCAAATTGAATGATTCAGATTAATCCTTCGAAGTCATTCTGGGTTCAAACCCTTGCAGCGGAAATGTTTTTTGTTTTTTGTCGCCTTTTCTTTTTAGCTTTGTCTTACTTAATTCTAAAACTATACTGTATAGGGAAAAAGTACACATTTGCATTCTATATTATGCACAATTTACATCAGCACCCCTTTACTAAATTTTAATCAAAACTTTCGTTAGGCTTTCCTAAAAACTTTGTTTAGTATGCTAATTACAGATGCCACATAAACTTATTTGTCTACATGAAAGAATTAGCAGATGATCGTTATTCCATTATACTCAAATTTCTTTTTTAAAATAAAATCAAAATGATTTAAACTTTAATTAGTTTTGAATTTTGAATATTTTTAAGTTTTTAATCATTTTGAGTTTCCATTGGCACACCTCGGCGGGAACCGGACCCAAACCCTTTCCCAATTAATTGCTCCGAGCTTCACCCAAATTTGAACAAGTTAGGTTGATTTTGACCGGTTTTCTAACACCTTCAAATTTCAACGAATTTAGTTGCTTTCTTCAACTCTTTGCAATGGCTAACGCCAACCAAGTGTTCATGATCATTTCCCAATACATTTGTGTGATTGCGTTGCTCCGATTTTGTTGATTCCTACAAATTATGGTTGAAGGGATGAATCTAAATTTTTTGAAGTTGGGGGTTTTTAAAATTGCTTATGCTTTGTTAAAATTGAGTATGGTAGGAGTATTGTGGTATGATTTGCCCCTTGATTGAATGTGTTTTGATTGTTGAAAAGTTGAATGTCGGTTTGTGGTTTTGGGGTATTTTCCGGAATTTATGTGTTGATTGAAATTTATCTTGACGTGATGAATTGAGACTTGAAATTGGTGTTAGGAGGTGGATTATGACTTTTCATTGTATTGATCAACATTGTGGAGGATTTCGTCTCCATTTGTGCCTTATTTCGTGATATGTATGATTTGAAGCAATTTTGTGACATAGTCTCGATGAAATAACTGTGGGGTGGATGTGTTGTATTTGTGTTGTTAATTTTCTTTTTTGATGTAAGCGAGGACACATCACAAGGAGTTGCACTAGTTCAGCACAACCACCTTCACCTGATATAGTGAGTTCAAGCTCACTTTTATTCAGAAAAGGAGGGGGCCTTCTTGCAAACGTCCCCCGAGTATATGATGTTGAAAATGTTCACTAGTACATCACTGTTCTAGATACAAAATCTTAGGTGCGGCATTGGACACATCGTACTTTTTCCTACCGCCCCAACTGTCGAATTATATATCGAAAACATTAGAGAGATTAAACCATCTGGGGCACAGAGGGTGTAAGAACAGCTCCACCCCATCTACTCACCATTTAGGATTTGTGGAGCTCATTCCACTTCATTAACCACAAGGAATACAAAGATAAGAAGCGCATCAAGTATAGCTCAGGGGGCAGCAATTCAACGAGACGCGGGAAGAATTCCTTGTGTCATTGGTATTCGAGTCTAACCTTGACATACTCTCTTGGCCGTACGAGGTGGGCGACGACCCCAACTCGGTAAGACAGGAGGTTCATGCCATATGGTGGGAAATCATCCACAACCCCAACATCGTTTTCATGACGGTCGAGGCCTCCTACACACACATGGTGTCACGGTCTAGTGTATAGGGATTGGGAGGAGCGTGCTTCCCACCACATTCTCAAGGATGAACTCATCTTCCTCCGAGCGATTAAGTAGAAGCGAGAAGTTGGAAACTTTGGATGGCTGCCAGTTTTTCCATTAGATCATACACCAAGGGTCTTCAGCACAGGCGTGATCAGGTGATTCTTCCACTGTCCTATAGAAGATGGATATCAAACTAGACCTCATGCACCTTAATCTAGAGGTTCTTGCAACCCACCATAACTGTTATGGCGCTTGAGGTGCTCAAAGAGGGCGTGGGCAGGGTGAGGATGAGGCTAAGGTCTTAGAGAGGGTGCATAGGGCGATGGAGATGCACAAGCAAATCAAGGCATGCTAGTAGTTCAGAGCTTCAAGGACCCTCTGCCTTACCAACAACCACCACCACCTGTTTACATGTGTGAGTTTATCTAGTAGTGTCCAACTTCCTATGCAAAGGGCATCTCTTCATGGCAGTACTAGTAGACAGCTGGGTCGACAACTTTTTCTTCGAGACAGCTTCCATAGCAACAAGAGGCGTCTTGGCAGTATCGTTTCTTCATTTTGGATCTTAGATCCAATTTTGTTTTGTATGGAGTTTGGACACTTTCCCTTGGTCCTTTTTACTTTTTATTTTTTTTGTGTTTAAGTCTTTTCAGGAGCTAGTGTCACCGTTGAATTCGAGGTATCTTGGATCATGCTCTCTTGCCTCTCCGGTCTCTCATAGCTTTTAGGTATTCCTATAACATGTTTCCATTTCATTCATTGAGTATGGGTTGGCTGTATATAGGATGAATGTTCGCTAGTCTTTTCGGGTTATTGTGTCCTCATATTGAGTCCTAAACTCAAGCCGTTTGGAAGCATCTTTGAATCAATTACTTAGCATGCTTAGTGAACTTCTCAATGATTTGTTGACTTGGACAACTTTTTCTTCGAGACGACTTCCATAGCAACAAGAGGCTTCTTGGCAGTATCGTTTCTTCATTTTGGATCTTAGATCCAATTTTGTTTTGTATGGAGTTTGGACACTTTCCCTTGGTCCTTTTTACTTTTTATTTTTATTTTTTTTGTGTTTTAAGTCTTTTCAGGAGCTAGTGTCACCGTTGAATTCGAGGTATCTTGGATCATGCTCTCTTGCCTCTCCGGTCTCTCATAGCTTTTAGGTATTCCTATAACATGTTTCCATTTCATTCATTGAGTAAGTATGGGTTGGCTGTATATAGGATGAATGTTCGCTAGTCTTTTCGGGTTATTGTGTCCTCATATTGAGTCCTAAACTCAAGCCGTTTGGAAGCATCTTTGAATCAATTACTTAGCATGCTTAGTGAACTTCTCAATGATTTGTTGACTTGGACAACTTTTTCTTCGAGACAGCTTCCATAGCAACAAGAGGCTTCTTGGCAGTATCGTTTCTTCATTTTGGATCTTAGATCCAATTTTGTTTTGTATGGAGTTTGGACACTTTCCCTTGGTCCTTTTTACTTTTTATTTTTATTTTTTTTTGTGTTTTAAGTCTTTTCAGGAGCTAGTGTCACTGTTGAATTCGAGGTCTCTTGGATCATGCTCTCTTGCCTCTCCGGTCTCTCATAGCTTTTAGGTATTCCTATAACATGTTTCCATTTCATTCATTGAGTAAGTATGGGTTGGCTGTATATAGGATGAATGTTCGCTAGTCTTTTCGGGTTATTGTGTCCTCATATTGAGTCCTAAACTCAAGCCGTTTGGAAGCATCTTTGAATCAATTACTTAGCATGCTTAGTGAACTTCTCAATGATTTGTTGACTTGGACTACATACTTGCTTTGTGAACCTAGATTTGATTGGAATTGAGGCCCATGATCAAAGTCTATTGATTCATTTTTTAGAGCTACTCTGCTATGTCCATACTAGCACGGACTCTCCAACTTGATGTTATCGGGCATGCATAGTAGCCATATACCATCTAGCAAGACAATGTAAAGCTTAAAAGACCATTTATAATATAGGTAGTCTGCTTCACTAGTAGACTTGTACTTAAACTAATTTGAGTGGTCTTCTATTTTGGTTGTTAACTTGATGCTTGCATGATACCAAATTGAACTTGTTCGACAGTAACACATAAGAATAATAGTGACACTTAGACAATATATACCCAAAATCATCCATCATGTTCCTTTTCCCCATAGGTATAAGAAATCCTCATTTACACCCCCCTCTCATTATATTGTATCTTATTCTTTCAAGCCTTTATTTAATCATTGTGTACATTAGTGGCATGTAAGTCGGTCAAGTCTAGGAGAATCTAGAAGTGACTAAGTTTATAAGCTTAAATGGTGGAATCATGACACTTTTGTTAAAGTTTAGGATCAGGTTAATGATATTACCTCACAAATAACCGAGTTGGATCTAAAAGATGAGGCTATGATACTTTCGGAGGAAGAACAGGTGCGTTGATGTTCGATTAAAACAAATTTGGACATCTTATAGAAACGAAAGGAGATATGTTGGAAACGAAAGGCAAAGGTTTCGTGGTTAAAACTGGGTGACAAAAACACTTCCTTTCACCATCAATGTGCTAACGAGAGGAGGAGAAATAGTTTGGTGGAGCATATCTTGATTGATGGAAATGTCATTCTGGGTCACGTAAATATCGTGACAGTCATTGCATACCACTTCTGGGATTTCTATGATGATCTTTATAACATGGTAGGACATTTTCCTACTAGACTTAGATTTGGCACTCTGAATATGGAGGAGTGCTTTTCTATTTGAAGATTTTTCTAAAGAGGAGGTTGTGCAGCCCACTAAATCTTCCGACAGAGATAAAGCACCGGGTACGGACGGGTTTAATTACACTTTCTCTGGGAATTGTTGGTCTACTATTAAATTATAGAGGTTTCTCTCTTAGCCAATGAAGTGGTTGACGAAAGAAGAGCTACTAGAAAGACTAGTTTAGTTTTCAAACCGAATTTGGAAAAAGGCTTTTGACTCGTTAAATGGTAGAGCATTCTTGATATTTTCTCTTCCTTGGACTTTTTCTAAAAAAATGGATGGGTTGGCTAAGGCTGTGTATCTTGATAGTTCATTTCTTAGTTTTGGTCAATGATAAGGTTTTTTATGCGATTAAAATATATATAGGGCTTGAAATCGGTACTGTAACGGTATTACCAAACCATTATCGAATTATCGAAACCCGAAAATATGGTCATTTTGGGAACCATTACAATTAAAAATATTGGTAATTAACGTTACCGATACCAAAATACCGAACTTTGATGTTTTTCTATTGGTTACCAAAATATTTGAACTCGAACCAAAAAATACCAAAGATAAATACTGAAATTACCAAAAAATACCGAAAATACAGAAAAACTACAAAAATAAATACCGATTGCAAATTATCTGGCAAAGATTTAGGTTTTTTCTTCTTAGATACAACATTTTTTGGTAATTCGGTAATTACCAAAACTAAACCAAATACCTAATTGTATACCGAATTACCGATATTATGCCAAAATCAAGAACCATTAGCATTACCGAATTTATTGGAATGGTCTTTGTTTATCGATTACTAAAAAATTTAGGTCCAGTTTCGATAATTACCGAATTACAGAACAAAACTTCCAGGCCTAAAATAAACATAAGTAAGTAAGTAATCATTGTCAAATTTCCTAGGGGTTTCTGAGAAACCCCATCCTAGGAGTCCCGATCAAACCACTGGTTCAACCAAAGAATCATACTCGGGTTCCAACCTGAACCAACATCTACTCTTAACTACTAATAGATACATGAAAACAAGCATTAAAAGCTGAACTGAAAAATTTAATAAACCTAACCAACAATGATCTTGGATCCCAAATCAAAACATGACAAAAGGAGATGCAACTCCAGTACGATTAAAATACAGCAAAACAGATATCATCTGATATCAAAACTCTGACCAGCTCTCTCTCCACCATCAGCCCTAGTACTAGTGACTGAAATACACAGATACACCAAGGAAAACATACATATAATGGGGTCAGTAATAAGCGCTGCGTGGCTATCTAGACTCGAGTAGAACTAAGACTGAGGATAGAACATATAAGTCATCCTAATAACTACTCTAGTAAAGTGATCATGTGGTCCTGTAGGCACTAACCTAACATCAGGCCTCCGTACCAGTATAGACGACCTCATGGTGGATCAGACCATGAAACCACCATGGATACCGTGTGAGCAAAATCTATGGCATACTCTACATGTCCTACCTGATACATGAATTCCTATGGGATTGCGTAATCCATGGGTGGGTGACAGACACATCATAATCATGAGCTAGTCAAGCTAGGACTATCATGTCCTATCATGAACTGTGAATCACACGCTATAGTTCAAACGACAATTGCATATGCTCGATCTATAATAACTACTTGTATAGTAGATCACATGCTACTGTACAGCCTAAGAGCCCTCGCTCTAAAACACATCACAACATTTGTATGCTAGATCACATGCTACTTTACAGTTCTAAAAGCCCTCACTCTACATCACGAGTACATTCACAACAAGAATCCCATCAATCGATTCCCAAACATCCTTCTATAGTTCTACGCTTATAAAGTAGATGAAACTTAGACTTCCTACCTCTTAAGAAGGACTGACACCTCTGATTCTGACTTGGCATGATTTCTCTAGCCTCCACAAATCCGTAGCTTTTGACCGTGCGTCATTTGGAGCTCAAACGATCGAGTAATGCTCCATCACTCCTTTGCAACAATCTGAAACTTATAGGGGCAGAATTGTCCTTTCACTGCCCAGCTGGGAAAACTTCAGATTCAGTCCCTGAATATTATACTGATTTCAGATCAGTCATCTAGTTTCTAGAGAGTACAATTCGATCCTTAAACTACAAAAATATCACTTAACTTTGCAAACTTGTAGACTGGTCACTGAACCAAACCTTGCGAAAAGGCTATCTTCTCCAATGATCTTCCAAGTCTCTTGGAATCCGAAACCATCTATGTCACTCTCTCGACCACGTCCCAATGCCGAATTGATCTCCGGCTTCCGGAGGCTCCATCGATTCTTGATGCCAAGAACGATCATAAAAACATCAACACATGGAGAAAACCCCAAAACCTAATTCAGAAACCTAAACTCTCTAAAACTTATTTGAAATCCATATTTACCTCTGATCGAACTAGAGGAAATAATCCCGACACCGTCCTTGTCGGCCCTCTGAAATCTTGAGGCAATTGGAGCTCATTTGCACCTTCAAACTTGGTCCCTCCTTTGAAATCGTGTTTGTTGACAATACAAAGAAATTGAGTTTAGGAACTTCTATTCCTCTATGGAATAGGGACAGAGCCAGGAATATCATCCAGGATCGATCAAAGAATACATAGCTTAATAAAAAACCAAAATTATTATTTTCACAATATTTACTTTATCAATCTTACACGACGTTCTTTAGAAAGCCAAGAGGTAAAAGGCGGGGCTTTCAATCTTTATACCAAATATAGCTGTGAAAGTGTATAAAGCCTTCTTTAACATTAATGAAAAGTTGTAACAATAATATCTAAACTAACACTATCAAATAATATATTCTATATAAATAACACTATCAAATATTTATCACTCAATATATATATATATATATATATATATATATATATATAACGTTGTCAACAAAAATCTTATCACTCATTAAATTTCATAGTCAATAACGTTTATTGATAAAAATTTTACATATAGGCTTGGAGTTTTGTACATAAATTAGGGTTACGCTTATTAAGAAGACTTGTAAAACTAACAAGAATTAAAATTTGCGTTTGGGAATTGGGATTACTAAAAAGACTAAAAACAAAAAATGCCTAGAAAAGATAAGAAGTTGCTAGTAAGTTCAGAGTCTTTCGGCTAAGCTACAACAAAAATTCATTATTCAAATTGCATTCATTTTTATTTATCAAAATTTAGTATGCTGGTTGTTACGAAATAACTGACGGTTGGGACGGGCCATGGCCCTCCCAGAAGATGAGCCAGCTCTACTTTTGCTGTCGACTACAATCTTAATAAGTCTTATATATATATATATATATATATATATATATTGAACACACCATGATCGTAATAAAAAATCGATCATGCCCATAACCACACTGCATACCAATCGTGTCCTACAAATACCCACGCACGTGGCATGACAAAGGTCATGCCCGTGTCTAATCAACTCGGCCTGGACACTTCCTTTTCTCAGCCCAACGCCAACTTACATCTTCCTTCACATTGCATGCATGCTTCATGAACCACGTAAAACTAATTTGTTTAAGTTGCTTCACATGGCCAAGTTCAAATCCAATCACCAAAAAGCCAATCAATCCAATTGCATGAATCTAACGTAACACATGTAATTTCCTTTTACATGGAATCAACTAGCCATGCAAAATCCAATCCAAAGTCCAATTTGATAAAAAAACCGACTCGGACGGTCCGACCAGTTCGATCTTTAATTACATAGCATTAAGGAGAACCTTCGAACCAAACTTGACTTAAATTCGTAACCGAAAATCGAGTTTTCACAACTCTTCGATCCTTCAAAAGGTTTCATCTAAAAACCTCGAAACAATCCCGATAAAAGTTGAACTCTAAGTTGGATTCAATAGTCAACTTAACTATTAAACCAAACTCTACTAGTCCTTTAAATTTGGTCAACTGCACGGTCAACTTCTCACATTAATTCCTCACCTCAGAACAAACTTCATATTCCACTTTTATCGTTCCGGATTTTAATCGAACCAAAATTTAAACCAATAAACCAAAATCGGGGTGTCACAACTCTCCCCAACTTCTATAGGTTTCGTCCCAAAATCTGAATTTGTGAAACCTCACCCTAGGCGTCCTGGCCGAACCACTGGTTGAATCGAGGAGTCCTACTCGGGTTTCAACTTGAACCACAATTAACTCTAGACTACTAGTAAAAGCATTTAAACAAGCATTAAAGGCTGAACTAAAAGACTTTAAAAAAATGGCCAACTAGGATCCCAGATCCCAACAAAAATACAAAGGAGATACATAAAAATACAAGAAAAATAACAAACTTTAAATAACTGGCAACTCTAGTGTGAAAATACATAAAAATGATATCTTCTGATATCAAAACACCAACCGGCTCTCTCCCTACCATTAGCTCCAATACTATGCCTGAACACACAGATATGCCAAGGAAAATAAGTGTAATGGGGTCAGTGATTAGCACTGAGTGGCTAAACTAGACTCCCGTAAACTATGACTATATTGAGAAGATAGAACAAACAGTCTAACTAATCCTTGAATCTAGTCATGTGAACTTGTGGTCCAGTAGGCATCATCTTATCATCAGTCACCTCTAGCTATAGTTGATAGCCTCATGATGGATCAGAGCATGAAACCACCCCGTAGAAACAGTGTGAGAAACATCTGCAGGCAGACTCGATACGTACTCTGTAGTCGTAGAAACAACCCGGAGGATTGCGCAATCCATGGGTGGGTGACCAATACATCAAGAGCTAATTTAGCTAAACTTGATCTTGTCCTAATCATGAACTGTAAATCACAGTTCAAATGTCATGAGCTTATGCTCCAATCATAAATACATGTATACTAGAACACAAACTACTATACAGTCCTGAGAGTGCTGCTCTATATCATATCATAAACACCTGTACTGTAGAACACGAGCTACAGTACAGTCCAACGAGCCCTGCTCTGTATCACAACATAAATGCATGTACAGTAAAACATGAGCTATTGTACAATCCTGAGAGCCCAACTTTGAATCATAATACATCATACCACATGTACAGTAGATCACACACTACTGTAGAGTCCTGAGAGCCCGACGCTAAATCACATAAAATCCAATCTTTGGATTCTGTCTTGACATGATTCCTCTCGCTGTCATGAATCCATAACTTCTGGTAATGTGCCATTTTGGAGCTCAAACGACCAAGTTAAGCTCCATTTCCTTCTTTGCAACAATATGAAAACTTACTAAGATAGAAACGTTACGCTAGTCCTACAACTGCCTTCTGATATGGAACTTCCAGTCGTTGACAAAACAGACCCAAGTCCTTAACTGCAAACCATCCAAAAGTTCAGAACTACGGAAGCCATACTTAAGAATAATCTAACTCACAAATCTGTCACCTAACTTTCAGGACTTGCAAACTGGTCTCTCTTCTTCTCCGATGAAGTTGGCTTGCCTCTGGTGAGCTCTGCCCAGTTTTGGCAAAGCTCCAGCGACTCTCCATCGATCCTCGATTCGAAAAATGATCACAAAACATCAACATGTGGAGAAACCCCAAAACCTAATTCCAAAACTGAATCTCTCTAAAGTTAATCTGAAAACCATATTTACCTTTGATCAATCGAAGGAAAATGATCCCGACATCGTCCTTGTCCATCCTCTAAAATCTCGGGGCGATTGGAACACGTTTGCACCTTCAAAATTGGAATCTCCGTTCTAAAAATCATGTTTGTCGGCGGAAGAGAATTTATCTACTGAAAAACCCTTACAGTAATTATATAATGACCCCATCAGGCCCATGACCAGCTTACCACCACGATCGTGGTCAACTTACCACCACACCAGTGGTGAACAAACAACCACACATGTGGTGACTCGTACCGTGCCCACGGTCAACATCCCGCCTTGCCCACGGTCAGCATCCCATCGTGCCCACGGCCAACATCCCAACGTGCCCACAGTCAACATCCTCGAATTAATTAGATTAATTCGGTTCAAACTCCTGAATTCTACTCATCGAGTAACATTTAAATCAAACAACTTAAACCGCTAACCCAAATCGGGGTGTCAGAAAACCTCACCCCACTAAGCGGAAATAATTTGGTGGAACGGGTTTCAAACCATGGCGCTTGCACCCCTACTTGATAGGAATTGACCCTGACGTGGTATCCTCCTCAAGGACTCAACCGGTCCACTCTTTGGTACTGACCTAAGGTCAAACCACAACTTTGTCCTTCAAAGACCGACAATGGTCCACACCCCATCTTGACTAACCATAGCTCGTCCCACTCGAGGGGAACGCAAGGCCAACTCCTTATTACGGAACATCATCAAGCTCGAATCACAGAATCCGCTCCTGTCAGAGGCGATATTACAAAGCTAAGTTGGGAAATCTTTGCCAATATAAGACTATCCCTTGCATCGACTATGCTCAACACAGAGCCGGCCCCTCAACTCGCTACCCATCAAGCACCACTACGTAACAGCCTCCTCAAAAGCTACTAAATCACCAAGGTCGAAGACTCACTTACCTTGTTCCAGGTCCAACTCACATTTGAGTCGTCCCAGGATCAACTACGTGTATCCTCCAGCAGTCTGTACGAGACCAGGTCTAAAATAAGGATGACACCTTATTTGTATGACTGATCATGTGCTCTAATTAGCCCACTACATCACTGTCCACGTGTGTAGCCCCTTGGCACACCACACCCATGAACGATAGACCTGCCACGCAGTGGCTAGCACACACAACGCTCATGGCCAGCATAGCACCACGCTCGTGGCTTGCTATCCAACCATGATCTGTCTGTTAGACATCTCATGTTGTATCCATTCCCCATCGACAACCTAAACTTTTTCTCCCCATGGTCTATCACGTCACTGACTACCACACCCTTGGATTCCTCAAGCATCACGCTCATGATCTACTAGACCATGTCGGTGCTAGTTTTCTTGCCAGGCCTGTGGTTACACTATCGCATACGGGGTCGTCATACCAACCACAATAGTGCCCCTTGGCACCACGCCCGTAATCTACTAATTACCTCTCTCGTGACCAATAGAGCACCACATCCATGGCATACCAGCTAACCGCGGTCGTTTTCCATCATTAAATGCCCGCTACCTTCACTCTCCATTGTCCTCTACTGCTAGTTACTCATTGTCCATCCAACTTATTACTAATAATGCGTTCTAGAATTCAGATGCTACTATCATTCTGTTCATCCCAAGCTATATCCACTTCTCCTTGGATGAGCTTCCACTACTCCCTAAACATTGTCTTACCACGTTAGACACTTTAAAATCCAAGCTTATGTTGAATTTCACTTCAATCATCTAAAGCTGACACCAATTAGAGTACAAGGATCCGCCTTTCAAAGGCGACACCTGTAAAGCAATGAGTTAACCCATGGAAAATACTCATCGTACCCTTAACTCTCCTTCCTCCAGACTCGAGCATCAGAGGCTCGAACCTCGCTCACAACCCCTTAACACTAAATTGCTCAATCCTTAACGGATGTCCCTTGAAATCTAAACACGCTATGCCCTTTCACTACAAGAATCAGCCGCTTTAACGGTTGGTTTTATCTAATTTACCAGTAGACTGAAATCTGTCGTTAGGTCAAGTAATGGGAGGTTTTTATCTAATTTAATGGTGCTTTCTTATCCGCTGTTACGCTAACCGCGGATTGTATCCGCTGTTAATCCTAACAGCGGATACTATCCCCTGTTAAACCTTACAATGGATACTATCCACTGTTAAACCTTACAACGGATACTATCCGCTGTTAACAGTCGATGTTAAATAAACATGAGACAACGTTGTTTCCCTATGGTAGGAGTTCGCGTGTGTCTGAAAATCACCCGCGAAAGATAACATCAAATTTTATCCGCTGTTAAACATAAAGGCAGATAAATCCACCATTAAATGTCCTATTTAACGGAAAAATGAAATCTGTTGTTAAATTAACCAACAACCACCATTCAATTATATGTTTAACAGCAGGTTACCCGTTGTTAACTATGTGGTGTTAGCACAACATATTCCAAGATGATACCAGCCCCTTGGTAGTCACCATCTGGCGAATGGACTTCCCTTGACCTACTGAGCATCAGCTCCACACTTTCAGTACCTTTATCGACTCTTCGTCCCCTAAGTACTGTTTCTACCTTGTCAACTCGCACTACCATGTGTCATACATGGAAGTAAAGCGACAATTCATTGTAGTACTACTTCAAAGATGCAGCTAGTCGAGCGGCTAGCTCAACCTTGTAACTTTCATCTTGCTGTATATACTACCATTTTCCATCTTCCTACCTGCTCTTGGTTCATTTTCCCATCGGCTGGTAACACTAGTAATATAGTACCCCAAGACCTTAGTTAACTTCTAAGTTTCAAGTCATTCATTGCCATTATGATGGTTTTGACAAGCCTGGATACTTTCCTCCAGTGAGCTTATGCGCTTCTTGAACTTCTTTCTATTAATCTACTTCTAATCAAGAGCTCCTTCCTAGCTCTTCGTCCGAGACATGATAGACCCGTGGAACACCCTTTGTCAGGCACGTGACAAGACCGATCATGCATGTGACCGTTGTGTCGTCACCCCATGCCATTCACGGCCGTAACCTCCTCTCACTCATGATCATGGTCTTCAATCCTCCATGCCCATGACTAGCAATCAATCATGCATGTGGTTGCCTCATCACCACGATCATGATCACTGCACAATCATGTTTGTGACGTACTGCGTTTCATGACCATGATTGTCATCCAACCACACTCATGATGCACTATTTGGCATACCCGTGACCAACAGTTTCCAACAGTCATGACCAGCTTTCTGTCACAGCCGTTATACACCACCCCTCACCCCCGTGGCCAACTCTTTGCTACGCTAGTGGCTGAACACCACCACGCCCGTTGCTGGTTGATTACCACGACTGTGGTCAATTTCCCGTCCCACCTGTGACTGGAATCTATCAAAACACTAAAAACAACATCGAATGGATCTCGACCGGGTCTGATGCACTAAATCAAAATATTATATTAAAATGTATAAAAGATCCTAAACTTCTACCCAAAATAATACAATTATGCATGAAACATTGCTTAAAGGGGATGATAAACATGGTGAATTGAACGTCATCAGTCAATCAACAGGTTTCTTCTAAAACAAGAGGGGAAGCAAACAAGGAGATCCTTTGTCTCCTTTTCTTTTCATTTGCACAATGGATATTCTTACTGTCATGCTTAACAAGGATAAAGAATTTGGGTGGATTAGAAGATTTTACATGAACGAGAGATCTTGTGAAGGGGAATTTCTCATATATGTCTTATATATTTTAAATAAAGACCAGTATACTCTATGTAATGTAGTTGATTTCAAGGGGTAGACAAGCGTAGTACATACTGTTCTTATATATAATTAGATCCTTGCATAGTGTTTTAGGTAGCTCGATCGCCATATTAGAGTAGATCAAGTCGTTCGCCACTGTGTACACTTCATATAATCTATTCCCCCACTTATTCTATTACGTCCACCTTACAATCCTGAATAAAAAATCTCTTCACTGGTGTGAAACTTCATGATATAATTGTAAATTTGGTTGATATACATCCTAAACAAAGGCATCGACGGAAGTTGAATGTGTCATCATGGGATCAATCGACAAGAAACAGTGGGAGATGAAGCCGATGCATTATGAACCCCAAAGGTTGTTGACTTCAGTTCACTATTTGTTGGCATATTTAGCTTGAGAAAAACTATCACATCTTTTTAGATACAGAGTCGTCTGTAGTATGCCTTATCATTAAGATTGGTCAAGATATTCATCAGTGGACTACATCAGATGGTTTTTGCTCTAATGCAATTGGCAAAAAATGGGTAAAAAGAGTGTTGAAGGTGCATCCACCTTAAAATTTACAATCCTAACCTCACGTTGAGGTTTCTACTCTTGGGATTTATTTTTGTCCTTTCTATTTTTATGTGGTAATAGATGAGTGTTTGTTGGTGCAAAAGATTATTTGGGATGTATCTTGGTTAGTGTCTCTTTTTTATTGTTCTTTTGGTTGGATGACTAGTTGTAAGTAGTGTTTGGTGTCATTTTTTATTTCAGCCACACTCGCTAATCCATTATGGATCAGGGCTTCTGTAGACAATAATTTCAAGTTTGAAACTTTCACTTTTATGTTTTATTTTCGTTGGAACCATTGGCTCTCCCTAATAAAAAATTATTTATCAAAAGAGATAAATGCAGAATTATCTAGTCTTCATTTATATGATATTCTTGTATAGTTTTATTTTATATATAAGAAAATGAAAATTTTGAAAACCCAAAAACAGAAGGAGACATATTGCCAAAACTCATTCACCAAAAAAATAAAAAGTAGCAAAAAAAACATGTCTTGAATATTTTAAATAAAGAGCACTAAAGCTCTAAGTAATGTAGTTGATTTTAAGGGGTAGACGAGATTAGTACATAATGATCTTAGATATAATTAGTTCCTTGTATATTACTTAGTGTTTTAGATAGCTCTACCTCCATATTAAAGTAGATCAAGTGGTTCGCCATTGTGTACACTCCATATTATCTATTTTCCATTGTTATTCATATATGTCCACCTTACAATCTTGAATAAAAAATCTCTTGACTGGTGTGAAACTGTTTGATGTAATTATAAATTTGGTTGATATTCATCCTAAACAAAGGCATCGACGGAAGTTGGATGTGTCATCATGGAATCAATCAACAAGAAATAGTGGGAGACGAAGCCGATACATTATGAACCCCAAAGGTTGATGACTTCAGTTCACTATTTGATGGCATATTTGGCTTGAAAGAAACTATCGCATCTTTCAACATACAAAGTCGTCTATAGTATGCCTTATCATTAAAATTGGTCAAGATATTCATCAGTGGACTACATCACATGGTTTTGCTCTAATGCAATTGGCAACGAATGGGCAAAAAGAGCGTTAAAGGTGCATCCACCTTAAGATTTATAATACTGAGCTCACTTTGAGGTTTCTACCCTTGGGATTTTTTTGTCCTATCTATTTTGATGTGGTAGTATGTGCGTGTTACATGGTGGAAAAGTTTGTGTGGGATGTATCTTGGTTAGTGTCTCTTTTTTGTTGTTCTTCTTGATGGATGACTAGTTGTAAGTAGTGTTTATGGATCAGGGCTTCTGTAGATAATGATTTTAAGTTAGAGACATTCACTCATATGTTTTATTTTTGTGGGAACCATTGATTCTCCTTAATAAAAATTATTTATCAAACGAAATAAATGCAGAATTATCTAATCTCCATTTATATGATATTCTTGTATAGTTTTATTTTATATATAAAAAATGAAAATTTTGGAAACCCAGAAAAAGAAGGAGACATATTTTCAAAACCCATTCATCGAAAAAATGAGAAGTAGCTAAAAGAATAAATATATGTCTTAGATATTTTAAATAAAGAGCAGTTAAGCTCTAAGTAATATAGTTGATTTCAAGGGGTAGACGAGCATAGTACATAATGTTCTAAGATATAATTAGTTCCTTGCATAGTAATTAGTGTTTTAAGTAGCTCTACCTCCATATTAGAGTAGATCAAATCGTTCGCCACTGTGTATAGTTCATATTATCTATTTCCCCCACTTATTTTATCACGTCCACCTTACAAACCTACCTAAAGATCTCTTGACTGGTGTGAAACTACATTTGTAATTGTATATTTTGTTGATATTCATCCTAAATAAAGGCATCGACAGAAGTTAGATGTGTCATCATGGGATCAATCGACAAGAAACAGTGGAGACGAAGCCGATGATTTATGAACCCCAAAGGTTGATGACTTTAGTTCACTATTTGTTGGCATATGTGGCTTGAGAGAAAATATTGAATCTTTCAAGATACAGAGTTGTCTATAGTATTCCATATCATTAAGATTGGTCAAGATATTCATGAGTGGACTACATCAGATGGTTTTTGCTCTAATGCAATTGGCAAAGAATGGGTAAAAAGAGTGTTGAAGGCACATCCACCTTATGATTTACGATACTGAGCTCACTTTGGGTTTCTACTCTTGGGATTTTTTTGTCCTTTCTATTTTGATGTGGTTGTAGGTGTTTGTTTGATGGTGCGAAAGTTTGTTTTGGATGTATCTTGGTTAGTGTCTCTTTTTTGTTGTTCTTCCCGTTGGATGACAAGTGCTAAGTAGTGTTTGGTGTCATTTTTTATTTCAGCCACACTCGCTAATCCATTATGGATCAGGGCTTCTGTAGACAATAATTTCAAGTTTGAAACTTTCACTCTTATGTTTTATTTTCGTTGGAACCATTGGCTCTCCCTAATAAAAAATTATTTATCAAAAGAGATAAATGCAGAATTATCTAGTCTTCATTTATATGATATTCTTGTATAGTTTTATTTTATATATAAGAAAACGAAAATTTTTAAAACCGAAAAAAAAGAAGGAGACATATTGTCAAAACTCATTCATCGAAAAAATGAAAAGTAGCAAAACGGAAATATATATGTGTTAGATATATTAAATAAACAACAGTAAAGCTCTAAGTAATGTAGTTGATTTCAAGGGGTAGAAGAGCTTAGTACATAATGTTGTTAGATATAATTAGTTCCTTGCATAGTACATAGTGTTTTAGGTAGCTCTACCTCCATATTAGAGTAGATCAAGTCATCGCCATTGTGTACACTCCATATTATCAATTCCCCCACTAATTCAATTACGTCCACTTTACAATCCTGAATAAAAAATTTCTTCTTGGTGTGAAACTGCTTGATGTAATTGTAAATTTGCTTGATATTTATCTTAATTAAAGGCATCGACAAAAGTTGGATGTGTCATCATGGGATCAATCGACAAGAAACAGTGGGAGACGAAGCCGATGCATTATGAACCCCAAAGGTTGATGACTTCAGTTCGCTATTGGTTGGCATATTTCACATGAGAGAAACTATCGCATCTTTCAAGATATAGAGTCGTCTGTAGAAAGCCTTATCATTAAGATTTACAGTACTGGGTTGATTTTGAGGTTTCTACTCTTGAGATTTTTATTTGTCCTTTTTATTTTGATGTGGTAGTTGGTGCGTGTTTGGTGGTGAAAAAGTTTTTTTGGTTTGTATCTTGGTTAGTGTCCCTTTTTTATGTCAAGGGGTAGACATATTGTAAAACCTCATTCATCGAAAAAATGAAAAGTAGCAAAAAGAATAAATATAAGTCTTAGATATTTTAAATAAAGAGTTGTAAAACTCTAAGTAATGTAGTTGATTTCAAGGGGTAGACGAGCTTAGTACATAATGTTCTTAGATATAATTAGATTGTTGCGTAGCACTTAGTGTTTTAGGTCGCTCTACCTCCATATTAGAGTAGATCTAGATGTTTGCCACTATGTACACTCTCTATTATCCATTTTCCCAACTTAGACCATTATGTCCACCTTACAATCCCGAATAAAAACCTCTTGACTTGTGGGAGACGAAGCCGAAGCATTATGAACCCCAAAGATTGATGACTTTATTTCACATATGTTGGCATATTTGGCTTGAGAGAAACTATCGTATCTTTCAAGATACATAGTCGTTTGTAGAAAGCCTTATCATTAAGATTTGTCAAGATATTCAACAGTGGACTACATCAGATGGTTTTGCTCTAATGCAATTGGCAAAGAATGATTAAAAAGAGTGTTGAAAGTGTATCCACCTTAAAATATACAATACTGAGCTCGCTTTATGGTTTCTACTCTTGGGAATTTTTTTGTCCTTTCTATTTTGATGTAGTAGTAGGTGCGTGTTTGATTGTGGGAAAGTTTTTTTGGGATGTATCTTGGTTAGTGTCTCATTTTTGTTGTTCTTCTGGTTAGAAGTAGTGTTTGGTCTCATTTTTTATTTCAGCAACACTCGCTATTCCATTATGAATCAGGGCTTGTGTAGACAATGATTTCAATTTTGAGACCTTCAAACTTATGTTTTGTTTTTGTTGGAACCATTGGTTCTCCTTAATAAAAATTATTTATCAAAAGAGATAAGTGTCGGATTATCAAGCCTCTATTTATATGTAATTCTTATATAATGTTATTTTATCGATAAAATTTGAAAATTTTTAAAACCCAACAAAAGGAGACATATTGTAAAAACTCATTCATCGAAAAAATGAAAAGTAGAAAAAAGAATAAATATAAGTCTTAGATATTATAAATAAAGAGTAGTAAAACTCTAATTAATGGAGTTGATTTCAAGGGGTAGACGAGATTAGTATGTTCTTAGATATAATTAGATTCTTGCATGGCACTTAGTGTTTTAGGTAGCTCTCCCTCTATATTAGAGTAGATCGAGTCGTTTGCCACTGTGTACACTCCATATTATCAATTTTCCCCACTTAGTCTATTATGTCGATCTTGCAATCATGAATAAAAAACCTCTTGACTTGTGTGAAACTACATGATGTAATTGTAAATTTGGTTGATATTCATCCTAAACAGAGGCACGACGGAAGTTGGATGTGTCATCATGGGATCAATCGTCATGGGATCAATCGACAAGAAACATTTAGGGACGAAGCTGATGCATTATGAACCCCAAAGGTTGACGACTTCAGTTCACTATTTGTTGGCATATTTGTCTTGAGTGAAACTATCGCATCTTTCAAGATATAGAGTCGTCTATAGAAAGCCGTATCATTAAGATTGGAAAAGATATTCATCAGTGGACTACATCAGATGATTTTTGCTCTAATGCAATTGGCAAAGAATGGTTTAAAAGATTGTTGAAGGTGCATCCTCCTTAATACTTACAGTACTGAGCTCGCTTTGAGGTTTTTACTCTTGGATTTTTTTGTCCTTTCTATTTTGGAGCAGTAGTAGGTGCGTGTTTCGTGGTGCAAAAGATTGTTTGGGATGTAGCTTGGTTAGTGTTTCTTTTTTGTTGTTCTTCTAGTTGGATGACTAGTTGTAAGTAGTGTTTGGTCTAATTTTTTATTTCAACTACACTCGCTAATCCATTATGGACCAGGACTTGTATAGACAATGATTTCAATTTTTAGACCTTCACTCTTATGTTTTATTTTCGTTGGAACCATTAGCTCTCCTTAATAAAAAGTTATTAATCAAAAGAGATAAATGCAGGATTATCTAGTCTCCATTTATATGTTATTCTTGTATAGTTTTATTTTATCTATAAAAAATGAAAATTTGTAGGACCCAAAAAGGAGACATATTGTAGAAACTCTATCATCGAAAAAATGAAAAATAGCAAAAAGAAAAAATATATGTCTTAGATGTTTTAAATGAAGAGCAGTAAAGCTCTAAGTAATGTAGTTGATTTCAAGGGGTAGACGAGCTTAGTACATAATGTTCTTAGATATAATTACATTCTTGCATGGCCCTTGGCCTTTAGGGTTTTAGTTAGCTCTACCTTCATATTAGATTAGATCAAGTCTTTCGCCACTGTGTAGACTGCATATTATCTATTTTCCCCACTTATTCTATTATGTCCACCTTACAATCCTGAATAAAAAATATCTTGACTAGTGTGAAACTACTTGATGTAATTGTAAATTTGGTTGACATTCATCCTAAACAAAGGCATCGATGGAAGTTGGATGTGTCATCATGGGATAAACCGCCAACAAACAATGGGGGACGAAGCCGATGCGTTATGAACCCCAAAGGTTGATGACTTCAGTTCACATTTGTTGGCATATTTAGCTTGAGAGAAACTATCGCATCTTTCAAGATACAGAGTCGTCTGTAGAAAGCCTTACCATTAAGCTTGGTCAAGATATTCATTAGTGGACTACATCATATGGTTTTGCTCTAATTCAATTGGCAAAGAATGGTTAAAAAGAGTATTGAAGGTACACTCACCTCAAGATTTTCAATCCTGAGCTCGCTTTGAGGTTTCTACTCTTCGGATTTTTTTTTGCTTTCTATTTTGATGTGGTAGTAGATATGTGTTTGGTGGTGCAAACGTTTATTTGGGATGTATCTTGGTTAGTGTCTCTTTTTTGTTATTATTCCAGTTGGATGACTACTTATAAGTAGTGTTTGGTCTCATTTTTTATTTTAACTACACTCGCTAATTCATTATGGACCAACACTTGTGTAGACAATGATTTCAATTTTGAGATCTTCACTCTTATGTTTTATTTTCATTGGAACCATTAGCTCTCCTTAATAAAAAGTTATTTATCAAAAGAGATAAATACAGGATTATCTAGTCTCCATTTATATGTTATTCTTGTATAGTTTTATTTTATCTATAAAAATGAAAATATTGAGAACCCAAAAAAAGGTGACATTGTAAAAAGTTATTCATCGAAAAAATGTAAAGTTTGAAAAATAAAAATATATGTCTTAGATATTTTAAATAAAGAGCAGTAAAGCTCTAAGTAATGTAGTTGATTTCAAGGGATAGACGAGCTTAGTACATAATGTTCTTAGATATAATTAGATCCTTGCATGGCACTTTGTTTTTTAGGTAGCTCTACCTCCATATTAGAGTAGATCGAGTCGTTCGCCACTGTGTACACTCCATATTATCTATTTTCCCTGCTTAGTCTATTATGTCCACCTTACAAACCTGAATAAAAACCTCTTGACTTGTGTGAAACTGTTTGATATAATTGTAAATTTGGTTGATATTCATACTTATCAGGTCTTTCTCTCCAGGGATGTTGATATTCTTAGGAGTGCCAGTAGGTGTTAAGGGTTACAAGGTCATGGATTTGAGTACTTATCAGGACTTTGTCTCTAGGGATGTTGTTTTTTCATGAAGATATCTTTCTCTTTAAAGGTGTGTCTTGTTTAGCCTTACCCCATACAGTTAGTAATTCTCCTGAGTTCATTCCAGATTCTGAACTCGGGTTACCTCATATAGAATTGAGTCAGTCTGTCTCTCCATCATGCCCTCCTAATCCTTATCCAGTTGTTTTGAGTCCTAGTTCTCTGTCTGCATCATTGAGTGCACAGCGTAATGATGCTAAGGACTTGGATCCTCTTGAGCTCTCAGTGGTTGATAGTGTGTCAGGGGATACATCTGCTGATGATCCATCTCTGATTACTTGACAATCTACTAGAGTTAAAGGCCCACCGACTTCTTTGTAAGATTACCATCTCGATTTAACTACTTTTAAGCATGCTCTTGCTACTGTTGTTTTTTATGATTTTCTTTCAGTAGGCCTTAAGAAATATGCCTTAAGTGTTATCACTCTCCAAGAGCCTAAGAACCATAAGGAAGCTATTCTTCAAGCTTGTTAGATTAAAGCTACGGAAGAGGAGCTCTCAGCATTGATTTCCAATCATACTTGGATTGTTGTTCCTATACCACCGAGGAAACATCCTATTGGTTGTAACTGGGTTTATATAATTAAATTACATGATGATGGATCAGTTCAACGCCATAAAGCTAGGCTTGTAGCAAAGGGGTTTACTCAAGTTTATGGCATTGATTTTCTAGACACATTCTCTCCTTTTGTCAAGATAAACTCTATCAAATGTTTGTTAGCCATTGCTGCTGCCAAGAACTGGCATCTGCAGCAAATAGATGTCTCAAATGCCTTTCTTAATGGTGAGCTTGAGGAGGAGGTGTATATGCAAGCTCCACCTGGGTTTGATGTTCCACCCGGTCATTATTGCAATCTTCAAAGGTGCAAAATCACCTATGGATCCATCCCTTTATTTAACAGCAGAACAAGGAGAAGTACTGGATGATCCTAGCAGTTATAGATATCTAGTTGGACGTTTACATTACCTGACTATTACCGGACCTGATATTGCATGTGCAGTGCAACAACGTAATCAGTTTCAAGCAGCTCCTTGTACTCGTCATATGCAAGCTACTTATAGGATTCTGAAGTACCTAAAGCATGCACCAGGCCAAGGACTGTTGTACAAAACTGGTGTCAATCTTGACATGAAAAGGTTTTGTGACTCTGACCGGGCATCCTTTCTTGACACTAGGCGTTCCACCACAAGTTACTATACTTACCTTGGTGATAATTTGATGGAAGTCAAAGAAGCAGTGTACCGTATCACGATCATCATCTCAGGCAGAGTACATGGCTTTGGCGCATCTTGTTTGTGAAGTTCAGTGGTTGTCAGGGCTTCTATCTAAACTTGGAGTCCATGCATCTACTCCCATCTCTATCTATTGTGAAAATAAGTCAGCAATTCATATTGCCGAGAATCTCGTATTTCATGAGAGAACAAAACACATAGAGATACACTGTCATGTTACTAGAGAAAGGATCAAGTCTGGCTTGATCAAACTGTTCCATGTTAATACAGAGAACCAGGTTGCTGATATATTTACCAAACCCCTTCATCGTCGTTGTGTGCACTACCTACTTGGCAAGTTGGGAATAATTGACATCTATTCGCCAACTTGTGGGAGGCTATCAAAAGAGAAGAAGCAGTACATGCGTTGTGCATTGAAGCAAGAAGAAAAGGATGAATGCTTATCATACACGGAGGAAGATGAACAAAGCGACCAACTTGCTATGGAGTGAAAGTTTAGTGACCGATAAAGCAAGTTAGGGAAGTTCATTATCAATGCTATGTCGTTTTGATTCTGTTTTGTGTAATGAGTGACTGCCATGTCACTTTTCACTTGTTACCGTTAAGGTTGTTATCCATAGTAAAACTGGAAATGATTACAGTATAAGAGGTAGAGAATGGAATATGAATTTTAACGCTTTCCAGAATAATCTCTCCTTCTTTTTCGATCTCCATCTCCGGTCGATTGTTTCTAGCTAATCTGAAAGGCAGCGCATCGATGAGAAGCGAGATAATATATTATAAAGAGGTTTATTCCCAGTTAGAACACAACCCAGCAATACCAAGAATGTGTACCAAAGGAGGAGACTCGATGATGAAAACAAAAAGGCAAAAAAGGAGAAAACAATAAACAAGGAAGGTCCATGAAACAAATAGCCTCGTACAAATCAAAAAAACAGGCGGAACATCCCTGAGTTTCAAGAACAACAAACCAGAACAAACAAGAAACCTCCTAATTGTCTCATCCGCCCAATTAAAAAGATGGCAGATCATGGTGGGTGAAAAATAGTATTCATCCACAGCTTACTTTCATATGTAGTCGCTTTGTTGTGACCCTGCAGCCATCTTGCCGTGTTGAAGGCTAATTTCCAAGTGAACAACTTTTATTTCAAAAAACTATTTCATTACGCTCAAGCCAAACAAACCACAAAATTGCATGATGAATAACCTTCTGAAACTTGTCAAAACAAGAGGAGCTATGACCTTCTTTAATAACCTATTCGACGGCAACATAGATCGAGATTTGTTGCATGCCTTCTATTGGAACATTTGGCTTGAGTGCAATAGTGGGGTGTTTCAGAGATGAGGATAGATCGAGTTGTGTTATTGCTCATAAGATTTTTTGTCTGTGATTTCATGGTGTAAGGCTATCGGGGATGTGTCGAACTCAGCTAGGCAGATGAATTTCTAGGTGTGCTTTTAATCGTGAACCTGACTAGGGAGAGGATTGTTTGTGTTTGGTGGCCGAGTTGGCAGTGTTGTGACGCTGCTGCGCTGTTACTACGTTTTTTCCCTTCTGTTTTGTTTCATTTTGGGCTTCTAGGATTGTCAAGATTTTGCCTATTTTATCTTTTTCTTGTTTCCTTTTGGCCTCTGTATTGGCTGCTTTGTTTGAACGTGTGTTATACACATTATACATGCCTTTTTATATACGAGTAAATATTGTTTATAAAAAAAATATATTCGATGGCAATATGGTTAAATTTTCTGGTGATGAAATTGTTAATATACAAACTTAAGGGTTTCAATGGTATAAAATTGAGAGGGCCAGCCAAAACTCACCACATCACATTTGTAACAGGTGCATGTGTCCACCGGAGTGTTACCATTTACTTATTTATTATGCGCTTAAGTTCATAAGAACCATATGTAATTTAAAATTCAATATAGCAAAATGGAAACTAAACACAATTTTATTTTTAGTTATCAAAAAAATTATTTAAATAATAAATTAAAAAATTAATGTTAAGTCTTTTGATCCTTGTATCAAATTCGAGTTTTGGTCAAACTTGAACTAGTTGGGTCAGACCGGATACGATGGTCAACCCAACATCAACGCTGAATGAAACGACGCGTTTGAACTATGGGAACCCTAGCATAAGTACTAAGGGGTTGTAGTCATGGTCTTCAAAAATTGAATCATCTCCTCTCTCCACTCCTCCTCTCTCTCAACAGGATCTGGGAATTCTCTCACCGACGGACGGCGGATTACAAATTGGAGCTTCTGCTGCTACTTAGATCAGGGAATATTGTGTTCTCTCTAGTGCTTATTGATTATGTTCCTTCTGTATTGAATGAGTGTGTTATTGTCTTCCTGGATTTGTATCGGGGTTCTCTTTCTTCCTCTCTGTCTTCTCGGTGAGTGTGATAGTGGAATCGGGCTGAGTCTCCCCCACTGAGACTCCATAGAGTAACAATTTCCCGAACTCCATGAACAATTCATGTGTTGATTAACTTACATGCATGCATAGATTAAGGTTACAAATAGTTCATTTGTGGTTATTGCCTCTATCATTATGCATAAGTTGTCGATTATGGTCCTCAAAGTGGTATCAGAGCCCCGTTTGGGTGCATCTCTGTTATCTGCTTCCGCTCTTGTGTGCTATTGATCCCTGTTTTGATCGTTCTTTGTTAACTATATTCGTTAGTGTTGACTCATCAAAATTAAGGTTTCTTGACAGGTTTCTATGTTCTCTGTCTTTCTTTCGCGCTCTGTTACCGTCTTTTATAAATCCGTAGAAGAAACCCTAAGGAAAGATGGCAAATGGTGCTCAATTGAAAACGTTTGATGGAAGTACTAACTTTTCCATATGGAAGATCAAGATGAAGGCTATCCTGGTCAAGGAAAAATGCTTCATCATTGTGACAAAACAGTGGCAGGGCAATACCAGTGATCTACGAAAGGTGGAACTACAAGAAATAGCACTTTTAGAGATCAAGATCCGCCTTATTGACGATGTGATTCGTCAAGTGGTAAGCTTTACTGATCCAAAGTCTTTATGGGAAGGTCTAGAAGCTATTTTCACTTTCAAAATGAATGCTTCGATGACTGTAAATGAAAATTTTTATATGTTTCTTAGAATGACTCGGGATTTAGCTAGATGTGGGGACACCATTGATGAGACTCATCAGGCTGTCCTCCTCCTTAACTCTATGCATGCTCAGTTTGATAATCTAAAAGATATTATTCAGTATAGCATGGTTGACTTGACTATTAGGAAAATTTCTAAGGTCATCTCCCAAAAGGATGATGCTCTTAAGATCTTTAAGTCAAAATCCAAAGATAAAACTGAAAAGAAATCTGATAGTAAGACTGAGGGTTGGCTAAGGGTAAAAGAAAGTTTAAAAATAGAAATTATAACAAGAGTAAACAAACATAAAACTGATTCTGATGATTCAGAACCTAAGGTTGTTTGTTTTTACTATGATAAAAAGGTTCATTATGCTAAAGATTGTAATCAATGTGCTAGAGATAATAAAGAAACTGATGGATCCATTACCATTCCTGAAAACCCTGAAATGCTAGTGGTTGTTTCCAAGGTGACTTCTAGTGAATGGATTCTAGACTCAGGGTACAATATTCATGCTAGCCCGTCTCTAGAACTATTTACGTTACTGTCTAAGTGTGATGGTGGAAAAGTTATGTTTGGAAACTAAACATCCCTTAAAATCAAAGAAACAAAAAATGTTCCCATCATATGCATGATCATGTGACTAGAGCCATTCAAAATTTGAAAATGGATCCCTTCTCTAACAAGAAACTTTTTGTCTAAGTCTATGTTTGATAACATGGGCTGCCACATTATCACTCAAAATGACATCAAGGATGTTGTTAGGAATGGCATTGTGGTGATGAGTAGCATCAAACGTGATGGTCCTTACCATGTAGTTGGATCCCCTAAATTGAATCTTTTTGAAAAGAACATTCAACATGGAGATCCCAACTACACCAAACTGTGGCACTCTAGACTTGGTCATATTGGTAAGACTGGTTTATCTCACCTATTTAAAACTGGTTTACTTGAAAAACACCCTTCTGATCTAAAATTCTATGAAGAATGTGTTTTTGGGGAAAAGTCTAGGCATAGCTTTGGTAAATCTCAGTTTGTTGCTAAACGGACCTTAAAGTATATCCATTCGGATCTCTAGGGTCCAGTACAGATTGAGACTATAGGAGGAAGGAAATACATCCTTTCTCTTATTGGTCATTACTCTAAGAAGGTTTGGGTGATCCTTTTGAAGACTAAAAGTGATGCTTTTGAAACCTGGAAAACCTGGAAAACCTCTGTTGAATCTCAACCAGAGCATAAGATCAAATGTCTTAGAATAGAAAATGGTCTTGACTTTTGTAACATTGAGTTCAATACCTTCAGTAATGATCAAGGTATTCTATGTCACCTTACAATTCCTGGTATCCCTCAACAGAATGGTACTGCTGAGAGGATGAATACTTCTTGAAAAGGCATGGTGCATGTTAATCAGTGTAGGGATGAGACCATCACGGTGGGGAGAGGTAGTGGCCTTCCTTCGCTATAAGCTTTAAAACTCCTCGGGAATTGTGATCAGGCTCAAAACCAAACCTAAACCACTTAAGGCATTTTGGGTTCACTGCCTATTCTCATATCTCGTAGGGGAAACTCAACCCTAGGTCTAAAAAATGTGATATGTTGGGCTATCTTGAGGGAGTTAAAGCCTATAAACTCTTGGTTATAAAACCAGGAGGCTACAAAGTGATTGTAGCTCGTGATGTGACCTTTAATGAGACTCAATTCCCTTTTAAGGGAAACTTAACCTCCTCTACTGAGCCTGCTGGCCAGATCGAACCTGTTGATTTGTCTCCTATGGGTTACTTCTTTCATCCTTCACCAGTTCCTAATAATGTTGAGGAAGAATTTGACATTGGTCACTCAATGACTTTGGATTATCAATATAACTTTGACACCTCATTGCACAACTCACCTCAAGATCTCATCAATCAGGTGGGGAAGACAGTAATGAATCTGTTGTTCCTCACCACTCTCTTCATCCTCCTATAATGTCTGATCCTGTCTCTCCCCTCTTTATTTCTAGCTCTAATGATGTGAATGATTCTCAAAATGATCTTTCTAATTACCAGCTTGTCAGAGATAGGGAACCTAGGATTAGAATCCTCCTAGGTACAAAGTCAGACTTGTTGCCAAGGATTTCACTTAGAAAGAAGGTATCGATTATAATGATATATTTGCCCCTGTTGTGAAATATAACTCTTAGACTCTTACTGGCTATGGTTGTTGTGTATGATTGGGAATTGGAATAAATAGACGTTAAAACTGCTTTTCTACATGGCGATCTCGGAGAGACCATGTACATGAAGCAACCTGAGGGATTTGTTAATAAATCAAAACCTGATCATGTTTGTTTGTTGAAAAAATCGATTTATGGCTTGAAACAATCCCCTATGCAATGGAATATCAAATTTGATACATGTATGAGAGGATTAGGCATTAGTCGTAACAAGTATGATCCATGTGTCTATTACAAATATTTTGGTTCCAAATCTTATGTAACACCTTAGATCAATCCCACATCGACAAAGTATGGGAGAGATCCATGGGCTATAAGTAAGAATCCGTTCATAACTGACAAAACGTGTTTTCATGGTGAAATGGAGAAGTTCTTGTTAAGAACTCTGAAGTTAAACGTACTTAGCTGGGAGCAGTTCAAAAATTGGTGACCTCTTGGGAAGTCATTGTTATGCACCCGAAATCAAATCCGTGCAGGATTAGCTATGCCCAAAGCGAACAATATCTTATCAGAAAAGGTCAGGGTGTTACAAGTGGTATCAGAGCCTCTCAGTGTCCATCTTGAATGATGGTGGGGCAAACCTCAACGAGAATGGGAGGTGTAATGCAACACCTTAGGCAAATTCCACATCGACAAATCATGGGAGAGATACATGGGCTATAATTATGAATCCACCCTTAACTGAAAAGACGCATTTTCGGGATGAAATGGAGGAGTTCTTATTAAAAAATCAGTGAAACAAAACATGCTCAAGTGGGAGCAGTGCATAAATAGTTGACCTCCTAGGAAGCCACTATTATGCACCCAAAATCAAATCCGTGAGAGATTAGCTAAGCCCAAAGCGGACAATATCTTGTCGGAAAAGGTCGGGGTGTTACATCTTCTGTGTATGTCTTGTTGTATGTTAATGATATCTTGTTAATCAGCTCTAGCATTCATATCATTTCATGCATTCAGAATGATCTAAAAATGAACATTGATATGAAAGACCTTCAGACTGTTAGGAAGATCATAGGAATTAGAATCACTCGTAATAGAAAAGATAGGAGCATTCATTAGTCTCAATCTGACTATTTGTATAAAGACCTGGATTGTTTTGCTATGTCTAATTCTAAATCCTCTCCAGTTCCCTTGGGAGTTCACTTGGATCTTTTAGAAGGTCAAAGTCCAAAATCTCAAGTAGAATGTGAGAAGATGGCTAGTGTTCCTTATGATGTGGTTGTTGGATCTGTGATGTATGTCATGCTTTGTACTAGACCCAATCTTGCTTTCTCCATTAGTGTCTTGAGCAGATTCATGTCAAATCCTGGTAAACCTCACTGGATGGCCATGAAACATGCTCTTCAATACATAAATGGAACAAAGTGGTTTGGTCTTGATTATTTTGAACATACCTCTCGAAATGATCTTGTTGGCCATGTTGATTTTGACTTTGCTAGTAACAAGGATACTAGAAAGTCAACCACTTGCTTTATCTTCTCTTGGGTAGGAAATTGTGTTTCCTGGAAGTCTCAGCAACAAACCATTGTTGATCTGTCTTCCACAAAAGCAGAATATATAATTTCTGCTGAGGCCTGCAAAGAAGCCATTTGGCTTAAGGGTCTCTTATCTAAAATTGAGGCAAATCATATGTTCCAATTTTGCACATTGATAGTCAGAGTGCTCTGCATCTTTGCAAAGACCATGTATATTATGAGCAAACCAAACATAACAATGTGTGCTTCCATTTCATCCGAGATGAAGTTGAAAAATAACATCTCTTTGTTCTCAAGATCCCTAGATCTGAAAATCCAGCTGACTTTGGCATCAAGATAATTCCTACTGACAAATTTGTACTTTGCATGAACCATCTTCATGTCCATGAAGGAAACTAAGACATGAACTGAGTCAATGATGAAAGGAGCCAAGGAAGTCTTATCAACCATCATTAAGTCACTAAAGCAAGAGCTGAATGGAATTTGTACAAGGATAGGAGGCATTTGTTAAGTCTTTGATCTTTTTATCAAATCTGAGTTTGGGTCAAACTTGAACCGTTTGGGTCAAGCCAGTTAAAAAATTAATGTTAAGTCTTTGATCCTTGTATCAAATTTGAGTTTAGGTCAAACTTGAACTAGTTGGGTCAGGCCGGTTACGATGGTCAACCCAACATCAGCGCTTAATGAAACGACACGTTTGGACTCTGGGAACCCTAGTATAAACACTAAGGGGCCAGTCGTGGTCTTCAAAATTTGGATCATCTCTTCTCCCCACTCCTCCTCTCTCTCAACTAGATTTGGGAATGCTCTCAAACTTGCTAGGGTTCTTCACCGACAGAGGATGGATTATAGATCAGAGCTTCTGCTGCTACTCATATTAGGGGATATTATTTCTCTTTAGTACTTATTGATTCTGTTTCTTCTGTATTCATTGAGTGTGTTGTCGTCTTCCTGGATTTGTATCGGGGTTCTCTCTGTTCCTCTCTGTACTCTTTTCAGTGAATTGTGATAGTGGATTTGGGCTCAGTCTCCCCCACTGAAACTCCGTAGACTAGGGATTTCCCGAACTGTATGAACAATTTATGTCTCGATTTACTTACATGCATGCATAGATTAGTGTTGCAAATAGTTTGTTTGTGATTCTTGCCTCTATCGATTTGCATAAGATGTCGATTCCAGTCCTCAATTAAAGTAAACATGTTTTCATTTGTGGTATTTGTTTGTATCGCTTTTGCTTTTGTTTTCAATTTACGCAACATTACTATTACGAGGCTTAATTTTGTAAATACTAGTAGACCGATATCCAATTACGTAAGTCAAATATTATTTTTATTTCATACATCATAGCTATTAAAAATAAATAATAAATAAAAGTAGTTATTTTACATATAAAAGATCTAATTACAATTTTAATAGAAATTTAATTGTCTTGTCCGGATTCGGATTAGATATTCAATATTTATATCCGCACACCGTTTTCAGATTTATACGTACACTAAAAACAATAATTAAATCTGAAAGGCATGCAGTAATTTTGCCCAAAATTGGCGGTAAAGGATGTACTAAAAGAAGGAGTAAGTAAGTAAGTGTAGACTAAAAGGTAGATGTGCGTGAATCGATGAGCAAAAAAAGAAAAGTTTTAGTTGTTTTGGTGCTTTTAACGTCACCGTCTACCAACCTCGACCTAACCTTTAACTTTGTCTTCTTTTCATGTTTTTGTTTTTACTTTTTTTTTTAAATGGAGTCCAATCTAGAGAAAAATGTCACTTTTGAGAAGAAGGAGGTTTATTTGTTAATGGAGTACAGTTGAAGTCTTAATGGTGTATGGGTTAAAAAAATTAGGGAGTTGACGAAGCATGAAGATATATAATATGGTAGATAGGTAGGTTGAAAACTTTAGAGAATTGTTGTCATTGTATTGATTGAATCAGAAAGTGCAAAGAATATATTCTTATATGCAAAGTATAAAATAGAGTAGAAAAAAAAGAAGATTACAAGCAGGAAATGAAAGGGTTAACAGTTTAATAAATAAGTCAAAGCATCTAACGGTCTTCTGTGACTTCATTATTATGAATAACATCGTTAGTGCTATTTAATACCCTCCCTCAAATTAGGGGAAGATGTTGATCATACCCAGCTTGGATAGCAGAAGCCTCAACCTTGGAGCTGGTAAACCTTTAGTGAACATGTCGGTGACCTACTGCTCTATTGAGATGTAGCTGAGTTTAAGTATACCAAATTGAACATGTTCACGAATAACGTGACAGTGAATTTCAATGTGTTTGGTTTACTCATGTAGATTGCAGATTGATTATCACAAAACAGTTCAACTGATTGCTTATGATCAATTCACATTTCTTCCAATAAACCTTTGATCCATTGAATGTCATAGTTGATATGTCCAAGAGTTCTATACTCTGCTTCTGATGAAGAACGTGATATTGTCCCTTGTTTCTTTGTTTTCCACTATACCAATGAATTATCTAGAAACAAGTAGTATTCTGATGTAGATCTTCGTGTATATTGACATCTTACTCAATCTGGATCACAAAAACCCTTTAAGGTTGTTTGCAGACCTTACTGAAAAACATTCCTTGTCCTGGAACATTTTTCAAGTAACGAACCACTTGATATCCTGCCTTCAAATGCACATCAGCAAGTTTAGTTATGGTGAGATAATGTAGTCTGTCCATGAGTTACCTAAACTCTGTAATGTCTCTCAACGGTACTTCTTTTTCTGCTTTCACCTTTTGCTTATAATCGAAAGGTGTTTTGCATAGCTTCTTGAGCAACAATCCTAGCTCCTCAATCATTTCAAGACAATACTTTCTTTGACACATGTTAATACCTGTTTGGCTTTGAGTAATCTGCAAGCCAAGAAAGTATTTAAGGTTTCCTAAATCCTTGATTTTGAAATGACTTTGAAGTCCAATCTTCACATCTTCCATAAGGTTCAAGTCATTTCCAGCGAGAATTATGTCATCCACGTAACCTAGTAAAATCAACTCTAAATCTCCTTTCCGATATATAAACATTGACTGATGTGAGTGAAACTGAGTGAATCCATCTTCTTTGAGTGCACCAGTAAGTTTTAGATATCACATTTTACTTGCATGTTTCAATCCACACTACAAAACAAACAGTTATTAGTGACCAGTACTTTGCGACGAAGGCCTTTATGGTGTCGTTTAAAGTGTTTTTGTGACATAGAAAAACGTTGTCACAAATATTTCATCAATTTGATATGTATTTCTCACTAGCCATATGCTTCGTCGCTGATGAACGAATTTGTTGTCAATAATATGTGCGGTTTATCGTGAATCTGTGGCGGGAATACTTTTTGTGACGAAATGAAAATAATTCGTCGATATTGAACATAAATATTTCCGAGCAGATTAATTTGTCGACAAACACCCGTCAAACTATTATGTATTTTCGACAAATTATATATGTCGTTGATGATGAACAAATATTCTGTTAGAAATATGAGTTGTTTGCCGCAAAAATCGGCGGGAAAACTATTTCCGAGTAAATTTGAATATTCCGCCGCTATTGAAAATAAATTATTTCCAACCACCTAAATTTTTCATAATAAGTTTTCAAAGTTCTATGTATTTGTGACAAGTTATTTTTTCGTTGATGATGTTGAAATATGCGGCCCGTAATATAAGCTCTTTATAGAGAAAATGGGCGGGAATCCTTTTCAGATGAAATCAGAGTATTTTGTCGCTGTTCATCATAAACGATTTCTGACTTGATAAATGTGTCATAATAAGTTTTCAAAGTGCCATTTACTTGTGACCAGTTATATGTTTCTTTGATGATGTAGAAATACTCGGTCAATAATTGTTTACCGAGAATATGGGAGGGCAAGCCTTTCCAACGGAATGCGAATATTTCAAGGGTATTGGGCATAAATTTTTTTGAGAATTTTGTCATATTAAGTCGCTGGTAGGATGTATGTGACAATTGATACTGTTAAACTGTGTAAAATACTAGTTGACCAAGTTTTTAAAGGTACAGTAAGTCAAAACCGTTAGGTACGAATATGGATAGGGTATGAATATTGAAATATCCGAAAAAAAATAAAACAAAGTTATTCATCCTGTCTCCAGAATTGGTTACTAATTTCCATCCGCTACATGCCTAAAATTCACATGGAAAAGTGAGATGTAGTGTCCCTACTTAAATATCAAGTTAGGTAGAATAAAGCTATGTAGTTCACTAATGAAAGAATCCGCCCACAAATCCAATCAATGCAATAATAGCAAACCTGCAATTAGAAAATGACCAGAACAATTCAATAAGAAATCAAACAATAGAAAATCAACATTGGATATACCCAAATAAAATATGTTGTGGTACAAACTAAACATTAGAATCTGTTGACAGAAAATTTTCAACGTTGGAATAAAAATCCTGACTCCCACACCCCAATTCCAATATCCTTCTCCAACGTCTCTTCTTCACCTCTCATATTGATCATTCACTATGATCATAAGGAGTACTACCATGATAGCAAACAAATGACTAAAATATTCTTAATTACCAACCCCCATAACAATTCACTCAATTGCAATAGAATCCGAATCTGAATCTATAGGGAAGTGTTGAACCTCCTCAAACTCTTCTACAACCTTCATGATAGTATCAACTACATAATGCATAGTACCCTCATCCCCCAATTTCCATGTCAATATTATAGATATTGTTCTGTATAGGTACATGATCATTAATACCTGCAATAAAATAATAAAATAGAAAAAGAAGAGATATCACTATTCGCAAAAATGAATACGAAACAAAAATTGTAGTTCATAAACCTCCTTTAAGACCTTGCACCAGATAAGCACCATATCCATTGATTAGCTTAAGCAATACATACATCCCTTATCTATATGGTGCTAGTTACATCAGGTTATAATTCATCAAAATATAGTAAGGGAAAGCATGCATAACATTTTTCATTTAACTTGTTTTCCTTTACTATATGGATTCACCCCAAAGTTAAAAAAATTTAATATCTTCAACTCCGTGAGAAATTTGATACTAATTTGATTTCACAAATCAGAGGAAGTAAGAAGTTTAGAACACTTAAATTTGTTCATTAACAAACACAGCAACCCTACACACAACACGTTCAAACATGTTGACAACACTAAGAATTAAAAAATCTGGTTTTAGGAAGAACTACACACTCAAATCGTTCTTTCAATTCAAAGGTTTCATACCTTCATAACTGACTTGTAATTCAAAAGTCAGTGATGTTCATCGACAATAAACTAAGAAACACATTTAAAATGACAAACATGACAATTATCATTAACCTTTTCAATGTTTTATTTTATTTTCATCAAATGTGATATCTTCAATTCCCATCCTTCTCCAAATTATTTCATCCTCTTCATCATTTCCAGTTCTTGCAATATTTATAGTAGCGACTTCTTTCCTGTATGTTTCATCATCTAAAGGCATTTGATACAAGTTCCTCGGTGTTGTTTCAACCACAATAGGCCAATTAGGATCTTTCAATGAATTAACATAATAAACTTGTATTACTTGACTAGCTAGAACAAAAGGATTCTATGTTTTAAGCTCGCGTTTTGTATTGACACTAAAAATACCATGATGATCTTTTTTGTAGCCAACACCTTCGTGGTCATATTATACCACACACATTGAAATAGAACAACTCAAACTCCATCTGTATATCAAAGTTCAATAACATTAAAATGAATTTCATAATAGGGAATACCTCTGTCGTTCTCCCCACTTACCATCACACTACTATTTTGACTACATTTAGTCCACTCATGTATCTTTGTGTGAAACCTGAATCTATTAATCTAGTAACCTGAATAACATGTTTATCTGGGGCTCGAGCCAAAGATAGTACATACGGGTTCAAATTTCCAACACTAATCTGGTGCATGGTTGGGATCTGTAATATAAAAAATAGATATATGATATCTCCACAACACGTTTGATATATATAGAGAAGGACTAATATTCAATTATGTTTAATTAAGTTACCTTATTTTTCATCCATTGTGAAAATTCTTCTTAATGAACTTCATCAACCCTTCTAATACCTTGATCACGTAGTAAATCTTTATGCTCACTACGGAAAAGTAGTAATTAAAACCACATTATCAGTGATAGTACTCAGGGAACTTAGTAATTAAAACAACTTTATTAAAAAATCTTCTAATGTATTACCTGGAAAACTCTAGTAACTTGTCACAGTTTTCTAGGACATAGAAAACAACCGCTTTTAAGAGATTTGCATCCAAAAATTTCACTTTCATGCTCCCAAGATGTCGTCTTATATTAGACACAACAGATAGTTCATGTTTATCAGAAGCAAATTTTTTATCATCATTCCTTTCTGGACGATTAAATAAAGTCTCCACGCCCGTCAGATATCTTAAGCAGAAAGTCAAACACTCATCGACCAAATAAGTTTCAGTAATAAACCCTTCTGGACAAGCCTTATTTCCAACATAACTTTTCAATTTCTTGAGATACCTAAATTCGAAGAACATGGAATCAGAAAACTTCAATGATAAATAACGTAATATTCATATTCTTAAGAACTTATAAAAGCAATAATACCTTTGAATTGGATACATCCATTGATATTGTACAGGGCCAGCAACTTGAGATGGCAGATGAACGCATAAGTGAACCATAACATCAAAGAATGATGGTGGGAAAATTCTTTTGAGCTTACAAAGTGGAGTCGCTATTTGGACCTCAAGCATGTTAAAGTTATTTACCTTCAACTCTTTTGAGTATATGTCTTTAAAAAAACTTGCCAAGTCAACAAGTTCTTCAGAAACATGCTTTGGTAGAATCTCACGTACTGCCAATGGTAAGAATTGTTCCAAGAAGACAGGACAATCATGAATCTTCATTCTTGAGATATTGCGTTCACTGACATTGATACACCGAGTCAAATTTGCAGAATAACCATTAGGAACTTTTATAGTTATCAACCATTCACAAAAAGCCTTCTTCTCTTCTAGTGACATTGTGTAGCAAGCAGGAGGTAACATAATCTTACCATTAATTTCTATCAGATGAAATTCATGTATTATACCCATTTCCTTCAAATCAAAACGAGCATTCAAGCCATCTTTAGTTTCTTCCTACCTTTTCCAAATGGAAATTCTTCAAGAGATAGAAGTTGATTTTCCACTTTCTCGTCAGATGGACGTTTTGGTGCAAGTCTTTTTCCAACTTACCATTAAATTGCCTCTTTGCCCTGCGTCATTTGTGATCCGAAGCCAACAAATAACGATGACCCATGTAACTTCTCTTATGGCCATGCTCTAGTCTCAAATGTGAAGTCTCACTAGCACAACACGGGCATGCAAATTTTCCTTTTGTACTCCAACCAGAGAGACAAGCATATGCTGGAAAATCATTTATCGTCCATAAAAGTGCAGCCTTCATATTGAAATTTTGTTTCTTAAATGCGTCATATATAACTACCCCATCATCCCATAACATCTTCAACTCATCAATTAAAGGTCATAATTAAACATCAATCTCATTACCCGATCCTTTTTTACTTGGAATGAGTAAGGGCATAAGCAAATATGGACTCTTCATGCACATCCAAGGCGAGAGATTGTATGGAAATACAAGAACATACCAGACACTATAATTTATATCCGTACTTCCAAATGGATTGAAGCCATCACTAGCCAATCTCAATCTCACATTTCTAAGGTCAGTAGCAAAAGATTCCCAATCTCACATTTTTGGTACATATGGTATGCTATTTTGATATCTATTTTTATGTTTTGATGTTAATAAATAGATATCTATATCTATCTATATATATATATAATAATGATTGATTGCAGGATTATTTCTCCAAAATTTGTTCGTGAGATTACTATTCTTTTTCACCAAAATATAAATGGGCCATGGACAACTTATTCTGAATATCCAGAGGCAGAGTTGAATAATTTATATGCTCAGTTTAAGGATGTAAAATTTGAGTGCTCTTTACCTGAGGAAAACATAAAAAGGCTATCAAAGACTATGTCAAATTCATATTCTCCGATTGGATGTATACTATTAGGTATGGAGTATTTTCTAAATATACGACGCTCAAGGATCGATACGAGCATCCTCTTGAAAATATTACTCCTACTATTTAGAGGGAACCGGTAGATAAAGGGAGTAATCCTGATTGGGCGGTAAGTGTTAGTATTTCAACTTCTATTTGTTATACTTATATATATTAGTGTATACCCGAAATATCAATTATTGTTGCCTTTTCTAATTTCACTGTGCATATGTTTTGTAAAAACAAGTGTCGTAAATAAAGAAAATAGAGCAATCAGTGATCTAAAAGGAACTGGAGGTTCTATACCTATGACAAAATATTGAGCTGAAAAGGTATTTATTTCATACCTCAAATCAATTATTGAGTATTTAACAAATATCTTATCTTTAATTTCATTTATTATTGAAGAAAGACCAAACAGGAGTAGAACCTAGTTCGATTGATTTATGAGAGAAATTTCATATGAAAAGGGATAAAACTTGGAGCACTCAAAAAGCTAAAACTATACGTGTAAGCTTATGTTTTAGGATTCAAAACTTTCAATTATAAATTTTATTACTCAAATAATTGACTTTTTATATAATGACATGAAAGCACGTCAAAATGCATTTATTAATCAAGGGCACACTCCAAATGATTGGGATATATATATCATGAAGTTATAGGAAAGCCAAAACATGATTGTGTACTTGAGATGGGAGCTGGGGTCAAAGTTGCAGATGTTTTTGGATATTCCTCCGCTAATGGATGTAGTAAACGACGTGAAGAGGAACACATCAAAGAAAAAAGAAGATTGGTGCACTTTTGAAAGAGATGCAAGATAAGTTAACAGAGTTCCAAAAATTTATGCCTAGCATAGTTCGAGATTTGTTGCTACAACTTGGAGTTCACATTCTTAAACCTGTTACACAACCAAATGACTCATCCCATACGGTATGATATTCCAACATATGTACTCATAGTTTCATCACATTTTTAGTATTTTCTTTAATGAAATTTTATTTACTAATCATGTTAATTCTTCAATGTTATCTTTTTTACTATGAAGAGGAGTGGCAACAACACACACAATGATGAAGATGGTTCTTTTGGTAATGATTCAGAAGATAATGATGAAGACTATGACGAGGATGATCAACAGTTTACTTTTATTTAGAGTGTTTTTGTATTATGACATTATGAGTAGCAATTTTATTTTAGATATGTATAATAATAATTATTTCAGATATTTTATATTTTGATTACCAACCAAATTCAATTATTCGTCACAGATGACAAACAAAATCTCATTTATTAATTAATAGTAACAAAAACATTCTCGCCAGTTTAACTATTTTTGTGCTGAAATTGTGTGGTCTTTAACATGATTTTTCTTCCCATTTTTCATCAATTCTGACTTAAACATAATAGTCACTAATTAATATATCTGACGAAACTATCTTGTCACTAATACATATTGACGAATATAATCGATTGAAAAAACTAGTCGGTAAAAAAGGATTTACGACGCCTCCTCGCACTGTTTCTTGTACATTTATCAAGGAAACCAAAATAAATAACGACCAGTTCTGTTAATCATAAATATAACTGACGATTAAAACTGGTTATTTACGACGAATTCAAAAAAATCGTGTCATGTATTTAACGACGAAATCAAAAATGTTATCGACTAATTATATGCGTCCCAAATACTAATTGACGAAATATAACCGACATATTTATGTCTGGGAACAAGGTAATGGTGGTTAGGATTCTTAATGAGTAGTCTGGTTTGAGGTGAGTTATGAATGGGAAATTTATAGGGTAATTTGTCAATGGTAGGAGTGGAAGATAGTTGTTGCATAGATGGTTGTGTTTGAAAATGGTCAATATGATCTTCTGATAAGGGAGCTAAAGAGTCCAGGGTAACTGGTATATGGTTTTGATTGGTGACAGAAGGAGAATTTATGTTGAGATTTGGTTGTCTATAAGGAAGTATGGATTCATGGAATATGACGTTTCTTGATACTAATAACTTATGGAAAGTAATATCAAGGAGTTTATATCCTTTGATTTCATATTGGAAACCTACAAATACACAAGGAGTAGATCGAGGTGAAATTTTTTTTTCTTGTATGATGGTGAGTACTGGCATAAGATAGACAGCCACAAATCTTTAGGTGTGATCATAACTGGGAGGTGATTTGTGGAGAACTTCGTAAGGTGATAGATTGTTTAGAATGGGAGTAGGAAAACGGTTAATGAGATAGCAAGCATGGAGTACGCATTCCCCACAAAAATTGAGAGACAAACCTGACTGAAAACGCAGAGATCAAGCAACAGCTAAGAGATGCTGATACTTTATTTCTACATGACCATAGAGGAGAAGTATAGACAGCTAATTTGATGTAATATACCATTTTCAGCAAAGAAGTTTGTCATAACGAACAGTTTTAACACGGAGGAAGAATTGTGTTTCAACCATAGAACAAAAAGATTGAATCAAGGAACGTGTTTCTCCTTTATTTTTCATAAGAAAGACCCATACACAATGAGTATGATCGTCTAATACAGTAAGAAAATATGTATATCCATCATGAGAGGGAGCACTAAGAGGACCCTAAATATTCATGTGAACTAAATCAAAAGGTGGAGAGGCTCTATAACTACTATGTTGGAAGGGTAAGGCTTTTTGCTTGGCAAGGTGACATGTGATGTAGTGTGTAGAGGAAAGGAGTGAAATGGTGGGATGTGTTTGATGAACAAGTTGAAGACGTCCTAAGGAAGGATGACCTAATCTGCAATGCCAAAGATCAATGGAATGTGGTGTTAGGTTGAGATCAGTTGCTGTTATATGAGAAGATGTAGAAGAAGGAGTTATGGTGGATAGAGTGGTAGGAAGAAGATATAAACCTTTTATGAAATTTGGCTAAACCAATCATCATCAGAGATTGTTGGTCCTGAATATGGCACTGTGTGGAAGTAAACATGATGGTGACATGAGAGTGTTTAGTGAGACTTCTAACTGACAAAAGATTGAAAGAGAAACTAGGGATATGGAGCACATTATGCTAAACAAGATTATAGGGAAGTTTAACATTTCCAGTTTGATTAGCTAGGGTATGAGAACCATCAAGTAAAGTCACAGACACAGGGGGAATATTCACTAACGTATCAAACAAGACAGAAGAACAACAGATATGACTACTAGTACCGGTGTCTATAATCCATAAAGAAGATAGAGAATGAGATGATGAATTTTTACCTGAGGAAGTGTAAAAAACAAGAAGAGAAGTAGTGATGAGATTGGCAACAGTTTTAGTGTTTGGAGAGGTGGAAGAAGCTGGTTGTTGGAGGAGAAGCTTAAGACGCACAAACTCGGTAGAGGACAAAGACATGTTGACCGTATCTGAACGACCTTCGGAGATAGAGTGTTAGTCTGGAATTTTATATAGAAAGTTGTTGAATGTTCAACCACTACTGATGCTATTCTTCATCAAACCAACAGCTGAACCAGCAAATTTTGTGGTGCAAGATCCTACTGCATTTCCTTCCTCTCTAGCCTTTTTGTTTTTCAATTTGAGACAATTTTTAATGTTTTGATTTTCTTTCTTATAGTAGCGACAAAACAGATTCTGATTATTGAATTCTTTGCCTCTTGCAAAGCCAGATGCTAATCAAAAACCAATCGAATCAACGGATCTAAGAGTGGAACCTTTCATCTATCTCAAGTTGAACCGCAAACTTGAAAGTAGTATTAATGTTAGGTAAGGGATCCATCATCAGGACTTGAGATCTCACAACATCGAAAGTATCATTCAATCCATGGATGAACCTAACCACAGTCTTGTTCTTGATAAACTAGCATTAGCTTAACAACTTTGCAATTCAATATGCCAGCAGGATTGCAATCACAAGGAGGAATAGGCCTAAACGAGATGTATTCTTCCCATAAAACTTTCAAGTTCGTAAAATATTGTGTAACAGTCGTCTCACCTTGATTGCAAGAAGAAATCCGAGATTATGGATCAGCTATGCAAATAGCATCTCGTTGACTGAATCGCTCAAGCATGTCTTTCCAGGCTACTGCAGCTCTTTCATAGGTGATCAGACTTTGAGCGATATCTTCTGTAACAGACTTGGGAATCTAGTTGAGAAGGACAAAGTTACATCGTATCCAAGAGGAATACGTTGGATCGGTGATTGTCAGAAGAGAGGACGATTCATCGATGAACGGCGCCTTGTTTTTTATGCTCAAGGCCATAGTCATCGAGCAATTCCAGAGATTATAATTTTCATTTGTATGCTTGACCCCGACGATCAGAGCTGAGAGATTGTCGCTGGGAGATATGTAAAGAGGATTGGAAAGGGGGTATGTGAATGAAGTGGTGGTGGATGAGATAAGTGAATAGATCAATGAAGAGGATGAACTTGCTCGAGTCATTTTGATTTGCGATTTGATCAAAAAAAATTCAGATCTGGGAAGAACGAGCTAACTGTGGCTCTAATACCATGATAACTTTAGAGATTGTTATAATTGTATTGATTGATTTAGAAAGTACAGAGAATACATTCTTATATACAGAGCAGAAAATACAGTAGAAGAAAAAGAAGATTACAAGCGAGAAATAAAAAGGCTAACGATCTAATAAATAAGTCAAAGCATCTAACGGTCTTTTTGTTGACTTCGTTACTCTAAATGACCCCCTTAGTGCTATTGAACATAGGTTTATAGGTAGAGTAATGGCGTGGGATGGACAAGTATGGGAAATGAAATAATATAGCGTGCTTTTAGAAATCTTGTTTTCGGCTGTTTTCATCATTTTCATTGTCTTATATGCTTATCCACAACCAACTTAACTTTCTAAAATTTACACTTGCATGCATCACTATTTATATTTATCTACGAGACTTATTTTTCTTGAAAGTAAATGAATGGGTCACTCAGCGACGGATATAAGTGGCTGTCTTTAAGTTAAGTTATCTATACAAAAGAATTTACTGTAATAGTAACATAATATTGGTCCTAATATAGTGATATATGAGTATGAATACTCCTAATATAAAATAGTATAAAAATTACTATATTTTAATAATTTAAGTTATTGAAAGAAAATTTTTATTAATATTTTATATGTAATAAATTGAGGACTGTTAAAATTTAAGATCCATTAATCATATAAATTTCGATACTATCTCAAAATCATTATATCTCACTAATTTCAAAAAAAAATTAATTAATACATATATTATTCACCGACAAAGAGCTACCATTTTTTTGTGGTAATTTGTTTTGTGCTAAACAAAGTGCTACAATGAAATCAAAGCATGTGAAATTGGTGGGTAGATAAAAGAGAGTAGGTTTTGATATTTTGAAAGCATTAAAGAATTAGTGGGTAGATGGGATGACACATGTTGAAGAATGGGGACAGTTTGAAAGGTTAGGTTAAGTTTGCATCACTTTCTTTTATTCTTATTATTATTATTATTATTATTATTATTATTATTATTATTAGTGCGGTTGACGTCGTTTTCATAATTAGCTATCTGTTTGCTTCGCCAAACTGATATATGTTGCTGCCACGCTTAAGTCTCTATTTCTCGCTTGTAAATTTAGTTCTGGATAATTAAAAAGGCTTAGGCAGGAAATTAATCATTTATTAAATTGGTTGGAGTACATAAATATACCTTCCAACTAGTGGCAGATTTATGGCTTTTCTAACTCAGTGTATTTTTCAATTTTGAAGTTTATGTTATATAATTTTTTTTATATTTTTTGATTTGTTATAATTATTTTGATATACGGTCCAATATATTTGAACTTTTATACAATTTGACTCAGTACATTAAACCATTCTGAATCCACCGTGACTCCCAACACACATATGCACCAATCAACGTGGACATCGAAGAAATCATGCGCCATCCCACCCAACCCCTAAACTGAATCACGGAGCACAAATCAAATATATAACTTAAAACGAATATCAATATGTTTTTTTAAGCATCAAGCAAATATTACAGAGCTTGTTTGGATAACAAAGGACCCGAAACTGAATCTAAATGACAAAAAATGTTTAAAGGTCAACTATGTAGTTAGTTGTCTAATTTACATTTCGGTAAATATGTTGATTTTTTAGTAATCTATCCCAATCAAACAATTCATAAAAATAGACAGACTTTAAAAAATTACTGGTGTGTAATTTCACCATTCGAATAATAGTTAAATCATTCGAACAATAGTTGAATCGTACCACAACGCGCTGAATCCAATTGCACATGTACCACTCTAACTTTGGCTTCCTCCCAAATTATAATTTGTAATCTTATGATACCTCCTCTCAATTCATTCATGATGATTGAACTATAAATTTTTAAGAAATTCATATATCGTACGCTGTCAAATAATATTTATCGACATCACAAAACATGCTTCCGATTATTTTTCATCGTGTTTAAAAAATATAATATCAGAGAGATCGTGAATAAGATAATCCAGTTCAATATGGCAAACTGTTTTTAGTATTGTATCCCTAGCATTTAGTTGTTATCTTCAAAATTCTTTAGGAAAAATTCGAAGGTGGATATGATCGGTAGCTTATAGTTTGTGGCATTGAACTGTAAATAAGGGAGCTGAATAATTATTTAATACTTTACTACAAATATGCACATGATTGCCAGCCCAGTATGTAGTACCCTTTAATTCGTGACTTTTCCCACCACCACCATCACCGCTCTAACTAATTAACCAACTATTTCTAATTATTGAATTTTCTAATTAGTTTTGCTGTCCCATGTTAATTTATTAAGGTTTGTTGTCAGTTCAAATTCTGTCTGTCTATATTAATTAGTTGATTAGTCACGTACCTACTTCTCAAACATATCACATGTTGGTTTGCTTTTCCTAGTGCTCTTTCTTTCTTTCTGCAGAAAAGAAGTTTCTTTTTTTTTTTGAAAAAGTGACTCTGTGCTATCCACTTATCAGAATAACACAGGAAAAGTAAAACTCAATTATGTTTACGTGAATACAATCAACAACTGTAGAAGAATGAATAAAAGCATAACTACAACTAAATGAAAGAGAGTGCGTATAGTGGGTAAACACATCCGCAACACGGTTTCCTTTATGAAAGGTTGCGTGATACGAACATCGCGATCTCTGTCGATGAGCTGTTTCGCTTCAAGAATATAGGACAAATTTCTGAAATCATCTGGGGTTCCTTGATCATCCCGAAAATCACACATTTGGAATCAAGTTGGAGATTGACTTTACGAAACCCATAATCCCAAGCAAGTTGCATACCATAAATAGCGCCACGAAGTTCATCTTTTGTAATTGTGCATCTACCCAGATTAGCTGCAAATGAATGTAACACCATACCAGTAGAATCGCAAATAACTCCCTGGACCGCCGCAGTGCTATTAGGCTGAATTACCAATCCATCAGTGTTGACTGTAATATAACCACTTGGAGCTGCATTCCATCCAATAAGCACTTCTTCCCTCACCGAGATTACCTCTAGAAAGTCTCTATTCCCCACTTTCATTGTCTCCCGGACCCCGACGATCCAAAAAAGGACTCGTAGGTGGAGCTGATCGGAGGAAACAGAGACATTCTGAAAGAGAACCTCATTACGATTCTTCCAAAGAAGCCAACAAACGACCCCAACATCAAGGGCCCTTGCCGGATGGGAAATCCCACGGATTAGCCAAGTCTTAAAGTCATCATCAAAAAAATTAGGCCAAATACCGGAACCCAAAATCGGGTGCCAAAGTGCCCTTTGGGATCAAGACCCCAAAGTAGACCATCCTCCTCATCACCAGTTGGAGGCATCATACCACCAATCATCTCTCGAGCTACTCGCGGAAGAAGACCCTCCAAACGCTCCCAATCCCAATTCCCTAAAAAATCCACTACATCATGTACAACCCAACTAGTCGTCGCTCCCAACCTACCTGGATCAACTAACTCTGCCAAAATAACCCCACCATCAATCTAACTATCAAACCAAAAACTCACATTCGGTCCTCCGCGGATGCAATGTTGCACACCTTTTTGAACCACACCGCACATCTTCCTAATACCGCGCTAAAGAGGGGAGGACATTTGTCTCCAAATTAAGGTAAAACCTTGATCGCCTTACTTTGGGTATGACGCCAAGAACTCTCACCCACAAAGCATTAGGTTGCGCCAAAATCCACGCGAGCTTCATGAGATAAGCTTCATTAAACTCCTTAGCCTTTCTCAAGTCGAGACCACCTTGCTCCTTAGACCTGCACAGATTATCCCATGACACAAAATGGGGTTTCCTTCCGTCTGAAAGACTACCTCACACAAAGTTACCGATTTGTTGATCAATTGTTTTACAAATTTCTGCTGGAAGAACTGCTATATGCATCACATAAGAAAGAATATAATTGTGAACCGAAGTGGCTAACATGACAAGACCCACAAGCGATATGGTTTTTCTTTTCCAACCAACCAACTTAGCATCCGTACGATCCAAAACGAATTGATAGGTATCATTGGTAACCGCCCATGAAGGATGGGAACACCGAGATACCGAGCAAGATCCTTAATTTCATGGAAGCCAAGATTGGAATAGATGGCAGAACAGAGACGAGTCGGGACATTTTTAGAAAAGAAAATCCTAGACTTCTCTTGACTCACTACTCGACTAGAAGCAGAGAAGAAACTATTAAGACAGCCCTTAATAGTTCTACACTGCTCCATAGAAGCAGTCCTAAATAAAACAAGATCGTCAGTACAAAAATGATGGGAAAGAGGAGGCCCAGTCCTATCGAGTGAAATGGGACTCCAACTCCCATCATCAAGACAAGAAAGAATGATATGACAAAGACGCTCAATACACAAAGTAAAAAGGTGAGGAGAAAGAGGACATCCCTATCGTAGACCGTGCCCCAAAGTAAAGGAATTGGTCAGAGTCTCATTCCATTGTACTTGCGTTGTTGCCGTAGTGATGCATGCCATCGTGACTTTGATAAACTCATATGGGAATTGTGCTTCAACCAAGCTAACCTTCACAAAGTTCCACTCGACTCTATCATATGCCTTCTTGAAATCCAACTTGATTCCAAGCATCCCTTTACGCCCCATTTTGAGCCTCATCGAGTACATCACTTCCTGAAAATAATGATATTCTCGGTGATCTATCGTCTTGGAACAAAGCTTGTTTGGTTGGGGCTGATAAGCCTGCTCATGGAGCCTTTGATCCTGTTCGCCAGACATTTGGTCAAATTCTTGTAGATGACACTGCACAACCTTATGGGTCTGAAATCCCCATATTCTCTGGTGTCGGGATTCGCTCCGAAGTCCTGAAACAAGCAATAACAAAATCCACAAACTCATATACAACAATATTCCAACATTTCTGAAAAAAAGATAGGAGAGAAGCCATCCTTCCATAGCGATTTAAGCGGCCCCATATCATTGATCGCAGATTGCACTTCTGAATGAGTAAGACTAAGATTATTACTTTCATCCTTTGTTAGAGAGATACGTCCTAGTCCCAAAGAGACCAGTTTGTCACCTCTCCGATGTAAACAAATTGATGAAGTAGTTCCGAGCCATTTTGGCAAGTTCTTCCAGCTCATAAACCCACTCACCAACCGCGTTCTTAAGGTACTTAATCTGATTCCTGCCCCGTCTCCTAAGCATAGTAGTATGGAAGAAATGCGTATTTCGGACACTGTCACGATTCCATTGAAGATTCGACTTTTGCAACCAAAGGACTAATTCCTGCCAAAGAGTATTCTCCAGCTCCACCCGAGTAGTATGTTCCTGTCTAATCGTATGCGCGAACTGTTGTGTTCATTCCTCTTTTCCAATGCAGAAAGCTTCATTTCAAGGTGACGTTTCCTCTGAAAAATATTCCCAAAAGTAATCTTGTTCCACTCAGACAGCTTCTGTTGGCACTCCTGCAAAGACAAAACAATACGCTTTTCGGGATCCATTCGTCTCCAATAATACAATGAAAATTTTCATGACCAAGCCAAGCCACATTGAAATGAAAAGGTCTAACAGAATTAGAAATAGTGGGATTCATAGAAATACTAACTTTAATCGGCTGATGGTCTGATTTCACACGTGGCAAGTGGGAATTAATAGAATCCGGAGAGGCAAACAACCACTGGCCAATAGGCGTCATGTTACTACTTTGCACTGGCCAATAGGCGTCATGTTACTACTTTGCACATGCAGCATCAACAGAGTTGGGAAGAGGGAAGCAGGACGAGAATTTGAAACTAGTGGGGACGTGGAGCCCTCAGCGGTCATTTCTTCCATTAATTCTCGAGCTGCAACCTTCTGAGACTTATTCAGAGTTTCAATATCAGACCGAGTAGTACAGTGAACCGTGGTAAGAGAGGAAGTAGAAATATCTAACTTAATTGGCTCATTTTGGATTAAAGGGACCTTTGTGGGCTTGGTAGAATCAATAGGTTTATCTGAATAAGTTTCAGAAATGCTGCTGGGCTTAGGCTCCTGGCCCACCCCAATAGAATCTTTTGGGCTAGTAGAAGCCCGACCGCCGCTGGTAGAACCCATTAATTTGGAAGAATCTATCGTCATCAAACCCTTAGTTGGAATGGCAACCTTCGCTGATTTCTTACTCTGAATAGACAATGATTGCACCGCGTCACTCAACTTTTGTCCACTTTTTGAATTCCTCAATTTGATATCCGTAGACCTCGCCTCAATAACCGACTCTTTCCTCTTACCCGCTACAGATCTATCCTTACCTTTTTTATCGCATTTCCTATGTTGGAAGCACAATTGTAGGAGCGGATTCCTGTTTTTCGGCCTCCATGATTTTTTGTGGGAATTCAGCCACGGTCCGAACTCCGATCTCTTTTCACTGGTGATCACTGCCTTCGGCCGATGAACACCTTCTTTAGTTTTATTCGGGGGGGGGGGGGGGGTGTGCGAAGCTTCAACCTGAGTCTCAACCGGTTGAGTTTGAGGACAGCTCTCATATTTATGGCCAACCCAACCACAAAAAAAACAAAGAGAAGGGAGGTTCTCGTACAAGACCTCTTTCCAGACATTATCAATGAAAACCCTTGTTTCAACTGCTTGGCGAAGATCAATTTCGATAGCTAACCGGGCAAACTTCCCCCTAGCCGCATAAAGCGTTCTCCGATCAATCCTAACAATCTTACCAATCAAAATCCCCTACCCAATTAATTTCTTTATAATAATATTGGATTAGAAACTTAGGGAATCTAATCCAGACCACCATTCTAGCTGGCAAATCATCAACCACTCTGAAAGTTGGATCCCAACCATGACATACCAAATAGTGCTCAAGGATCATCCATGGTCCTCCTGTGAGTACAAACATAATCTTGGGGGTTCTCAAACGACACGAGGAAAACTTCATGGGTGCCACATAGCTCTCAGACGATCGTACATGTACTGGATATCAATGTTGTTCCCTAGTGGAGCACAAATCCAAGCCCGGAGCTCCCCTGAGATATTCAAATGACGAAATCCATTTTTATGGCTTAACGCAATATCATTACCTCCCACAACAATATCGGTAGATTTGAGAGTGAATGACGGATTGAAGTTCCCTTCCCACAGCAAAAGCATAAGACACTCTATCTCCTCTACATGCTTGCTCCCCTGGAATAATTGTAGAAGTAGATGGGTTCACCTTTTCAGTCAGAACTGCATTAGATCGACATGAAGCTTCCAGTGGTCGGACGTCAGTCGGCACCAACGATGGAAGTTGAAATTTCGTGGAAGAGGGAGAAGACATGAGAGAAAAAGTTGAAAATTTATTTCCTTGAAAGATGAAAATTGCTTTTTGTGTCAAATAATCGTTAATGTTCAATCTTTCCTCAATCAGGTGGACCCCCTCCCCTTATTTATTCATCATTATCACTAATTAATCCTTCATTACTTCACTTCTCCTTAGTTTTATCTCTATCTTTTTAGGCCTCTCGTCTTATTGAGTAATGGGAATTTTTATGATGAGATGATGAAAACCATTTAAATTAAACATGATTAATCTGAATTGTTCATCTGATTATAATGATTTTATTTTCTTTCTATTTAATTATTCATAATCGTTCATCTGATCATTAATTTTAATAATCTTATTTTCTTTTTATTTTATTGAAAAAAAAATTTCCTAATTTTCTCCCCTAAGAGACTATTGTAATTTTTTTTATTTTTTAGACATTCTTCTTCTTCTTCGCCATCCATTTATAAAATTGTTTGTTTTTGCATATTTTTATCTTTGTTATGAATATTATAATTATGTGTATGAATGCCCATTTGTAACTCCTACCTTTGTAACTTCTATACATTGAACATGAAAATGAATATCCTATTTAAGTGTAGTTATACTAGTGATGTATAGGTTATGAATTCTAGAGCCTATAAATAGTGCTCTCTCTTGTACCATTTTCACACCTCAATAAGAAAGTACTTCTCCTCTCATGTTCTTGTTCTCTTTTGTTCTTAGTTTTATAACACGTTATCAGCACGAAGTTCGTCGTCGAGCAATCTCTTGTAATCATACAATGAGAGATTACTTTTAATCGTGAGATAAGCGGTGCACGCGGAACAATACAATTCCGCCCGCCATATGGCTAGTAAGATTTACGCTTTTGATGCCCGTGATATGGCCAATGAGATTTATGCTCTTGATGCCCACGATATGACTAATGAGATTTACACTCATGATACTCGCGTTTTGAAAATTTATTATTTACCTATTTGGTATATGCGTGGGTTACAGTTTACTTTCGGGTGCATGAAATTTGCATAATACATGCTGGCGTTATTGTTCATTTTTCTATAATATTTCTCATACTTATTTTCAACAATCGGAGTCATTGTTCTTTATCATCATGCACATCAATCACTTACATTACTACTAGTTTAATATAATTTAATTTCCTATTTATGGGTTGCTTACCATTTGAATAGTATGGCCGAATAATTCTTCATTGATTTCTACTTTATTGTGCTTTATGTTTTTATTTTCTTTATATGACCTTATTATTAAATTTATGACCTTACTATATTTTTTTTAATATGAGTTAACATTTTCTTCCTTACAATCATAATTATTCACTTGTTGTGACTTTTCAAATTTATGACTATATTATATTGATATTTATGTTATCAAATATCCGTTATACTTATTATTAGTTAATGGTTTATTACTAATTTTATATGAGTTTATTATCAAGTTAATGATATTTTATTTATTTCTTATAATATATTGAATATTTTGTAATTTGAGCCCCTCCATGTTTCGGGCAAGTTTCACCATTCATTGGCATTGGAAGCTAAAATTCATTTATAATGGTATTCGTGAAACCATCAAACACGATAATAAAACATCTTCTCAAGATAAAGCCATAGCTTTAATCTTATTCGCCATAATCTTCATGAATGGTTGACAAAAATGAGCAACGACTCATGTATCTTGTGGCGTAATGTCAAAGCCATGTATGACCACCTCAAGTGGCAAATTTCCTTAAAGTGTGATACGATTAAAGTACCAAGAGACAAATATTCCAAGGAAAAGATCGAATATCTTATATGTCTCAAATGTTTGGTGGTCCAATGAGACACCATATCACTCCATGAAGTGAATTATTATATTCATATATCCACAAAGTGACAAATATATACATACATACATTCCCACAAGTGTAAACACCAATACACGATTGTGGAGGAAAAGATCTATTATTTGGCATGGTCATGAATTTTGAGAAATACATCTTTTATATGAAAGAGAGTTGTAAATTGATGTTGAACAATTTCAATCACATAAAAGGGGATACATCCATCAATTTTATTTTGATGATCATATACAAATGATATTGCTTCATAAGCCATCAAATGTGCAAAGACTTATTTGTTACATTTTTTTTAGCACATGGAACAAGTTATTATTGTTGTTTCTATATGGAACCTTTTCCTTGGTGGTTGTACATTTATATTGTGAAGATTATTCATCCCATAATTGGTGACATGGATGGTTAAGACGACTATGATGGAGTATCTCTATTTATCATTTGTGCTATTCATCATTCTCTTGCAAAATGAGTATTGCCATGATGAGAAACGACATAATACATTGTGATATATAACTCATCGATAGTGCACCATATAACGAGTAGTACAAAATCACTCAGAAGCTTTAGTAGAGCTATTGCATTATTCAAGAAGGAACAAGATCCTTTTGATTTATATATTGATGATCACAAGGGAGAGGAACGATAATGTGGTATATGACCATGAAACTATTAAATGTTGTCCTCCAATTTGTACCGGACATATGTGATCATGATTGAGATACATATCAATGTACACTATAAGTTTACTCGTCATGACAAGTATTATCCGACATAACCGGTGTGACCATCCCGGTCCAATCATAATGTGAATCGATAAGTACCTCTATGGATAATGTTGTGCACGAGTTCTCAACTTGGGTATTCTAAAGAAATGATTCTTAAGGTTATAGGGATTTAAGTAGTCCTTGTGACTCTCCTACTTCCCGGGAACACGAACGATTTTTCGTTCGTCAACAAGGTTTCGTTTCTAGGAAAGCATTTTCACCTTTTCGTTACCCATTGTTGGGTGAATCTCCAACACAACATAACTCATTTTTGGGTTGCTTATTCTTAAATAGAGTTGATTGTTTGGATAATAATCAACTAAAGTAAGATAATTTATCTTATACAAACAACAAAACAAAGGGTGATGTGTGTGGATCTATACACTCAACATGTGGATCAATTATTTTAATTGATGTATCAACTAGAAGGTCACATGTATATATGAAAGCAAACTATAATTTGCGAGATTGCTAGTTCAACCATTTTGGTTATGAGCATATTTTCATGATTATCCAATAACGAAAAATATGTCATTGAGACGAACATTTTCCATTTATATTATTGTGAACATGTCATTTACATGAACAACACAAATTCGCATTACGCCAAGAAATTATTATGAATTCCTCCATTATATGTGGTTTTTGGGTCAAAACCTTATACTTCCCATCATTGGATATATGGATGTGATAAATTGCTCCACCACAATTTATTAGGATGAGTTCTCAATGATGATTTGGAAATTATGTTGATTACGAGTTCATCGATGGTAAAATATTTACATCGTTGTCATGAAATTTTGATGACTCGTTTGGAGGTTTATCATTCATATAATCGTAATTCTCAACATTATGTGAAGAAAATCAAAGGTTGGCACAGAGATTAGATGAATAATCATCATATCATTTTGATCCTCGCACTAAACAATGTGAACGTGAAGTTCGAAAAATATATAATTCATCATTTGCTAGACACTTTACTGACCCAAACAGAGTAAAACTCTCATGTGCCAACTCGCAATGCTCCAGTGAAAATGATGTTGACATTGGGCAATCTAACATCACAACTGAGTCTAAAACCCGTATAAAGCATGGTAGACCACACGATTCCAAAGAAAAAATTTCCTCAAAAGTGAAATGGAGCTATAGATCCGGATGGTCAAATTGAGGTTAAGATTATTTAAGCAAACACCACCAAGAGAAATAAATAATGTGCTCAAGAAGAGTCTCGTAATTTGAAAGATATGAATATATATCTCAATTATCTATATCTTGGATGGAAAATATTGGAACCCCAATGAAGTCAACGTCGATGAAATTTTTGCGTATAGTGCAACGCTAAATATGATAGTTGAAAATGAGGATCGTGGGCCAAAATGCATGCAAAGAAAGAAATGATTGGCTGAAAATTTTTCAATTGAGGCAAAACTAAATTCCCAAGAAAAATGAAAAGTTTTAAGACATAAAGTCTATATATGAAGATGCCAAGCAAATGAGACACATGTTTATCTCATTATAAGTCTTATGAGACATCTCATTTTGAAAGGTTCTATCCAACAAACCTATAATATTTTAATTATAAGAAAATATATTCTCATGTGGTGGTTGCAATTACTTTTCATTATTCGATTAGTCTGGCAATTTATGAAGGGAAAGAGTTTGCCCCTAATGGATATCCTTGCAACCTATATGTATGGTTTGCATAATTAGAATACATATGTGTATATGAAATTCCCTCGAGGATTTATTTTGCTATAAGCAAACAATTCAAGTTCGCGTGAACGATATTCAATTATATCCAATTGACGTCATATGAATTGAAAGATTGCGAGACATGATACATTTAGCATATCATACATTTCTTTATGCATATAATTTCTTCTTCATTTCAAGTTGATTTTTTGAAAAATCATCTTTGTCATATTTTATGGTTTCAAAATTCTTACCGAAATTTTCTTAATTTAATTTTATATTTTAAAATGTGTTTCATTTATTTTGACATAATTGGATGTGATAATCTTTTGTTACATAGATGACATACACTTTATTGAGACTCTAAAGAGTTTCTCAAAGCAATCAAATATTGATTAGCTAGAGTTCGAGATGGAAGATGTGGAAGATTACCACTAACTTGCCAACCGTGCATCTCTCTCGAACATGATTTTCGTATATCATCAATGATATACTAATTATATCCAACAAAAAGTTATATGGATATGACATGGCTATCGGTGCTCGGATGGTAGTCGATCACTATGTGACTCTATGTCGAGTTTAATCGACCTTTATTATAACACAAGATGTACTCGGTTTTGAAGTAGTAATCTTGGTCATATTTGTGTTGGTTGACCATAAATTGGTCTCATGTGATAATTTTACCACTTGGTGGGCTGTGAAACCAACTTATAAAGCTACACCACCATTTCAAGATCTAATCCTATAAATCATGCATGATATTTCTTTTGCATATATCCTTGAGTTGCAAGAAAATGTTGCAACGTGATGTGATGATTATATACTCTTTTTCCTTCACTAGGTTTTTATCCCATAGGGTTTTCCTAGTAAGGTTTTAATGAGACATATTTTCATCAAATGGTCATCCAAGGGGAGCGTATTATAAATATTGATTATGTATGACCATTGATCATATTACATGCATACATTAGATTCAAAAACTCCAATGAGTTGGAAGAATATTTTCATGAGTTGACATACTCTATAAACAAGTGCGCTTAAACGATAATTTGGTTGATTTAATCACCAAGGCTCTCCATACATCAATTTTGGAGAAGTTATTACAACAATTATAGTTCGACGAATGAAGGATCTTAATTGATTTCATGATGAGAGGGAGTCAATACGCACTGCACTCTTTTTTCCTTAACTATGGTTTTTCCCATTGGGTTTTCCTTGTAAGGTTTTTAATGAGGCAAGTATCAAAAGCGTATTCGAAGAATAATGAATATTTTTAACTAATGGTCATTCAAGGGGGAGTGTTATGAATATTATAATTATGTGTATGAATGCCCATTTGTAACTCCTACCTTTGTAACTTCTATACATTGAACATGAAAATGAATATCCTATTTAAGTGTAGTTATACTAGTGATGTATAGGTTATGAATTCTAGAGCCTATAAATAGTGCTCTCTCTTGTACCATTTTCACACCTCAATAAGAAAGTACTTCTCCTCTCATGTTCTTGTTCTCTTTTGTTCTTAGTTTTATAACAATCTTATTATTTGTTATCTTCCATGATTTTAATTTTCTTTCAATAGTTTTTGTGATGAATCTCGATCAAGTACCCAACTCTTAGTCAAATAGTATTATTTTATTGTACTCCTTAACTGTATAAAACTTCACCCAAACTAGTTCATCCAGTTTCAATAAATTAGTCAATCCATTCGCCCATTTACAGTGCACTAGTCCACTCATCCAACCACTTACAGTGCACTAGTTCACCCACCTACCAATGAACTAGTACATCCAGTTACAGTTAAATAGTCTACCCACTAACAGTGAACTAGTCCCCCCATTTACCCACTTATAGTGGACTAGTCCACCCATTTGGAACAATGCACTAGTTCGCTACACATGCAACCACAAACAAATCCATGTCGGTTGTAGTAACCAAATTTTGTTCAGGTGAAGAATTCGTGCCAGTGTCATTTCCCTTAATAGTCGTAGCATCTCTAGCAAAGATTTAGCGTCAAGATTTTACTTGTTGCGAAGTTTATTTGCTTAAATTAATCAAAGTTCACACTAGAGGAGAACTTGGTAGTCAAATAGTATATTTTCGAGATGTAATTACGTTACGGATTTTTCTAAGCCGATTTTGTTTTAGATCTTTTTAAACGTAAATGGGTGAAATGAGTGGACCTCAAGTCCACTATCTCAAAATTCAGCAAAATCCCTTATCTCGAAACTATTTATGTGTGCGACCCAGTTTGATATCGGGCTCAATTTCATGTATAATTTCGGGCCCAATGTTGGGCCCGTTACTGTTATTAATTAGCAAGCTGCCACCTCTTCTTTTTGTCAAGAGACATTGCAATGTCTGATTGGTTTAGAAGGAAGGTGAAAGCCCTTTTTTGCATTTAAATCGATAACAAAAAATCGACAAAAGGAGGAGCATGAATTTTTCTGAATTCTTCCCCAATTCTCCCCAAAACCCCAAAAAAGAACAATACACCAACGTCAAGCATTCAAAGTCCCAAGAAATTATTACAAAACAGTAAAAAAAAAAGGTTTCACAACATCATATGTCGCCCTCCACATAGAAGCCGATAAAGGAGTTTGTCGTCACTCACGATAGGCGCCGCACCCGAAACACGAAAAAGGTCATTTTTCATCCTCTTTACACCTTTTGCACCCACGACTAAGTAACTTTAAAACTATTCCTAGTATGATACCAAAATCAAGCTAAACATGAATTTTCTATCAAACATTGTTGCTAGAAATTTATCAAAAGTGGTAAAATAATCAATGTTTTCAAACATAAAATCATTTTCGCTAACATTTAAACTACTAGTCCAGCTTCGATAACAAAACAGTCAAATTTTTTTCTTTCTAGTCAATAACAAAACTAACATTACCTATCCGACAAAATCAGAATAAAATAAAACGGAGTATTTACCTTTCTCGTCTGCGTGTTCTTTAGTCGGCGGGTCCGTCGGCGTCGGCGACTTTTTCCAGCATCTTCTTCTTCCTCTCCGTCGATTCCCAACCCAAGTAGAAAACAAAAAAACAAAACAAAAAGGTTAGAAAAACAATGTAAATAAAGTGTCAACCCTAAAACTACATATCGGGGCTTGCATGTCATTGGATGGCTCGCCGGATCATCCGACGACGATATGCAAGCCTGGATCTGGGCGAAATCATAAGAAAAGTGAAAAAGATGAGGGTTCCAAAGTTTTCTTTACCTTTTTTCTTCTTATTTGTTTTCCTTCTTCTTCATGGGGCGTTGTAGAGGGTGAAGTAAAAATGGAGGCGGCACCTGCCGTCGTCCGAGAGAGAGACTAGGGGCCAGAGAGCAAGCCGAGAGAAGAGGAGAGCGACAAGGAAAATAAGAAGAGAAGGAGAGGACAAAAAGAAAAACAAAAGAGAAGGAAGAAGGCGACGGCCTCCGCTGCTGTCGCTGTCGTTGTCGCCGTCGACGAAACTGAAAGGGAAGAGAGGGAAGAGAAGAAGGGGAGGAAGAGAAGAAGAGGAGGATGAGAAGGGAGAAAAAGTGGAAGGGAGAAGGTCGTGGCGACGCAGCCGTCGTGGGCGAGCGGAAGCGGCGACGTGACGACGGAGAAGAGGCGGCCGAGAGGAGGAAGAGGAGGAAGAGACGAAGAGTTTTAGAGAGAGGGCAGAGAGATTGGGGGAGAGAGAGGAGGAAGAGAGAGAGAGTGGAGGTGTAAAATGAGTTGTTTTCAGTTTAAGAGGCCCTTTTATGCGACCGATTAGAGTTAGATGGAGTTACGAAATTGCCCCTTGAGTCCCTTCTTCAGCGCGTAGACCTCCAAGGGTAATTTCGTCTTTTCAATTTTCTAGTCGACTCGTCGGTAACCAGTTTGACGGGTTTGGCCCGCGGGCTGCCCTCCTATTACCCGCCAGTTAGGTCCGTTTGTTCGGTTGGGTCCGGCTCGAGCTTGGGATTGATTCAGAAAGGCCAAGCCTTTAGTTGATTCAATTATATTAATATCTCATTAAGGTCATATTAAGGGTGTGATAAAACTGAAATAAGTGTGGAATAATAACAAACTAAACGTCATAACTTCTTTAATCCTATTCGATATTTATAAGTTAACATTGTAAATTTAAAAACTCGAAACTTTGCAATTATTTGAATTGATGTAGCACTTTAATTAACATTAACATAACGACAATAGAATTACCAAATCACAAAAATACTTGTTACATGTTTATTTAAATGTAGGTTCGTTACCCATCTCATAATGCGTTTTTAATTAGGCAAATCAAGTTAATAAATATAAATTGATTAATTCGTCATTTGGAAAAAATTGTGAAAATTCCTTAATAATAACCCTTTGAAAATATTATAGCAACGTTATATGAATTTCATGTCCGCGACAAGAGTTTGGGATTTTTGTAGAATTATTAGTTAAGTTAATCATAAGTGGGAATAAATAAATATCAAAATTATAAATCATTATAAATCTTTATTGCTCCGCTAAATGTTATAAATAATAATAACCGGATTCCGAATCAAGAGGTTCGTAAGTAACTATATTAAAACGTGTATTTCTAATTCTTCGATCAACGTATCCGCACCATCGATTTCGAAATACCGAAACATGAGGGTTTTCTTTGTAAAAATTCGAACATCAAAATAACCAAATAAATGTCTAACGAAAAACGAGGACGATTATGTGATTTTCACAATAGTAAAGCTAACGCAAAATCTTCAAATCAACTTTTCCAAAGCGAACACGTGGACTTTGATCCGAAAGAATTGGGTACGTACGCAGTCGTAAGGCTCGAGTCCAAACAATTAAATAAAAAATATCCAACTAAAGAATATTTACCAACATAAAACGAAATTTCCACAAAAGTGGGAATTCGTAAGTCCAAACAATTAAATAAAGAATATCCAACCAAAAATATTTACCAGCGTAAAACTAAATTTCCACAAGAGTGGGGATTCATAAATCCAAACAATTAAATAACGAATATTCAACTGGACATATTTATCAACATAAAATGAAATGTCCACAAGAGTGAGAACTCGTAAAGACTTACAATTGAATAAAAATATTCTCTAATAGTTTTTACATAACCTTTCACATCCAAACTAAAGCATAATTAAGCCACTAAACTAAGCGCCAATCGATTGGTTGCCGCCAGCAGTGAAACTAGTTTCCTCGAACTCGAATTTGTCGGGACCAAAATTTGAACGCTTCAACTTAGAAAGCTACAACCGTCACAATTTAAACCGTCTCGTTGCTTAGGGTTACTCTATCTAAGACATTAACTGGTTGTTTGGATGATTTATTTGCAAATAACTCACCAAATAAAATGATACAAATAATGAAATAGATTCTTAATTGATGGATCCTACTTATATAACCTGAATGTCACACCAAGTATATATGTATGGGAGTGGGTGCTAGGCTAATATGAGGTGGGTTTTTCAAATTATTTATTTATTGTATAATTTTCTTTAAAATAGGTTATTGATATTATTAAAATTCATGGTCAACTATGTTTATTACGTTAAAAGAATTTTTAAAAAGATTACAACTCACAACAGGGTGAAGTACGAACACACAATGTGTTCATGAATGCCAATATATTTTTGTTATCAGTCATCTCAAAAGAAAATTTTAAAATAAGACTTACAACTCAGCCACTAAAGAAGACAAAGTAAAAAATAAAAACATCCAACAAAAATTCGAGACAATAATACAAAAAAAGAACATAAGACAAGAAACAACTGCCATGGCCCAAACAGGATGGTCATCCAAAGCATCAAGGGTTAACTGCTCGTATAAGTCCACGTCGACAAACTACTCCTCGAGACAAGACCTAGTGCTCAGACTTGCTAGTCGCAGGGTTTTTGAATGTTCTTGAATACGAAATAGATTCTTAACTGACGGATCCTACTTATATACCTTGAATGTCACACCAAGTATGTATGTATGGGAGTGGGTTGTTGGCTAATATGAGGTGGGGTTTTTAGATTATTTATTGATTGCGTAATTTTTTTTTAAAATGGGTTATTGATATTCTTAAAATTCATGGTCAACTATGTTTATCCCATTAAAAAAAAATTTAGAAAAATTACAATTCACAACGGGGTGAAGTATGAACACACAAACAGATCGTCAATACCAACATATTTGTGTTATCAGTCATCTCAAAGGAAAATTTAACTCAGCCACTAAGGAAGGCAAAATAGAAAATAAAAACATCCAAAAAAAGTTCGAGACAATAATGCAAAAGAAGAACATAAGACACAAAAAAACCGGTGCGGCCAAACAGGGTCACCCAAAGCATCAAGAGCGAAGGGACGACCATCTGCGCATACAAGTCCAAATCAGCGAACTACTCCTCGGGGCAGGACCTAGTGCTCAGGCCCAGTGGTATGTTTTTTGGGTGTTCTTGAATACCTTCTAACGCTGTCACTTGTTCTTCTTCGCCGAGCCGCATGCAGGACATCTACTCCTCGTTCCACCGCATCATCCTCTCGTCCTAGCATAACCATCAACATCATCGATTTGCGACCGAGAGAAGGAAGCAAAAACCCTAGTCGTCACTTTGTAATCTCTAACACTTGCGGAAACTTCTCAAAAGGAGAGATAAAAACCGGAATCGCAACTTCAACATCACTATTATTGCTTAGAATCTCACCGTTATTGTCTAGAAAGTTGAACACTTCAACTTAGAACACCACGGTCGCCACCGTTTAGACCTTCCTATTGTTTAGGGTTTCTCTATTTTGGGTTATTAAAAGGTCGTTTGGATGAGTTTTTTTCAAATGAGTTATTTCGAAGCAAAATAATGCATTATATGGGAATGTGATATTCTTGAAGGGCAAAACATTTGAATGGTAAGAATTATCTTGTTTGGCTAACACACAAAATTTGAATTATAAACTTTAAATTAAATTATTTCAAATACCACATCCATAACCAAATATTTGAAACAACTCAATTCGAATTATTTCAAATATTATAATTTAAAATACTATATTTTTTTCTAATGACAAACAATACTCAAATAATTTAAATCAAAATATTTTATTTAAATATTTCGAACCGGAAATTTTTTATTTGTTTATTTAAAAGTTGATAGAGTTAGGTGGATTCCGCCTTTCTTTGTATGCCTTGTGGGTTAGTTATTATAATGTGCCTTCCTCTCTTTTTTCCATTCAAAATCTTGTACGAAGAAAAGGAGAGAAATAAAAGAAGAAACAGATAATGCCTCTCTGCCTACCACATTGGTCTCTGGGTGTTGTTTGTTTTCACAAGCCCCACCACACCCACAATTACCCACCTCTCGTCTTCCTCTTCTTTTTAAGGTTCTAGAAGTTTATTAGTTCACCAAACCAAATTCAATCCATCCTTTCACCATGCAACTTGGTTTTACACCATACAATATTTATTTGTTTCTAGAAGGTTTGTCTTGATAGAGATTAGGATATGGTTTGACGATGATAGTGATATATGGTTCTTAAAAATGTTGAGTGCGAAGATCATAGTAAACAGAAATTGAGTTTAAAGTTTGGAAGGATGGTATATACATATACATATTAAGGGTTCATAAGGATTAGTTTTTTCTTAAGTGGATTGGAAACACAATTTTATATGTAATTTTTAAATCTAAATTTCTTTTAACAATTTGTTCTGATTTTAACTTTATTTTTTACATTAATTTTAACTTAATTTTTGTATTAATCGTGATTTTTTAAATGAAAATGCACAATCATTTTGTCACTTCTGTGATGACACCACCAATTTTATATGTAAGTGTTGAAAAAAATTATTTCCCAATTAGCTGGGCTATAAATTCACAATTCATTATATTAATTATTATTTTTGTATGTACAATTTATAAATAATCAAGTCATAAAGCTCATGATTACTAATCCAACCCCAATGTGAACTAATCAAGTGATACTACATATTTGCCATCTAAGGGTTTATGCGAGCCATTTTTGTAATGTATATAACAATGTTTGAAGATGTGGTCCCGAACACACCAAAACAAATACACACTTACATATTTTTCTTATTGGGAATTTGTGAGGCTTCTCGTGAGAAGATTTAAGGCTATATGATTGAGGAATATTACAGAATCTTTCGAATTATGCTCGTTGTAGTATCGTCTAGTTGTTGATAGTCTAAATACTATTTCTGCAACAAATTTCAGATGATAAAACATAAATCCACATATTTTTTACATCTATATACCTTTGATAATCTAACAAGATGTTAATTTTAGAAAATTGTTTATTTTAACATTGGATTGACGGTTGAAAACTTGAAATTTCATCATCACTTAATGCAATGACTGTGGGTATAATTATATTTTTGAATTAGTGGGAAACATCTTAATGCGTAGAAGATTCAATATGGGATATGGCCATATGCCGGCGTATGGGAAATGGAGATTTAATCATGTTAGAGTTAGTTAGGGCAGTATGTATCAAGTTTGGTTTATGCTAATTAATTATATATGTGCCATTTTATTTTGTCGGATGCGTTTGGTAGATTGAGACATTCTTGAAAACATGTACTTTGTTATTGGTTTAATTTTCGTCCTAATTTAATATTTTCCTCAACAATCATTGTCCTAACTGGGTTCAACTTTTCCTCTAGGTGGTTGCCCTTTCTTTCTTTTCTGCTTCCTTGCAAGGATTTATTATTGCGATTACAACCTTTTCTTTATGAACTTTATGAACTCCATTTCAAACGGTTATTATTAGTACAAGCCTTAAATTATTGCTAAATATCTTTACTAGTTACAAATTTTTATTTATTTATTCGGAAGTATCGATTCGTAATACGTAGAGAGATAAAAATTACATAAAACCCTTCTTAAAAAAATATAATAAAAAAGAGCCAGTAAATAGAAAGTGTCTAAATAATAAAGAATTTCTCATGCCATTATATGAGCGATACAACAATTCAAACAAAAAATATAATAAATCAAAATTAAAAGTAAAGATCATAACAACGTGCGACATTCTGGAAGGAGCTATCCAACACGAATGTTTGGAGTGGCCGAGTTAAATATCCCCACAGCTTCCGCATAATCTGAAAATGCTCCAGATGTCGGACTCTATTAACTATCATACTGTTCATTTTTAGTTTTGTTGAGGATTAATTTTTGAATTATGTAATTTACTTTTTTATAATATATATTTGTGACGGAGACTTCGATACATATATGCATAAAATATATTTAATACTAAAAAGTAAAATATTCATTCTAATAATTTAAAATCGAAACAATAAATTCTAAACACCTCACATACAACCTTAAACACTAAAGAATAATGTTAAACCCTTAAACACTAAATTCTAACCCTCAAACATTAGATCATAAAACATGATTTTTAATCGTACTCCAAACTCTGACTTTTCACTATAAATCTAAATTAATTAATATAAAACCATTAATTAGATTCTAAACACTTATCACTATATCCTAAACTCTAAATACGAACCTCAAAACTCTTAATTTTAAATATAATATATAGCAAAAACATGATAGAGTATACCATCTACATATATATATTGGAATCTTTATTACTTTGACCAATTATGTGACTCCGACAAAACATGTTTAGTTTAAACTTAATTATTTATAATGAAATTAATTTGTTTTTTTTAACTCTGATATCACAAAGAATTATATCTAGCAAAAAAGTGAACAGGTACCAATATTAATAGAAAAATGAAAAAAATAATTACAATTTAGGCTCAACACTATTTTAGGAGATTTAGTAATATTTTTAAAAAAATAGTGCTTGTGTTAGTGTAAGTGTAACTCAAAATTTTAGTTTTGAAATATTATCTATTTTAAATAGTAATATTCGAGTTTAAGAAATATCTAATATTTTTTAAACACATACAAAAGTACTAAATTCAAAATGCACATGATGGTGCTTTGCTACTGGTTGGTGAAGTTTTGGTCCCCACATTAATTCATATCCAAAATCCAACAACACCTTCTATTCAATTTTTCCAGACTGATGAAAAGGGCCAAGTACAAAATCTAGTCCCAAAAATACACTGGGAGAAATTTAACTACCAAAAAGAAAAAAGATTGAAAATTTGGAATTACTAATATTGAAATCTACTTTGCAGCTCACCGGCACCGGAATATTGGCAACGGCACTTCCCTGAAAAACCCAGCTGCCAACACACGCAAACATCCTTCGCCGCACCGGAAAACTGAATTATTGGCCCAAACTGATCAAGCTTCGACTCGGCCGAGTTGCCAGAAGAAGCAGAACTCGGCTGCGAATAAGGAGAAAGCCCAATTGTTAGATCCAAATTCAATTCATCTCGTTGGCTTCGAGTACCTGCCGCTGCTGCGGTGGCGGTGGGCCTCTGCGGCAGTTCTTCGTCGGTCGTCATGCCGCTGCTTGAGCAGTTGTTTTCCTCCACGGACTCTGCTTTCACGGTTTGTAATTTGAAATTCAGGATGCCGTTGTTGGTTTTGAAATCCAACTGTATTGGCTTCGCCGGAGGAGCAACGGTGGTGGCGGTGACGGCTCCGGTTGGTTTCTCGTTCAGGGGACGGTGGGTCTGCGGGTCAATCCCGTGGCTCAAAAGTTTTCTCTTGATGTGGGTGTTCCAGTAGTTCTTGATCTCGTTGTCTGTTCTTCCTGGCAATCTTCCGGCAATCAACGACCATCTGAATCAAAACAGAGTTGATAAGAAACCAAACTCTAGCAAAATATAAAAATAAAAAATGAAACAGAGGAATGGAAATAAATATAATGACTCACTTGTTTCCGAGCAAGCTGTGGAGCTTAATGATGAGTTGATCCTCTTCATCGGTGAAATTTCCCCTTTTGAGATCAGGCCTCAGGTAATTTATCCATCGAAGTCTGCAACTCTTTCCACATCTAAGCAACCCTGTCAAGACACATTTAATTAACAAGCTGAAGTAGCCACAAACAGAAAAGGATGGAACTTCACTTGTGGGGATTTGTGTGTTATGCAAACTAACCAGCAGATTTAGGGAGGGAGCGCCAGCAACCTTCGCCATGACCGCGGATGTAATCGATGAGACGCTGGTCTTCTTCTTTGGTCCAAGCGCCTTTGTTGGTATGAGCCTTCTCACAACAAGGAGACCTTCCCATGCTCTTATTTGTTTTTGTTTAATTTCTCTTCTGTTGCTTGGGAGCAAAAAATGTCTAGTTGCAGCAAGCAGTTTACACCTAGTTTTTATATTTTGCCTGACAACTGTTCGAAGAAAAGCCTGAAAAAGAGAAGGAAAGAATGGTAATGGATCCCTGTTTGGGGATTATAATTATAGAGAAGGGAGAAGAAGAAGTAGAAGAAGAAGTGAAAAGGAAAATCTGTGGTGAGAGGAGATTTGACCGAGTTGGTGAGGAAGAAAGACAAGTGGTTGCAGATAGGGGGCTGGGATTTGGTAGGTAGCTCTACTTTTACGTCAGATTTTCCCCATTCATTTCCCTGCCTTTCCTTGCTTTTCTCTGCACTTTCCTTTCTCTCTCTCTTTTGCCCCTTTTTGTTTATAGAAATTGCAAATTAGTCCAGAAATTAGACATTTTCATTTCCTTCTTTAGGCTTCTTCTTGCATGACCAGGAACCACGTTTCTTGAGTAGGTTGACAGATCCTTCTCGTGAACCTGGGTGAAAAAACGTGAAGGTAAGAAACCAAAAACAAAAACAGCAATGAACACTACAGTTCTGTAGGCATCCACATGTTAATTAGGTAACTACAGTTCTAGTAGATGTTTGAGAAAGCATGATTTCCGAACCTAATCTTATGTTATTAGGTAACTATAGTTCTTTAGGCATCCACATGTTAATTAGGTGCATGCATATATTCACATGTGCACGTTATTAGGAAATGTGCGTGTGTTCCTAATCTTTCAACATTAATTTTTTCTTAACAATTTGAATTATTAGGATGCAACAGTTTTTGATATGGTATCAGAACATTTATATCAAATGTTCATGTCTTCAAATTTTCACTACCCCAATATTAACAGTTGATTTAAGCACAAACTATCATAGACATGTGCAAACTTCAACCCAGTAAGTTATCTTTCGTTTGAAAAGCGAGTGCTAAAATATAATATAAAATTCATTATTAACTCTCTTCTAATAATTTGAATTATTAAAATATAACGATTCTTACAAGTACATATTTTCGTATGCATTTTGAAAGCAATAATGTTGCTAAATAAGATTACAGATGGATGAAAAGATTAAAAGATTTTAGTAGTAAGTATATGTTTGTTCTCATTTCATGCGGAATTGGCAGATATATAGATTGAGTATAGGTTTGTAAGGTTTATTTAATTTGAGGTCTAGATTTGTTTTCGTAGATGAGTTAAGTAAATTTGAATCAAAATGATATTAATCTCACATATTTTAATGGTAAATTACATAATATATCTAATAATCGGTAAGAAATATGGACACACATTAATTAATAATGTTTCCACATGTGGTATATAATATAGTCATGCATACAATTGCATGTTTTTGTACGATTAACGTCTTAGAGTTGTTGTCTACATTTATAATGAGTGAAAAATCTAGGATTTTTTACTTGTGTATGTTATATAAATTAATAGCAAAATATCGTTTACTCAATTAAAATCAATATGTTGTATAAATTAATTGCAAAATACCATACAGATAAATTAATAATTTTTTTTTGAAATTGGTCTACTTATATTATTAAACTCTTGGCCAAATGATATTCAATCTATAAAACGATCTCCATGGAGGATTACCACTCTTAACGAGTGAAGCCCGGACCCACAAATGAGTAGCATGTGCTACCACATTCGCACTTCCAATCATCCCTATAATAGTGATTGAACGAGGCAATGCCGGAACCAGGATGGAAACATGCACTAAGCCGGATTTGAATCAAATTTTTTGTATGTGTATCTAATAATTAATTGACAAATTAATCCTAATACTAATTTAAAATAAATTCATTTTACTGCTTTTAGTAGAAAATATAATATATGTGCCATCGGCGAGTTTTTTTATCCTCTATTTAAACCTTTTGAACTAAATTTATGAAAATTAATTAAGTAGTCTAAACAAATAAGTATAAGAGCAAAATTTCAAATACTATTAGTCGGATTATGAAATTATCAAAATTTTACATATAATATAGTATTCGAGACCATGAGACAAGATAGTTGGGACTCTCAGCGGGTCCCTCTAGTTTTGACACGACCAACCACTGAGCCGAGCTCAAAACTGCCCTGAGCCAAACTCGTAAAAATTGTAAATATACACCTGAAATTAAGGGTGCATATCGAAATTGGGGTGAGCCGGGACTCCCCCGGGCCACCCCCTAGTTCCGCTACTAGAACAAGGGTTAACATCCCATACGCTAAACTCTACCCGATAGCAAAAATAAACAAGAAAAAATTGTTCGAACATAAAGAAACATCTGAAACTAAGAAAGCAGTAAACGACCGGTGAAGCCCAAATTGGGGACACCCAAAACATCAAATACTCGAAGAGGTAGATACCTCGAGTGAGTTCTTTCCAGCGAATCACTCCTCGTGGCAGGACCTGTTGTTCAGGCTTGTTGTTGCTAGGTTTTTTGGGTGTTCCTGGATACCCTCAAAAGCCACCGACTATCCACCGTCGTCCAGCTATAGCCCGTCCGCTCCTCGGTGCATCGCATCATCTTCTCGTCCTCGTGTAACCATCTCCATCGTCGATCCGCCGCTGAGCGAAGGAAGCGAAAACCCTAGCCTCACTGGTGTAAACCCTAACGCATAGGAAAAACCTCTCAAAAGGAGGAATACTAAAACCTGAACCACAACTTCAACATCACTGTTGTTCGTTAGACTCCGTCGTCGTCGCCTACTCGTCACCCGCGGCAGCCGCCGCCGATTAAAAATTGTCGTCGCTGGGGTTTTTTCTCTCGCTCACTATTGGTCCCTATATCTTGGAAACAATCAGATAAATTAATAAGTAAACCGGCTAATACGGGTTTTATATAGAATTAAACAGTAGTTTAAAATCTTAAAATTTAGACATCATATACCTAAAATTATAAACGTAAATAAAATATATTTTATATAAGAATTCATATCGTCGGAAAAAGTATATAACCTAAAATTAAGTTGTAATATGAGACAACTCTATTTTATAGATATTTTATTTTAATTAAATAAAGTATGTATTTATTAAAAATAAATAAACTTAATTGTGTAGTTAGCCTTATGTTAGTGTAGATAATACTGTTTATAATTTGTTTATATAATTATGTAACCAAAAATATATAATCATAACATGGAGCCTAACATATTGATTGAGGATCGGTTTGCAAGATTTATTTAATTTGATGTTTAGATTTGTTCTTTTAGATTCGTGAAGTAAATTACTTTAAGCACAAACAGAAGAAGTTACCTTTAAATGAGTCTGACATAGCAGCTGATTACCATGTCTATCTATGCTCAAAATCAGGGTTTATTATATGATCGTCAGGGCTTATTATATGATCATTATTTATAGTGTGGGTGATAGTACTGCTTTCTTCTTTCCATTTCCATCCTCGCTTTTAACATTAGCCATTCAACATAAATTCTGAATTCTGTCAAAAGAATCCAAAGCTCAGAAACTACCGAGATTAATGATCAACCACCAAAATCAAATATCCATTACTGAAATGCTACATGAACTTGTCAACAATAATTAGAGATTTGATTTTTATAGGTTTATTTCTTTTGAGAGTACCCAATGACATGGATGCTAATAACACGAGGGGAAATATGAAATAAATTATTGAGAGTTAAGTTGGTTGATAAAGAGTGGAGGCCTTCTAACCACACTCCTAGGAGCTGTAAAAAAATGGTAAAAGAGTGTTTGTAAGAAAACGAAGCTAGGATCTTGCTTATAGAAAAAGAAATTCAATAAAAAGTACATATTATTTTTCATAGCATCTTCATTTATCTCCTAAGTCATATCCAAAGCTTCAGCAATTATTTTGGTTTAATCATGTTGTAAACTATCCTTCTTTCCATGACTGAAAAATTAAATAAAAATGACGCCAATGAATTCTGTCATTCAAGTGCAAATGGAAATTTAGTAATAGTGACCTCGTTTTCATGCAAGTCGGTCAATATTTTGAGCTCTGCTCATGGGAGTATAGCCGAAGTAGCTCTGCAGCTAGAAGCCCACACAACACAGTTGGCTACGACAAAAGGAAGATTAAAACGGAAATAACTCCACACAGCAGGCTGCAAGCCAATAACATAAAGCTGCAGACCGCAAAAAACACAACAGCAAAGAACACCACTGGGCTAAACTCTAACCATCAAATATAAAACAGAGAGAGAGAGATGCATTTCATGATCAACTATGTTGAGATTTACAAGAAAAATACTTCACCTCAACTCCCCATCATTCATTGGAGCTTCAATTTCTCCTTTGCACTTGTCTTCTTTCTCCCTCTCTGTTGAACGGAGAAAGAAAAAAAAAAGAAACAATCAGATGGGAAACTCGCAAGAAAATAGGAGTAAAGATATTATCAAGCTTAACCTCCTTTAAATTTAGTTTTGAGGAGAAGCGAATTCGAAAATCTGGTGGAAGGATGATGAAGCACATTTTCAAGAAACTTCACATAGGAAGCAACCACGAGCCTCACCACCGACCAAACGAAATCCCACCCTTTTTGCTTATTTCGTTTGCTTCTCCGTTAGACATATCGGGGTCTACGATAGCAGGAGTTTAGATCTCCTCTGCATGCTTCCATTCATCTAGTCGTGGATACAATTGCTGCCACTGTGGTTACGACAACAACCTTGAATCACCAGCTGTAAATAGCAGATTCAACCTTCCTCAGGAGATGGAAGATGAGAGGAAGAGATCGGAGATAGACGGATTGGAAGGGCAGTGAGGATCTAATAAAAAACTTGAAGGAGAGAGAGAAAGCAATGAAACGAAATTGGAGATTTTGGGAAAAACGCTCAGAGAAGAAGGAAAAGTAATTAAGCGATGTGGAAAAAGTGCTCTGGAAGGTGCTTCATCTTGAACAGACGTATCTCAGTTCGTTGTGTAGTTGAGAAACAAAAATTGGAAATCGGACAGTTACAGTACATAAGAAGGTTATGAAGAAAAGGCAACAATAACAACAATGAAGGTAGAGAAACCAAGAAATAAATTGGATGATCAACAGACATGGCTGGGACGCAACTAAACATCCAATCAAAGAATGCGTCAGACGGAAAAGAAAAAACGCAGCAAAATCCCTTAATGAATAGGGAAATATGTGTGCGCCACTATTAACTTTAACTTTAACTAGATTTTTATGCCGCGCGTTGCCGCTTAGTTATGTTTTTTACGTTTAATTTGTATGTGTTCACTCGTGGAATGGATACATTTCTAGGTTGTTATATTCTTAAGAAATAGATGGTTGTTACAAAACACAATACAATACATATTGATTACTATATATATAACGAATACAAAATATAATATATGGTCAACAACAATGAGTTATGGAAAATGGCACATATTAGTTTATAGAACGTTGTTAGATATATAACACAATATAAATTATATTGATCATTAGATAGATAATTTATACAAAATACAATATATGAATCCATCTCAATACATATTGGAAGACATGTGTAAATCTTGAAAGATCTCATCATAGATTATATTCCGGGTACATATTGGGCCCACTTCTTCTATGTTTTGCAAAACAATATGGATTCCAGCTGCTGAGCGGACTCGCGAAAGAGCAACATATAGTTGTCCGTGGCTGAACACTGGTGCAGGTAGATATATTCCAATTTGGTCAAGTGTCTGTCCTTGACTCTTGTTGATAGTCATTCCATAACATACTCGAAGTGGGAATTGTCGGCGTTTTAATGTGAATGGCCAATTGGGATCTGTATGCTCAAAAATAATCCGAGGGATGATAGCAATAGTACCTTCGAAGGTGCCGCCGATAATTAGTCCGCGTATGACATTTGTGCCTAGGTGTGTTATTAGAATGCGTGTACCATTACATAAACCAGCTGCAGGATTCAAATTTCGTAGAAGCATGGTCATAGAATATTGCTTGAATCATAGTTGGTGTTCAGGTATATGATTGTACGATAAGCCGTTGAGAAATTCAGTTCGGTAGTCCATTTGTAGTGATGCTTGATCAGGAGTTGGTGATGTAAGAGAGTCGGAGCTCAAATAAATTTGTTGCTGGCCTGGAAGTTGGTTAAGTACATAATCATTGATTTCATTAACTACAACATTTGTTGGTGCTACGATTGCTCTAGAGCGAATATACGCCACATTGTGGTAATTATTTTGTAGGTTTGGATAAACACGGTTGATCAAGTCTCGAATTGGATTTGTTGTTTGTGGGACTATGAAGCATTTCCGGAATTTCGATCCAATCGGGTGTTGAATGGTCGTGTGATTGGATTATTGGGATTTTTCCATCGCCCATTGCTAAGATCCAATCGTAGAATTGCATTCCCGCAAAAGAAAGCGATGTGTTTATACTGGAAGAGGTGATGCGCATATTAGTGTGGAGCTCGAGTAGGATACAATGGCGCCATAAGTATGATCGTGTTAGGCTCGCTTCAATATTATCCCCACGGGTTCCATTGGTCACCACTGGTAGTGTTTGACGAAAGTCACCACCGAGCAAAACTGTTTTCCCTCCAAAGGGTTTGTAATCCAGTCCTTCAATTGGTTTGTTCATTATATCACATAGTGTACGATCAACAGCTTCAAAATACAATCGGTGTACCATAGGTGCTTCATCCCAAACTATCAATGCAGCAAGTTGCATGAGGCGAGCAAGTGTAGTCCCTTTTTTAATTGAACATGTCGATCCATGGTCGACCTCTATCGATATTTTGAATCGAGAATGAGCTGTAACACCATTTGGTAAAAGAGTAGCTGCTATTCCAGAGGATGCAACAACAATGGCAATTTGTCCCATGCTCCGTACTTTTGAGATTAGGCAATTATACAGGTATGTTTTTCCTGTTCCTCCATGACCATATAGGAAGAATAACTTGCCTGAAGTACCTTGCAATGATTGTAAGATTGCATCATGAGCACTTAGTTGTTGGGAATTTAGCAATCCATGACTGTTAATATAGTTTGCTCGCTCTACAGGGATGTCATATTGTAGTTGTTGTGAAATTAGATCATCTGTAGATGGGCCGTTTGGTATTGTTGTTGGCAATGGCAAATTGAAATGCGCTAGGTTCTTTGCTGTAATTTTGCAACAAAATTTGTATATTTTGTAGCACTTGATTCCGAAGGCCTTCAAGCACCAACCCCTCAAGTGGTTCGTCATTGCTCTGCTGCAAGCGGTGTCTGAAGTCATCTGCCATTGAAAGCCACCATCGTTCAAACAGTTCTGTTGGGGAGGTGATATGGCAAAACATCAATAGGGACACAAATGAACTACGAATAAGCGGTGCCATTCCCCAATGTGAAACTTCAGCCATAACATCATTCCATTCATTGTCTGTTGCTAAAAGGCCCATTGCTTGACATGCTTTTTGATAGTCAGCATATATTACGCCATTAACTGTACGAAGGGCAGTGAAACTAAGTGCGCCTGGAACTTTTGTCAGTAACAGGCGTAGATAGAAAACATCATCAGATTGAGGATGCACGGTTGCAATTCGCCCAAGTACAAAACCTTGTTTGCGTGCAACCCACTGTGAGCATTGTTTATCCCAAATGAAGTTTTGCGGGATTTCTGAATAAAGATACTGTCGTGCTGAGGGATGTGTTCTATTAAGTGTGAAATATTCAGTAAGCATAGTGTTATCCACATCAGGTCGGTTTAGAACTGATGAGAGAGTCTGGTTTTGCTCAAATGTGACTAATTGCTTGTCTGGAAGGTGAATGCATAGACGGAATACAGCAGTTGACCGATCATGAATCTTAAAGGAGAACAATCTCCAGACTGCTTCGTATGATGAAATGGATCTACAATCAAGATATTGAGATATTTCATCAATTGGTCTATCTGGGTCTGCTGTGAAATTTCGATTCTCAGTAGCAACCTCCGAGCGATCTGGGCCTTTAGTTATGTATTTGAACAAATACTTGATCAGTTGACCCTTATGGCAGATTTCGACATTCATATGAGCTTGGTACTTGACTAACAGATCCCTGTTGTAGGGAACCACAAACCGATTATCTAAAATTGTCCCAGATTTGATTGTAGTGATATTTGTATCTCGACGTCGGTATGTTGCATAGCCTGTTGTAGCAAATGTTGTTGCATTAGCGAAGGGCTTTGTGGTAGAGGTTGAGGCATGTTTGCTGGGGCTATGTTGTAGTTATCATGGGGAAAGAATGGTTTCGATTGATCCTCGTCAACTGATATGTGCAAGTCCTCAGGAAGTATGAAGAGGGAGACATGTCCCGGACAAGCATGTGGCTCAGTACGTGGTGCAATGAGAGTTGGTTGGCGGATTTTGTAGATCATACCCAAGTTCATGAGCATAAACACATCCCATGTATGAGATGGCTCCGTATAGCCTTGGATAAGTGTTTCCTAAGTATCAACGGAGATCAAGAATGAGTATGGAATGGTTACATGATGACATGAACTTGCAATAGAAAAAGGTGGGGGCACTAACCGAATGGTCGATCCACAAGGTATGAATTGCAGCGGGGACCTCGCCTATGGGAATAGCCTCTGTGTGCCAAAAATGGATGAGATGGAACATACATGGGAGTTTGTTGCTTCCAAGAGTGAGATCCGCAATGGTCGTAGTCAAGGCGCCATATTCTGCAAACAAAGGCTATAGATTTTGTATGCTATCCAGGGTGAGAGTAACTGCGACAGGAGGTGGTGATGAATACATACCTGAGGGTGCAACACTGAGATCATAGGAAAGATCCATTAGAGTTTTCCAATAAAGGCCAGACTGAAAAGTGGTAAGTACTAATGGAGTACTCAAGTGAACAGGAAGATGTGAAGATAACATAGCAACTATTAGGAATCAATCTATATAGTGAGGTAGTAACATTGGCAAAAATGATGTTGAGAGGAAGAGAGCTTAAAGACATGCAGTAGTTCAATTATTGGAGAGGGAAATAAATTAGGGAGGTACATTGGCAGGAGGAAAAGAGTGGATATAAATGACTTTGAATGGTGAATTGGACACATGGAAGGCACTATGAAATCTTTGGAGGGAGAGGAATACAGCTGGAACCTTTTTTGCTGCATAAAGATGTAGGTACGTGGCTTCATTTTGTTAACTTTGGATTGGGGTATTTGACCGATTTGGATAATACAATATATTGCAAGACAGTCTTATGAACATCATATCAATAACGGAATAAAGTAAAGAATCCAGTAGATACAAAAAGATAAACTAACGAATGTATATATATATATACACGTAGATACATAGTAGATGGAATGCAAATATAGTTAATAAGATATTGTAGAGATAAAGGATCATACTAATGGCAATTTCCATGCACATATAGCATATATAATATATCCGTGCAGCGGCAGAGATAGGTATAATATATAGATCTGATATATATGTAAGCTCTTGCAAAGATATGGTACCTTAAAAACAACATCCCAATAATCCCAACCGAGATACAGAACATGGAATATAGAAGCAACGACAAAATAGGAATACACAAAACAGAGATGCATATAAGTTCTCCCAATGATGAGTTACAAAATGTAGCAAACTGTAATCGACAGGCGCAACCAAGGATGGATCAGCAGGACAGCTTGCACAAAAAGGAGTCTCCGGCTGTACAACAGAGAAGGCTACGGGGACATAGCCATACTGAGTACCAATAGCGAGATGAACTGATAAGATACATCATGGTAGGGGACAGCGATGGGGGAGATATAGGTGGAAACTGCAAGTGAGGACGGAAAAGGCAATTTAGCCAAAACATAGTGAACAAACATTATGGAAACAAAAGTACATCGATTGAGTAGGCAGATCAACCCTTTTAAGGTGAGAACAACTGTCTACGAGCACTAACGGTGGTTTTTGCAGGCAAGGTGGGTCGCAAGGGCAGACCAGGGTTGTTCCAAATGGATGGACCAACAGGACTTGTAGCAGCATTCTTTGCTAGCTGCTCTTGTTTAACAACAGACAACGGAGATGTAGCCCTACGTAGAAAAAAGAAAATAGATTATTTTTTCAAACAACAAACGCTGAACAGGGTGGATAAATATGTGCAGATATGTAATTACAGAGCAGCTGAAGTAAGTTGGGCCGGTGTAAATTGAGAGGAAGTAGGGACAAAAGTTATAGCAGATGATCGCTGAGCTGCTGGATTCTGGCGGACCAGGAGCGTAAGAGGAATATCATCTATCGTATATGTTTCAGGCGTTCGAGGGGCAGCATGATCGACAACAGTGACAGACGGAGTCGAGCCCCTAGAAAGAAAAATAGAACATATCCTAACAAAATATATATTTTAATAGGAAGAATGATGGTTTCATAAAGGACATAGCTGATTAGAAAGAAGGAAAACATCACAGCGAAAGGCTATAAGCAAAAGTGAACATACATATTTGTTAGATTTGGAGGTGCAACCGAGCGCGAATGCTTTGCAGGAGTGTCTTGGAAACGGCAATGGCTGAAAGTGGTTGTGCGGAACGACCTTTTTTTGCTAGTAGATTTTTATTGGATCGAGTCACAAAGGCCACGTGTGTTGTCGTTTTAGGAGCAGTTGCTGGTTTTGCAAAGAAGGTTTGCTTGCAGGCATTTTTCTGGGTTGTTTTGTGGCGGGTGCCACAGTTTTGGACTGCGGTGCAGGTGTCTTGTAACTGTGGCGAGGAACAGGGGACCTGGTAAAGAAGGTGGGACAAAGCATATGAGAAAAGAGCTATTTGAAAAGGCAGATTGGAAAAAAACCAACATAATGCGAGCCACAGACATATCTGTTTCGGACGGGGTTGAATGGTGTGGCATGGATGCCTCTAATGGCTCATTTATTTCACTTGCATTGGATCTGCATAGTAACATATAGATAAGAAGATTACCGTGACAGAAACAACTTAAGCCGAATGAATTGGGACAAATGATGGAGTTAGTACTAACGATGGAGTGGGCTAGAGTTGGGAAAGAACGGAGTGATCCAGGTGTTTTGTTTTAGAGGCAGTTAAATGGTGTGGCGTGGATGCCTCTAATGGCTTGCTTGTCTCATTTGTTTCTACATTCGACCTGCATAGTAATAAATAAGAAAAAATATTATCGTGAGAGATACAAATGAAGCATAATAAATTGGCACAAAGGAGGGAGGTAAAACTAACCGTGGAGTGGGTTGGAGCTGAAAAGGAGTGGTAGGATCTAGCCGACCAGCGGCAGTTTGAGACGATCCAGCTTGTGGGTTGTAAGTAGGGATGGGGTATACATAGTTGGGATCGGGAGGGATAGGTGTGTCATGGCGTGCAGGTGGGCTGTAACAAATGAAAAAGTACATAGGAAAAGCGTAATGGAAGATACATGTGTTTCAGAATAGATAAAAGTGCTAGACAGAACAAACCTTGGTGGGCGGGGCGGCAGTGGAGGGGGGAGAGTAGCAGCAAGCTGAGCCCGCGGTATGACCAAGCCCCATATTTTGAAAATGTTGATATCGGGAAAGCTGTTGACACGCAAGTGACGGGGGAGATGGACCTCGAATGTGACTTTTTGATTGAGCAGCAGGCGGAACGGCGGTGGCAGCTCACTGTATTCGTTAGGATATGCCATGGGAAGTTCAGCAGCAGAGATAGGCATAATCTTATCAGCGGTCATTCCAAGAAGAACGAACGTAGCCTGAGTGGTTGGATCGGACACCAGTAGTTTCAGGCGGTACATAGAAGGATAAGGTGTGTATATGAGATGGATTCTGAACACTTTTGGGGGAGGTATAACGACAAATAGGGTTAAGGTTATGCTGAGTACCTGTAAGCCACATCGCCTGTTAGAACCGTATCATGTTTGATGCACCAGTACTCATGACCATTCGCTACAACAGCTCGGGAGCAGGTGGGGCAAGCCCGATAATACCAATTCTTTTCGCGGTCGAAATCAAGAATTGTAGCAACACAACGATATGCAGGCTCCTATCAATATGTAACCCAAAGAACAATGCATAAGTATTAGGGTCGTAATCTGGATAGTCACAAAAGGGTCCAAAGGAGAACATAATAGGGCCTACCAGATCCCCCCGACAGCATACATAGCTAGCAGTTCATGAATGTTCCTAAAGGAGGCCTCAACATGTTGCCTTGTCTTTTCTGGGGTTGAAAATTTAGGCGGAACAAACGTGATAGGCCGAGGGTATGTGGTAAAGCCGGATAAGTAGAACACACGAGCAGGACTTGTAAGCAAAGACCACGCAATAGAAACTTATACGAAAACAAAGACATAGCACATACTGGTCTCGGAGTTGGGTTGCAGTTTCATCAAATGGTTCCAAGCAGATGCGGCTGGCAAGCCCACTGGAGGCTGCTGTCCTTTCTGGAAAAAAAGTGAAGCCACGAGAGGAGACCAAACAGGGCATTCGTATGAGACAGGAAAGCAAAAGGGAACAAAGGAGGAAAGAAATAACGCATAGTAAAGCACACCAAAATGAATATCGATGCGGAAGCCAGTAAATGCAACAACTGGATTTGTCATATCATCCAACGCCACAGTATCCGCATCAATTATGGAAGAAAGGTCAGACTAGAGGGACACGTCGACTTCGAGACCACTGCCAAAACAGGACATGAGCTGGCAGTTAACACATAGGGAAATAATAGCAAGATAAAGTTGGATAAGTAGAACACATAAGTAGGAACTGGGAAGCACATACCCTGAATCCACAACAGTTAGTTTCTGAACAGCAGAGATACCGGTGGGACGGTCGACATAGTTCGGTGGCCCCGCACCAACCACCTTGCCTACGAAATCTGCAAATAAAGGGGGGGGGGGGGGGGGGGGGGGGGTTAGGGTTTAGTAAGAACCGAAAGGACTTAGGAGTGAACATTTAGGAACTCCAACCTGTTAAATAAGCACACGATTTCATCCGGGAGGTGAACCTGCTGAATGGAATGTATTCGAGGACCTCTGATGCGAATGGTGGATCCGGATCAGTTTGAAGTTCAAACTGAGTAGCTGCACTCAGAGCAAGCCAATGGGGGTAACGACAAGTGCGGTACTTATCGCGGGGTTTGTGGAGTGAGTAGCCTGAGATCTTGTAAACGTAGCCGGGAGAAATCCGTTTCTGCAGTATACTAGCAAAACATCGGAGAGCATCGCCTTGGATGCGAACACCCTAGAGGAACATGGAAGGCAATCAAACAAACTAAAAAAAGAGGTTGCAAACAGGGAAAAAGTTTGGGACAGGTAGGTCGTACCTCAGCATTTTGTCCAGATGGTTCCCAGAGCAAAAAACGTATCCGGGGTGGACGGGTTTCTCAATTTCCAGACATGGCGGAGGTAGAGATGTAGCTCGGACGGAGGGTTTCCCAGCGCAGGTCCCGGAGAAGCATGCTTGCGCAAAGATCTGTGGCCGTAAAAGAAGGATTTTTGGGTGAAAGAAGGAGAAGTGGGGACTTGGGTGAGAGAAAGAGAAGGGAATGTTAGAAGAAGGATTTTGGGTAAAAATCTATTGTTGTAACTGAAATGGGAATTGAGAATTTGAGTGAGAGAAGCAGAGATGGCTTGTGAGAGGAACGAATTCCATTTTAGCAGGCATCTTTGGTTGATTATAGACCATGCAACAGATCTCTGCAGATGGAGCGGCAAGATTGACAGCAGGTGACATCAAGTCAGTAAGTGCAGAGAGAAGACAACTCCCGATGGGACAGCACACTTCAACAGAATAGAATCGGTGTGGAACCAGAAGAGAAGAAGGTAGACGGGACCAAGAAGTCCAGGGAGAAGGAAAGGAAAAGTTGGAACTAAATGAATAATCGCAGCTGGGATGGAGAACTCGATCGTCGGGGGAAATAATTCTGGAAGAGAAACAGCAGCAAAACCAACAAAGAGAAACAGAAGCAAAACCAGCAAATTGACAATCGGATTCTACCTGATAAAGAAAGACGAAGGAAGAAGCATCAATGGATGATTGATTGGGTGAAGGTGATGGAAAGGAAAACATTGGGAGAAGATAGATAACAGAGGCTGCCAGGGATAAGGGCAGAAAGGATTATGAGGTGATGTTTTGGGGTCAAAATAAGCAAGGAGTTCACAAGGGATTGGGATACCTATCGTCAACTAAATGGAAGAAAGCAAGGTAAAAAACAAAAATTGGTACTAATTCAATTCCAACAGAATTGAAAATTTGTAAACAGAGCTGTGTCAGAAGAGAGAAGTAGACAAAGGGGATTTCCCCTTAATAAACAGTGTAAACAGAGGTGTAGACAGAGTTGTGTCAGAAGAGAGAAGCCCACACAGGGGATTTCCCCTTAATAAACAGTGTAGCAAAACTGGGCTTTATTTAGTTTTAATATATATATATGAGACAATTCTATTTATTTGTGGATATTTTAATTTTTAATTACACTACATACATATTTATTAAAAATAAATAAACTTAATTATGTAATTAACCTTATATTAAGTGTAGATAATACAGTTTACAAGTTTTTATATAATTATGTCACTAAACAAATATAACCACAACATGGAGGTTAACATATTGATTGATGATAGATTTGCAAGATTTATATAATTTGATTTTTAGATTTATTTTTTTAGATTCGTCAAGTAAATTTGAACCAAAATGATATGAACTTCATATATTTTGGCTGTAAAGTGTACAATGTATCCATTGATCAATAAGAAGTATGAAAAAATGCTAATTAATGATGTTCCCACATATGGCATTTGAGATAGTCATGCATATAGTGACATGTCCTTTTACGGTTAACGTTTCCGAGTAGTTGTTTATATTTATGAAGAGTGAATAATTTGGGATTTTCCACTTCTGCAATGATTACATACCTCTTAAAGGAAATGTTTCAGAACCGGCCACAATACTAAAAAGATTAGTTGGATGAGATTTGGTGGTTGAACCGTTGTTTTATACGGTTTCAACCATTTGTAATATTAAAGAAACAATTAATAGCAAAATATTGTATTGATGAATTAATAATTAAATCAGCTAATATTGACCGTATATAGAATTAAACAATAGTTAAAATTATAAAATTTAGACTTCATATATCTATATTTATAAATGTAAGTCAAACTATATTTTCTATAAGAACTCAAATCTTTAAAAAAGTATATAACCTAAAATTCGTTGTGATATGAGAAAATTCTATTTTTATAGATATGTTTTTAATTGAATAAAGTATGCATTTATAAAAAATAAATAAACTTAATTGTGTAATTAACCTTATGTTAGTGTAGATAATATTATTTATAACTTTTTAATATAATTATGTAACTAAAAAATTATAATCACAGCATAGAGGCTAACATATTGATTGAGGATAGGTTTGCAAGATTTATTTAATTTGATGTCTAAATTTTTTTTAAGATCCGTCAAGTAAATTAGAACTAAAATTATACTAACTTCATATATTTTGGTGGTAAATTACATAATGTATCCATTAATTGATAAGAAGTATGGATGCATGCTAATTGATGATGTTCCCGCACATGGAGTCTGAGACAATCATGCTCTTTTACGATTAACATTTCAGAGCAATTATCTGTATTTATGAAGAGTAAATAATTTGAGATTTTCCACCTCTACAATGGGGTATATATCTTTTAAAGAGTTTTATTTTCAGACCGTACCAACCATAATGTAAAAAAAAATTAGCAGTATAAAATTTAATAATTCAACTATAATTTTATATTGGTTCAACCATTTCTAATATCAACTGTACAAATTCCAAATTGCCAGTTCAGTCCCATTAAAATATGGATTTTCTGCCTCAATTCTCTTCCATTCAGTGCATGTGATGAACATTTTTAGAGAATTTTCATCCCAATCAAAAGAAGAATTCTCAATCAAAATAAACTCTTCCACTTCTTGTTTTTCTATTAGTCTATCTGTTTATTAAATTCACACTTGTCTTATCTGTTTTTCAAATCCTGGCTATCAAATTTATTTTGCTTATTAGACGTTTTTTTCATATTTGAATGTGACAATAAACGAATAATTTAAATTTTGAAGAAAGAAAAATTATTGGTGACCCATTAAAATATGAAGAACTTGATAGATACCTAAATTAAAATCCTGGTTAAGGACGCTCCTAATTGAACTATTTTGTCATTTTTGTTAACCCACTAAGATGATAGTGAATATCTCTTAGATTTCGTCACCATCCAAACAAATTACTCTTAATTCTGATGACTTTATCATTTTTGAAAGATAGAATGAGAAAATGCATAGAACTTATTATGCGATAATAATATGCATGAGTTGTAGTGTATAATATAAAGTAAGGGATTCGCTCAATCATTAAAATTATATAAAGCCAATATATACTTTATTATTCATTAATTTTTTTTTCTTCTAATTCAATTTTGTTATACCTATTTAGTTGGATTTCAACTCAATTATATTAAATCAAATTAAATATTAACTAAACATATATATTATTCATTAAAGAGGGATTTCCCCTACTAATTGAACTTTGGACTCACTTAATTATGTCTTAAGACTTGACAACGCTCGAGTTCGGGTTCAGATAGTGGATATACGTTCCCCACCCGTTCTAATTTTGGGTTCAGGTAATTCCCACTATATATAACGTTTTGGATAGTCAATGTCATATCGTATCCATACCCATTGGTTTTCAGGCAGGGTTCGGTATAATTGTAATCTAAATAACTTCAAAACTTATAGTAAAAAAACAAAAAACTACATCATTTTTCAAATACTTAAACTATATAAATCACTAATAAACCAAGATTAAATTATATAACTCAAACATTTAATTACTTCATACACGAAAGTTGTAAAATGAAAATAAGTAATCATTATATACATACAACATCTCATCTCATTACGAAAAAATAGAAATTGAATTTATTGGATCTGGTTGGGTTTGGATATTTCAATTTTCATACCCTAATCGTACCCACACATAACAGTTTTTGCGTTTCCCATACCCCAAAAATACCCGATTAACTCGAATTTTACCCTATTTGATATGATTGCGTTCGTTCAAATACCAGTATTAGCGGTTATGATTGCCATATGATAAATCAAATTAAATACTAACTAAACTTTTATATTCGTTAAGGGTCTTTCTCAATATTGTATATAAACCGGTTTTAAAGTGATGCATGTGTTTGCAGTATATATAGAAAGGGGACATGATCTACTTCAACGATGTACTTCAGTTATTAGTAGTGGAAACCCCATTCTGATTTAGCCCAACTCGGGCTAATCAAACCAAACTTCGGATACCCGAAATCCCATATTAAATAAAATCAAATAAGACTCGACTTTATAAAATATAATATTTCAAATTTTATACATTATTAACTAGTGAACAAATACACACTACAAATCAAATCAAGATAAATAAATTACATTCGGCCCTCCTAAAAACTAGTTATGTGGTTGTCTACGATTAGCTTGAGAGATGACACCGTTTGAGAGTAGTGCAACTCGACCGACTCTCACCTTAAAATTCAACTTCTTTGGGAAGGGTGTTATTAGACACTAATACTTTCATGAATTCACCTTTTTGTAGTTGTTGAATCAGAATTGGATTTTCGAAGTTGGATATATTTGTAGGGATTGACTGTTGCGAATCCGAAGCCCACAGTTCAATCGTTGGGCCTGCTAACTTACTGTTTAAGGACTTGGCACACTGGAAACCCACAGTTCCTCCTGCACCCAACGTCTACAAACCAAGTTGACAAACTCAGATTCCCAAACAACTAACTGCAGATTTTCAGGGACAGTAATGGGATGTCGTTGGCATCGTGATAGCTTGGTAGGCTCCTTCTTTATAAAATGAAGTGTTCCTCGTGACCAGAGACGCGAAAAAGATAGACATTCACTCCTATGAAAAAGCTGCTGCTCTCTGAGTTATAGTAGAGGAATAAGATTCAAAGGCAGTACTTGTCCACGTTCACAGTCTGTTGCATTGTTTGATTTATTTCTTGTTGTGTAACCTATTTACTTCGTTTTGATTTTACTGTAATTTCCCAACATAGACAACCACGCTTCAGATAACTTAGCTACTCATATACGTAGTTTAATAATGTTCAGAATGCATATGTTTCTCATGCTAGGTTATTTTTTCACATCTTATATGACTTTCTTGGAAATGTCAAATGTTCGATATTAAATGGAAAATAAACAGTAAAATCCATTAAAAAGTATTTTAACACATATTATAAAAATGAATTGAGTTCCCACGCAAACTTCTAATCTTTTCTCAAATTTCCACATTTCTAATTTTTTCTCAAATTTCCACATCACCCGAACTGCAATGTATTGTTATTTAAAATTCGTATTTTACTTTACACACCCGGACAGCAACGTATTGTTATTTAAAGTTCGTATTTTACTTTACACAATTCGTATTTAATATAAATAAATTAGTATATCCTTAAATAAAAATTTAATTTTATATGGACTGATTAGTAAAATACTATTTTTTTTGAAGAAGGGGTAGGTGGGAGGATGAACCTCAACCAAGTAAAAAGACCGCCTCTCAGAGTCAAATGATCAAGGTGTAGTCGAGTATGACATAGAGTCAGCAAGAGCAGTAGCCATGCAAGAACTAGGGAAGGATAAATTTTAGGTCAAGGGTGAGGTTCTCTTCGAAGAAATCCTCCAACAAGGAGTGAGGCGTGGATAGGGATGCAGCGGGCAAAGTAGAGCTTAAGATCAGGTTTACATATTAGGTGTCGTTTCTTATTGGGAAGCCGACCTTGTGCATCGCTAGAGGCTGCACATTGTCGATTCTAGGATGGGTCATTGGTGACATGGACCTGAAATAATGGAGGTGAGGTTTTGATCTTGGTCATTTAGTAACTTTTGAGGAGACTGCTAAGTAAGGGTTGGCTCAAATAAGTTCTGTTGGGACAAGGAGTTAACTCTGAGTTTCGTTCGAACGGGATAAGCTTGGGCTAGAGGCAAGTTGAAGTGTGAACCATTGTCAGTTTTCTAAGTCAAGGTTGGGATTTGACCACTAGGTCATTACAGAGGAGTGAATGCCAAACAAGGGTGCAAGCGTTAGGGTTTGAACACGGTTGCACCGAGTCATTTCTGCTTAGTAGGGTGACATTCAGGTTTTAGGATGAAACCTTTTGTAGGAGGGGAGAGTTGTAACATCCTGACTTCATATCAATTGTTGATTCGGTTTTTAGTTCTAACCAACTGAGTTTTGTTCTAATAGAAGAGAGATCACGAGCATGACTAGACGTCAGTCATGGGGCGTGGTTGTCAAATGACCACAGTCGTGGTCAGCAGGAGGTCACGGGTGTTGTGAACAAGCAATCAAGGGCTATGGTAAGTCCGTCATGGGTGTGGTGAACTTATTATACGAGTCAGAATCATGACCTCAAACTTAGAAACACATAAACAAATAAAACTTCAAATGGCGACTTCCTTACAGGAGATGAAGGAGATTGATCAAGGAGGGAAGTTAGAGCTGATCGATCTAGAATCAAAGGTAGAGGATTAGAGAAGCTAGGAGATTCAAGAAAAGGTAATCAATCCTCTCATTTATCACTTAATTCTATAGATTGAAACCAAGGTAGGAAAACCTGACCGTCCGAGTTTCTGGGAGATTCGATCTTTGATGGTCTTTTCAGGTCAATCAGGATAGGAGGCTTGAGTTTTGGGAAGGAAGCCACGAATCAGACTCTACTAGGAAGTTTACTAGAGGTGGAGGGTTAGGATTACTTTTCTGCTTTAAGCGTAGAACTGTAATTAGGACTCCCAGAAATTCGATGATCGGATTCTCAGGACTGTGTAGTAGCGTGTGATATATTGTAACAACGTTGTGTTTTAGAGTCGGGTTCTTAGGCTCTTCAGTAGCATGTGATCTACTATACAAGTAGTTGTTTAAGTTTGACCATCAGCTCATGACGTTTGAACTGTGATTCACAGTTCATGTTTAGGACAGGTGATAGCACGATTATTCGTTCCCGATTTGATAACATGTTGACTGCTTGTTGACCTAGTTTTGACCCTTCTTGTTTCGTTTTTGGAAACGGACAATTTTGATCTGTTAACTTTTTTTCTCTTTGTATATGTAAGGTTGGAGTTATCTAATAGATAGAGGAGGACTAGAAGATTCTAAAGAGACCAACCAGAGCTCAAATGGAGGTCGGACGAGGGAGATATGTTCGATCGAAGAACAAAGTCCTGGGCAGGAAATGAGGCCACACGGCGTGTGGAGCTTGTGTGGGTCCAAAACAGCATGTGGTCCTTGTAGACATGCTTATTTAAAGCATTTTTGGATGAGAGAGGAGGCATAATTCACACTACAATCATAACAATTTTCGAGACCCGACTCCTCTCTCAATTTCCCCCCAATTTGAAGCCCTAGAAGATCAATTACCGACCTTGAAGAAGCTTGGGAGCTAGAGACGACCAAGGATTGAAGGAATTGGAGTGCTAGAGGTTGGAGGAAGGATCTTACTCTCATCATCTTCTTCATACTAGTTGATTGATGGTGATCATATGCCTTTGCTTTAGTTTTAGTGTCATGATGAGTGGATAGACTCTTGTTTGTTAGATTAGGGTGTTGTTATGTGCTAGGATGATCCTTTCATGATGAGGGGTTGGATACATGTTGGATATGGATTATGGTATATGAGAATGGTTAGAATTATGGTTATTGTAACTTAGAATGTACTATTGCTTGTTTTAGTTTCAATTACTTAACTATGCTTGAATTGACTAAGTGTGTAGTCCAAGATTGGAGTAAGGTGTGTGTGGACCAAGCACGCACCCTAATTCAACCTTTAGTGTGAGTATTCTCTTAGTGGAATTTTATTGAACACCTTGAACACATCATGGTAATCACGTAGGTAATGACAATTTGAGTGATTGGGATGTTTGGGGGTGTCATAAGGTGACTAGAACTCCTTACTTGGTGTTTGTGATGCCATTAAGAGTCTCTTAGGACCTAGGAATTTTGTCGAACACTTGGTGTTCACTACCAATTGGCTTGATCACTTGCTAATTGGTAGTGGTAGGTCCATTTCAAGACGTTCACTTGGAATCCTACGAATGTTTAGAGGATGATCAAACCATAACCGTTGTCCATTGTATCCAATCTTTATTTTGAATCGGATTTGAATTAATGACACACCCAAAATCTAGCAACCCTCCTCTACTTATGTACTACCTTTTCACTCTCGTTATTACTTAGTAGGTTGTTTGAATAGAGTTTTTTTCAATTGGTGAATGTTAAGTACTTGAGTTGATACACTAGATAACTACACTTTGATCAAATCGGTATCTTGAACCGTGGTCTAATCGTTGAGTAAAGGTTAGTGAGTAAACCCTCATGGATACGAGACTTGATAGTTAGGAATTGGAAGTAATCCCTTTCTCAAGCAATCAAGTTTTTAGCGCCAATGTCTGAGACTAGCTCACACCCTCGAAATATTAGTTAGAAAACTAATTCCAGCATTGTACCTAATCCATTTTACATATTGCTTCCCCCTTCTTGTGTGTTTGTCCAGTTTGGTGTTACTCTAGTTGCTTGCTTTGTTGTGTAGGTTCCTCTCATCCATTAACAAAAGTGCATGAGAAGATTTAAGCATACAAGGCATACACCAAAGAGATTCATCTTATCTCCACCTTGACCGCCACCTCGCATCGCAACTCCACCGCCTTCTACATCAATTAAATCCTCTTCTTTAACAACTCCGGAACACTCATCATTCGATTCATCTTCCAAAGGAGAAGCCGAGGAATTTATGAACATCTTTGGGATGGATCAACAACCACAAAGAACTCTAGGGGACCACGCTAAGTCAACTCTTAAAGGGACTTCTTCAAGTGTGCTCCTCCCCCTATTGATAACAGGAACTTTGATTTGAAGTTCCAATACATTCAAATGGTGCAACAAAAGGCATACCACAGGCATGAGCATGAATTCCCAAGTAGCCATCTTTAAAGTTTCTCAATATCATGGATCTAATGAAGTTCAATAATGTGCTGCAAAAATCCATTCAACTCTGTCTCTTCCCCTTCTCTCTTCAAGGGAAGGCAAAGCAATGGTTCGACAACCAACCAAACAATATCTTCCAAGCTTGGGACGATTTAGCATGGCCTTCTTGGAGGAATTCTTCCCGTCTTACAAGAAGGATGAGATCTGTAGTAAAATCTCCAACTTTGAACAAATTAAAGGGGAGCCGTTCTTTGATGCTTGGGAGAGGTTCCAAGCCCTTCTCTACTCTTTCCCTCATCACAACTTCAATGAGTGGCAACTTGTGGAGACCTTTGCTAGAGGACTCACTTACAAGGACACCAAGATGATCAATCAAGCGGCGGAAGGAGACTTGAGATCACTCTTACCCAAGTGATGCCTTCAAGACTTATGGGAGATGGCTTTGAAGAAGAAGAATTGGTCTATGCTACAAGGTCCTAGAGAAGCTAAGGCGGTGAGTCGGGATCCTTATGTTTCTACTTGCACTCAAGCTCCAAAGGTACTTAAGGAGATGTCGGGACATAGGGAGGAAGACTCCAATTAACTCACTCACATGTTGATCTCAAGGATGGATGGCATGACGGTCAAATCAAAGCACTTGCCCTAACCACTACTCCACCTCAAAAGGAAGAGGTGCAAAAACCAAAGGTGAATCAACCGGTTGTGCAACTCTTTGTTTGTGTATGTTGTGGAAACGAAGGGCATGCCGCATCTACTTGCCAATCCTTTGCTCTTGATTTCATACCGGAGGAAGAGCACATCATTGAAGAAGTTGATTATGTTCAAGGGAGTTTCAATGGAGGAAACCAAGGGTATAATCAAAGGCAAGGGAATCAAGGTGGAAATCGAAGCTATCAAGGACATCAAGGTAATAATCAATGGAATAATCAAGGGCAAATGACTCAAGGTTACAACAAAGGAAGTCACAGGAATCAAGGTCACAATCAAGCTGACAACCAAGGGTACACTCAAGGGCAAGGAAGCCAAGGCCAAAACCAATACAATCAAGGAAATTCCCAAAGGCCTAACAACTACGATCAAGGTTAAGGATTCAATCAAGGGAATTTTCAAAGGCCTAAAAACTATAATCAAGGCCAAAACTACTACCAAGCAAACAATCGAAGGTTCGCCAACTTCATCCAACGAGGAGGTTACAACCAATGTGAAAATCAAGGTGATTACAACCAACAAGGTTCCAATCAAGGTTCTAATGAATAATGGAGCAATCACGATAGTCAAGGAGACTTTCAATCTTCGAATGCACCCCATCCCCGATTTCCACATCCTCCTAATCAACCTCAAGGTGATGCATCCCCAAGTGAACTTGAAACTATCTTCAACTACATAGAAAAACAAGATAAGGTCATCAATGAGCTTCTTCAACATTAAGCTTCCTCAAGTCATCCACTGTGTACCTTACCCGAAAATACTAAAACCAATCCAAGAAACAAGGAGACTTGTGGACCAATCACAACTAAGAGTGAGAAGTACCTTCCGGACTCCACACCTAAGGTAACTAACCCTTCGGTAAATGTGCCTAGAAAGCTTGTGAATGATGATGAAGTGCTTGTGAAAGATGTTAATGAGAAAGAATGATTTGATGATCAAGAGGATGAAGTAATGATTGAGGAAAGTGTGGCGGTTCTGAATGCATCAGTTCCCGAGGCTCTGAAAGATAATGGGAAGTCTAAGATGTCGATTGATGTCGACTCTGACAAGGCTACAAAGATTTCAACCGAGGCAACTTCTACCTCAAAGCCTCTATTGGCTCTGTATAAGCCTAAGGTGCCTTACCCCAATCGCTTAGACAAGTACCTCCTCGAGAAGAGCATCTAGCAATTCGTACATCGACTTCGAGGGGTGCAATTAACAATACCGTTCATGGAAGCAATTTCCAAGATGCCATAATACGCCAAGTTTCTCAAAGAGATCTTCACTAACAAAAGGTGTATGACCGAAGGATCCAACATTACCCTCAACGAGCAATGCTCCACCATCCTCTCCGCGGATCTCCCTCACAAACTCAAAGACCCGGGTAGCTTTTTCTCCCTTGCATGATAGATCAAGTTACTATTCAAAGTGGTCTTACAGATCTTGGTACTAGTGTCAATGTCATGCCTTACTCTTTGTACAAGATGCTACAACTATGAGAACTTCGCTCAACTAAGGTTTGCATCCAATTAGCAAAAAAATCTATAAAGATGCCATGTGGAGTCATTGAGGATGTGATTTTTGGAGTTTGGAAGGTTGTGTTTATGGTGGATTTCCTTGTGATTGATACCGGAACTGTGGATGTTTCGTTGATCCTTGGGAGACCCTTTCCAAAACCGTCTAAGGCGGTAAAAGACGTGTGTGAAGGGAAGCTCACCTTGAGAGTAGGGAAACAGGAAGCCACATTTCAATTGGTCCATGGTATGAAGTACCTGGATGATCGGGATGGTGACGAGTTTGATGACTCGGTTCATATGGCTTTGGTTTGCACTATTAACGACTTTGTTTATAAAGATGCCTTGGTTTCGTCCTTGAGCACTTTCATGCAACAGGAAGATGAACTCTTTGAAAGCGAACAAGTCGAGGGCTCTTCATTGGAAGAGAAAAATGTTGTTGCTCTTGAACCACCATATGCAAACGTGAGAGCGACTTCATAGGAAAACCCACCGGAGCTTGATCTAAAGCCTCTACTGGCACATTTGGAGTATGCTTTCTTGGTAGAAGATGAGAAGCCCCCGGTGATCATTAACTCCCACATAAGCAATAAATAGCTTGGGGGATACGGACATCAAAGGATTAAGCCTAAGCTTTTGCACACACAAGATTTTGCTTGAAGAGAGCTACAAGACGGTTGTGCAACCTCAAAGGTGAAAAAATCCTCATTTGCAAGAACTTGTTCACAAAGAGGTGATGAAGCTCATGGATGCCGACATAATCAATGCTATCTCAGATAGCAAATGGGTGAGCCCGGTCCATGTGGTTCCAAAGAGAGGAGGGACAACAGTTACAGAGAATGAAGAGAAGAAGCTCATTTCAAAGAGGAAAATCACGAGATTGTGAGTGTGCATTGACTACCGAAGGCTCAATGATGCCACTCGAAAGGACCACTTCCCTCTCCCGTTCATGGATCAAATGCTCGAAAGACTAGGCGGACAAGATTACTATTGTTTCCTTGATGGTATGTCCAGCTACTTTCAAATCCCGATTGCTCCCGAAGAGCAAGAGAATACCACCTTCACATATCCATTTGGGACATTTGCATATAGATGAATGTCATTCAGACTATGTAATGCTCCGGCTACCTTCTAAAGGTGCATGCTTGCCATCTTCGGCAACCATGTGGAAGACATCATGAAGGTATTTATGGATGATTTTTTGGTATATGGAAGTTCTTTTGATGCATGCTTGGAGAACTTACAAAGGGTGCTCCAAAGGTGTGAAGAGACCAATTTGGTCTTGAATTGGGAGAAGTGCCACTTCATGATGAAAGAAGAAGTGGTACTCGAGCACAAGATCTTGGAAAAAGGTATTGAAGTGGCAAAGGCAAAGCTTGATACCATCTCTAAACTTCCTTTACCATCCTCTATCAAAGGAATTCGAAGCTTCACTAGGTTTGTGGGGTTTTTTTTACCCAAGGTTTATCAAAGACTTCTCTAAGATCACTAGCCCCATGACCCGGCTCCTTGAGAAGGATGCCCCTTTTGACTTCTCTCAAGAGTGTTTGCAAGCATTAAACCTTCTCAAGGAGAAGCTTACTAGAACACCGATTATAGTAGCTCCGGATGGGAGTCTCCCTTTTGAGCTCATGTGCGATGCAAGTGACTATGCTGTTGGAGTGGTATTGGGGAAAATAAAGGAGAACCGTTTTCATCCGATCTACTATGCTAGCAAAACTCTTGATTATGCTCAACATAATTACACCACTATGGAGAAGGAGCTTCTTGCAATAGTGTTTGCATTTGTCAAATTCTGGTCCTACCTAGTTCTCTCTCAAACTAAGGTATTCACGGATCATGCAACAATTAAGTATCTCATGTCCAAGGCGGATGCAAAACTTTGGTTCCTACGATGGATACTCTTGCTTCAAGAGTTCGACATCAAAATCAAAGACAAGAACGGTTCGGAGAATGTTGCCGCCGATCACCTTTCTCGATTGGTTGAGAACTAAGTACGAAACATGGTTGATGGATCTATTGATGATCTCTTCCCCGATAAGAAGCTCTTTCATATTGCGGCGAAGGAAGTTGAATGACCGTGGTTCGCGAACATTGTAAACTACCTCTCTTGCAATTCATTCCCGAAGGATCTTCCTAAACAACCAAAGGCGCATCAAGAACGAAATCAAGAACTACCTGTGGAATGATCCCTACTTGGTCCAAGTAGGAGCCGGAAAGATCCTTCGAAGATGCGTTCCCATGAGAGAAGCAAAGGATATCATCAAGTATTTCCATTCCGGACCGGTTGAGGCCACCATGGAGCGGATCGCACCGCTCGCAAGGCATTCGACTCCGGTTTCTTTTGGCCCCCAATATATAAAGATTGCTTCGATTATGTTAAGTCTTGTGACAAGTGCCAATGAGAGGGAAACATCTCTCACCTTGATGAGATGCCTCAACACAACTCGGTTGTGTGTGAAGTTTTTGACGTGTGGGGAATTGACTTCATGAGACCACTTAAGCCATCACAATGATACAAATACATCCTTGTGGCGGTGGAATATGTTTCTAAGTGGGCGGAGGCCATTTCTCTTCCCATGAATGATGTCTGCGTCATTGGAAAGTTTCTTGTTAAGCATTTCTCCTAGTATGGTGCCCCCCGGTACGATCATAAGTGATCGGGTTACAAACTTCCAAGGACAATTCGATCGGGTTTGTCACCGATTCAGTGTTTCCCATCGAATGTCAATGACCTACCACCCGCAAGGGAAGTGACTAACCGGGAGCTCAAACAAATTTTGTCCAAAATGTTCACCCAATCTCTAAAACGCTCGATTCTCTTTGGGCTTACTGAACGGCCTATAAAACACCTATCTTCAATACACCGTATAGGTAGCTGTTCGATAAGGCATGCCATCTATCGGTTGGGGATTGAGCACCGAGCGTTTTAGGCCCTTAAAGAGCTTAACTTGGATGCTAGTGTGGTAGGAGAAGAACAGAAGTTTCAACTTCGAGAGCTAGATGATCTACGGTACCATGCATATGAGAGCTTGAAGATTTACAAGGAGCGGACTAAGAAGGCTCATGATGCTCGCCTCCGTACTCTCATGGAATTCAAGGAAGGAGACCAACTCCTCCTTTACAACTCATGCCTCAAGCTCTTTCCCGGAAAACTTGTCTCATGGTGGTCCGTTCACAGTAACAAGAATCCTTTCCTTTGGAGCGATTGAGGTAAAGTACGCAACTCAACCAGATCCGTTTGTGTGAATGGACACCGCCTCAAGCATTACTAAATTGGTGACACCATTGGTGCCATTGATTACGTGGTGTGCGAGCCAAGGTGATTCGATGCCATGATTAGTGTAGTTTAGGAGTAGGAAAAATGAATAAAACATGCTTGATTGTGGGTTTGTCATGTTTTGTTCGTGTATTGTGTCTTGTGCTCGTGTGATGATCGAGTCGAGAGATTGAGTATTTGGAGAGTTGCATGATCACCTCGTGATTTGCTTAGGGCTGGTAGAAATGCATTCGGAGTCCATTTAGATCCATATGCCGTGTGGCGTTTCAACCGGCCTTGAACCGGTCGCTTTTCGACCTAACCAAGTCAACCCAAATCCGTTAGTTGACCGTTACTCAACCGTTAAGTTTAACCGTTGACCAAATCAGGTCAGACCTAGACGAACCAGACTGATTTCAAACCGATTTTCACCTGAACCAACCCGAGTTTGACCAGACCCATTGACCTGGCGTTGACCACCGTTGACTGGCCATTGACTGGAATTGACTACCCGTTGTCCACCCGTTTACCCCCGTTGTGCGATAGTTGTCGCAGTTCGGTATTTTGGGCATAATTTCTTTCTCGGATGTCCGATTAACGTAATGTCAGCGGAGTTGGAAAGCTCTTTTGATTGCCTTTAACTTTTCTATTCATCTTGTGACCTGAATCTGTGTTGTGTTTTCTCATTTTTTTTTGTTTGGATGAAAGGTGTGTTTGGAAAGTTTGAATTGTGGTCAAATTGATGGTTTTGTGCTAATTTGAATATTTGCAATGGAATTGTGTGTGTACTTTATTGGGTTTGGGATCCTTCATTGCATATCTCAGTTGCATTTTTTGTGACTTGTTCTTGTATTTCGAAAGTCCCTCTCCAATTCAAATATGTGGTTATCTTTGGATGCATACCCAGTATGTTCATACTACTTGAGGATGAATAGGTTGTTGAGTAGATCATTTGTGGACTACCTCTCTTTTTCCCGTAATTAGTTTGCTTCGAACTCGCACATATGTCTGTTATGGGTTGACATATTTACTTGTTTGATGTGTATGGTTGATTCTCATTTTTGAACTTTTCTAGGTATTATGAGGTCAGAATTGACGGGACGAATCTGAATGAGGTGCTAAAAGAGGCCAATGTGCCAAAAATGATCGTCTGGAAGGTTGTCATTCAAACATGTGAGGCCGATTTTGATCCGCTTTCCGTATGCTCGCCACATCGGGCTCTTGTTCTCAACCCTTCGATGCGTGGATTGGGGTATTGGTGCCTTGTATCAACCTGATCTTAGGCTGATCATAATCACAACCTCCTGATTTGGAAAAAGCAGCCATGCGAAAAAAGAGAGGAAGAAAAGCTATTTGAAAACCAAATGCAAGAGAAAATAAAGCAGAATAAAAAAAGAGGGGGATTGTAGTATACTTGGTGATAGTGATGTTTGTAATATGATTAGGCATGCCCTCCCTTAGGACGGCAAAAATAACCGGTCAGGACTGTCTGTCTGTCCATTTCATTCCCTAATCCCACAAGACATAAGTGCACTTGATAAACCTTTATACATTTGCTTGTTTAGATGTCTTTTCATAATCGCTATATGTTTGAGTTTGGTGTGTACTTTTCTAAGGGATTTGGTACCCTGTATGTAATTGAGTGGTTTGGTGATTGACTTGCAATCTTGGCATCAGGAAGTAGGCTTGAAATGCTATGTAATGTTTTCCTTTCACCATGTTTCGAGTTCTCTTTGAGTGTGATTAGTAGATTTTCTTGAGGACAAATGTTCAAGTGTGGGGGGGTTTGATAGCACGTTTATTACTCATTGCTGATTTAACCACATCTTAACTGCTTGTTGAACTTGTTTGACCTAGTTTTGACCCTCCTTTGTGATTAGTTGGAAGAAACAAGGGTTTCTTGTTTTGTTATCTCGAATGGACCATTTTAGTCCGTTCGACTTGCTTTACCATCATGTAGGTAATGATAATTTGACTGACTGGGATGTTTGGGGGTGTCATAAGGTGACTAGAACTCCTTACTTGGTGTTTGTGATGCCATTAAGAGTCTCTTAGCACCTAGGCATTTTGTCGAACACTTGGCATTTCAAGACCTTGACTTGGACTCCTACAAATGTTTAGAGGATGATCAAACCATAACCTTTGTCCATTGTATCCAACCTTTCTTGCGAATCGGATTTAATTGCAAAATAACACCCAAAGTCTAGCAACCCTCTCTTTGTGTTCCACCTTTTCACTCTCTTGATTTCTTAGTAGCTTGGTTGAATAGAATTCGTTTTCATCACTGAATGTTAAGTACTTTAGTTGATAATCTAGATAACTACACTTTTGATCAAATCGATAGCTTGAACTGTGGTCTAATAGTTAAGTAGAGGCTAGTGAGCAACCGTTGTGGATACGACACTTGTTAGGTAGGAATTGGGAGTAATCCCTCTCTCAAGCGATCAAAAGGATCAGGTTTAGCTAGATTAGCTCCTGATATGCGTTGGTCACCAACCCATGGATTGCGCAATCCCTCAGGTCAAGTTCATGCTCATGCTCATGCAGGATGTGTCAAGTATGCCTACAGATGGTGCTCACATGGTTTTTAGGGTGGTTTTATGGCCTGATCCACGATGAGGCTATCTATCGTAGCTAGGGGTGGCTGATGTGAGGATGATACCTACAAGATCTCGGGGTCACATTACTAGATTCAGGGATTAGTTAGACTTTCTTGCTCTAGCTTCTCATTATAGTCACAGTTCTATGCGAGTCTTGTTTAGCCACCCAGTGCTTATCATTAACCCCATTAGACTTTGTTTTCCTTGGCATATCTTAATGTTAAGTCAGGGGTATTGGAACTGCTAGTAAAAAGAGAGTTGGTTAGAGTTTTTATATAAAATGATATCATTCTTTTATGTATTTTCAGAACTGGAGTTGCATCACATCTTATTTTGATTTGTAGAGTCTATGATCCGAGATCTTAGTTGGTTACTTTTATTTAAGTGTTTAGCTTCAGCTTTTAATGCTCGTTTTAATGCTTTTATTAGTGGTCGAGTATTAGAATATGGTTCAGGTTGAAACTCGAGTACAATTCTTAGTTGATCCAGTGGTTCGATAGGGACTCCTAGGGTGAGGTTTCACAATTGGGCAACATGCAACCCCTAATAAGTAACGAAGCTCCGCCACTGTTTGCATCGGTTCTTAATGATTTGGTAATGGTGGGTTGGACTTAATAAATTATTTTTAATGCAAGTGAATCAAGACCAAGAAAAATGGGTGATGTAGCCACCGAGTGCAACCCAAGTAGAATTTTGACATTAATTTGATCCTCTAAACAAAGAATATTTAGATGCACAAAAGAGTTCAATTTTATAAAATTACAACTTTGAAGATCAAATGACGATTTCATGGAGTAAATTTAAGATATTTATGATAAAAAAATAAAAAAATTTGTGGTTAGAAAGAGAAAGACAATGAAGATGACCAAAAAAGATATTCAAAATGTGTATGGTCTGCCATGGGAAGAAAAAGTTGTCAATGTGGAAGGTTCTCTAATTGAGCTAATAAATTCCGAAGATGTAAAGTTGCTTGGAAGGGTTTTGGTTAACCTAGAATGTTATAGATTCGAATTTCAAAGCGTGCTCTTGAAGGTAGAACTAGTTATTGTTGGGTAAGTATATCATATCTGTAATGAACTACTACATGTTTTCGTTATGATTTTAGGTTTTTGTAATTTCAGCTCGTTATTTGGAGCATGTGGACTAGCGTACTAGTTCAGCATATCTATAAGGAACTACTACAAATGTAATGAGCAAAACATAACACAAGAAAACAATACTAGTGTAGACAGCATATATGAAAATGGGAAATTAATGATGAATCGTAGTGTGCCAGTATAAATCGAACGTGTTAGTAAAGTAAACCACTGTACTAGTTTAGCCCATAAAGAAGAAGTTTAAATCAAAAAAGAAGATTTACCACCAATTGAGAGAAAGGAGAAGAAAATTATAAAAAAAAGAAATTATAAAAATTAACATCAATTAAAAGAAAACATTAAATAATTATCTACACTTAATATTCTAAAACATCAACAATTAGGATTAATACTATATGATTTTCATCCTCTTGCCTTAAAAATTGCAAATTACAAATCATCCTCTATTCATATTCTTCTGACCCACAAGTAAATTGATAGTAAATTGGGTTAGTAGTTTTTTTTCTGAGATAGCTCCTTCTGGAGGAAAAGAGATAGCAAGCACACGTCAACTACAATCAACCCAAAGAGTGAGGACTATCGACAACACTTCCGAGTGATATTTAAGAGCCTCGCGAGCCACATAATGGGCAGCCCTGTTACCTGCCGATGAACCGTCTACAACCGGACCCTTAAAAGGGCTGAGAGTAGATGACCGATCTCCCCAACAATAGAACCTCCAGCCGCTAATCGGACCCGCCCTCCTCGGATATCCGCCATCACCCCTTTCAGACTGCGCCATCTACATTAACCTTTAGCGTAGAAGATGACGGAGGACCCCATGTAACTGATAGGGGACCATTAACCCTAGCTCCCGCAGCTAAGCAGGCCGAATCACTAATCAAATATTGAAGCTCCAACACCTGTCGACAAAACTGATGGTACAACACAACCAGAGTCTACTGCATTGGATAAAAAAACCACCCAGTTGCGGCTCTTCCAAATCTGCCACCATGCAAGAACCCAGACTGAGGCTAAGGATGGCTAATCCAACATAGTGGACTCCGATAATTTAACGCCAATAGTATCCGGCAACACTAGCGGCTGCTAACCACACATGGAATAAAAATGAAGTGCGAAGGGACAGGAAAACATGAGATGTTCGAGAGATTCCAAAGGTTCCCAGCAAACTAGGCAATTTGGGGGAATAATCATGTTCTTCTTACGCAACGCTTCCGTGGTAGGGAGATGTCGATGGAATAGTTTCCAGAGGAAGAACCAGAGCTTAGGGTGAATGTCGAGCTTCCATGCCGACTTCGACACATCCCTACTAACAGGGCCCGCTGTCCATATTTTGATGGTACGTATGCAGTAGGTTGCTAACTCATACCCCGAGGCAGTGGTATATTGCCCGGAGCTAGAATAATGCCAAATTAGCAGATCATCCACCGTATAACCCGATTGCCGTAGCATAGGAGCCCGGGGGAGTGTGTCAGTAACCAACGATCCAAAACATGGTCTATAAAAAACCCCGTCCCAACTTGCCATTGTAGGTCTTGATGAAGCAGGGAACACCCACAGTCATCGGCAAACATCAGATGTGACACCACCGGGTAGCATGCATTGACATGTAACCCATGCAGGGTGCACATAGAACCGGCCATGTGAAGTATACGGGTGAGCCCTTCCGAGTTTATCGCAAAAAGAAGACGGGAGAGCGGGTCCACCTGACATAGTCCCTGCGTCGACTGGAAGTAACCATAAGGCGTCCCATTCATAAGCATCGAGATTGTAGTCGAGGAAAGATATGTGTAGACAATAGCGACCCAGCGCGGAGAAAACCAAAGGCCAAGAAGGAGCGAGAACAAGAAAGACTACTCAACTCGGTCATAAGCCTTTTCCATGTCTATTTTAAAGCCATCACGTGATGCCCCCTTCCCAGAATACGTTTTAAGGTAATGCATGAGCTCGTGGGCAATGAGAATATTATATGTGATGGACCGGTTGCGGAAGAAGCCATTCTGAGCCGGGTCCACCACTGATGGCAAGATCAGGTCAAGACGGGAAGTGATAATTTTTGAAATGACCTTGTAGACAACCACGTTGAGGCCGATGGGCCGTAACTGACGCATAAATCGTGCACCAGAAAGTTTGGGGATGAGACTCACCCAAGTGTGATTGAGATAGGTGAACATACGCCCTGTGCGGAAGAAATCCATCACTGGTAGCTCAACGTCTGTGTGTACTAGATCCCAATATCGTTGGAAAAAGAGTCTCCTATATCCATTCGGTCCATGGGCCCGCATCGGCCCAATGGAAAAAACTGCCTAACGGACATCTGCTGGAGAGATCTGAGCGAGTAATGAAGTATTCATAGTGTTGATACCAGAGGGAGGAGCGAGAGTGCCAATAAGTTAGGGGGCGTAGTGTTCTACGAAGTGAACAAAGTCTCATAGTAAGCAACAATACGTTCACCTTAAGCAGCCTCATCAAAGATCGTCCTAGTTTCAGAATCCAACTCTTCAATCCGCTTGCGTTTTTGGGCCGCAGAGACAGATCTATGAAAATACGCCGTATTATGGTAGCCCCCCGAATCCAACCATTGTGGCGCTTCTGTAGCTAATACAGCTCCTCCTGGTGATGGGCCTACGACCACTATCCCTCAAGCCGGTGAACCTCAGGCTAGTCGACCTGAGGAGCGGATAGAGTAGTCCATCCAAACCAGCTAAAGAAGTTAACACGGCTCCGAATTGAGCACCTTGTGTGAGAGGAACCAAAGAGAAATGAACACCAACCAAATAAGCAAATGATTTAGGTTGAAACTCCCAGCAAATGCAAATCACAATGGAAGGGAAAAAACCACGACACAAGAGTAGGAAGAATCCCAAGTGAACACCACTCCACCACAAGTATTTAGACCATTACAATGTTCAAAGGAGGAAAACCCCACACTATTCATAATAGTACTACAACCTTTAAAATCCAAACTCGTTTCGGAAAGAAAAATAAACTTAGGCATATGGAGGCAGATAAGGTCATTGAGCGTTCGAATTGTTGAGTCACCTCCAAAACCTTGATAATTCCATCCTATAATAGTCACGACGTCTTGGTGGGCCCGTCAAGGTCGGCACCGCCATCCATCTTCACCGGAAGAGAGTCAAAAGGAGCATGCTCGCCAACCAAGACATCAAACTCAGATGAATTAAAACCCAATTCGACCCAAGAAAAAGATAGAGCAAAAAGTGCTAGGGCAAAAAAAAAGGATTGTACCATCAGGTGCAGACACCGCCGCCGTTGAGGAACCAATGGAATGCGGACTTGTAGGAGGAGCAGGGTTCGGCGGCGCCATACCAGCCGAATCCTTGCGCTTACGGCGATGGGACTGGGTGGAGGTGGCCGCAGTAGGTGGCAAACGTGCCGGAGCTGAGGCCGCAACGCGATGCACTAGGGCCGCAACTAACGCCGGAGCAGACCCCCGACCCTCCGGTTGCTAGGTGAATGAATCAACCTTCCTGTAGGTCCCCGTTGGAATCTCCATCCGCAGCCCTCGCGGATCCGGGTTGCGAGGAGGGAGATCGGCAACTGAATAAGTGTTGAAATGATGTCCAAGATGACCGCATCGGAAACACACCAATGGCAACCCCTCATAGTGGAGACGGGCCTAGAACTCCGCTCCATCATCAGATCGAGTGCGGTGAAACCCATCAAAGGAACCCATAGCATCAAGACGGGCAAAGCCTTTGAGAAAATGCCCTGGCTCTTCCGCGAAGTGTAGAGTCTGGATTCCAGTACTTCACCCACTATGCCCAACAAACCAGAGGCAAAGGACAAAGTGAGGAGATCGTCGGGAACCCACTCAAGGCGGATCCAGAGCTTGACAAACCGCAGGGAGCGAAACATGTCCGGGGAAGGGGCCTTCCAGCGGATGACATTAATCAACAGGCCATCAAGCAACAATGGACGTCGCTGTAGAGCCTGCTGCATAAAGTCCTTGTCCGCAAAGAACAGTTGATGGAGGCCATGAGTCACCTCGATGACCGTCAGTTTGCGTTGAAGGCCGTACTTCCGGGAGAAGGATTCACGGATGAGATTCACCGATTTTGGTTTGGCATAGAAGAACCGTGCAAGGAGACTAGTGGTGGCTCGGTCGCAGGGCATAGCAATTTCTGCAGAAAAAAACGTAAACACCATTCCTTCAGTCGCCATGAGAAAAACCAGAAAGAATAGGAATTGAGAAAGATGGTTGTAGCCGGAAGGACCCAACTCATATAGGCAGGAGACTAGGCGAACAAACCGTAGATTGCATATAGCAAAGATGTGGTAACCACCGGTAACCGACGAATATCCAACGACGTGGGAAGGCAGGAACTGCCATAAAACCGCCCACCACAGATAACCGCTGTAGAGCATTTTCAACATTCTAATCCGCTCTTCCCCGTTTTCGTAAGATCATGACTAAATTGGGTTAGTAGTTAGTAGTTACTACTTGTAAGTTGTAACTGGTTCCGGCCCAACTGACCGTATAAGAACCCTGCAAATTAAGACTGGGGACGGCAGCCATAGCTAGAAAAAACATTTGGAAGGAAAATGCAGCAGACTTGTGTTTCCATGTGCGAACTATCTCTGTTCCGCTCCTCTCCTCCCGTCAGATCCTCTTCTTCAATGGACAAAGCCCTTGCCTTCGTTCTTCCTCACCCGCCGTCTGCTTTCCGTATGCATTCTGTCAGCGTCAGTGGACGACTCGCCAGCTCAAGCTCCTCAACGCGTTTTGCTCCCCTCAAATGTGCTGCCTCGACTTCTGAATCAATTGGTAGTTTGTTTCGCTGTTTTATGTTCATCAATTCTTTTTAAAAAAATTTGTGCGGTTTCTTGTGGGTCTGTTTCAATCGTGGTGCTCAATGTTTCTTTCTCTGCTGATTTCTAGTTTGGCTTCCGAGAACAGAAACATATGGCTTCCCCCCGTTGAGTCAAAATTGGAACTTTCTGCTAATATATTGTGATGTTTGATTGTCCGCAAATAGAATGCAGATAAACTTCATTGAAGTTTTGAGGTCCAAGTAGAGTAAGAATAACTTGGCTGAGTTCGATTTTCCGGACAACGGAATGTGCTCAAAGTTTAATCAACGCTGCCTTCCTTGATTGTTTTGCGTGTCATACATAACCAATCATTTGATGAGATGGTCTGTTTATGTTTCAGTTGATCAATCAGGAAAATTTCATGAAGCTGCGAAGAAAGGGAATCTGATTCCTCTACACCAATGCATTTTATGTGATCACCTCACACCAGTGCTTGCTTACCGATGTCTTGTAAAGGAAGATGATAGAGATGCACCAAGCTTTCTGTTTGAGTCTGTTGAACCTGGTTTGAATGCTTCGACCATTGTAAGTTTATTATATCCTCTCTATATCCTTTTCTCTGCAAGTACTGTAAAACTTGTAATCTGTGACATATGTTATGACGAAGCCTCTTTTTATCTAGGGAAGGTATAGCATCATTGGAGCTCAACCGACCATCGAGATTGTGGCAAAAGAGAACATGGTTACTACCATGTACCATCATGAAAACCGAAGGGAGGAGCAGATAGTAGATGACCCAATGGATGTTCCTCGAAGAATAATGCAAGGCTGGACACCCCAACTTGTTGATGAGCTTCCTGAATGTTTTTGTGGTCAGTTTTCCGCTTCCCGGTTAGATTAACTTGCAAGTTGATATCTAATACATCTTTTTCCATTTAGCTTCTAGAGAATCAGCTTTCTATGTTACATGCTCATTGCATCATTCTTCTATGTTACATGCTCATTGCATCATTCTTCTATGCTACATGCTCATTGCATCATCTTCCTGAGAGCTTTTGTTATATGTGTTGCTTCTCTTCTTTTGTCCCAGGTGGATGGGTTGGTTTTTTTTCATATGACACCGTGAGGTTTGTTGAGAAGAAAAAGATGCCTTTTTCTGCTGCCCCTCCTGATGACAGAAACCTGCCTGATATCCATCTCGGGCTTTATGATGATATTATCATCTTTGATCATTTACAAAAGGTAATTATATACTTTTTTCACTATCTCCATACCTTCATTTTTCCTTTCCCCTGTCCCGTTTTCTCTTCTAACACTCTTTTGTCTTCCCCAGAAAGCACATGTGATTCACTGGGTTCAGCTAGATCAGTATTCTTCCGTCAAAGAGGCCTATAGTGATGGAGTTGATCGGTTGATGAACTTAATTTCTAGAGTTCATGATATAACACCGTGAGTATTTCATTGATGTTTGATGTTCAACAATGTTGTCTGTTCGTGAGACTCAGTAACATTAGAATGAGTAACCCTTCTGTATCTCAGCCCAAGGCTATCTGCAGGTTCAATCAAGCTATTCACTGATCTTTTTGGCCCTAAATTGGAGGTATCAAGCATGACGAATGAACAATATAAGGAGGCAGTATTGACAGCTAAAGAGCATATTCTAGCTGGTGACATATTCCAAATTGTATTAAGTCAGCGCTTTGAACGAAGAACATTTGCAGATCCATTTGAGGTGTACAGAGCTCTGAGGATTGTCAATCCAAGTCCGTATATGACATACTTACAAGTGTGTGCCGCCTTCACCCTCCGACCTAATGCTTTTAAAAGTATTAAAGATGATATGTAAAATCTTATGTTTGAGTATTTTCTTGTGATCAGGCTAGAGGGTGTATACTAGTTGCTTCCAGCCCAGAAATTCTAACTCGAGTTAAGAAAGTAAGTTTCTGTTAGTACTCTATTAGGTGTGGTGAATGCTTTACCTGTTGTGCTTCTTGAGGCAAGCCTAATCTTGATGAATTATACAGAATACAATCACAAATCGACCTCTTGCTGGGACAGTTAGAAGGGGAAAGACACCAAAGGAAGATGTAATGTTGGAAAGTGAGCTCTTGAAAGATGAAAAGCAATGCGCAGAACACATTATGCTTGTTGACTTGGGAAGGAATGATGTTGGAAAGGTTGATTTTTGTATGCATATGTGGTGTCACTTCACTAAACATTAGCATAATGCGTACAATTGTGTATAGGATGGGCTAGTCCCTAGACGTCTCAGTTTTCAACTTGATGCTTCAGTATTTCAAGTATGCTTATGGCTGGATTTCCATGCAGGTATCCAAGCCTGGATCTGTGGAAGTTGAAAAGCTCATGAATATTGAGCGCTACTCCCACGTTATGCATATCAGCTCAACGGTACTTATATCTGCTGCATATCAGCTCAGACATTTGAAAGGAACTAGTTATGGTAATTTGATGAATCACTCATTGATTTTCAGGTCACTGGTGAATTACTAGATGATCTAATCAGCTGGGATGCCTTACGTGCCGCACTTCCAGTTGGCACCGTCAGCGGAGCACCAAAGGTTGCTTTTCTTTATGCTCTGGTTCTTGTCTTTTTGTCAATCTTCGATATATGGTATGGGTGACTAACAAAAACGGTGTAGGTGAAAGCAATGGAGTTGATCGATGAGCTGGAAGTGACTCGGCGAGGGCCATACAGTGGTGGATTTGGTGGGATATCGTTCAACGGGGATATGGACATTGCACTTGCTTTAAGAACTATCGTATTCCCGACAAGCACCCGTTACGACACAATGTACTCATATGCTGATGCGAACAAACGCAGAGAGTGGGTTGCTCACATCCAGGCTGGAGCAGGGATAGTCGCTGATAGTGTTCCTGAGGATGAGCAAAGAGAGTGCGAGAATAAAGCTGCTGGCCTCGCTCGTGCCATTGATCTTGCTGAATCATCTTTTGTTAACAAATAATATAAAGACGGAAAAAGTATTCCTTTTTTATTGCCTGCATGCATGTCTTCCTAGTTCTTATATATGTTTCTAGCTTTGGTTCAGAAAGTAGGCCACTTATCTTCCGCCCTCTTTTTCTAAATATTGTTGGTATTCTTTCTTTGTATTTTGTGGATTTTAATACTCTTGAAAAGATTTCTTTGTCAAAACCAGATGTCTCACCACATGTTATTATAATTTTGTTATAGTCATTAAAGAGTCGAGCATTTCCAGGGCCATGGCGACGTATTCGCAGGAGAATATTGTTAACTGGGACTTGGCAATCAGACCGTATGCGGGTGATTCTTGGTGTAACGTTCGCAAGATAGATGGCTTCGAGAAGAGCAAGGGCCTCAGCCACAATCGGAGAGGAACAAGGGAAGAGGCCACTGGATTCACCGCAGATCTGTCCATAGACATCAGTCATGATAATGCCATAAGTCGCTGGCTGTGAATCATTCTGAAACGATCCGTCACGGTGTATTTCGAACTCGTGAGAACTTGGCATTTGACAGCGCTATTGGGTGGTATGATGTAGGTTAAATGGTGTGGCTGGCATGGGTGATCCAGCATTCAAAGAGAGCCAATTAGTGGAGATTTTGCAAATCAAGCAACTTCAAAAAGAGGTTGTGTTCTAGGTGAGAGACAAAATAGAAAGCCAGTTGTTTTGAGGATATTAACCCGTGATTTTTGGGATTCATTACCATTTTTTTGCATTAGCAACAATTCAACCCAAATACCATTTCAAATTCTCAACCATTGAATCTAGCCCCTAATATGTAATGGCTAATAAAAATGTTATAATCATTAAGATACTAATAAGCCGTCCTAATGATATTAGATCTGTCTCGCGCCCAATTTTACATAATCATACCGGGTACCAAATTGGAAAGCTTAATAATAGGAGTTTTGATGGTTCAACCGTGGATACATACCGATTCAACCGTTTGTAATAATAAATAAAATTAAAATATCTAATATATATATGACACTTTCAACATTTTCTATTGGCCTCATTTTTTCTCCATCTCACCAGTCATATTACCTTAGTTCATTATTTAATCTCTCACCAAATTATTTTTCCCTTTAATTTGATTCATTGTTCTTTCATAACATTTTTTGGGTTACTCAAAATATATTATTCTCTTCACAAATATTGTTCATTCTATTTTTTGGAGTCCAATAACATTCATTTTCATATATTTAATTTAATTTTAATTTTTTTATTTCATTCAAATAAATATTTATATAATATTTAAGCTAATATATGATTGATTCAAAACCTCAAATCGTTACAAAAATGTAGTGCATAATTTTTTTTCTTAAATCAATCTTATGTATGATTGAACTAACATAATAAGTGGTTTTAATATCGTTCAATCCTCCATTCAGTATTTTTTAAGATTTTGTTTTTGTAAGTTAATCGAGTTACACATCATTAACTCTTGACCAAATCAAGAAACTCATCAGTGCAGAGCCGGTTTGAATTAGGAAAATCTTTAAAGCCTAAGCATTCATTTAGGATTTTTTTAACGGGCGATTGAGGTTACATGTTTTATAAGTTAATAGGGTTATGAACATTGTGTACTCTTGACCAATTCAGAACATCGATTGGGTTGATTTGATTCGATTTGAATTGGACATATTCATCAAACATAAGGTCATATAACACGATTCTTCATTCAAGATTGTCTTAATTGGTCAATTTATGTTATTTTTTTGCAAGTTAATAAGGTTATGAGTTGTTATCTATGTGGATATGAAAAAGTTAGTTTAACCGTAAGCATTTTCCATTTAAATCATTACAAACTGTAATTAAAATATGATTGAATCATAATACTGTATCGGGATTGTACGAGATTGCTTTATTATTTTAATGAACATACTCGTTAAGATCTCCTTGCAACTATGACTTTTTTCCATCTTCACGTCAACCTATCAAAGGCTCTCTACAACTATAGTAGGAACACCTTTTTCTTTTCACCAACCTTCCCCAAATAAGATATTACGAGTCATTATTTCTTAGGGGGTCAGTTTGAATTTGAACATATCCATATTACATGATCCTTCGTACCAAAAATTTTAATGACCCAGTTGAGGTTACATTTTTTTCATTTAATCGTGTTAGAATCATTACCTTATTACCAATTGAAAACACTACTCAGGTTGAGAAAGATTAAATTAGATATCTATTAAACATAAGCTCATATATAATTTAACGGGCCAATTGTGGTCACATTTTCGAAGTTCAACAAGTAACAAGACATTATCTTTTCTACATACATTTTTTTATTTATGGATTATCATTTTAGGTGACTATTTATGTTTTTTTCAATTTTCATTTTCGTTTTGGTGCTAAGAAATTAGATCAATTAATCTGGTAGGATTATTACGCATTTAAACTATTCAAATGCTGAAAATCATTTACATTCGTACTATCTGTTATGAAGATAATAATGTAGTGAATGCCCAATTGTGTAACTCTCATTCTATGATTAATGTATTTTATTCCCCTCCTTTATGTGTATGATTCAATGTATTTCATTCCCCTCTTTTATGTGTAATAATATTAGAGAGTGTAGGTTATGATTTCATGAGCCTATAAATAGAGCTCTCATTTGTAGCATTCCATACACCTCAATAAGAAAGTACTTCTCATCCCATGTTCTTGTTCTCTTCTTTATTCTTAGTTTTATAACACTATCAACTATTTTTCTTGTTGTGAACTTCTTTGTAGGATAAATAATACATTATTGAATGCAAAGTCAAAGATGTGAAGAATGACCGATTCTACTATGATTTCAAAAATCACAAGTGTTTTTCTAAAGTAGAGATGGGTGGGGAAAACAAAATTTAGACAATATTAAATTGAAAATTACGTAGATAATCAACTTGAAACTTTATTTACCTAAAATGGCAATTTTAGGCACTTACAACGCGCCGCGCGCCGTAGGATGCGCCGCGCGTTGTAGGATGCCTCCAACTGCTCCTATAAATACCCCTCCCGTTCTTCATTTTTCACACATTCACTAATCACATTCCTTCTTTGGTTTTTCGATACCGACAAGCAAATTCTTGTTCCAGAATCAACTAGCCAGTAGTATTAGTATTTTTTTAATAGTAATTTTCTCAATTTGTTGCCTACTAATATTTTTTTTCGTTGTAGGATGGATTACTTGTATGGACCAACACCTCCATGCTTCGACCCCGAGGCGATCGATGGAGAACTTTGGGGCGTGCGCAACCGACATCGAGCCGGTAAAATTTTCGACAATAAGGTTGCTACCATTTGAATAATGAGTAGAAAATATTAATAACGGCCTAGGGTTAAATTCTATTGCCTTGTATTAAAAATATTAGGTTAGAGAATATTAATACTCGCTTATGTCTAATGTTAGAAAGAATTAGTGTGCTAACCCTATTGTTAGCAAATATTAGTAGTTGCCTAATATTATGTTAGATACTAATAAGAAATGCATAATAGTTTAGATTCATTATTTATCAGTACACATTAGGTACTTACTTAGCGATGTTAGATACTAATAATCATTGCCTACAATATCGAATAGGAACCTAGCGTTACCTCACATTCCGTAGGACGTCTCACATCCCCCCATACCATCCCCACTTCCGCCCTTTCTTAGAGGCTGTCAGACTCCTACCGATTGTTGATCTTGCGCCCTCTCGCCGGACCTGCATCTTGTGACAGCGCTGGTGGAGAGGTTGACGCCGGAGACGAACAATTTCCACATGTACCATGGGGAGTGCACGTTGACTTTGGAGGACGCAGCGATGTTGACCGATTTGCCAGTCGATTGGGGATGTGGTCTCCTACCCTCTCGAGCATTCTGAGCCGCAGATGTTAGACTTGATAGATGAGATTTTGGGAGTGAGGCCGATAGCGAAGGATGTCTTACAGGACGGACGACTGCGGATTGGCTGGTTGCACTCAACGTTCAAGAAGATGGAGCGCATTCCTGCCGATGACGGTCATATGTTGGGACTGTACGCACATGCATACATGCTGGCGTACATAGGAGGGTTCATGTTCACGGATAGGTCGGCTGCTTGCGTCCACCTATCGTACCTGCTAGTGTTGTGAGAGGAGAGGTTGTTCGCTTGAGGGGGGGGGGGGGGGGGTAACGGTTCTTTCCTGGCTCTTTTGGAAGCTCGGTCATTCAGCATTTTGGTTGGAGTCTGCTGCCACGAAGGGGGCCGGTGACATCGGTGGGTGGACCGTGCTGCTTATAGCTTGGGAACTAGAGAGGTTCCTGGCCATCACATGATGATTGCACGAGGACAAGGTGAGAGGTCCAGATGTATGAGGACATATTGGCAACACCAGTATCTATCAGTGGAAGAGATGGATGCACGGAAGGAGTCAGAGACTCTTGGTTCCAGAGTACAGACACTTATTCGACAAGGGCACCCCGTTCGTGGTAAGAGCTAGTGTGTCATTCTATTTCTTTCTAGTTGTCGCGGTCTAGGATTTTATTTATATTTCTGATTTCTTTTTCTTCCAGTGGGTTCTCTACCCTAGCCGTGCAGATTTAACACACTCTCCTGTGGCACAGAGGGTCGTTGCCCCACTAATTTCACCATGCAACATCTCTTGACATCGGCCAGACCGTGTTCTCAAATAGTTTGGGATGTTCTAGGCCAGACCACTGTGGACATGTTGGAGGGCGAGGTCATGTTCTTGTTCGAACTGACGTAGAGGAATGAGCACGCGTGGGAGGCGAGGGTGGATCAGTACCTTATCTAGTGGGCACACAGATTGGATCACGTGGCGGCGAGTGATTACCTCGACGACCCGGTGAGGTGGTACTTCGACAACGAGTACATGGTGTGGTACCGTCAGTACACTTGGCGGTGGACTTCCAAACGAGGGACAGTATAGCAGTCCATAGTACGTACTCCAACACTCCTCTGCTTAGTAAGTAGGCTTTCCATACCATTCCAAGATAACATGTTTTGTTTTCCTCTCTGCAGATCGGCTGGCTGGAGAACCTATATGTCAGGCTAGGTTCACAGGAGCAGCTCGGCGTAGAGGACACTAAGGTGGTTCGGTAGTGTGTGTGTTCCATGATGTGTGCTAGCGGAGGCATGGAGCATAGGCTTGATGACCCGAGGCTACACCCACATATGGCCGCCACTGGAGATTTACACGGCCTACGACCAGTGTGCGATTGATCAACTAAGCCCGGCGGCTATCCCCTTGACCAGACGCGCTCGATGCTGGACAACCCACGAGGCAGATTTCGTACTGTATCCATACGTACCCAACCTGTCTGCATTTTGCGTCACGCCGTACCAGCCAACGATGGAGCCGTAGTAGTGGTCCCAACAGCCTCTGTCACAGTAGTGGTCTCAACCACCCCTGTCAGAGTAGTGGTCCCATCCACCTCGTTCACAGCAGTGGGTCCCACAGATGGGTCACGACAAAGCTAGCACCTCGCACCCATAGTGGGCCAGTGAGACACATCACCCGGAGTCTCAGTTCGAGACGATGACGCCGAAGGAGTAGATAGTCTTACATGGGGTTATGGACACAACACCACAAAGGGACCGTCGACCTGGGTTGCAAAACAATCCTCGACAGGCCATGTGCGACACCGAAACCATTCCATCACAGATCATTGGAGGCCAGGAGAGAGGGAGGTCGTGGGTAGATAGGTGGTTTTCTATTGATTGTAATACACTTTTCTCATGTTATGATTTTAGTACACTTTCTTCATGTTATGATTGTAGTACACTTTTCCCATTTTATGTTTTGACTCCTTTGATCGCCATATGTTTCCACTTGGTTGTTGTTTCCACTCGTATCATTGTATGACTTATATGGATTAAATTACAATAACACTTGAAAAGGGACTGAAATTAACGCAATACGGCCACGATTACACACTCACATAAAACTTAGCACACGTACATGAAGTTCAAATTAGCACACAACATAGGGAACCATAAACAACAAACGTTGACAAACATAAACGATAAACGTTGACAAACATAATAGAGCCTACATGTTCTAATGATGATTTCCACTTTGAGTTGATGGGGGCCTGGTTTTCCTTTGCGTTGTTGGGAAAGTCCTTTGGTTATGGCCCAAGGTGTGGTATACGGGGCACACCATCATTGATGTCGGGATGGTAGGATATTTGTCTTGCCTATGCCCATTTTGGTTGCAGGCAGTACAATGCGGCTCTATTTCTTCAGTCCAATCCATTTCGTTGTGAATTTTAGTGTGTCTTGGCCTCCCCTGGGCACAGAGAAGATTGCAGTTTGGGATGATCTCGAGTCCACCATGTTGAGCCCAGTCCTCCAGCCCATCAATAGGATGGAAACTAACAACATATATTTGGGGTATTATGGACAACATTAACATGGGATACACGAAGTGGTACGTGTTGAGGTTGACTGCGGTGCACACTACATAAGCATTGGTACACAGAATCTTTCAGTGTTGGAAGATGCTAGAAGAACATAAACCAACCATGTTTGTGTTATCTAATTAGGCCCTGTATGTATGGTTTCCAAATCCTTTTCTTTTGTTGTATGCACTAACCACATCATACTCGCCCGCTGGGTGATCGAATACTCGCACCGTGTGAGTCTGTCCATTGACACTACGCTCACACTTGGTTGTACGACACCTTTCAGTCCAATATTAATTAGCACGAATGTCGGCCTCGTATTTCGTACGTAGTTCATCAGAAAATCTAGTAAGCCTACCAAACTACTATAAGAACGCATGATGAAGTTACACTGCAAGACACATCCAAAGCCTTAACCACATACCTGTAAAATGTTGAGCTGGCCATAACACATATCGGCAGTGACCTGATCCCTTTGAACGCTCTGTTAATACTCTCAGCCTTGTTCGTTGTCATTATTCCATGACACATGCCCCCAAACTCGGCATCAACACATTTGCTCCACTTCTCTTGGTCTTCAAGGACCCAATTTTCTTTGTTGAAGCCCAGTCTCGCATCGGCGGTAAGGAAATCAATAAGCTTGGCGTTGAACCTCCTCCGTGAACTTCATGGAATGTAGCAAGTGGTCTCAGCAAATCGTCAATGGAATTTAGGAAATGCAGGAGTTGTGAGAGGAAGTTTACCTATGGACTTCAATTGTGCCTTCATGTTGAAGTCCTCCACATGGCTGTTGTAGTTGCTTTCATAATGTCGGTTGCACCATCTCCATACCGAGTCACCACCAATTCGATTCATAGTTGCTTTGATGACGCATATGTTCTGCCTGTCTGTCACTAGTTCTTGGATGTAACGGAGGAACCACACCCAGGTATCAACACACTCTTTGCCTATGATGGCAAAAGCGGCAATCAAATGTTATGGCTGCCATCAAATGAACTAGCCATCAACAGGGTGCCACTATATTTTTCGGTGAGGAAGATGCCGTCAACAACTAGGATAGGTGGACAATGTCGGAACCCTTCAATGCAGGGCCAGAAGCTCCAGAATACAAAATGAAACTGCCTTCGAACACAGACACCTCTGATTAAGTCATCAAAACGACACTGGACTTGGGTGCCAGGGTTACGACTCTGCACTTCGTTGAAGAAATCTCGAAACTTGTTGTAAGACTCCCCCCAATTGTCATAGGTCATCTCCATAGCTCTCTGTTCCCCGTACCACGTCTTTCTGTACGAGATCTGGCGTTAGAAAAGGTGTGAATTCTCATCTTGACCGGACAAGGTGCATCACCACAATCACGATGACATTCACATCCAGTTGGATAGATTCTACGTTGTGCTCGCTTCCGTCACATGTGTATTGTGGATTCCACTGCCGAACTGTCCAGAACCTGTCATCTGCGCTGCTGGTGACGCGTAACCTCCATGGACAGTTGTTGATTTTTTATGAATAACACGTGACCTCTAACTCTCAAGTCTTTGAGCGAGACCTCGCCATGGCTTGATTGTTATGCAAGGCCAGTGTTTGACAGCAGACTTGCCTCCTTCTTCGTATAAAACCGTTGGCCGATGTAGAAATGTTGACGGGTGGGGTCGAAATTTGGGATCTCAGGGCCACCCTCTTAGTGGTCAACAGTCATCATCTGGTGTTGTGTATAGCTAAGGTGTAGTGTATTCTTGATGTTTTATCGCGCGCATAGATTATAACATCAGTATCCTCCCCCTCTAGATGGAGAGGGCCAATTAGCATACCATCATCGTCCTCACTCGAGGCCTGGCCATCTTCTTCTTCCCCATTGTTGTTACCCGGATCGTACGCATGCTCGTCGCCAACATCGTTTTCATCCATCGTATCATCAGTGGGTTGTACGTTGCACTGTGAGACCTGGTCAACGTTCTGTGAACTAGAAGGTTCGAAGTACCCAGTCGTTGAGGATTCACCAACTGAGTCATAAACTCCATCGATTGGACCTTTGAACTTGAAATATAGCACCATATTGTTGCACATAGGGAAGGTATTTATCATGTAGTAAATGGCTCCCCAAGACTCTTCATCAATGCATGGCCAGAGGCAGTACCGAGCAATAGTATCACCGGTAGGATGACGATAGTACACGGTCCGAAGGATGGCCTCCGCTGGGATCTTCATTTTCTTCAAAAAAATAGGAATGGCTCGGGCGAAGGTTGGGGTTGAACTCATCTTCAATCTCCGAGAGTGACCACCGACATACTCAACTCTAATGTTCAAGTAAAAGTGATTTCCCTCCCCCCCATCAAAGAATGAAGGTGAACTCGACCATTATCTATTCAGAAGGATAGAGAGGAGAAGTAGAGTAGGCAAAATGAATTACGAAATGGTGCACATAACTTGTGAGTTGTGAGCAATGGAGGTTTGTGCTTAAATAGATGGGAGAGGGTAATATTACAGCAGGATATGCCACAACATATTCCCTCCACCAGTATATGCCACGACATATTCCCTCCACCAGCATATGCCACAACATATTCCCTCCAATCATCGGTAGGATTCCCCATCACATTTACAGTTGGCAGTAGCTTCTGACAACAAGGCTGCAGCTTTAGGCAACAATGGCAGCTTTTGACCACGGGCTGTACAGCTTTCAGCCATAACATTACAGTTGTATGCACCTTTCAGACAGCTTTAGCATCTTTTTGACTGAAACATATAGCTTTATGCAACTTTCAGACAACTTTAGCATCTTTTGACTAGAAAATTACAGCTCTTGGCAGGATTCAGACAGCTTTAGCATATTTTTACCAGAAAATTAGAGCTTCATACCAACTCCATACAACTTTATCATCTTTTGATATAACTTTTCAGACAGCTTTATCAGTGACTCAGCTTTTGATAGTTAGGATAAAAATTATTTAATTACCTTCTACAATTTGAAACACAACTGATTTGAAAAACAACCGATTTATTACGGAACCCTAAACCTTATAAGTTTCGTATTTGCAGCCTTTAAGTCTTCACTAAGAGCCTCGATGTACCTATCCTTTGATTGTATGATGCCTATCCTCTCACGATGCCATTGAGAACGATCATGTGCCAGCTCAGCACGAATAGCTTCAATCTCAACATCCTTCTCAGCAAGCTTCGCCTCCATTTTTGCTCGCATCTCGCGCCTCATCGAGTTCTCAGCCAACACCACCTCCAACTTCTTCTTGGACCTACTCTAATAGAAAGGACAATTGAAGTACTTCTCGAACTTCAGCATCATCAGTCTAGCTGCACGCAATCCGCAATCGCACTTCACTTCTTCTTCGAAGTAGGTGAACAATTCCTTTGACTCATCGGGGCGGCGAAACTTGTTCATAACATTCTCGTTGGACTTTCTTGAAGACATTTTGACTAAGTGTAGGAGGAAGTGAGGAGTACAGAAATTGGTACGAAGGGTGAGTTCTTATACCACAAAATGCCCGATTTATATAGAGGGTTACAGAGTAGCCGTTGGATGTTACCTACAACGCGTCGTGCGTTGTAAGTGCCCGAAATTGCCATTTTACGTAATTAAGGTTTCGAGTTGATTATCTACGCAATTTCCGATTTAATATTGCCTATAATTTTTTTTCTGAGATGGGTGCTGATAAACATTATTGTTGGAATTGTAAAATTTTTCTTTTGATAAAGTGGAATTGTAAACTTGAAATAAATACTCTAAGCTCTAGGTATCCATTATATATCATGTATACAAATATCCAACTCAAGTGTCGTACTAGTCTATTGATTTTGTCTTTTCAGATTTAGAGTGAAGTTGGTTATGGAAGCATCAATTAATATTTGAATTTGTGGTTATGGACAAAGAAACTGTGAAGTTTTTTGAATTTGCAGGTAAAAAAATGCTCCAATAAGAAGCACGCCTTCATTCCACGTGCAAGTATTGTGATCAAAATACAGGAGAAAATATTGAAGTTCAATATTATACTCACTCAAAAAGTTATGGGCTTCTAATGTGAATTGGGCCTCTTTATCTCAATCATTAAGCAACTGTGTAACATCAATTGATTGTCATTGGTCATACCAATATGCTTCCTCCAATTCATGAGGATCATTTGGCTCCAAAAAACGCTGTCGTAACAATGGTTGAAGAAGCTGAATTATAATGTCACATTCGCACAAGCATGAGCCTCGATAAAAAAGGAAGCAGATAATCGTGGATGAAGAACTTGACGATGAGCGAATTGTTATTTTTACAGTTGACTCGAGGCTGTTTAGACTTTGTTATTTGATTTGTATTTCTGTTGGAATCTTTAGCCCTTCTTAGTTCGAATGTATTAGATATTTAATATTTTATGATTTGATTTGCGTTTCTCTTGGATAGTTTATTATTTTAAAGTCAGATTATTATGTCCTTTTCAATTACTAGGTTTGGATTATGATTATCTCGAGATTATCTTACGCCTCACTTTATTATTTAGTCTACACTAAATTGATTTTCCTTCTTAATCAAAAATTTTCACGCATGAATTTACTTTTTAGTTTATTGCCAATCTTATAAAAGCCAGGTTGGTGCCCTCATGATGAAGTAATAACGTAATCAAGTTTGGAATTAAGTAGTAGCCCAATTGTTGAAGTTGCAGGCTGCAGCTTCAAACTTCCCAATGCAATCATCTCTACATATATCATTGGGACCACTTTACGTGTATGCCAATCCAAACACCTCATTCTCAGGGCTGGGCTTCGGTTTAGAATTTTGAACTATATATATCTCCATATATATTTTGTTTTGTGCTCTGTTTACAGTTAGAAAACTCGTTATCGTTAATTTCCTTTGTCCTTGTGTACTTTTTTATAGTGCAATCAATTCGTTTGATTTTGTAATTTGATCGAAAGTGATTAATAATTTTTCATCAATCCCATATATATTAAACCATTCATCAATTCACCAACACTTAATTGGGAGATCCCATATATATTAAACCATTCATCAATTCACCAACACTTAATTGGGAGGTTCTTTGGTTGTGCATGGATCGAAATAGTATTGTATAAACACACGTCGTACCTCCCTCCATTGATGCTATAAAGCAAATAAATATATATTCTGTTTCTTCTAATTGTTGGTTTTTTTTTTGTTTGGATCCCCCATGACTATACATGATGATGAATGCTAGCGAGATGATGATGGAGGGAAAAATAGGTTTTCAACATTAATTAGGATTGTGCGTAAAAAAATTAATTAAGATTGTATAATACTATGATTTAATTATGTCTGTCTTTAAATTTTTTAACCAAAGGATGGTTTAGTTCATTTAAATTTCGGCCAATAGGTCAGATACAATCTAATATATATTAATAGTAATATACCGTATTAAATAAAATAATAATAAAATCGTATGAATTAAACTAATAATATATAAAGTGAAATTTCACTATAATATATCTAACCATATACCTAATAATAATGTTAGATTTAAAAAATAAACCGAAGTTGACTGTACCTTGTCAACTCTGTTAATTGTAAGTTCCCTACACCCAAAATTACAGGTATTAATTCCACCGACTTAACAAAACTCTGAATATGAAATTAACGGTTCAAATATCACATGTAAACTTGGAAATTCAAAATTTAAGGGATTACATATAGAGAGATGATTGAAATCACTCTAATTTAAATGATTCAATATCAACCCTTAGATCTTATTGAATCTCATCTAATGGGTTGATAATTATATATTTAGATATTAAGGAAAGTCTATTCTCTCAGTTTTCTCTCTCTTCCGTTTCCCCCCCAAAATCTGGTCCCACCCCTCCACATCAAAACCGACGACAACATCCATCAAAAACTTCATCGACTTTCAATGACGGCTTCAGCGACCAGCCGCCGGAAGGTGATTGCAAGTTTGATTTCTCATTAGTCTACTCTTTCAGGCCTAATCAAACTACCCTATATTTTGGTCTAATGTTGCACTCGCGGAAAATTGTTGTTGGAGAGATTCGTATTCGTCGTGAAATAGTCAGTGAACTAGCCGGTGAAAAATAGTTGGTTAACTAGATCTCTATTGGGAGTTTGATTAGTTCTGATTTTGGAATCGTAGGTATCTTAAGGGAACTAGTTCTGGTTTTTTGAAGTGCATATTTAATGGGTGAACTAGTTATTGGGAGTTCGCTTAGTTCTGGTTTTTGGAATTGTAGGTACTTTAGGTAAACTTGTTTTGTTTTTGAAGCTGCAGAGATAGCTTAAGGGAACTAGTTCAGGTTTTTGAAGTGCAGGATTTTTTGGGTGAACTAGTAATGCTCTTGTATGGCATTTAGGTCATGGATGATCAATTTGTTTTACATGTTAACTTCTATTGTGAGTTTCGAGAGTGAAAAATCACTGACGATGGAAAGCACTCATTACTGGCCACCTGATGCAACCCACATCGAATTTTGACAGTGACGGTTGTTTCTCCAAACAAAAAACATCTAGAAGCCGTTAAACATCTTGGCTTTGATGGAATTTAAACCGTGAAAATCAAATAAATCAACGGTGATTTCATGCAGTGGATCCTTAATAGGGGGACATCTGGAAAAGCATCACAAGGTGATTTGGAATGAAACTAAAACGAGTTAGAAACCCATTTTGTACAAATACATTGAACTAGTTCAATCAATGGTAGCAACTGATAATAGAAAACCATAAAATTGTAAGGTAGCGAACAGTAAAATACATGAGCCAATAAAGTATATGACAATCGTACCTTATCCTCTTATAGTGGGCTGCCCTCACTATTATAAGTAACATGATCAAGAGACTCAAACATGCTACTGTCACCTGTTTCTAAAGAAACAATGAAAAAACAATTAGGTAATACCAAAAATTGCTTATACGAAACGAAAAAAAAAACAAATACGGGAGCATATCACCAACTTGAACATGGTCATTAACGCTAGTGCCAATGGATATTTCGTTCGAAATGTAACTTGGACTGCCGAACTCGTCATCAAGCAAAAGTGTTCAGATAAAAAAAACGATGACTATAGGTTGAATACTCGAAAAAAATCACTGCAAAGCTATTAAACAGTTGCTCGAGACCCTTTACGAGATCTCTCAGAAAAGAGAAACTAATAAGATTGAATTGGAACAACAAAGAACCAAACATGAGAAAAAACGAGGACGATACGGTAGAAGAGTATGGGAGATGAAGTATGATAGAAGAAAGAAAACAAACCCTTGTTGTCGACGGTTTGAGGAGTAGCAGGGTAAACAAAAACTTTTAATAAAAAATAATGACATAAAAAGAAAATTAAAAGAATGAATATAAATTAAAATAAAAGAAATAGTTACATAATAACTAATTATCTATCCGCCTAAAACAAATTAGAGATTAATGGTTAGAATTGGTTTTCTGTTATGAATATTTTATATAAATGTAGTTGAATGCTCATTGTGTAATTCTCATTGCATTGATCATATATTACTCTTTAATTGTATTAATGCTAGAATGAATATGTTATGGTTTCATGAGCCTATAAATAGGACTGTAGATTGTATCATCTCTACACCTCAATAAGAAACTCTCTCCCTCTCCATATTTCTCTTGTTCCTGTCTTTCTTTGAGTTTAGTTTTATAACACGTTATCAGCACGATAAGTCTGCCGTCGAGCAATTTCTTGCCGTCGGGTAATTTCTTGTAATCATGCAACAAAGGATTACTTTAACTTGTGCGATGAGCACGTGTATACGAAACAATACATATGGCAAGTGAGCTTATTCTCCTGATGCCCTTTTTCACAAGCTTATTATTGTCCAAGAGTGCTTCACTATCTCGGAGATTGTAGATTTCTTATTTCATTTCCCTTATATATTCTTTTTTGTCTTGTTTTTCAAACTATATCTTCTTTAACGATGTTTATTGTGTTTGCAATCTAGTTATGTTCTTCACTGATAAAATATGACGATGTTTGTTGTGTTTAGTTTATGTTTATAAACTTTTTTCTTTTTGTATATAATATGCAAGACTTTATCATCTACACGGTTAAATATAATGCTTACTGTACCCTCATATACCCTCATATGACTATTTAAAATTGATATTAACAAATTTCTATATTATTATTTTATTTCATGTGTTACTGTTACATTAGTATGAGTTGTTATTTCATTAGCTATTGTTTGAACATTTATATTCTTTAGCATCGTATTTCACAAATATGCTAATATTTATAATCTTTAGTAGAGAGATTATCATACATTTTTTCCAAAACTTTAATATATGTTATTGTTTGTTGATTGTATCCATATATGACATATGCATGTCTATATGTTTGTTGACCAGGATGTATGTATACTGATTGTTTAAAAAATTATGCATGTTTATATCACAAACTATAATATTAAGAATGAGTTATTTTTTTGTCGTTACATGTATGATTATGATATGAATCTAAGCTCATATTTTTGCGGTTATTTTATAATTTGTGTATTTAATATTCATACGTTGTCATTAATACTTTTAAATAGCAAACGATCATCAAGTGCTCTTAATAATTTTTTTGTAACTATTATACAATTATGATGTTGTATTATCTATATCGTCATTCATATGTTTATTGTTTTATTTTCATGTTGAATATTTTGAAACTTGAGTTTTGTTATCTATATCCATATATTTTTCTTATTGTTACTAAAATTTATGATTTTCTTTTATATGTCATTATTATTTGGTTTATATTGTTATATAATTAGATAAACATATTTCTATAGTATGTCAAACATACGAATTTGAGTTTTTCGCCGTTAATGTTTCGGGCTAAAATTACATTTTGTCGGCATTGGAAGCTAAAATTCATTTACAATGATCTTGATGATAATACAAAGTCTTATAAAGACAAAGCCATAGTTTTGATCTTTAATCACCATTATCTCGGTGAAGGACTAAAAATAAGTATCAAGAGACAGAATTGTCCAAAGCTATCTAGGTAATATGTCTCTAATGGTTATGGTGCCCGAGATACAATATCATTCCCACTAAGTCAATACATCAATTGATTTGTGGAGGAAAAGACCTATTATCTTGGTCATACGAAAGAAATTTGAGAAACATATTTATTTGTCTATGAAAGAGAGTTGTGAATTGATGTTGAAAATTCCAATCACATGAAAGGCGATACAACCATCAATTTTATTTTGATGATCATACTCAAACGATCCTATTTTAGCCCTCAAAATAAAACGGCAAAAACGTACATATGTTATTCTATTTTTTAAGGACATGTAATCTTTGTTCCTCTACTTTCTCATTCGAATGGGCGTAATAATGATGGTTGTACGTTTATAAATTGTGCTCGAATTATTAATCGATCCTTAATTGGTGACATGGATGATAGAGAAATATCTTTATCTATCATTTAAACTATGCACCATACTCATGACAAACATGAGTATTTTTATGATGATAATCAACATAATTAATTGTGAAATATATCTCATCGATAGTGCACCAAGATATATGGAGTAGTTTAACATTTCTCTCAAACTCTAGATCGAGCTATTGTATTGTTCACGAAAAAACAAAATCTTTATTCCATTTTCTTGATGATCACAAGGGATAAGGAACAATGGTCTACGACCATGACATTATTAAATCAATAATGTTATCCTCCAATTTGTACTACACTTATGTTATTGTGAGTGATATGTAAACTATAAACTTACTCGTCCTAAAAACTGTTATTTGGCATATTTAGTTAGACCATCTTGGTTCAATCATAATGCGAATTGCGAACCTATATGGTCATTTTCTATGATTCCATCGTCTAAAAGAGTATGTTCTCATAAACATTGTTGTCCACAACGGTCTCAACTTGGATATTTTAAAGAAATGATTTCTAAGGTTATAGGGATTTAAGTAGTCCTTGTGATTGTCCTACTTCCTGAGAACACAAACGATTTTCTGTTCTGTCAACAAGGTTTCATTTCTAGGAAAGCCTTTTCACCGTTTCATTACCCATTGTTGAGTAAATCCCAAACACAACATAACTCATTTTAGGGTTACTTATTCTTAAATAGAGTTGATTATTTGGATAATCATCAGCTAAAGTTAGATAATTTCTCTTACAGACAACAAAATAAGGGTGATATATGTGGACACATACACCGATAATGTGTATATGAAAAGTAAATTAGAATATACAAGATTACTAGCTCCACCGTTGTGAGTTTTAAGCATATTTTCATGATTATCCAATAACGAAAATGTGTCATTGAGAATAAATATTTTCCATTCTAATTGTTGTGAACGTATCATTTACATGAACAACATAAATTCGCATTTTGCTAAGCGATTATTATGAATTCCTCCATTATATTTGGTTTTTGGGTCCAAACCACACATTTCCATCAATGCATATACGGATATACACATCCGAATTGCTTCACCACATTTTATTATGATGGGTTCTCAACGTAGATTGAGAAATTATTTTGATTACGAGTTCATCGATGGTAAAATATCGCATTGCTGTCAGGAGAGTTTGATGACTCGGTGGAGGTCTCTACTCAAACTTCCCAATATTAGGGGGAGAAACCAAAGGTTGGCGAAGAAATTAGATGAATAATTTTATCATTTCGATCCTCACACTAAAAAAAACAATTATGAACTTGAAGTTCAAATGCATAATTCATCACTAAAGTTGAATTTATCAACGCGTACACTTTACCGACCCAAATAGAGTAAACCTTTAATGTGCCAACCCGAAATGCTCCAATAACAATAATGCCAATATTGGGCAATCTCGACATCACAAATGAGTCTAAAACCCGTAAAAGCGTGGTAGACCACTCGGTTCCAAGAAAAAAAAATCTTCAAAGTGGAATGGAGCTATATATCAAGATGGTCAAAATTGAAGTTAAGATTATTTAAGCAAAGCCACCAAGAGAAACGAATAATGTGCTCAAGAAGAGTCTCAGGTACCTGAAAGATATGAACATAGACATCTCAATTATCTATTTCTTGGATGGAAAATACTGGAACCGCAATGAAGTCAACGTCGACGAAATTTTTGCGTATAGTGCAACGCTAAATATGATAGCTGAAAATGAAGATCATGAGCCAAAATACATGCAGCGAAAGAAAAGATTGGCTGAAAATTTCAATTTGAGGCAAATTCAAATTTCCAAGAGAAGTGAAATGTTTTAAGACATCAAGTCATTATACATTGAGATGTAAAGTATGAGTATAAGAAGTTATGAAACATCTCATTTTTGAAAGGTTTTGTACAACAAACCTATAATATTTTGAAAACATATTCTCATGTGGTGGATGCAACTACTTTTTATTATTCGATTAGTCTGGCAATTTGTGAAGGGAAAGAGTTTGCCCCTAATATATGTCATTGCAACCTATATGTATGGTTTGCATAATACGAATACACATGTGTATATGAAATTTTCTCGAGGACTTATTTCTCTATAAGTGAACAATTCACGTTCATATAAATAGTATTCAAATATATCCAATTGGCGTCACATGGATTGAAATATTGAGAGAAATGGTGCATTTAGTATATTATATATTTCTCTATGCATATAGTTTGATTTCTTTTCTATTTTAAGTTGCATTATGAATTATGAAAAATCATCTTTGTCATATTTTATGGTTCAAAACTCTTACTAAATATTTTTAAAATATATTTCTTTTTTTATTTGTCAAACTTTAAATGTCTTCATCATCTTTTGTTACATGGATAACAAACATTTTATTGAGATTCTTGTTGAGTTTCTCAAAGCAATCAACTATTCGATTAGCTAATAGAATGTTCGAGATGTGGAAGGATAAATCTTACCATTAACTTGCACATTGTGCATCTCTCTCGAACATGATTCTCGTATATCATCAATGATATACTAATAAATATCCATCAACCATTTATATGGATATATCATAGCAATAAGTGTCTTCATGGTGGGAAGATCACTATATGTGTATCTATGCCGAGTTTAATCGGTCTTCAAATAAGCTAGCTAACGAAGCCATACCACCATTCAAATACATGATCTTGCAATTCATGCATGATATGTATTTTATATATCTCCTTGAGTTGAAAGAGGATCGTGTCCGATGTGTTATGTCACGACACCATTGCACATATGCTACGCTTCACCCAAATTATTTGCTCGACATTCATGCCAAGAAAATGGTATAATGTCATGTGATGGCAAATGGTCATCCAAGGGGAGCGTTAGTAAACATTGATTATGGATGACCATCGATTATATTAATGCATACATTATATGCACAAACTCCAATGAGTTGAAATATTCGCACTACATGTGCCCTCAAGCGATAACTTAGTTAATTTATTCACCAAAGCTCTCTCTACATCAACTGTTGGGACACTAGTAAAAAAATTGGGAGTTTGGTGACCGAATGATCTCAACTCATATAATAAGGGCGAGGGTTGATATCCTCGTAACGGGGAATCGATATGAAGGATCTCAACCGATATCATCATCGGGGGAGTCAATACACGCTTGCACTCTTTTTCCCTTAACCATTGTTTTTCCCATTGGGTTTTCCTGGAAAGGTTTTTAATGAGGCGGTATAAAAACGTATTCGAAGAACTATGTATAACCAATGGTCATTCAAGGGAGAGTGTTATGAATATTTTATATAAATGCAGTTGAATGCTCATTGTGTAACTCCCATTTCATTGATCATGTATTATATTACTCTCTTAATGTATTAATGTTAGAATGAATAGGTTATGGTTTTATGAGCCTATAAATAGGACTCTACATTGTATCATCTCTACACCTCAATAAAAACTCTCTCCCTCTCCATATTTCTCTTGTTCTTGTCTTTCTTTGAGTTTAGTTTTATAACATCTTCTAAATTATAAATGATTTTCATCATCTACTTCCAAAATTCCTAAGTCCACTACACCTCGAAAATTAAGAAGTTATCTACTAACATCAAGTGAGTTCAAATATATTAAAGTCAATCAGAGTAGATCCACTCAATCCAAGGTTAAAGTCGATTTCCAACGGTGTTTCACTATCTTCATCTTTGCCAAGAATCTGCTCAAATGACTCTATGTAAGATCCGTTGGTGCTGGTTTTCCATCTTATTCCATAGTCCACTCAAAAGCAACACTAATTGATGCATAATCAATTGGATCATAGGTTGTTTATCTTCCTGTCGTAATACTCCCTATTCAATCATAAAAGCACATAAATAATAACTAATATATTAATATAATATTATACTCAAACAAATATTAACAAGTTGTGCAACATATATACTAAGTCATGCCTATGTTTTAAACACATGTTGTAGTGCACAAAAACTAAGTCGTTTAATCTTTTATAGTCTAACGTATTTCTTTTCTTTGTTTTAATCTTTTAGTTAAAAACACAGAAAATTAACTTTTGGATTATTAGCGTCTCACCACCAAACAATTCCCACCACCACTTAATTGCAAAGTTAAGATAAAAAACATGAGGCTTCTGAAACCTAAACATTAACTAAATTAATAAATACATATAAAAAAATAAACTAAACCACAACAACAATTAAACCTAAAAATATTAAAAGAGTGAGGAACGTTTCACATTCAATATCATAAAGTAGTATGTTCAACATTATATATTCAACAAAAGTTGAGAATAACTTAACATTTGTATCTTTATAAAGTAAAAAACATAAGCGCAATAAGGATAGGAAAAGCCAATTTTGCTATTTGGCGGATTGAGATTTTTATTCGTGATCGTGATATGGTTATTGTACAGTTCAATTTTGTTTCATATTTAATAACTTAACATTTGTATCTTTGTAAATTATGTTATTATCTTTTTATAAAATCGAAATTCATATAAGAATTTTTGTATATCGACTAACTCAAACACTCACAAATACTCATAAACAATCTCAAACACTCTCAAACGAAGATTCGAAAAAGAAATCAAAGATCCATGGAGATTCTGTGAGGGTACGAAATAAATAAAAAATTGGGCTGGTCGGCCGCCGGTTTCGGTTGGAAACTCGCCCCCCAAGCTACCAGCCAGCCCCATATTTTAAATTAAATATATTTAATTAGTGTAATTAGGGTAATTAGATAATTGTTAGCGAGTAATTAGATAATTGATAGTGAGTAATTAGGGTAATTATTAAATTGTTAGTGAATAATTAGTATAATTAGATAATTGCTATTGATTAATTGAATTAGTGTACATAATTTACTATTCAATTAATTAAGGAATTCGTAATTGGTTTAGTTAGTAATCAATTGCTAAGTTGATAATGTGATTACTAATAATTGATTTTGTTAGGAAATTGTGTAATAAGTGAACTTAATTTAGCAGAATGCGAATTTTATTCGAAATTAACTAAATTAGAACATTAACGTGTAATTAACTAGTGTTTTATTTGGTATAATTTAGTTTGTTGAAAAAATGGCAAGGAAAAAGGGTGAAAGTAAATCGATCAGTACTGATCCGGTTGAAGAAGACATAGATGGAATCCAGAAAATGAGAGGTAAAGGCAAGCAAAGCAAACTCGCTTTAGATCAACTGCAAGAGTAAGAAGACGAAAATGTACGACTTCCCAAACCGATACCCTCCGTTACATACCGATGAGGACCTTTCCTCCATATGATGACGAGGATGAGGTCCCACCGCCCTCTTTTGAGTATGGGGATGCACCGGCTTCTCAACACATGGCTTCTCCGCACTTGCCTACTCCACTCTTTGCTTCTCAAAACTTGGCTTCTCCACACTTGGCTTCTCCACACCTGGCTTCTACAGGCTAGTCTCATGCCTCTGGGTATAGGAGGAGGACGCCACTAAACTGGACATCGAGGGACTAAGTCTTACTTGGGAGCTTACTGTGGGGCTTCTAGATGGTGGACCGACAAGGACGAAAGTGATCCCCGCTTTGGCGGTCACGTTGTTCATTACATGTGGCAGACCAAGGAGGAATACAAAGATATGAAGACCTTCAGATTCATGAACCGCCCTAAACAACAGGTGAATGTGTGAGAGACTTTGACATCCAGACTAGGACCATTTGGTCGACTATGAAGGCCTCCAGACTACTTCACTTTGGAGATTACATGTCGACCCAGTTTGATGAGTGTCTCCTTGAGGCATTTGTGGAGAGGTGGAAGCCCGATACTAAAACCTTTCACATGCCGTGGGGGGATGTGACATTCACACTGCATGATCTCTTCCACATAGTCTGTATCCCTGTTAGCGACGTGCACTTCATCGCTGACCATCACGTGTTCCATTAGCTTTCTACATATCACAACATATTGCCCATCGTCACCTACCGGGTCAAACACATATTTCAAGCACGTCACGCAATCCACCGTGGATGTACCGCGTAAACTAAGTAACCGTAGAAGGAAAAAAATTGGGTTATACCGTTACAGTAACTGATGGTCGGTTGAAACCTGACGACTGCTTAACATACCTCTAGTGGGAATTCCCTTTGTAGGAGTCGACCAAGTATTCGAAGGTGTTGACTGAGTCGAGCTAGTTTTACTCTTGGGAGGACTACACTGCGCACTGGCACGCTTATGCCAAGAAGGATTCCAACCTTCTATCATTCTAGCACCAAGTCTACCTTTAAGAGCATCAGCAACCTTAGGCTCTTTCAAGCCCTCAGACTCGGGCTGGAATTGCGACCGAACTAATCTACTAAGTGGTTGAATTGATGGACCCCCTCTATCACAAATCGCCTGAACCATCCCACCTATGATGTTACGGTCCGTAGCATCATGATCGTGAAAGATCTCGTGATATGGTGGATCCGTGTACTTAAATGCACGCCAAAACTTATGGAATTGGTATGGTTTCATCTCCTCCTCGCGTTCGTCCATCGAGTACACAACACATGTGCACGGGATTCCATGGGTTGTCTAAATAACACATTTGCATGTGTAACCTCTAACAGCTCCTTAGTTAAAAGCTCAATCACCTTGGCGAAGAAATTAGATGAATAATTTTATCATTTCGATCCTCACACTAAAAAAAACAATTATGAACTTGAAGTTCAAATGCATAATTCATCACTAAAGTTGAATTTATCAACTGCCAGACACTTTACTGACCCAAATAGAGTAAACCTTTAATGTGCCAACCCGAAATGCTCCAATAACAATAATGCCAATATTGGGCAATCTGACATCACAAATGAGTCTAAAACCCGTAAAAGCGTGGTAGACCACTCGGTTCCAAAGAAAAAAAAATCTTCAAAGTGGAATGGAGCTATATATCAAGATGGTCAAAATTGAAGTTAAGATTATTTAAGCAAAGCCACCAAGAGAAACGAATAATGTGCTCAAGAAGAGTCTCAGGTACCTGAAAGATATGAACATAGACATCTCAATTATCTATTTCTTGGATGGAAAATACCGGAACCGCAATGAAGTCAACGTCGACGAAATTTTTGCGTATAGTGCAACGCTAAATATGATAGCCGAAAATGAAGATCATGAGCCAAAATACATGCGGCGAAAGAAAAGATTGGCTGAAAATTTCAATTTGAGGCAAATTCAAATTTCCAAGAGAAGTGAAATGTTTTAAGACATCAAGTCATTATACATTGAGATGTAAAGTATGAGTATAAGAAGTTATGAAACATCTCATTTTTGAAAGGTTTTGTACAACAAACCTATAATATTTTGAAAACATATTCTCATGTGGTGGATGCAACTACTTTTTATTATTCGATTAGTCTGGCAATTTGTGAAGGGAAAGAGTTTGCCCCTAATATATGTCATTGCAACCTATATGTATGGTTTGCATAATACGAATACACATGTGTATATGAAATTTTCTCGAGGACTTATTTCTCTATAAGTGAACAATTCACGTTCATATAAATAGTATTCAAATATATCCAATTGGCGTCACATGGATTGAAATATTGAGAGAAATGGTGCATTTAGTATATTATATATTTCTCTATGCATATAGTTTGATTTCTTTTCTATTTTAAGTTGCATTATGAATTATGAAAAATCATCTTTGTCATATTTTATGGTTCAAAACTCTTACTAAATATTTTTAAAATATATTTCTTTTTTTATTTGTCAAACTTTAAATGTCTTCATCATCTTTTGTTACATGGATAACAAACATTTTATTGAGATTCTTGTTGAGTTTCTCAAAGCAATCAACTATTCGATTAGCTAATAGAATGTTCGAGATGTGGAAGGATAAATCTTACCATTAACTTGCACATTGTGCATCTCTCTCGAACATGATTCTCGTATATCATCAATGATATACTAATAAATATCCATCAACCATTTATATGGATATATCATAGCAATAAGTGTCTTCATGGTGGGAAGATCACTATATGTGTATCTATGCCGAGTTTAATCGGTCTTCAAATAAGCTAGCTAACGAAGCCATACCACCATTCAAATACATGATCTTGCAATTCATGCATGATATGTATTTTATATATCTCCTTGAGTTGAAAGAGGACTGTGTCTGATGTGTTATGTCACGACACCATTGCACATATGCTACGCTTCACCCAAATTATTTGCTCGACATTCATGCCAAGAAAATGGTATAATGTCATGTGATGGCAAATGGTCATCCAAGGGGAGCGTTAGTAAACATTGATTATGGATGACCATCGATTATATTAATGCATACATTATATGCACAAACTCCAATGAGTTGAAATATTCGCACTACATGTGCCCTCAAGCGATAACTTAGTTAATTTATTCACCAAAGCTCTCTCTACATCAACTGTTGGGACACTAGTAAAAAAATTGGGAGTTTGGTGACTGAATGATCTCAACTCATATAATAAGGGCGAGGGTTGATATCCTCGTAACGGGGAATCGATATGAAGGATCTCAACTGATATCATCATCAGGGGGAGTCAATACACAGTTGCACTCTTTTTCCCTTAACCATTGTTTTTCCCATTGGGTTTTCCTGGAAAGGTTTTTAATGAGGCGGTATAAAAACGTATTCGAAGAACTATGTATAACCAATGGTCATTCAAGGGAGAGTGTTATGAATATTTTATATAAATGCAGTTGAATGCTCATTGTGTAACTCCCATTTCATTGATCATGTATTATATTACTCTCTTAATGTATTAATGTTAGAATGAATAGGTTATGGTTTTATGAGCCTATAAATAGGACTCTACATTGTATCATCTCTACACCTCAATAAAAAACTCTCTCCCTCTCCATATTTCTCTTGTTCTTGTCTTTCTTTGAGTTTAGTTTTATAACATCTTCTAAATTATAAATGATTTTCATCATCTACTTCCAAAATTCCTAAGTCCACTACACCTCGAAAATTAAGAAGTTATCTACTAACATCAAGTGAGTTCAAATATATTAAAGTCAATCAGAGTAGATCCACTCAATCCAAGGTTAAAGTCGATTTCCAACGGTGTTTCACTATCTTCATCTTTGCCAAGAATCTGCTCAAATGACTCTATGTAAGATCCGTTGGTGCTTGGTTTTCCATCTTATTCCATAGTCCACTCAAAAGCAACACTAATTGATGCATAATCAATTGGATCATAGGTTGTTTATCTTCCTGTCGTAATACTCCCTATTCAATCATAAAAGCACATAAATAATAACTAATATATTAATATAATATTATACTCAAACAAATATTAACAAGTTGTGCAACATATATACTAAGTCATGCCTATGTTTTAAACACATGTTGTAGTGCACAAAAACTAAGTCGTTTAATCTTTTATAGTCTAACGTATTTCTTTTCTTTGTTTTAATCTTTTAGTTAAAAACACAGAAAATTAACTTTTGGATTATTAGCGTCTCACCACCAAACAATTCCCACCACCACTTAATTGCAAAGTTAAGATAAAAAACATGAGGCTTCTGAAACCTAAACATTAACTAAATTAATAAATACATATAAAAAAATAAACTAAACCACAACAACAATTAAACCTAAAAATATTAAAAGAGTGAGGAACGTTTCACATTCAATATCATAAAGTAGTATGTTCAACATTATATATTCAACAAAAGTTGAGAATAACTTAACATTTGTATCTTTATAAAGTAAAAAACATAAGCGCAATAAGGATAGGAAAAGCCAATTTTGCTATTTGGCGGATTGAGATTTTTATTCGTGATCGTGATATGGTTATTGTACAGTTCAATTTTGTTTCATATTTAATAACTTAACATTTGTATCTTTGTAAATTATGTTATTATCTTTTTATAAAATCGAAATTCATATAAGAATTTTTGTATATCGACTAACTCAAACACTCACAAATACTCATAAACAATCTCAAACACTCTCAAACGAAGATTCGAAAAAGAAATCAAAGATCCATGGAGATTCCGTGAGGGTACGAAATAAATAAAAAATTGGGCCGGGTCGGCCGCCGGTTTCGGTTGGAAACTCGCCCCCCAAGCTACCAGCCAGCCCCATATTTTAAATTAAATATATTTAATTAGTGTAATTAGGGTAATTAGATAATTGTTAGCGAGTAATTAGATAATTGATAGTGAGTAATTAGGGTAATTATTAAATTGTTAGTGAATAATTAGTATAATTAGATAATTGCTATTGATTAATTGAATTAGTGTACATAATTTACTATTCAATTAATTAAGGAATTCGTAATTGGTTTAGTTAGTAATCAATTGCTAAGTTGATAATGTGATTACTAATAATTGATTTTGTTAGGAAATTGTGTAATAAGTGAACTTAATTTAGCAGAATGCGAATTTTATTCGAAATTAACTAAATTAGAACATTAACGTGTAATTAACTAGTGTTTTATTTGGTATAATTTAGTTTGTTGAAAAAATGGCAAGGAAAAAGGGTGAAAGTAAATCGATCAGTACTGATCCGGTTGAAGAAGACATAGATGGAATCCAGAAAATGAGAGGTAAAGGCAAGCAAGCAGCCGCTTTAGATCAACTGCAAGAGTAAGAAGACGAAAATGTACGACTTCCCAAACCGATACCCTCCTGTTACATACCGATGAGGACCTTTCCTCCATATGATGACGAGGATGAGGTCCCACCGCCCTCTTTTGAGTATGGGGATGCACCGGCTTCTCAACACATGGCTTCTCCGCACTTGCCTACTCCACTCTTTGCTTCTCAAAACTTGGCTTCTCCACACTTGGCTTCTCCACACCTGGCTTCTACAGGCTAGTCTCATGCCTCTGGGTATAGGAGGAGGACGCCACTAAACTGGACATCGAGGGACTAAGTCTTACTTGGGAGCTTACTGTGGGGCTTCTAGATGGTGGACCGACAAGGACGAAAGTGATCCCCAGTTTTGGCGGTCACGTTGTTCATTACATGTGGCAGACCAAGGAGGAATACAAAGATATGAAGACCTTCAGATTCATGAACCGCCCTAAACAACAGGTGAATGTGTGAGAGACTTTGACATCCAGACTAGGACCATTTGGTCGACTATGAAGGCCTCCCGGACTACTTCACTTTGGAGATTACATGTCGACCCAGTTTGATGAGTGTCTCCTTGAGGCATTTGTGGAGAGGTGGAAGCCCGATACTAAAACCTTTCACATGCCGTGGGGGGATGTGACATTCACACTGCATGATCTCTTCCACATAGTCTGTATCCCTGTTAGCAGACGTGCACTTCATCAGTTGACCATCACGTGTTCCATTAGCTTTCTACATATCACAACATATTGCCCATCGTCACCTACCGGGTCAAACACATATTTCAGCACGTCACGCAATCCACCAGGGATGTACTGCGTAAACTAAGTAACTGTAGAAGGAAAAAAATTGGGTTATACCGTTACAGTAACTGATGGTCGGTTGAAACCTGACGACTGCTTAACATACCTCTAGTGGGAATTCCCTTTGTAGGAGTCGACCAAGTATTCGAAGGTGTTGACTGAGTCGAGCTAGTTTTACTCTTGGGAGGACTACACTGCGCACTGGCACGCTTATGCCAAGAAGGATTCCAACCTTCTATCATTCTAGCACCAAGTCTACCTTTAAGAGCATCAGCAACCTTAGGCTCTTTCAAGCCCTCAGACTCGGGCTGGAATTGCGACCGAACTAATCTACTAAGTGGTTGAATTGATGGACCCCCTCTATCACAAATCGCCTGAACCATCCCACCTATGATGTTACGGTCCGTAGCATCATGATCGTGAAAGATCTCGTGATATGGTGGATCCGTGTACTTAAATGCACGCCAAAACTTATGGAATTGGTATGGTTTCATCTCCTCCTCGCGTTCGTCCATCGAGTACACAACACATGTGCACGGGATTCCATGGGTTGTCTAAATAACACATTTGCATGTGTAACCTCTAACAGCTCCTTAGTTAAAAGCTCAATCACCCATGCCGAGACTTCATTGTTGAGATACACAAATGGTTGTCTCGGTGCATAATGATATACCTAAGTGCATACAAACAAAACATGTTATACAAGTTACTGATTCCATATAAATATACTAGTTATGAACACAATGTATAAATGACTAGTTATAACTATGGTGTATGTATAACTAGTTACAGAAACAGTGTATATATAAATAGTTATTCCCACATAATATAAGTAACTAGTTATCGAAATTGATGTTGATAGCTTTGTGCAAGAATCATCCAAGGCCTTCTGAACCTCAATGACCTATCCCTTGATAGAAGCATGGTAGCCCTCAAATAGAGTATCAATTGCCCGATTCGAAGAGTTGTACCATGACGTTAGTGACGAGTGTTGGGATTCCACCCTATTAATGCTTGTGTTTCCAATATGGAAACCTTATTTTTGTGACAATGGACCCACTAGGTCTTATAAAGCTGCCACTCACTCGCTAAGTACGACATCAATCCTTCGATGTTGGTCCAATCACTATAGATCATGCGTTCCCACTCTTCGTGGAACTCTTCATCCGAAAGTGCATTCAACACTTTATTCCACGTCTCGTGCAAGAATGCCTCAACAACTTCTTCCTTCTTCATGATCAACTTAATTTTGGCAGCGATATTCCTTTTCATATGCCACACTTAAAGTAAGTGTGGCATTTCTAGGAAGACAATGAGCAATTCAACAACCAATCCGCGCTCCCTCAGTCACAAATGCCTTCGGTTGTCGCTCGTCCTACAATATTCTCAACTAATTCAACACCCAAACATAAGTCTCGGCCTCTTCGTTCTGAACGAATGCGAATCCGATGCTAAAATTCTTCTGCACCGGAGTCATGCCAGTCACTGGATCACTGGGTTCCTATACTTGTTGGTGTTGAAGTTTGAGTCAATTAGAATCACATAATACCAAGCCCCCAACATCTGAGCACAATCGAGGTTGCTGAGAAAAAGGTTGGCAAGATTTCCATCCTCATCCTCTGTAGATTGAATAAAGTACCCCATTCGTGAAGCGACTCTCAATGTCCAATCTGTCGAACTCATGCAACCTAATTTTTCCTTCCTAATCTTGTACGACTCATTGTATATTTTATTCATATTGTGATGAGTGTTGAACTTCTTGTACAGAGCGTACCTGATCTTATTCGGATGTGTGTGAGTTGCAACCATGTTCCTAATATCGCTCTTCTCTTCACTCGTAAGGGCATTGGTGTCTGTGCTAGCTTCAGGATATGGCACAAAAAATGATTGTGGTATCCTTTCGATTGTGTAGGATTGTTGGTGTGGCCTATACCATCAATCCAGAACTTCCACTCTCCTTCTACCACATGACACCTTACTGCCAGTTTCAAGGGGCAGTCACAGTTCTTGGTCTTCGACATCCGTTTTGGTGGGTCCGAACCTGAGGATTTGCGAGCAAGCCCATGAGAACAATACAAATACGCCTGGTACTCGTGCTTTGCCTTGTTTATTTTGTTGGATCCTTTACTCAACTTGAAATTAAGCGCCTGGGTAATTCGCTTTGAGCTTCACAAGCTTCCTCCGAAGTATCGTAAACATCATCGGATAAAAATCTATCGATGTAATTGATTCCCATCACCCTTATTCATCGATGAATCTCCCTACACACAACGTACACTACATTCATCAATTATCTACACAACTTCATACTCATTCACTTATTTCTCCAACAAAATTAACGACCACTTACGAAATTACCCATGTCGAGTTAGTGCCTCCAACAAACGTTAAAATCATCCGACGAATGAGATTACCTGAAAAAGTTTAAATGAGATCATTAAAAAGTAAAAAAATAAATAAATTCAAACCGGTCGGAACGAAATTCCGGCCATGAGAGTTTTGAAGAGTTGAAGAAGAGGGTCACAGCCGCGCTTGTACTTACCTTGTTAGTCAGTTGAGGTTTGTATGTGGTTTAGAACGATGATTCCTACAAGGGTGGGGTTGTGTTCTGATGCAGGATGACAATGTGGTGGCTTATGCTTCTTGCCAGCTGAAGGAACATAAAGAGAATTACCCAGTCCATGATTTCAAATTTGCGCCAGTAGTGTTCACATTGAAGTTGTAGAGGCACTATCTCTACATTGAGGCTTTTAGGATCATGATTGATCATAAGAGTCTCAAGTATTTGATGGAGCATAAAGAAATGAATCGGAGGCAGAGGCGTTGGGTGGAACTACTCAAGGATTATGATTGCAAGATAGATTATCACCCCGGGAAGACCAACATTGTGTCTGACGCCTTAAGTAGGAAGGAAAGGTTGACGGAGTTCATAGAGTTGAGGAAACTAAGGGAATAACTTGAAGTGGACCCAATCAAAGGGCTGTTGACGAGACTGGTGGAGAGACCATTATTACTAGATCAAATCAAGGAGGCCCATGCCACTAGTGAGTTAATAGTCAAGGCTCAACGGAAAGTGGTGGAAGGAGAGGTCACTCTTTACTCTTGGAAGGAGGATATGATGTTACTCCAAGAGAGGGTGTATATGCCTCCTGATACCAATTTGAGGGAGGACATCCTAGATGTGAAACCCCACCCTAGAAGTCTCAGTCAAACCACTAGTTCAACCAAAGATTCCTACTCGGATTTCAACCTGAACCATACTCAGAACTCAACTACTAACCAATGCATTAAAACAAGCATTAAAAGCTCAAACAAAATACTGAAGTTATGACCAACTAGGATCCAAGATCCCAAAACCCAACACGTCAAAAGGAGATACAACTCCAACTATGAAAATACATCAAATCAAATATCATTTGATATAAAAACTCCAACCAGATCTCTCCCCACATCAACACTAGTACCTGTGACTGAACACATAGATTGTAATGGTCAGTGATAAGCACGGATTGGCTAACTAGACTGGCGTAGGAGTGAGACTATACTGAGACTATAATGGAAGTATACTGAAACTATACTGAGAGTATACTAAACTGAAACTGAGGATAGAACATGAAAGTCATCATAGTCACTACTATAATAAAGTGACCTTGTGGTCCTATAGGAGTTAAAGTAGCATCAACCACCCCCAACTGTGAGTCGACGACCCCATGGTGGATCAGACCATGAAACCACCCTGACCGTACGAGCATCATCTGACTGCATGCTCCATACATCCTGATCCTGTGTGAGCAACATCTGTAGGCATACTCAACCTGTCCTGCTGAAACTGAATCTCCTAGGGGATTGTGTAGTCCATTGGTGGGTAACCAACACATCATAATTGGGAGCTAGTCTAACTAGGCCTAATCCTATCCTATCATGAACTGTTACTCACATTTCAAACGTCATAACCTTATGCTTGAATCATATACACTACATGTATAGTAGATCACACGCTACTTCACAGTCTGAGAGCCCAGCTTTGTATCTCATCATAATACCTGTAGAGTAGATCACACGCTATTGTACAGTCAAAAGGGCCATGCTCTATTTCTTATCATAACATCAACTGTACAGCGGATCACACGCTATTATAAAGTCCTGAGAGCCCTATTCTGATCACATGCATAATCCATCATTGGATTCCAAACAACCTATTACAGTTTGACGCTTAAATCAGAAAATTAATCTAAGAGTATCTCTGTTCCTGAGTTGACATGATTCCTTTTGCTGCCACAAATCTGTAGCTTCTGACTGTGCCTCGTTTGGAGCTCAAACGACCGAGTTATGCTCCATTTACTTCTTTGGAACAATCTGAAAACTTGTTGGGACAGACGTTGCGCTAGTCCTCCAATAGTCACCGTTACGCTGATTGATCTGGAACTTCCATTCGTTGACAAAATAGACCCAAGTCCTTTACTGTAAACCATCCAAAAGTTTAGAGCTACGGAAGCAAGACTTAAGAATATTTTTTCATATGAAGAACAATCACTCATGTTTCAGAATTTGCAGATTCGGTCACTGAACTTCTCGAACACTATGGGGAGGTCCATTGTCTTATCCAGAGAGGTAGCCCAGATTCTGGTGTTTGTGACCGCAGCCAGATCCCGGGCATGCCTAAGTCGATCTCCAAACTTCATGGAAATGCCGCCAACCATCGATGATGCCCTTCTCTTTCGTTCTCTCTCTGATCTAGCCACCTTGAGCCACCAAGAACGTCGTCGTCGCCAAAACTCTGCCGCCGCCTTTTCTGACCTTGGAAGCCCGTTGTCAATCTCCTCCTCCATCACCGCTGCCGATCTCATCTGATCCCTACTGCCTTCTCTCTTGCGTTTACCTTCGAGAGGCGGGTGAACTACAACTCCTCCTTGATCGAACGATCGACCAGGCTCCTCCTGCGATCATCAATCCTCTCCCGTACTGCGTCAATTAGGTTTAAGTTTTCTGTCTCCCGAAATAACCCTAACATGTCTTAAATACTGAACACACCACAACCTTAACGAAAAGCCGACCACGCCCATGACTACACTGTATACCAAGACCGTGGCCATCACTCACCCACGGTTGTTCTCACCCAACCCATCATGGGCGTGACCTCCATATAGCCATGCCCGTGGCTCCACCATTACCATTAAATCATCCCAGGCAATTAAATGCCCAAAGCAGTTGTTACCTCCATATGAGCATGCATGAATCACATACACTTTAAATTAAGCAATCTCCCACGTCGCTTAACATAACAACAAAGGCATGCATTTGTGCATGAATGGTATGTTATCCATGCAATTAGCTTTTGTATGAATTCTAACACAATGCCCAAATATCCTTAACCGAATCAATAACTATCCCGAGCCTTACGTGTCTCTAATACTTGGTCAACTGCTGAGTCAACTCCTCAAATTAATTCAATTAATTTAGTTTTCCAACTCCTGACATCCACTGAACGAGTTAGATTTTAGTTAGACAAAAATTTAAATTGCTGACAAAAATTGGGGTGTCACACTAGATGAGTACCATTCCTCTATCGACGTTGTGCACCCAGGAGAGACAAAGAAGTATAGGACACTCTGCTCTCATTATTAGTGGTCGGGCATGAAGAAATAAGCAATCAGTCATGTCTCTAGCTGTGTGGTGTGCCAAAACGAAAATTTTGACCACAAGGCGTTGGGTGGATTAGTTCAACCTCTACCACACCGGTGTGGAAGTTTGAGGACATCACGATTGACTTCGTTAGTGGTTTTTCATTGGTGAATGGGAAGGAAACAGTGTGGGTCATAGTAGACCTGCTGACCAAAGAGGCTCACTTCATCCCCGTCCGGTTCAAACCCGGTGTGGTGGAGTTAGCAGGACTATACATAGAGAACATTGTGAATATACATGAAGTACCCAAGATGATTGTATCGGATCGGGACTCCCATTTTACTTCGCACTTCCAGAAAGGTTTGCATGCTTCCCTAGGGAAGAAGTTGAATTTCTCTACTTCTGATCATCCGCTGATTGATGGACAACCAGAACGAACCATTTTGACATTCGAGGAGTTGCTCCGCTATTGTGTGCTCGAGTTTGAAGAACCATGGCTAAAGGTTATGTTTATGGTGGAGTTTTCTTACAAAAACTCCTACCATCACAATATCAGGGTATCTCCGTTTGAGGCCTTGTATGGCTGGAAGTGTAGGATCCGTCTTTTCTGGGATGGAGAGGGGGAGGGGAGTTGTTGACCGGACCGTAGATGTTTCAGGAGACAGCCTCTTGGGTATGGGTAATTCGAGCATAGTTGGGCGTCGCAAAAAATAGTCAGAAATAATACGCGGATAAGAAGGCTAGGGAAGTTAGCTTCAAGGAAGGGGACAAGGTTTCCTTTTAGTGTCTCTAATGAAGGGAGTGATGCATCGATCAGAAGGGGAAGCTGACTCTTCATTTCATTTGGAGGATAGGACCAGTGGCTTATGAGTTGGCCTTGCCCGTAGAACTAGAGCGAATGCACAATTTTTTTCATGTGAGTGTGCTTCAAGCATATATTGGAAAACTGAAACAAGTGATCCGGTCAAACGAAATAAAACTAGAGAGGGACTTGACTTTTGAGGACGAACCCACTAGAATCGTGGATAAGAAGATCCATAAGTTGAAGAGTAAGGAAATGTCAATACTGAAGGTAGTCTAGTGGAATCAAGATGTTGAGGTCGTAACATGGGAGATCGAGGCTAGCATGCAAGCATGCTACTTGGTAATGGTAGTTAAATACATGAAAAGGGAGAGTTGTTACTCCCCAATTTTGGGCTGCAATTCTATTTTGGAAGTTTGATGAGGATCGTGGGTTGAGATGTCGATCACGGGCATGGTGATTGCGGTCACGGTCGTGGTTGCAAGGGTGATCATGACTGTGGCAGGCTGGCTATGGTAGGATGGGTGATCCAGGGCATGAGTAGATGGACACCACCGGCTTGGCCAGAAGACTCACACGACCATTAGTATGAAGTGGGCACCAGCATGGTCGCATGCTGACCACGAGCATGGTTAGCTTCTAACCACGGGCATCGTGAGTAATGTATATAAAGCCTCCATGACTTTAATTCTTCAGAAACTCTATTCTCTTTTATATTTTTCCTGACGAACGGTGATCTTCTCAGAGTCTGATCAGTCGAAGTAGGAATTAAGAGGAGCTTGTTCCCCAGTTGAGAGTGGAGGTCTGGAGAGTCAAGGAGGTCAGCCCCAGAGTCTTTAGAAGGTAATCAGACTACCTTTTCTTAGTTCCTCATGCTTTGGGTACGTCCATTTCTTAATAGTTTGAGTGTTGGGATCAATCTTGGGGATTGTCTCCCTTTGGATCAATATAGGAAGGAGATCTAGGCACTTGGATTCTTCCCTCGATTAAGACATTGTCTGAAAGCTATCAAAGGTCGGCGGTCATGTTTATTTTCTGCCTTTATCTTGTAGAATCTAAAGTTAGGAATAGGGGACCATCCTACGGGGTTCCTTGTGATGAATGATGATGTGTGAGAAAGAGCTCTCGAGACTGTACAAACATTGTTGACCATGAAGCTCCCAATGACTGCACAATGGCATGTGGTTCACTGTTTAGAATCGACTAAGATAGGTCTATATAGACTAGATAACGATGATGTGTAATCATCGGTCACCCGCCCCAAGATTACGCAATCCCTTAGGAAATACAAGGAAAGGTTTAGGACGAGTAGAGTATGCCTACATATACTGGTCACACGGTTTAGGGTGGTTTCATGGTCTGCTCCACTATAAGGCTATCCACACAATGTAGGCGTGGCTGATGATAGGTAGCATGCTTACCAAACCAGTAGGGTCACAATATTAGACCAATACTAGAACGATCTCTTTGTTTATCTACATGAGTTCTTTCTTTCTTTTCCCAGTCACTGTTCTGCGTGATGCCGGCTAGACACTCAGTGCTTATCACAAAGCCTGTCTACTTGTTAGGCCTGTCTGTACAATTCTGGCCCTTCAGAAGCCGATGCCCCCTAAAAGAACTAAGCGTGCATAGATAGTGTCTCAACCGAGGGACTCTAGGTATCCGAGAGAAGGGTACTTGGGAGATGTTCGACCCATTACTTTTCATAGTTTTTATGCTAGTTTTCATACTGTATTTTCTGGATCCGTCATATTTTGGGATAAGAAAGTTGTTTTCTTGCTTAGTACTTTTACGGTGTTTTGATCCCTTTTTGTTGCTCATAGGGAAGTTGAGATGTTATCTTTATTGATGATTTATGCATCAGAACTAGAATTCAGATTGAGGCATTTATTATTTTTCTTTTTGGTTAGAATGTTTAGTCAAGTAGAATCGTGGTTTAGCATGTATGGGTCGAACCGGTGGTTCGACTAGGTCTATTAAGGGCAGGTTCCAAAGTTAGTGGCCTGTCTTTCATGGTCAAACAACAAATGAGAATTTCAAGAAACATTGAAATATAACAAACACATCAATGCATAACATTCAGTAATACTTTTTAAATAGACATATTACATAAATAAAACATCTTTATGTAATCCTAACATATTAAAAACAATTATCATTGAGATTGAAACTCGAGTCAATCAAGTTAGAAATGAATCGTAGTATCATGATTCTTTTAAGTTATCCTATCCTAATCATCGTGTTTAGTGAAGTTATTTACATGACATTAATTCTTACACTATCTTATACCTTTATCTAAGGTGCCTTGATTCTTGTGGGGCGTTCCCCAACTAAACGAGCTAGCCCTAACGCCCAATCATAAACGTGAATGTGAGAGTTTGGGAGCACACTACATCCCTAACGTGAAAATCTTGGATGTTTGGGAGCACGTATCCTCAAACAACATATTGTGAAAATTGTGGATGTTTAAGAGCATGGATCTATCAGACAACATATCATACGAGGATTACTAGCCCAATTTGTGTGGGTGATTGTCTAGATAATTTGTTCATATTCTAATCCACCATATTATTTATCTAGGCGAGCTCTACTTGTTCACCGCTCACATGTCATCTAAATTTATTGTCATTCTAACATTAACGTTAGTCTAGCCTTATCATAATCCATGTTATCGTAATCCAAGATATACGACATCGTCTAAGCAGATAATTAAATAATCGTAATTGACATAAATAAATGTAATGCAATACATAACATATAAGAAATACTAAATCAAAATTCATAAATCATAAAATAGAAATGAAAATGTTAAACATGAACCATAAAACATAAAACATAAACCATACAACGAAAGATATTAACCCCTTAACCAACCCACCGGATAATTAAGCGGTGAGAGTCCAATGAAAAATCTTAGATGAGAGTTGGGAACTAGATTTTCTTTATGAACCTAAGGACAAGGAAATTCAATGAATCTAAGTTCAATAAAAAACAGAAACAATCTTGGGGCAATTACTTGACAACTTCAGAAAACCAATTCATAATCGATTATAAAACGAGAGGAAAGAATTTATTTATACTATTGACTCCAAGGAAGATACGTTCTAATATTATCCTATAACAATTCTTACCAATGATTCATCAAGTCAATTGTAACCATCTTAATTGATTCAACTGTTAACTTAGAATCTCCTTAATTCAATTCTATTTATAAAAAAAATTAAATATTAAATTAATACCACTATTAATTTATTGATCAAATAATCCAAGTAAATTAGTCTTATACCTCATTGATTCTAACCAATAATCCATTTACTAGCTAAACAATGTTGGCACATTTCACAAGAACCCAATTTAATCATCTAAAAAACGTATAAAACAAAATACTTTCCAACAACCTCAATATTACAAGCAAACCTAAGATCAAAGCTTCCATGGGATGGAGAAGTATTCTTCACAGACACAATCTTTTACTTTAAAGTTTATGCTGGCAAATTGAAAATAGTGATACAACTGATAGACTTCTAGATCTTTAGGTTCCCTCTAACCCGCCACAAAGACCAAATGTCTTACCACATCTTCACAGAGATTTCCTAATTTTAAAGGTTTTAGAGCTCGTCGTAAATAATACTTGGAATATACCCCTCTTACGATTTTTTTTTGATGAATTAGAGATTCAGAAAATAGTAGCTATCGCCTTACCCATCGGGAACATACTTGATCAACTAATATGGTCACTTTTTCCATCCGGAACTTTTATAGTGCAATCTAAATATCAAGTTGGAGCTCTTTCTTTCCTTCCAATACCATATGCTAGACCACTCTCATCGATTGACGGCACTAATTAGAAATTTATTTGGAAAATAAATACTATCCCTAAGTTAAAATTTACCATATGGAAAATATTTCGAAACATTCTCCTCATTAGAGATTATTTGAAATATAGAAAAAGGGAAGTCAATGTAATTTTTCTAGTTTGTATTTTGGAAACAGAAACTATTTAATATATATTTTTAAATGGCCCACTTGTTTTCATGTTGGGTCAAAGATTGGTTATTTCTTACAATTTTTATTTAACATATATTTTTAAATGGCCCACTTGTGTCCATGTTGGGTTAAAGATTGGTTATTTCTTACAATTATTAGTCCTTGACAACGTTGCGTTATCCTCAAAAAAGATAATTTGCCGACCTCACCCCATCATGGGAAAATTCATTTTTATGTGTGGAGATTATTGGAATCTCGCAATAAGGTAGTGTTCCAATACACACAAGATCATCCTAATACCCTTGAAGGACAATTTACGATATCAATATAATGAATTTATCACGAAAAGAAAAAATCTCAATTAGCTCATTCCACACTGGTATCTAATCAAACTCAAATAATTCCAGACCATTACCGAGGGTTTATCGCTATAAAGGTTTTGTGGATGGTGCGACACGAATCCCAATTTGAGGCGCTATAGGCTTTGTACTTCGCAATCATTTTAAGACAATTCTATTTCAACGGGGTAGAAGCTTTGCTGGCATTTTTGATCAATTTATTATAGAAGCATTATCCTTAGGTGAGGCAATAAGGTGCTGCATTCAAACAAATATTTTGGAAACTGATTTCAAGGGCAATTCAAAACTCGTCATTTCTCGAGTATCACAAACAAATATACTCCAACCCCTGATAGGTGCAATAATTCATGAAATCGAACAATTTTTACTATAATTTCCAACCATGTGTTGCTTTCATATTCATCGCAACCTTAACAACACCACGCATAATACAGTAAAATATGCATTACAATTCTTACCTCATTCATTCTCTCTTCATAACCTAACCTTTCTGGTTGGCGGCTCTTAATATCTTTGATAATGGGTACCCCCACCATCTCCCCTTTCCCTCCCTCTCTTTTTTGTGTCTAATTTAGGGTGTGTCTAACTCAGGATGCTATCTTTGTATCTTCTCTCGAGATCCTATTCCATACAAAAAATTATAATTCAGTTAACTTTCTAAAATTCCTTCTAAAAATTTAATTCAAATGAACAAAAATTTATCAAATTCTGATAACCATACACAAATTCCATTTATGAAATAATTCACCTACTTATGCTCAATTTATTCCATCTATCCAATCCAAATTGTACCACCATATACAACCTAAAATCCATTGTCAATACAAATTAATCATTTAATTGAAGTTCTAATTATAAATGAAATTACTCAATCCATAAATAGTTGAATTACAATCATCCTAACAATTTATGGCGGACTCTCCTGTGGAAACATGCATCCGGTACAAACACTACATTAAGAAATATCGGGTTTTTAATTAAAAAGAATGCTGATTTAACATCTAAATATATCGAATAATGCAACTAGATCACCCAAATTTATTTGATTTGAATTCGTTAATTTCGTATCCAATTTTGGATATTTTAGTTACATTTTCATTGTTGGATAATCTAGTTGCATTCCCATTCTTTCTTATAAACACACGCAAACAACTCAAAGATTTCTAACATTTTTAATATTCAGTCTTTCAGCCAAAAAGAAAAGAAAGCTAGATAGCTTTTGGTCAATGAACCAAATGATGAACTAAACTCCTGAATACCCAATCAAAAAATAAAGGAAATCATAAAATGTGAAAAGATTTCATCTCATTCTAATATCATATAAGCATAGCGGCTGAGAGAGAACATGCCAGAGCATTAGTTTTGATTTGGCTGTCTCGGACTAGTATTGTTTAGCTATTTGTTTAGTATTATAACTAGTTATATCTGAAAAAATTAATTATAATATTAAAGTAACTAGTTATACGATCATGGAACGTATTATACATCAAAGAACGAGTTGTAAGATTATTAATACTTATAATACGTGCTTATCGATCGGTGTCTTCAAATTTTTTGAGATTTTATCGCGAAAATAAAGAGTTGGACAAGGCCACAAGCACCAAGAGAGGCTCGACCGGTGAGCAAGGACCCTTATGTCTCTACCAAAAAATTTGTTCCCTAGACTCTTAAGGAGATGCCTGGACCTTGTGAGAATATGATGAGCAAGTCACTCAATTGTTACTCTCAAGAATGGATGCTATAGTCGCTCAAATCAAGGATCTAACTCTAACGAAGTCCCCGGTCAAACATGAAGTGGCACCACCTCCACCCTCTTCAAGGGTCAAGCCTCCGGTTGCACAAATCTTTGTGGGTGAGAGTTGTGGCAACGAGGGACATGAATGCTGGACTTGCCAAGCCATTATCTCTGCGTTTTCACACCAAGATGAATACATAGAAGAGGTTGACTTCGTGCAAGGTGGCTGTCATGGCGGTCACCAAGACAGTTATCAAAACACCCGCACTTGAAAGAACAATAAAGAAGGATTCCAAAGGAACAACTAAGGTCAAGGTCAAAGCTAACGAAGTTATAACCAATGGCAAGCTCCTGATCAAGGCCAAGGTAACTACGAATGGTCTAACAACTATAACAATGGAGATGAAGGTCAAGGCTACTAAGGAAATCAAAAAAATTCCAACCCTCAAGATCACACAACCAAAAATGGGGTAACCAAGGGAACCTAGTACCTACCAAGCCTCCAACGCACTTGCTCTAAGTAGCCCTCCTCCGGAATTCCAACATCCGCCCATTGAAACTCAAGGAGGTGAATTTTCAAGTGAGGACTATGAAACATTTTTGCAAGTGAAAAACAAGGTATGTGAAAAGCAAAGAGAATATCAAGATACTCTCAATACTCAAGCTCAAATGGTGGACTTAAGGAATCAAGTAAGCTACCTAACTCAAGCTCTTTTATGCCGACCACTATGTACTCTACCAGGAAATAGCAAAGCCAATTGAAGGAACAAGATGATTTGAGGAGCTATAACCACTATAACCATGAGACACTTCCAGGATACATATTCCAAGGTACCCGATCCTTTGATCGATGTTCCTAAGAAGTTAGTGAATGATAATGATGTTGATGAACGTTTCTTGGCAATATCAAAATAAACCGGTTAATAAATTAATCGAACCAAATCTTCATAGGGTCTCTTTTAGTATCTTACTCAAAGTTGTAATTAATATCACTCGAGGAATCAAGTAATGCGGTTTAGGTGCCACAGATCAATTAGATAGTCAAAATGAAAATTGCTTTAAAGTAAATGGGTTGCAAGACTGCACGATATAAGGTTGTAGACAAACAGAGATGAAACTTCTTCGATGTCGAATCCCCCTAGGCAACTCAAATTCAAAAATTACAGAAAAATTCCACGATTTAAACAAAATATGATAGACGCATTACACAGTTAGAATTCTTCTCTAATCAAATCATGCCTTTTTCTGTCTGCTAATTCGCTACCTATCAGTATTCTAGTATGCTCTTTCGAGGCAAAGATCTAAACTGAGAAAGGTGATTTACCGATTTAGAATTGCTCACACGACAAACTAGTTCATTCGCTCGCGGACGAGGTTTAACGTCTAACCTACTTATTTGATTTTGGAGTTCTAGATATGTAAGCTGTCGTGAGTCTAAGAAAAATCTAACAGAGATTCATTCAAGTTGATTAGGGACCAACAAATCAAAAACGAAATCAAATATGCAATGAAATACATCAAACTTGCATAAAATCTTGACTTCTTGTTGATCTTGTTTGACCTAGTTTGGACCCTCCTTTGTGATTGGTTGAAAGAAACAAGGGTTTGTTGTTTCTTTTCTCGAACGGACCATTTTGGTCCGTTCAACTTGCTTTCTCATTGTATATGTGAGGTGGCAGGTATCCGATAGATAGAGGATGACGAGAAGATTCCAATGAGACCACCATGGTAGGCTAGATTTAGCGTGTTAGTAGATTAGATATGATGCTAATGCAAGGAAGACTCCCTCAAAGTATAGGGTTGGACAAGATTTGGACAATTATGGTTATTTGGAGTTGTTTTATGATATGTGCCTATGGCTTGCCTTGGATGAATGTTGGGATGTTGATGCATGACTATGCTTGATAGACCAAGGATAATATCACAGAATATGAATTACTAGTATAGGATGACCTATATACTAAATTATCCATCTTTAGTGAAATTTTCCTAGAGGCATTTTATCAAACACTTGACATGCATGTTAATTTTTTCTTGATGGACCATGTTAGGTTATGAATTTAGTGTTTGGGTAGTAATGTGACTATGTTAGTATCCTTCCTAGGTGTTTGAGATGCATCTTTCCTTGGTTTACTACCATAACATATCATCAAACACCTTGTATGTGTTGTTAGCCATTAATTTGTATGTGACAACATCAATTACATGTGGTATGGTTAGTATGTTATATATGACCATAATTAGAGTTAGACATAGGGGAAATTCATGGAGGGTTCACTTACCGAAATAAATCCAAATTGAGCCCAATCTAACTTGTGAAAGGAATTTGAGCATTGACTAATCTTGAATCTAGTTTCATCTTTTCTCCTTATTTGATTTTTGCTATTCTCCCTAGTTTTCATATTTAGTTTCTTCTTAATTGTTAGTAGTTGATACTCTGATAAAGATTGAAACTCTTTGTAACCTTTTGTATTTATTGAGTAGACGCATGGTTAGGAGGACCTAGGAACTATAACGACACTTAGGATACTTTCATTTACATTATCCTAGTGGCCAATCACAATGCCTATGACTAAGTTATAGAATAAGATGTGTCATTTATGTTCGATGATGATTGCTGGTGTAAAAGCCCACCCCAACTTAACTAGAGGCTTTACTGGACCAATCTATAACCAACATTTACGAACACCCACATGAAACATGCAATAAAGACATAAACTGAAAAACTTTATTAAACCTTTGAAACATACAACACATGGATCCCAGATCCTTAAATACAAGCTCATCAAAGAAAAGTGGAGATGAAACTCTAAGGTCTTAAAATACGTAAAATTAATATCAACAATTGACTAGGTCTCCCCATTTCTAGCTCCTATACGTATGACTGACATTACAAATACATATAGAAAGAGAAACACAATCATGACGGGATTAGTGAAAGCATTGAGTGTCTAACAGAAATCCAAAATAGAAAGCATCAATGAGGAAGGTAAATGAGAAACAACACCATAGTATCTCACAATACTGAATCCATAGTTCTAGTAATGTGACCATAACGGTCCATCAAACAAGTTCTCATCTACACCTATTACCAACCATCCCTACCACAACATCCTTGTCATGGATCAGACCACAGAACTGCCAAAACCATTCAAGTAGAGACCTTGCATACTTTACATGCCCGTGGGAGGAGTTACCTTGGCGTGTTGTACACGTTCATAACATCAAAACCCATCATATAGGGGATTGTGTAATCCAAGGTGGGTGACTGACACATAATACATCAACCCATCAAGTATAGATAGAGATGTCTCTTCCTATCAATGTAGAGTATACCGCACGCTACTGCACAGTCATCTAAAGCATCAAGCTCTTAACATCACAATTTCATCAAGGTATAGTAGATCACACGCGACTGTACCAACACCTATGAGCATCATGCTCAAAAATTAATATAGGACATCAAGTCCCAAATTAATCCACAGATCATCAACTACCCATGGTAGAAGACAATAACACCATACTAGAACTATCATGCATTCTACTTGGTGAGGACAACAACTAAACGGGACCGCCACCTCATAGACGATTCAACATCTCTTATTCAGATATGAGGTGATTCCCCTTGTTGCCGCTAATCCACAACTTCTATTGATGCATCATTTGGAGTTGAAACGGTAAAGTTATGCTCCAATTACTCATTTGCATATTGCTCAAACACTCAGGGGTAGAACTGTCATGTCCACACCCCAACATGGAAAATTACAAAACCAGTCCTCCATCTCTCGGTGATAAAAAAATAGTCTTAGGAAAATAGTAAAAGCAAATGAGTCACCTAGCTTTCCAGAAAGTACAATCCAGTCCTTGAACTTATAGAAATTATACTAAGGTTATTATCTTCCCAATTTTGCGGACAGACCACCAGACTTTCATAACTCATGATTGTTCACCCGACTCCTGTTTCTGACTAGCTGGTCATTTATCTTCTCCAACGAGCTCCTCATATCGATGACCAAAGTCCCAGAATCCGGCGAAGACTGTCGCCGCCTCCAGAAACTGCGGACAACACCCAACTAGTTGCCACTACCGCCTTGATCTCTTCCCGCCACTAATCGCTGGCCGACCTCCACCGACGGGATGAACCAAGAAGTGCCACAAGCGCCAACTCTTTCTCCGTGAACCACGAGCGTCGCTGTAGCATCATCTCCTTTGATCTGGTCTTCATGATCACCTCTTTCTTGATATCCAAATGCTGCCCTTCTCGTCATAGTGACCAGGTGTGGAGGAGCTCCCATCCCTCGACGTGCCCACTCACCCAAAACTCAAAATTCGTTGTCGCTGTGTTTCGTCTCTAAACTTCCTCTCATTGCGATGTAGGGCTGAGAATGAATATGGAGACCAAGATCTCTAGTCCCTCTCCTCTTGAATGAAAATGAAGGTTTATCTCCTGACACATAACGACAACTTAACTTTGGCCTAAGGCCCAAAACAGAATTGCTCTTCTTTTACGTGGCTGCTCACTCATTTTCTCTTAAATTAATTAAGTGCCATTCCTCTTCTCTTACGTGGCTGCTCTTTCTTTTTCTCTTATGCACGGTGTATTGCTTTCATTAATGCTTGATCGTTGTCATGTACCTAAAATTTATCAAAATCACTTCAAGACGACATCAAATGGACGTTAAACGAGTCTAAAAATTATAAATGCATGAAACACTCTAAACTTTTAATTAAAACTACACAATAATACATGAAATATCGCTTAAATGAGGATCATGAATATGGTAAATCAAACCCCATCACCATGATTTTCCACCATAAGCCTATCGCACTTGCCACATAACCATTACCCATAACGTACGCCACGCCCACGGCCAGAAATCACCACGTTCATGGCTAGAAGACACCACACCCGTGGCTTGCCAACCATCCACGAAAATTGTCTGTCACACAACACATGTTACCTCCATTCCTCATGTTCGTCTGATAGATACTCATCATTCATCCAACTTATAACTGACACTATCTTCCAGAACCCATATGCCACAGTAACTCTCTTAAACCCAACCCACTCACCACCTCTTCCTCGTTGAGCTTTCATTAGCCAATGGATATTGTTTCACTATGTTCATACTCTTAGAACACTTTTAATTCCCAAAATCGGTCGAAACCCTTAAAATCATATCAGCAACCTTTAGTCAAACTAGTGAAAATCAATCGTAGAAACCTTTCAGTACTTAAGAGTTGTTCAAATCAGAAAATCAAAACCGTTTGGCACACAACTTATAAAAATAGAAAACCATATAAAACTTTATATAACCAAATTTGATAATCCAAACCACACATTAGTTCTTTTATACCCGCAATTTTGAAACAAAAATCCCATATAAATACCAAGCTTTATTGAAAACAAAGCAACAAAGCTCATGAAGATGAAGTCGTGGCCACCTTCTAACTCTTTAAAACTCAACAAGACCCATAAGCAATCATGAAATATTCTTCAAAATGACCACGTTTAAGAATACCATCAAACCAAGCTGAAACCCTCAAAGTCATTTTAATTGAACAAAAGTGAAAATCCCATGGTAGTAGCAAACAAACTGTAAAGAATAGAACTCCAAAGTAAACTGGCTATAATAGAGACAATGCTCTCACCAATCGTCCTTTTCATTACACGACCAGACTACACTACTAGTTAACTCAGTTCTCATGCTACTTTATGGCCGAAAGCACCACCGTCTACCAACCAAAAAAAGGGCACTTAGTATCACCAGAACGTCGGACACCCTTAAAGTCATTTGACATCTTGTAACAGTCCCCACCACTTAGTCTACTCTTGCTCATGCTCTCTAAGCATTCTCCCTCTTGCCTCCAACTAATTAGAAGATAACATACTTCTTTGCTTACTTTTTCAGAGGTATGCCATACCCATGCCACACTTGTGACAAATCATGTCACATCCATGAAAGGGCTTCTTAACACCCCTGTGGTAACTCTAGATATGCTCGTGGCTGGTGCAATAGTGAATCCTGTGGCTACTCTTATCACGCCCGTGGTGAACAATCATCTCATGCCCCTGGCAACTTCCCACCACAACCATGGCTGGCTTTCCACTACAGTCTTGTGTTCTGACACCACGCCCGTGCCTTCCGTCACCACGTCCATGTCATCCTAGAGCCTTCTCTCAATAGTGTTATGTTCTTCTCTATTGCTTTTGAGCAACTACAGTAGCAAAGACTGGCATTCATGCTCTTTGACTTGGGGTGCAGTTGAGCACCAATGATGTCTTTCATTCTTGGTGCAACATCTAAGAAGCAGAGAAGCACCCTTCCTAGGAATTTCTTTTCCCAACTAGGGGACTAAAAATATTTACAAGGCCTACTAATGGCTCTACAGAAGTGTTCAGATTCAGAAGACTCACAGCGTCTCATCCTCTGTTTCTCATTACCTTCCCCTCGTCTTCTTCGACCTATAGAGGCTCAATGACAAAATTAGAGAATCCAAGGAATTCAATCCTTAGCTTCATAACACTTTTCATTTGCCTTCTTAGAGCTGGTGGGAGAGTGGTTGTTCACACTTCTCAATTCTTTTCTTGAAAATGTTTCCTTATTCCTTTGAAACCATTTTCCTTCAAAATCATCGTAGTTGATGAATGACCATGGGCGTGGCCACTGGCTCACTACAGGCATTGTGAGTTGTTCATCATGAATGTGGTGAGACTTGTATTTAAACTCATCACGGATAGAACCCTTTATTTTAAAGAAATCTACTCTTTCACTTTTCTCTCGATTTCCCGATGAATGAAAGTTCTCTTTAGAGTATGAACAATTGAAGGGGCAATTGTAGGCGGATCATCCCTAAACTTTAGGAGAATCTTTAGGAAGCGAAGGAGAACGTTTTCCTAGGCCGATTGAAGGTAATTTGAGTACTGTCCCCTTAGTCCCCTTAAGGTTAAGGAGTTTGTGTGCTTTTTCGGACATCTTTAAGGTTTTATTTCAGTCCTCGGGTTGAATCTCGTGGATCCTTCATGAGAGTGGGTCAAGGAATTTCAGAAGCCTGTCTAAGTTTAGAGCCTTTATGAAAGGTATTGAGAGGTGCATGGGGGTTTATGTTTAGATACTGCCTTGTCTAGTGTAGAACTATAGATAGATGATGTGGAATCTTATCACTGGATTCCGTCTTTATATTGATGATGTTGAGCATGAAGCTCTTGATGGTTGTACACTAGTGTGTGATCTACTATATAGAGTAGCATAAGATAGGCCTAGATAGACTACATAATAATGATGTGTATGTATCGGTCACCCACCCCCATATCGCATAATCCTTTAAGTGATAAAATGATGATGTTATAGACGCGTAGAGTATGATTTATGTTGCCGCTCACATAGTTTAGGGTGGTCTCATGGTCTGATCCACCATGAGGCAATCCACTTGATGCTAGGGATGGCTGGTTTAGGTAGTATGATTACAAACCGGTAGGGATAGCAATGGAACCATGAATGATTAGTATTACCCTGTTTATATAATATCTTGAGATTATGTTTTAGTCTAGTGGAACTCTGTGGTTAGTATGCATAGGTTGAACCGGTTGTTTGAACGGGTTTTTGAGGGGCGGTATTATAATGTTTAGACAAGGCTCTAGTGTCTCAAACTTGCATTAGTAAATTCCTTAATCTGCCCTCCTCCACGCTTTGAAGCTTTGGCCGGATCATTGGCCAATCATCTTGGATTTGGCGGGCTCTACAACAACTAGTCCATGTTGAAGACCGTTTCAATTTCAGGCACCTTGGTTAGCTCATGAGAAATTTCCTTGACTTTTCTCATCTAAATGGACGCATGATATTGACCTTACACATGCACTTGGTTACTTAGATGGCCGCTTGCGCCAATGGACATTACTCGTCATGCTCTCTTGCGGCAGTCTGTGGAGATGAAGACTTTTAATGCTACTGGGTTATACATGCTTTGAAGCATAGCGAGGAGTTGACCAAGAAAGAGTTGTAAAAAAAAATTTGGCTACAAATTGCTATGTGGATGCTGAAATCCCTAATGGATTGGATATTGGAAAGGAATAGCAACACACAGTATTTAGACCTCGTGATGTTGAAACGCAAGTGTAACAACAATATACTTTCTCTAGAAAATGATTTTGATATTTGGATTGCCGACCCTACCCAGCTTAAAGCTCTGGCTCGCGGGTTCTTCCTTTTCATCTTTCAGGATAATGCCATAACTGATGGTATGCTTTTCACTAATTTCCTTTGTTAAGGTCGACAGTGGGGCAACAACTTGGCAAGGTTTCGTGTGTTGAAGAAACTTTCTTGGCTATCTTTAATATGTGTGGGTTGAAAGAGCTATGGAATGATGGTTTCAAGCCTCATTTCTTCTAGAAGAGTTGGGATTGGATTTCTGGAGCTGTTGTGAAGTTTATGGTCCAGTATTTCTAACACCGTAAAACCGTTGTTATGGTCAACAACATCCTTCTAGTACTTATCCCAACGATAAGGAACCTGGAGACAATGTCCCACTTTTGCCATATCAGATGTTGAAATGTGGGTTATAAAGTGGTTGCCAAAATGCATTATTGCTCGTCTTATGTACATAATGCCGCAGCTTTCTAGGCAATATCAGTTAAGCATTGTCCCTTGCTGTCCCGTCACAAAAAATTGGTTATAAGATTTGGTTTATTGTATGGAATTGGATAAAGGGCACATTCGACGGATGGTGCTTAATATAGATATGGCCAAAACCCATAACAAAATCTGGTGGGAGTTTTTGGCAGACACCTTAGTAACGGCTTGTCCCCCCTGATGAAATTAACATTTACCCATTACCTGCATATCCCAAACTTAGTTCCATGTATTCTGGAATGAGAAATTGATTGAGCATTTTATCTCGTCATGCGGGATTTTCCAGGGATGGCCAGCCTTCGTCTTGATATTACGCCAAGAGATATTGGGACACCAAGCCAAATGGAAAAAGTGAAAGAAAGGGTCAAGTACCCAAGTACAAGACGAGGAGCCCGCATACCATATTTGTGTCTTCCTTGTAGGTAATGGAATGCCAGATGCCCCAAAAATCAAACTCCATGTCACTTGGTTGATCTAGATGTGACCAAAATATTCGGATGAGGCCGTTGAATGGTCCAGTGAATCCAAGTGATTCAGCAAATTTGTCCAATGTCTCATTGAAGTCTTGGCCACCCAAGGAGTAAGAGACACATCGGTGTCTCTTGTCGGCTCTTCTAAGTTTCATAGTTGAAGTTACTCTAAAAATCTTGAAGGGGTACCAACATTGGTTGACCTGGAAGAGTGACAATTTCCTTATGGCCTCCGAGGTTCAAGAGTTCTTATGTTCTGTACCACCATGCAAGGTTTATGGCTCGAAGCCCTACGATGTCAGAGACAGATGTGTGCACTGGCTCAAAGTTGTGGAACCTCTTTAGAAAACGCTCCACTCCTCGTCGGTGAGGGGATGGAGGAAGGGATGATAGCCTTGGACTCCCGAGTCGTGTTGATCAGGGAATACTTCAGTCATATCTACAACGATCTCATCCTCAGTGTCAAAGTTCATCATAGTGGTATGTTGCGACTCATGATCAAAGGGTGATGCTCCTACTTCACTAGGGGAAGCATTGCGACAAACAACAAACCTACAAGGAAGGATCATAACTTGACACGAGTGAGACTACCCAACAAACCACCCCGCAGTTATTGTTTGTGTAGGATGGTATGCACTAGTTAATTAGAAGAAGGAGGTAAGAGTGGACGAAGGAAATACTAGTGATAATCTCATCAACAAAGGTACACGGTGCAATTAAACTTGTTAAACACTTCTACGGTATGCAATATGAAGTTTATAGCTCTTAGCCACTCTCCACGAAGTCATACCAATAATGCAAGACATATATAAGTGATAGCTCGATTATTCATTGTCGATTTGACCCCATATTGATTATTTGTTGACCTTGTTTGATTGATTTTTTACCCTCATTTATAATTGGTTAGAAGAAACAAAGGTTTCTTGTTTTGTTTTCTTGAACGGACCGTTTTTGTCCGTTCGAATTTCTTTCTCATTTTGTTATTGAGGTAGCAGGTATATGATGGAGAGAGCACAACGAGACAATTCCAACAAGACCAAGTGGGAGTGAATCGGAGGTCGGTCGGGCGAGGTACAGGTGAAAGAAGCATCCGGGCCAGGTCTGAGTGAAGAACCACACTGCGTGTGGTTACTGGAAAATCCACACGTCATGTGGCCTATGGAGGTAGGAATATAAAACTCAATTTTTAGGAGAGAGGGGGCATTCTTCGCTTCCCAATTGATACATTACCCCCATTTTCTCCCAATTCAAATCCTATGTCCGAAATTCCACCCTCATATAGCATCAATTGGAGGCCTTGAAGACAAAATTAGAGCATCTTGGAGAGCTTGGAGTCAAGATTGGAGCATCCTCACCTTCTTTTCACACTTGGGAGATGGGGTTTGTTCCTTCTTTTCCCTTAGCTAGCTTAATCATCATGTTACCCAATTTGTCAATTGTTAGATGAGGGTGTTGGTGTGTACTAGGATGATTCCTCATGATGAGGGGTTGGATACATGTTGGATGTGGTTATGGTATATGAGAATGCTTAGACTATGGTTTTTAAAACTTAGAATGTGCTATGGCTTGTTCTAGTTCAAATGTACTCTTTTAGTTACTTAATTATACTTGAATTGAGTAAGTGTGTAGTTTAAGATTGAAGTAACGTGTGTGTGTGGACCAAGCACACACCCCAATTCAACCTTTAGTGTGAGGATTCTTTTAGTGCCATTTTATCGAACACCTTGAGCGCATTCCAGTAATCACTTAGGTAGAGATAATTTAGGTGATTGGAACGTTTGGGGGTATTAAATAGTGACTTAACACCCTTGTCAAGTGTTTGTTATGCCATGAAGAGTCTTTTAGCAACTAGGAATTTTTTCGAACACTTATGTTCAATACCAATTGTCTTGATCACTTGCCAATCGGTAGTAGTAGTCCAATTCAAGAACTTGAATTGGACTCCTACAAATGTTTAGAGGATGATAAAACCATAAACCTTGTCCATTGAATTCAGTCTTTCTTGTGAATCGGATTTGACTGCAAAAACAACACCCAAAGTCTAGCAACCCTCCTCTCCTTGTGTTCCACCTTTTCACTCTCTTGATTACATAGTAGCTTGCTTGAGTAGAATTTGTTTTCATTAGTGCATGTTAAGTACTTTAGTTGATACACTAGAGAACTAGCATTTTGAACATTTATTAGCTTAAAACGAGTCTTATATAGTTGAGTATAGGTTGCTGATCCGTTCCTCATGGAATACGACACTGGAGACCTTGGATTTGGGAGAAATCCCTTTTCTTTGTCGATCAAGTTTTGTTTGCTTCTTTTTAGAGGATCAATACGTTCATAAAAGCGAAACCTAGAAAATAACCTAAAAATACTAAGCAAAATCCAACAATCTGACCACCTAAACATGTTATTTCAAGGGGGAAATGGCTCCACTAGACTCCTACCTTACCCAATTTCAATCTAGCAATATCAATTTCACAACCCCCCCCCCCCCCCCAAATTTGAAAAAATGTGGTTTTTCAATCCAAAGCACAATTCATCAATCTGACCGAATTAGAGCAATGTAAGCAATAGGAAAGCTAGAGAAAGGCGTTTCAAAGCAGTACCTTGTGTTCATCAGGTTTGAAAGAGACCAAGCTATCCAAAAAAAGTAAATTCGAGTTTTTGACAAAATCAGGCAAAAATCTGACCAAACTTGCTAAAATCTCACTCAAATAGGATGCAATCAAAAAAGAAGGGTTTGGGGGTGCTCGCCGGTGGCCAATGAGCATGGCGGTGACCGCGGTGGGCTCCAGCGGGTGACGGTCGATGGAGGCTGGGGATGGTGATGTAACGTTTGGTTTTGGTTTAGTATGAAAAGAGTTGGTGATGGATAATATGAGTGAAAAACCGACTAAGTCCAAAACATGTCGTGGAATCAGTTCAAAAATGCGCCTTACTAATGTAAATATTTGCACCTTACTTAGGTGTGGTTTTTCACCAAGGTGCGGTTATTAACAGCCCAAGGACGAGCAATTGGTTATATAACGTGCCTTATGTCTGTCAAAACCGCGCCTTACTTACGTGCGTTTATTAAACACTCTAGGCGTGCTTTCTCACACCAGTTGCGTAAAATAATTTTCAACATGCAATTACCAAACTTTGACAAACCAACGACGTCCCGTGGTAGGGATGGGTGCTCAGTTATCACATTCTAGACTCTATTAACACCTAAACATGCAAACTGACTCAAAAATGAAAATAAAGCTTACTCCAAATAGGGGATGCCTCCCAAGAAGTGCTCTTTCTTTAACGTCTTTGAGCTAGACAATACCTGACCCTTTTTACTCTGCAATCTGGAGGTAATTAACCTCGATTCTGTCGACGGGTGTATCTGTAAGGTATCGGGTGAGACGATGACCATTGACTTTGAAAGTTCCTCTCTTCGGGTGAGTGATTTGATGGTCGTCCCGTATGGAAAAGCTTTTGTAACTATACATCTAAGCCTGACACTCTAGATTGTAGCTTCCCCGGAGAGAGTCAAAGACAAGAATTCTAGAGCAACACCTATTGGCCCTTGTATAATAGTTGCGCTCCTTTAATCCTTGCATCGTGAAGGCGATTAGGTTTCTTCATGTATAATATGCACTTTCGTATGTGTGGAAGATGTATTCCTCCAACTCCAGTAGTTGGTACTTTCTTTCTTAAGCTGCAAGACTAGCATCCAATTTAGTAGCTTCATGCCCACCATGCCTTATACTCAAGCTTGACTGGTAAATGACAAGCATTTCCAGAAACTAGTCGATACGGCAAAGTGCTTATAAGAGTCTCGAAAGCAGTTCGATAGTCCCAACGGGCATCATCGAGCTTCAATGACTATCTTTGAGGGATTGATCGATCGTTTTCTCAAGAATCTGCTCAAGCTCCCGATTCATCACTTTCGCCTGACTGCTTGGCTATGGGTGGTAAGCGGTAATCAATCAATGAGTTATACCAAACTGTTGGCAAACTAGATCAAACACACACTGAAAGTGAGTTCCCTGCTCGCTTTTCATCAAGTCAGGGGCACCAAAATGAGTGAAACGACGTTGGATGAACTTTACCACTTCTTTAGAATCAATAGTGGGCAGCGCTTGCGCTTCTGCCCACTTCGACACATAATCGACAACAAAAAAATGTACTTATTATCTTGGGATTGTGGAAAAGGGCTCATAAAATATAGATCCCACACATAAAAAAGTTCTACCGGAGGCAGGGGCGGAGCTACATGGAGGTTGGGAGGGGCCATGCCCCCCTGATTTTAATTATATTCCAAAATGCATCAATAAATCAAGAATTGCTTAGTGGTCTAGTGGTTAAGATCTACCTAATTCAATAAAGAGGTCAATTGTTCAATTCATAGTCCCCAACAATTTTATTGAAATTCTTTGAAGCTTTTGCATTTTATTTCATAAACAACCCTCCAACTATTTAATTTTGCTGATTTAATCAATCAAAGGTTAAAGGATGGCTAAAAATTTCTTTTGCAAAATTTATATTTAATCACTCATTTTTAATATATGTATATATTGTTATCATAATTTATTATTAATAATTTTTTCAAATATCGGCACCTTCCAGCCAAAATTCCTGTCTCCGCCCTGACCGGGAGTGATATGGTTTGAGGAATCTTGTTCCTATTCAATCTATTCTCAGTATGCTGGCATCTATCACAACGTCTAACAAAATCATTGCAGTCTCAAAAGATAGAAGACCAATAAAAACCAGAATCGAATACCGTGTGTGCGGTGCGATTGTCAGTTTGATGTCCGCCAACCGGTATGGTGTGGTAGTGTTCAAAGTTTCTCTCTACTTCTTTGATCGGAATGCATCGGTGAATGACACCGTCAGATCCTACTAGAAAAAGGTGTGGTTCTTCTCAGAGAAAGTGCTTCGCTTTAGCAAACATCCTTCTCTACTGATGATGCTTGAGGGAATCTTCCATGATGGTGGCGGCTTGATAGTTTGCAATTGGGGCAAACCATGGGAATTTCCCTCTGGATACTTTATATGATTTTCTTGCTCCAACAAAAGCAATTGTTCATTAGGGGCAAATTCATTGATCTTCGGTTGAAAGGGTTTACTTGAGGAGGGCCTTTTAAGGCGAGAGTGATAATCCACTATTACATTTTCTTCTCCAGCATTGTCCTTTATGGTGATGTTGAATTCTTATAGGAGTAGTACCCATCGAATAAATGTTGGCTTCGCATCCTGTTTCCCTAAAGATACTTAAGAGAAAAATGATTTATGAACACAGTAGTATGGGATAACACTAAGTAGGAGCGAAATTTATCAAATGCAAACACAATTGCTAGTAGCTCCTTCTCAGTTGCTGTGTAGTTTCCCTATGCATCACTTGCATCAGACATCAACTCAAATGGCTCCTCCCAGTTTGGTGCCATCAAGATCAATGCACTCGTCAGCTTCTTCTTCAAAATGTTGAATACTTGCAACCAGTTCTCATAAAAAACAAAAGGAACAACTTTCTCTAACAATCTAATCATTGGAAATATTATTTTAGAGAAGTCCTAAATGAAACGACGATAAAAACCCACATGTCCTAAGAAGCTATGAAAAGATTTCACATTAGTAGGAGGAGTAAGTTTGGAGATGGTTTCAAGCTTAACTCGATCCACCTGAATAACTCGTTTCAAGACTTTATGGCCAAGGACGACCCCCTTCTCTACCATGAAATGACACTTTTCCCAACTCAAAGCCAAATGGGTAAGGAATCACCATACACTGAGAAATCATCCATGAACATTTCAACAACATCTTCAAGGAGGTGCCCAAAGATCTTTGTCATGTACCTCTAGAACGTCGCTGGAGCATTGCAAAGACCTAATGGAACTTGCCGGTATGCGAATGTGCCATAAGAGAATGTGAAGGTGGTCTTCTCTTGATCATCTAGGTGAATAGGAATATGGAAATATCTAGACATGCCATCCAGAAAGCAATGGAACTCATGTTCCGCCAGTCGCTACAACATTTGATCAATGAAAGGCAAAGGGAAGTGAACCTTCTTGGTTGCATCATTGAGGCACCTATAATAAATGCACACTCTTCATCCCCTACCTGTCCGTGTGGGTTGTTGGATTTGGAGACTTGAAATGGAAACTACAACTAATGATGGAATGAAGGATCAAGTAAGCCAATCAACTAATGTTCTAAAGTAAATAAATCAAGAAGATCATGAAGATCATGAAGATGATTTGATGAATCAACAGGGATTTGATGAATCAATTACAACGGCTACATGATTGAGAATTTCAGTATAAATACAAGAAGATGAGCACTCAAGCTCTTCACCAATTCTGAAATCAAGTTCTCTACTTCCAAAAGCTTATTTACATTGTTCTAAGAATTGTTCGATTGTCACTATCTTCTTTGTGTGAAAGTTGATAGGTTGAGATAGTGAGATAGAGAATAGAGTGTGAGTGACTCGGTGAGAGAGTCGGTAGGATTGAGAAGGTTGGTATTTTATTTGTGATAATAATATAACTCTCGGGGTAATCATTCCTCGGCGTGGAGTAGGCTGAGTTTCGAATAACACATTAAAACACTGTGTTTTTCATTCTCGCTTGATTTTCAACTTGCTTGATCGATCCTTGTCGAGATTGGTATTGTTTGATTGAGTTTCAGGTGGTATTACAGTGACTGTTACTTCGAGGAGTCTATGTTAAATTTCTAGAAAGTTAATACCCACTACAATGAGTAAAGAAAGGATGATGTTTTCGACTTCATCAAATACATAAGGATTTACTCACAATCGTGCTCCCTGGTTCGATGAGTCGAACTATGGTTTTCGAAAAAACTGAAGGAAAGCTTATCTTAAAGGAATCGATTCCAATTTATGGGATGCGGTGAAGGATGAACTTCTCGGAATTAAATTGAAATGAGAAGATTGGAAAGTTGCAGAGAAGAAAACTATGCAAATGAATGCTAAAGCCATTAACATCCTCCACAGTTCTTTGAACGAAAGCGAGTTCAATGAAATCTATGGCTCCACATAAACCAACAAAATATGGTCTACACTTGAGGTAACATATGAAGGTACCTCTAGAGTTAAAGAAACGCAAATCAACATACTTGTTCATGTATATGAACTGTTTAACATGGAACCAAACGAAAACATTTCAGAAATGTTTTCCAGTTTAATTTCATAGTTAATAGGCTTAAAAATCTAGGAAAGACGTATGATAATGCATATTTTTTTCGTAAGATTCTTAGATGTCTACTTAAGGAATGGATGCCTAAGAGAATTTCTATAGAAGTGGCTCAAAACCTTAAGACGTTAGGCTTAAATGAACTTATAGGATCATTACTAAGTTACGAGAATATTCTTAAAATTGATAGACTTGAAAAAGATAGCAAAAGAAAGAAAAATACTGCTTTTAAGTCTGTTCTAACTGAATCATTTTGTGATTCGGATAATGATGTTGATATTGAAATTGCATTACTGAGCAACAAACTTAAAAAATTGATGAAATATATGAAAAGCCAGCAGAGAGGTCGTTTTGATAAGAACTACCAAAATAAAAATAGTTCTAAAAGACCCTAGAAAGGTAGTTTCTCTGCTCTATCAAAATTACAGGCTGAAAGAAACAAAGAAGAGATTCTAGAACAGAAGAACAAGAGTCAAAGACTTGTTTCAAGTGCGAAAGACTCGTACATTTCTGAGTAGACTGTCCAACAAGGTCTGTCTACAAGGACAGGCTCTCATTGTAAGTTTTAGCGAGTCGGACTCTGAAAGAGATGATTCAGACGATCAAATAATAGCCTTACTGTCCATAGAAGAAGGTCAATCCTTCGGTAAAGAGGTAATATCTTCTACTAAGTTTAAGAAAGATGTTGTTGATTTCTAACAAAAATATGTAGGACTGAAACAAAAACATCAAATCTTAAAAGAGAACTATAAGGCTAGGAAAAAGGATTTTAAGTTCTTAATAGGACTCTTGTAAGAGAATATTTGAACAAAACTCCCTTGCTTATTTCCATCCTTTCAAATGTCGATGCTTCATATTGAAAACTAAAGATGAACTTGGAAAGTTCGATGCCAAGTCAGGTGAAGGAATATTTTTAGGTTATTCATCATGAAGCAAGGCTTATATAGTGTTTAATAAATGAAGCAGAGAGGTAGAGGAGTCCATTCATGTCATTTTTTTATGAAAGTTAAACACCATCAACCTACTCGAGTGACAATTATGGGTTTTTGGATGATTCTCTTTTTAGAGAAAGATGGTATAACTGCTCAAAGCAATCAATCTAATCATGATGAACAACCTTCAGCCGAATTAGGGTGCTTCTTAATTGATGGGTACATAACTTGTGAGTTATCTTGCTGAAATTGATGCTATGGCAGGACCCTTGAACGAATTTGAACTGCATTGCACATCATTTGTCATGCCAATTGTATTTCATGATTCTTGTTATTGATCACCCTCCCTTGAATTGAGGTTTTTGATTACGTGACTCTATATTGGTGATTTGTTTTTGTTGTATGACATGCCAGGAAGATTAGGATAAATGTGTGTCTTGTGAACTTTGTGCTTCCGTGTTTATAGTTGGTTCGTTGCCATATATGACGTCATTTAAATGTGGGGTGATTTGCTGTCCTTAATTTTCGAAACTCCCTCTTGAGCTTAGTTTTTGGATGTTAGTGAATGCATGCTTAGTGTTCTCATTCTATGTGTGGATGTCTTGGATGTGAGGATATCATTTTTGGACCACCTGTCGTGTTCCCAAAATTAGTATACTACACACTCATGTATATGTTAAAATATGAATTGTTACCTTCCCATGTTTTGTTCTAAGTCACAGTAGAGTGTATGTGTATCCATACAATGAATTTTCCTAGGTCCTTATAAAGCTTAAAATAGGTGGGAGGAGTCCGAATGAGGTTGCTAAGTAAGAAAAAATGTCTTGGGGGTTTGGTTGCAATCGAAACACGTAGGGCGACCCTAGTGGTTTTTCGTCTTTCCTGCCTTTATGAGCCTTAGGGCGTGAGCCGGAGACTGGTTACTTCCGAGTTCGGATGAAGTTGTGATTCATTTCCCCATTCGGAAAAAGCCGCTATCTAAACGAGCAATAAAGAAAGAAAGAGGGGATGCATGCAAATGTGTAGTACGTACGTACTGATAGTTAGTAATGCATGGGTCAATGTGTGTTTGAGAAAAAAATAAGTTAGAGGTCGGTTCATGAGTGGCAAGCAAGGACGAATAAGGGTGAATAAGATCCTCTTTCATCATATGATAAGAGATTCTGAAAATCGAATCGGAAATTAAACAGGTGAGGTTAGAAGTTTAGGTTTTGATGGTTTGATAGGATTGTTTGTTAATTTGGTCAAATCGTTTTAATTATTAAATAAATAAATATGGTTAGATTAGATCATATGATTTTTTTATTAAGTCGGATCAAACTAGTAATATAGAAAATTTAATATCATCATATTGCTTGCCAAACATATAGTTATTGAATAATTTTTAAGAATTTTTAAATTATATAAATGATTTGAAGTTTTTATTAATTAAATAATTGAGACCTAATGTACTAATTTTTTTACAAAATATTATTTACTTAATTTATGGTAAGCCATTATTTTGTTAGTGTTAATTAGTTGTCTTAAATTGTTATCAATTAAATATATGTTTTAATAAGATATTGATACTAGGGTTTGAAACTTCTTTGCCACATTTAAAAATAAATAAATGTGCATGCATAAAAATTTAGTCCAACCAGCCTATCAATTTTGGTTGAACTGACCTGATTTTACGGTCAAAACTAATCATTTTCTATGTTTGATCGATCTCACAAATCACCAAACCGATTTCATATGAGAGACTGGTGATAGTCGAATCGATCATTCTGTAGGGTTTTCAAAAAAAATGATAACTAATGAAAATTGTAGTTCTTTTTCTTTATCTATACGAATTACGAAAATTGTAAACATACAGATGGATTTGCATGTTGGAACAATTCTTACCCCACTTTCAACGCTAGGAATTACATGCATTGTATGTTGAAGTAACCAATTAAGCGAAGGCAGATTCTTGGATTAGTTTGTTCTGAATCTTATTCTTGCCTAGATTTTCAAGCAAAGGCTGCATTTCTATTTGGAATCATCAGTGTTCCCTTTAACTAAAAGAGACTTAATTATTATCCACCAAATTTGTAACTAGGCCTTCATCCAAAACTCTCGTCACTAGGTCAAGATCCTCAATGGTTTAAGAAGCAACAAAATCAAGAAACGCAGTTTCTTCCTCATCACTCGACTCATCAAAACTCATCATCAATTCCGTTACCTCGTCTGCTTGTCCAATGTACCATCCCAATACTCCGTCAAATCTGTGTTTCAAAATGATAAACAGCGCGGTAGGCTACTAATAATAACGACGAGCTCTATGAATTTCACTCCAAAATCAAGTCCCAAATCCCATAAATGCTCACCCAATAAGAATAGTCCGACTTGTAAGGGAGGGCCGCAATGGATAATGTGTCAAATCCTAAGGAGGAACTACTGGTCGTTAACCAAGGGCTCATATCCGCCCCACGTTGGATCAACCGCCTAGATCGCACAAAATTATATGGTCCGAATCTAGGGATTATTATAAAAGGAAACTCCCCTCATGTATTATAAAGGTTGAGTCACTTTTCACTCACCCATATAGCCTACGATCCCCACTCTCTGTACCACCGATACTTCATATAAATTGTCTACGGGCTCCGCCCAAGTGCAGAAATAGTTACAAGAATACTAAGTCCTTTTAAATACATTCAAATGCAAAAAGAAATCATCAATATATGTTACAGCTCAATGGTAATGTGTAACTCTATCCATGGCGATGTGGGTTTGCTCCTGGCAACAAGCACTTCCTCCTTTTTTTGAGAAATTTTAGTCTAAATCTAATGGGATGTCTAAATACTTATGCCCAAACAGTCGAATCCAAATTCGTACTAATAAACCCAATTGAATATCTAAGATGTTGATAATATAAACATTTCAAAAGCAGTATTATTGCTTTTCTTTATTAGAATTCGTAAATTCACTCTCATCCCAAACTAAATTTTTAATTCCGCTTCTGGTTCTGCCCCAATACTTTTTTGCCTCGCGCTCTCACTCACATATTCTCCTCATCCTGCTCACATACACACACATCCTACCATACTTCTTTGTTAGGAACTGTCCAAGGCTCCTAGTAGGCCACTCAAGTTAGGAGGTGCTACTCAACCGATTCTACCTCTCTATCGATAAATCATTCATTGGTTGGACCGAATCAAAATGACTAGGACCGATCAATTGGCGCGTCCGATTGTTTAAGTGCCTAGAAGCTTGCTCAGGAACTTGACATTGGAGAGTTGTTCGCCAGCCGGAGATTGACATTGCAGAGTGACTAGGACCGAATTGGATAATCCACTTATTCTACCTCTCCATCAACGAATCATTTATTGATTGGACCGACTCAAAGTGACTAGGACTGATCAATTAGCGCGCCATATAGGGGTTGTTTAAGTGCATATAAGCTTGCTTAACATCTTGAAATTGGAGAGTTTGCTAGCCAGGGACAGCAGACAAGAAGCCTTAGACTCTAACCCCGGGCGTAGAGCCATGCCACCAGAAGATCATTGCACGCCTATAGGCCAATCACACGAGCAGAACTGGTGGAGGACGTCACTAAAGAGGAGAACATGGCCAAACAAAGACGCCTAGAAATCATGAGTGCCAAATTTCCAGTATACCGAATCGCCTCACTCCAACCCACTTACACGCCTCAAGACCAGTCACAACCCATAAGTTATATTACATGTTCACTATGTTATGGTTTTACATTTTTATTCAAAATGTTCAATATGTTATGATTTTACATGTTATATTACCAAACATGACTCTGTATACCGCTAGTTTGTTCTTACTAACTTAGAAAATGGTCAGGTACGACTTAACTATATTTTTATAGTAATTAAAATGGACCAACTCGGTTTAACAAAACAATATGATCTGGGTCAAACCATCAAACCCTGAACCCTCTGCCTCACCAGTTTGATCTCCAGTCTAGTTCTGAAACCCTGGTATTCTCTAGACAAGTTTATGATACAGTTATGAGGCGTTTTTTTGGAACAACATGGTTAGAAACCGGGAGAGTAAAATCAGTTGTAATTCAGGCGTGTTGGCCAGCTGGTAGTACTCCAAGGGCTAGAGTGTTTGATGATTAGTAATGCCCGGACAGAGCGAGGTAAAAGAATTTATGCATCCTAGAGTTGGATGAATAGAAGACTTTGTGATGCCATCTGGAACGAGATTTTGACACTTAGAATAGCGAAGCCTCACCTCATTGCTGATTTGAGCAGTCTGACGCTCATTCATACTGTATAGATGTTATCCTCTTACTTGATTGTGTTGACTTTCTTGATGTGCGGCTTTTTCTCATTTTCATTTGCAGTCTGGTATGCTTGTAGAGCTTCCCATTTAATGGAGATACATGCTCTTATATATTCAACGAGACATGTTGAGACCGATCTCACGATTTGAGTAGATGTTTAGATTTGTTTGCTTGTTTGCTATCTCGATGCCTTCTATCAAAAGCTATCTATAGCAACAAAAAAGTACTATTGTTGGGTTGTGAAGATTTGTAGTTATGATTGGTTTTGGCATGAGTTATATCATAATAAGAGAAGGAATGAAGGGTGTGTTGGAGGAAATGCAAACAACGTATTGATGAGCTCGATTATTAGCACAATTATCCCGCTTTAAACGACGTTTGGGATGTTTAGATGTTTTACTTTGATCGTATCTGGGGTGTTTAAGGCGTATTTTGTTACCTTTGGCCCCCTTGGGCCGTGTCATGTTGTTTTCGTGTTTTTGGTGCATTTCATGTGTCATACGACATCAAGGGATGACCCAAAGCGTGTTCCGGAAGTTCTTAACACACGGGCTTCTGTTAAGCCATCCGAGAGTGTTTTTTAGAAACACACGCCCGTGTATTATTAATGAATGTCATGTATTAGCAACCCACACCGTGTATTGGCAATACACATCGTGTGTTTTCTTCAATGGGCTGTTTTTCAACTGAATCCTTCTCGGATTTGGAAGACACTATATATATACCCCGGAAGCCCCTACTGACGAAACACACTTTATTCCAGACATATTTTCATGGTTTTAGAGAGAGAGAGAGAGAGAGAGTTCTGGAAATCAATTAAAGCAAGGGTTCAGCGATGATTGGAGACGAATCAAAGATGTTTTCTTCGAAGAAAGATGTTTTCTTGTGGGGTTATTTTCCTTTCTTTTACCTTTCTTGTTTCTCGAATCATGAGTAGCTAAATTCTTTGTGTTATTTGGATTAGATGAAGCTTTGGCTTAGCTTTTTTCTGGATGATGGGGTTTTAACCCTTTGATTTATTATCGAGGTTATTCAGACTTATGATATGTTCTTGCTAAACTTAGTTTCAGATTCGTTCTTGTCTGGCCGTCTTGATTGAATTTTCGTCATTGATTTGCGGGTCCAAGAGGAACATAGATCAATAGGATGCTTAGGAAAAATTCTAGATTCTCTATTAGTTCGAGAGAGAAATAGATCATCAAGGCTTTTTGCATCATTTATCGTTGTGGCATTTCATCGAACATCTTTAGTGCGTTTTTCTTGGTTGTAGATTAGCTCGAGAGAGAAGTCCATGGTCGAGTAGAATAGATCCTTAGAGTCCTGAGAATAGACTATCGAAGGAAATCGCCAAGCCATTATAACCTGAATAATTGAGATAACATATCGGTCATCCATGCATCGTAAGCTTTAGTGGATTCGAGTATGAACAACCTTATTTCCCATATTTGAAACTTAATCTCTTGCATTTGCTTTCTTTTGATTTTCATTCTTAGTTGACAATTGGTACAAATATATTCAAACAAATAATCATTCTCTGTTACTTGGTCTAGTTAGCATAATAGAATTGAGTAATAGCGTTAGAAATACCATAGGGAAATACGATCCCATTAGAGCAATCTAGTGGGTATTTTAATAGCGGGGTAAAATCCGCTCTTCATGTATGATTTATTTCCAGGTTGATTCTATTTGACTCAGTCTTATTTAGTTAGTTAGAATTAAGGATCTGATCTCCCACTATGTTGCAACTCATTCGACATATCTTATTAGAGAATAAAGGGCACTGGTTTCTTATGTTGGTTCCTTATAAATAGGAAATAGGGCATTCACCCCAAAATTTGGCCTGATCGATTTCACCTCTTTGTTGATCTGTATAATAAGTTTTCCTGGCCAAAACTCCAACTCTTAATCTATTACACCATAGAAAGAGAGAATGTTGTGATTATCTTCAGTTGTAATGTTGTTCTTTATATTCGGAAAATATTGCTTCGAGGGCAGTTAACTTGAACACAATCACAGTTGATTGTTTGCCTTCTTCAGTTCTTTTATTCGTTCAATAACTAGTTTACTTCTGTTTTATTATGCTATTACTAACATATTATTCAGATTATTTTGTTATGTCGTAGTGTCTCAGTTTGGCTTCCAGTTTAGAGAATTCATGTTTGAAACCACGACCTTTCTCAATTCAAATTATCCAACAATCTCGAAGCAATATTTCGAGCTCTAATATGAGGGTCATACCTGTTCTAAGCAAGCTCGAAGCTCTTGATGGGACTAACTACAAAATATTGGAGGAGGAGGCGAAACGCCGCCTTCGATTGGAATGTCAACACCGATAGCGGTAGGAAAAGCGAGAACAACAAGCAGAGATAGCTGAAGCAAGAAAATGTAATTTTTGCTTTCAGGTCCCTAATATACGATTCCGCTGCCTGCTTCCAAACACCTGGATGAGATTTGGAACTTTAACTTCAAACCCCATGGAATAATTAGATGCTTCCTTTTGTTTCTTCATCAGAAAACACCAACCTCGCTGAATTAGATTCAAACGGCTCTGAAGCTGAATCGATGAAGAAGCTTCTGGACGAGTACAAGACATCTGATCAGTCTCTGGAGAAGAAGCTGAATGTGAGGTGTCTGTTTCTAATGCTCCGACAACATTCAGCTGTCTGCCCTTATCCATTGCATTTTTCGTTAACTACCTCCACTAACGATGAGATCCATGAGGAGTCTCGTAGGGATTTCTTCGACCTGTGTGTGGAGATGGCACTGCCAATATACTCGTGCTTCCGCCAGGGCTGTTTCTCTTCAATTTCATTTACCTTCACTTTTTTCTCAATCTCCTTTCCTAGGATAAATGAATCGAAGTAATTAACATTTCATAACAGGTCCACTTTTTCCAGATGAGGAAGAACTATTAAGGTATATTTGGAGAGCATGGATTTTACTTTGCAATCCAAACGTGTTGCATACCTTTTAGATGGAAAGATTTTAATGGAGAAAAAAGCAATGTTGTGAAACCCCAATCTAGGAGTCTCGGTCAAACTTTTGATTCAACAGGAGAATCCTATTCGGGTTCCAAACTGAACAAACCTCAACCCACATATACTAAATAAAATATAAGCATACATTAAAACTAAACAAGACAACCATTTATTAATCCCTTAAATAATGACAAACAAGGATTCTGAATCCTTAAAATACATGCTGAAAACAAGATAAGAATTCTGAACCCGGCTCTTCAATTAGAATACAAACACATAGATCGCATGCTACTATACAATTCTGAAAATATGTTCAAGAATTCCTGATAACTAAATTATAGTTCTTCCCATAAAGCAGAAAAATAATCTTAAACCCTACCTATGAAATAGCTTTCCCCTAAAGAGTCTAATGTGAAGCCGCCTGCCCAAAGCTCGATTCTTCTATCCTGATGCATCTGAAAGGTCCAATCGAGGATTGGATCTCTAAACCCTACATGTCGGGTTTTCTTACGTGAATCCCAAACTAAAAGATTGAGAGAGAAAAACAGGATTGCTTACCTTCCCATTAATCTCCTACCCTCTCTGATATGCTACCTCTGAACCTAGACATATCGGCTCTGATTCTTCCTCATGATAAATCTTCTTCAACTTATGGAGAGAACACTATCGAGTCTCTGTTTTCTTCTCCCAAATTGCTGAGGTACTGATCCCGATACTAGCTTATATAATAACATCACCACGCCCATGGCGGACATACCACCACGCCCATGGTTACCTCGTACCTACGCTCGTGACATACTGATGGTCACGCCCATGGCCTACTGACTGTTATGCCCGTAGTCAGCTGTTGGCCACGACCTTGGTCTGGTTGTCACGCCCGTGACTTACTACCTGTCACACCCATGGTTGTCCAACTATCAATCGATAACTCTCCTGGTACATCTCTAAAATTTGAACCCAGGGTTGACCTGAAATCGAGGTGTCACAACTCTCCCCTCCTACTAAAGGTTTCGTCTCAAAACCTGGATCCTATCCCACTGAGGGGAACGATCTGGCGCCATGGTGTCTCAAGTCTCGGTGCTAACACCCTTTTTGTAATATCAAGTGTCTCTATGGAACCGCTTCTTTAGAGGACACATTTGGTCAACCCTCTGATTAAGGACTTGCTGGTCTCTTCCTTCACCTGATCTAGAGGATACACGAACAAACCATACTTCATTTCATCAAGCTTCGTTTCATCTCCCAAAGGTGGAAAACCCCAGACTGACCCCTCCTTCATTGTGTTAATTCATGCTCGCCCTTCGTAACTTGCTCGTGACTGAGTCTGATATCTCATACTAAACTGAGCCTATTCCGTGTCAAATTAAGCCTATAATTCTATCCTTAGACCATGCTTGATCCAGCTCATCACCAATCATCCTTCTAACAATGGAGTCCCTTGAGTGTTCGTACTTGGCACTTCCAAGAAGCTGTTCTGCGAACAAGATCGAGGTCTTACTTTCCCAGTTACCTGCTAGTTCAAGTTCTTTCGCTATGCCAGTAGTCCCTTGCCAACTTTGAATCGAGTCACGACCGGGCACTGATTCCCTACTCTTAAGAGGTCGTCCTCCTATAATGCAAAATTTCATACACATCTATTCTCTTCTTTGTTCGGTAGGGGAACCCCATCCTTCCTTTCTTTCCTACCTCCATAACTGATATTCTTACTCTGGTGATGGTAACCTCCACCGTATGCGACCTCCTTTATCATACCGACCGTTAGTTGGACGGTACCAGACCCGATCCAGCCTTCTCACCCAAAACTATCAATCTATTAAACATAGAACTCATGGATTCTACTCCTAGCCCACTTTGTCGACCCAATTCCAAAATCCAGCTTGGTGGTCTGCACCATTACGCCCATGGTCCACTGCTAACCGCACCCGTGGCTGACTGTTGGCTATGCCCATGGCTAATTGTTGGCCACAACCGTGATCAATCCATTCAAGAAATCGATCCCAACTTCTAAATCCATAATTTTTCATTCTTTCCCCGATTTCTCTCTTCTCACAACTTCACTCACGCTTGTTGTGTGCCATTCCTCTCTTGCTAGGTTCTTCGATTTCCTGGTAAGTCCATTCCTCTTTTTCTTGATTTGGTTCAATTTGAAGGTGTCTAATCCTCCTTCTCCTATAGGTTCTTCTCCAATGGACGATGCTACAATTCTTTCTTCACTCTCCGGTTCTTCAAACCTCCCAAATATCATAAATGTCCTTCTTCTCGCTCTATTATACCTCTGTACTTAAGCATTTAGAGATTCCTAGAGTTCTGGATTGCCTGCTTGTCTAATATTGGTGCATGTAATTACTTTGCCGATTGACTCTAGGTCATCAGTGATTTGCTGGTAGTTTTAGGGTTGGTCACGCCTGTGACTATAAGCATGCCACGCTCGTGGCCGACCTTATCATCAAGGTCGTGGGCAAGTGCACGCAACGCCCGTGACTAATTGATTTGTCACGCTCATGGTCTTGCAGAAACCATGCCTGTGGCGGTAAGTACCCCAAGCTCGTGGTGGACCTCTTCCTAGAGCTGATGGGAGAGCGGTCGTTCAAAACTGACATATTGCGGAAACGTTTCCTTTTTTTGAAACAACTGAACTTTTGAAAACTCTTTCCCAAAAACTTTTGTAAAAATTGATTCACCACATCATGACTCTACATAGACACTTACCAACTGCCCTTATGGAATTCTAGTATGTGTTATAAGTGTGGACTCACCTTTCCCCTGTTGAAGTTCGTGACACCTCTAAGGAGCAGGTAGCACACGGTATCTATAGAAAACAAACCTGGCTCTGATACCTATTGTGAAACCCCACCCTAGGAGTCCTGGTCGAATCCTTGGTTCAACCGGAGAATCCTACTAGGGTTCCAAACTGAACCAACCTCAACCCATATATACTAAACAAAACATAAGCAAGCATTAAAACTGAACATGACATACATTTATTAAACCCTTAAATACTAACAGACAAGGATTCTGAATCCTTAAAATACATGCTGAAAACAAGACAAGTGGAGATGCAACTCTAGTCTAGAAATACATCAACAAAGAGATCTACTGATATCAAAACTCCAACCAGCTCTCTCCACCATCAGCTCCAGTATATGTGATTGAACACACAAATACACCAAGGACACAATTCCTATCGGGGTCAGTGATACGCACTGAGTGACTACACAAGTATAGTGATGAATTGGAACTGAACGGAAAGCGATTATGCCTTCACCGAGTCTTTACTACGCATGCATTGGCCTTCAATAGAGATAAAACAAGCAGTCTATCAATAAGCTGAAACTAATAATGGCACCCTATGGTCGTGCTCAAGTCATCCTATCGTCAGCCACCCCTAAAGAAGAGTGGATAGTATCATGGTGGATCAGACCATGAAACCACCCTGTAATACCGTGAGAGCCTCTCAAGGCTAACTCGTCGCGTTTGTATGAAATCTAACTGTAACATGCGGAATCGCGCAATGCATGGGTGGGTGACCGACGTACCATAGTCATGTACTAACCTAGTACGTCTATCCTGACTGAACTGTTAGGAACTGTGTATCACACGATATAGTTCATCTGTGAGAACTAACCTTAAGGAATATCTCTCTGTACAGTAGATCACACGCTACTGCAAAACCTGAGAGTCCGGCTCTTCAATCACAATACAAGTACAGTAGATCGCATGCTACTATATAGTTCTGAAATTCCGTTCAAAGATTCCTGACAACTAAATTATAGTTCTTCGCATAAAGCAGAAAAGTAATCCTAAACCCTACCTCTGAAATAGCATTGCCCCGAAGAGTTTGATCTGAAGCCGTCTGCCCAAAGCTCGGTTCTTCTATCCTGATAAATCTGAAGGATCTAATCGAGGATTGGATCTCCAAACCCTACCTATCGGGTTTTCCTACAGGAATCCCACCTAGCTCCCTACCAGCACCGTAGCTCAGCTCAGCTCATTATTGCCGCTAGTGATTAAGGTCAAGTTGAGATGGATGAGGTATAGTGCTAGTCCCTAGCATCATCTAGCTCATAGAAGAGCTGATGCTAGCTAATTCCTGCTTGCTCTGAGCTAAAGTGATGTTTCCCGTGAGTCCACGCACCAAGGTCAAGTCCAAGGTGCTGCCATCACACCAAGGTCGAACCCTAGGAGTATATTTCCAACATTACCTTGAGTTACAATGGTATTCTTTATATTCGGAAAATATTACTTCGATGGCAGTGTTCTTGATAGCGATCACAATTGATTTTTTGCCTTATTTGGTTCTTGTATTCGTTCAGTAACTAATTGTAATTCTCTTCTATTATGCTATTACTAACGTATTAATCAGATTGTTCTGTTATGGCATAGTCTCTCAGATCGGCTTTCAGTTCAGTGAATTCAGGTTTGAAACCTCAACCTTCCTCAACTCAAATTATCCAGAGGGTGTGCTCTTCAGAAATAATATATTTTTTACGTTTCAAATCGAGAAGTAGTTAGGGTTCGGCGCCCCTTTTTTCTTCGGCAGATCAGAATTCAGTATTCCTCCAATTGAGAGGCTTGTGGTAATATCGTTCATCGCTTTCTCTTGTCATTCATCTTTCTATCTTTCAGCGGAATCCGTGATTGGAGGTTCGAATGCGGTAGCCCCTGCTACACCTTTTGTGGATCCGTGATATACTCATTACGAGTGGTAATCTTTCATAAAGATCGTTTGACAGATTGAACATCTTTTGGCAACAAGATTAATAATATAAATAGACATTTTCGAAAGCCAAAAAAATTGAGAAGTAGTTTTCTATAAGATGTGTTGGATTACATATAATTATATAACATCTGATCGTCAATTCTTAGCTATTATTAGTTAATTCTTGAAAATTATGACAATAATGGCTATATTATAATAAATCAAGTTGTTCAAGAGAGGTTCAAAATTAAATTATATAACACTCTTAGTATTTTTAAGTAAACAATATTATTTATTTATTTAGAGGTAAGTAAACACCATTATTTATTCCTCGCCAATAATAATTAACCATTACAAATACAGATAGTGGAAATGGCGAAGAAAGAACGAAATGATGAAGAATAGAGAAACACTTAAACGTGCCTCAGTATTCATCCGTACTCACACATACAATCTCGCACACAATTATGTAACACATTTTTTCAGCATAACTCTTTCAGTCAATACAAAATAAAGTTTATAAATAAATATTACTGAAGGTGTTTATTTCATGATGTATACTGGATTTATACTTGAGATTTTCAAACCATCAATACACAACTCTACCATATACATTAAATAGTTACGGTATACAGTCGAGAATCAAACACTTTGTTTGTCATCACAGTCACAAAGCTTTTTCAAGGCAGTCTTGAGGGAAGCTAGTTGCTTGTCCTTGTCCTCAACTAGCTTCTTCCATCCGCCGGCTGACTCATCATCATTAATGTTATTCTTATAATCCGACGACGTAGGAGATGCGAGCAAAATGGCGCCGTTGTTCATGTCCCATATGTTCCATATGGTGCTGATCTGGGGCTTGACCCCGTACTTTGACCAGCCGAAATGATCGTTCATTCTCAGCCGCACGATCGGCGGACTTCCCACGTCCATGAAACAAAGACCTTGACGGTTCACTACCAGATGAAACGTCTGACCGCTTGCGTCCGTAATGGTCAAATCTTTCACAAGCTCCTTCAGTTGGCTGCCATCGATCGTCACCCCGAACAACTCCAGTGCCTGAAACGACGCTTTGCGGGAAGTGCCGACGATGGCCTTGTCATGCCAATGGGAGCTGTCGGAGGCGTGGATCATGTCGAAAACATTTGGGTCGTCCATGTACTCGTAGACTTGGATGTCGCCGCCTATGTGGGTCTTCAAGAAGTGTTTCTCGGAAGTTAAGGTAAACGTCGACATTTTGATAAAGTGGTGTGTGTTTCTGTTTGGAGGAAATTAATGGACAAGGTCGCGATTGAAGATCAGATGGCTTTACAATTTACATGTTCATACTTCATATGTATATATAGGAGATAAAATATAGTATTAGTACCTACCTTGTCATAGTGGTTTTTCTAATTCCCACTTTTGCCTTTTCTCTACCTATGGGATCTATGCTAACTTTTTTTCTTGGCAAGTATGAAACGTAAAGTATGTTTGGTTTTGGTGTTTTGAATTTAATTTAAGACAAAATTCAATAGAAAGATGGGTTTTGTTGATTTCCAAATTGTAATTTGTTCATTTATTTAAAATTTCAATATTGTAGTGTTTTTTAAAGTTTATAATTAATTTTTATAAAACAAAAGACAATTTAGTAATAAAATAAAAAAATTATATATTTTACTTAAAATTTAACATAAGGAAAAGATTTCGGTGCATTAGTGTACACGATACACTCTATCACATTTTTATATATATTATTCTTAAAACTAAGAGTTTTGAGGTTCTTGTTTAGTGTTTAGGACATAGTGTTAAGTATTTAGAGTCTAATTAAGAGTTTTATGATTGGTTAATTTAAATTTATGGTCAAAAGTCAGAGTTTGGAGTACGATTAAGGATATGGTTTTATGATCAAATGTTTGAGGGTTAGAATTTAGAGTTTAGGGTTTTAACATTATTCTTTAAGGTTTAGAATTGTATGTGAGGTGTTTAAATTTAAAATTTAAGATTTAAGGTTTAGAGTTTAGGATTTAGGGTTTTAATGTTGAATGTACCGTGGAGACTAATATATCAAAGTCTCTGCCTACCTTATAAAAATTTTAGAAAATTAATTTCCTAAAGTAACTTAATTTAAGTAAAAATAAAGTGATTTTGAATTAATGAAGTTAAATCTGAACCATTACAAATATAAATCACCTATCTAAACCGTTGATCAAAAGTTGAGTTTAAAGAAAGTAAAATAGCACAATTATTGGCCACTAACTGTACAAGACCGTGGGTGTGGAAAACCCATCTATCGTCCCAAAAGATTGTTCCGACATATCATGAATTGATTTGAATAGATTTATTATGTCGAGTTCATATGTAAATTGTGATATCCACGTTACGTCATTATTAAATTATTGTTATGTCATTATTATACCCACTTTACGTGAGAAGAGTAGAGAGAGGAGAGAAAAAAAATTGAAAGAGAAAAAATATATTTTTAATTCCCATTATATTTCTGATAAAATTCTAACCATCAAATGAAAATTAGCAAAAATGAATTTGTATCATAGAACTGATATCGGATTGATCGAAAAAAATGGTTCTCGAATCAATAGCGATTTCCTGCTGAGGAGGCCTTTTCTTATTTCCTCCGGGAATGGTGATGGGATTAACTGATTAAGTAGTTAAAAAGGCCAGTTTGGCCCTTGAAAGTTTTTATGACTATTAATATAGTCATTGAAGTTAATTATATAAAACATTGGTCATTCAACTTCGTACCACTCTTATATCGTCTTCACAATGTTGGCCAAACTAATTTTCCAAGTTAGATGAATTTAGGCAATGTGTTTTCATTATCGTACTTGGAAAGAAAAGAATCCAATGTGTTTTCTTTCCAATTTTGTTTTGAAGGGAGCTAGCTGGTTCTTTGAATGTTTCTAGTTGGATGTTGTGTTGACCAAATGATAGATGGAGGAAAGGAACAATGATTTGTATACAACTGATCACACACTACTGCAGTATAATAGCTAGAAATCTTAACCCAAGCTACAATCTTGCTAGGAAATGGGTTGTTATCTCACAAGGCAGCCAAATAACATGTTATTTGGACAGGGAGGGAGCAAGGGTGGAGTGAAGAGGATGGGAGTACGCCATGGTCAAGATGAACCATACTACCTTACCTTGTTGGATTTCTATTATGATAGATAAACCGCCATGGTGAAGATGAACCTTACTACCTTACGACTTCTATTATGATAGATAAACCGCCATGGTCAAGATCGACCCTGAAGGGTTGACTTGACGAGCCAATTTAATTAATCTTGCTGACATAAATTTAGGGGTAGAAATCAGGTGGGAACATGATTCCATTTCCAACTTTTCTAATTCTCCGTGTCTTCTTTTTTTCTTTCTTTCTCACATTCAGACAGCCATGATATAATGAGTTTGTTTCCCTGCCCTGTAACCCAAACATTCACCATACAGTCAGCTCATATGATAATTGACAAGCATCATACGATTAAGCGGACAGAATGAATACCCCAGCCAGCTCCTCCATTGACGAGAAGGCCACTTTACATTCCTCACAACATAATACTGATCAATGCTCTTGAAGCATATTACACTTTTACACTTCAACATGTCATTATGCACTCGTCCAACACCCAACAGCAAGAGAGAGCGGCTAAACTGCACCACTGTCAAACCATTTATCAGCCATCGGTTTAATAAGGTTCCACTCCAATCAAATTATATGCAAGGTGCTGACATTAATCACATAACATGTTGTCTCACCACCAGGATTGATTCAAGGGAAAACCTTACCCATTATTCCCAAAATTGTTGATTCATTTGACGTGGCTCTTTGATTTGCAAAGCTAAAGTGCTTAACATCGCATAAATACAGTTTCTTTGAGGATGCGATGAATCTGCTGACACAAAAACACTCTCCTTCCTATCCACTTCAATCCAACTGCATCCTGCTGGTTTTTTCAAATCTCTGCTCTTCATTAGTTTCCTCACCTCAACCACCTTGTCCCATCTTTCATCAGCTGCAAAGATGTTTGAAAGGACAACATAATTACCAATGTTGTTTGCTTCCATTTTGAACAGAGAATCAGCCACTATGTTCCCTAGTTCCACTTCATGGTGGGTCTTACAGGCACCCAACAAAGCTCCCCAAACATTTGCATTCCCACCACCATTTGGCATTCCTGTTACCAAGGAATATGCATCTCTGATTCGGCCACCTCGAGCAAGGAGATCAACCACACAGCAGTACTGTTCGACTGTTGGTTTGATTTTGAATACCTTCTCTATGGATTTGAAGATTTCCATCCCCTCATTCATAAGACCAGAATGGCTACAAGCAGATAAAACCGCAGTGATGATCACATGATCTGGCTTTACACCCAATTCAAGCATATGAGAGAAAGTTCCGACTGCCTCTTTCCCCATACCATGCATTGCATATCCACCAATCATGGAAGTATACAGGACAATATCCTTAAGCAGGGTTGACTGGAAAATTTTCCGGGCGTATCCTACGCTACCGCACTTTGCATATACATCTAACAGTGCACCCTTCAATCGGGCATCAACGAAAGAAGATCGAATCACATATGCATGACACTCTTTCATTAGGTGTCCACAAGCAAATTGCGTACATACTGGAAGGAGGCTCATAATAGTAACTTCATCTGGCTTCATCCCTTGAGCTAGTAGGTCATGGAACAGACTGACAGCTTGACTTGGACACTCATTCTCGGCATATGCTCGCACCATAAGATTCCAAGTTGTGAGATCCATGCTGGGCGTGCTCCTGAAAATGGCATATGCCTCGTCATGCAATCCATGATTCACATAACCAGAAATCATGGAATTGAAGGAAATCAAATTCCTCTTCTCTGACAGACTTTGAAAAACCTTGAAGGCATACTCTATATTGCCACATTTAGCGTATGCAGCAAGTAGTGCATTTCCAACCTTAGGCTGCTCGTCAGATTCCAAGAAATGATGCCTAATTGAATAACTATGGACCTCCTTTATCTTATCTTCCCTCAACATGTTCTCACAATACAGGATAACGCTTAGAATGGTAATAGAATCTGGTATAAATCTTTCTCTAAACATAAAATCTAATGTACACGCAAATTGTCTATCACCCCTTCCTGCAAATGCATCAAGGATAGAGTTCCACGATATCAAGTCTCTCTTAGTTATCATGCAAAATGTATGATATGCCGATTTAAGATCATCACACTTTGCATAAAAGTTGATCAATGCATTTGCAACAGATGTGTCCAAGTATAAACCACAATTTCGGAGAACATATCCATGAGTCTCTCTCCCACGTTTTAGGTCCTTCAATTGTGCACATGCAGGAAGCACGCTAACAAATGTGACAGTATCTGGCTCAACCGTTTCTATAGTGAGCAATTCATCAAACACTTGCAACGCTTTTAACCATTTACCATTCGATGCATAGCCGCCAATAATAGCATTCCAAGAAACTAAATCTTTGAATGCCATCCTTCGAAACAGTAATTCTGCTAACTCTATCTGTTCAACCCTCAAGTAGAAACTCACCAGAGCATTATAGATGGATACATCCTGCAGATACTCATTGTTACGAAGCACATAACCATGAATCTCTTTACCGAAGCAGTACGCGACATCCTTATCTAGAGATGCACAGACAGGCAAAACATTAGCGATGGTAGCATAATTTGGTCTCGTCTCACCTTTCTGCATCAACCTGAACAACCTGAATGCATCAACCATCAACTTATTCTCAGAAAACCCAGCAATAACTGCGTTCCAGGAAACAACGTCTTTGGTAGTTATGCTCTCAAAAGCAGAATATGCATCGTTGCGTACCAATCCCAATTTGGCATACATTGATATCAAAGCATTCCCTACAAGTGTATGATTTCCCAAGCCAGATTTGATTGCAAAACAATGCACATTCCTACCTGCACATATATCTCCCAAACGAGCACATACAGGAAGGACAGTAGCAACAGTAACTGAAGTGGGTTTTGGTTCATTGTCAGCATGTATTTCAGTAAACAACTGCAACGTTTCAGTTTCATACATTCTGGTACTAGCGAACCCAGATAAAAGTATGTTCCGAAAGACTGGATCATGCTGACAATCACCCACTTCTGCAAACAACTTATTGCAGTCACTGAGAGGACCACGCTTGGCATAGAGGTTAAGTAAAGCTTTCGAGACGTATTGGCACGAGAGATGGCCTTGTTTACAAATACGCCCGTGGATGGCACGGCCGAATTTGATGGCAGATAAAGCAGTACATGATTTGAGAACTGAAGCGAGGCATTGGTAATCGAGTTCAGTCCCGGACCAGGAAGAGCTGACATTAGCTACTAAGACCCTGGCTCTTGAATCAGCTCTCTCAAGCATACCCACAAGTGAAGATACAGATTATAGCTCCCACCTTTATGAGCGATGAAAGAGCTGCCCCATCTGTACGACGGTAAGCGGATTCTGGAATTTTCTTATGAGTTGAGGTTGGTGTTCATTTCTAGTTTGGGAATTTTCTCGAACAGTTGGCGTGCAATGCTTTCTGAGTTCAGAATTTGGGAGAGCAGGAGGGAAAAGGGAGGCGGCATTAGTGATAACAAAATAATTTGTGGACTTAAAATGAGTATATCATAAAGTGGAAGTACCATATATATTAAAAAGTCTATTCTTTTCCTCGCCGAAGACTTTTAATTGCCGAAATATTTCCTTTTCCAACGGTTTCCTCCCGATTTCCGATTCTCATATTTTCTCTCTCCGCCGCTGTATCATCGAGCCAAACGACAACCGGCAATTTAGGACGATCACTGTTTACACTGATCAACACTCCTCTTTCTTCTTTAATATTGTGTTCCTTCCGAATTAGATTTTTTCTTCCGGTGAAATCCATGTCGAAATCGGAGAGTTCGAAATCCAACAACCCGGCGGGAAGTAGCGCCGCTAAAATCCATCCCTCTAATGACTTTGAAATCAATCCCCTCGATCACTCCATCGAGAAGTTCAAGCTCTACGAGACTAGACAGGTTTGATATTAATATCTGCTTTGTCCTCGTTTTGATTTATTTTTACTTTGCGATCGATTTGTTGATTATGGGCAGAAGGATGAGAAATAGAAGGAGTTGAAAGAATGAAGCTTGCTTGTGGTGCTGGTTAAGATATTCAGAAATGGATGTCAAGCTGCTCCTTATAGGCTGCTTTGGAGTATATGTTTGGTTTCAGGGAAAATGTAGTGAAGGAAATTGGAAGGACCTAGGTGCTTGCAATGCCTTGGATTGGTTGAGAGGATTATAATCGGTCTCGTCAATGACACTTTTTTCATCGATCAACGTACTGATGCGCGAACTGGGTTCCCGTCAATAGAGATGAACTTATGTCTTGATATTAGTGGTTATGTGAACTGAATTTTAGATCATTGTAGGGGTGTGATAGAGCCTTCTGCTATATCCGGGGTTTTCTGCCTCATTCAGACGTCTACTACATTTTATCTAGAACAAGAGTGTTTGGGGTTGGTGGCCATTTTTTCCATTTATAGTTGTGTTGTGCGTGTGATTTATAATCTCTGCTTGTTTTTTTACATCGATACGGATTGAACTTGACAAGTTTAGGTGCATCTGGAGAAAAGAATATTAAGGTATTTATGATCAAGGGTGTGGAAGGCGTAAGGCGGTAGTAAGGTGGTGAGGTCCTGCCTTATGCGTTGGTTGATTAGGGGTTTTGAAAAAATGTAATAGATTTAAGTGAAATAGAAAAGTTCAAACATAACAGTACAAAGTTCACAGAGTTATAGTTTTGTAATTGATAATGTTCAAGATAACTAATGTTCAAGTTTTAACATAGAAGAATACACATATATGATAAACCATTAAGGTATAAGATAAGCCATAAAGGTGATATTAGGTTCATAGCTTGGTAAGTCGTCAATATTCTTCATCATTCTCAAAAGCGATCGGCTTTATTTCCTCGTTATTTTCTTCTTCTTCGAAATCAAACTCTTCATCATGAAGCTCTCTCACTAGTCTTGCACTCTTATGAGGTTCACGACTCTCACTAGTTCCAATTGCATAATCAATAACACTCCATGGGATGTCGTCGTGTCCTCCATCGTCTCCATCCCTAAACACATGCAATGTGTGCATGTCTCCTCACTTATATATGAATCCTTGAACTTCAACTGAATCAGAGCTCATGAGAACATCAACATTCTTCTTATCCTTTATCTGGCTTCATTTGGACATCAATTTGGAGTTGAACTGAATGTACACTAGTTGATTGAGACGATTTGTTGTAAGCCTATTCCTTCTCTTAGTATGAATCTACAAAACCAATTAACTATGAGCTTGCATCTAATATCCACTTCTCCACAATAGCAATGACATTAGATAGAGATTTGAAGACTAACCAACTTAAAAGTGCTCCAATTTCTCTCACAAGCAGAAGAACTTGAGGTTAATAACATTATCCTTATAGCCATCCCCTGCAATTGTGGTGTCTCGCCTCCATACATTCTCCACCAAGAAACTAAGAAGACAAGTAAATCTAAATTAGCTCTTTAGACTAAATCATAAATGATAAAGGAAATCAGGGAAGTACTGACCAGGGTTGTAATCAAAGTTCTGACAAAACCTTGCTAATTTCTTTTCCAAGTGTCCTTTCTTTTGAAATGTGGTGAACTCAACGTTCACCGTCTGATCGTGTCTATCCTCATCATAACCATAGTAGAATTTCTCAACAGTGGTGATCAATGATGTGGTAATATCGGTATTATCGAATATTGATAGGTCGGCAGAGCTGTAGTGAGGATTTAAAAGATATGCTGTTAAATGCAAGGGAGTATCAAGTCTACCTTTCATATTCTTGTCCACAATAGCAATGACTTCTTTGCAGCGAAGTTCGTCACTAATTAACGCCTCCTTTAGCTCTCTTTGTCTTTAGTGAAGTAGTTTCCCATACACAACACCCATCGAAGGTTTAACATCTCCATCGACCAACCGAAGTAGTTTCACCAACGGCTCAAAGACTTTCAAGCAACTCTCCACACCATTTCAAAACCCCATCCTAAGAATTGTGGCATAAACATCTTGGCCTTTCTTTGTACTTGTCTCGTTAATAGAAGTCCACTTTGAACACACCACCATCTTCCTCAATCAATCTTTCTTTTCCATCAAGATTTGTAAAGTAAGAAACTGAGAAGCAAATCAAGTTACACCAAGTTAAATTATCTCTCTTCTCTTAGTGATGGACCTCATCAACTCCAGAGTTCGATGATGACCATATATGAAGATGATGAAAGCCTTAGCCTCATCAATAACTTTTTTGAACTTTGGAATGTTGCCAATTTCTTGGAGAATTAAATTGATAGTGTGAGTTGCACAAGAGCTCCAAAATATGAGTGGCCTCTTCTTCTCCAAGAGATTCTTTGCATCCATATTGTTGGAAGGATTGTCTGTCACAACTTTCACGACATGCTCATCTCCAACTTTCTCAATGGCATTGTCAACTAGCTCAAAAGAGAGCAACTGTTCTTTTCGTTCTCTGTCTCACGGTCAGCTAACAAGCCCTTCGTTCTTGCATATTCTTCTTTCAACAAAGTCTCTTGAAGGTCGTACGGAGAAGGAGGCTTCAATCCAGGACCGAATTGACCAATGACCTCACACATTTGCCTGAATTCGTCATTGTCAATGGCATTGAATGGAATAGCCGTAATAAAAGTTCAGACAATGCATTATAAAATAAACTTGTGTTCGTAAGAAAGAAATATGAGTGGCATAGCTAGGAACTAACCATGTGTATACACGCATTTTGCAATGTATTGATGGACTTGAAGTGTCCTCTCCTTCCAAAGTGATTGGTTTATCTTCTGCTGATGGAGTGTTGTTACTGGAGAAGTCACATTAGGATCTATAGGACATGTCCACTTATCTATTCGACCCAATGTGGTCGGTCTCGAACTACCAAAAAAAGTTATCTCCTCTTCTTTTTTTGCATCAGAAGTAAAGAGTTCCAGAATGCTTAGGAATTCTGGTATGTTTTATTTCTGTATGATACCAGTACATATATATACAGAAGCTGCTCCAGTAGGGAGCAGAATCGTCTCCTGGTAGATCCCAACAAATCAGGGATTACCTTACCTATAATCTTACTATATTATCCTGCTGATAATTAGGTTAGTAATGATAGAATAAAATTAGGACAACTAACTTAGTCTAATCCTACCCGTAACACTGCCTAATTATATGCAGTAATTCCACACTCCCCCTCAAGTTTGGCTGTAGATGTTATGGAGGCCAAGCTTGCCTTGTAAGTTGTAAAAATCATCTCTAGGTAATGCCTTGGTAAGAATATCCGCAATCTGTAATTCTGAAGGGACATACTCCATCTCGAACTCCTTGTTACTCACTTTCTCGGAAATGAATGGCAATCCAGTTCAATATGTTTAGTACGATCATGATGAACTGGATTTTTTATGATGTTTAGGGATGCTTGACTATCACACAGCACCCTAACAGGACTCTCATCCTCCATCTTGAGTTCCTTTAAAATGCGCCTTAGCCAAATCCCTTCACACATGCCATCTGCTAGTGACCTTTATTCCGCCTCTGCACTGCTCCTCGAGACGACGACCTGTTTCTTACTCTGCCAGGTCACCAAGTTTCCCCAAATATAGGTACAATATGCTGAGGTTGATCGTCGATCAGTGAGGTCACCAGCCCAGCTAGCATCTGTGTAGATAGAGATCCTGCGCCCAGTGTGTTTCTGGAATAGCAATCCAACACCTGGTGTGCCCTTTAAACACCTTAGAATCCTCATTACTGCCTCCATATGTTCTTAATTCGGATTATGCATATATTGGCTCACAATGCTCACTGGAAATGAAATGTCTGGACCATTGTGAGCCAAATATATAAACTTTCCTACTAGTTTCTGGTAACTCCCCTTTCTACTGGTGCTGCTTCCCCGTCATGGGTGAACTTCAGATTATGCTCCATTGGTGTACTTGCAGGCTTACTCCCAACCATTCCAATTTTCTTCAATAGGTCTAGGACATATTTGTGTTGGGATAAGCTCAATCCGTTGCGTGATCGTGCTACCTCAAGTTCTCTAGGTCCTTTATTCAAATTCCAGTGTCAGTCTATTCTTGAGATTTCTGATCTCTTGTTGATCATCCCGTATGATGATAATATCATCGACATATACAATGAGGATTGCGTTCTTTCCTTCCTGATTTTGCTGCACAAACATGGTATGATCAGTCTGGTACCGATAATACCCATATCATTTCACAGACTGAGAGAACCGATCAAACCAGACTCGTGGTGACTGCTTTAGGCCATATAGCGCCTTGTTAAGCTTGCACACCATTCCTGGTTCAACAGTGACACCTGTTGGAACATTCATATACACCTCTTCGCTTAAATCTCCGTTTAAAAAAGCGTTCTTCACATCTAGCTGGTAGAGGGGCCAATCTAGATTTACTGGCAGACTTAGTAGGACCCTTACAGTCTTAAGTTTGGTGACAGGAGCAAATGTCTCCTCGTAGTCCACTCCATTGCACTGACTGAATCCCCTAGCTACGAGTCGCGCCTTATATCTTTCAACCTTCCCTTCTGAAGTGTACTTCACAGTGAATATCCACTTACAATCGACTGTGGACTTTCCAATTGGTAATCGTACAGTATCCCATGTCTGATTCTTCAGAAGTGCATTGATTTCTTCCAACATCGCTGTCCTCTAGTGAGGTATATCCATAGCTTCTTCAATGGAGTTAGGGATCCGTGTTTTGTCGAGAATTCCCACAAATGCCCTGTACTTCTGGCTTAGGTTACCATAGGAAACCCATCTCTCAATAGGATGATTCGTACATGCTCTAGTTCCTTTCTTGTGAGCGATTGGAAGGTAAGTTGTACCATCAACCTGAGCTTCCGTTGTACCATCATCCTGAGTTTCCTCAGCTTGCTCACCACTTTCACCCACATCACTACTTTCAGCCCTTGCCTCCATTTGCTCTGACTTACTTTCTTGGGAGGCTGAGACCTCATTAGATTCCTGGTCAGGATGAGCATGTGTGAGTTCTGCCGTCTTCTTTCTGCGCTGATAGACCAGAAAAGGAGGGTTGTGGCTTTGGTTCTGATTTGGGAAAGATTCGGGAACGACCTTAGGGTGTTCTAGGATACTACCCTGAGATTCTAGGGTAATAATACTACCAACGGAGGACTCAACATCTTTAGAACCAGAATACTCCCCCTGAGGCTGACATTGGGAGTAGAAAGAACGATGTTCAAAAAACGTGACATTTTTTGAGTCATAAACTTTACGAGTAGAAGGGGAATAACATTTGTAACCACTATGATGAGGAGAGTACCCTAGGAAAAGACACTTTACTGCCCTAGGGTCTAGCTTGGAACGGAGGGATGAGTCTAAATGGACAAAAACAGTGCAGCCAAAGACTCTAAGAGGGAGGTCTGATGAGAGAGAATGACTATGCGGAAAAATGTTTAGTAGAACACTACGAGGGGTTTTAAATCGTAGGGTTCGATTGGGAAGGCGATTGATAAGATATGTAGTTGTTAGAAAAGCATCACCCCATAGGGTTTTTGGAGCATTTGCAGCAAATAGTGAGGCTCTTGCAACCTCTAGCAAGTGACGGTTTTTACGCTCAGCAATTCCGTTTTGCTGAGGAGTGTAAGGGCAAGAGCTACTGTGAGCAATGCCATTGGCCACGAGGAAGGAGTCTAAGGACTTATTAAAGTAATCCTTAGCATTATCTATATGTAGGACACGAATAGGCGTTTGAAACTGAGTTTTTATTTGGTTTTGAAATCTCTGGAAAATCTGGTTGGTTTCAGCTTTGGATTTCATGAGATAGGTCCATGTTAGGCGGGTGTGATCATCAATAAATGTGATGAATCACCGAAAGTCACTGATTGTTCTAACAAAACATGGACCCCAGATGTCGCTATGAACAATGGAAAAGGGATATGATGGTTTGTATGATATGCTATGATAGACTACTTGTGTTTGTTTTGCAAGCTGACAGACATCACAGTAAAAAAGACTGGAGCTTTTATTGATGAAAAGGTTGGGAAAAACAATTTTAAGATAGAAAAAACTAGAATGACCTAGGCGATAATGCCACATCATGACTAGACATTCCAACTGACTCGATGTAGAACTCAAATTCACTGACTTGGAAACCTCTCCCTCTGGTCTTGATCCTTTTATTCAGAAGGTACAACCCATCACACAACTCAAACCTGCCAATCATCCTCTGAGATCCCACCTCCTGTAATGTACAGTGAGAAGAATCACATGTTAGTCGACAGTTTAAGTCCTTTGTGATTTGACTAACAGAAATTAAGTTGCAGTTTAGCTTTGGCACATAAAGCACAGGATACACGTTTTGAGTAGGAGTTAGATATGATGTTCCAATTCCTTCAACAGGGGCAATAGTTCCATTAGCAATACGCACTCCTGCTTTTCCTATATGCTTTTGAATGTTATGTAGGAGATGTCTGGAGCCCGTCATGTGTTCAGTGGCACCAGAATCCAATACCCAGTTTTGCTTGAACTGGTTTAGAGCTTTGAGGGCAATAGATTTAGTACCTTGACTAGCAAATAGGCTGTGATGAGTTTTAGAGGAACCTTGACTAGCAAGAAGCCTTATTAGCAGTGTACTAGGACATCATTTGTTGGAGGATCTCAAGCTGCTCCCTAGTGATTTGGCCAAATTGGGTGGCCTGCTCAGTTGCAGCAGCCTGTGCATGAGCCTCCCTCTCTGCCTTAGGTTTCCAATCTGCAGGTTTGCACGTCATATAGATCCTGCTGCAGCCAGTACTTGCACAGCTCATCATAGTACTGGGTGACAGATTGATCTCCTTGCTTGAGATCATGAAGGCGCATCTTCACTTTAAAGGACTCAGCATTGTTGGCCTGGTGTGAGTACGTGTGTTGTGCTCCTTCCCAGATCTCTTGAGCTGTTTGGTGGAGGAGGAACTTCTCCCTGATTAAGGTGGTCATGGAGTTTAGGAGCCAAGACTGGACCATGTTGTCCTCAATGTCCCAATTGGCGAAGTTTGGATCTTCCTCTGCAGGCCTCTTAGATTTTCCAGTCAAGTAACCTCTCTTTCCCTTGCCTGAGATGAACTTGAGGACTGACGAGGACCACTGGAGGTAGTTGTCTCCATTCAGAATGTGGTTGGTGATACAACCCAGAACTGTATCTGTCGGAATTGCTGAGTTTGAGTGTTCCTGGGAGGGATCTGTTGAAGTTATAGAAGGCGAGGATGGTGGGGAGTTCCCGGATCGGGGAGCTTGAGCTTCGTTGTTTGTGTTCCCCATAGGATGAGAATGCGGAAGAAGAAAGGAGGGAGATACGGCTTGATTCAAGGTCTGAATCTAGGCTCTGATACCATAAAGACTTCCAGAATGCTTAGGGATTTTGGTATGTTTTATTTCTGTATGATACCAGTACATATATACAGAAGCTGCTCTAGTAGGGAGCAGAATCGTCTCCTGGTAGATCCCAACAAATCAGGGATTACCTTACCTATAATCTTACTATATTATCCTGCTGATAATTAGGCTAGTAATGATAGAATAAAATTAGGACAGCTAACTTAGTCTAATCCTACGCCTAACACTGCCTAATTATATGTTGTAATTCCACAAGAAGAAACATTAACATCCTCTCTCAGAACTTGTTCACATTTATGCTTCTCATTCTTCTTTTTTTGAAAACTCCAGAAATATTCCAAGCATTCATCACAAGCTTCTTTGCGGCATTTTGTGCATTTAGCAACAGAAGATCCAATACCAGCTATGTGTTGCAACATAAAACGGTTTACACCTCCACTGCTAACATGTTGACAAAAGTTGCACTTGAGTTTGTCTTTGTTATTCAGATCATCTATTTTTCCGTGTTTCCACCCGATATCACCCGACCTTCCTTTCAGGCTACTAGTACTACTAATATCAACTTGTGTACCGTTTACTCCTGATGAATCTGTCATGACAATCCTGCATCACCATTCACCAAATTTCACAAATTGATGTAAATTGCCATTCACAGTCCTTCACAACAACTTGTGTAGAAATCAGGGAACAAAAACATATACGTTATTATGTAGAGAGCAGGGTAATGCAACTAGATTTTAAATAAGGGTTGCTGTGTTTACAATGTACACTTTACATCACCAAGCTGTTGTACCCCAAAAATTTCTACAAGTCAACAACCTCATACATCAATTTACCTTTCCAAACTCACATTGGCCTTAATATTGCAACTGCTGGACCCCAAGGGTTGAAATATTACTGCTGAACATTGCTAAACTCTCAATCAGCATTCTCAATACAAATTCCTTCCCTCTCAATAAGCACTGATGTGTTAACAGATTGCAGTGATTTACAAAAACAGAGGACTAGAAGATGAAGCTGTGATTTGCCGATTTCGTACACAGAGAGAAGAGGAGATGAAGCAGTCACCTTGGTTCGGCAGGAAGGAGTGAGGACCGGCGGTGGCAGGCTCAGCGTCGATAGCTGCACAAAGAGGAGATCGAAGGAGGATGACGTCGTTGATTGGTGATGACGGGTGAGAACGGCGGGCGGTGGCAGGCTCGGTGTAGATCGCTGCACATAGAGGAGATGGAAGGAGGAGACGGCGTCGATCGCTGCACACAGAGGAGATGGAAGGAGGATACGGCATCGATCACTGCACATAGAGGAGATGGAAGGAGCAGACGGCGTCAGTCGCTGCACACAGAGGAGATGAAAGGAGGAGACGACATCGATCGCTGCACACAGAGGGGATGGAAGGAGGAGACGGTGTCAATTGGTGATGATGGGTGAGAACAGCGGGCGGGAGGCAGGTTCTCTGGGTATTTAGGTTAGTTTCAATTTCATGCTTCTGTTTCCTTTTTCTTTAACGCGTCGATTCCGCCTTTTTGACTTTGCTCCGAGGAGGCGCTCGCCGCGACGATTCCGCGACGATCCGCCTTAATCAATCCGCCTCGCACTAATCGCCACGTTTTTTGCCGCCCTGCTGTTTTTACGCCTAGGCGCGCCTTCCCGAACACCGTTTATGATATGGTTGCACGTTTTTGGGCTACATTTCAGTAAAGCTTTTCAACCAGTATTCTTTTATGTTTATCTTGGCAGAAGTTCTATTTAATTGGGAGCGAGAGGAACAAGAGGTTCTTTCGTGTGTTGAAGATTGATCGTTCAGAGCCATCCGATCTGAATATCAGCGAAGATCCCGTAGTTTATTCTCCTCAAGAAATAAAAAGCTTGCTTCAGCGAATTGCCAAAGGAAATCGCTCAACTGCTGGCCTGACTTTTGTGGCGAAGGTTTATGGAATTGCATGTTCCCTTCAGCACCTATGTTTTAATACACGTTTTGCGACATGGTTACTACGACTACAATGCTTAGTGCTCTCTTTTTGTAGGTTGTATAAAGTTTCTGGAGTCATATTATTTGATTTTGGTTACGAAGAGTCGACAAATAGGCTGTATTTGTGGCATGGCTATATTTGCTATAGATGAGACTCAAACGATTGCTATCCCCCATGTCTCTATTCAGACTGATGCTGCACATTCTAAGACTGAGATGAGGTACTTGCTGCCTCGTGCTCATTTTTTCCTAATAAAAATCTTTGTATGTCCCTGTAGAAAGAGTGCTTCGAACGTGAAACGGTATGCTTGGCGAACATAACAGCTATCGCAGTTTAGTGTCTAACAGGTCTTGTGCTCTAGTGCAGGTATAAGAAGCTGTTATCCAGCGTTGATTTGATCAAGGATTTCTTCTTCAGTTATACATATCCAATAATGCACTGTTTGCAGAAGAATATCTCTTCTGCTAGTGAAGCAAAGATGCCATATGATGACATATTTGTGTGGAATGAGTTCTTAACACGGCCTATTCGGATTAGATGTGGTAATACTTTATGGACAATTGCTTTGGTCCATGGGAACTTCAAGCAGGTTCGTACTCTCTACCTTTTCTTTTCTATATTTCTTGAGCTCTAGAATCTTGTTAGCTGTAGAATCTTGTTAGCTGTCAGATCTCTATCGTATTATTAGAGATGTTGTTCATATTATAGATGTATGATTAGAGATACTGCTGATATGCAGATCATGTAAATTAGCTTAGTAGGAATTAAATATGGTAAGAGATGTGATTTCCTATCAAAGGAAATCGATACCTAATAGGATAATGTAGTGTAAGCTTAGTCCTATAATTGTAACAGGGAACGATCTGGGAGAGATCAAGATGATCAAGCACAACTTGGAACGAGAGTTTGAGGTCAAGGACCTAGGACCATTGAAGTATTTCCTAGGACTGGAATTCACAAGATCTGCTGATGGCTGGTTTATGAATCAAAGGAAATATACCCTGGATTTACTTGAAGAAACAGGGATGAGCGAATGCAGACCAACTGCAACTCCTATGGATGCAGCACACACCCTATGATCTTGTGAGAAGAATGAAATTAAGGACCAAGAACGCTACCAAAGGCTGGTGGGAAGACTAATCTACCTGGCTCATACTCGTCCAGATATAACTTTTGCTGTAAGCATAGTGAGCCAGTTCATGCACAGCCCAGGTACCATGCATTTTGATGCAGTCTATCGAATACCACGGTACTTAAAGGGATCACCAGGAAAATGGCTAATGTTTAAAAAGGGCAATAATTTCCAGATGGAGGCATACCCAGATGCAGATTGGGCAAGGGATCCTATTGATCGAAGGTCAACTTCAGGGTACTATGTTTTTGTTGGGGGAAATCTGGTTTCTTGGCGCAGCAAGAAACAGATTATGGTGGCCAGGAGTAGCGCAGAAGCGGAATACAGAGCTATTGCTCATGGAATCTGTGAGATTATTTGGCTGAAGAGGTTACTCGATGAGTTACAGATTGTTGTACCTAGACCTGTTCGACTGTACACTCACAGCAAAACAGCTATAGCTATTGCTCATAATCCAGTTCAACACGACCGCACTAAGCATGTGGAGATTGATAGGCATTTCATCAAAGCGAAACTAACTAGTGGCCTGATCTGTATTCCATATATCTTTATAACAAATCAGATTGCAGATGTTTTCACCAAAGGACTCTACACAGGATAGTTCAACTTTCAAGTGAGCAAGCTGGCAATGGAAGATATCTTTGCACCAGTTTGAGGGGGAGTGTTAGCTGTCAGATCTCTATCGTATCATTAGAGATGTTGTTCATATTATAGATGTATTATTAGAGATACTGCTAATATGTAGATCATGTAATTTAGATTAGTAAGGGTTAAATATGGTAAGAGATGTGATTTCCTATCAAAGGAAATTGGTACCTAATAGGATAATGTAGTGTAAGCTTAGTCCTACATATAGCTTTGTTAGTTCGGTCTATGTGATAACATTAATAATAATACCTCTGCAAGCCTTTAAATCTTTGCCTTTTGTGAAATAACCAAACTTCTTAATTGCTCTCTACACCACGTCTTTTTTTTAACATAGTCAAACTTTTCACGCACAGTTTAGACTTTAGAGAATATTGAATATTTACTGTTTTGAACCCAAATATTTTGCTGAATATGACACAGTCCAAATGCTTCATGTTGAATCCTTTGGCTTGGATTCACTTCCTATTGTGAAATACTTTAGAAAATTTTGTAGTTTATTTACCTAAATTTTGATACCAACAAGCTTTTGTATACTTCAGGAAATTTCATTGTGTGCTACTATCTTCATCTTGAATAAGTGTGGTCCGATATCCTTTTGATTTCATTATATGTGCTTCATGGTGCATACAAGGCTGTCAATCTTTGGCAGGGACTTCAGTGTTTCTTTGGTTTCAAGACGCTCTCGCCATTTTGCAGTGACTCGGTATGCTTAGATTTGTATTGGTGATTTAGTGAAACTACCTTGCACTACAAGAACTTTGTTGGCGATATGGTTTTATCGATTATGAAGATTGTGCATGGCAACCTTTTAGATCTCTTTAGTTACATTTGTACTTTCAGCAAATTTTGGATCTCTTCAGTTACATTTTTCTTAGTCCCTTTATAAGTTCCAGAGGTATATTCTGACTTATGCTTTATTGCTTGAATAATAGGATACATATATAGGAGTAGGTTCGTAGTCTATTTTCCTATTAGGTACCGATTCTCTGTTGATATAGAATCATCTCCTACCATATTTAACTCTAACTATCCTAACATATACGATCTACCCTATCAGCAGTATCTTACATAAGATATTTACAATATCTCCTATATCACTAATAATACGGTAGCTAACACTCCCCCTCAAGCTGGTGCAAAGATATTTTCCATAGCCAACTTGCTTGCTAGATAGTTGAATTGTCCTGCGTAGAGTCCTTTGGTGAAGATGTCTGCGACCTGACTTGTTGTAGAAATATATGGCATACAAATTAAACCACTAGTTAGTTTCTCCTTGATGAAGTGCCTATCGATCTCCACATGTTTAGTGCGGTCGTGTTGGACTGGATAGTGAGCAATAGCTATGGCCGCTTTGCTGTCAGTATACAGTCTGATTGGTTTTGGTACAGTTATCCGTAGTTCCTCGAGTAATCTCTTCAGCCAAATAACCTCACATACTCCCTGAGCAATTGCTCTGTATTCTGCCTCTGCGCTGCTTCTCGCCACTACATTCTGTTTCTTGCTACGCCAAGAAACCAGATTGCCTCCAACAAACACACAATACCATGATGTCGATCTTCGATCAATGGGGTTCCCTGCCCAATCTGCATCAGTGTATGCCTCAACCTGGAAATTATTCCCCTTTTTGAACATCAACCCCTTCCCTGGTGATCCCTTTAGGTACCTGAGTATTCGATAGACTGCATCAAAATGCATAGCTCCTGGACTGTGCATGAACGGGCTCACTACACTCATGGCAAAGGTTATGTCTGGTCGAGTGTGAGCCAGGTAGATCAGCCTTCCCACTAGCCTCTGATAGCGTTCTTGATCATTGATTTCATTCTTCTCACATACTCATAGGGTATGATTTGCATCCATAGGAGTTGTAGCTGGTCTGCACTCCATCATCCCTATCTCTTCGAGCAGGTCTAGTGTATACTTTCTTTGATTGATAAATAGACCATTCGCAGACCTTGCAAATTCTAGACCTAGGAAATACTTCAGTGGTCCTAGATCTTTTACTTCAAATTCTTGGGCCAAATTGCTCTTGATCAGCTTGATCTCTTCAAGATCGTTTCCTGTTACAATTATGTCATCGACATACACAATAAGTATTACGAGCTTATTGTTAGGTAGATGCTTAATGAACATGGTATGATCAGCCTGACTCTGATTAAACGCAAAGCGAGTAACCGCTGATCCAAATCTCTCAAACCAAGCCCTAGGGGACTATTTCAGTCCATAGAGAGATTTCTTCAGTTTGCATACCTTTCCTTGTCCCAGTTGTGTTGGAAATCCAGGTGGATGTGTCATGTGTACTGCCTCATCTAACGTGCCATTGGGGAATGCATTTTTGACATCCAACTGGTGAAGTGGCCAATCTTAGTTGACAGCCAAAGAAAGTAGCACCCGTATTGTTGAGGGCTTTTCCACTGGTGCGAATGTCTCATTGAAATCCAATCCATATGTCTGTGTGAATCCTCGTGCCATAAGTTTGGCCTTATATCTTTCAACTGTGCCATCAGCTTTAAATTTGATGGTGAACACCCATTTACAGCTCACAACATTTTTTCCTGCTGGCAAATTAACCATCCCCCACGTATCGTTGATCCTTAAGGCTCTCATTTCCTCCTGCACTGCTAAGTTCTAGTTCTCATCATTCATGGCTTCCTCTATGTTTCTAGGCACAAACAGGTTAGCTACCTTTGACACAAATGATCTATGAGTATTGGAAAGTTTTGCATATGACACATATTTAGAGATAGGATATCTAGTACATGCTCGTATTCCTTTTCTAAGAGCAATCGGAAAACCAAGGTCTGAATCTGGGGAGGATTGAATACCTGGATCTAAGCTACTGGTTTGTGTCTCTGCACCATTGCTAGGATCTTCCTTGCTCGGTTCATTCGAGTGATTAGTCGGAGGAATGGAAGTGGGGGCAACAACACCCGTAGGTCTAGGTCGCCTGGTGTAAACCTGAAGGTTAGAATTAGTAGTGGGTTGCACTACTTCTACCTGAACTTCTCCCCCTGTCATGGACTGATCATAGAAACTACGACTCACATTATCAGGTATAGGAATAGGTAACGAATCTATGTGTTCAGTATCCCAAAAATTTGCTTAAAAAACGGACTGAGTTTTATCATAATTCTCCCCCTGAAGCAAATTCTTTATAAAATAGGGTTGTTGTTCCCAAAAAACAACATCACATGTTACAAACGATCGTTTAGTAATTGGATTAAAGCATTTGTAGCCCTTTTGAGTGGCTGCATAGCCAAGAAAAATACACTTTTGTGCACGGGCATTGAGTTTTGTCCGAAATTGAGATGGAACTAATACAAAGCATGTACAGACAAATGTTTTTAAAGGTAAATTTCCCAGTATTCTTGTTTCTGGAAAAAATTTGCTGAAAATATGAACATGTGTTTGGAAAGACAGCAGTTTACTTGGCACACGATTGATTAAGTAAGCTGCTGTTAACACTGCATCTCCCCATAAATATTTAGGAACATTTGCTGAGAACATTAAGGCTCGTGCTACCTCAAGGAGGTGCCGATTCTTACGCTCAGCAATGCCATTTTTTTGGGGAGTGTAAGAACATGAAGACTGATGGATTGTTCGTTGAGACCTTAAAAACTCAGTTAGATAGGAATTAAAATACTCTGTCCCATTATCCATTCTTAAAATAGCAATTTTGACCCCAAATTATGTATTAACCATGCTGTGAAACTGTTGAACAATATTTTTAACATCAGTTTTGTGAGTGACAAAATAGACCCAACTCATTCGGGTATGATCATCAATAAAGGTCATAAACCATTTCTTTTCCAGAAATAGTCGGGATCCTTGACGGTCCCCATACATCACTATGAATCAAATAAAATGGTTTGGAGGGGGAGTAACCTCGACTAGGAAAACTTGTTCGATGGTGCTTAGCATATTGGCAGGCATCACATTGAAAAACAGACAATTTTATTCCTTGAAACAAGCTGGGAAATAATTGTTTTGGATATTGAAAACTAGGATGACCAAAGCGAGAATGTAATAACTTGATCTGTTCATAGACAGGGGAAGAACTTGCACAGGCCAAGCTCTGACCTTTTTTCACACCAAGCCCTTCCTCATCTAGGTAGTAGAGCCCTTCCTTCTGCCTACCTCTGCCAATTACCCTCCCCGAGCTCCGATCCTGAATGGTACAATGAAAAGGGTAAAAAATCACACGGCAGTTAGAGTCTTGGGTGAGTTTGTGAGTAGATAGAAGGTTATAGGACAGCTTAGGAACATGTAGAACAGATTTTAGGGTAAGGTCTTTGGATATAGGAATATGACCAATGCCTACAATCGAAGCTAGATTACCATCAGCCACTTTAACCTTATTAAATCCAAACTGTGATGTATATGTAATAAAGGACAGTGAATCATGTGTCATATGATCTGAGGCTCCAGAATCAATTATCCAACTCCTCATAGATCGTGCCATTAGTATGTTACCTGAATGTGCCGTAGAATCATTAGGGTTACCAGACTGAGACAACTGTGGCTTGAGCAGCGACAGAATTTGCTCTAGCTGTTCTTTGCTGAGCAGTCCACCTTCTGGCTACATCACATCGTTGTGAGTCCTAGGCTGGTAGCTGCTGTCACTAGGAGCACTAGGAGCTGGATTCCGCAATTCTGGATGCAGCTTGAAGCATCGATCACGAGTATGCCTAGTCCTTCCGCAGTAGTCACACTTCAAGTGGGCCTTAGGATCAGGTCCACGATGGGATCCCCCTTTGTAAGCTACCATTGCTTCAAGGGCAGTCTCCTTCTGTTTCCCAGTAACAAGGGCAGACCCTTCAGGCACAGTCTGTGTTTTTCCTCCCAGCATAACACGGCATAGACTCTCTTCTTGACGGACCTCATTAAACACTTCTTCTATAGTGGGAAGGGGGTCACGTCCAATAATCCGGCCACACACCTCATCTAACTCGGCATTTAAGACCACCAAAAACTTGAAAATTCTGTTAGTTTCCACAGTTTTCTTTAAAAACCTATGATCATCAACTGATTTCCAGACATGGTCATTGAATAGATCCAAGTCTTGCCACACTTGTTTCAACAGATTATAATAACGCGTAACAGAATCCTCTCCTTGAACAATCATAGCCAGTTTCTGGGTAAGTTCGTATACCTATGACTGGTTTCCAAGATCCGAGTAGGTACCTACGACATCATCCCATAACTCCTTTGCTGTGCTGTACCCCAGGTAGTTGGCCCCAATCTTTGCTGACATTGAGTTGACAAGCTATGTCATCACCATAGAGTTTTCAGCATCCCATACTGCAAAGGCAGGGTCCGTCTCCTTTGGTTTGGTACCAGTCCCGGTGATGTATCCACTCTTGGATCTCCCTCTTATGTACATGCACACAGACTGTGACCAGCGCACATAGTTCGCTCCGTTCAGCTTAATCGTTGTGATCTGCAGGTGTGGATTGTCTACAGCGGTTGGCTGAGCAGCGTGCGAGACAATGGTAGTGACTGGATTGATGATACAGTCGCTGCTGACTGGTTCGGGCGCTATGGAAGAGAATGAGAGGCTATACTACTTAGTAAGATGGCTCTGATACCATATAAGTTCCAGAGGTATATTCTGACTTATGCTTTATTGCTTGAATAATAGGATACATATATAGGAGTAGGCTCGTAGTCTATTTTCCTATTAGGTACTGATTCTCTATTGATATAGAATCATCTCCTACCATATTTAACTCTAACTATCCTAACATATACGATCTGCCCTATCAGCAGTATCTTACATAGCATATTTACAATATCTCCTATATCACTAATAATATGGTAGCTAACACCCTTTCTCGCTGTATGATATTATAGTTTAGTTTTCTCATTGTTACCGCGTCCCTGAGGTGGACTGCACTCTTTTCATTTTGTTCACTAATTTCATGCATGTACCATTTCAAAACTCATTCTCGCTTGCCTTTCTACAACAGCTATGTTTAGTTTTTCTAAAATGTTCTTTTCAAGTCAAGGCTTACCAGTAGTGGTTTCACCATCTTGTTTTTGGTCAGGATCCATCATATAATCATGGTACCATCATTGTATATCACATGGTTCTTTTGTGATTCCATCTACATATAAGTTCTTTGTTATCTTATAGCTATCTTTTATTTGTTTTCGACTTTCCGTCAGCTATTCATGCATTTTCTATTGGTTATTTATCTTAGTTTATGTAGTCTGTTTAATTTTTTCAAATGTATCCTTAGAACTTTGGTTGCCTGTTTTGTCTTATAGTTTATCTTACGCTTTTGGAAATGTACAAACATTTATTTGTGATAACTTCTACAGTTACTACTATGCTTATGTGTTATCTTGACAATCCTTTTCTTTGTGTATATTCATTTCTGGTCGTGCTTCAGTAGACCTGTCTGCAACATTACTTGATCGCTTATGTTTTGATAGTATGGAGTGAAGTTTGTTTTCTCAAAATGATTATACTTGGGATTGTACTTGGGAAATATTGCTTTCATAATTATCTCATATCCTTTTGCTCCTATTGCATTAATATGGATTGCACAGAGAACATTGATGTGTATTCCATGTCATCTACTTGGAAACGTATTTGCCTGAAAAATGATTAATTGTTTTATAAAATTCTTATATCTAGAACTGTGATCACTTATATTTTCAATGACTCAATTGTTTAATTATAGTTACCTAAAACGAGGACTGAATGATTGGGGAAGGGTAGCAAATGATGTTGAAACAGAGCAAATTGTCATCGATGAAGAGGCTGGGTCATGCAAGGGTAAAATGAGCTCAGTGGTGCAGATGTGTGGTTGTATTCCCCTTTTCTGGTCACAAGAAGCTTCCAGATTTAGTCCAAAGCCAAACATCGTCTGTACGAACTTAAATTTCTATTTGGTTTGTCTTTGTATTGGCTGTACTATGTAATTATCATTCTCCATCTGGTAATGAAATCTTACATTGTATTCATTCTGTAATAGTGCAAAGGTATGATCCAACTTATGAGGCAACAAAGCTGCATTTTGAAGACCTGATGAAGAGATATGGCAACCCGATCATTGTTCTCAACTTAACCAAGGTTGTTGAATTACAACAATAATTAGGATATATTAGGCCTAGAATTAGAATAAGCTAGCTATCCTTAGTTCATCTATCCAGCCTAATTTTAAGTAGTATATTTGTAGTAAGAGGTTAGGTAGAATAATCCCTGATTTGTAGGGATTTGCCATAAGGTGATTCTGCTCCCTAATGGAGCAGCTCCTGTATATATAATCCTACTGAAAACAGAAATAAAATACATATCAGAAAACTTATTATTCTGGAAATCTTTATGGTATCAGAGCGAGGGTGCATACACTAGATCAAAGCCCCATTATCTTCTTCTCCTAGCTTTCTATCTCTCTCTCTATCTCTCATTCTCATTCTCACATCATGGCCAACACCAACACTGAAGCTCCTCCAACCGGCAGCTCACCGCCGCAGTCACCATCTGTGACTTCGGAAGATCCTTCACTGAAGCGCACAAATCCAGCAGTCCTGACGGAGTTCGTCCTAGGCTGCATCACAAATCACAGACTAAATGGAGACAACTACCTTCAATGGTCTACATTAGTCCTCAAATTTATCTCAGGAAAAGGGAAGAGAGGATACCTGACTGGAAAGACTAAGCAGCCAGTAGAAGATGATCCGGAATTCGCCAACTGGTACATTCAGGACAATATGGTCCAGTCATGGCTCCTGAACTCAATGACCACATCAATCGGAGAAAAAATCATTCTCCATCAAACAGCTCACGAAATCTGGGACGGAGCTAGGCACACATACTCAAACCAGGCCAACAAAGCTGAAGCCTTTGAAGTGGAGATGCGTCTTCATGATCTCAAGCAAGGAGACAAATCTGTCACTCAGTACTATGACGAACTGAACAAGTGTTGGCTGCAGCAAAGACGACTCGTACGATGTCCATATGTGGAAGTGCACAGATGATGCGGAGCTCTATCGGCAGATTTTCCAAACAAAACGGACCATCCGTTTCCTCCTTGGCCTCAATCAGGCCCTAGATGAGGTTAAGGGCAGAATCATGGGCCGTCTCCCTCTTCCTTCAGTCCAGGAGGCATTCGCTGAAATCAAGTGGGAGGAGAGCAGAAGAAAGCTCATGATCTCTGACTCCAAAAGCACTCCAGCGGAAGGATCTACCCTTGCCACTCATTACACTGGAAACTCACAAGGAAATGCTTACACCAAGTCTGGTAAGCCACGTCCTCAGTGTACTCACTGCAACAAGATGGGACACATGAAGGAGACTTGCTGGAAGCTACACAGGAAACCTGCCGACTGGAAACCTAAGGCAGAAAGGGAGGCCCATGCGCAGGTTGTTGCAACTGAGCAGGTGCAACAAATTAGTCAGATCACCAGAGAACAGCTTTAGATTCTCCAGCAGATGATGGCTCAATACACTACTAAGAAGGTGTCTGTAGGTTCCTCTGAAACTCATCACAGCCTATTTGCTAGCCAAGGTATTAAATTTCTTTGCTTTCCTTACTCTAAACCAGTTCAAACAGAATTGGATATTGAATTCTGGTGCCACTGAACACATGACTGGCTCCAAAAAACTCCTCCATAATATTCAGGCTCATGTAGGGAAAGCAGGAGTCCGTATTGCTGATGGAACCATTGCTCATGTCCAAGGAATTGGGACAACCTACCTTACTCCTACTCAAGCTGTGTTCCTTGTGCTTTATGTTCCAAAGCTAAATTGTAACCTGATTTCTGTTAGCCAAATCACACAGGACTTAAACTGTCGACTAACTTGTGATCCATCACAATGTATATTGCAGGAGGTGGGATCTCAGAGGATGATTGGCAGGTTTGAGCTGTGTGATGGATTATACCTTCTAGGACAATAAACGGATTAAGACCAGAAGGAGAGGTTTCCAAGTTAGTTCATTTGAGTTCTAAGTCAAGCCAGTTGGAATGTCCTGTCATGATGTGGCATTATCGGTTAGGCCACTTAAGTTTTTCCTATCTCAAAAAATTGTTTCCTGAGCTTTTTATCAATAAAAATCCAAGTTCCTTTTATTGTGAGGTCTGCCAACTTGCAAAGCAAACAAGGGTTGTCTATCGTAGTATATCGTACAAACCAACACATCCTTTTTCCATCATTCACAGCGACATATGGGGTCCATGTTCTGTAAAAACAGTTAGTGGGTTTCGATGGTTCATCACCTTCATTGATGATCACACCCACCTAACATGGACCTACCTCATGAAATCAAAGACTGAAACAAAACAGATTTTCCAAACATTCCTAAATCAAGTAACAACTCAGTTTCAAACACCTATTCGAGTTCTTCACAGTGATAATGCAAAGGATTATTTATATCAATCCTTAGACTCTTTCCTTATCGCCAACGACATTGCTCACAGTAGCTCTTGCCCTTATACTCCTCAGCAAAACGGAATTGCTGAGCGCAAAAACCGTCACTTGCTAGAAGTTGCAAGAGCACCACTGTTCGCTGCTAAGGCTCCAAAAACCTTGTGGGGGGATGCTTTTCTCACAGCAACGTATTTTATTAATCGACTCCGTAGTCAAACATTGTGAGCCAACATATGCACAATCCGAATGAAGAACATATGGAGGCAGTAATGAGGATCTTAAGATACCTAAAAGGCACACCAGGTGTTGGACTGTTGATCCAGAAACATACTGGGCGCAGAATCTCTATCTATACAGATGCTAGTTGGGCTGGAGATCTCACTAATCGACGATCAACCTCAGCATATTGTACCTATGTTTGGGGAAACTTAGTGACCTAGCGGAGTAAGAAACAAGTTGTCGTCTCAAGAAGCAGTGCAGAAGCAGAGTACAAGGCACTGACAGACGGCATGTGTGAAGGAATTTGGCTAAGGCATATTTTAAAGGAACTCAAGTTGGAGGATGAGAGTCCTGTTAGGGTGCTGTGTGATAGTCAGGCAGCATTAAGCATCGTAAAAAATCCAGTTCATCATGACCGTACTAAACACGTTGAACTGGATCGTCATTTCATTTATGAGAAAGTGAACAACAAGGAATTCGAGATGGAGTATGTTCATCTAAACAACAGATCGCGGATATTCTTACCAAGGCTCTACCTAGAGATTTTTGACGATCTACAAAGCAAGCTTGGCCTTCATAACATCTACAGTCAAGCTTGAGGGGGAGTGTTGAATTACAGCAATAATTAGGATATGTTAGGCGTAGAATTAGAATAAGCTAGCTGTCCTTAGTTCATCTATCTAGCCTAATTTTAAGCAGTATATTTGTAATAAGAGGTTAGGTAGAGTAATCCATGATTTGTAGGGATTTATCATAAGGTGATTCTGCTCCCTAATGGAGCAGCTCCTATATATATAATCCTACTAAAAACAAAAATAAAATACATATCAGAAAACTTATCATTCTGGAAATCTTTAAAGGTACTTAGTTCTCTTGTTGCCTAGTTTCACTGAGGATATATTGTTTGACTCTCCACTATTGTTATAGAAAGAAAAATCCTCAGGTTTTGTTTAATTCTATTAGTGTATGCTACTTGAAGCATCCATTCTAGTTTATATATGTTGGTCGTAGTTCCATATTTGCTTGAGTCTCCACTTCTGCAACTTTCTCTCCTTTGTTACTCTTTTAAACCTGAACACGAACTCCACTTCTGCAACTTTCTCTCCTTTGTTACTCTTTTAAACCTGAACACGAACTGTTTATAATTACAAAGAATTCCTTCTATATCATCTTCCTTAGAAAATTTAGGACAGAAGTAGTGTTTGCCTTTTCTATGGCTGCCAACATTCTTTATATTCGCTCTACTTTCATCCATATACCTTACATCTTTCATCATCCTTTCTGGCTGGGGTGGGGGAGCGCTTTGGAAGACGGTCTATGGTTGTTGTCTTTTAATAAATTCTTCAATCCATTATAATAATAATGCATAAATTTGCAGACTGTTGAGAAAAGACCCAGAGAAATGATGCTTAGGAGGGAGTTTGCAAATCCCGTTGGATATTTGAACACAATTCTTCCAGAAGAAAACCATTTGAAATTTATACACTGGGACTTCCACAAATTTGCGAAGAGGTGAGAAATGCCTCCCTGAAGCTTAATTGGATTTTTGGCTTGATTTCATCTAATCTGACACGTTGACTCCTTTTCCTTTTTGATTTCAAAAGTAAATCAGCCAATGTTTTGGCTGTTTTGGGTGCTGTAGCAAGGGAAGCACTGGATTTGACTGGTTTCTATTATAGTGGTAAAACTAATGTTGCTAAGAGGAAATCCAATGCTCTTAGCCGAACAAGCACTGCAAGGTATTTTAACTATTTTCCCTTCTGACGCATACATCTGGGATTTTGGAGCCTGCAATTTCTAGTATAGATGGTTCTGATAAAATATGAGGTAATAATCCTATTATAGTAGAGCTGTACAATTAGGGTTAGAGTCCAAGTCCTTGTAGGAAAAGATTACTCTTATTAGAATAATATTATCTTCTATAAAATTTAGAGAATGAATTGATGATCTTATTCATTAGACTGCTAGGTACTTATACAGTAGGAATAGCTCTAGATTAGGTAATTATATAGGCTCTACCTACCCTATCATAACCCCACTAATCCGGGATTCTACTTACTATAATTATAGGTTGAGATTAGGCTAATCTCTATAGCTAACATCTGACTATCTAATCATATCCTAATCATATCATAAGTCACATAATTTTACACTTCCCTCAAGTTTGGTTGTAAATATTTTTAAAACCAAGCTTGCACTGAAGCTTCTCAAACGTGTCCTGTGAGAGTGTCTTTGTTAGAATGTCGGCAGTCTGTACTCTGGAAGGAACATATAACATGTCAAACTCCTTGCTGCTCACCTTCTCAAAAATAAATTGTCTATCCAATTCAACGTGTTTAGTATGATCATGGTGAACTGGATTTCTTACAATACTTAGTGCTGCTTGACTGTCAAACATTAGTTTGATAGATTCTTGATTGTCCATTCCCAATTCTTGGAGGATTCTTTTCAACCATACTCCTTCACACATTCCTTCTGCCAATGCTCTGTATTCTGCTTCTGCTTCTGCACTGCTTCGAGAAACCACTGACTGCTTCTTACTACGCCATGTAACGAGATTTCCCCATATATAAGTACAGTATCCTAAAGTAGAGCGACGATTCGTTAACTCCCAAGCCCAGCTTGCATCTGTATACATAGATATAGCTCGTTCTGAGTGTTTTTGGAAATATAATCCAATTCCAGATGTACCCTTTAGGTACCTCAGAATTCTCATTACAGCCTCCATATGCTCTTCATTTGGACTTTGCATATACTGGCTCATAATACTGACAGGAAATGAGATGTCAGGTCGAGTGTGAGCCAGATATATTAGCTTTCCTACTAACTTCTGAGAGCTCCCCCTCTCTACCGGGGGCTACTTATGGATCCTAACTAAACTTCAAATTAGGCTCCATAGGGGTACTTACAGGTTTGCAACCACTCATCCCTGTTTCCTGTAATAAATCCAACACATATTTTCTTTGAGATAAGACCAAGCCTTGACTTGATCTAGCTACTTCAATAACAAGGAAATATCGAAAATTTTCGAGGTCCTTCATTTCAAATTCCAGGGATAACTTTGTTTGAGATCCTTTATCTCCATCTCATCAACGCCTGTGATGATCATATTATCTACATATACAATGAGAATAACACGTTTACCTGACTTATTTGTTTGATAAACATAGTATGATCCGTTTGACACTAATAGTATCCAGAACCTCTCACAGCCTGAGAGAACCTTTCAAACCAGGCTCTAGGTGACTGTTTTAGGCCATACAACACCTTCTTGAGCAGGCACACTTTTCCTGGTTCAGTAGTGACTCCTCTTGGTACATTCATGTAGACCTCCTCCTTTAGATCCCCATTCAAGAAAGCGTTCTTGATGTCTAGCTGGTAAAGTGGCCAATCCAGATTAACAACAAGACTGAGAAGGATTCTTACTGTATTTAATTTAGCTACGGGTGCAAAAGTCTCCTCGTAGTCTACGCCAAATGACTGAGTAAATTCTCTAGCCACAAGTCGTGCCTTGTATCTGTCTATTTTCCCTTCAGACGTGTATTTAACTGTGAAGATCCACTTACCATCAATAGTGGTCTTTCCTAATTGTAGGGTTGTAAATATTCAGGTTTTATTCTGTTGTAATGCACTGATTTCCTCCATGACTGCCTTTCCGTAGTGAGGAACTTTCATAGCCTCCTCTATCATTTTTGGAATCATAACTGCATCCACACTACTCACGAATGCCTTGTATTTCTCACTGAGAATCACATATGAGACCCACCTTTCAATGGGAAGGTTTGTGCAAGCTCTACTACCCTTCCTATTTGCAATAGGGAGATCCATTTGATTTGTACCTTGGATTTCCTCACTCTGCTCAGTAGTTTCAGTTGATATGCCAGGGTCATTCTCTTGGTAGTCTTCGGAGGCAGGTTCCTCATTGATTTCTTGGCTTGTTTGAGTGTGTGAGATGGCTGTATTCTTCTTCCGGCGCTGATAAACCAGGAGATTTGGTTCCTCATGACTATCAGTGATAGTGCGTTCAGGTTCAGAGGCAGATTTCTTAAGTGGCCCTAGAACTTGACCGGACCAAAGGGTGATAATATTCCCAATAGAGGGCACTTCTCTAAGACTCTCCCCCTGAGGCAGATATTGGGAGTAAAATGGTTGATGTTCAAAAAGGGTAACGTATTTGGAATGATAGGTTTTCTGACTAGACGGGGAATAACACTTGTATCCACTATGATGGGGGGAATATCCTAGGAGGACACACTTAATAGCTCTAGGATCAAGTTTAGAGGATGAACGGTGGTGCACAAAAGCTGTGCAGCCGAAGACTCTTAGAGGAAGATCAGACGCAATGGCATGACTATGAGGGAATTGTTTTAGGAGTATGGCTCAAGGTGTTTGAAAGTTTAGGGTTCTACTAGGTAGACGGTTTATTAGGTAAGTGGCTGTGAGAACTGCTTCTCCCCATAGAGACTTAGGGGTTGTTGCAGCGAACATAGATACCCTAGCTACTTGGACATGAGCTGCTATGAGTGATACCTTGACTGGTAAGGAAAGTTCCTAAATTAGTGTTAAAGTAGTCTCTAGCATTGTCTGTGTGCAGGACACGAATAGGTGTTTGGAACTAGGTGGTGATGTTTCTGTGGAAGTTTTTGAAAATCTCTGTGGTTTCAGTTTTGGATTGCATTAGGTAAGTCCATGTAAGGCGTGTGTGGTCATCGATAAACATGATGAACTAGCGAAAGCCGTTAAAGGTGTTCAATAAACATGGACCCCAAATGTCACTATGAATTATGGAGAAAAGGGTGTGATGATTTGTAAGAGATACTACGGTAGACTGTCTTAGTATGCTTGGCAAGTTGACAAATATCACAATGGAAAGACTTAGATTTTTATTGATGAATAACTTTGGAAATAGTTTTTCAAGATAGCTAAAACTTGAATGCCCTAACCGATAGTGCCAGAGCATGATAGGCCACTCTAACTGACTCGATTTTGAAACTGAAAACACTGACTTTGGACCTCTTCTCCTTGGATAGTCTTTAGAAGGTACAATCCACCACACAACTCAAACTTGCCAATCGTCCTCTGAGATCCCTCCTCCTGTAAAATGCATTTAGAGGAATGACACATCAGTTTACTTTTGAAATCCTTTGTAAGCTGACTAACCGAAATGAGATTGCAGTTGAGTTTCGGAATGTAAAGGACAGGAAATAAAAGGGTTTTGGGAGTCAGATAGGCTGTTCCAACCCCTTCAACCGGGGCTACTATTCCATCTGCAATTCTCACTCCTGCCAGTCCTTTATGTGGTTTAATATTATGAACAAGTTCCAATCCCTTCAACCGGGGCTACTGTTCCATCTGCAACTCTCACTCCTGCCAATCCTTTATGTGGTTTAATATTATGAACAAGTTCCCTTGAGCCCGTCATATGTTCAGTAGCTCCAGAATCAAGAATCCAATTTGTCTTAAACTGATTGTGTGCTACAAAGGCACTAGAAAAACTATCTTGGCTGGCAAAAAGGCTAGTGTGAGATTCAGAAGCACCTGTGGATGATTCCCTTGTGGTGTAGTGAGACATCATCTGCTGGAGGATTTCCAGCTGTCTCTTGACAGCTGAGCTATGGTGTTGGCTTGTTCAGTGGCAGCAGCATGAGCCTGAGTCTCCCTTTCTGCTCTAGGCTTCCAGTCAGCAGGTTTGCCGTGCAGCTTCCAGCACGTTTCCTTCGTGTGGCCTGTCTTATTGCAGTGAGTGCAGTATGGTCGTGGCTTTCCAGAGTTGGTGTAGCTTCGACCGTCGGAGCTCCCACTGTACTGACTTGCAAGAGCAGACCCCTCGGTTGTTGTCTTAGGTTCAGTAATCATGATTCTTTGGCGACTTTCCTCCCAACGAACTTCAACAAACGCATCTTTAGCTCTAGGCAAGGGTGTTCATCCCATGATTCTTCCTTTCACTTCATCCAGCTCTTGGTTGAGATCAAGGAGAAATCAAATGGTCCTCTTTGTTGCCAGGATATATCGATAAAGTTATGCATCCTTTGTGCAGGTCCAGATATGCACATCATACATGTCTTGCTACAGCCAGTACTTGCTTAGCTCATCATAATACTGTGTAACAGTCTTCTCCCCTTGGTTTAGATTGTGCACTCGTATCTCCAGATCAAACAGCTCTACATTATTCTCCTGTTTTGAGTATGTATGACGAACGCTCTCCCAGATTTAATAAGCAGTCTTATGAAGGAGAAACTTCTCTCCAATTGAAGTGTTCATGGAATTGAGCAGCTAAGACTGGACCATGTTGTCCTCGATATCCTAGGTGACTGGATCATCCTCAGCTGGTTGAACTGTCTTTCCAGTTAGATATCCCTTCTTTCCTTTGAAGGTGAAATGAACTTGAGTACTGATGACGACCATTGAAGGTAGTTATCACCTGTGAGTTGATGATTGGTGATGCTGCCAACGACGGTGTCCGAGATGGCAGGAGCTTGAGATTGAGATTGAGTGTTGTTCCCTAGCGTTGCGGTAGAACCGGAGACCACCTCAGAATTGTCCATGGTTGGGACTTCTTCAGGCATGATAGCAGTGAGAGTAGTCAAGTTTTAGGGAGGAAGAATGGAGATGGATCAGAGCTCTGATACCATATAGAATTTAGGGAATGAATTGATGATCTTATTCATTAGACTGCTAGGTACTTATATAGTAGGAATAGCTCTAGATTAGGTAATTACATAGGCTCTACCTACCCTATCATAATCCCACTAATTCGAGATTCTACTTACTATAATTATAGGCTGAGATTAGGCTAATCTCTACAGCTAACATCTGACTATCTAATCATATCCTAATCATATCATAAGTCACATAATTCTACATCTTCCTATGCAAGAAAGGAATGTCCTTGTTGAACTATATTACTATATTTGTAGGTAATAACTTCCTATTCAAGACATGCTAGAAAAAGAACAAATAATAATTATTATTATTGTGCCGTATCTCAACACTCCCCCTCCCCCTCCTCAAGCATGAGGTAGCCTTTGTGAGTATGTCTGCTGTCTGCTCTATGGAGGGAACATACGCGACTTCAATAACAGCACTTGCTGCCTTCTTTGAAATGAACTGTCTGTCTACTTCCACATGTTTAGTCCGATCGTGATGCACAGGATTCTTGACAATACTCATAGCTGACTGACTGTCAGTTCTCATGAGAATTGGACCCCTTGATTCAAATTTTAGTTCCTTCAGAAGTCTCTCTAGCCATATCCCTTCACACACTCCGAGTGCGAGTGCCCTGTACTCGGCCTCTGCACTGCATCGGGCCACAACATATTGCTTTTTACTCTTCCATGTAACCATGTTTCCCCACACATAAGTGCAATAGCTACTGGTTGATCGACGAACAGTGAGTTCACCTGCCCACTGGCATCGGGGAACACTTCCACTCTTTTACTTGTATGCTTCTGGAATCTCAGGTCTACTCTTAGTATACCTTTTAGATACCTCAAAATTCGAATCACAGCCTCCATGTGTTCTTCTATAGGCTCCTTCATATACTTTGTTGTTTTGTGAAGGAGATATAACTCGTCTATGTTCTTTTCCATGGTATTGATTAACCATGAGTTCACAAAGTATTAGTAGAAAAATACTTTTGTTATGCTTTATGCTCACCCCAGAAGAGCTGACATACAGATATGGTCTTAAAAGATTTGGTTTGATAGCGTGTCAGTATTATCACTCAAATTTTCTGTTTCATTCAACTTCACCATTTTAATTTGTGTGCCATTATTCTAGTAAACATCAGTAGCATTATGCAGTCTTTCATTCATATAGAATGGATGTATGTACTGTGCTCTTCAAAAATTATATTATGCTTCCAGTTATGATTTGATATTATTCTCGCTACAACAGCTCAGTAAGTGCGGATGCTTTACTTGAAAGCAGGAGTATATATTTGCGTTTATTATACTATTTTAGTATTTCTGTGGAAGAAGAATGATGATTACGTCGTCTTGAATTTCTACAGAGATGCTTCACTCAGGGATATAAGAAATGGTTCGGGTGAACTTGTAAGGGTTGCAAGCAGTAATGATCGTTTGAATTCTATTCTTAGTCGAGATAGAGAGAATGGTCATCCTTACATCAGAGAAGACAACGCAAGTTCTAACGGACCACGTTTCCAAAGTGGAGTTCTTCGTACTAATTGCATAGAGTGCCTGGATCGCACCAATGTTGCTCAAAATATGCTTATGGTTTAGTAGCATTAGGACGTCAACTTCATGCAATGAATCTGACCTATGTGCCCAAAGTGGATCCCGATAGTTCAATTGCTGCAGCTCTTATGGATATGTATCAAAGTATGGGGGACGCTCTTGCACACCAATATGGTGGTTCAGCAGCTCATACTACTGTAACTTTCTTAATCTGAGCTTGTGATTTACATTTTTTTTTGGGAAGAGGATGAAGCAACAAAATTTTGTCTTCGTGTATCGACCTTCGGATTTGTGATTGTTTTTTTCAGGTGTTTACAGAGAGGCAGGGTAAGTGGAAAGCTAGTACTCAATCAAGAGAGTTTATAAAGTCTATCAAGAGATACTACAGCAATGCGTATACTGATGGTGAAAAGCAGGACGCAATAAACTTGTAATTCTGGTTTCCTCTGTACTTATTGACTAGGTTTTTGGTACCTGGGTTCTACATCTTGCAAGTCTTGAAATTTTCATTTGCCAATGCACCAGGTTCCTTGGTTACTTCCGACCACAAGAAGGGAGACTTGCTCTCTGGGAGTTGGACACTGACTATTACCTTCATGTAGCAGCAGTTGGAGATGACCCTGCTGATAGTGGGTAAGCGATCATCCAAAAATCATATAGTTTTAATGTTGGTTGGGTTAAAACAAAAATTCTGAACACTAATTGTACAACCTCATCTCAGCATTGAAACAACTAATTCGAGGGTTGGAGCAGGATTGAACCTTGCTCCTATTCCCGCTTGCAAGGAAGACTTCTCCAAGATGAAATTAACATCATTTGATAAATTGATCGAGCGGACTTCCAGTGCAATAAGGGATGTTAGACTGTCTAGTGAACCTGATCACAGACCAGGCTATGGTGCTGGAACCTCTGGTGTGGCACCTGATGCAGCGTAAGGATCCATAGTCTCGGCAGATGCTTTCTTTCTGCTGAAGATTTATTTGTCATTTATCATCCATCCCTATTCTTCTGGTACCATTTTTTTTTTGCAGTGAAATCCAGCTGAAGAGTCCAAATTGGCTTTTCGGCCAGAGGAAAGATGGAGCGAGTAATACTGATCCTAAAACAGCTGAGCAGGAAACCGAGAATGGTGGCTGGGAAGATGATGATGTTGGTGCTCTATGTGATATAAATTGGCTCTCCTCATCAACTGATGCCTTTGAAGAAGATATATTCCAAAAGTAGCGTATTTTAAAGCATTCTAACTTTTCAGACGCTCCTCAGATTGCAGAATCTAACTTGTAAGTGGTTTTCATAAAACAGATACCTGGCAATGACCTCTGTTGGTGAAGCCACAGGCTGGTATGGCGGATCACTACTGGCTGATCAAGACGAAAACAGTGAGATATACAAACATTATGCCAAATTATGTCAGGTAGTATAAGTAGTAGTCAATTCTTGAATACTCTCCCTCCTGCAATCCATCGGATTCCTATTTATGTCAACTTGTAATCGTAATTGTTTAAACAGGGACCTGCAAGGGAACTCTTTGAGCATGATCCGGAACTGGAGCAGCATTTTGCTGATGTCCTACATGAATGCAATTGAGGTCGTGGACAGTGCCTCGGTAGAAGCCGAGGTGGAAGCAACCCTGAAAAATTATGTAAGCAGGTCGCGGATGATCCCAGTTGGCTATCTAGGTTGATACTTGGAGAGGGAAAGACTGAAAGAGTGTGAACTGAAAATTCTGCCCTCCTACTCTCTTAACGTAATCCTTGGTCAAACTGGATATAAGTTACGCTTATCTGTTGTAAATTTTTTGTTCAAATTTGTTGGAAATTGTAGAGACAAAGAAACCCAAAAAATGACGCACAAAATATAAATAATATTCAGCTAATCTATACAGTTACAGGAAATTGAGTTTGGCCCATCTAAAAAATTAATCAATAATTTCTAAAATATATTTTATCGCCTTAGCAATTTTTAAAATATATTTTATTGCCACATCAACAATTTTAATGATTCAGACATTTATTAAATTTTTAACCTCTTGTATCTCAACAATTGATTAGTAATTTCTATCCAGCATTTATATTTTTCTTAAAAATACTTTTAAATATAAATGGTAATAGATAATTAATACTTTAACGGCATAAATAATATTTAAATCCTTATAAAATCAATAATAATTAATATCTATGAATATGAAATTGGAAATTGTGTATTTTAATATAAAAAATATAACCAAAGTAACCTTAAAAATAATTTAAATTACATAAACAAATATAAAAGTTTATACAATAAAAAATAAAAAATACTAAATTATTTGTCATCTTCCTTTCTTCCAAACGGACTCCAATTCTCTTAAATCAAATATGTTTAAAGGTGATGATTTTTGGATCTATCAGGAATTCTTGAATGATTTCAAAAAAACTCTTCATATATTTCATCGGGTACGTGTTTCCCTGGACGTTTTGACAGTGACCTCCTCAAATGGATTCTCTGAACTGGAAGAAGATGACGAGGAAGAAGAATTCATCTTTGAATGAGGTATCCTTTGAGAATGTTGAATATATATATTAATGAACAGAGTGCACATTCACGGCTGCACAATTTATTTGACAGTTCAATTTATTTGTTTGCTTTTTTGAACAATTTATACGCAAACACAGATTAACAAGATGAAATTAATCAAAATTAATTTTATTTTATCATAAATATCATTCTTTAAAAGATAGTTCACTTTGCTTAGGTGGTATTGCTAATTGACTTACTAAATAAGTAAGTACGTCTATATATTTACTTAGTTGGTGCCACATCACTCTCCACATCACTTAACAATTTATAAAAAAGTAAGAACATAAATACTTTAAACCTTTGGAGGTTTCTCCTTAAATTTATGAGTAATTTTCTTTTTTAAATTTTTTTTTTTGTTTACACACAAACAACTTTTATTGTCACAAAAAAATTCATTAATGTTATGAAGAATATATGTGATGAATGTCCATTACTCAATGTAATTCAATATTATTCATAGCCCCATTTATATACTCATTCATGTGCTCATTCATGTACCTATTCATGTATGTAATAATGCTAGAATCCTATGAAATTGTTCCTCACCTATAAATAGATGTTCATCTTGTACCAATTGTGGATGAATAAGAATGTTCTCTTTCCCTCTCTTTTGTGTCTCTTCCTTTCCATTGTTCTTTATAGTTATATTTTCAATCCATTAGTTTCTTAACACGTTATCAGCACGAAGCTCTGCCTCCTAATACTTCCTCGAAAATTCACGAAAATCGCTATATCCTTTTATTATTATTACAATCATTATCATTTTTACATCATTTGAATTTCTATCCATAATACATTTTCTTATGTTTGTTGCTATTTACATATTTGAAGGATTTTCTACAAATAGTCAAATACTAATGTTAGTTGGATTTGTTACTTTGTTGGATTGGATTCATTATCTTTAACATTCGCTACTATTATCGTTGTTTAATTTCTTATTTTTTTTAGATGTTGTTAATCTTAAATGGTTTGTGAATACTAACCGAGGTTGGCTACTGCTTACTTGTAGCAATCAGTTTGAACATCCAGTTTTGCGGTGGTTTTTGAAAACTTATTTCTAGTTAAACGCTTATGTTTCTTTTTACAACATAAATTGAGTTAAATTTCTCGATCATACTATTATATTGAGTCATAATTGATTTATCGATTGTTTATTGGTTATAATTGAGATGTATTTATCCATTTGATATTATATTTTAATTTTCTCGGTCATTATTTGTTTCTTATATAATATATGAAATTATTGTGTTATCATCCACAAAAATATTCTGTTAAATTTTTTACCCTTATATATTTGCTACTGTTTTGATATTATTGTTTAATTTCATAAATTATGGATACTAGTCATACATTTCCTATTCATGATTTTATGGGTCAAAAGTCAATTTATATTATTGGTAAATTCTTTTGCCATTGTATTGATGTTACCGTTACAAATGGATTAGTTAATTATTACCATTTATCTTCACCATTCGATTTTTTTTTCATTGATAACATTATGTTGATTTTTGTATTCTTCATATGTTTATTGTTGGACTCATTATTTATTTATTACTAAATATTTATCTAGTATGTTAATTATAAAATTCGTATTTGTGATATTTGATGTTTCGGAAAAAAATTTATCTTTATGGGCCGGCACGAGAAGTTAAAACCCACTTATAGTGGTATTATGAAATCATCAAAGATGATACCAGAACATGTTATCATGACAAAGTCATAACTTTGTTCTTATTCGTCATCACCTCCATGAATGGTTGAAAAATGAGCAACGACTCATATGTGCTTTGTGGCATAATGTTAAAGTCATGTATGACCACCACAAGTGGAAACTTTTACCAAAGTAGGATACGGTTGAAGTACCAGGAGATACATATTTTGAGGAAAAGATCGAATATCTTATGAGTCTCAAATGTTTGGTGGTCCAATGAGATACCATATCATTCCATGGAATGAATTCTCATATTCATATGTCCATACACTAACAAATACACATACATTCCCACACGTGTAAACACCTATTATTTCATATGGTCATGAATTTTGAGACATACATCTTTTTCATATGAAAGAGAGTTGTGAATTGATGTTGAAAAATTCCAATCACATCAAGGGTCATACAACCATCAACTTTATTTTGATGATCATAGTTCATATGATATTTTAACCCTTTAAGTGAAGTGTAAAACCCCATATGTCACATTATCTTAAAGCGAATTGTCCCTATAAGAAACCCTTTTATTCGGATGGACATAACAATTATGGTTATACGAGAATTATTGTTTCATTAATTTGTGACATAGATGATTGAGAAATATCTCTATTTATCATTTAAACTATGTATCATTCTCATGACAAAAATGAGTATTTTATGATAAGAATCACCATAATTAATTGTGATATATATCACATTGATAGTGCACCAAGATATATGGTGTAGTACAACATTTCTCTCAAGCTCTAAATCGAGCTATTATATTGTTCATGAAGGAACAAAATCTTTATTCCAATTTGTTTAGGATCAAGAGAGGAATAATAATATGGTCTATGGCTATAGAATTATTGAATCAATAATATTATCCGACAATTTGTACTACACATGTTATTGTGATTGAGATACATATATATAAATGTAAACTATAAGTTTACTCGTCCCGACAACTATTATTTGGCATAACCGGTGAGACCATCCCGGTTCAATCATGATGCGAATCGATAAGTACCTTTATGGTCAATTTTGATGATTCCATAATCCAAAGAGTATGTTCTCTTGAACATTGTTGTGCATGATGGTCTCAACTTGGGTATTCTAAAAAAATGATTCCTAAGGTTATAGGGATTTAAGTAGTCCTTGTGACTCCCCTACTTCCTGGGAACACAAACAATTTTGTGTTCTGTCAACAAGGTTTCGTTTCTAGGGGAGTCTCATCGCCTCTCCATTACCCATTGTTGAGTGAAATCTCCAACAAACCTTAACTAATATTTGGGTTGCTTGTTCTTAAGCAGAGTAGATTGTTGGATAATCATCAACTAAAGTAAGATCATTTTGTCCTCCATACAACAAAACAAAGGTGATATTTGTGGATCCATACACCCAACACGTGAGCCAATTATTTTAATTGATGCATCAATTAGATAGTCACATGTGTATATCATGACAAACTTTAATTTGGGAGATTACTAGCTCAACCATTTGGTTATGAGCATATTTTCATGATTATCCAATAACGAAAATGTGTCATTGAGACGAACATTTTCCATTTATATTATTGTGAACATGTCATTTAAATGAACAACACAAATTCGCATTACGCCAAAAAAAAAAAAATTGTTATGAATTCCTCCATTATATGTGGTTTTTGGGTCAAAACCTTATACTTCCCATCTATGGATATATGGATGTGATATACACATCCGAATTGCTCCACCACCATTTATTAGGATGAGTTCTCAATGCATATTGAGAAATTATTGTGATTACGAGTTTATCGATGGTAAAATATCAAATTATTGTCGGAAGTATTTTGATGACCGGTTTGGAGGTTTATATTTAAACTTCCCAACATTAGGGGGACAAAACAAAAGTTGGCCAAGAGATTAGATGAATGATCATATTATTTTGATCCTCGCACTAAGCAATATGAGCTTGAAGTTCAAAAGTATATAATTCATCATTTGCCAGACACTTTACTGACCCAAACAGAGTAAAACTCTCATGTGCCAACTCGCAATGCTCCAGTGATAATGATGTTGACATTGGGCAATCTGACATCACAACTGAGTCTAAAACCCGTATATAACATGGTAGACCACACGGTTCCAAAGAAAAAATCCCTCAAAAGTGAAATGGAGCTATATACAAAGATGGTCAAATTGAGGTTAAGATTATTTAAACAAAGCCACCATGAGAACCAAATAAAGTGCTCAAGAAGAGTCTCAGGTACCTGAAAGATATGAATATATATCTCAATTATCTATATCTTGGATGGAAAATATTGGAACCTCAATGAAGTCAACATCGACGAAATTTTTGCGTATAGTGCAACACTAAATATGATAGTTGAAAATGAGGATCATTAGCCAAAATGCATGCAAAGATAGAAATGATTGGTGAAAAATTTCAATTTGAGGCAAATTCAAATTCCAAAGAGAAATGAAAAGTTTTAAGACATTAAGTCTTCATACATTAAGATGTAAAGTATGAGTATGAGAAGTTATGAAACATCTCATTTTTGAAAGGTTTTTGTACAACAAACCTATAATATATTGATTATGAGAAAATATACTCTCATATGGTGGATGCAACTACTTTTCATTATTTGATTAGTCTGGCAATATGTGACGAGACTGAGTTTGCCTCTAATACATTTTATTGCAACCTATATGTACGGTTTACATGAACAAATACACATGTGTATATGAAATTCCCTCGAGAATTCATTTTGCTATAAGCAAACAATTCAAGTTCACGTGAATAATATTCAGTTACATCCAATTGATGTCATATGGATTGAAAGATTAAGAGAGGTGATACATTTAGCATATCAAATATTTCTCTACGCATATAATTTGTTTTTTTTCTCCTTTTTAAGTTGAAGTTTGGAAACTCATCTTTAACATATTTTATGATTTTGAGATTGTTTTCGTACCAAAAAAAAAATTCTCACTTTTATTTTATATTTACAATGTATTTATTTTATTTGTCAGACTTTAAATGTCTTCATCATTTTTTTGTTTCATAGATGACAAATATTTTATTTGATACTCTTGAAGAGTTTCTGAAAGCAATCAAGTATTTGATTAGCTAGAGAGTTTGAGATGTGGAAAGATTAATCTTACCACTAACTTGCAAATTGTGCATCCCTCAAACATGACTCGTGTATATCATCAATGATATACTAATAATACCCATCAAACATTTATATGGATATATTATGGCTATAAGAGTCTTGATGGTGGTAAGATCACTATATGTGCTTATATGTCAATTTTAATCGATCTTTATAACGAAATGAAAACTACTACGTGGTTTTGGAATATAAATACATGTTGGCGGTGAACAATAAATTGATTGTATATAATGCCACTATATGTGGTTTGTGAAATAGGCTTATAACACCACATCGCCATTCACAGATGTGATCCTATAGATGATACATGAAATATATAATGCAAATACCCTCGAGTTGGTAGAAGATTGCGTTAGCAAAACTATGCTTAACCAATTTATTTGTTTAGCGTTAAACGCAAGACAATGGTGAAATAAGTGTGCAAACCAACAATCAAGTGAAAAATCGGATGTCGTCACGAGGCAGACTTAAACAGCGTCATATGATGGTTACGTACTCTTTTCTTTAACTGGGTTTTTATCCCATATGGTTTTTCGAGTATCGGTTAATGATCCACATTCTCATCTAATAGTCATCCAAGGGGGAGTGTTATGTAAATATTGATTATGAATGACCATTGATCATATTATATGCATAAACTCCAAAGAGAGGGAATAATATTTTCATGAGTTTAAATCATCGTGAAACAAGTGCGCTCAAGTCATAACTTGACTGATTTATTCACCAAGCCTTTTTTTTCCTACATCAATTTTTGGGAATCTAGTCTAAAATATCAGAGTTTGCCGACTGAATGATCTCAACTGCTACAATGATGAGGGGGAGTCAATATGAAAGATGTCAAACAATGTCATCATCAGGGGGAGTTACGCAATGCACTCTTTTTCCCTTAACCATGGTTTTTCCCACAGGGTTTTCCTGGTAAGGTTTTTAACGAGGCATTATCAAATAGCGTATTCAAAGAACATGATGCACGTTCTTAACCAATGGACATTCAAGGGGGAGTGTTATGAAGAATATATGTGATGAATGTCCATTACTCAATGTAATTCAATACTATTCATAGCCCCATTTATATACTCATTCATGTGCTCATTCATGTACCTATTCATGTATGTAATAATGCTAGAATCCTATGAAATTGTTCCTCACCTATAAATAGATGTTCATCTTGTACCAATTGTGGATGAATAAGAATGTTCTCTTTCCCTCTCTTTTGTGTCTCTTCCTTTCCATTGTTCTTTATAGTTATATTTTCAATCCATTAGTTTCTTAACAATTAATAGTTTTGAACATCTATTTTTTTCATTTTAATTAGTTTTTCTTTCATAACGTTTTATATGTTACTCAAAATAAATTGTGATATTCACAAATGTTGCTCGCTACATTTTTTTGACTTCAATGACATCAATTTTATTATGTTTAACTGAATTTTTATGAAAACAATCCATCTAAAATTGAAGGTTATGTCGTTATGGAAAAGATAACCAACATGCACGTCACACTCAACATTTGCAAGTATATTCAATCGTATTGTTCACTAACATCACACTAAACGAGTCTAATATGTTGTTCATTTGTAAACTATATAAAATTACTCTGACTCAATCTTCTTTCAATACTGTTTTAACACCACAACCGGTCTTACATTTTCTTATTTTGAGGGTTCTATACCTATTCGGAAACTTAATCAGGTTAAGTCAGTTTGAATTAAACATACTTATTAAACCTAAACACAGTCCATATAACACGGTCGTTCTTTTAATATTCTTCAAACAATATTAATTCAGAATGCGTATAGAGTTGAGTTGATTTAAATGACACGTATCAATCAAACCCAAACATAACTCAACATGATACTTCTTTCAATAATTTTTAATCGGTCCATTAAGGTTATATTTTATATATTAATTGTTACAATTTAAAGTTACAAATTAATTTTGAATATATCTACTATAATTAGCATTTTGTAGCTAGCAATTGAGAAATGACATGGTATAAGAATGAAAAATACTAGAGAAATGAAATTATAGGTACACCTAATTACTTCATAATCTTATATTCTTTTAAAATTTATATCATTCAATCAATTATTTTATAGACATCCATGTTCGCACAAGTTTTAAAAAAACATGGGGATGGTCACCTAAATTCTATGTACATATGGGTACATGGTCATAGATCGTAAATTAAGCCGTACAACACATGTCAAACTTCTCCCAATCGAGGCTCATCATCCATAAAGAAACCATTCAATAACCTGGCATCAGCCATCTTGTTGAGCATCAGAGACAAAATCTCCATCACAAAGGTAAAGAGAATAGGGGAAATCGAATTCCCTTGACGCAAACCTCGTTGACTCTTGAAGTACCCACATGACTCCCCATTCACTAAGACTCAGAAAAATGGGGAACTAATACTGCTCCAAACCCACTCCACCCACATGTTCGGAAACCCATGACCACGAGGACCTCGAACATACACTCCCAATTAACATGATTGTACCCCTTCTCAATGTCCAGCTTGAAGATCAAACCATTCCTCCACGTCCTTCTCCTCGAGTCAATCAACTCGTTACAATAAGCAACGTGTCTAAAATCTGCCTACCACCAATAAAAGCACAATGGAGCTTGAGATCAAGCTATCCATAAGCGGTTTTAACCTTTCCATCAGGACCTTCAACAAAATCTTGTAGATACTCCCCACTAAGCCTAAGGTCCTTTATGTCTTCCACCGCATCCTTTTTAGGAATAAGGCACAAGAACGTGTTGCACATAGACACTAGTAGTATGAAAATTTTCCAAGACCGCCAACACCAAATCGCCAACGATATCCCAGTACCTTTGGAGAAAAACCCATACAGAAGCCATCCTGCCCCGATGCCTTCTCCGCAGCGCACCTCCGCACAACCTTCCAAAAAATTATCAACTTATTTATTTAGGTTCTCAATAGTAAATTTCAGAAAGAAAAATCTGAAATCGGCCAACGGGCCAAAACACAATCTAGTTAAACTGTAAACTGAAACTTGTTATTAGAAGAAGTGTAAAAAGTAATTTCATTCATTTTTTCATTTAAGTGATATAAAATTATATGCTTTCCCAATGTCTGTTATTTATACGAAAAGATCTTAAAATAAGTCAAAATTAATTAGAATAGCAAAATTTCCACATCAGCGTTTCCTTAACTTTGGTGAATCCACCTCAGTCTTTCAGAACATAGTTGTTTTCGTCGTTTAAGACGTTATGTCTTTCTACCCAGCAAAAGAAATACTGATTTTTATATGTCAAAAGAGATGATTCTTTCATTGATAGAGCAAGGTAAGACATTAAATACAACGGTTCCAAATGAGAGGTGTTTCCTAAGTTAGAAAATAAGGGAAAAGTGGGTAACTTGATTAATTAGACTGCTTTGCGGCCTTGAAAACTCCATGACCATGATCGGCTCTAGACATAAACCAAAGATAAACTTAGTCGAGTCTACCCCCGACACTACGATAATTAAAGAAAGCTAAGAGTAGCTAAAACGAAATCAGTCTGACTCTAAACAAACTCTATCACATGACCATACTCTAAGGGGGTACCCGACCTTCTTTGCTCCGAAGTAGCTTTGATCGGACTTCTACAAACATTTTCCCTATGCAGTGGGTGAGTTGCCTCAAGCCAACTCGCCTGTAGTCTTTGGCGGATACAAGGGGGCCTTCCTTGGGTCCTGGCCTAGTGTACTTCCAGCTTTTGAAGTTCAATATTATATAAGTTTCCTTATATTTTTTCGGTTAGTTGGAATTTTTTCTACATGCGGCCTAGAGTATTTGGACTTTCTATACAATTTGGCACAGTGCATTGAATCATCCTCGATACACCACTACCTGTAGTTCGAAACTTGGTGGAAAGCTATCTTTCCTAGGGGATTTCCCTGGTCTATGTTGATATTCCTCAACATCCAGCAACTCTGCCTCATCTCGTACGCCTTCATTCCCGCGCTTGCGAGCTCCACAAGCATCCATCATAGTAACATCTTCCCCAAAGCGTCTTTGACCCATAGCCTAGTAAGTCTTTAGCTTCCCCTATTTGTCTTTGGCCGTAGCTTCCAAACCCGCGCGCAAGGTGTAGTGAGGATTGATCTATAGCTGTCCCTATTTTTCTTGTCATCCTCGGTTGTAGGTCCCCGGAGCCATCTACCCGCAAGAAGTTCCTGTTCCGGCTGGTTTTTAACCCAAAGATTATTGTGGGTAGTAGATCACAATATTTATCATCATGCCCATGAATCCCCCAAATATAGCAGAACATTTGGAGTCGTTCGTGCCAATATTTGCATACAACACTAATTTCTCCATGGAGCCCAAATTTTTTCTCACGACGATGGGGTTTTCGTGTATCTAGTTGAACTTGGATGCGGAGAAACGCGTTTTCCTTCTATTTCTTGTGATTAGCCGGATCATAATCACAAAATTCTCCGGCCAACCTTCCCAGGAATTCACCCACAGCTTTCGAGAAACACCCAACTGGTAAATCATAAAAAATATAATGTAGTTCTATTATGATTTAGCACATATTTTATTTAAAAAAGAAGAGATAATTGATTTTTTAGTTGATCATAGTACATTGCTGTGAAACCCCATCCTACGAATCCCGGTCAAACCACTGGTTCAACCGGAGAGTCCTACTCTAGTTTCAACCTGAATCATGACTCGACACTAAACCACTAATCAAAGCACTAAACAAGCATCAAAAGCTGGAACTGACAACATTAAGTAGCCATTTAAAGATCTGACATATAGGGATCCCGAATCCCAAAACTCAACACAACAAAAGGAGCTACAACTCCAGTTCTGAAAATACATAAAAATACGATATCTACCAATATCAAAACTACGACCAGTTCTCTCCCCACCATCAGCTCCAGTACATGTGGCTGAACACACACAGATACACCAATAAAACAAATATATAACGGGGTGAGTTATAAGCACTAGGTAGCTAACTAGTGTTGCGTACAACTGGAACTGAACTAAGATTTTACGGCGCCTGTACTAAGACTTTACTAAGCCTGTATTGAGACTTCACTAAGGATAGATTAAGAAGTCTATCTAAACATTAAACTCATAATGTGACTATGTGGTCTTGTAAATATCATCCTAACGTCAGCCACCCCTAGCTATGAGTGGACAACCTCATGATAGATCAGACCATGAAACCACAATGAAATGCCATCAGAGCAACAATGAAGGTTAACTCATCATGTCCTGTCAAAACCTTAAAGGATCCTAGGGTATTGCGCAATCCATGGGTGGATGACCAAAGCATAACAGGAGCTAATCTAGCTAAACCTAATCCTGTCCTACACGAATTGTGAATCATACTCACAATTCAATCGCCAAGAGCTTATACACAAAATAACTATATGTACGGTAGATCACACGCTACTGTACATTGTGAGAACCCTGCTCCGAAATACAACGTGTGTACAGTAGATCACACGTTACTATACAGTCTTGATAACAATCATTATGTGCCTAGACCCGTTTACTTAGGTCGTTTTGGTCTATTTGATGTGTTTCTTTGTAGTATTTGTTATCCACAGGTACTCTAGAGATAGAGGGTCTGATTACGAGTCTCTGGATACGAAATAGAGCGCGATTGGAACTCAAACGAAAGAAATGATGAAGAAAAGAGACTGCACGCCGTGCAGCCCTAAAAATCAAAATAGGCTCGTCGCCAAAATAGGAGAACAACATGCAACCCAGCTCGTCGTTCCTTCATTTATGCTACATGATATTTTGAAGACAAGGGGGTGCATGACGTGCACATCCTACAATCATCAGTTTCCCTATAAAAGGCTGATTTTGAGGAATGACAATCAGACTTCCCCAGAACGAATTCCTTTAAAAACACTATTCTCCATCCTTAGAAGTCCTATTGAAGATGAAAAGGAATCCCCATCGAAGATTGAAGCTAGGATTGAAGCTAGAAGATTAAAAGCGATGATTGGAGCAAGATCGATTCATCTTCTCCTCATCAAGATGATGGTTAGGTCAAATTCTGATTTGTCTTCTGCTGGAATCATGAGTAACTAATTCTTTAGAGTTTCTTGGTTGAGATGTAGGATTTGAGCTATGATACTCTCCCTAAAAGTGTAGGTTTGACGATTGTCGAATAGTTGGATTCAAATGAATGATAACTTTAATTGTTGGGTTTTCACCCTAGTTCTTGTTACGACTTGAATTAGGTCAAATCTATGAAATCCTTTATTTGATAGATTCTGGAATTCTTATGATTAAAAATCTAAGATAGATGAAAGCTATCTGTGGGGTAAGCCAATAGCTCGATTCTACCTTTCGTGTTTCTTTTAGTTTCAAAGGTTGTTCATCTTGTAATTGGCGGGTGCTCTAATTTGCACCTAATGGACCAAGTTGGGTGTAGTTATCAGTAGCATAGGTATTGATGGACCAAGTTAATACTTATTCTGATTACTCATGATTTCCTTTAATTCCGAAACAGCACCTTATCACTTTGTAGAACTTCTCGGTGTTCATTACCGGTTAGCCTAGTTGAGGTTATTCTAACCTTGATGGGGAAACTAGTAGTGATAATCCGCATGCATGATCGTGACGCGGAATCATACGAGGGATAAAAGGATTCATATTATGTAGTCCAAGTCCAATGTTTGTTCGATCCGACTGCCATTAGGAAGTTGAGATTGATGAATCATCTCATCCAAGGGATTGTTTTCTCTCCCCTTGGTCAAACCTTAATTGTCTGTTTTAATTGAATTAATAGGATTATTAGAAACCCTTTTCAATCTGTTTCGTCTAGACCGTGTTGATGAGTTTGAGTAGAAGCATAACGAGAGGAATCATTGGACACATAAGACACTTGTGTTGTCGAGATAACTTCGCTGTTATTTTGGCGATCAAGGATCGCAAGCGACACAAGGAGGAGAAGCAACTCATCAACGAGGATCGCAAGCGACACGTGGAGGAGAAGCAACTATGTGGTGTATGTTTCTAAATGTTTTATGATGATATAAAAGCACGTATGCTAGTTGAAGTTGAAAAGAAAGTGTCGAATTGTATATGTTTATCTCATTGGGAAAAACGACGCCAATTTTTATATTAAAAAGACATAAATGCTATTTTATTTAATAGATAGAACTGAAAACAACAATTTAAAATATCAACCTATATGTCAGGGGCGGAAAGCAAGGCAGCTCACCCCAGTTTCGGTACAAAGCATTGAAATAAAATATATATTTACAATTTCTTCGAGTTCAACTCATGGTAATTTTGAGTTCGGCTCAGTGATTGGTCATGTCAGAACTAGAAAGAGATGTGTCTTCACTCTCTTATTCCTAGTCATCGACTACTAAATTATATATATATATTGATGATTTCGTAATTCGGCTAATAGTATTTGATTCATGCTCCTCTACTTGTTTGTTTAGACTATATAATCTATCAAATTTAAACTTATAACCAACCTATTAGTAAATAATAATCATATATTTAGTTCAAACAATCTAAATACAAAAAAATGCCAGTGCCCACATTTACTCTTTAAAAACAGATTGTTTGAACTAAAATCAACACAACGAATTTTTGTTTCTTATATATTTTGAACTTAGTATTAGCTAGGTTTAAAGAATGTATTCGTCTAATGGTTACTCGATACACAAATTTTCGATTTAAATTCAGCTCAATACATATTTCAATTCTAAACCCGCCATTATAACAAAATAATATTTAAATGTAAACTAATGATTAATCTATTATTATTATTAAATAAGATGAAATATCGAAAAAGGTGGTTGATCGAACATATTTATTTGTTTGAAAGGAATAGTAATTATTATGTGAGACGGGTGTAGTAAACTACTTAAAAGAGTGTTCAGCAGTTTAAACCGTACGATGTGCAGAATCCTTAGTAAGATGTGACACCAATGTTTATTTCAACTTAGATCTAAGTTGAAAATATGCTTTATTCCAAACTTGTTTTCCAAAACCAGAGTGTACATACAATAACGTTGAACACATTATCAACTCTCTTTGAATGAAGAGCAAAGTAACCAGCTTCAGTCCACAACAAATTAGAGGCCAAGCTAAAGGACGAAAATGAAGCTATCTTAAGTTTAGTAATATATGATTGGTTGAACATATACAAATGTGGAGAAATTAAATGTTTTCTCGGTACAGTAAAGCTGTGGAGGCTAATTACGTGATTGTAACAACAAGCAGCTTAGGTTTGGGATTATCCTTGTTGTTGATGCTGCTGTTGTTCCCTCACTCTTGTAGTTGTTCCTCTTCTTCTCCTACGCTGCTGGGCAATATTAGTAGATCATTATCATCATCAAACATCTTCAATGTCCTCGACTATGGAGCTGTGGGAGATGGAAAAACCGACGATTCCCAGGTATCCACATACACAATCAACTTTTGTTGGGTCGGCCTCGTATATGTCTTTGTCAAATAAGTGATAGTCGGGTGGTTGTAGCACCTAATTTTATTTTCAGATATCTCAGGTTTGAAACTTGGAATGCGCAATCATTCCGGCGAGCCGACGACACCACCAAATCACTTGGTTGAAGGCCGAATGTCTCGAAATTTACCTAACGACAGCATGACTAAATGTGTTATCCGTAGAAATGGTCTTCTATATCAAAAACATATTTTACACGTCTCCCATGTGATTTTTGTTTTGTTTTGTTTTTCATAATAAGGCGTTCCTGAAAGCATGGAAGGATGTTTGTGCAGCAGAGGTTGTAGGAAGAGGAATTGGAATTCCAACAGTGGTGATACCAAGTAGGAGTAAGGAGGATGCTGAATTCCTAGTGAACCCAGTTGTGTTCCGTGGTCCATGTAACTCCCATCACCTTCATTTTCAGGTGAATCATATCACCAAACTCTAATATATTTTTTAGGATTAAGATGATTATACGAGTTCCATTCAGGAGTAAGAGATATTGTTTTTTGGATTCCATCCAGGGACAATTTGGACTTTTTCGATTTTCATATAAAGTTAAGGGTAAAAAATTAATTAGGGGCAATATGATCATGTTGTTTTAAATATTTTTGTTGGACTATAACCCATCCGTCTTTGATTTCCGGATTACCATCTACGGTCACCAAAAAGGGTTCCTATCTCTGTGACGAAAATTTATGCACCGACGTGTTTACTGTTGTCCGCTCTACGTTTCTAGAAAAAAAATAATTTTTTAAAAATATTTTCCGATGGCAGGTTATATAACTTTGTACGAAGAGTTATACAGATCATACAAATGTGTACGTATTTGTACAAACCAGTTCATAAGTATATACACATTTGTATGACTTTTGTACAAAGTATAATAATTTTACCCTCAAGTTTTCAACAATTACCTCTAAAGCACAACTAAAATTTATACAGACTTTCTAAATATGATTTGGAAACCATTTCTCTAATTCCAAATTTGAACTTGCTTCTTCTGTCGTATCGACCAATTAACAGCGTACTGATTAAAAATAGAATCTTGATTGCAAAATGTAAAGGTGGGAGCAAAGATAGTGGCCCCAAACGAGACAGAAGCGTGGGGGAATAACAGGGAGGCGTGGATTGGATTCGTGAACGTCGACGGCTTAAGTTTGAACGGCGGAGGTTCCTTTGATGGTCGGGGTCTCATTTGGTGGAGTTTATGCAATGTATTATTATTTTCCCAATTTCATGAATCTTATATATTACTAATTACTAATTACTAATTAGTACGATTCATTCTATATATATGTTAACAATTTCATTTCCTCTTTAACTTGCAATGCAGATCCAACGCAACTGCACTCGACCAACTGTAAGGCTCCCTGTATTCCACTCACTTCACTTACTCTGTCTTTTCTTCTTCTATTTTTTCCAATTCCACCCGTATATGTAATTCTTTACGGTTCGTTTGGGTAAGTATTGAGTAAATTAAAATCTCTGATGAACCAGGTAGACTAGAGCATGTCATTAAAAAAATAATTAGTTTGGTTTGGTGATTTAAAAAGATTTTAATTTGAGTGATTTGTAGAAGCAAGTGTCCATAGGTATAAAAGAAGGAAGTAGTGAGATTGATTATAATTTTCAAAATGAGACAAATGATATATTGTAATTTTCAAAATTAAACTGATTGATTGTAATTTTTTATAGTTGAAAAAGAATTTATTTTTGTGTCAAAATTACATGGACCAATTTCAATTTCCAAAATCTCTTTTCAATATTTTCTAGTCCAAACGTCTGTCGTATTTTAAATCAATTTTCCAAGTTAAAAATTTGAATCTTAAATCACCAATAATCACTTAATTATCCTATACAAACTACCCCTACATTAATGAGAGATCAAAGTTTGAAGTTAGTCTGGGGTGAAGTTGTTAATTATTTGTGCAGGCGTTGTTCTTCAACAACTGTAATCGGCTAAGAGTGAGCAAACTGAGCCACCTAAACAGTCCGAGGAACCACATCGGCGTAGCTTCCTCCTCCAACGTAAAAATCTCCAACCTAAACATCTCCGCCCCGGAAGACTCCCCCAACACCGACGGAATCGACATATCCGGTTCCAGCAACGTCTACGTTGAAGACACCTTCATCGGTACCGGGGATGACTGCATCGCCATCAACGGCTTCTCTTCCTACATAACCATCATCGGGGTGGTGTGTGGGCCAGGCCACGGCATTAGCGTCGGAAGCCTGGGAGAGGACGGAGCATACCAGACCGTGTCCGATGTTCTTGTCAAAGACTGCGTCTTTAACCGCACCCTTAATGGTGCCCGCATCAAAACATGGAGGGGCGGGAGTGGGTACGTGAAGAAGATCAAGTTCGAGAGGATAACCCTGATAGATTCAGGAAACCCCATCATTATAAACCAAGATTACGTCAATAACAGCAGCTTCGGGCCCGCGCCGGGGTCCAACATCCAAATTAGCCAGGTCTCGTACGACGGGGTGTTGGGAACATCGAGCGAAGGGAGGTCCATTTACTTCAACTGCGAACAAGGATCGTCCGGGATGGGGTGCACTGACATATTTGTAAACAACGTCCACATCAGCGCCGGAACGCCGAACGTGGAGCGGCCGTATGCTGTCTGCATTAATGCTCACGGTAATTACAACTCTTCGTTTCCGAATGTGCTCTGCCTCTCATCCTTGTAATTATTATTATTTGTACTTCTGTTAAATCCTCATTCTTTTGTATTGATTAGTGTTTATTGTCTGTTGTTGTTGTAGTTGTTGATGTTGCTGTATGAATTAATGCTTTTACTTGTATGATTTGTTAGTCATATATTCTAGTTCCCACCATGTACCTTGTTCTGTACATCTAATGATTTGATCGATCGGTTGTATAGATTTACGGTTCGACGTAGGTAATATAATATAAGATGAGTAAAACTTGATTAATAAATGGGCACAATCCTGTTTAACTAAATGGTCATATTGTATAGCCTTTGAAAATTATTAATTAGGTTTTAGTAGTCACGTTGCCTTGTTAATTGACATATAATGAATGTTTGTTCACCCATCAAAACAATATAGAAAATTAGAAATACTATATATTTTGCAAGGTCGAGTCTAATTCGATCATTTTGATACAATTTTTCGGTTTATCCAAAACATTGTTTGACCAGGCGAGTCGGGCTAAACTCAATTGTATTTTTTTTTACTACTAATGACTAAAATGCATCATTGAGGTAGATTATGTCTACTTAAAATATATTGCAAATATACATCAAAATAATTTTTTTATAAAATATTGAAACCCCTTATTAATTATGATTTTGATGCAAGATAGTAACATTGTAATGGTACTTTGATGGTTCTTATATATTGTTTTGTTTGGGTTTGGGTCGGGTCGGACTAACACAAAAAGTCTGAAAACTCAAATATTTGTATTGTATCGACTCGAACTCAACCCCATCTAAATTAGTTTGAACTCTTGGGTTATCCAAAACTCAGCTAACCAGGTCGGGCTAAAAACCCAATTAACCTCCTTCTCACCACTAAGCCTATCTCGTCATTTTAATGTTGACCATTATATCTTACAAAATGTACTAATAGAGAAAATTAATGAAATAATAAAATTGAAAATGAACTAAATTGGTTAGAGAAGTAAATTATTAGTATTGATAACTAACTAAGAACCTTAAAAGCTAATCATAAAAAAACTCCTTAATTAATAGTGAAGTGTTATAAAAGAAGAATAAAGAAGAAAACAAGAATATGGGAGGAGAAGTACTTTTTTATTGAGGTGTGCGGAATGCTATAAATGAGAGCTCTATTTATAGGCTCATGGAATCATAACCTACACTCTCTAATATTATTACACATAAAAGAGTGGAATGAAATACATTAAATCATACACATAAAGGAGGGGAATAAATACATTAACCACAGAATGAGGGGTTACACAATTGGGCATTCACTACAATTATCTTCATAACACCCCCCCTTGAATATCCATTGATTAACGGTATACATCATTTTTTGAATACGCGTTTGATACTGCCTCGTTAAAAATCTTACCAGGAAAACCCAGTGGGAAAAACCATGGTTAAGGGGAAAAGAGTGCAGTGCGTATCGACTCCCCCTAATGATGATATCAATTGAAGTCCCTCACCGAACTCCAATTTTCCGAACTAGTCTCTCAAATGTTGATGTCGGAAGAGCCTTAGTAAATAAATCAGCCAAGTTATCACTTGAACGCACTTGTTTGACAGTGATGTCACCATTCTTTTGAAGGTCATGAGAGAAGAAGAATTTAGGAGAGATCTGTTTTGTTCTATCTCCTTTGATGTTTCCCTCTTTCAATTGTACGATGAATGCAGCATTATCTTCATGCAAGGGTCTTTGGGAAATTCTTTGTATCACCATATGTGAATAAATACCCAGTTTGTGATCGGCCAGTATGAGAGTGAGATAGGTATCCAGCATCTGCATATCCTACTAAATATGCTTTTGATTCATTCGAGAAGAATAATCTCATATCTTATGTTCCTTGCAGATAGCGAAGTATATGTTTGACACCATTCCAATGTCTTCGTGTGGGAGAAGAACTATATCTTGCTAATAAATTAACGGCAAATGATATGTCGGGTCTTGTATGACGTGCAAGATACATTAGTGCACCGATTGCACTAAGATAAGGTACTTCGGGACCAAGTAGTTTTTCATCACTTTCCTGAGTTCTGAAGGGATCTTTTTTCACTTCGAGTGATCTGACAACCATCGGGGTACCCAATGGATGTGATTTATCCATGTAAAATCATTTCAACACTTTAGTAGTGTATCCTTCTTGATGCACAAGAATATCGTTGGATAGGTGCTCAACCTGCAAACCAAGACAATATTTTGTCCGTCCCAAATCTTTCATCTCAAATTCCTTTTTCAAGCAGGTGATTGCTTTTGTAAGCTCATTGGGAGTCCCAATGATATTTATGTCATCAACATAAACCGAAATGATGACGAACTCGATTCCTAATCTTTTTAGGAAAACACATGGACATATCGGATGATTTGCATATCCTTCTTGGATCAAATATTCACTAAGGCGCTTATACAACATTCTGCCAGATTATTTCAATCCATATAAGGATTTATTCAATTTGATCGAATAACGTTCTTGAGAACTTGATTTGTAAGCTTACGGCAGATGAAATCCTTCAGGAAGTTTCATATAGATGTCGTTATCAAGGGATCCTTATAAATAGGCAGTTACGACATCCATGAGACACAAATCTAATCCTTCTCGAATTGCCAGACTGATCAAATAGCAAAAAGTAGTTGCATCCACTACAGGAGAATATGTCTCCTCATAATCAATATCGGGTCTTTGAGAAAATCTTTGGGCAACAAGGCGTGCCTTGTACCTCGTAATTTCACCATTTTCATTACGCTTTCTTACAAAAACCCATTTGTACCCGACGGGGTTGACACCATCAGGAGTAAGGACCATAGGTCCAAAAACTTTTCGTTTTTCAAGAGAGTGTAATTCTACATTAACTGCGTCATTCCATTTTTGCCAATCCTTCCATTTTTTGCATGCATTCATGGATTTTGGTTCATGATCCTCATTTTCATAAATAACATTCAGCGCTGAATTATAAGCAAAAACTTCATCGACGTTAACTGTATTGCGGTTCCATTGTTTACCATCCAAGACATAGTTGATTGAGATCTCATTATTTTTAATATGTTCAGGTACCTGATGCTTTTCTTGCGCTGATATATCAGTGATGTTTGGTGGCTTATCCTCGAATGGACCATCTTGATTTACAGCTCCTTTTCTTTTTCGAGGATTTTTATCTTTGGAACCGATAGGTCTACCACGCTTCAAACGTGCTTTAGACTCATTTGTATTTTCTTGATGTCCAATAGGGACATCTACTCTTGATGGAGCATTCATTGCTGGAACATGAGATTTGGTTACTCGATGTGGGTCTGTAAAAGCGTCTGGCAGTTGATTCGCTAAACTTTGTAAATGAATTATCTTTTGAATTTCTAGTTCACATTGTCTAGTACGAGGATCATAATGAGATAATGCTAATTCATTCCAACTGATCTCTTTGTCCAGCTTGTTATTTTCTCACCCTAATCTTGGGAAAACTGATTCATCAAAGTGACAATCATCAAAAAGAGCTGTGAATAGATCTCCTGTCATTGGTTCTAAATATTTTATAATCGAGGGAGACTCATACCCAACATAAATTCCCAACCTCCTTTGAGGTCCCATCTTAGTACGTTGTGGTGGTTTAATAGGGATGTAAACAGCACATCCAAATATTCTTAGATGGGATATATTCGGCTCCTGACCAAAAACCATTTGTAAGGGGGAATACTCGTGATAACTTGTTGGCCTGATGCAAATTAATGATGTTGCATGTAAAACAGCATGCCCCCAACATGAAGTGGGAAGCTTTGCGTTCATTAACAATGGTCTTACTATTAACTGTAAGCGTTTGATTAGAGATTTTGCTAAACCATTTTGTGTATGAACATGTGCTACAAGATGTTCAACATCAATTCTGACAGACATGCAATAATCATTAAAATGTTGCGAAGTAAATTCACAAGCATTATCAAGGCGTATTGTTTTTATCGGATTATCCGAAAACTGTGCTCGTAATCTGATCAATTGAGTAAGTAATCGCGCAAATGCAAAATTACGAGTGGATAATAACGATACATGTGACCACTTAGTTGATGCATCAATTAAAACCATAAAGTATCTAAATGGTCCGCATGATGGATGAATTGGTCCGCAAATATTGGCTTGGATGCGTTCCAAAAATGTGAGCGATTCATTTCTCACTTTTGTCGATGATGGTCGGATAATCAATTTTCCTTGAGAACATGCAATACAAGCCAAATCATTCGATTGGGGAATTCGATTACTCATCAACGAGTGTCCAAGGGAACTCTCAAGTATTTTACGCATCATAATTGTTCCTAGATGGCCTAACCGGTTATGCCAAACTACAAATCTATCACGATCCATAAACTTGGGAGTTTATAATGGAATGTGATTCAATTGTACTAATAAACGTGTACTACAAACCGGAAGAACGTGAAGTAGAGCACGGTTGGAGCTCGAACGGAAGATCGAGAAATGAAATGGAGGAGGAGAGGGGCTGCACGATGTGCACCCCTAGGATACTTCAAAATCTCGGTCGTAAAACATGGGAACGACGTGCACACCTGCACACCGTTCAACCCATTCAACTACGCAAAATTTTGGAAAAAAGGAGGTGCACGGGGTGCACCCTCCAGTTTCAATAGCTTCCTATATAAGGGCAGATTTTGACGAAAGAGAGCAATCATGCCCAAACTCGTTTTCGCCAATTTTTCACGACTTCCCTCTATTAAAACCAGCAATAATCCATCCCTATAAGCTCAATTGAAGATCCAAAGGAGTCGCCATCAAAGATAGAAGCTAGGATTGATGCTAGAAGATTAAAAGTGACGATTGGAGGAAGAACAAGCCATTATCTCATCAATAAGATGGTGGTTAGAGTTTCTTTTGATTTTTCTTCTTCTAGGGTTATGAGTAGGTAAATTCTTTAGAGTTTCTTGGTTGAGATATAGGATTTGAGCCATGATACCTATCTTGAATGTTTAAGAACGATGATTGTGGATGATTGGATTGTAATGAAAGATTGCCTCTTTTGTTTGGTTTTCAACCTAATTCTTGTTGCGGCTAAAATTAGGTCAAATTTATGAAATCCTTCATTCATGATAGACTTAGGAATTCTTAAGATTAACAATCGAGGATAGAATTAAGTTATCGGTGGGGTAAGCCAATAACCTAATTCTACCTTTTGAGTTTCTTCCAGTTTTAAACGTTATTCATCTTGTAATTGGCGGGCGCTCTGGTTTGCACCCAATGGACCAAGTTGGGTGTAGTTATCAGTAGCTTAGGCATTGATGGACCAAGTTAACGCTATTTCAAATTACTCGTGATTTCTTTTAATTCTGGTAAAACACCTTATCAGTTTGTAGAACATCTCGATGTTCATTACCGGCTAGCCTGGTTAAGGTTAATTCTACCTTAGTTGGGAAGCTAGTAATCGTAATCCGCGTGCATGATCGTGTCGCAGATTTATACGAGTGATAGGAGGATTCATTTTATTTAATCCAAGTCCAACAATTTTTCGTTTCGAATGCGTTTAGGAAGTTGAGCTTGACGACTTATCTCTTCCAAGAACTTGTCTTCTCCATTTGAATCAACCCTTGAACTGTTAGTTTAATTTAATCATTAGAGTAGTTAAAAATCCAAAACCAATTATTTCAGTCTAAACCGTGGTGACCAGTTTGAGTAGAGGCATAATGAGAGGAACCTTCGGACACAAGTGACACATGAGTTGTTGGAATAACTTCACAGTTATTTCGGCGATCAAGTTTTTGGCGCCGTTGCTGGGGACTTCTCTCGTTCCTTCGAAAGGACTTAGTCGGCGCCGATTTAGACATTCGACTCCATGCATAGTTTTATTTTCTTTTTCTTTCTCCCGCTTGATTTACTTGGGTTGTTAGTGTTTGAGTTCATATGCAGGGTTATAGTTGGAACGGCGAGTGGCAAGGACCTTATGGTGCAAATAATGAGGATGAAGGTTGGAGCTTACATCCTAACCAATACCAACATTATGAGCATCAAGATCCACCAAACTACTACCAACCTAGCTATGGAGGAGAGCAGCAACAATGGAGTAACTTTGGGCAAGGAATAATGCCAAGTTGGGGTGAACACCAATCTCCCACAACTTTCTACCCAAACTCACCGTAAACTTAGTGTCACCAAGACTCACCTTCAACCTACTTCCACCAAGACTACAACCAAGATCATCCACCTTTCGAAGATAAATTCTCAAGACTCAATTATTTGTTGGATATTATGTTACTTGGACTTAAAGTAACATTATTGGATGTTACTTGGACTTAAAGTAACATGGTTCAATCTTACTTGGATCAAAACTAACATTGCGAGATTTAGTAACTTTAGTTGCTTAAACTCGGTTTTGGTTGTTTATAACATTATGTTGTAATGTTGTGGGTTTGAGTACTTGATAAGTAGGTTAATGAAGCTTGAATAAGTATGGAGGAGGAACTTGATTACTTGGTACGAGATCAACAAAGCTAGAAGTAAATCAAAGTTAGCTCAAAGCAACTAGAAACATCTCACGGTAGCTAGAGTTAGCTCATGACGGCTTAACGCACCTAAGTGTAGCTCAAAGCGATGTGATAGTAGCTTTATGATTATTCATTTAAGCTATGAGTAGCTCATGGAGACTTAAGGATTGTTATTAAAAATCATTAATTAGCTCTAATTAGGTTTGAGAAGCTTATGATTAGGTCCGAGTAGTAGCAATACTTACCTTGTGGTGGTGATGGCTCTACCTCAGCTAATCATGGCTTAAGTCATAATTTTCCTAGATAACTCTAGTTAAAATTAGCTCAAAACACTTTGAGCTAAGTTGGAAATGAGTTAGGAGAGTGTAACTAAAGAGTACCAATCTCAAGTTGAGCTCAGAAGGTAGTGACACTGTTTCAGGAGCACAAGTGAGCTAGTGAGAAGTGTAGGTGGAAGCTGGTCTTCCCACCTGATGTGGCGAAATTTCCACTCCTATTTGAGTGGATAAGGATGGTTATATCCCTATGGGTCGTCACCCTCCTTTTCCCTCCAAAAGGGTTAGTTATCTTTTGATTTGAACCAAAAAACACCATCCAAAAATGGCCAAACAACACCTTTTCCCTCCCGTTTTGTTTGGATGGACACACCTCTTCATCAAGGGGTGAATATGGACGACCACCCTAGTATAAATAGGGGTGGAGTGGGTTGGAGAAAGGGGACACGAATGCTATATGCATTCTCCATACACCACACAAAGCATTCAACACATGAAGGCACGTTGGTCATAAAAGTGGTGGAGTAATCTTTCTCAAAAGGTTCTCAGGGTTTTACTCTTATCTCTTGAGCCTAAGAATAAGAGTGGTGATGGTCTTATCCTTGGGTGATATTTCGTGTCACCCAAGGCTTATAAGGGTCGAAATACTCTTTTCAGAAAGTGGTATCCATGATTCTGTCACGATCCAAGATCCCCCTAAGTTCTCTCAAACATTGTTGTGCACGAAGTTCTCAACTTGGGTATTCTAAAGAAATGATTCCTAAGGTTGTAGGGATTTAAGTAGTCCTTAGGACTCCCCTACTTCCTGGGAACCAAAACGATTTTGTGTTCTGTCAACAAGGTTTCGTTTCTAAGAAAGCAACCATCTTTCCGATACCCATTGTTGAGTGAAATCTCCAACATTATTCATATCAATCCTCTCCTTCCATGAACGAGAAACTCCTTATGCTACTTGAGGTGAGTCACCGCCAACTAGAGACATCAGAGGAGCAAAGTCATCGTTTGGCACAACTTGCGGAGGAACCTCCTCTCCCACCACAATTGGATGAGGTTGAGATGAATGATCATGATTTGGGCGTGACATTGGAGGAAATGGATGAGGAAGTGGAAGCATGTTCAATCACCAAAGACCAACCAATGATGCATGATGACAAAGTAGAGGGGTTCGAAGAGGAGGACGATTCCTCCTATGAAGACCACCTACTTGAATGGTATTTGGGATTAGAGATGTATGGAGGAGCTTATGGGAAACACGATGAATCAAAAATCTACCGTGAAGACTTCTCAATCCCAAAGGAAAAATACACAGATCATGTTGTTGGGGTAGAAGAGTCTAAAAGGGATGATGATGGAGAGTGGAAGGAAGAAGTACATGTAGATATGAGGCCTTCCAAATTCGACATTGCACATCCCATTGAAAAACGCATCATTTGGCGTTTTCCTTGAATTGTGGTTCCAATGAGACCAAATGAGACCCTTCAAGACTCAATGTTTGGTTTCGAAGTACCTATGTGAGGAAACTCACAAGGAGTACTTCCCACACTGGTCTAGAACGGACTTCTCGATCTTGGGACCACCCTTGGACGACCTCACAAACCACCTGAGTACCACCATTAGCTTGAGGAGCATTATATAGATTCATTGTAACATTCCAGCCCGATCATACCAAAAGTACCAACTAAATTAATGCGGTACAAGGTAATGTACAGATGCAAGAATGGTTTCTACACAGATATTGATATATATCTACACAAATGGATTTACGTGCACTCATCTATCCATGCACTACCATACAAAAAGAAAAAAAAAGAGTGTATATGGCAAGTGCAGGGAGATTACACCCATGCATGCATGGGAGCACCTCCTTAGATGTGTGGCATGTCCAGATGCAAATAATACAAACAAAGAATGTAGGGATAAGTTAAAGTAGTTAGCTTCATTATTTTTAGGCGTATAGCAGTAGTGCATCCCCAATCCCCATTATAAATAGTACGTTATCCATTAATTTGTAAGGCAGAACAGTGGGAGGTAGGAAACTTAAACAGAGGAAATATAGAAGAAGCCAGTGACTTATATCTGGTTCATAATTCAAATCCTTTGAATTACGTACAATCTCAACTCGGATGTTACTACCGGATTTCTCAAGGATGATTTCTGGTGAGGGTCTCCTGCGTATCTGACCGGGTTAGACGTTCCATTATGAGTTTATTATTATTAAGGCTATATGCATGATAGGGTAATGTCCGTTTAATCGTAAGATTTTATATGCTTCTTTATCATCTTTATTACTTAATATGATACATGTTCTGTTACTTTGCTGATATATTTGATTTAATATATGTGTTAATATGAGATGTAGTTATTATTAATTATTGAATAAATTTGGTAATTGATTGCTCACCTAGTTAGGGCCCGTATGCTGGCGATTGTGCTTATTGCACTTCTGTTACACGGTGGGCCTTAGTAAGCGCCACAACTAACTAATGCCGTGGGTTTTGATAACCGCCACACTAACTCTACGTGGGCCATTTTAGTGCCACTAACTCTACGTGGGTCGTCAGCATATGTGAGCCGGGATCCCAAATAAAATATGAATATAAAGTAGATTATAGAATTAGCCTTATGTGTTATATGTTGTATACCTTCTATATGAATATTTGTACCATAGAGTGACTAGGACGTAGATCCTCACTCAGTGATTAGCACTGACCCTTACTTTCCATTTCAGAGCGACAGTAGGTTTTACTGGGTCACGCACTGCAACATGGTATCATCGAGCTCCGGGGTCGGTCATCATGGTGACGACGCCAGGTAGATATCGAAGATTGTGTCTTGATCCTCGTTTTGTATTTAAAGTTTGTTTGAGACTCTTACTTCCATCATGTGCATATGTTATGAGTGGTTGTGTACTAGTACAATGTGAGATATGATTTTGTAAATATAGTGGCCGAGAGGGCAAGTATATGGTTACTCTGGTCCGAGCCCGTGAAGCTCGAGACTTCTGTTCTATATGTATATGTGTCCTGCTGGACTTCTGGTATAGTGTACTATATTGTGAAAAGGCAATAAGTCATATATGACATCTTGAGCAGTTTTTGTTGACGAATTGGTTATTTGAGTACAAATAAGCACAATCCTAGATTATGTTGAAGGAATTAATCGGATGGGTGTAAACATTAAATGATATATACGGTATAAGTAGTGTAGCACCCTATTCTTGCTTCGTTGTTTTATTCTAAAATGAATTTGTTAATAGTAAAGGTGTTACATGGTGGTATCAGAGCCCGGTCGTCTTCTGCATTACAGGTATGCTACTTTCTCTCCTGGGGCGTCGCTAACCTCAAAAGAAGGGAGGTATTCCATAACCGTATTTGCACAAGTGATCGAGTGATTGTGTGTTTTGTGATGCATTGTCAGTTGCACATAGGCATCATGATTTGGAAAGGATTTCTAAAAGTGATTTTGAAATTAAAGAGTCTTTGAAAGAGGATAACTAAAGACCATTCTTCTTGCAGTGTGCACCAGAGTCTTGATCAGGGTGGAGGCATTCATATGAACCCACCTCGAGCAGTGTTAGATTATAAGAGGATGAAAGGTTATGGAGGGAAGGAATTTGATGGGGAAAGCACAGATCCACAAGTAGCTGTTGATTGGATTCGTGACATGAACGCGACGTTTGACCAGCTGGAAGCCACATCGGACGAGCGGCTTCGCTACTGTGTTTTCTTGCTTCGAGGGCATGCTAGGACTTGGTGGGAGGCCACAACAGTGTATGAAGAAGATCCCTTCAGTTTGGGATGGGAGGAGTTCCAAATAAGATTCGATGCAGAATTTATCACTGATCAGTGGAAAGAGGAAAAGGTGATGGAATTCATGTCACTGAAGCAGGGAGATATGACAGTCCAGAAGTATCATATCGAATTTACTCGATTATCCAGATGGCACCCTACCATCCCATCCGAGCGAAAGACAATTCTGAAGAAGCGTTTCCTGGCAGGGTTTCGAACAAATATTCAAAAAGGGATCTCTAGTTCTGACATGGCCAGCTGGAAGGATATTAAACAAGCTGCTCTAAGGGCCGAATATCTAGATAACAAGGAAAAGAAGGAATGGGAAGAAAATAAAGAGGATCTAAAAAGAAAAGCGGTAAGTCAGAATTTGAGCTACTCTGGACAAGGACCGATGGAAAAACGGGGACCAACTAGAATACTTATCAAAGACCTGTTCAGAATGTGTCACGACCGCAAACATCATACACACAAGCTCCAGCAGTGATTTGTCAGCATTGTGGGAGGAGGCATTTTGGGACATGCAGAATATTGACAGGGGGTTGTTTTAGATGCGGGATTAGAGACATCGACTCAATAACTGTCCGTTGGTGGTTAATCAAGCCCAATCTGAGGTATCGGTTCAACAGAGTAACAGAGCTTCATCTGGCGGCGGGTTTAGAGGAAACCGAAGTAATAGCTATCAGGGGAGTATGGGCTTCCAAGGAGGAAGACGTACGGAAGAAAATTCACAACCACTTGGTAGTTGATCTCAGCCCTCTAGTAATCAACAATTGGGAGGACAAGCTCAGGGTAGAGTATATGCCATGACTCGGGAGCAGGCTGAGTGTGCAACAGATGCGGTTACGGGTACGCTCTCTATCCTTGGACGTACCTTATATGCCTTATTTGATACTAGTTCTACACATTCTTTCATTTCCTGCCAATTTGCACTATTACTAAAAGTGGTACCTGAGGAGTTGGGGTATAGTTTTGAGGTTAGAACTCTGGTGGGGAAAACTGTGGAGATAAAATCAGTTATTCGAAACGTTTTCTTAAACGTTGAAGGAGTTCCACTATCAGCAAATTTAATGTTGCTACCATTGGACGAGTTTGATGTAATCATCAGAATAGACTGGTTAACTCAACATGGGGCGATGCTGAATTGTCGAAGGAAGGAAGTTAAGATTAAACTTCCTGGAAAGAGGAAAATGTTATTTAAAGGCATACAGAGAAAGGAGCATGAAAAGTCCCCATTCTTGTTAGCTATTCAAGCTTCCAAGCTTATTCAGAATGGATGTGAAGCATACCTTGCCCATATAACCGTGGAAAGCACTGAGAAAATGGAAGAGGTAGCGGTAGTAAGGGAATTTCTGGATGTATTTCCTGAAGAATTTCCATGACTTCCTCCTGAAAGAGAGGTTGATTTTGATATCGAGTTGGTGCCAGGAACTGCACCCATTTCGATAGCACCATATAGAATGGCACCAGTGGAGTTGGCTGAGCGGAAAAAGCAATTACAGAGCTCTTGGACAAAGGTTTCATAAGACCGAGCATCTCACCTTGGGGAGCACCCGTATTGTTTGTAAAGAAGAAGGATCGATCGATGAGGATGTGCATAGATTATCTCCGTCTGAATCGAGTGACAGTCAAGAATAGGTATCCTTTGCCTAGTATTGATGACCTGTTTAACCAGCTTCAAGGTGCATCAGTATTTTCCAAGATTGATCTCAGATCTGGCTACTATCAATTGAGGGTTTCTGAATCAGCCACTCCTAAAACAGCATTCCGTACTCGTTATGGACACTATGAGTACTTAGTGATGCCATTTGGATTGACTAATGCACCAGCAACATTCATGGGACTCATGAACAAGGTGTTCCATGAATTTCTTGACAAATTTGTGATAGTATTTATTGACGACATCCTGATATACTCAAAAAGTGGAGAGGAGCATGCAGAGCACCGTAGGATGGTATTGAATCTCCTTAGGAAGAAGGAGTTATACGGTAAATTTTCAAAGTGTTCCTTTTGGCTGAAAGAATTTTTATTCCTGGGTCACTTAATATCTGGAAAAGGGTTAGAGGTGGACCCGAGAAAGATTGAAGCTGTGGTTAAGTGGGAGCCACCCCTCAATGTGTCAGAACTACGGAGCTTCCTAGGTATGGCTGGATATTATCGAAGGTTTGTTGAGGGATTCTCTAAAATCGCTATGCCTTTGACAAAGCTCCTAAGAAATGGTACGACTTACAGTTGGGATAAGAAGTGCCAAGACAGTTTTGAGGAGTTAAAGATTAGACTCACAACTGTACCGGTACTCACTTTACCCACTTCTGGGGGTGAATATGTGGTGTATTGTGACGCATCCCATCAAGGATTGGGATGTGTACTAATGCAGGATGGAAAAGTAATTGCTTATGCATCAAGGCAACTACGACCCCATGAGGTTAACTATCCTACTCATGATCTTGAGTTAGCAGTAGTGGTTCATTCTTTGAAAACGTGGTGTCACTACCTGTACGGTGAAACATTTAAGATTATGACAGATCATAAGAGTTTGAAATATCTTATGGATCAGAAGGAACTAAATAACCGGAAGAGGAGGTGGATGGAGTTACTAAAGGATTATGATTGTACCATTGATTACCATCCTGGCAAAGCTAATGTTGTGGCAGATGCATTGAGTAGAAAGGAGCGACTTCCAAAGTTGGTAGATCTTCGAGCCTTAAGAGTGGACTTGGAAATGGATGAGATGAAAACGTTGATGGCTCGTTTGACTATCAGACCTTTACTTCATGATCAAATAAAAGAGAGGCAAAAAGAAGATCCAAAACTTCAGAAGATCATGAATGAGATAAGGAGGGACATGAAAGTGAGTTTGAGATCTCGGACGGCTTGCTCCAAATGTTGAAAACCTGAGGAAGGAGATATTGGATGAGGCACATTCCTTAGTCTATGCTATGCATCCAGGTGTGACTAAAATGTATCACACTATCCGACCCCATTTCTGGTGGCCAGGAATGAAAAGACAGGTAGTTGAATATGTCCTAACTTGTTTGGTATGTCAAAGGACAAAGATGGAACACCAGGCACCCGCGGATAAATTACAGTCGTTACCCGTTCCAGAATGGAAATTTGAGCACATTACTATGGATTTTGTAAGCAGACTTCCACTTACACGGGATGGGAAAGATGCAGTATGGGTGATTGTGGATAGAATGACAAAAGTGGCTCATTTTATTCCAATACGATACAAGCCTAACAATGAGATATTAGCAAGGTTATACGTGGAGCAGATAGTTGGACTTCATGGTGTTCCACTCTCAATTGTGTCGGATCGAGACCCGAGCTTCACCTCACATTTCTGGGGAAGTTTGCATCAGGCTTTGGGGACAAGGTTGAACTTTTCTACGGCATATCATCCACAGATCGATGGACAAACCGAGAGAACTATACTCACGTTGGCAGAGGTCTTTGCGAACCTGTGTAAATGAGTTTGAAAGACCTTGGACAAGGTTGTTACCATTGGTAGAGTTTGCTTATAATAACTCTTACCATAGTAGTCTGGGAATAGCTCCGTATGAGGCATTGTACGGAAGAAAGTGTAGAACTCCGTTGTGTTGGGATGAAGAGGGAGAAAGACAAATAACTGGGCCAGAGTTAGTTCAGGAAACAGCTGATAAGGTGAAAGTGATTCGGGAAAAACTCATAGTGGCTCAGGATCGTCAAAAGCAGTATGCAGATCGTCGAACCCGTGAGATCAGTTATGAGGTGGGGGAAAAGGTTTTTCTTAAGGTATCTCCTTGGAAAGGTCTAATGCGATTTGGGAGAAAAGGAAAGCTATCTCCGAGGTATATTAGACCTTATGACATTATAGGTAAAGTGGGACCAGTTGCTTATGCCCTTGCTTTACCAACTGAACTGGATAGAATCCATAATGTGTTTCATGTGAGTCTGCTTAAAAAGTATCATGTGGATCCATTTCATATTGTCCAACCGGAGGAGGTAGAGTTGGAGGAAGATTTATCGTATCAGGAAGTGCCAGTTCAGATTGTAGATTCGCAAGTTTGATCTTTGCGAAACAAGCAGATCCCTATGTTGAAAGTGGTATGGAGAAATCAGGAGAGTGAATCTACTACATGGGAGACAGAAGCAAGTATGTGGGAGAAGTACCCTGAGCTAGTAGAGACTTACTTATCAGGTTAACTTATTACTAGTTTCTTCATTGATATGTTGTGATCACTTAGCTTAGGTTATATACTTAAAGTTTGGAAGACCATACATGTAACGTGTTACTTGAGAATGAAAGACTAATAACTAGTCATATTCTAAACAACCTAGCCGAGAGATTAGGATCTAGATTTCGAGGACGAAATCTCTTAAGAGGGGAGGAATTGTAACATTCCAGCCCGATCATACCAAAAGTACCAACTAAATTAATGCGGTACAAGGTAATGTACAGATGCAAGAATGGTTTCTACACAGATATTGATATATATCTACACAAATGGATTTACGTGCACTCATCTATCCATGCTCTACCATACAAAAAGAAAAAAAAGAGTGTATGTGGCAAGTGCAGGGAGATTACACCCATGCATGCATGGGAACACCTCCTTAGATGTGTGGCATGTCCAGATGCATATAATACAAACAAAGAATGTAGGGATAAGTTAAAGTAGTTAGCTTCATTATTTTCAGGCGTGTAGCAGTAGTGCATCCCTAATCCCCATTATAAATAGTATGTTATCCATTAATTTTTAAGGCAGAATAGTGGGAGGTAGGAAACTTAAACAGAGGAAATATAGAAGAAGCCAGTGACTTATATCGGTTCATAATTCAAATCCTTTGAATTACGTACGATCTCAACTCGGAAGTTACTACCGGATTTCTCAAGGATTATTTCTGGTGAGGGTCTCCTGCGTATCTGACCGGGTTAGACGTTCCATTATGAGTTTATTATTACTAAGGCTATATACATGATAGGGTAATGTCCGTTTAATCGTAAGATTTTATATGCTTCTTTATCATCTTTATTACTTAATATGATACATGTTCTGTTACTTTGCTGATATATCTGATTTAATATATGTGTTAATATGAGATGTAGCTATTATTAATTATTGAATAAATCTGGTAATTCATTGCTCACCTAGTTAGGGCCCGTATGCTGGCGATTGTAATTATTGCACTTCTGTTACGCGGTGGGCCTTGGTAAGCGCCACAACTAACTAATGTCGTGGGACTTGATAAGCGCCACACTAACTCTACGTGGGCCATTTTAGTGCCACTAACTCTACGTGGGTCGTCAGCATATGTGAGCTGGGATCCCAAATAAAATATGAATATAAATTAGATTATAGAATTAGCATTATGTGTTATATGTTGTATACCTTCTATATGAATATTTGTACCATAGAGTGACTAGGATGTAGATCCTCACTCAGTGATTAGCACTGACCCTTACTTTCCATTTCAGAGCGACATTAGGTTTTACTGGGTCACGCACTGCAACATGGTATCATCGAGCTCCGGAGTCGGTCATTAAAGTTACGACGCCAAGTAGATATCAAAGATTGTGTCTTGATCCTCGTTTTGTATTTAAAGTTTGTTTGAGACTCTTACTTCCATCATGTGCATATGTTATGAGTGGTTGTGTACTAGTACAATGTGAGATATGATTTTGTAAATATAGTGGCCGAGAGGGCAAGTATATGGTTACTCTGGTCCGAGCCTGTGAAGCTCGAGACTTCTGTTCTATATGTATATGTGTCCTGCTGGACTTCTGGTATAGTGTACTATATTGTGAAAAGTCAATAAGTCATATATGAAATCTTGAGCAGTTTTTGTTGACGAATTGGTTATTTGAGTACAAATAAGCACAATCCTAGATTATCATGAAGGAATTAATCGGATGGGTGTAAACATTAAATGATATATACGGTATAAGTAGCGTAGCACCCTATTCTTGCTTCGCTGTTTTATTCTAAAACGAATTTGTTAATAGTAAGGGTGTTACATTCATGTTCACTCACCAACCTACCTCTACCCTCCTCAAGCATACACATTCACAAGGAGGAAGCCACAACAAGGAAAGATTTGGCGCTCAGAACCGCTTTGGCTCCTCCATCTCTCTCTAAGGGTGCTACATGGAATTCAACTCCAATCCTTGAAGAAGCTAATGGAATACAAGCAGGTTCTAAGTTGGGGGAGCATAATCCAGGTATCGTCTAGCTCAAAGACGAAAAAAAGAGCGCTCTTGGGAGGCACCCCTTGTTATCCATTATTAGAATAGAGAATAAAAACCCAAAGATTGTTGGTTTGTGTGTCTTGTGTTATGTCTTTTGTGTCAGTCTTGTGATTGAGTCGAGTTTTGAGTCTGTTGATAGTGTCCTTTATGATCATTGTTGCCAAACGAATGCTAGGGAGCTGTGATTATTCGATGTTTATCAACACGCAAGGTGGGAGTCCCCTCAAACACATCTATAGTTGCTTTAGAAGTGTTGAAGAAGGGCCTATCCAAGATAAGATATAGATTAGTATCTCTGGTATCAACCACCATAAAGTTAACATGGAACACAAAATTTCCAATTCTCACAAAGACATCTTCTAGTATCCCACTGGGAAATTTAAGTGACTTATCCGCTAGTTAAATTCTCATTTTAGTCGGTTTGAGTTTATTTAGGTCTAGTGATCTATAAACAGAATATGGCATCACATTTAGGCTAGCATCTAAGTCGGCTAAGCCTTTCTCAATATCGAGTTCACCAATTCTACAAGGGATATGGAAACTACCCGGATCCTTGAGCTTTGTAAGGATGAATGTGGAGATGATGGTTGAACACTGCTTGTTGAGGGTGACATTGTAGCTTCCGTCAGTTTCCTCTTGTTGGTGAAGATCTCCTTTAAGAACGTGGCGTACATTGACATCTTTGTAATGGCTTCAGTAAAAGGAAGTGTGAGTTGCACTCCCCTAAGCCTTTGCACAAACTGAGCAAAACTCGTGGCATTGACATCCTCATCCAACCGGTTGGATATGGGACCTTAGGCTTATAAGGTGCCAATACCAGTTTTGAGCTAACAATAGCTCCATTGGTCTTTGATGCAACCTCGACCTCCTTTGAAACATTTGGTGCCCCATGATCCACAGGAGGTTGGAGCACTTCTTCTTCATCCTCTTTGGCCTCCTCTTTAATAACATCCTCCCCATCCTTATCATCGGTCTCATCCTCCTTAATTTCTTCATCTTGAGAAATCAACTTGGGAGGTACCACCATAGGAGGCTTGACTACCTTAGGAATGGGGTTTATTTGTTCCCACTCCTAGTAGTGATAGTCTTCAATTCAGCATATTCATCTTTCAGATTTTCCTCCATATTTTTGGCTAGGGTGCCTGGTTGTCGAAGTGGGAGAGCTTTGGTGAGTTACCCATTTGAGTTTCGACTTGTTGATTGAAGTTTGTTGGTTCTGAATGAGCTCGAGGAGAAAAGCATTATCGTCCACTGGAGGTGCCATTGAAGATGATTCTCCACCTTGAGGTGCATCTAGTTGTGGGAATCCGGGAGGAGGTGCTCGAGGGGTTGATAGTTGCCTTGACCCCCTTGGTTGCCTTGGTTGAAACCCCTCTAATTTCCTTATCGGTTTCCTTGATTTCCTTGAGGGTACCCTAGATGTCCTTGGAAGCCTTTATTCTGGCCCGAATTTGATTGCCCTTGAGGAGCGGGTTGTGGTTGGCTCGGTCCCTAAACTTGTGGTCCCGGACCTTATTCGTAGTTCCGATAACCTTGATTGTTCCTTGGATAGTTGTAGTAGCCACCTTGGTTGGGTCGAAAGTTTGGTTGGAACCACCTTGATTGTATCCACCCAGATTGTATCCACCTTGCTGGTTGTATCCCCCTTCAGCATAGTCAACTTGCTCAATGTTCTCTTCTAGAGCAACTTCTTTGGAATAGACTTGATACGTCGAGGCGTCATGTCCCTCATGTCCACTGCACTCACAATACTACACCATCACTACCTTCCTTGGTTGAGGTTTTGGAGGTGGTGCTACCTCCTTACCGGCCATCTTGGGCAATGATATGTTGTTAATTTGATTCAGCAATGCATCAACCTTGGAGTGTAGGAGATGTAGAGATTGGCCGGAGTCGTCCTCGAGAGCTTTCTTTGACTTTTCCGAAGGAGGTGTTGGAGCGAATCTATTTCCACCTATTCTTGTGAGCTCTTTGGCGCAGCTTGATTGATCATTGGCGTGTTCTCATAGTCGAGAGTTCATTCAAAGATATCCTCTAAAGTCCTATCCTCCATGTTATGATAGGGGTACAAATAAAATAAGACCTAGAAACGGTCCCAAGTTTAATGGAAGAGCTCCCCATTCCATTACTGGAAGTTGCTGATTTGAGATCCGATTGCATCTATCTTGTATGGAGGGAAGAACTCCTCGGGGAATGCTTTACCCAACGCGTTTGATGTACAGAACGAGTTGTAGGGCTGAATATCCAGCCAAACCTTTGCCTTCCCTTAGAGGGAGAAAGCTTCATGGGGGCGACGTCTATATGAACCCCATTGAAATTCACGAGCTCCACAATCTCATTAAAATGCGTCAAATGTTGGCTCGAGTACTCATGATCATTCCCCGAATAGGGTCTCTGCTGTACCATTTAGATGTACGGGGGCTTGAACTCAACGTTCTAGTTGTCGATTTCCAGAGGGAGAATGCTTGAGCCAGTGCCCGCAAGTGTGGGTTTAGCATAGACCCCTAGTGTCTGAGGCTGGTCTTCCATTCTGATGTTGTCCTCGGGAAGTTCTTCTTCACTTGAAGAGCTTGAAGGAGTAGAGACTGTTGGAGAAAAACTGGATGATGAGGGAGATGCTGAAGGTGACGAGTGATGTGGTGAAGGCAGAGGTGATGAGTGAAGTGGTGAACGCAGTAGTAGGAAAACCTCAAGGTTGAAGATGGGGTGACCTTCGGGTGGATCTTGGGTAGGAAACAAAACTCGAGGTGGTTGCAGATTATTCGACTGGATTGTCTCATGTACTCAACCTAAAATCTTGCACACCAAAAATAACAAACCAAAGTGGAACCCAAATGAAAAAGAGAGAAAGGGGAAAAACTAAAATGGAGTCGAATGCCTAAACCGGCACCGACTAAGTTCTTTCAAATGAACGAGAATGAGTTTCCTACAACGGTGCCAAAAACTAGATCTTCAACATAACTGTTGAGTTATCTCTACAACAAAAGTGTCGTTTGTGTCCAAAAGTTCCTCTCGTTATGCTTCTAATCAAAATTATCTACATGGTCTAGACTAAATAAATTGAGAATGGTTTCCGATTATACTAATAATTTAATCAACACTGACAATTAAAACTATGAATTAGGTTTGAATAGAAGGAGAAAACAAGTTCTTGGAAGGGATGATTCATCAAGCTCAACTTCCTATTAGTAGTCGGATTGGGCAAAAGTTGGACTAGGATTGAATAATATAATTACTCTTATCACTTGTAAGAATCTGCGGCACGATCATGCACGCGATTACCACTACTAAATTCCCAATCAAGGTTAGAATCATCTCAACTAGGCTAACTAGTAATGGACACCGAGAAGATCTACAAAGTGATAAGGTTCTCTCTTTGAATTAAATGAAATCACAAGAAATTGGAAATAGTGTTAACTTGGTCCATCAAACACCTAAGCTACTGACAACTACACCCAACTTGGTCCATTAGGTGCAAACCAAAGCGCCCGCCAATTACCCAATGAACAACCGTTAAAACAAAAAGAAACACGAAAGGTAGAATCGAGTTATTGGCTTACTCCACGAGTAACTTTCTTCTATCTTAGATTGTTCATCATATAAATTCCAGAGTCGATCAAACAAAGGATTTCATATATTTGACCTAATTCAAGTTGTAACAAGAACGACGTTGAAAACCAATAATCAAAGCAATCTTTCATTCAAATCCAAATATCCAACAATCGTCGACCCTATACTTTTAGGGAGAGTATCATAGCTCAATTCTTCCATCCCAACAAAACTGTAACAATTTAGCTACTCGTATCACAAGAAGATAAAAAATCAGAAAAGACCTAACCACCATCTTGATGAAGAGATAATGAATCGATCTCGTTTCAATCTTCGCTTTTAGCCTTCTAGCTTCATTCCTAGCTTCAATCTTCAATATAAACTCCTTTGGATCTTCAATTAGACTTCTAGGGATGGAAATATGGTGTATTTGCAGAGATAACTCAGGGAAAAATCGTGCGAATTGTTGAACAAGAGTTGTTGAATCTTTCCTTTAACCGCTCTTTTTATATGGAAACTGTTGGAACAGGGAGGTGCACAACGTGCACTCCCTTCTGCTAAGTGGCTAATTAATGTTTTAGAGCTTGCATTCAATGTCCAAAAATACTACAAAGAAACACATCAAATGGACCGAAACGGTCCAAGTGAACGAGTCTGGGCATATAATGCCAAAACGCAAAATCACACAGGATTGAAGTACAAATAAGCTAGTAATCACTCAAAAAGCATGCAGATAGGGTAAGATAATTGCTAACAATCCTAGCATTATTAGATGTTAAATAGATAAGGCTACCTACGAGTGTTATGATAATGTGATGCATCAGGATAGGATCATCATCATCCCAACTTAGCTTAAGATTTGTCTCCATAGGCGTGCCGTATGGTTTGCAATTTGCAAGCTTTGCCGTGTCTAAGACATCATGTACATATTTCTTCTATCCAAGAAACACCCTGCATCAGACCGATGAACCTCAACTCCCACAAAACATGAGAGATTGTCGAGCTCTTTCAATTGAAAATGTGTTTGGACAATATTATCCATGTATAGAAGAAAAAATGTGATTCCTTTCTCTGTAGCCCAAATGAAGAGTGAAGGATCATTACGACTCTGAGTAAACACAGAAGAAAGAAAGGTAGTCTGAAAAGTCTCGAACCAGGCATGAGGATCTTGTTTCAATCCATATAACAACTTCTTCAAACGATAAACTTTATCTACACCCAACTTATAAAAACCTGAAGGACACTCCATATAAAAAACCTCCGTCAATTAACCATGCAAGAAAGCATTCTTTACATCAAGCTATATAGCAGACAAGAGAAATGCGCAGCAAATGCTAAAAGAAACCGAACTATTTGCATCTTGGCTACCGGTGCAAAAGTTTATTCATAATCAATTCCATACTCCAAACGATGCCCCTGAGCAACCATCCAATCCTTGTAACAATTGAGGGTGCCATCTAGATGAAACTTAGTCGTGTAGACTCAATAAGAACCAATCACTATCACATCAGCAGGTCTGTCAACTATATCCCAAGTATCATTAGTGTCCAAAGCATCAGACTCAACATCCATAGTCGCATGTCAAGTCGGATCGACACAGACTTCCTTGTATGTTTTTGGTATAAATACGTCTAAAGAAGCATAGGCAACATAATGAGAGAGGTGACGAGGTTTTTGTACGCATGTTGTACGGATAAGGCGGTGGGATGAGAGGGTGTAGGAGAAGTGTAATTTGAGGCATTTGTGTTTGGTGGCAATAATGGTGAGGACGTTTAGCAGTGAGTGTGTGGAATGGCCGAGCTAAATGATTGGGTTAGTGTAATAGGTGGAGAATTGGAAGATGGATGATAAAGGTAAGGAATGGCTGGTAGAGATGTAGTAAAGGCTGGTATATGTGTCGGTGTAGGTGTAATAAAGGCTGCCGTTGGTGCTAGTGCAGGTGTAGTAAAGGCTGGCGTAGGAAAAGTGGGAGTGTGGACTGACTGGTTGGTTGCCTCGTTGATGTGCTGTATTTTTGACACTTTTCCGGGTTCAAATCTATATTTGTGTGTGTCGAAACGTATTGAAACTCATGATTTTTGGTTCTCTTGACCCCAGGGCCGTGTTATGGTGTTTGGTATGTTTTTGGTACATTTTAGGTTTCATATGACGTTTAGAGATGAACCAAGACATGTCGGGGAGGCCGGAACGACTCAAAATGCTTGACTTGGGAAGAAAGCGTCACTGTTTAGTATTTTGAGCATAACTCATCGCTAGAAAGTCCAATTGATGTAAGGTCAGCAATGTTGGAAAGAGAATTTGATTTTCTACAATCTTTATGTTGACGGCAATGTCAAATTCTGTATATATAAGGAACACAACGTGTTCCTCCTCTGGAATTGCCCGAGAAAGTTACAGGGGCGGAACACGGCCGGGAACACGGCGTGTTCCTTATGGAGCATGGCGTGTCTCACCCCAAACGGGTTTTCAAGTCCTTTTCCGTCTCCAACTTGGCCTAGAAGCGTATAAATACCCCTGAGACCCCTTGTGGACGAGATATACTAAATATACACATATTTTGAGCTCTTGGAGAGAGCTAGAGTTCCATATCATTCATTACATATATTTTCGAGCTCTTAGAGAGACAAAGAGAAATTTTCGGAGACTGAGTGAAGTGAGAGAACATCACCGATTGGCGAAAGAGCAAAGATCGGCGACAGGATTGAGAATTGCCGATGTAACATGTTGTCTTTCTAGGTTGTTCTCCTTTCTTCTTCCCTTCTTACTTCCTGAACCATGAGTAATTAAACTTTTCGTGTTGTTCAGATGAGATGAAGCTTCAGCCAAGCTTTTGTATGGATGCTAGGGTTTTAACCCCTTGATTGGTTATCGAGGTTTTTTAAACTTATGATGCATTCTTCCTAAAACCTAATTTCTGATTCGATTTTTTCTGGCTGTCTTGATTGAATCGTCGACATTTATTTGTGGGTCTGAGAGGATGATAGATTGATAGGTCACTTATGAAGAACCCTAGATTATTTGTTAACTCAAGAGAGGAGCGAATCGTTTAGACTTTTTGGACCGTTTATCATTGTGGTATTTCATCGAGCACTTTTAATGCGTTTTTAGGTGTAGATTAGCTCGAGAGAGGAGTCTATGGTTAAGCAAAATAGATCCTTAGAGGTGCAAGAGTGATCTAAGACTACCATAGGAAATTTCCAAGCCATTATAACCTGAATAATCAAGATAACTTATCGTTCATTCATCAATTGCTAGCATTAGTGGATTCGAATCCGAGCAACCTTCATTCCCTATTTGAATGTCAATCTCTTAAATTTGTTTTCCTTTGATTTGCATTCTTAGTTATTAATTGGTTACTTGAAACAATCTTAAAAACAATTATAAACGTTTACTTGGTCTAGTTAGTTAGTGCTTGAAGGACGTGGGAGAGCGACAGTTTTTTGCTTCTATACAGTGCACAGATAAAAGAGCCAAAAAGTTTGTTGTATTAATATCAACTGGTTATAACTATTTCCTAAACATATCTAACAATCGAGAATGTAAATGACCAAGTCTCGAGTGCCATAATTTCCAAACTTTATTCGAATTCTTATATGCAAAATATGAATATGAAACTATAGGAGCACCACTAGGAACACCCGCTAAACCAGCAGCATGAGTTCCTTTGTCCCAAGTGTCCGGTTGTTCACCCATTCCTGTATTACATATCCATGGGAATGAAAAGATACAGCATAACCATTCTCAGTCAACATTCCAACTGAGATTAAGTTAGGAACCAAAGGAGGAACATGTAGTATGTCTAACAGTTTTAATGAAGAGTGCCTCATAGTACCAATACCTGAAACATCTAACTTATGACCATCATTCCACTAACATATTCTCAAGTGGTTAAAATTTTTGAAATAAAGTAGAATCTCCAGTTATATGATTAAAAAAAGCTGAGTCCAAATGCCATCGACATGAATTACCTAATACACCAAAAGAAGCAAAGGTTGCGTTCAGAGTATTGGCAAGAGCCTCTGAATTGCGGCTTGAACAAGTTGATCCATCTGAGACCCATAGTCTATCAAAGAAGCGGCAGCCGCAGAGAATTGGTTGGAGGATTCCACTACATAACTGGTAATTTAAGTTCCACGAGTGTAGCTAGGAGGAGGCTTATTTCCATGGCAAGATTCTCGGAGATTACACTCCAAGATGATATGACCAGACTTTTACAGTAGTTGTAAAATTTACGTATTTCACAATGATTATCCCGATGTCCTCTAATTCATTGCAAAATCGGTAACAAAAATCAACAGTGGACCGGGCTGGTTGTTGTTCTTGGCTACGCGCATTTTGGGGATCCGAGCGTTAAGCAGCAAAGACTGAATTCCCACAGTGTTGACCATCAAAGCGAAATTGTGTTCAGAGCCGAGTTTGGACCCGAATCAGCTCACTTATGATGGTGCTCATGTCTATCTTCTTCTTTGAAATTTTGTGAATGTGCTACCTCAAATTAAAGATGCAATTGCATAAGAAATTGCGGGCTACAAGTGTGCTTGCACTCCTTTTGCACTTCCAAACTAGCTTCAGCGGAAAGTTGATTCTTGGTGACGAGATCCAATTCAGTCTAGAGTTCACAGGTCTTGAGATAGTAGCTGCAGACATAAAAAATCCCCGGAGATAGATTAGAGAGCTCATATTCCACATCGAAGAGAAACGATGTATTCAAATGTGAATATATATTGGATACATGTTCCCAAATAGAAGTAGTCGATGGAACATTCCAAAGAGTGAGAGCAATGGCTGGTTTTGCCGAGCCAATGATCCACGACACAACACGATCATTGTTGGTCTTTCATGAGCATTGGAAGAGAAGACATATTATGGAAACTAAAAAGAACGAATAATGATGGAATAACAATGAAATAACATCGATAGTTAACATGGTTTCCGACCATGAGGTCGACTAGTGATCGAAGGGGATTTTGAAGTCAAAACAACCAAATGAATCTCAAGAAGTATCAGGGTCATTTTGAACTCGAGGTTCCTTCGTTAGACTTTACTCAGCCTAGGTTGCACGATCTAGTTCCTCAAATACGGAAGATAAACTATCACTACAAAGAAACTACAAACTACGTACACTAACTAGAGATGTTGCTAGATTTTGAGACTAGTCGATGTTAAAATACCATTCACAAATAGAGTTGGACACAATGGAAACCAAATATGACATTGATTCTCCTCTAGGAATTTGAAGGAACCTAAGACAAGGTCTTATAATGGATTACCATTACCAATTCATAAGTGATCAAGTTAATTGGTAGTGAACACATGGTGTTCGACAAAATACCTAGGTTCTTGAAAAGCCTTAATGGCAATACAAATACCATGCAAGGGGTGCTATTCACCATATGACACACCAAACATCCCAATCTCTCAAATTTGTCACTACTTAAGTAATTAATGGAATGCTTTCTAAGTGTTCGATGAAATGTAACTAAGGAAATCCTCACACTAAAGGTTGAATTGGGGAGTGGCCTGGTCCACACACACCTTAATTCAATCTTGGATTAACAAATAACACAATCCTAAGCAAAGTCATGCAAAATAGAGTATTGATATCTGATGACACTCAGTTTGGCGTGTTCATCGTCCTCGTTTAAGCGACATTTCATGCATATTTTTATTATTTTAGGTATAACGTTAGGATGTGTCGTGCATTTCTAACTTCTCTCTCGATTTAGTGTATCATGCCCATTCAGTGTCCATCTAATGTTGTTCCTTAGTTTTTTGGAACGATTTGAGGCACCCAGCGACATCGGGGCATTATTCAAAACTGTATGATGTGCAAGGAAGAGCTAAATGCATCAAAGAATGAAACATCATGAAGTTCGATGTATGGTGTTTGGGGACAAGCGCAAACTAAGACAGATGATTCAAGCTACTTAGAGCGGATGGTTGCTGAAACTTAAGGAGAACATGACATGTCCCTTGAGAACACAGCGTGTTCGTTAAGGACATGACCGTGTCCTTTTCGCTAGAAGTTACGGCCGATAAGTTGTTTTCATAGAGCACGATAGTGTCCTTTTCTATGGAAGTTACGAAAGAGAAGCAATTTTCATTGAACACGTCTGTGTCCTTTTAGGAACACGACATGTTTTATGGAACATGACGTGTCCTTCTAGGATACTGCGTGTGTTGCCTCCACACATATTTTCTCAACAATTTTCCTTCTCCAATTGGGAATAGATTATATAAATACCCCGGTTCCCCTCATTCGAAGACAAACTTTCCTGACAAAATTGAGAGTTCTATTGAGATATTTGAGAGTAACTAAAGGGCAACTTGTCAACGAAGCAATCTAGATGGCAAATCAAGTTCTTTCGGAAGATTGGCGAAATTAGGTTTTTCATAATTCTTTGTGTAAACCTAGATTCAATGTCTTCCTCTTTTGATTTTGATTTCTCTCGAGATTATGATCAGCTAAACTTCTCTTTCTTAGATTAGATGAACCCTATGTTAATTCCTATGAACGGATGATTTGATACACTTGATGATTTATGCGAGTTGGATGGATTTCATTCCATATTTGATGTCGTTTTTTGATTTTTTTCTTGCCTAATCAACTTCAATGAATATTTGTTAGTTTTGTCTTAGACGCATGAGAGCTTGCATATATGAAACGCCAAAATAAAATAACTAGATTAGGTGCAAATCCTCATCCGGGAGCGAATGAACTAGTCTGTCTTGTGAGCAATTCTAAATCGGTAAATCACCTAGCGGGTTTTACATCTTTGTCTCAAAAGAGCGGACTAGAATACTAGATAGGTAGCAAAATAGCATACCTAAAAGGGCGTGATCTGAATGGAGAATTGCGACAGTGTATTGCATCTATCCTGTTTAGTGTAAGTCTTGGAATTTGCCTGTCATTTGTGAATTAGAATTGCCTAGGGGGATTCAACATCTAAGCAATTCCATCCTTGATTAATTGAAAAGGATATCAAATCAATTAACAAATAAATCTCATTTCTCCCTATTAAATGCTTCGACCTCTTCTTTATACCTCTTCTTTATACTTCTTATCCGTTCTTCATCCCAACTTCACTTCTATTCTTTCTTTCTCTAATTCTCTTTCGCCTTTATAACTTATTACATCATTGTTAGAGAATATCTCTTCTAATCCAGTCATTACAAAGAAATCTGAACACTAATGGTCTTTTCTATTGATATGTATTTTTTTTATTTTCGGAATAGAAACTTTGGCCCTAACTTCCTTGTCAATTTTAAACAAAAAGAACCAAACATTGTTGCGAGAAGTGATGGTGTCAAATTTCAATCTGTTTCCATGACTTCTATTTAGTTCGATATACAAAATATGCCTCTTTTGTCCGCTATGGCTGAAGGCTCATGCAACGGCACATATCTGCCCAGAATATTGTTTATTTAATTAAGTGAATTTTTTTGGTCTAACCATATCCATCTTTTAATTATTTGGATTTTGGATTTTGGTTTTGGAAACAAATAGAAACTTCGTTTCAATTGTAATATTTTCATTTTTACTCTTATCATTGCGAGCAATGATAGTGTCAAATGTCAATTCTGTTTCCATGACTTCTACCTCTTTTGTCTGCACTCGCTGAAGGCTCATCCAACGGCATAGATATGTCCAGAAAATTGTTTATTTAATCAAGTGAATTTTTTTGTCTAACCATATTCATATTTTAATTTGTTTAATTTTGAATTTGAGTTTTGAATTTTGAGATGTTTAGCGTTTAACATTTCAGATTGAGAGTATTGAGTTTTCAATTAGAATTTAAGATTTTAAAACAAGGCCATCTATATTCAGCCTTCAGAGCTATGAAAAAAATGAAAAAAAGGCACGCTACATCAATTTTCACATTCAAGAAAGACTATATTGAGAACAAAGTGTTTTGGGAGGTATAGTTGAACACTGTGATTCTATTATTTGCTCGTAGATTCCTTACTGCAATGTGGTGTGAGATTGGCTCGGTACTCTATTTTGGGATGCTAAAATCTCTTGGAAGAGGCCATTTTCCAAATTACAAAGAGTCTTATAAGGAGTTTGAAGTATAAAAAATTGGAAGCAGATGGTCTTGTTGATTTATTGGACTCAAATTGCTTGTGTATCTTATTTGATGTTGCATTGTGAGTACCTAAACTTACGTAAAAAAAAAGAACCTAATTAGTATCGTCCGTCTCCAACCTTATCTGTGGTTGTAAAGTTGGACCAAATGACTTTGCACTCCTCAGTCCTCAGTCCTCAGGTTATCAGCTTCCCGCCTTCCAATTTAAGCATGAATTGAGTAATAATTATATAACATTTTCATACTTGTTAGCTTCCAGCCAAGTAATAATATTGTTTCCCTCAGTATACAATTTTGGCATCATCCAACATGGATTCAAATTCTAGCTTCATATTATGCCCTGTGAGTTGTGACATGGTCAATATAGCTTCAAGAAGCAGGAACCACCACCGTTGCAAACTAGAAAACCAGCTGCCCTAATAACAAGCCCACTCCCAGTTCACAAGCAAATTCAATAGTTTTCTAAGGCTGGTACATGGCTTCATTTTCCAATCTTGGTAATGACAAATCACTATATATGTATGTGTTCTAGATACGGCTGTAAACATCACAAGTATGCTATCAGCATTTTACCTCGTCATAGCATCAGACTCTTCCACTTTCATATATCAGAAGCCCCATCTGCTCGGTCAGATAATTCATTCACTCAACCTTGTACTGAGAAACTGTTCCCAAAATACATAACTTATATCTGGAAGCTTATGTAACCCATCTTATGATGTTTTTTTGGACATGTTGTTCCAAGAAAATGATGTTTAAAGGACATGAATAGCATCTCTTGAACTGAATGAAACACACATGATCAGTCATATTGCTCATAGGAATCATAAGAGTTTTCCAACAGAATTCTCAAACCACCCACAAGATAATCAAACACAAATACCCTTCGATTATATACTTAATCAACCCCACCAAACTAATTTTTAAAATGGGAAGAAGGCAAACCAATATGGAGAATGGTTTCCTTTGTAGGACCTAATATGAACAACTCACTTGAAACAATTGTAGTAGTGTTTAAAACAGGAAAATGAGTAACTCGAATCCCTCTTTTAGGCACCTTTTTCTCTCTGTATATTTGCACAAGGCAAAAAGGAAACCAATGTTTCTTTTTAGAACCTTCAACTATTGCAAAACTAAGATTTCACCTCGTCATCAAATTTGCTTTTATCTCTTTCTAGAACTCTTCTCTTTTTATACGCTATAAAATAATGTGTTTTTTCCAAATGGGTTTTAGAGATATTTATAGGCTTCCTGACCAAATTGGAGTAGAAAAAAGCTGAAAAATCCTGTTTGGAGGAAGGACAAGGAGTGTTCCCAAAGAATACCAAGTGTTCCTAAACGACACGATAGTGTTTCTTGAGAAAAACCTCTCGGGCGTAAGCTCCAAAAGAAATGTCCTTACGGAACACGCCATGCTCTAGGAGCACGCCATGTTCTTAAGTTAAACGTCATGTTCTTCTCTTTTTTTAGCACTTCGTCATTCCAAGCAACTCTAGTCTCTCGTTCTGGTTCCAGTTCATCCCCAAGTGCCATACATCATCTGAAATGCATCAAAATCATGCCAAAAATCATAACACAACACAAAAGGCCAAGGAGAAACTAAACATGCACTCAAAGTAATGAATTTGATCAAATTGAGACACCTAAACATTGAAAATGTTGTATAAGACAAGAACGAATATGCCAGTAAATCAAGCACATCAAACCCCCCACCCCCCACACACACGTTTTCTTTTTCTCAAGAAAATCTATTAATCGAACTATACTAAGAACTCAAAATGTGGTGATAGGAAAACATAGACTAGGACCACAACTCTACCATGGTGTCAAGGAATGCAAGTCAATCAACAAATCACACAATTAGGCATACAACACCAAATTCCTTAGACTAGTAGAAGATAGACTCATGCATAATACAAATGACTCGAAACCTAACCACCAGAGTGTATCCATATATCCCCCAAACACTTATAGCTTCGAATTGTTAGCGGAAGAAATAGATTGACGGCTTGTCCTGGTCAAGGTTACTCTTCCGTCCTGAGGGAAAGGTGCTTCAATATTTTATGATCAACTAATGCTAGCACCTACCTCCTTCTTATTTTGAGTTGGTTACTTGACTATCTAGTACTATATACTAGTAGAAACAAAGCTTAATTGCTTTCATTTTCTTTTTCTTTTTTTTCTTTGTTTTTGGCTTTTATATAGAGGCTTTTTCCAAATGGGGATAATCACGACCTTAGCCAGACTCACAAGTAACCAGTCTCCAGCCCACACCTCAAGTCTCATAAAGCTTGGAAAGACGGTAGGCGATGTGGGTCACCCTGCATGTTTAGGTCATCACCGAACCCTCATAGAATTGTTTTTGGACTCATTGGCCTCCTTTAGCAACCTTATTCAGACTCCTCCTCTCTGCTTTATCTTCATAACAACCTAGGAAAATTCATTGGGGTGGATACAATATACACTCTACTGCAACATAGAACAAAAAAGTAGAAGGTGGCAATCCATGCGTATCATATATATGAGTCTCTTGTATACTAGTTTCAAGTAAAATGACAGTGTCGTGAACGTTCCCGTCCGCGGCGCCGATGGCTCGAAATTGGTTTCAGAGTCGCCACCAATCGTTTAGAAGCGGATTGAACGCTTTCGTTATAGCCCAGGCCCTTTTGGACGCGGGTTATGATCCGGTCTGCGAAACGGGGATGTTGGGTTCGGGAGGCGGTTACGTGCGAGGAAGGATTAGCACCCCCGCAACGCCCGGTAAACCGGTACTACGAAATTCGATAAGTTATGCTTGTCTTCTTTGTTTTAGTGGCTATATTATATTTTTGTTTGAATGTAGAGGCGATGTAATTTTTAGTGAATATTTCCATTTAGTTGTAAGTATTAGCGAATTCTCACTTTTGTGGAAATTCCACTTTATGTTCATAAATATTTTTAATTAAGTATATTTTATTTAATTATTTGGATTTATGAATTCCCACTATTGCGGAAATTTCGCTTTATATTCATAAATATTTTTAATTTAGTATATTTTCATTTCATTATTTGAATTTACGAATTTTCACTATTGTGGAAATCTCGTTTCATATTCATAGATATTTTTTATTAGTTATTTTTATTTAATTATTTAAATTTTACGAATTCCCACTATTATGGAAATCTTGTTTTTATCCATAATTATTATTAATTATTTATTTTTATTTAATTATTTGGATTTACGAATTTTCACTATTGTGAAAATCTTATTTTATATTTGTAAATATTTTTAATTAATTATTTTTAATTAATTATTTGGATTTACGAATTCTCACTATTGTGGAAATCTCGCTTTTTGTTCATAATTATTTTTAATTAATTATTTTCATTTTTATTTTTATTTAATTATTTTATTTAATTATTTGGATTCTCAAATTCCCACTATTGTGGAAATCTCGCTTTTTGTTCATAATTATTTTAATTAATTATTTTTATTTAATTATTTTATTTAATTATTTGGATTCTCGAATTCCCACTATTGTGGAAATCTCGCTTTTTGTTCATAATTATTTTTATTTTATTATTTTATTTAGTTATTTGGATTCTCGAATTCCCACTATTGTGGAAATCTCGCTTTTTGTTCATAATTATTTTTATTTAATTATTTTATTTAATTATTTGGATTCTCGAATTCCCACCATTGTGGAAATCTCACTTTTTGTTCATAATTATTTTTAATTAATTATTTTTATTTAATTATTTTATTTAATTATTTGGACTCAAGTCTTACGACTGCCTATGTACCCAAATTCTTTGGGATCAAAGTCCACGTAGTTTCTTTGCCTTTAAGAAGTTGATCGGAAGAGTTTGCATAATCTTTACTATTGTAAAAATTACACCCATCTCTATTAAATGATATTTATTTGATGGTTTTGATGGCAAAAATTTTAGAACGAAAAAAAAACCTCATGCTTCGGTATTCCGAAACCGAAGGTGCTGACATGCTAAGGAGAAACGCACATTTCAATATATTTAGTTACGAATCTCTTGATTCGTAATTGGCTTATTATTATTTATAAATTTTAGAGGAGCAATAAAGATCTCTAACGACTTATACCTTGGACACTTATTCATTTTAACTTTGGCTAAATTTTAGATACGCTTGTCGCAAATATGAAGTTCATAAAAACGCTACCATGGTATCTTTAAAGGATTATCTTTAAGAAATTTTCACATTATTTTCAAAATTACAAATTAAATAAATTGCACTAACACGATTTGACTTAATTGAAACAAACAATGCAAGGCGGGAAACGAACCATCATTTAAATAAGCATGTCACGAGTATTTTTGACGACCTGATAGTTCTATTGTTGTTATATTAATATTAATTTGATTCTCATAAATATAAAGTTTTGAGTTTCTTTTTTTCTTAGTTCGCAACACTAACCTAACAACATCGAATAAGATATTTGGCCTTTCTTAAGGTCTTTATTAGGCTTTATTCCACTCTTACTTCGATTTTATTTCGATTTTAATAGGGCCTTAATGAAACATAAACATATTTGGCCTTTCTGAATCCATTGGGCCCAAATTTAAGCTGGGCCCAATCAAGAGACGGCCCGATCCGGAAGGCAAGGGCGGGCAGCCAGCGCGAGTGACCGGTCGAACCGGTTAACCGCGTGTCGGCCAGAAAGCATGAAAAGACAGAATTTTGAGCGCCGAAGAAGGAAGACAGGGGGCAATTTGGTCATTTCACTCCAACTATACTTGGACGTATAAAAGGCCAATTTTCAACGAAAAGTGACCATTTTACAGCCCCACTCTCTCTCCTCTCCTTCTCTCCTCTCAAATCTCTCTGACTTCTCTCTAAAACCTCTCCCTTCTCTCTAACCTTTCTCCTCTCTTCTCTCTTTCTTCTCTACCGCCACCGCCGCCGCCGCGACTATTTCTTTTTTCTTTTTTTTCGCCGCCTCTCCTCATCTTTCCTTTCTGGTCTCGCCGACGGCGACGGGCTCCGCCGCCTCCGCCTCCTCTCTTCTCCCACAACGAACAAAGAAAGAAAAACAGAAGGAAGAAATGGTAAAAACATGAAAACCCCTCTTTTTACTTTAGTTTTTTCTCTGTTTTGACTTCGATTCGGGTTTGCATGTTGTCTGCAAACCCCGATCTGTGGATTTACGATCTGAGTTTTCTGGTTTTTATGTTCTTTCCCTGATTTCTGTTGTCTTTATGTTGGTTCCTGTCTTCAATAAAAATGGGGATCGGTGGAGCCGAATAGGCAGAAAAAGTTTCCGTCGGCGACGGACTTGCCAGAGCAAAGGACGAGAAAGGTAAAAAGTCGAACCCTTTATGTATTCTGATTTTACTTGGTTGATGACGGTAGTTTTGTTTGATTAGGTCACTTGAAATAAAATCTGGACTATTTTGTTGTTACGATGAGTTTAGAAATCTGAACTTTCTAGAAATGACCCATTTGTTTGAAATGTTATTATTTAGTGTCATCCTTGATAAAATTTCAGCAACTTCTTATGTTTTGAATCTTATTTTAGGGTTTGCTAGCACGTTCACCAACATGAAACGTCCCTTGATCAGTCATAATGAATATTCGAGGATGATTTTTAAGAGAGTATAAGTGCCACAAAATGTACGTATGAATATTACATGAATTCTTTTGAATAGGAATGTTTGGATGATTACCTTTGAATCGAAGCTTCTTTTTTTTGTCGTGTTTCAGATGGTAGTCCCTTGCGAATGACGACAAAGTGAATGACGGTAGAAACGGTTGTACTTAGGTTTAGCTCGTGTTTGTAACTTGCTGTAATAATTTTCTTTTCTTCTTTATTTTGGACTAGGACTTGGGGTGCAGGAATTTTTTCGTTCCCAGAAACCATCCTCCCTCATCTTCCTCTTGTTTGTCCATTTAAATCAAGAAAAGGGGCTGCCACCTCCCCTCTCCTCCAATGGAACTTTGCAACGTTTCTTCAAACAAAACAAGAGGTGGCAGCCTCTCAATTAATAACAGTAGCGGGCCCGAAATTGGGCCCAAAATAACGGGCCCGAAATCGGGCCCGAAAACATTGACATTTCGACGTAGAAAAGAATTACGAAATTAAAAGTATGAAAGCCCGGACAAATTTGGTTACTACAGTTGCCCCTCTTTGTGTTACTTTTGTTTATAACAGAAAGTAGCACAAAGATAGGAACCAAAATTTAAAAGGTTCGCTGAGCCTATTATCATATTTTTTCTTCTATAATTTTATTATTATTTCTTGCATGGAGTAGTAATAATGTGATGGTGTGGATAAGGTGTATTGACGCGCGCACGGATGGACAGTCCTATGACACTGGGGTGATTTGTACTAGAGACTCAGCTTGACTTATCCCCCGTTCCAAGGTGCGATCCGCTTGCCTTAGGATGCTAAGGGTTGATGTACTAGGGATTCAGCTTGACTTATTTCCCGTTCCAAGGTGCAATCCGCTTGACCCTGGATGCTAGGGTAAACGTACTAGGGGTTCTGCTTGACTTATTTCCCGTTCCGTGATGTGATCTGCTTGCCCCAGGATGCTAACGGTTGATGTACTAGGGATTCAGCTTGACTTATTTCCCATTCCAAGGTGCGATCCATTTGACCCTGGATGCTAGGGTGAACGTACTTGGGATTCAGCTTGACTTATTTCCCGTTTGGTGATGCGATTCGCTTGCCCCAGGATGACAAGGGTTGATGTACTAGGGATTCAGATTGACTTATTTCTTATTTCAAGCTGTGTTGATGATGAATGGCTTTTGCAAGAATTTGAGTAAGGCTTCGCTTTTTATGAAAAATATGCATGTGATGTTTGACTTTCCCGAAGGAATTGATTGTTTTGTAGAAAACACATTGTCGAGTGCTAAAAACTGCGCCTTGTTCCCAGGTCATCCCAGGACCGCTCGTTGCAACAAGACACTACTTTCATGATGGTAAACATTATGGTAGGACTTTCTGAGGCAAATGTCTACTGAACGATCCGAGTTTGATATAATGATTTTACTAATTTCAACCGCCGCTCCTTTTTTCTTGGGACGTGCTTCCCTTCCCAATACAGGTAGGGACATTGCTGATCCGTCTCGAGTGTCCATAATTCCTAATTCTGAGAGCCGACTTGCTGCTTGGTTTGTGCCACATGTTAGCGCAATGGTATCAAATCCGTTGGTAGCTAGGTAACCTTATCGTACGCACTCCTTTTCCTTCATTTTTCCTCCTGACGTCTTCATATTGTGCTCTTACGCAGTGATCTTGAGGATTTCCTTCCTACTTTGTCTCTACTTTTGGTTATAATGGTAAAACCACAACGACCCTTGTTAATGACTTGTTGGGGTTAGGAATGAGTAGAGCAAACCTGCCGTTTAGGCTTCTTTTCTATGCCTCTCTTTAACTCTTTCGTTCCTTCAAGGATTTTTTATTATCATTGCTAGCATTTTCCCCCTTTATTTTCCTATCTTACTAATGCTTTCGTTTCGAAAGACCTCCTAACGATTAATTAGAGTGAAAGTGTCAACATGAATGCATTTGTACCAAGTTCATTTGGAGTGTCGTGCTTCGTCCACTTTGTTTGGTGGTGCGTGAACAACGTTTAGGAGAATAGTGTTTGAAAATTCATGAGGTATCCAAAATGTAAAGTTGACTTAAACCTTCACTTTATTGATGGAAAAACGATCTCGTACATCACCGTCGTGAACTTTAAGCATAGTATTTGTTCACTGAATCAGAGTTAAGTGGGTAAGGGAGCTCGTCTCCATCCATGCTCGTTAATATCAAAGCCCCGCTCGAGAAAGCCCTCTTCACTACATAGGGCCCTTCATAGTTCGGCATCCACTTTCCTCTTGGGTCCCCTTGTCGAATGGAAATCTTCTTTGTTACCAACTCTCCCTCGCGGAATACCCACGGTTTCACTTTTTTGTTAAAAGCTCTAATCAATCTGCGCTGATACAGATGCCCGTGGTGGATAGCTGTCAACCTTTTCTCATCAATTAAATTCAACTGATCATACCGCGCTTTTACCCACTCAGCTTCTTCTAGCTTTGCTTCCATGATAACCCTTAGTGAAGGTATTTCTACCTCTATGGGAAGTACGACCTCCATCCCATAGACCAATTGGTAAGGAGTCAATCTCTTCGAGGTTCTTACTGACGTTCGGTAACCATGCAGGGCAAGCGGTAAGATTTCGTGCCAATCACGGTAGGTAACGACCATTTTCTTGAGATTTTTGTTTGCCGCCTCGACCGCTTCTTTCATCTTTGGTCGGTATGGTACCGAGTTGTGGTGTTTGATCTTAAACTGGTTGCAAAGCTCGTCCATCATCTTGTTGTTGAGATTCTTTGCATTGTCGGTTATTATTCTTTCCGGGAGCCCGTACCGGCAAATTATTTCCTTTTTTATGAACTTTGTGACGACTCTTTTGGTGATGTTTGCATATGAAGCAGCCTCAACCCATTTCGTGAAGAAGTCGATGGCTACTAGGATGAAACGGTGCCCATTCGACGCTTTCGGTTCAATCATGCCTATAACGTCGATCCCCCATGCTGCAAAAGGCCAAGGCGATGCGATAACGTGTAACGATGGTGGAGGAACATGCTTTTCATCGGCATAAACATGACACTTGTGGCATTTTCTCACGTATTTTACACAATCAGAGTCTATCTTCGTCCAATAGTAACCCATCCTTATTATCTTCTTAGCTAACGCGTGACCACCGGCATGTGTGCCGCAAACTCCCTCATGGACTTCTTTTATGATTTTCTGAGCTTCAGGGGGGTCACACATCTCAGGACCACAGAGTCGAGGCTTACCTTATAGAGGTTAGTTCCATCATCATAGTAACCCATCGCCAACCTCCGTAAGGTCCTTTTATCATTCTCGGATGCCCTAGCTGGATATTCCCTTTTCTGTTGGTAGGTCCTTATGTCATGGAACCAGGGATTTCCATCACGCTCTTCTTCAACACTAGCTAGGTAGGCAGGTGCATTTTGCTTTTTGATTTCTATTCGTGGATTAACCTCGGTTTCATCTAGTTCGTACATCGAGGACAATGTGGCGAGAGCATCTGCTATTTGATTGTCGACTCGTGTGATGTGCTCAAACTGTATCGACTCGAATTTCACCACCATTTCTTCTATGTATTTCTGATATGGGACGAGCTTATGATCCCTAGTTTCCCACTCTCCCTTCAACTGGTAGATTACTAGCGCTGAATAACCATATACCTTCAAATTCTTAATGCCCATATCCAGTGCAGCTCGGATTCCGAAAGCGCATGCTTCGTACTCCGCTATGTTGTTGGTGCAGTCAAAGAAAATTTTGGCAGTGATAGGACATACCTTTCCTTCGGGAGAGATGAACACGATCCCGACGCCCTGTCCCAATGAGTTTGAGGCCCTGTCGAACTTCATCACCCATGTTGTTTGGATCAAGCCCCCTCCGATTTATTGGTAGTCATTATACTTTCATCCTGAAAGTCCATCCACATCGAACCCGGGTTTGAGATCTCATGCTCTGCCAAATGATCCGCCACTACACTCCCTTTAATGGCCTTCCTTGGGGTATAAACGATGTCGTACTGTGCTAGCAGCACTTACCATCGGGCTATCCGCCCGGAGAGGGCCGGCTTTTCGAAGACGTACTTGATAGGGTCCATTTTGGATATAAGAAGCGTCGTGTGATATAACATGTACTGTCTCAGCCTCTTGGCTGCCCATGCCAGCCCTCCGCAGGTTTTCTCGAGCGATGTATATCGAGATTCGTAGCTAGTGAATTTCTTGCTTGCGTAGTATATGGCGTGTTCTTTCCTTCTTGATTCATCGTGTTGAGCCAACATTGCGCCTACCGAATTTTCAAATACCGTCAAGTACAATATTAGTGGCCTTCCCGAAGTTGGTGGCACCAGCACTGGAGGGTTTAATAAACACCCTTTGACTCTTTGAAAGGCTTGATCACAACTTTCATCACATTCGATAGGCTGGTTCAGAGGTCAGTATTAAATGCGATATGAACCGACTAATGTAATTCAAGCGCCCCAAGAACCCCCGCACCTCCTTTTGTGTTTGGGGAGGAGGCATGTCAACTATTGCCTTCACTTTGTCAGGGTCTACTTCAATCCCCTTTCGGCTAACCACGAAACCGAGAAAGCCTTTCCCGAGATGACTCCGAATGTACACTTTTCCGGATTCAGTTGGAGCTGGTACTTCCTGAGTCACTCAAACAACTTTCGTAGCACGGCTACGTGGTCGTCTTCCTTTTTTGATTTTGCTATAATGTCATCCACATATACGTCTATTTCTTTATATATCATGTCATGGAATAGTGTGACCATGGGCCGCTGGTAGGTTGCCCCAGCGTTCTTCAGCCCAAAAGACATGACTTTATAGCAAAAGGTTCCCGATAGAGTGATGAAGGTGGTCTTCTCTCGATCCTCGGGAAACATCCTGATCTGGTTGTATCCTGAGAAACCATCCATGAAAGAGAACATATGGTGATTGGTGGTATTATCAACAAGAACATCTATATGAGGCAATGGAAAATTGTCCTTCGGGCTTGCCCTATTTAAATCTCTATAGTCTACACACATTCTCACTTTCCCATTCTTTTTAGGCACATGACTATATTAGAGACCCAATCGGTGTATTGTTCTACCTGCAAGAACCCGGCTTCGTATTGCTTTTGTACTTCTTCCTTGATTTTGAGTATCCATTTCGGCTTCATCCGTCGTAACTTTTGCTTTACTGGCTTGCACTCTTCTCTTATTGGCAAGTGATGTGTTACTATTATTTTCATCGAGGCCTGGCATATCTTGATAAGACCATGCGAAAACATCCTGAAAGTTATGGAGTAGTTCGACGAGCCTATCCTTTTCTGCTCGGTCTAAACTGTCCCCTACTTTGACCTCTCGTCGATTCTCCTCTGTTCCCAAATTCACTATCTCTACTGACTCGTAGAATGGTTCCAGGGATCGCTCCTCTTGTTCTACCATCCAATCTGTCTCTAGGTCAGAACCATCACTTCCTTCCTCGATTTCCATCTCATAAACTAGGTGGTCAAAGTCAACTTTAGTGTTCCGAAAACCTTCATTGTTTTCAAACACATCTGCAACCCTGTCACGCGGGGGAAAAAATAGAAAAGGACAAAGAAGAAAAACGGAAGTGAATAATATGGACGATGCACGGATTAATATTTATGAAAAACATGCTTTATTAAACTCGGGAAAATGCGATACAAGCATCCAGGATCACTCAAAAAGACGCTTGGATGTCCTCCCCTCCTTTATTTAGTAATCATTTTTTAGAGTTATTACATTTTTGGTGGTGAAGGTAACTCGAAAGACACCCAGTTGCTCAGTTCTTCCTCTGGACGGAGTTGGCGCACCCATTCTATTCCGGCTGTAATTCCCATATCCAGCATGCTTATGGAGAGATCTACAAACTCCGACAGTAACCTTTCGGAGCTCCGATTAGTGCAGTTTTTCCTCACATTTATCCTTCCAGCGCTCCTGAATGTGCTTGTGATGTGAGGTATGAAAGTAATTCCTTCATCATCTTCTCTCCCACTTAACCTGGAAATTCTCCTCCTTTTCCGTTCCCTTTGGATCCTCCTCATATCATCACTCTTTGGAATGTATCCCAATCTCGCATGGTTCTTGTTTTCCTTGTCCTGGATGGGTTCTTTCAGCACATCTTGCCATTCTGAGTAGTGGAGGTCTTTAATCAGGCATTTTGCTGATGTCAGAGTCGCTTGGGAGACGTGGGCCTTGTGAGCTGCACTACGCCCTACATATGCGACGTTCTCTATTTCGAAAGTCTGGAATGCGCTTTCCAGGGCTTCCTCCGCGGCCTCAATGTAGGGTGCGTTTGAAGCTCTAGTTACGAGCGCATCCTCCTCTTCGAACACTTCAATGAGCTTCCAATAATTGCAAACTTCAACTTCTGGTGTAAGGATGATGGCACTACTCCTGCCGTGTGGAGCCAAGGGCGCCCTAACAACAAGCTGTATGTCGGATTTATGTCCATTACGTGGAAATCCACTTGGAAGACCTTAGGTCCTACCTGAATGGGTAGCGAGATTTCCCCTATGACTTTGCGCTTCGTGCCATCCAAAGCCCTAACGACTGTGAAACTTGGCTTAAGGTAAGAGTCATCAATCGGCAGCTTGTTTAAGGTGGATTTAGGCATAATATTCAGTGATGAACCGTTGTCAACCAAGCATTGGGCTATCATGAAATCCTTACACTTTACAGAGATGTGTAGTGCCCTAGTGTGACCCATTCCTTCAGAAGGTATCTCGTCTTCATCGAAAGTGATTTCCCTGTTTGCTAAAACCGCTCCGACTATCCCATCAAAGCACTCTACTGAAACATCGTGGCAGACGTGCGCTTGGTTCAGCACTCTTATGAGAGCTCATCGATGGGGCTCAGAGGTTAACATCAGGGACATGAGTGAAATCCTCGCCGGGGTGCGGTTAAGCTGCTCTACTACTTTGAACTCGGTATGCCTTACAAGTTTCAAGAACTCGCACGCATCTTCATCACTATCCTTTGGTTCATAATCCTCATCCTCTTTCCTCCCCTCGCATTCATCCAGAGGAGGAACACTATCTAGTCCAGCGACTTCAGAATATGCTCTTTTTCCTTGTTTTATTTCTGCCCTTCTAACCCTTTCAGTCCCGTCTAGGTCATCAGGCACGCCATAGTGTCTTCCGCTCATTGTGATCTGACTTAAACCGATTATGTCTCTTATAGCCGGAGAGTCAACATCGTTCTCCTCTTCAGCTTGACACGCATACTCCTACGAGACGGCCTTGGAGCCTTTATACTCGAAAGGTCTAGGGACCCTTATAACCAATGGTTTCAGTTCTAAAGACGGTGGTGGTGGTTTAGCGGGGGCCTAATAGCAAATCACAAGTTTAGGAAAGTCGAATTCTGGACTTTCTAGCAAATGTCAGCCGCTCCTTTGACCCCTGTGTAGAAAATGACCAGTTTGGAATCCATGAGCGCCTGCAATTTCTCTTTGAAAGCCCCGCAATCATCCATAGTATGATTGGAATTTCCGCCATGATATAGACATTTGTCCCCTAGCATTGCAGAAATATTTTGGCCATTGGCGGTCCTTAGGTTACCACCGTCTATGAGCAGCTTGCATACAAACTTCAGTGGCGTTTTAATTTCAGCAATACTCAGCTTCTCTCGATAAAATTCTTCTTTTCCGATCGTAGCAACATTGTGCCCCCCCCTGTGGTTAGGGAGCGGATTCTTATTGACATCGGGGCGGCTGGGCTGGCCGTCAAATTTCAACCACCCTGCCCTCACTAACTGTTGTACTTTATATTTAAAGCTCCTCTAGTTTTCGATTACATGACCGGGTGCCCCAACATGATACTCGCACCGGACTTCTGGGTCGTACCAGCTGGGGTACAGTGGTTGCAACGGTTTGAGCGGGACTAGAACAATTTGCTTGCTTTTCAGTAAGTGAGGGAAGAGCTCGGTATACAAGATTGGGATGGGGTCGAGCGGTTCTGGCGCCCTGTAATTTGTAGGACTGCTTTGCCCATAAGTTCCAACCTGTTGCCCTCCATGGTATGGTCGGGGTTGATTCCCCTGATATCCTCCTGGCTGAATAGCAGTATTGGGCGCTGTCCTTTGCTGAGATGGGATCAGTTGACTGTGGGTAACTGGCAGGGCCGCAGCTATATATGGTGATGCCTGATTACCTGTGGGTGGTCGAACCCATCCTCCAGTCCTTGGATTTTCACCTCGTGTGGCATTGACTTCTTCCCTTTTACGGGTGGTATTATGCTTTTTAAGTGGATCATGACCATCCACTCTGCTCAATTCTTTCTCCGATTAGCAACATGTCGGAGAAGTTAGTCGTGATTAGCCCTAGCATGTTATTGTAGAAGGGGGGCTTAAGAGTCTCAAAGAATATTGAGACTAGCTCCTTCTCCAACATAGGCGGTTGCACTTCGGCGGCCTTTTCACGCCATCTGTGGGCATATTCGCGGAATGATTCGTTCTCTTTCTTCTCCATATTCCGCAAGTCTTCCCTATCTGGGGCCAGATCCTAATTATGCTTATAATGTCTCATGAAAGCATCAGCGAGATCCTGCCACCTTATGACTCTTGTTCTTTCAAGTTGCATGTACCACCTCAAAGCTGAGCCTCCCAAGCTATTCTGGAAGCAATGCATCATCAGCTTATCATCATATGCATGGTTTGCCATTTTGTTGCAGTATATTACCAGATGACTTCTCGGATAGGTACTGCCGTCGTACTTTTCAAAATCTGGCATTTTAAACTTGTGGGGCATCAAAACATCCGGCACGAGGCATAATTGTGATGCACTGAGGGTGCCATAAGAATCAACACCCTCTACAGCCCGTAATCTCTCTTCCAAGCACTAGTGCGATTCTTTGGACGGCGTATCTTCAGGAAATTCAGCATGCTTTACGTGCTCAAACTTAGTGTGAACACCATCCGCACTACCTTCCCCGGCTTCCCTTTCAGTCTTCTCTTGTTCATTACCGATCACGACGACTTTCCTTTCTGAATATCCTTTTGGAGATTTTTCAGCGTCTGTTCTGTCATGATCCTAGCTTTAAGGCGAGTCCAATACTGGTGTGCCGGGACTGCCGTCTGTTGGTGAGCAATGACGAAAGATTTCCCTGGTGAACAAGCGGTACCAGTTTCTTTATTAAAAAAAACAAAACAAAACAAGCTTTGCTCATGATGCATGATGCATGATGGGTATGAATTTTGAAATCATGTATGGATGCAGGGATGGCATCATCAACACAACAACTTCTTTATAAACAGGATCATTGTTAGTAGTACAACACACTCATAATACTCTACACACCACACTCATAGTAGTACGGTACTAGGACCCCATAGTGCTTGTTATTACACCACTTTTACAAGCCAAACCACAACACACAGGTCATTTATTTATTACACAAAAAGGTACAAACTACAGTTCTGAAATTTTACTCCAGTTCCTGGCATGTTTTTGTAAGAAGCTAATTCTTCGTAGAGGTGGCTCAAGAAGGTTGCCGTCTCACCGCCCTCTTCTCCCATGGCTCCCATCATCCCCATGTGGTATTCGACGTTCGCTGCCAAAAAATGCGCCCTTTTTCGATGATCTTCTTCATCCTACCCATAGCGTGCACTACTGTGTGTATATCACTTTCATCGGCCCTTCGCTCTTGTACCTCTCTTTCCAGCGCACTAGTTCGTTCCTCGTACTCTCTAACTTTTTCCTGAAGCATCCCGACCTGCGCTCCTAATCGGCGAATCTCATCCCTCTGGCTTTCGACGGCTCCCTTATGCTTTGGGTCGTCCTTCTCTAATTTCTTGATTATGTTATTCAGATCTCGATTATCCGCTTCCGCCAAACTCAGTTGTCCCTCCTTATCTTATTCATATCTCAATCTGAAGGTCTTCAAACTTTCCCTTTAGCTCTTCATACTCCTCGATACTGACTCCGACATCTCGAGAACTAGATGCAGCCATTCTCCTCTTACGCCCTCCCCTTGGGTATCTTATGGACAGCCTGCTCCCGCGGACCTCTTGCCATTAAGGATAATCATCAGCTACTCGATCGTGGATATCCCTTAGGTCTATGCAACTCAGCGTACAGTCAATCCTTCTTGCCTTTTCCGAACTCATGAGCGCTGCTTCTATCTTGGTTTTGTGGTTACTGTTAGCTTCCCCTATCCCTTTCGTGTCTGGTATGAATTGTAGACATCCCATTTGTCTTCTAAACATGGCATGAGCATATGCTGCGCAACCCTTTGGCCCTAGCAGAGGGACCCAAGGGTTATCTCCACATCTGTATAATACATTCATGTTTGTCATCCATGGGGCTTTCCAGTGGAGCTTACTTTCTTCGAACGTGGAAAAATACCTCTCCCATTGGCTTGGTGTAGCTTTCTCGTACCCTACTCCGGCTTGGATAAACTCGACAATCGTGCTGGTTGATCCATGGAATAATTTGCTATACCGGACATTAGGTTTTCCTAACTCTGGTGAAGGCTTCAAATGTCCAAAGATCCACGTGACTAACAAGGAAGCGCTGTCGTATAGAGTCTCCTCGGCTAGCTGGTAGCAGCCACAAAGGTTTCTGCCAGAATTGCATATGTGGGGTTTGCCCTGTGGTAGTCTGCCACAAAAGCTCTGATAGCATTTTCACTAATGAAGTGTATTGCGTTGGGATATAGTACTACTCTGTATAGGATCAGTGCCAAAGCACTGACTCGCCCATGACATGTCGTATACCTATTGTGGATGTATCCTAGCAAATACCTGATAGGCAAATACTCACCAGTTGTCCCAATCTGGATTTGGCCTTTCGCCCTTATCCCTTGTTACCCCCAAAATGCGGGACAATGACTGTTCGACCTTGGGCCTGGATTGGGTTGTGTACACCTTGCCAAGTGGGAGGTCCCTGAGACGGAGGATTGATCCATACTCTTCGGCTAGTGGTGAAATGTCTATGTCATTGATTGTGAAGCAGTGAAACTGAGGATCCCAATACTTGAGGAGGTCTCGCATCATAACTCCCGGGAACGGGACGTCGATCAGATCAAACAGACATCCATATTTCTCGCTAAACAACCTTTTTTCTTCATCGGTGAGCATTGACCAGGTGCCCCTCAACACATCGGTTTCGTAAGTCGGTACCCGAATCGGGCAGCTTGGCAAGTTTGGGGCGAGGGTACGGAACGGTGGCTCATCGCCGTAAGCTTCACGTTGTCGTTGCGCTGACCACATAACATACTCTTCCTCATCAATAGTATCCATGAAGCTTGCCATACTTTACAAGATGAAACTATGTCATAAAACAGGTGCGTTGTGATGATGATACCTAAAATATTGACTGAACGTTAGAAAAAGAAATTTCTTAAAAAAAATGACGAATGCAAAGGTTTGTTGTGCGTAACTAAATCCGAGAATCGTGCGCCGAGCCATTAGTAGAAATTAGAAGGCTACTTAATCCATTAATATTATGATTTTTCACACCCATCCCAAAATTTGGAGGTGACGCCAAGAGTTTACGCCTGTCACCGTGCGTGTGCAATGGTTTACCCTACTACTATTACAAAATTGCGGTATTCAGCTAAAACCTCAAGACAAGCGAGGCGCCGCATACCGTCTTATCTAGGTCCTACCAAGGTTCTTCCTCGATACATACAAAAATGGGAAGAACTTTGACAATGCTACTTCCAATTTTTAGCCGCTGCCTTCCCCATTTTTTATAAACAAACCGGCACCGTACAATGGGATCCCAAAACTTCTCCTAAAGTTGACATCCCTGAAGACTGCTTGGTTATACTCCGCCTCAAGGTAGAAGGTGTTCTCGGTCTGTACCTCTGAGAGAATCCCAGTGCTTTCCTTGATTCTGCCATCACAGTAGTAGTTGTCGGCTGACTGTAGGACGGTTGAGATTGGGTCGTGCTCTATATTGTTCAGCACCATTAGCAGTCGTTTCATTTCTTCCCAACGAATTGGTTCGTCCTCGGGCTGAATAGCTGGGTTGGTCGGCCAAGAGCCTTCAAAGAAAACTTGACTTCTTTCGATTGCCAACAGTAGTCGGGCTTCAACAGGGAAGGAGTCGTAGCAGTGCGGCGGGATGAAGAAGATAATCATGGCCATGTAACACGGATGCCAATCAAGATGTCGAATTGGGGTATCCACTCGCCCGTTTCTAAGCTGTGTAATCATCCTCAAGGCCTCAACCATGAATGCATTTCTTTTGGGAAGCGCCCATTCCACGATTTGTTTGATTAGGTCACTTGAAATAAAATCTGGACTATTTTGTTGTTACGATGAGTTTAGAAATCTGAACTTTCTAGAAATGACCCATTTGTTTGAAATGTTATTATTTAGTGTCATCCTTGATAAAATTTCAGCAACTTGTTATGTTTGAATCTTATTTTACGGTTTGCTAGCCCGTTCACCAACATGAAACGTCCCTTGATCAGTCATAATGAATATTCGAGGATGATTTTTAAGAGAGTATAAGTGCCACAAAATGTACGTATGAATATTACATGAATTCTTTTGAATAGGAATGTTTGGATGATTACCTTTGAATCGAAGCTTCTTTTTTTTGTCGTGTTTCAGGTGGTAGTCCCTTGCGAATGACAACAAAGTGAATGACGGTAGAAACGGTTGTACTTAGGTTTAGCTCGTGTTTGTAACTTGCTGTAATAATTTTCTTTTCTTCTTTATTTTGGACTAGGACTTGGGGTGCAGGAATTTTTTCGTTCCCAGAAACCATCCTCCCTCATCTTCCTCTTGTTTGTCCATTTAAATCAAGAAAAGGGGCTGCCACCTCCCCTCTCCTCCAATGGAACTTTGCAACGTTTCTTCAAACAAAACAAGAGGTGGCAGCCTCTCAATTAATAACAGTAGCGGGCCCGAAAACATTGACATTTCGACGTAGAAAAGAATTACGAAATTAAAAGTACGAAAGCCCGAAAAAACTTGGTTACTAAAGACAGGTGCTTCGAAAATGAGATACTAGCATCGAAGACATCTAAAAATAGAGCGCGATCACTAAAAATGCATCCACTAACATCCACAAACGAAACTCGAGATGGAGTTTCGTAAGGCAAAGACAAGGTGCAAAATAACCACAAATGAGGACACGAAATAGAGAATCACAACCCCGACAAATAACAACAAAGTTCCCCCGACACTTAAACATGACATTGGCCTTAATGGACCACAAAATCAAAGTAAGGGAGGAACAAAAGAAGCGGGTACTAACTTGATGAGCGACAGACTGAGCAAATGCATAGCATGGACGAGGACAAAGGCTCCATTCTGACGGCAATTGAGATCTAGAAAACATTTGGATATGATAAGAGTTCTACAGTCACAAAAACAAAAGACACAATAGCGGATAGGCTAATACCAATCTGTTACATCAACTCACAGAAAATGAAGGAAACCAAAACAGACTAACAATAGTTCAACCACATGACAAAAGGATAAACGAATAAAACAGAAACACAAGTCTAGATGAGATGAAAAGAAATAAGGGTGAAATGATAGACATGGAAAGCATGACAATTCAACAAGCATATGGCATTGGGAAATAACAAAACAAACTAATCATGAATCACAAGTCAGAAACCAATTCAAAGTGCTGAACAGTTTTTCCATGGTGGAACCCCATGCTCAAATAGAGAATAAGGCATGACACTAACGGTAGCAGCCAAATCAAATAAAAGTCTATCAATGCGTTGAGTACCGGCAAAACAAGACAAAGTGAAACTCTCAGGGTCAAAGTGTTTTTTACCACTTTGGTCGATGATCTGCTATGCTTATTGGGTTGAGAGAGAGTTCATCTTTCTCTTCTTTCTGCTCAGCCTTAAACTCTCATTGAGTGTGTTTAGGTAGAGGGAGGGGTGTCTCTTTGGGTGCTTGATCTTTTACTTCCTTATCAAAAATCATTGCTCTAAGTTCCTCAACTGTAACACCCCAACTCTTATAACTGAAAATAATGAAATAAATTATCCCGAGACGGACTCTTGACTTTGCAAGGGGTAATTACTCTTTCAATTCAAATATAAATAGCCATCTTGTACTAAAAAAAGAAGAAATATTTAAATGCATCATGAATACTAATTTCCAAAGTTGTCCCTCGCATGCATTCAAAACCAATGTCGGCACCAAGTTCCAAATCACACAATCTCACAGTCCTTGTTAACTTTAGCTGGGCCACAGAAACACCGACGATCGACCTTAGCTATTCCCTGTTAACCTATAAACATCTGGTGGGTGGCTCGGGGTCAATCCTTATAAGTCACAATAAAAATTACAATCATCAAACACATAAGCAATATGACTCAGGCTCCTTCCATATTTTAGTTGGGATCCTTGACTCACGTATGCTAACGATTCTCGAGCTTTCACATATCATTGGTTGCAAAATTCATGCCCATTTCACTTATCATTGGTGGCACCATCAAGGAACCATTATTCGCACCCATTTGGGGCCATATACACGTAGCAGTAGTGCAATAAGCACACATGTAGATCGCCAGCATACGGGCCTTAATCTAGGTGATCAAACAATTCTCCTTATTATACCATTAACATATACTTGTAGCCACATGAACAATGACCAAATAACAAATCATATAACACATATCCTATCAATCAGGTATACCACCACATTTATTAGAACCAATGGTCAATAAATCATGTACATTTGACATTGTCAAGTTGCCACTTATCACATATTCCATTCATTGATCACACATATCAAAGACGCATAATTGATATTTCAATCATTAAGCTAACTATTAAAATGGAATTTACCCCCTTAACCAATCCCAGCTTGGGTGAATCGAGTTGGCTCGAATTATAGGTTCATAGTCCAAGAATCAGTCACTTCCGTCGCTTTCATAAGTGTCCAGGACTAAACTGTAATGACTAGATGTATGTTGGGCTACAGCTAAACATATTCAAAAGTTATGTCTAACATTATTTGGGAAATTAAAAGGTAACTTTACCCATCTTCGTCCTCGATTCCCAGAGAGGAACTCCGGCAGAGTTTGGTTCTTCCGGCGCTCCGAAATCAGCTGTGAAATTGCTCGAGAATGACGATGGAAGACACGGTTAGTTTCCTTAGGTTCCTACGGACTCAAGGTATATTACGAGATATGGACATGTTTGGAGCTTATTGTCAATGTCTTCCTTCGGAGGTGCAATCAGTGAAAGGAGAAAGGGACTTGAGTTGGTAACGGCGGCGATCAACAATGCCTTCAAATTTGGAGAGGTATTTCCAACCGTCCTGGACCCCGAAACAAGAATGGGATTACCAGCATCGCCGAATTCCATGATCACGATGGAGCTCGTTGGAACAGGAAAACAGGGAAAGATAAAATCACTTTCTTGAGGTTTCTGGGTTATTCTTCCATCAAGGGCTGATGGAGTAGGTTTATAACAACTCGAAGAAGCTTCAAATTCCATTATTGCGATTGAAAGTCAAAGCAGAAGGTCCCATTGAAGAAATTGATTGGCGCAACGAGATAACCCGATAGAGTCTCTAATCTTGTTGGGCCACTAGTGGAAATGTAGCGGGATTTAGAATCAAAAAGATAATATTTTGATAACTCACTTAATTAATCACTTAACTTTTTAAATATTAAAACTTGGTCACTTGACCAATTCACTCACCCTCACAATTTGCTCACAGACACCTCTTTGCTCACTTTTGCTTTGCTTACAATTTGTTTTCATTGCCTCTCCAACTCAATGCAAAACACCTATTTATACTCATAATTTTACATTAGAATAATAAGATATTATTGTTATCTCTACCTACACCATCTCAAATTATTGGACTTGATTTTGTTCTACTATATAATAACCTCATATCAAATTAATAAGACTAGTTGGGAGGTTGAGATATTTATGTGGAGTGATCTAGAGAAAGAATACTCCAGATTGTTGATTACTTACTTTCAACACCCCCTCTTAATCTGCAATCTGGAGTAGATGCTTGAATTTCTCGAGTTTCTCCTTCTTGGTTGACTTTGTCATGACATCTGTCGGCTGATCATTAGTGTTGATGAAATCCATAGTGATTTCTCTGTTGTTGATGAGGTCTTGTATGAAATGATTTTGTAACTCAATATGCTTCGACCTTGCTTCTTCATCATGCCTATAGCTGACATATTGTCACAATGAATAATGATTGGTTCATTATCACCTTGTTGCAAGTCTTCAATTAATCTTTTTAGCCATACTCTCTCGCATGCTGCATCTATTACTGCAATAGATTCTGCTTCCACTAATGATAATGCCACAGTCTTCTACTTCTTTGAGCTATAGTAAATTGGTTTTGTAGCTAGGGAAAATATGTAACTAGATGTACTTTTTTGGTTGAATTCTTCAGTATACCTGGTATACCCAAACTTTTAGTGTGTCAAGTTTTTTTTTGGTAATGTAAATCCATCACCAACGTCCATTTTCAGTTTGCGATCTCGGCGGTTTATAATTATTCGAATATTAAATTTCTATTTCATATTTTATTTTTGATTACAGTTTGCGATCTGAAATTGGATTGTAATTGATCCAAAATTTCATGTGATTTCAAATAAAAAATTTCATGTGGTTTAATTGAAATTGTTGCTACTGTTTTTTGTTGTCACTTTGGGGTGCCATACATGGTGTTTTGTTTGATTTTTCAGTTGCAGAATGTCCCAAGTTTTGTTTTGAAGCACTGGAATTTTGTTATCTTGCTGCATGTTTTCGGAGTTGTGTTTCCTTCATCTCCCTCTATTGCTCTCTGAGCTGCTGCCTTAGCTTGCTAAAGCTCCTTTGTCAAATTGAGAAAACATATGAGATAAAAAATAAAATGTGAAATAAAAACTTACTTTACCAAAAAAACTGGGCACACCGAAAGTTTCGGTATATCGGGTATACTGAAGAATTAACCACTTTTTTGGTCATCTAGTGATCCTGCCCTCCACTGTCACTGTATTCGATTAGCTTGCTTCCTACTTCCTTCTTGTACCTTAGGCCCAATTGTTTAGTGCCTTGGAGGTATCGTAGGATTCTCTTTGCTACTGCAAAATGAAGTTTGATAGGCACATTTAAAATCTTGAAATGAGACTACCGAGTGACATATATCTGGTCTTGTGTGTGTCAGATATATGAGCGATCCGACTAGGCTTCAGTAGATTTTTCTGTCAACTTTTTATGCTCCATTATCTTGTTGCAGTTTATCTCTTAGTACCATTAGTGTAGCTATGGGCTTGGACGTTTCCATGTGAATTCTATTCAACATATCTTCGGTATATTTCTCTTAGGAGATGAATATTTCCCATGGCTTCTGCTTCATTTGAATTGCGAGGAAATACTTCATAAGTCCCAAGTCTTTCATCTTGAATTCTAACATCATTGCTCTTTTGAATTCTTCAATCATTTGTGGACTTGTGCCCCGTATAGATCAAGTCATCAATATATAAGCACAAAATAAGAATGATTTTATCTTCTCCCTTTTTTACGTATAGAGATGCTCCACTTGGACTTCTTTGGAATCCATTGTTTTGAAAATAGCGATCAATTATGTTGTTCCACACTCGAGACGCTTGTTTAAATCCGTAGACCACATTTTTGAGTCGATAGACTTTGTCTTCTCCTCCTTTCTTCTCGTACCCTCATGGTTGTTCCACATGGACTTCTTCTTCTAGTGTTCCATTGTGCAATACTGACTTGACGTCTACCTAGAATATTGGTAACTCCATTTGAGCTGCTAGTGCTATGACTGTTCTTATTGTCTTCATCCGCACTACTGGTGTGAAGGTTTCGTGAAAGTCGAGGCCACACTGTTGTGAATAGCCTTTTGCCACCAATCTTGCTTTGTGCTTCTGGATGGAACCATCTTTGTTAAATTGTGTCTTGTAGATCCATTTTAGACCTATGACCGGCTTGGATTTTGGTGTGTCCACGAGCTCCCAAGTCTTGTTCTTCTCCATCATTGAGATCTTTGTGTCCATTGCTTCTGTCCAGACTTTGTCTTTTGCTGCTTCTTCAAATGTATAAGGTTGATAAGAAAAATATGCTACGTGACAAGATTCATAAATTTCTCTTAAAGATCTGACGTTTAATGGAGGTGAGTCTGAATCACTCACGATATCTCTGACGTTGTCTCTTGTTAGACTCGTTGTTGGACTTCTTCCTTGGACAAGATTTTGATCCAACTCATTATGTGTTGTTGGTGTAGTTGTTGGATTCTCTAGGATCTCATTTTTTGATGGAGGTTGTGTATCCCGAGTTTCCCAACTCCAATCGGCCATTTCGTCGAACATAACATCTCATGAAATCACCACCTCGTTCTTTAATGGATTGGAGAGTCTATAGCCTATGGATTCATCGCTATATCGAATGAAGATGAGCTTCTCTCCTATCTGGTCGATGTGGAGTCGTCCTCTTGTGGTGATTTTTTGATGCCTTCTTGAAAAATATTCCGCAACTCTTGCGAAATGAAGATAGTCTCCACTTGTGCTTTCCAATATTCGTACAATTCTCCATCAAAAATTGGGATTTGATTGGGAGAGTTGGCGAACATGGAACTTGACGATGGTGCTGCCATAGTATTTTGAGAGGATTTTTTTGTAGAGGTTTTCAGAGGACTTTGTGAGGGTGGATTAAAATATGATTATCAAAGTACTAAAGTGTAACTTTTTTATGTGTAAGATCAGTTATTAAAATCGCAACCACAGGGCATACTCAGCGTAACTTTAGCTCTGATACGAAATTTGTTGGCGCGCTGGCGAAAATGTAGCGAGATTTACGTGAGTCTGAATCTGTCACGACGTCTCTAACATTGTCTCTTGTTAGACTCGTTGTTGGACTTCTTCCTTGGCTTGGAATCTAATCCGCCTCATTTAGTGTTGTTGCTGTAGTTGTTGGATTCTCCAAGATCTCATTTTTTATGGAGGTTGGGTATCCCGAGTTTCCCAACTCCAATCGGCCATTTCGTCGAACATAACATCTCATGAAATCACCACCTCGTTCTTTAATGGATTGGAGAGTCTATAGCCTATGGATTCATCGCTATATCGAATGAAGATTTGCTTCTCTCCTATCTGGTCGAACTTGTCTCGATTTGGGGTAGAGATGTTTGCATAAGTTATACATCCGAATACTTTGAGGTGAGCTATTTGCGGCCATTTGTGGTGCCATGCTTGAAAAGGTGCTTTGTACTTCACTGCTTTGGTTGGCGATCTGTTGAGGATGTAGATTGTTGTATTGATAGCTTTTACCCAGAGTTGCTTGGGAGTTTTCTTAGCAGTCATCATGCTTCTTGACATCTCCACAATAGTACGGTTCTTTCGTTCTACTACGTTATTGTGTTGTGGTGTGTATCGCACTGTCAACTACCTCTTGATTCCATTGGTGCGACAGTACTCCATAAATGGTTTGTAGATGAACTCTCCACTATGATCTTTTTGGAGTGTTTTGATTTGATGCATGCTTTCCTTCTCAACTGCTGCTTTGAATTGAAGGAACTTGGAGAAAGCTTCTGACATTTTCTCAAGAAAGCATACCCACATCATTCTAGTATAATCATCCACAAATAGAAGAAAGTATATCTTACCACCTATGAATGTTGTTCTAGTTGGTCCGTAAATATCAGTGTATATCAACTCTAGTGGTGCTTTAGTTTTTGGAAATGGCAAGCGATGCATTTTGCCATATATGCATCCTTCATAAACTTTATCTTCTCTGTTGATTTAGGGAAGATCGACCACCATATTTTTCGGCTTCAGTAATTTAAGCCATTTGTAGTTTAGGTGTCCATCTGATCTACTAATTGAATCAGATATTCTATCTCTTCCTCGAAGAGGTGAATCAGAAATAGGATCTCCATGTCCAGAATCGGAGGAAGAATCGGAATCCACTTGCCGACGAACCCTGTTTTCCCCGCATTGATTCATCCATGCGTTGGCTCTTCATTGTTATTTCTTCATTCTTCGGCATTTTGAAAGGAAACATCTTGGTAGAAGTCATCGAGATTTTCCACTTTCGAGTTGTTGGCTTTGTTGATAATCTTACATTCTTCGTTATCAAACAATAGCTTGCATTTTTTAAGCATTAGTTGTCCAACACTCAGAAAATTCTGAGCTAATTCAGGAACTTACAAAACTTCTTGGATTAGTGTTTTGTTACCTTCCTTTCTTTGTACCATGATTGTACACTTTCCTTCAACTTCCAGCTTTTTACCGTCTCCAATCTTCACTTGGCAATTATATGTATCATCCATCTCGGTGAAGGACTCCCGATCTCTAGTCATGTGATTACTACAACCGCTGTCCACCACCCATAGAAGTTGTGAATTTTGCTCGGCTTTGAAGCAAGTGTAAGCGACCAATTTTTCTTTGTCCTTCTGTGCAAAGCTTGATTCGCCTTCTTCTTTCTTGTTTTGGAACCAGCAAATTTCGTTGAGAGTGATTTTGAATTTTGCATTTGGTCCACCTAAACCTGCATTCTTTGGTAGCATGGTCAGATTTTTTCCAAATTTTGCATCCGTCGTTGGATTTGCTTGATTTCTCCTCATTCTGGCTCTAGTTGTTGTTTTTCTTGAAATTTGGTTTTCCTAATTTTTTCTGAAACTTGTCTCCTTTGTGATTCTGCTCCTGATTTGCTGATTTATCTCCTTGATGTCGACCTTGGATTGAAAAGCTAGCTCGAGTTGTCGGTTGGTAAACCGACTCAATCTTTGCTCGTGAGCTACAAGTGATCCCATAAGCTCCATCATGGGTAATTTTCCAAAATCTTTGGTTTCTTCTATGACAGTGACAACATGCTCAAACTTCGGTGTTAGGCTGCGAAGGATCCTTTCCACGATCTTCTTCTCATCGATAGTATCTCTAGTGACTTTGATCTGGTTCAATCTCTCAGCAACACGAGAATGAAAGTCTTTCATGGTTTCGCCTTCCTTCATTGCTAGGTTTTTGAATTGACGCCATAGATTTTGGCATTTTATGGAGATTACCTTCTTGGAACCTTGAAATTCGTTCTTAAAGACTTCCCAAGCTTCTTTGGCTAATTTGATGCCAAAAATTCTCAGAAATGTTGTTTCTCTCACAGCTTGCTGAATTATCCTCAATGCGTTGGCGTTCCTCTTGACATTCTCCTTATGCTCCTTCGTCTTAGTCCCGCTTGTTTTGGGATCGTCATCTTTTGCTGATTCTGCCTTTTTCTTGGTCGATGTGGAGTCGTCCTCTTGTGGTGATTTTTTGATGCCTTCTTGAAAAATATTCCGCAACTCTTGCGAAATGAAGATAGTCTCCACTTGTGCTTTCCAATATTCGTACAATTCTCCATAAAAAATTGGGATTTGATTGGGAGAGTTGGCGAACATGGAACTTGACGATGGTGCTGCCATAGTATTTTGAGAGGATTTTTTTGTAGAGGTTTTCAGAGGACTTTGTGAGGGTGGATTAAAATATGATTATCAAAGTACTAAAGTGTAACTTTTTTATGTGTAAGATCGGTTATTAAAATCGCAACCACAGGGCATACTCAGCGTAACTTTAGCTCTGATACGAAATTTGTTGGCGCGCTGGCGAAAATGTAGCGAGATTTACGTGAGTCTGAATCTGTCAAAACGTCTCTAACATTGTCTCTTGTTAGACTCGTTGTTGGACTTCTTCCTTGGCTTGGAATCTAATCCGCCTCATTTAGTGTTGTTGCTGTAGTTGTTGGATTCTCCAAGATCTCATTTTTTATGGAGGTTGGGTATCCCGAGTTTCCCAACTCCACTCAACCATTTCGTCGAAGATAACATCTCGTGAAATCACTACCTCGATCTTTAAAGGATTGTATAGTCTATAGCCTTTGGATTCATCGGTATATTCGATGAAGATGAGCTTCTCTCCTTTCGGGTCGAACTTCTCTCGATTTGGGGTAGAGATGTGTGCATAAGCTATGCATCTGAATACTTTGAGGTGATCTATTTGCGGCCATTAGTGGTGCGATGCTTGAAATGGTGCTTTGTACTTCACTGCTTTGGTTGCCGATCTATTGAGGATGTAGATTGTTGTATTGATAGCTTCTGCCCATAGTTGGTTGGGAAGTTTCTTAGCAGTCATCATGCTTCTTGACATCTCCACAATTGTACGGTTCTTTCGTTCTACTATGCCATTTTGTTGTGGTGTGTACCGCACTGTCAACTACCTCTTGATTCCATTGGTGCGACAGTACTCCATAAATGGTTTGTAAATGAACTCTCCACCATGATCTTTTCAGTGTTTTGATTTGATGCCCGCTTTCCTTCTCAATTCTTTGCTTTGAATTGAACGAACTTGGAGAAAGCTTTTGACTTTTTCTCAAGAAACCATACCCACATCATTCTAGTATAATCATCCACAAGTAGAAGAAAGTATCTCTTACCACCTATGGATGTTGTTCTAGTTGGTCCGCAAATATCAGTGTATACCAACTCTAGCGGTGCTTTTGCTCTTCAAGTAGTTTTTGGAAATGGCAAGCGATGCATTTTGTCATATATGCATCCTTCATAGACCTTGTCTTCTTTGTTGATTTGAGGAAGACCGACCACCATATTTTTCTGCTTCAGTAATTTATGCCCTTTGTAGTTTAGGTGTCCATATCGGAGATGCCATAGGAATGATTCATCCATGCTTTGGCTCGTCATTGCTATTTCTTCATTTTTTGACATTTTGAAAGGAAAATCTAATAGTTGGATGCTCAAACTCTGTTTGTTGAGTACATCCAGAAATTTTTCAAAATCATTGTTTGTCAACGGCTTCCTTTTCAATGTAGCAGGGTGTGGTACCCTAAGGTGAGTCTGGGCGATATGTTTAAGAGTTATAGATGCAGCTTTTTCTTATATCTCCACTAGCACTGGTTTCATTGGATAGTCAAGAACTTCCTTGCCACTCCTTAGTGTCACTGCTCTTTGGGACTGCCCATGTTTTGGATTAGGAATAGTAGCACTTGGCATCCTATTTGGCTTCTTAGTGACGAACTTGGACAATTCTCCTATTTGAATTTTCCAAGTTCCCGATTGCTGCTTCTGTTACACTGAATTGCGCTTGATTTATTATTGAGTAACGCCATTAGAAGCAAAGAACTTCACCAAAAGGATCTCTACGGATAATTGTTGTTGTTGAGGAGGAAATCATGTTGATGACTATGTTGATTCCAATAGGTGTTTTGGGCTTGCTGCTAAAAATTGTTCTTACGTCTGCAGTTGTTCTGGCCTTGTTCTTTGGTAGTTATTCTGATTCCTATTAAGTGTTCTTTCCTAGTTGATATATTCCTTGATTATGACCACTATGTTGTCCACTTGCTCTTGTTTCATGTTTGGTTCTAGCTCATAAACAATCATACAGCTTCAGAGGTCATAATGAGTTCCTCCTCACCCTTCATAGGTGCATTTACAGGTTTGTTGGAGCACTGGTTGCTTCGATGAGCTAGCTTGAAAGCATCCATCATCTTGGTGAGTATCTGCATCTAATCAAGTAGTTGAGCATGTTGAAACTCAATGGTTGATGAGTGATCGCTTGAGAAAGGGATTACTCCCAATTCCTAGCTAACAAGTGTCATATCCACGAGGGTTGTTCACTAGCCTCTACTAACTACTAGACAACGGTACAAGCTTACAATTTGATCGAAAGAGTATGACACACCCCAAACGTTTTCTATTTATTAAATAACCAAATTTCCCTGCAAGGACGACTCGACTCAAAGGAACTTCGAAAACTTACCGACCACATGAAAGAAACTAAAGTGCCTTATCCTAAGACAAAATGAAAAGAACCAAGTCTTAGTAACACTTGAAAATCAAATTTGACATTTAAAAACAAGTCCACCACTCCACACCCGAATCAGCTCCACTCTACTCCTACAGCAACTTAGAAACACCATGTTGGGTAGTTCTAGGGTCAGTCTATCTTGTGTTAAGCATAACACATGATTTCCAACTTAACTTTACCAACATCACACATATTCAGACATCATCTCATCTAGACAATACTTATTCTGACATCAACTTATTCATTCAGACACTATCTTCACTTAGAGACATGCTTTATGGTTATCTAACCACGACGTATTCCCTTTTAGTCATTTAGACACCTAACATGAGCATCACGCTAGAACATAGGAAAGACAAATACATATAACTACATATAGAATCCTTAATGCTAACTGAGTAGGCATAATGCATAACATAGTGATCTTTCTGCGATCCAAGTACATGTGAACTTAACATGGCCAGTATACGTAGTAACATAGTCATCATCAAAGATTGAACCTCGAATCAATCTTAAAGGAACATTCAAACATGAAGAACACATTATTACTTGAACACATTATTACTTGAACACTTATCATCTCTGGTCAACAATCAAAGAAACATTGTCACATAAGAGACACAACATTACATGAACATTGATCATAACAAGTAGATATCACATCAAAGAACATTGGGACAAATCACAACACATCAGCACATGAGAATCACTTGACATATCTTAACAGGTGATCATTATCACCAACATCACTTAGGAACAACGAGAACACATGTCATTTAATCACATCAGCATATGAGGATCACTTAGAAAACATGAGAACGCGTGACATTGAATCTTACTCTTATACTTTACCTTATCTAAGGTATCTCAGCACTTGCACTTGACATGCATGATCTTCAGGTAGTCTAACCTTATCATAATTCAAGGCACATCTTACACATCATCAAGTAATAAGCTAACACATCATGACATATCCACTTAAGTACAACATGGATAACATGAACATGAGGTAACCATCAATCAGGAGGGACATTACATGACTTGGCATGATTCAAGGTAGAACTTGCACAACTTCATCAAGTAGTAACATGACATATCAAGATAAAACCGGTTAACCATAACCTTAATCATATGAACATGGGGTGAACCCTAATCAAGGAGGCATGACACGACTTACAAAACCTCATCAAGTAATAACATAACAAATCATGACATAATCTCTTAACAATAACAATAATATGATGGACATAACGTGAACACTAATGGAGAACATGACATGCTTTAACGAAGTATAAAGGGATCACTTGCACGTCATCAAGGGATATCATAACCTAACATAGCCTAGCATAACATATCCACCTAACCATGACATACTAACATAGCATAAGGTAACCACTTAATCACAGCGACATCATACAATTACTTGTATCACATAAATAACATGATGTAACATAACATAGCTTATCATAACATAGTCGCTTAACTATCACATGAATAACATGACGTATGATACCCACTTAATCAATCGAGTATTATCATAACATAGTCTAACAGAACATGGTCACTTAATCATGGAATCATTGACATAAACTTAATTGCATCAATCACATAATAACACCACATAACCTAGCATGGTCACTTAATCATCGATTCATGCCATGGAATCACTGCATAAAATTACGTTCGTTAAATTATTTAAACTTAATTTAACCTAAAGCACCGATACGATTTTATCCCCCCTTAAACCACCCACCTGGATGATGAGCCAAAATCCCAGAAAGCATCTGAGAAGATTTCTCTTGCTGCCATGAATCCACAGCCTCTGACGGTGCGTCGTTTGGAGCTCAAACGAAAAAGTTATACTTCAATTACTCTTCCCAAAATCGAAGAACACTTTATGGCAAAACTGTAATTTTCCACGAATTGGTAAATTACAGAACTGGTCCCTGAATTGCAATCAGATCACCCAACTTTCAGAGTTTGCAGTTTAGTCACCAGCTTTTCCAACCATGCAGGAGGTAACTGAACTTTCTCCCACTTGCAGGGAGGTCGCTGAACTTTCCCAGACTTGCTGGAAAGTCAGTCTTCTTCTACGGCGAGCTCTTTTCCAGAATCCGGCGAGTTCTCCAAACTCCTTTGAATCGAGATTCCCGCTGCAGCTGGCCTCTCCTCCTCTCTCCAACGACGTAGCAGCTCTCGCGGACGCCTCCAGTGCTTCAACGCCCCCCGTCACGCGTCGCTGCCCGCCGTTGATGACTGGGGACGATTTCTCATCGAGGAAGCTATTGCTTCTTCTTCTTCCCTCTTGGATAGCATTGACGCGAAGCCCACCCCCTCGCGGCCGTCTCCTCTTTCCGATTCAAGTCTACCATTGAATCCACCAATCGACGTCGCCATCGGATTTCCATCTCCCTTTCTTGATTTGAAGTCGCCGGCTCTCACTCTCTCTTTCTTCAATTAATCACGGCCTTGCTTCCCTCTCTCTTCTATCATTCAGCTCCCCTAACAGAATTAGATAAGGATCACAATCCTCCAGAGCTGCTGCTCGTTAACGATAAGGAGATGAAGACAGCAATAACGCTTGGGTCGTTTCTCTCTTGAGTTAAAACAAACCTCTCCTCACATCGTTGGCTGAATCTCACGACCCAAACACATCCGTCACCACAATTTGAACTCGGCTCCAGGCACTCTCTATCGCACGATCGATCTCACCATTCGGATCTCTCCTAACTCCTTCCTTGAATGGATCAAGCCTCCATCTCTTACCGTAGGATTTATCAAACAGTCCACATTCCTCCACGACTACTCCTAGTCCAATAAAAGCTTCACTCCATCTCCGATTATCTAGCAAACCAGATACTCAACCGAACCTCAATGAACTTTACTAATTCTTAAACTCGGTCAACCCACAAGTCAACCCTATTCGAGCTAAATCAAGTTCAAAGATTTAATTCACATGAAAGTTCATTTGTTCACATCTTTAATTGGCTACTAAACTTAATAATGACCACATTAGACATAACATAGGAATACACTTATTAATATCGACTATCATCTTAAATATAGCATAATTTTCACACGAGTCTAATTAATCATGAATTAGGCAAACATTAATGCATAACTTAGATGCAACTAAACACATAGCAAGAATCAATACCATAATTCACATAACAATGCTATTGTTTCCATAACATATTTTTCGCATGAGACTTTCCGAGGGGGAAGTTTAGTGATTCAATAATTGCAATTTTGATCGCTAGGATAAGGATGTAACAGAGTAACTCTCTAGACTATCAACTAAAGCACTTAACATTCATTAATGAAATTCAGTTCTATTCAAGCAAGCTAACTAAGTAATCAAGAGAGTTAAAAGGAGGAACAAAGGAGAAGAGGGTTGCTAGACTATGGATGTTGTTTTGCACTCAAATTCGGTTCACAAGAAAGATTCAATACAATGGAAAAAGGTTATGGTTTGATCATCCGCCAAACATTTGTAGGAGTCTAAGAGAAGGTCTTGAAATGGACTACCACTACCAATTGGCAAGTGATCAAGCCAATTGGTAGTGAACACCAAGTGTTCAAAAAAATTCTTAGGTGCTAAGAAACACTTAATGGCATCACAAACTCCAGACAAGGGGTGGTAGTCACCTCATGACACCCCCCAAACATTCCAATCACCCAAATTGTCACTACCTAAGTGATTGTCGGAATGCGCTCAACGTGTTTGATAAAATGCCACTTAGAGTATCCTCACACTTAAGGTAGAATTGGGGTGTGTGGTTGGTCTACACACACCTTACTTCAATCTTGTACTATGCACATACTCAATTCAAGCACAATTATGTAAATGAAAGAGTACATTTGACCTGGAACAAGTAATAGCACATTCTAAGTTGCAAAAACCATAATCCAAGCATTCTCATACCATAAATCAATATCCAATATATATATCCAAGCATTCTCATCATGAGGGGATCATTCTAGTACATATAAAACAACACCCTAATCTAACAACCAAAGAGTCTATCCACTCATCATGACACTAAAACTAAAGGAAAGGGATACAATCACCATCAAGCAACTAGTATGAAGAAGATGGTGACGGTAGGATCATTCCTCCAAGCTCTAGCACTCCAATTCCTTCAATCCTCGGTCTTCTCTAGTTCCCAAGCTTCTTCAAGGTCTTCAATTAATCTTCTAGGGCTTCAAACTAATGGAAAATATAGAGAGGAGTCGGGTCTCGACAATTAATATGACTGTAGTGTGAATTATACCTCCTCTCTCCTACAAAAGTGCTCTAAATAGGCATGCTTGCAGGGACCACACAACATGTGGCCTCATTTCTAGCTCGTTACTTCATTCTTCAATTGTACATATCTCCCTCGTTCGACCTTCGTTTGAGCTCCAGCTGGTCTTGTTTGAATTGTCTCGTCGTCCTGTATTGCTTGGATACCTGCAAACTCACATATATAATGAGAAAGCAAGCTGAATGGACCAAAATGTTTCGTTGAGAAAACAAAACAAGAAACCTTGTTTCTTCCAACCAATCACAAAGGAGGGTCAAAAAAGGTCAACAATCAGTCAAGATGTGGTCAAATGGACCACGAATAATCGTGTTATCAATAATTCTTCTTAGGCTACAACCAATTTTGTCGTTACTTATTGAACTTGATTTCTAGGCACATTGATCTCAATGTCAACTGGATTTGTGAGAACAAGGATCCTCTTGAACGAAGGAGACTCTGGAACTTGTGCCAAGAATCATAAAAAGCCTCAATATAACAGTCTTAAACTGAGTGATTCTAGCCTTCAGAGCTTCTAGACGGTTAGAAGAATTCCTCTAAAAACTTTGTAGCCAAACCATCCCAAGTAGTGAAGTGTCATGTTGAATGCTCATAAAACAACTCTAATGTATGCCCTTTGAGAGAAAATGTGAAGATTCTAAGTTTGAGGTCGTCAATATTCACTACTCTCGCTCAATTTGTTTCAACTAGACGAATAAAATCTGGGAAGTTAACATCAGGATCTTCATATGGTGCTCCAAAGAAAACCCGTCCCTGAATGAGATTGATTAGCTGCACTAGAGTTGGAAGAGCATGTTCTTTCTTTATTAGAGATCGAATACTTGAAACAGCTTCTCTTTTGGGACTAGAATAAACTAGTTGTTATTGTTGAAGTTGCCATCCTCGTTATTGTTGTGGTTCTCATCGTGGTTGTTGTCGTTGTTCACAAAGTTGTTGTTTTTATTATCATTGTCATTCAACACCTTATTGTTATTGTGATTGGCAGTATCCATTTCAATTTCCTCTTTGTGTTCCTCTTCGCTAAAACTGTAGGGAAAGGATTGAAAAGAAGCTCTAGAACTAACTTCTTGCGAGATTTCGGAGCAAGATGAGTGTATGAAACTGTCTCCTTTCCAGTAGCTAGTCACTTACTTCTTTGAGGAGATGTTCAGTTTTTAATTTTTTATGCACAACAAGAAACAACAATATTGACTGATATAAAAATTTGGGAGGAAAAGAGATGATAAGAAAAGTTAGGGAATAACTAAAAGTTAAAATCTTTCCTACAACTAGAAAAGACACCCTGACAACGGCGCCAGTTTGATGAGCGAGATTTCATCCTGTAATGACGCTAGATTTATCACATTTATCGCCCTCATTTAAGTGATATTTCATGCATGATTTTATTGCTTTAGGTACAAGTATAGGATGTTTTATGCATTTTAAGTTTATATTTGGATTGAGTGTCTCGGACACGGTCAGGGTCCATTTGATGTCGTTTTGGAGTGTTTTTATAGAATTCGGGTATATGATGACATGAAGACATTGTTTGAAGGGATACGACATGCATAAATTGTCTAGGATAAGCAATGAGAAGCATTTCAAAATTTTGGGACAACTCAAGAAGTGCAAGACTCTCGACGTGGTCGAAAAACGTCACAGTTTCATTTTTTGAACACATCTCCTAACCCAGAGGTATGATTGATGCAAGACTGGCGGCGTTGGAAAGCTAGTTCAATTTTCTAAAACTTTCATAAAATTTATGTAAGTGTCTGTGCTATAAACGGTCTATAATTCTGCTATGACCATAAAGCAATCTTTGGCAGGGGAATAGCACAAAGATTGACAAAACCGACAGAAATAAGGATCTCATAAATTCTATTTAAAGGCGGTCTTTCCTCCATTCAAAAAATGACCCTTTTGGACAAAAATTAGAGAGAAATTTAGAGAATTCATAGCAACAAGAAGACATCAATTTCAAGGAGCTCGAGTTGGCAAGTACAAATCAAGATCGACGAAACAAATTCTTCTGCGGGAAAATCATATTGTTGCTGAAACTTTCGGTTGGATCCTAATCTGTGTACAAGTCATCGCCACCTCGTCGGAGAGGGACTTCTCCTTAGTAGGAAGGTGAAGAAGGTTGATATATTCTAAGTTACAAGATATATGAATATTAGTTTATTAGAAAAAGAGACATTTCTACGAAAATAAGTAGAAAGAAAGACATATACCTACGGTGGAGTTTCTTGATTTCCTTTCACTAGGAGAGCTTCGTTTTCAACTTCTAGTAGGAAAACACTAGAATTTTTTTATTTCTCGTCCAGGCTCCGCCACTTACACCCCGCCTCAGAAATCACCCTCCCTTCACCAACAACCTTCAATGCGCGTCATGGCCCCGACCAAAAAATCGTCAGCAACTCCCCACAACGGATCCTCCTCCTCTTAAAATCCTCAAGTACTGCCATAAAGACCGCCGCCACCTCCACCATCACTGATACTACATCCATCAATACTAATAGCGAACCACTTTGCACACCCGCAAATGCTGGAACAGCCCCTCCTTCCCAACCTGCTCCCAAAATGAGGTCCTACGTCTGGAAGAAACCCATGGTGCATCTACTTCCATACCGTCAGTCACAAATCACTATGCCTAACTTAACCAGTTTGAGACTCCAGTCCCAGCATTAGCATTGGCAGACCTCCTCGACCAACCCCTAGTTTGGGATTATGACTTATGCATCGTAGGTACCTTTCTAAAATAGAAAGCCGTGAACCTTCAGGCGGTTCATCATACCATGCCTACGATTTGGTAGCCAGAGCTAGGCATGGAGATCGACTCTCTAGATTGGAAGATGTTTCGCTTCAATCACAAGCTCGAAATACTGGCAGCCGGAGCTAGGCATGGAGATCGACTCGCTAGAACGGGAAATGTTTCGCTTTCATCACAGGCTCGATGTAGGAAGGCGGCCCGTGGAGCATAGACCACACCCTTCTCATCATGCATCAATTACAGCCAGGAAAATCACCGGGAGGTGTCCTCTTGACCAAGACTGCATTCTGGATTCAAATTTACGATCTGCCTTTCAGATATTTCTCTGGAAAATGACACCAAAACGCAATCTATTTCCCCGAACCATTTATGAGGATACGTATTCTATTGGATGTCTGCAAGCCCCTTCAGAAGGAACATTGGGTCACACTTCATGATGTTAAGGATTGCATGTGCAAGATCAGGTACGAAAACATGCAAAACTTCTGCTACATCTGTGGAACCATTGGTTATATTGAGAAGAAATGCTCTTTGCAGTTCTACTTTCCGGCAAAGCAACTTAATCAATGTTGAGACGATTCCATCATGACGTATCAAGAAAGAGGCGCAAGCGAAGGTAGCAAATCCATGGCTCATTATTCGTGGCGTTATAGGTACACCATTTCGATCCGATGTACATGCGGCCTATGTGTGAGCCCGAATCCGCGGCTAAGATTTATGCTTAAATGCTACCGGCAAATATAATGTTGAACGCCCAACTCCGTCATTAACATAATTGGGCAATTGGTAATCTCTTTCTTAGCAAAATACGAAAAAGAAGAGACATTAACAAAAAGAAAAAGTTAGGAAAGAACAAGGGATTTACCAATTATTTTGGATACCAGATGTCCATAAGTTTGAGTGTGAAACTTGTTTTCTAATACGTGGGCAAATGAGTGGCTAAAATTGTTGGCCAAGAGACTGATCAAATAAAATTAATTTCTTAATTAGTGTGTTTTTACTAAGTTTATGAAGATAGAAAAAAATAAACAGTATATTTTTGTGCGTTCGTGGGAATTTGATCGACTTTGTGCTATTAGCGAGTTTTTTTAGTTTGGATCCGTGACAAAGAAATCATGTAGAAAATATTAAAAATCGAGTATTCGTTTATATACGTACTTGATTTTTATTTTCTTGTATTCGATACTCAAATGATCATTCTTTGAGTTGTTCTTATGTACTTGTTTTTGTTGTTTTGTATTCATTTTCTAAAATATTTGTTGGTTCGGTATTTTGTACTCAACACCGAACTAATTCCCCTGCTTGAGTTTCTTGTCTTAAGCTATACTAAAGTTTTTCATGTACTTGTGTTTGTTTTAGTGTCGTTTTGCTTTGATGTACTTGACTTTTATTATATCTACTTATTTAGTACAAAAATCAAGTACAACAAACCTAACACTAAAAACTCAACTATAAGGAAAACGGTACACAACCCACGACAACAATAAAACAAATACATAACTCTAAACCTAGTACGTACGAAAACCAAGTACAACAAACCTTATACTAAAAATCAATTACAAGCAAAATGAGTATACGACCCACAACAACAATAAAATCAAATACATAACCCTAACCCGAGTACTAAAACCAATACAAAAAAACCTAACAATAACAACCAAGTACAAACAAGACGAGTACACAACCAACAACAATAAAAATCAAATACATAACTTTAACTTTAAAGTGAGTAAAAAACCAAGTATAATAACATTAACGCTAAAAATCAATTACAAAAGAAGCGAATATACAACTCAATCCGACAAAATTCATCCAGAAAGCAAATCCAATAATATCACAGTTAAAGCGAATTGTGAAATAAATAACACATATGCGACCCAAACCCACTATTTCATTTCCCTTGTCCATACTAATTTGCTAATCTCTAACCTAATTCACTGTGTTTTCGGTCTCCCTGTTGTTACAATAAATGGCAAAGACTAATAAGTAGTATAGAGCCAGAGTGTTTGATTCTCCGGAGAATGGCAGCTGATTTACCTTACGCTCATAAAAAGAGTTCTTGAAGCAATTAAACACAAATCAGAAAAAATAAAACTAAAATGTCAATTTTGCCATTATTTAAAATGATTCTCCTACCCGTTGGCCCACAAAATAGAGATCCTGATCGCTCTTTGCTATTAGTAAAGTAAGGAACCATTTTCTCGTTGCTGTTGACACAGAGTCATCTTTTTCAATTAAACGTATTTTTTTGTTATCTACACATTTATATTTTTCTTCTCATTTTTATACCATGCATATAATTATACTTCGTATCCAAATTTAATTATTCCAGAATATAACATTAATTCCAATAAAATGTTAATTTATTTATTTCCATAAATTGGTCGGCAATGAGAATCCAACATCCAGCATTAAACATCCTGACAACGACAGGGTGGCCTCTAATAGGGTGAGGTGATTAGGTTGGAAAGAATTATGAATTGTCATTTTTGTCTCCCCTAAAATTTATATTATTGAACTTTGAGCAACCATTGAACTTTAAAGACTAAAATTTATTTGCTAAAATAAAGGATTTTTCTTTCTTTCCGTGAAACCTAACTCGAATTAAATTATCTACGACGTGTTAAAAGTAGTTCAAATAAATTCTATGAATTTTTACAATAAAAACGGTTCAATAATTTCATTTAAGCTATGATGTAAAAAATTCAAATATTATGGTATCAAATAGTAGTCCCAAAGAAAAATACATTGATGTATTGATGGGAAATTGTATTTTTCAATCAGAGATAGACAGACGAATATACTCTTACAAGAAAGAAAAAGAATAAATATAATTGTAGACCTCATGTTGTCGATTCGGACATAATCTAAATTTAAACCACTAGATGATTTCAACTACTTTTTTTGAAATAGAATTCTTAATTATTATATTATTAAAGGTCATGGCAAAAAATATTTATCTCAACAAACAAACCTTTAGGAGGACTACCGCCCACAACGGATAAAGCACGGTTGCACAACTAGTTAGCAAAAGCTAACACATTCAACGTCTCCAGAAGTAAGTCTGCTGCTGGCAGGTGCCAAAAAGTCAACATCTTGGTAGTTTCTTAGTAAAAGATAATCTCTATGTACATAGGTATAGGTGTCCAAAGTTCTGATAACGATGTAACCACTAATAACATATTGAATTCAGTTATAGTATGTACCACATTCCTGTTTTCTAATCAAAATCTAAAGCAAATGGAAACAACTAAGTAACCCACCCTCCACTACTCCCATGGAAGTTCAACAAGTTGATCACGTTGAAGAGGATGAGCTGTACGCGATTCAGCTTGCAACCTTGTCGGTGATACCCATGGCGCTGAAAGCAACGATCGAGTTGGGCGTATTAGACATCATTAACTCAACAGGCCCATCAGCAGCTTCCCAAATTTCTTCCAAACTTGATATGGAATCGGGCCACCACACTGAAATAGCAGAGTGGCTGGATCCAATTCTACACCTCCTATCTTCCCATTCCATCCTGATCGCTTCTTCATCTCGTGATGGTGGTAGGACAACATACACGTTCGCTCCCGTGGCTAAATACTTCCTCAAGGTGGATGATAGTGATCGAAAGGGGAGTTTGGTAGGGCGCTAGCGGAAATGTTACGGAATTTAGGACCAAATATGATCGTACTTTGATAACTTATTCAAATAGCCACTCAACTATTTGATTTTTACAATTTGGTCACTTCACCAATTTCTTACACACTCACCCAAACACTCTGCTGCTTACAGAGAGAACTCAAGACTTATATTTCTCTTTATGTTTTCCAACTCACTCTCTGCCCTCTTCACAACACTAAACACCTTACATATTTATACTAACATTACTCCTCCTGCACCGCCTCAAGTTGTGGTGATTGTTTTTTCCCTTTTTTGTAATTGTTATATCACATTTAATAAGTTTAGATGGTAGTTTAGATGGGAATTTTAGATATTTTGGTAGGTTGACCTAGAATTAGAGAACTCTAGATTGTAGATTATTAATTTCAACATTCTTCTTAATCTGCATTCTGGAGTAGATGCTTGAATTTCTCTAGTTTCTCCTTCGTGACTGACTTTGTCATGATATTTGTCGGCTGATCATTAGTGTTGATAAATTCCATAGGGATTTCTCTGTTGTTCACGAGGTCTCGTATAAAATGATGTCGTAACTTAATATGCTTCGACCTTGCATGAAATACTGGATTCTTCATCATGGGTATGGCTGACATGTTGTCGTAGTGAATAATGGTTGGTCCATGTTCAGCTTGTTGCAAATCTTCAATTAGTCTCTTTAGCCATACTGCCAGACATGATGCATCTATAGCTGCAATGTATTCTGCTTCCGCTGATATAAAGCCACTGTTTTTGGCTTCTTTGAGTTCCAGGAAGTTGGTTTTGTACCAAGGCAAAATATGTAATCAGATGTACTCTTTCGGTCCTCTAGTGATCCTGCCGAGTCATTGACGGTGTATCCACTCAGCGTGTTTCCTTCTTCCTTCTTGTACCTTAGGCCCAATTGTTTGGTTCCATGGAGGTATCGAAGGATTCTCTTCGCTGCTGCAAAATGAATTTTTCTAGGCTCACTCACAAATCTTGAAATGAGACGTGTTGAGTGACATATATCTGGCCTTGTGAGTGATTGATATATGAGCGATCCGAGTAGACTTCTATAGATTTTCCCATCAACTTTTTCTGGTCCATCTTCTTGTTGCAACTTCTCGTTTAACGCCAATGGTGTTGCAATGGGCTTGCACGTTTCCATGTAAAATCTCTTCAACATATCTTCGGTATATTTCTCTTGGGAGATGAATATTTCTCATGGCTTCTGCGTCACTTGAATTTTGAGGAAATACTTCATGAGTCCCAAGTCTGTCATAACGAATTCTAACATCATTGCTCTTTTGAATTCTTCGATTATTTGTGGACTTGTGCCTGTATAGATCAAGTCATTAACATATAAGCACAAAATAAGAATGATTTTATTTTCTCCCTTTTTTATATAGAGATATGCTTCACTTAGACTTCTTTTGAATCCATTGTCTTGAAATTAGCAATCAATTCTACTATTCAACGCTCGAGGTACTTGTTTAAGTCCGTAGAGCGCCTTTTTGAGTCGATAGACTTTGTCTTCTTCTCCTTTCTTCTCGTATCCTCGTGGTTCTGCATGTAGACTTCTTCTTCTAGTGTTTTGTTGATGAATGCTGATTTGACATCTAGCTAGAATATTGGGAATGCCATTTGATCTTCTAGTGCTATGGCTGTTATGATTGTCTTCATCCGCGCTACTGGTGCGTGGGTTTCATGAAAGTCGATGCCAGGCTGCTGTGAATAGCCTTTTGCCACCAATCTCACGTTGTGCTTTTGGATGGAACCATCGTGGTTGAATTTGGTATTGTAGATCCATTTTAGACCTATGACCTGCTTGTCTTTTGGTTTGTCCACGAGCTCCCATGTCTTGTTCTTCTAGATCATTGTGATCTTCTTGTCCTTTGCGTCTGTCCAAACTTTGTCTTTTGCTGCTTTTTCAAATGTCTGGGGTTCGTATAAAAAATATGCTACGTGACATGATTAATAAATTTCTCTTAAAGATCTGACCTTTAATGGAGATGAATCTGAATCTGTTACGACATCTCTGAAACTGTCTCTCACTGGAACGTTGTTGGGCTCTTGTCTTGGCTTGGATTTTGATCTGCCAGATTTGGTGTTGTTGGTATTGTTGTTGTTGGATTCTCACAGATCTCAGGTGTCGTTGGAGGTTGATTATGTTATGTGTCGCAGTTCCACTTGTACATTTTGTCAAAGATATCATCTCATGAAATCACCACCTCGTTCCTCAATGGATTGTAGAGTCTGTAGCCTTTGGATTCGTCACTATATCCGATGAAGATGCGATTCTCTCCCTTCTAGTCAAACTTGTTGCGATTTGGGGTAGAGATGTGTGCATAAGCTATGCATCTGAATACTTTGAGGTGATCTACTTGCGGCCTTTTGTAGTGTCATGCTTGAAATAGTGTTGTCTTCTTAACTGCTTTGGCTGGCGATCTGTTCAGGATATAGATTGTTGTATTGACTACTTTTGCCCACGGTTGGTTGTGAATCTCCTTGGCTGTCATCATGCGTCTTGACATCTCCACAATTGTAAGGTTCTTCCGTTCGGCGACGCCATTTTGTTGTGGTGTGTACCAGAATGTCAGCTGCCTTTTGATTCCGTTGGTGCGACAGTACTCCATGAAAGGTTTGTAGATACATTCCCCACCACGATTTGTTTGGAGTGTCTTAATTTGATGCTCGATTTCCTTCTCAGCTGCTGCTTTGAATTGGAGGAGCTTGGAGAAAGCTTCCGACTTTTTCTCAAGAGAGAATGCCCACATCTATCTAGTGTAATCATCCACAAATAGTAGAAAATATCTCTTACCACCTATGGATGTTGTTTTGGTTGGTCCGCATATGTATGCGTGTACTAACTCTAGTGGTGCTTTTGCTCTCCATGTAGTCTTTGGAAATGGCAAGCAATACATTTTGCCATATATGCATCGTTCACAGACCTTATCTTCTTTGCCGATTTGGGAAAGACCGACCATCATATTTTTCCGCATAAGCAATTTAAGCTCTTTGTAGTTTAGGTGTCCATATGTGAGAGGCCATAGAATGATTCATCCATGCTTTTGCTCTTCATTGCTATTTCCTCACTCTTCATCATTGTGAGAGGAAACATCCTGTTGGAAGTCATTAGAATTTTTGCCACCTTCGAATTGTTCGATTTATTGATAATCTCGCATTCGCCGTTATCAAATAGTAGCTTGTAATTTTTCAGCATTAGTTGTCCAACACTCATAAGATTTTATGCTAATCCAAAAATGACGGATGCAAAATTTGCAAAAACTCTAACCATGCCATAAAAGAATGCAGGTTCAGGTGCACCAAGTGCAAGATTCAAAATCACTCTCAACAAGATTGCTGGTTACAAAACAAGAAAGAAGAAAGCAAATCAAGCTTCACATAATAGGACGAAGAAGAACTGGTCGTAAAAACTTGCTTCAAAGTCGAGCAAAAATCAAAACATTCATGGGTGGTGGACAGCGGTTGCAGTAACCACATGACTAGAGATCGGGAGTCCTTCACCGAGATGGATGAAACATATCGGTCCCACGTGAAGATTGGAGACGGTAAAAGGCTGAAAGTTGAAGGAAAAGGTACAACCATTGTACAAGGAAAGGGATGTAACAAAACTCTAATCCAAGAAGTTATCTCTTTGATGTCGACCTTGGATTGCAAAACTTGCTTGAGTTGTTAGTTGGTAAACCGGCTCAAACTCTGCTCATGAGCTACAAGTGATCCCATAAGCTCTTTCATGGGTAATTTACCAAGATGTTTGGTTTCTTCTATGACAGCGACGAGATGCTCAAACTTTGGCGTTAGGCTGCGGAGGATTCTCTCCACGATCTTCTTCTCGGCAATAGTATCTCCAGTGACTTTGATCTGGTTAACTATCTCTGCAACACGAGAATGAAAATTTTGATGCTTTCGCCTTCCTTCATCGCTAGGTTGTCAAATTGACGCCAAAGGTTTTGGCGTTTTATGGAGATTTCCTTTTCGGAACCTTGAAATTCATCATTCAATATTTCCCAAGTTTCTTTGGCGGATTTGATGCAAAAAATTCTTGGAAAGATTGTTTTGCTGACGGCTTGCTGAATTATCCACAATGCGCTGGTGTTCCTCTTGACATTCTTCTTGTGCTTCTCTGTCTTGTTCCCGTTTGATTTATGGTCGTCTTCTTGTGTTGATTTAGTCTTTTTCCCGATCGATGTGGAGTCGTCCTCGTGTGGTGATTGTGCGATGCATTCTTGAACAATATCCCACAAGTCTTTTGAAATGAAGATAGTTTTCAGTTGTGCTTTTCAATATTCGTACAATTCTCCATAAAAAATTGGGATTTGATTTGGAAAGTTGGCGAACATGGAATTAGGTGATGGTGCTACCATAGGATTTTGAGGGTACTTTTGGGTAGAGGTTTTTGAGAGGGTTTTGTGAGGGTAGTATATAATATGGTTATCAAAACATTGAAGTATAACTTTTCTGAGGTGGAAGATCAGTTATTAAAATCCTGATATCAAATTTGTTGGGGCGCTAGCGGAAATGTTGCGGAATTTAGGACCGAATATGATCGTACTTTGATAACTTATTCAAATAGCCACTCAACTATTTGATTTTTACAATTTGGTCACTTGACCAATTCCTTACGCCCTCACCCAAACACTCTGCTGCTTACAGAGAATTCAAGACTTATATTTTTCTTTATGTTTTCCAACTCACTATATGCCCTCTTCACAACACTAAACACCTTACATATTTATACTTACATTACTCCACCTACACCGCGTCAAGTTGTGGTGATTGTTTTTTCTCTTTTCTTTAATTGTTATATCATATTTAATAAGTTTAGGTGGTAGTTTAGATATTTTGGTTGATTAATCTAGAATTAGAAAACTCTAGATTGTAGATTACTAATTTCAACAGAGTTTGGGTTCTTTTGTGTCCTTGGTTCGGGATAAAGTCATTGTCGATGCCTTGTATGATAATATACTACACATGCTGGCTGCAGTATGCTTTTCCAGAATCTCAAGTTGTTGCTAATTGAACATTTGTGGATTAATTTTGGTGGTGGTTGGTGCAAGGTGTGTTTGAAGGAAGCAGTGTTGGAAGATGGAGGGAATGCATTCTACAAAGCTTATGGGATGCAGGGTATGGAGTACATGAAGAATGATTAAAGGTTCAGAGAGGTTTTCAACCGCTCCAATTTGGATTTCAGCTCTTTGGTTACTGAGACAAACCTGGACAGGTACTCTCACCAAGGTCTTGCAAATCTGGAGTCGCTTGTTGATGTGGGTGGTGGTAATTGCTCCACCCTTCACCTCATCCTCACCAGAGTCCCTACCATTTCTAAGGCCATCAACTTCGATTTGCCTTCTGTCATCTCTAACTCTCCATCCTATCCAGGTATCTCAAAGAAAGTAGTGGCAGAACTAGTATGTTTGCATACCTGATTAGGACCCTTCGACAAACACCATATGTAGTGATGTGATCGCCAGGCAAACTCCGGGGTTGCCGGCCATCAACCTAATTAAGACCGGTGATGCCATTAGAAGGACTGATATGGTTGCGCAGAGCTAGGATAATTGAAACGAACTTTATCGCTTTGCTCACACAAGTTTATTTGGTATTCATACATTGTCCTTGATATATAAACTCTATCATCAACATAAATTGCCTTTACATGTCTTTAAACTAACCATTATGGACACCTTCTAAATTTTTTATACCCATTATTTAAAACTACAATTAATCCTAGTTGCCTTACTAGACTAATGATGATGGCATGAGTTTTGTAGGTGTGGAGCATGTAGCAGGTTATATGTTTGAAAGCGTGCCAAAGGGAGATTCCATCTTCATCAAGGTAAATTTTCTGGAACACTTACGTTAATATTTTCCACCAAGCACCAACTCAAACTCTAAATTATTGAACAATGGGTTATGCACATGTGGGAAGATGAGGAGTGCCTGAAACTGTTGAAACCGTGTGTTATTAATCTATTATATTCTAATATTTTTTGTATTCCTTGTACTATAGGGTTTAGGTTAAACATCAAAGCCTATATCTACATGTACAGATGCGTCTATTGATTCAATAAGAATACAAGTCTTCTGTCTCTATACTTCTCTGTTTCTTGTTCTATCTCCATTGAGCTTCATCTCTTTTCATGGTATCAAAGCCTCTAATGGACTTCATCAAAGATGATTTTGTTGCTAATCGCTTCGACAGGAAGAACTATGCTTTATGGGAACATCAATTTTGTGTCCACGTTCAAGGTCGATCTCTCCTGCCCTATCTAATGGGAGATGCCACAGAACCTACTACACCTGCTTCACCTGACGCAACCCCTGGCAGACCAACAATGCAAAGGTCGTTTCCTAGATTCTCAGATCTGTAACTCCACCTATCACACTCTCTCTGCGATGCTATACTATTGCTTCCGAGATTTGGAAGCACTTGAAACAAACCTACTCTCAAGTTAATTCTTCCAGGCAATTCGAAATTGAGTATGAACTCGCCAAATTGTGTCAAGGCAATCTTGATGTTCATGGATACTATCTTGCCACGCTTCAGCTATCGACGGAGCAAGATCTAATGACTACAGCACTTCATGATAGTGCCACCAGCGAGGTTATTGCAACTGAACGGTAGCGGAGTCGCATTCTTCAATTCCTTATGCGTCTCGTCCTCGAGTCTGAGCAGGTACGGGCCAATCTTATTAGTACTACTGTTACTGACAAGAAGCAGGTTCTTGGAGACCTGATTCGTGCCGAAACATGATTTAAGACAAGCTAAAATCGATGCTCCTAACCAAAAGACGTTGGCTTTTGCTGCTTCTGATTATCATCAATCTTCGTCTATTCGTCGATCTTCTTCGACGACACGAGCTCCCACCCCTCCAAGCGACGGCTACTGGCGACATTGCAGCATTAAAGGTCATTCTACTTCTCGTTGTCTGAAGAGAAATGTTTGCAATTACAGTAAAACCCCGAGTCATATTATCTTGGATTGTCCGAGTCTGAAGAACAAATATTCTAAACAATCTGGTCGTGCGAATGAAGCTTATTCAGCGGCTATTACCTCATCTACCGAGGCTGGCACCTTGTCGCTAGCTCTATTGAGGCTCTCGTTCAATCAACTCTTCAGAAACATCTTCCTATGGCCATCAACTTGGCTTTTACTACTGCTTCCGATACCTCAAGTAAACCTTGGCATGTTGATTCAGCAGCTTATAATCACATGACAAGAGATAAAACCTTGTTTCGTACATATGTTCCGGTACAAACCATGGATGTTAAAGTGGCTAGTGGTGATGTGATCCCTGTTGCTGGAAAACGGTCTATTTGTTTGCCTACTATCTCACATGATCACATGCTACAGGTTCCCCGTATTCCACCTAATTTTCTCTCTGTTGGTCAACTTATCGATGGTGGTTATCGTGTTATTTTTGGACCTTCCGAATTTATTATGCAGGATCTACGGATCCAGACGACGATAGAGAGCGGGAGTAGGCAAGGGCGAACGTTTTATCTACGCCATCTTGGATCAGTGCGTCCACCATGATTTGGAGTTGGCAGTAGGAATGCTTTCTCGGGTTCTTCGGCAGACGAGACTGGTGTTGCAGCTTGGCGGATATGGCATTCTCGCTTAGGACATCCTCATTCGGGAAGGCTTACTACTATGTTTCGGAATAATTTATTACCTCTTAGAATTCAGTTAAAGGACAAATCTATTCCACATTGTACTAGTTGCATTAAAGACAGTTAAAAGCTCTTTTCTAGTAGTTCGACGGATATTTCAGAACCTTTTCAACTCGTTCATACATATTTATGGGGACCTGCCCCGGTGACTTCTCATCTCGGCTTTCGTTATCTTTCTCTGTTCATTGATCATGCTACTCGTTACACTTGGATTTATTTTCTTTGGTTCAAGTCGGATTTGCTTCTCGCAACATGAGAGTTTTTTCAAATGGTTCAGACTTAGTTTCAGAAGACAGTTAAAACTATTAGATCCGATCTTGGGGGTGAATTCAGCTCTATTCCCCTCCATAAGTTTTATAAAGATCATGGTATCCTATATCAAATGTCTTGCCTAGGGGTTTCTGAACAGAATGGACTCGTTGATTGCAAACACCGTCATGTTCTTGATCTCACTCGTGCACTACTCCTTGAGTCCAAGGTTCCCGTTACTTTTTGGCAGGAAGCTGTCCACATCGTTTTCTACTTGATAAACCGACAGGTCACTCCCGTCTTGAACAACATCTCTCTTTACTATGCCTTATATTCTCGGCAGCCAGCTTATGATCGTCTTCGGGTCTTTGGATGTTTATGTTATGTTCTTCTCCCACCTCGTGAGCGGACCAAGTTAATCACCAAAACAGCTAGGTGTGTCTTCCTTGTTTACAGCAAACACCATAAAGGTTATTTGTGCTACGAGCCTGCTCTTTGTCGGATGAGGATTGCTTACCCCAGCTGCCCCGCCTACCTTACAATCTCTCGATTCATTCTTTGATGGTGAAATGGGTGATGAGACCAAAACCACTCCTGCCGCTCCTGATCCGCCTACTCCTGCTCCGATTCCACAGCCTACTCCTGCTCCGATTCCACAGCCTACTCCTGCTCTAGTTCCTCCCATCGATAAGACTTCTCCAACACCGCCTCTTCCAGAACCGTGTAAGTCATCACGGCCTACCTTTGGTCGTCTACCATCCCGGTATGAAGATTTTGTTACTTATGTGTTGGACCCTTTCTCCATTCCATCCTCGTATTATGAAGCGATGTAGGATGAACATTGGCAGGCAGCCATGGATGAAGAGATTAGAGCTTTGAATGCGAATCATACTTGGGATTTGGTCCCCGCGACCTCTTAATATTTCAGTTATAGATAGCCACTGGGTATTCACAGTCAAATATCACCCCGATGGTACGGTTGATCGATACAAAGCACGACTTGTTGCTCAAGGATACAAACAGAAGTTGGCTATAGATTATGATGAGACATTCACCCCTGTAGCAAAGATGCAAACAGTGCGAACATTACTGGTCGTTGCTTCTATTCGAGGGTGGCCACTCTTAAAATTAGATGTGACGAATGCGGTTTTACATAGAGATTTGAAGGAGACTATGTATATGGCTTGTCCACCGGGGTAACTTGCCGCATCTGATCAGGTTTGCCTTCTTAAGCGTTCTTTGTATGGTCTTAAACAGTCTCCTCGAGCTTGGTTTGAGAAATTTAAAGATACCATTCTTCATGGTGGATTCACTCAGAGTCTTAATGATCCATCACTATTAAGACCACATCACACGGAATTACTATTCTTCTGATTTTCGTGGATGATATGATTCTTCCGGGTAGCGACAATGTTGGGATTGCAGAGATACGACAGTTGTTACAAGACAAGTTTCATCTCAAGGAACTCGGCAACCTTACCTATTTCTTGGGCTTGGAAATCGATCGGAACAACAGTGGCATCTTTGTATCGTAGCGTAAATACATCAAGGATTTGTTGATATTAGCCCATCATGCACACAACAAACCACTTAGCACACCTATGGAGCTGAATTTAAAGATGAGCAGAGATGACAGGGAACTAGTTTCAGACCCAACACTTTACTGCTGGCTTGTCGGAAGCTTAATATATTTAACTTCAACAAGACCTGATTTATCATATGCAGTACAAGTTGTTAGCCTATATATGGCGTGCCCTCGACAACCCCATCTCCAGGCAGTATTCAGATTTTAAGATACCTTCGAGGAACTAAAGACCTCGGCATGTGGTTTCCCTCAAACTGCGAAGCTACTTTGGTTGGTTTCGCCAATGCGCATCATGTAGGGTGTGTGGATACATGAAGATCAACATCAGGATGGTGCGTGAAATTTGGTGGCTCCTTCATATCCTGGCGGTGTCGAAAGCAGGATCGGGTATCTAAGTTGTCAACGAAAGCTGAATACCGTTCAATGTTAGAAGTGTGTTCGAAAGTGGTATGGCTTCTTAGACTCTTTGCTGAATTTGGTGTGCAAATTCCTTCTTCAGTTGCATTGTTTGCCGATAATACGAGTGCGATTCAGGTTGCTTCTAATCTTGTCCTACATGATCGAACCAAACATTTCGAGACTCACCTGCACTACATCAGAGAGCTAGTTCGGGATACTGTGATCAAGCTACACTATATCACTTCAGAGGATCAAACTGCAGACTTGTTTACTAAAGCAATCACAACGAACCGATACTGGTTTCTCTCTACCAAATTGATGCTTCGGAATCATCATCCATTTGCGGGAGGCTGTTGAAACCGTGTGTTATTAATCTATTGTATTATAATATTTGTTTATTCCTTTTCCTATAGGGTTTAGGTTAAACCTCAAAGTCTATATATACATGTACAGATGCGTCTATTGATTCAATAAGAATACAAGACTTATGCCGCTATACTTCTCTATTTCTTGTTCTATCTCCATTGAGCTCCATCTCTTTTCAGAAACGACTTAGGAATTGCTACAAATCAACACATGAGAATGGTAAACTGGTGGTTGTGGATACTGCGATTCCAGAGACCTCTGAAACCACTTGCTGCAAAAGCCTTGCTTCAGTTCAATCTCTACAGAAACGGGGTCAAACCTCACGGCAAGGAAAGGGCTCTCACACAATTTCAAAGCTTGGCACAACAAGCTGCATTTGCAAGTGTTCGCACCGCTTGTTCAGCGTTTAACTTCTCAGTTCTCGAGTTCCTCAAAACTCAGACATGCATCTAAGTAAAACAGTACTAGATCCTACTTATGTAAGATTGTAACACACATGTCTAGGAAATGAGTCTGTTACCAAAATACTGTGGTTGATCATTATGAAGGACCTGAACAATCAGAACAAATTAAATTTAGTAGAAAAGATTTGGATTGTTTGTAAGAAACTATATATGTCCAAGAATCATTTATGCTGTTAGAACACTTGTTTCCAAGTAACCAGGCGTGGGAAATCCCAACAAGAATCAATGGTGTCAAACAACAAATGACAAACCAAATTCAAAAAATGTGTTCCGTATAATGTCCCTTCTTCCAACCACAAAATGGTGAAAAGCTCTCATCTTTCTTTCAGCCAAAGACGCAGACATACAACAGCTCTTATTTCAGAACAAAGACAGATTCAAATTTTCAGTCTTGGCAGCAAGTGTACAAATAACATGGGACGCCAAACCAAAAGAGCAGAATAAGTCTTTCTAACTTCAATTACCTTCACGTGAAAGAAGCTTTTTTGTATTCCACACAAAAATCAAGAATCTGCTTTCACTTTAGCATGTCCAAGAGGATGATCTCTTGAGCATCGGCTTCATTTGCTTGTCCTCCTCGAGAGAGATCATCCCCAAATGTGAAGGATCTTCCAGCATCATCTTTGCCACCAAATATCCAGCAATGGACCATGTTTGATACTTCCTTGCTTGCTTCCCGACATATCTACCAAGCTTCCCATCGTAGTACTCCGGCCAGCTGTCCTTGAGCAGCCGTGTCTCCGCAAGATCAATTGCTTTTCTTGCGATTTGGGGTCTTCCAGTCTTGATGCATGCAGCCGTCAGCATCCACAAAAGCACTGGCATGTGACATTTAACAAGGGACCAGTATCAGCAGTGAGAATAACAAACCATTGATTCCAAGCTATCCGTTAAGTTTTAAGTTGCAATGGAATGCAAGGCACAATATACTTTCTTTTTGGCAGATAGATATGAGCTGTGTACGATAGAGAAGAAAAAAGACAAACCTGGCCAAGACCCTCCATTGTGGTAACTCCACCTTGTATTCTTGGGATCACAGCCTGTTACAATGTTCCATTCATGGCCCTCAATTGCAGGGTACGCTATTTTGAGAGGCATTTCTCCAACCAACTCGTCCCAGCGAGCTTCGATGAGATCCATGATAGCCACTGATTGTTCTGGAGTGGCAAGAGAGGACAGAATGGCAACACAATTTCCTAAAGCAAACCAACGGAAATCCATCCTGGCTGGACTTACATTGCCGATAAAGTAGCCACCACGGCATGGCATAAAATCAAACACCCAATCAGGGATTGAATCAGGAATAACATTGAACTTATTTACTGCAGTATGAGAGTACTCCTCTGTTTTGTATCTGTATATATCATTCAGTTGTTGGAAGTCTAGCCAAAAGTAACCCCGCATGTGAAAACTCAAGGCATGCAGACGTTTCACGATTCTTTCAATCATGTCTTTCCCTTCTGCGTCATGCTTTAACAAGGACAAAGCAGATCGCAAAGCCATGAAGAAAAGTGCTTGAATCTCAATGGGATAACCATATATACCCTACAAAACAAGGAGACATTACAGGGCATTTGTCAAGCTCCAAAAAAAGAAAAGGCATATTGACTCAATAATATAACCATGAATGAAGTCACTTTGACAACATCTGAAGCAAATTAAAAGGAAATCCACGGGGTGGAGTCAAGATGTGAACAAAACGTCTTTTCAGGAAATTCTGCAAGCAACCATCTAAGGATTTCTAAATAATTGGGAGAAGTTTTGGCAGAAGGGAAAATAGAGCATTGCATAGGTTGCACAAAACTGGAAAGCTGTCTTAGCTAATGTTTCTTAATCAGCATTACAAAAAAGAAGGAAAAAGCGCATTACTAATAACAGAAAAGCAAGGGACTCTAAGAAAACATATTAACAGACAACATATTTATAGCAAGGAACAGAAATTGACAAATAGTGACAGCTACAGCTTACCATTCTACGATCAATCATAGAGCATCCATCAGCACAAAGCAATGTGGGAAATGTATCGAACCCTTCTGACAAACACAGTGACAGTATGAGCCTCATCCCCTTTTGGCATTCCGGTGTCTCTGCCAGTGACATATCCCCAGTAGACTTTGTATACGCACGTAAAAGAATGATCCACCAAAATCCAGAATCAACCGGAGCAACCCTACCAATTGCACTCTCTCCAAAATCTGCCATCAAGGTATCTGTTTTCCTATTCGGGTCATGAAGAACCTTAAAACTGGCAGGCATAACTCCTTCTCCAAGCTTGAACCGATCTATCCTCTTTTCCCACCCTTGAAGATACAATGTCTTTAAGAGGAAGTGCTTTACTATATCAGGCTCTCCATTCATAAGAAATGCCAGAGCACTCGGCACAAAATCACGCACAAAAACCTGAAGGAGGGAAATTACAAGGCATTGCAGACATCAGAATATTGAACTTTAACATGTCAAAACATGAAATAATCTGAAATGCAGTTGTCCTTAACAGTTATGTTCACTTCATTTTGCATTTGAGTTTTTAGTTCAATCCACTTTGTAAGTTCCTTTGTACACGCCCATCAATAGATAGAACCAGATAGGAGCAGCACTAGGGTCCTCTCTCTCTATTTTTCAAATTAGTAATGACCAAATAAGACACCAATTCTAAAATCTAGTCCTCTGGTCTATATGCATACACTACACACAGAATTTCATAGTAACAAGAATGGATACATCCCACTTGCCGCATAAATGACCACTGTCAAAGGAGAGAAAAGAAGATATTTATAAAAGGAAACACAATACCTGATCATAGTTCAAGACCTCTTCAGAAGCATGGTCTACAGCAGCAATAGTACCAACAGGTTGACCTCTGAAGTTGACAATAGATCTTCTAAGAGCTTCCCAAGCATCTGCTACCATAGGATGCGGTTCAAAGGAGTTTCTTGTCGATGATGCTGGAGTGTCAAACCCAGACCGTCCTCCAGGTGAGTGTGTCTCATAGTTATCCAGTCCTCTTCCGAGGCCAATCGAGAGCTCGCTTAACGATCTCTCATCAAATGACCTTTTCCTTTCTATGTTCAGCCTTGGCTTATCCAGGAGGCGTGCAAGATCAAAGTCGTCCAAATCTGGAATGGAGCATGTTGAGCTGACATTCCTGAGTCCCACTCCCACCTCTTTATGCCCGTCCATCTGTTCTCTTTCAATCTTTCAGTTGTTCAACAGTCAACACCAAGCAACCGAGACAAAAGCTTTGCTTCTACCACTACAAGGAACAATTACAGTCAGTTATTACATCAAAAGAGAGTCTACAACTCTATAAATGGAAACTTTTACTCAGTAATCATCAAGTAATCATCCAATTCTCAGTAACCAAAAAACTGACCAAAAACGACTAGTCATGTCCATATTAATTCAACAAATTACCAAATGCTACATGTAGGAAATGTACCAAAACAGAAAACATAACTTATCCACAAAGAATGTGAAAATCGCATCACATTCCTTCGATGAAATGGTTCAAACAATGAGCAAACTCCAGACTTTTCGAGTGACAGATAGAAGTACACTAGAGACAGTACTTGAACTGTATACAAATCAACAAAGGTTGACCATTGAGGATAAAGAGGAGAAGAGCCCCCCCATTTTCTGAAAAGTGTCCGCATTATACTACACACATACTTTGTCTAACTACAAACGGCAAAAATCCCAAAATCCAAAAATATGAATACATACATGCATATAGGATAAAAACGTGCAATCCTAAATAGATCAAGATCCAGAAAATGGGATTCAACAGAGAATGCATATCAACAAAATCATAAGTAGAAAAACGGAACCAAATTTAGCTTCAGAACGGAAGAAAATCAAACAAAGCCCAGATCTACAGTTTCTCAAGAGATGTATGCCCAGAAGTATAGTTCAGAAGAAGGAAGAGCAAAAAAGCAAACCTCTTTTTTGGTTGAGCAGAAACAATGAAAACGAAAAACAAGAAAAAGGGTTTTCTTTCTCCGGCGTCAACCTAACAGCAAGTTCGCCGGGAAGTCGCCGGCGGTGAGAGAGGAGAAAATGAAGAGGAAGAAGAAACAAAGGGAGCGGAAAGAGAGGAGAGAGAAGAAAAAGGAGCATGTTGTTGAAGAGCAGCTACTTATAATAGTGAGAGAAAACACCAAGACAAGAGAAGAAAGAGAAAGACAAGTTCGCAAGAAAACCGGACAGTCTGTGTTCCTATCTAGTTTATGTACCGGGAATATCCGGTGAGATTTTTCCTACGTGGACAGAACGACGGTGTTTTGCAGGTGGCTTGTGCTAGCTTTGTGGAGAATCTGAATCTCCACCGGCAACTAATGTTATCGGTTTATCGATTTTATTGGACGACTACGATGGTGCTACGGAAAGTTCGTTTTTTATATTTTTTTCGGGTGTGAGTTGATTTCTTTGACCAAGAAAATGCATGCGTAGCGTAATAGTTGGGAGGTATTAGTTAGGTTGAAGGGTTGAATAAATGGAAACTTGAAATCTAATTACTTTATCTATTATTGCGCGGGAGGATGGGGGGGATGGATTTTTATTAATAGTCGTTTGGTCAACGTAGACACTTTGCGACTAGCAAAGAAACTCTTTGTACAAACATTCAGACTATGCCCTACGTCAATTTTTAACAATGAACTAGTTTCGAAAATGGATAGTTTGAAATGGTAGTCTTTTTTTTCTTTTCAAAAATCCCTCTTTATGTTCCTCTTAAATGATTTTATAGAACGTACAAATGTCTAATCAAAGGTATAATCATTATAACCAAAGCTATATGGATATCGCGGGTCTTTGCAAACAAGGTGATCTCCATTTTTCCTCTCCAATCCACGGACAAACGACAATGGGACCCAACGACCCTAAAAGCTACAATCGAAAAGATGCAAAGTTCAAAATCGTAAAACACCTAACTTTTAGACTACTGCATGTCCTTATTGGAACCACCACGATCTTGCTAGGCCTATGACTATCCTGACGTTGCGATTATTTAGGTTGACCGATTGTGGACTCCAAAGCTACTCCCAAGCCAAGCTTTTTGGGCGAGTTATGTGCTTTTAGTCCTGTGGTATCTTCAGTGTCCATGGGATCCAGAGTGTATGAGTTGTACCAACATCGCTTGCGATCCTCCAACCTTCATGCCTCGTCCGACGAGCCGGTCGTGCTTAACAGGTGCTTGCCCTCACCTCTCTTGAAATGGTATATTTTGGAACAGCTTAAGGAATTAATATTCTTCAAGTTTTGTTTGGAAGTTATTCATTTATGGTTAACATTTGAATAGAAATATATAATTTTTGGTTTAATTACAAATCTTATAAAGACAAAGTTAGTATTGAAATTCTAAATAAGTAAATAAATTATCATTTGTGAACACACATAATTCCTCATTTTTTGTTTTGAGGCTCAATTTTTTAAAATATACAATGTTTTAAATTTACTTCTCCTATCAAATAGGAAGATCTAAAGAAACTGTCATTTTTTTGAAATGAAAACTCAAAACATATTAGACGACATGGGCTAAGCCCATGATATAATTATAACTGGCCGATAATTAGCTATAGGGTTTTCCTTGATGTAAACTCTATATATTGTTGACAGTAGCAACATTGATCTATACAACAAAATCATTCTCTTCTTCTTCTCTCGTCTCTGTACTGGCAATTATTTTCTCATCGTATCAGAGCGTAGATCCATACGCATTCATTCAAACTAGATCAACATGACGAAAGATGAGGAGATACCCGAGAAGTAGGTCGTAGACGGTGGCTCCTTCACGGTGGACATCCACTCTCCTTACTATATGAATGCCTCGGACCATCCAAGGCAAGTGTTCATCTCTGATCTTCTTCATGACACGAATTAGGGAGAGTGGTCTGGAGACATGAAAGAAGTCCTCTTTGCGAAAAACATATTCGGGTTGGTTGATAAAGCCCTAGCTATGCCGGCTGAAACAGATAAAGCATATAATCACTAGATGAGATGCGACGCTCTAGTCCGAGGTTGGTTGAAGGCGTCGATGACTCTAAATCTCCATCAAAGTGTACGGTATACGGTCACGGAAAACCAAATATGGGAGGATCTCAAGGAACGTTTCGATAGGGGAAGTGCTCCACACGCCTGCCAACTCCGCCGCAATTTATGCCTATTGGGACAATATGATTTGAGAGTTTTGGCGTATTACACTGACAATGAACCTTATGGGACAAACTCCAGTCCATTACCCCTGGACCGCGATGCTCGTGTAAAGGTTGCAGCTACGACATTCAGAAGCCAATGAGGGACGTTGTAGATAAAGAGCGCTTGTAAACCTTCTTGATGGGGTTGACTGAGACATATCCTTAGTGTTCAACCAACTCCCACACTAGCTCAATCATATAACATGGTACCAGAGGATGAGCAACAACGAGAGATTACCTACTTGTCAAAGAGCACATACGAAGCGACGGCACTCCAAACGATAATGCCTCTAATAGGGACGGACACCATCGCTTTTCAGGTGAAGGGAGGTAGCTCGGACCCTCGACTAGACAAGACCAAGGAGGACAAGAGCAAGGTTTGCTGCCCGATTTGTCGACACACAGGTCATACTCGAGAAGAGTGCTATGTAATTATTGGTTATCCAGAGTGGTGGAAAGGGAAGATCACAACTCTGGGAGATAAAACTCCTTGTCCTACTCGTGCGGCGCAAGTCGTTACGTCAGATGTTGTTCCAAAGATAAGTGGATCACTAGTGATCAGCTAGCCGAGCTCTTGGCATTAACTGGTGGTGCTTCTTCTCGCAACACAGTCAATGCAACCATGTCGGGTAATTCAAAATCTTTGTCTTGGATTTTGGATTTTGGATGCACTAACCACATTACTTATGATCGCACGCGACTACATGATTTACAACCGGCTAGGGGACATCCCCCAGTCAAAATACCCGATGGGTCTGACATTCCGATGAATGGGATAGGGCATGTTGGGTTGGGATCATATCTCCCCTTATCGCGCGTATTGCATGTTTCGGAGTTCAAGTGCAATATTATATCAATTAGTAAATTGACTAATGCGCATAATTTTTCGGTAATTGTCTTCCCGGATGGTTTTGTAGAACATGACCTACAAACGAGGTCCTTGATTGGGAAGGGTAAACTACGAGACGAGCTTTACTATTGGGATGGAGATGTGTCACAGGGTGATTCCATGGCACTTGCGACCCAATGGAGTGGAACTTCATCTGATATTTGGCATCGGAGGCTAGGGCATCCTTCTTTTGAGAAACTTCATGCATTATTTATTCGAGACAATATTGATTCATGTAATAAACTGGACCATTGCGACATTTACATTAGAGCAAAGCAAACTCGGCAACCTTTTCCAAGCAGTTCAATAAAGAAAAATGTTTGTTTTGAGCATCTTCATTGTGATATTTGGGGTGCATACCGCACACCATCCTTGACCGATGCTTGTTATTTTCTGACAATCGTAGATGACTATAGCCGTGCGGTTTGAGTTTATGTTATGAAGCATAAATCAGAAGTTGGCAGTATTTTGCCCACGTTTTGCACCATGATTCGCAAGCAATGCGGGCGTGTCGTTCGATGGATTCGGGCTTATAATGGGTTGGAATTTCAGTCTCTACACATTCGGCGGTACTATGATACTCATGGGATTATTCTTGAGACATCATGTACCGATATACCCCAACAAAATGGAGTAGTGGACGGAAACAAAATGAGTACTATGATACTCATGGGATTATTCTTGAGACATCTTCTCGAAATGGCTCGTGCTCTCCGTTTTCAGTCTAGGCTACCCCTTCGATTTTGGGGAGATTTTATCCTCACCGCCTACTATCTTTTCAATTGCCTTTCAGCCAAACCAACTAATAATGATATTCCTTACCAACGGTTGTTTGGGCGCACGCCCGACTATGGACGTCTCCAGACGTTTGGATGTCTTGCTTACACGCATAATAATCAGAAGGGGATCGACAAGTTCAGAAAATGTGGTCGACTGGGTATTTTTGTTGGTTATCCGCAAGGACATAAGGGATATCGTATCTACAACCTCACGAGTCACCAAATAATTGTCTCTAGCGATGTGATATTCGTCGAACATGAGTTCTTGTTTCTTGCACACATACCGGTTCCCTTGATCCAGGTGTTAGGACCGAGCCCACTTCACCCGCCATTGACGTTCATACACCGGAGTTGCCACCTCCTTCCTCACCTGATCCAGAACCCCTTTCTCTAGAGCTAAGAAGGAGCACACGGGTTTGATCCCTCCCGAGTGCACTAGCCGACTACGACACATCTCTCCCTCCATCCCTGCTCGTCCCTAGTGATCACCCGTCAAGTTCCTCTGAGGTATATCCCATCTCACATTTTGTGAATTATGCGAAGTTTTCAGCTAACCATGCAGCATACTTGGAGGCGATCACGTCTGGTGACGAGCCTTCCACCTACGCTGAGGCAGGGTCCGACTCGTTATGACGGGAAGCCATGGTAATGGAATTTAAGGCTTTGGTAGCAAATGGCACGTGGGAGTTGGCATCACTACCAAATGGCAAACGGGTGGTGTCCAGTAAGTGGGTATACAAAATCAAATATAAACCAAATGGTGAGGTGGAACGCTACAAGGCACGGCTGGCCGCTCGGGGTTTCACACAAATTCCTGGCGTGGATTTTCATGAGACATTTGCGCCGGTAACTAAGCTCACCACAGTTTGGTGTTTGCTGGCAATTGCCATGGCAAGGGGATGGCCTATGCATCAACTAGATGTCAACAATGCATTTTTGCACGGTGACCTTGAAGAAGAAGTATATATGAAGATACCAGAGGGGTTTGCGAAACTAGCGGAAACTCGAGTATGTCGTCTCCGAAAATCCTTGTATGGGCTTCCACAGGCCTCGCAAAGTTGGCATGCTAAATTTACAGCATCAGTCATGGGCCTCGGTTTCTTATAGTCCACATCAGATCACTCTTTGATTGTTCTCCGTTGAGGAGATACGCACATAATGGCACTTATCCATGTTGATTATGTTATATTAACAGGAAATGATGTTGATGTTATTCAAATGGTAAAGGATAAGCTTGACACCGAATTCATCATAAAGGATCTTGGGAAACTGCGATATTTTTTAGGCGTCGAGGTAGCACACACGAGACGGGGGTTACCTTGAACCAACAAAAATATAAGCTTGACATTTTAGAAGACATCGTAATAGACCGCGCCAGCAGACCGCCGAATGAGGATACAAGGCAGTTTTGGAGAACCATTGGGAGACTATTGTACTTAATCATTACGTGCCCCCATATTCAGTATGTTGTGAACTATCTCTGTCAGTTCATCGAATCACCGAAGCAAGAGCACCTTGACGCCCTCAAACGTGTGTTGAGATCAGTGTTCCGGAAGGCGCGCCTAGGCGGCCGACTAAGCGGAAAAGGCGGCAGGGCGGAAAGAAAACGCGGCGATTAGCTCGAGGCGGTCTGATTAAGGCGGAGTTGCGCGGAATCGACGCGGAATAGGCACTGAATCGGTGAGGCGGCACGGAATCGGCGCAGAATCGGGGAGGAGGCGGAAAAGGCAGACTGCCGGATTTTAGAAAAAAAATAAAACTTACCTAAAACGCGGACTACAGAGCAGACGATCGACGCTCTCACCTTCATCCTCCTTCCATCTCCTCTCTGTGTAGATTGCAGACGATCGACGCAACCGCGGTGGTCCTCACTCCTCCCTGCCGTCGATTCCGGATCGATTGCGTAGGCGGTCCTCACTCCTCCCTGCCGTCGCCAACGCCTACCACCGAACCAAGGTACATCGCTGGAACCAGTGTCTGTAAACCCTGTTTCTGGAAATTGATGGAAATTGCTGGAAAACCCTATTTCTGACAACCCTGGTCTTGTACTCTTGTTTACCCTCTTTCTCTGTGCACAGTGGATATCACTAGAGATGAAATACATAAAATAACTTGTAATACTAATTTACTAATAGATAATGATAATTGCAGCATGTTTTGGTGAAATTTGGTGATTGATGATTGGTAATGTTGAATTTTCATGAGTTGGTGATTAATGATTGGTAATGTAGAATTTTCATGAGTTGGTGATTGGATTATCATGGCAAATTCATTAGGAGTAGACACATAAGTTGATAGTAGTAGTACTATTGGCCTGAAAAGAAGGTCGGGTGATATCGGGTGAAACTTTATCTTATGTTTATCTTATGTGTGTATTCTTCTATATTAGAATTTGAACATTAGTTATCTTAAACTTTACCAATTACAAAACTATAACTCTGTGAAATTTGCACTGTTATATTTAAACTTTTCTATTTCACTTAAATCTATTACATTTTTTCAAAACGCCTAATCGGCCAAGACATAAGGTAGGACCTCACCGCCTTACTACCGCCTAATCGGTTGAGATACGTCAAGAATGCACCTGGTCAATGGTTTCATTTCCCCCAAAATAACTCCCTTGTTCTCGAGGCATACTGTGATGTGGATTGGGGAGGTGCACACTTACTCGATGATCGACTACTAGAGACTTCATGAAGCTTGGCGACTTGCCCATTGCATGGCGAACAAAGAAACAACAAGTGGTTTCTCGTTCGTCGGCCAAAGAAGAATATCCAGCCATGGCCACAACTGTGAGCGAGTTTGTTTGGTTGCCACACTTACTTAAGGATTTTGGAGTTGACATTGTTGAAGGCATGCGTCTCTATTGTGACAATCAGGTGGCATTGCACATAGCTTTGAATCCCATTTTTTACGTGCGCACGAAACATGTTGAGATGGATTGTCATTTTGTTCGTGAGCGGGTCACTTCAAAGGAAATCACACTGCAGAAAATCAGCACCAAAGATCAACTAGCAGATTTGTTCACAAAGGCTTTGGGACAGGATCATCTTCATTATCTACTTGGCAAGCTTGGTGTTCATGATCTTCACGCTTTAGCTTGAGGAGGAGTATTAGACGACATGGGCTAAGCCCATGATATAATTATAATTGGCCAATGATTAGCTGTAGGGTTTTCCTTGATGTAAACTCTCTATATATTATTGACAGTAGCAACATTGATCTATACAACAAAATAATTCTCTTCTTCTTCTCTCGTCTCTGTACTAGCAACTATTTTTTCAAAACAAAAAAATCAAACATGTTCTTAAGGATTTTTATTTGGTTTGGTCAGCCAATATGGGTGATCTATGGTGGCTTAGTTTGAATTTTTGTACAAAGAGTTGGAGAAATGATGATAATTGATTAGAATGGGAAATATATAGATCATGATGTCAAGTTGACATTTTATATGAGCAGTATCATTATTCACTAACTTCCTCTTTATTTAGTTCGGATAATTTTTTATTAAATTGAAAGTATTATGGTTGGGGTACGATCGAAGATAACGAAATGGAGAGATTCTATAAGGCAAAGAAAGGAAAATGTAAGTAATAAAGAAGGTATGTGGGGGAAGATAATGTGATGTTTAGGTATCTAATATCCCAACTTCCATTCGGATAACTTCATGCCTAATCATAAATGCACAATATCGATCTCCAATTTAATAGTTTGTGTTGTTTGGAAAACTTGTTATCACAACATCTTTTTTGTCGTCACATAACAACATCATTAGCCCAATGGAGTTTGTGTCTCCCGTTGAAATTTGTGAATTTTTTAGCAGAAGGGCAATTTCGTCATTTCAATACTATCTCTCCATTAATTTTTATTTTAATCCCTAACGTTTTTATTTAATTAATATCTTTAGCATATGAACTCGAATTTGAATAATTTTTGCGCCAAAATCTTAGTTTTTCAAAGAAGATTAAAACATAATTATTATACAAGAGCAACTTAGATTAGGTATAAACAACTTAAACATAAGGTAGATATACAAGAGCAAAACATAATTATTATAAACTAATAGACATAGGTGTTAATAACCTTGAGGTAGGTATTTAGCACCTTAGACGTATGTATGGTCGATGAAAATGTAAGGTAGATATAAGAGAAGAAAACGTAGTTATTAGCCAATTAGACATAGTTGTGGAGGGAATTAGTTATCATCATCTCAAAGGTAGGTTTTCGCACATAGATGTAGTTATTATCAATTTAAATATAATTATTAATAGTTAGACGTTATTATTCATAACTTAAACTAATATAGATATAAGAGAGTAAACATAGTTATTAGCAACTTAAACCTAGGCATTACAACTTTGAAGTATGTATTAGCAGGTTAGATGTATGTATGGTCGACGAAAAAAATATTTTCTAAAGTCCTTGAAATAAAATTAATATTGGTCTCGTTATATTAGTCTTTAAAAGATAAGTATTTCTATATAAAGATCATAAAAACAAACTTAAACTAAATGAGTTATGTCAGTTTAAAAAAAAAAGAAATACTTTCTAAATACCAAAACTGCCCACATTAATCTAGGCCTGTAGATTAGAAAGACTGAAAAGAAGGACGATTTGACGGTTGGAAATTTTTCATCATGGTGTTGAAGACTATTTTCAGCATCATATGCGGTCACAACCTAATCTTATATACAACCTGTATTTTACTTCATGCTGTCTGTAAATAGACTAAAATACTCTTAATTAAATAAATTACTTCGTGCAGTCCGTTTTTACTAACACTATCCATTTTTACTTCGTATAGTCTGTTTTTACTTCATGTAGTCCATTTTACAAATTATAGTGTATTTTTATAATATTCACAAGATATATTTATTTAATATTTTTTATTTATAATTTTGAGAATAAAATAAGAATTATAATTCAAAATTCGAAAAGTAATACAATATTTCTTTTCAAGCACTTATTATTTTTTGAATATACAGAATATATATATATATATATATATATTTATATTTATATTTATAATGTTTATAATTATTTTTTAACAATATATTGCAACACTCTGCATGGAAATATAAAACCTGACTTTAATTTGAAGTCTTAAACAAATGACCAAATAAAACTATGAAACTGAGGGAATGAACTGAAACTTGAAAGCATATTGAAAAACATAAGCAGAACTCCATCAGGCAGTGATTGTATCCACCATAATCCATCACCAGCAACCACTGAGAACAGTTGAACAAACAAATCCATCTGTATACAATAAAGTAAAAGACTTATTTCAGATTGAAATTGGAAACTCAAGCCATAATTTTTTAACTTTCTATTAATGACTATTTGACAGTGTTTTCTTTAGAAAGATTCATTGGGAGTCTTTGGTAGGTTTGGACATGGGTGGATCGGGGATGGATGTAGTATATCTGATCTCCGCCCGTTGAGGTCGACGGTTTTTCTCATCCTCGTCCCCAACCAGCAAACAGATCCAAGTTTCACAGCATCCCTGTCACCGGTCGGATACGGATACCCACCGATAACAAAATAATCGTAAACATGAATATAAAATCACAGATATGATCGAAATTGAAACTGAAATTTCATTGATAAATGCAAATCCAAATCCAAACTACTGGCATCATCAATCCTATTCCAGCAACACTCAGGATGGAAATATAAAACCTGACTTTAATTTAAAGTCTTAAATAAATGACCAAATGAAACTCTCAAACTGAGGGAATGAACTGAAACTTGAAAGCATATTGAAAAACATAAGCTGAACTCCAGCGGGCAGTGACTGTATCCGCCATAATCCATCACGAGCAACCATTGAGAACAGTTGAATAAAGAAATTGATATGCAGACATTAAGTAAAACACACATTTCATATTGAAATTGTAAACTCAAGCCATAATTTTTTAAGTTTCAATTCATGACTATTTGACATGAATCATACCTTAATTCTAATAGAGTTTCAAACTTTCAATGACTCAGTCATCAAGGGCAAGAGGTGAGCTAATTAACACCGTAGCTACACCTGAAATGAGCAGAAAAAGCACCTTAAGTAGAATTACACTCCACATCAATCTCATGTGCATAACGATTCATAACTATATACTTTTGAATGTTAAAGAGTTTTAGTGTTTTCCCACTTGCTGGATCCTTAATAGATGAATCTTCAAGTGTCAATACGGAGAAAACTCCCCCCATTATATCCACTCTAGCTTTTGCATCTGCAAAAGAACAGCAAATCAGAATAATAAGGCAGAATTAGTTACTAAAAGACTTAACAACTCAATATAATTTGAAATCTTTACATGGTTGCATGTCTTCCAAAACCCAGCTCCTTGTGCACATCATCTCTTCGACAGTTGAATAGTGAAGCCTGCTCCGATGGGGTCTAACAATCTTCCACATGAACTGAAAGCACTTTCAGATGCAACTGAAGTGACATGAATTGCAAGAAAGTCCCTTGCAATTGGTTGCAAAGCAGATCTAGTAGTGGTTCTTCAAGATGAGGCTTGGAAACTAATGGCTCAGCCAAGAAGTGGTCTAGTTCAATAATAACCAGAGTGTCCTTACCCTTTTTCTTCATACTTACGAACCTCTCAAAATCAAGGTCAGTTCCTGTCACAATTGGAGAACTACTAGAGGTAGTACTAGAATTTGCAGTTTTCTTTTCATCTTTGGTTTGGTACTCAAGAATCAATGAACACATAATGTTCCTGACATTATCAGCCACTAACTCAGGATCAGTACTGCCGAACTTGGCAACATAAAACTCAATGATATGGAGCTTCTACATAAGATCCAATACTATCGAAAAAGCAAGAAAAAGGTGAATATCATCCCAATACTTGGTAAACTTGAGCCACCTATTACCAGCTATTGGAGAAATCAGAGAATTGCTATCATCACACCATTGAATCAGCTGGAGTCTAAGCTCACAAATCCCTTTGAAAAACAAATTAGTAGTCGTATACTTGCAACCAGCAAACAACTTAGTCAATTCAGCAAAATTTCCCAAATGGGCAGACAATTGCAGCAAAATCCTAATGAGCATTAGAGGGGATCATGTTATACTAATTATTTGTGTGCCTCAAACAGGAAACACATATTTTTAAGGAAGAGCAACAACTAGCATTTCATAACTAAAATTCCATCTAGTTGGGCAATCAAGGACAAGTTTTCGGTCATAATAAACTATGAGTTGCTTAACGGTTTCAAAGAAGATTGGAACCCTTTTAGGTGTAGAATTCCAGTATACTATACTTTTCCTAATCAAGTGAATTCCATCTTTAATTACATCCAAACTGTCCCTCACAATCAAACTCAATATATGAGCAGCACACCACATGTGAATTAATCTTCCTTCCAACAACATATCAGAAACCACAAGTTTGTCTTTCAACTAATTCATCATAGAATAATTGGTAGAACAGTTTTCCAATGTGATAGAAGACAACTTTCCATCAATGTTCCAATCTAACAATGAATCAAACAAACTGTCAGCCAGCCTCTCACTGGTTTAAGGGGCTAGGACATATATAAACTTAAGCATGATACTTTGAAGCTTCCAAGCATTATCAATAAAGTGTTCAGTCACTGTCATATACTCCCTTTTTTATTAGAGGCAGTCCAAAAATCGGTAGTTACAAACACCCTACCAAAATTAGTATCAATTATCCTATGAACTCATACCTTTCAACATCATACAAGGCCAATATGTCTCCCTTCATAGTGTTTCTACAAGGGACTATATATTGAGGATGCAAGGCACAACATAACCGTTTGAACCCCAAATGCTCTATGATGCTAATAGGGTACTCATGAACCAATATCATGAAAATTGTGGTTTACAAGTAGGTTGATAATTAGGGCCATGTATTTTTTGTTGACCATCGTGTATCTTTTTATGGAGACACGACTTCAGATGATTTTCTTAAGTGAGAAATTCCATTGGAAGCTTCCCCGCCTAGTAACTCCCTATAGTACTTGCACCTAGTTTCATTAAGGAACTAACCCTAACCCTAGAGAATTGTAGCCACACATTAGAAGTAAGCCTAACCCGTAGTTCAGATTTATCTTTATTAACCATATTATTGTTTCCCATAGAAGCAGCTTCTTGAGGTTGGTCATTTTGAACAACCAGTTCATTAGGGTTGGGAGCATTAACATTAGATTCCAGATGAACATTTATTGCACCTTCCATCTGACAAGAAAATGGTTGAGAGAATAGTTCATTAGATGATTCTTAGAAGATAGGGGTTGGGAGAATAGTTCATAAGATGATTCTTAGAAGATAGGGGTTGAGAAAATTGTTCATTAGATGATTAAGAATAAAAAAATATATTGGGTTCAAAGAATAGTTCATTGAAGGACTAAGTATCACAAGAATCGGAATGAAGGGGTTGGGAGAATAAGTCATTAGAAGATTAAGCATTAGAGAAGAAAGGGGTTAATAGGATAGTTCATTAGGCTTAAGGTTTCAAAATTTTGGGATCAAAGTTATAAGATAAGAATAAATGGTAAAATAGGCTCTGGAGCACTCCTATATATAACTTCAGAATAGGGGATGCATAAGACTCACTGCTAAATACGAAACTGGAATTAGTAATTAATTAGGAATTCTCAAAAGTTTAAGAAAAGGTAAAGGAGGATGCATGTTTGGTGCTTATCTGTAGATTGCAATCGACGAATCCGGTGCATGCTTCCGTAGAAGAAGCCTAACAGTCACAGACTCAGTTTGGGGAAAAAACCGACAAAAACCCCGCCGATTGCAGCAACCCAAAGCCTTATGATTGGACGGATACATGAAAAAGGGAAGAAATCAAGAATATCCTAGCGGATTTGCCTCTAGACCTGAGAAATTTGAGGACAAATCGACGTAAGAAATCGGAATCGCTAATAACTAGGGTTTTAAATTGAGAGAGAATCGCAATGTGAAGATATGAATTGGGTGAAAATATGACTAGGGTTTTCTGAGATTAAGAATAGCTTTTATATGTTGGGATACCCAAAGCCAATAGATTAGAAAAATGCAATGATCCTCAATATATTGGGATACCCAAAGTTGTGTCGAACAAAAAATTGACGATTCCTTCTGCATGTTCACTGCTCGCTGAGACACATGGAACAACAAAGCATGCGTATTTTCTCTTCATCCTTTTCATGGAACATGAGTAATCCTTTTCATGGATAATGAAGAGTCAATAAACACTTATCACGAGAGTGATCAGGCTCAAAATTATTTGATCTTTCATAAATGTCTCCTTTTCCTTTCATGAATTTGTAGGGCATTAACAAGTATTCTGACAAAGGAATGACATCAGCATGACGCTTCTTCTCCAGTGATTGACATTGTTACTGCCTCTTTACAGCATTCTAGTTCTAACCACCAGTCATCGATCATGTTCGCCAAAATCGCAAAATATACTATTAGCAAATGCAAAACAATCAAACATAACAAATTGCGAAGCCGCTTCAGACAATGTCACAAATATTATCGAAACTGATTCTGTAACGTGTCATCATAATTCCTCAAACCTAGAAAATTAATTCTTCAAGCACATAAACGAGATAAAATTGTTCAAATGCATGAAGCTTTTTTCACATCAAAGAGCTCCTAAAGTCCAAAACATAGGATAAACATGAACTCAAGCTACGACGTGGAATGAGAAAGAACAACATACTCGATATAAAACTGTGATAAAAATAGTATATATACGACTCAAACTGCAGACTATCAATCCTCCTTATCAGCCGTGCTCCTAGCTGCTACCCTCCTCATACCCTCAATGTGCTCAAAGTGAGGGCGAGAGATCCCAAGCGGAAGAACCATGCTGAAGATGTAGGCGGAGAACCCTCGACTGATGGGATGGCGGCAGGAAAGTTCGGGTACTGTTAATGCGGGTATTGACCGATGGGATCGAGCTTTTACATGGTTTAAAGAAACTTCACGGTTTTGGATGTACTTTATAAATAGTAAAAAAACTTTAAATTGGCACGCACTATGACGTAGTTGGCCCACGCAGCGGAAAAAGGGGAATTCACCCGCACCCTTCGGGTTTCCGAGCAGCGGTAGAAGACTGCAACCTTCAAGACATACACATGATTGGACATCAATTCACGTTGGCAAAATCTCTAGGTCAACCACAAGCTATTGAAGAACGCCTCGATTGGGCTCTTTCCAGAACATGCTCCATGCACCGTCTGTGAAGTTTGGAGAATGGAAGAGAAGAGAAGAGAAGAAGGAGCTGTAATGAAACAGTTTTCTGTTATTACTGTTCAATTGAATTGAATTTACAAATAGAGGGAAAAGTTCTATTTATACCACTACATCTATCACTAACTATAATTGACTCTCACACTATAATTTATTACTATTTAACACCCCCCCACAAACTGGGGAGTAGATGTTCAATATACCCAGTTTGGACAGCAAGAACTGCATCCTGGGAGCAGCTAATCCCTTAGTAAAGATGTCCGCCAACTGAGTTTCTGTCGAGACGTGCTTGAGTTGAACTAAGCCTGATTCAATTTGCTCACCAATTACGTGACAATCGATTTCTATGTGCTTAGTACGCTCATGAAAAACAGGATTGTGAGCAATATGGATTGCTGACTGGTTGTCGCAATACAACTGCATTGGACTGTTGTGAGAAACTCCCAAGTCTGCCAGCAGTACCTTCATCCACTGAACTTCACAACACAATGAAGCAAGCGCCCTGTACTCAGCCATTGATGAAGATCGAGAGACTGTGCTTTGCTTCTTAGTTTTCCACGAGACCAAAGAACTACCCAGAAACAAGCAGTATCCAGTAGTTGACCTCCTCGTGTCTGGACAACTTGCCCAATCTGAATCACAATATCCATGAACCTCCAAGCTACTATCCTTTATGAAGTATAAACCTTGGCCTGGAGACCCTTTCAAATACCTTATGACTTTGTATGCAGCCTTAAGGTGTATATCCGTTGGTTTCGCCTGAAACTGGGCCAGCTGCTGTACTGCATAACAAATGTCAGGTCGTGTGATTGTAATGTAGTGCAATCTTCCAATTATCTGCCTGAATTGAGTGATGTTCTCCAGTGGATTTCCTTCATCTGCCCTCAATTTCTCCTTATAATCGAGTGGAGTCTTTGTAGGTTTCCCATCCAACAAACCAGCATCTGAGATCATCTCCAGGCAGTATTTGCGTTGACACATGGAGATTCCATTCTTCGTTCTGGCAATCTCAAGTCCTAGAAAATACTTCAAGGGTCCCATGTCCATCACCTTGAAGTGTTTCTGCAACTTTCCTTTAATTTCTTCCATCAAGGTGAGATCATTTCCAGCTAGGATGATGTCATCCACATAAACCAACAATACCAACATGGACGTCCCTGATGAATAAGTGAAAAGAGAGTGATCTGAATCAGATTGCTTGAATCCCTCCAGTTTAAGCGCTTTGGTGAATTTGATGAACCACAGTCTACTCGCCTGCTTCAAACCATACAGTGACTTATGTAGTTTGCAGACTTGTGTCCCAACTCCTTTGGTCTCATAACCCTTTGGTATGTCCATATATACTTCCTCATCCAAGTCTCCATGAAGAAACGCATTGCTTACATCCATTTGATGTAAGTGCCAATCCTTGACAGCTGCTACAGCAAGCAGTGTCTTTACAGATGTGATCTTCGCCACTGGTGAGAAAGTGTCTGTGAAGTCCACCCCATACACTTGTGTGTATCCCTTGGCAACCAAACGTGCCTTATATTTGTCTATACTTCCATCTGGATTATATTTGATCCGGTATACCCACTTGCATCCTACGGGCCTTACTCCTGACGGCTTATCAGTAACTGTCCATGTCCCGTTTGCCTCGAGAGCTTGCATTTCCTCCATCATAGCTCTCCTCCAATGGGGAGACTTGACGGCTTCTTCAAAGGTTTGTGGCTCAGATTCAAGAGAGATGGACAAAGAAAAAACTCTGTGAGATGGTGAAAGGAAATCATAACACACATATTTATGCATAGGGAAAGATGAGTGATCCTCCATTACAGTTTGTGTTGAGCTAAGAAGTCTTGTAGATATTTTGGAGGTCCAGTGATTCGTGTTGGTCTCTTACAGGGGAGAGAAGGACTAATGTAGGTGTGAGATTGAGTGTGTTTTGTGGATTGAGATGTAGGTGTGGAATCTGTGTTGATAGTTTTTGTCTGGGAAGTTTGGTCTGTATTTGAGAGTGAGCTGGGATCTGTGGTGGTGATGGTTTCTGGTTGAGGGTGATCATTTGCGTTTGCGGAAGGAACATTTATGTCAATGTCATCAGGTGGGGAGAGTGAATCAAGTGTGATAGGGATTATGGATTGGTTTGAATCAGTGGTGGATGTTGAGGAAAAATCAGGTTCTCTGTAAGGAAGGATTAGTTCATGAAACACAACATTTCTGGATACAATGACTTTCTGGGTAGCTAAGTCTAACAACTTGTATCCTTTGATTCCATTCTGAAAACCTATAAACACACAAGGGGTTGATCTGGGAGCAAACTTGGTGCGATTGTGGGATAGGGTACTGGCATAGGACAAACATCCAAAGACACGTAAGTGATCATAAGAGAGCTTGACGTTATAAAGTGTTTCATAGGGAGAAAGGTTATTAAGAACAGGAGTTGGAAGTCTAATGATTAAGTAACAGGCATGCAGAACACAATCCCCCCAGAATCTGAGAGACAAACCACTCTGGAATCGTAATGAACGAGCTATAGCTAAGAGATGTTGGTGTTTACGTTCAACTCGTCCATTCTGAGGAGCGATGGAAACGCAGCTCTGCTGGTGAATGATGCCATGTGTAGCAAAGAAAGAGTCCATTTTAAACTCTGCCCCTTGGTTAGAGCGAATGGTTTTAACAGAAACTGCAAATTGTGTAGAAACCATAGAGCAAAAGGATTTGACAATTTCACGAGTTTCACTCTTATGTTTCATGAGAAAGATCCAGACACAACGACTGAAATCATCAAGGATAGTGAGAAAGTAATTATAGCCATCATGAGTAGAAGTGTGTAAGGGTCCCCAAATGTCCATATGGACTAAAGAAAAGGGAGAACTAGCTCTGGAAGTGCTCTTATTAAAGGGAAGGGTTTTCTGCTTGGCAAGATGGCAAGTAATGCAGTGAGAGGATGAAGGAAGTGTGATGGAAGGTTGAGCTTGGTGGATGAGTTGCAGTCTGCCTAGGGATGGATGTCCTAGTCTTGCAATGCCAAACATCCAAAGAATGAGGGTGAAGGTTAAAAGATGCTGCAGCAACGATGTTAGATGAAAGGAGGGAAGTAAAGGCAGTATTGTGGATGGCAGGTAAAAGGTATAAACCTCTACTTTCTTGGGCTAAACCAATCGTCTTCTGTGAGGGAAGGGCATGAATATGACACTGATGTGACGAAAAAGCAACAGAAACAAATGATTGTTGCGTGAGACAGCTCACAGAAAGCAAATTGAAAGAAAAACAAGGGATGTACATCACATTATGTAAGGACAGACCATAGGGCAATGTCACTAATCCAGAATGAGTAGCAAGGACACTTTCACCAGTTGGTAAGGTAACAGGAATGGGAGAGATGGTATTGAGATGAGAAAACAAGTGAGATGAGCAGGCAATGTGACTACTAGCACCTGTGTCAACTATCCAGTAACTAGAGAGAGGTTGGGGTGTGAGAGTGGAAAGAGAGTAAGTACCTAATGAAGTAGATGACACAGGAATGGTGGTGGTGATCAGGTTGGCATAAGTGGCCTGGGATTGTGACTGTGGTATGGTTGATTGCTAGAGGAGTAGTCGAAGTCGTGCAAGCCCCGAGGAGGACAGGGACATGGCAGTATCTGATGAACCTTCAGAAGCAGAACGATAGTCTGGAGTTGAGTAACCATGGGAAGATTGACAATCATTGTCAAGATTACTGTGCACATCACCAGAAGCAGCACCAGCAAAACGATTGAAACCACTTCCTCCACCATTGCTCGCCTCACGAGCCTTTTTATTCTTCAATTTCATACATGTTTCAATATTATGATTATCCTTCTTACAATATCTACAGAATAGAGGCTGTTTATCACCAGAATCTCTATTTCTTCCATTTCCAGCATAGTTAGATGCAGCAAGGGCAATAGAGTCTACAGATCTAACCACATTTCCTTTCATTTGACGTTCCATTTGGACAGCGAACTTGAATGCAGTGTTAATATCAGGTAATAGATCCATCAACAATAACTGGGGCCGTACCACATCATAACTATCATTCAGTCCTCGAATGAAACGGATAACATGATCTTGTTCTTGATACAACAGCGTTTTGGAAATGACTTTGCAAGTCGACACTCGATTAGGATTGCACTCACATAAAGGAATTGGTCTGTATTGAACATATTCCTCCCACAACACCTTAAGATTGGTAAAATATTGAGTGATCGTGGCCTGACCTTGATCACAGGAGGCAATCCGCGATTGCAAATCAGCGATTCGAATCGCGTCGCACTGGAGGAAACGTTGTTTGAGATCGTTCCAAGCAGCTGCTGCATTGTCGTAGGAGATGAGACTCTGTGCGATGTCTTCTGACACAGAGTTTAGGATCCAGTTTAGGACTGCGAAGTTACAACGAATCCAAGCTTGATATGAAGCATCCTGGATGTCTGGAGCTGGATATGAGCCATCAACGAAGCTCAGCTTGTTTTTTATGCTCAGAGCTACGTTCATGGACCTGCTCCAGATGTGGAAGTTGTCATTCGTCAACTTTACTCCGACGATCGGAGTTGATAGGTTGTCACTGGGAGACAAGTATAACGGATTGGAAAAATGATCGGTGTAGTTCGAAGGATGAGTGGAACTGAGCGTGGATAGGATCGATGATGATTGGGATGATTCAGTCATGGTGAAATCAGTTCAACAATGGAGGCTCTGATACCATGTGAAGTTTGGAGAATGGAAGAGAAGAGAAGAGAAGAAGGAGCTGTAATGAAACAGTTTTCTGTTATTACTGTTCAATTGAATTGAATTTACAAATAGAGGGAAAAGTTCTATTTATACCACTACCTCTATCACTAACTACAATTGACTCTCAGACTATAATTTAATACTATTTAACACCGTCTACGAGAGTGGAACTTCATAATTAAATAGCCCCATGCTTCGATCACTCTCCCAAGGTGTTGATCATGGATATGGGACCTCGGTCACAAACACCCTATCAATTTCATTTTATTGGAGGAAAAAAGCAGGATTGCGTCAGACGTTTATTAGTGCATGGGAATTCCATGTGCTATGGAGTTTAGTGGATGGGCTCGTGCTGAGCTTTAAAATTTTCGCCATAAAATCAAATCTAAGAAGAACAAGTTGGAAGGCTTAAGACAGAATGTGCCCGTGGGAGACGAGTTTCAAAAAACTAGAAATCAGCTACTGGACATCTTGCACGATGAGGATGTATATTGGCGGCAAAGAGCGAGATAAAATTGGGCCAAGGAAGGGGATATGAATACAAAATTATTCCACTCTGTTGCATCCGGTGGGCGTAAACACATAACGGGGTTTCAGGATGAATCCAGTGCGCTAATTGAAGATGCAGCCGGTATAGGAGAAATAGCTATGAACTACTTGAAGGATTTGTTCTCGTCATAAGGTGGTAGTGTGGAAGATGTAATCTCTTGCATTCATCCAATGGTCTCCCAAATTCACCACGCGCGCTTAGTATTACCTTTCACCGACCAGGAGTTTCGCGATAAGGTGGTTGCTATGGGTCCCAATAAGGCCCCGGGGCCGGATGGTTTCAACCCTGCATTCTACCAAGAATTTGGGGATGTCATCGACACCTAGATCATCAACAACTGTAAAATAGGGCTTACATAATCTCATGTCCAGAGGAGGCTCAAAAGATGAATATTATCCTCCTATCAAAGGTGGAAAAACCCGATCAAATGCAAGACCTACGATCAATATCTTTATGCAACATTCGATACTATATTCTTGCAAACCGAATTTCGAAGGTGATTCCATCCATTATTAGGGAGGAGCAATCAGCTTTCGTGCAAGGGTGTTCGATTATCGACAATGTGATGATTGTGTCTGAATCTATCCATAGTCTCAACACAAAGGCGACACCCAAAGTGGCGGACATAGCCCTTAAGGGGGATATATCAAAGGCGTACGATCGTTTAGAATGGGCTTACCTTGAAGTAGTAACGGGTAAGATGGGATTTCCTTCCTTATAGACTGAGTGGATAAATATCTGTGTCCGCTCCGTCGATATTCGATCATGATTAATAATAAAACTTTTGGTGAGTTTTCTCTGGCTTGTGGACTACGCCAAGGTTGCCCATTATCACCTTTCCTCTTCATCTTGTGTACGGAAGGACTAATAACCTTGATCCGCCAAGCTACCCTTCAAGGTCATATTCATGGATACCGAGTTTGTCTTCGGGCTCCACAAATTTTCCATCTTTTGTTTGCCGATGATTCAATCTTCTTCTTGAAATCAGCACCAGCACAATTCTGTTGGAATAATGTGGTGATTGAAATGTAAAGAATGGAAGTTTGATGATTGATATGTGAAAAGATGAAATTGGGTGATTGTTTTGCAAAGTGAAGAAAGTTATTGAGAGCAGCAGAGGAAGCAAATTGCTTTTTGTGTTCTTGGAATGGAATTTGCTTGGATTGATTACACAATAGATGTAAGGCTTTATATAGCCTTTACAAACTTAACAAGACAAAGTATATTTATTTTAACATCTTATCACAACTAACTTTATTTAATTTTGGTGGCTTGATGATGGAGATTTGTTGGTGACTTGTTTGTGACTTGTTGGTGGCTTGTTGGTGTCTTGTTGGTGGCTTGTTGTCTATGAGTGAAAGATCCATATTTTAACACTCCTCCTTGGATCTTTGACTCATCATTCCGAGTGCAGTTCGAAAGTGTTGAAATTTGTCCCTTGAAAGAGGCTTCGTGAAAATGTCAGCAACTTGTTCGTTGGATCCGCAATGAATTAATGAAACTTGATGTGTTCCTTTCGACTTCTCGATGAAATGATATTTCACCTTGATGTGCTTTGTTCTTCCGTGATCGACCGGGTTTTTGGCAATAGCAACCGCTGACTTGCTATCACAATAAATTATTGTAGCTACATAGGTAAGACAACCTAAATCAGAGAGAATTTTCCTGATCCAGATTACCTGACTAACGGTTGATGATGCAGCGATGTATTCGGCTTCTGGTGTTGATTGAGCTACTGTTTCTTGCTTTCTAGAGTTCCAGGAGATGGCTCCTGAACCAATGAAAAAAGTGTATCCGGAAGTGCTTTTCATGTCGTCGACACTACCGGCCCAGTCGCTGTCGGTGTAGCCTTTGAGATCTTCGGTTGAGTTGGACTTGTAGAAGATACCATAATCCGCCGTGCCTCGAAGGTATCGCAAGATTCTTTTGCCGGCACCAAAGTGAGCTTCGCTTGGTGATTGCATGAATCTTGAAAGTAGACTTGCAGCATACATCAGGTCTGGTCTAGTGGCTGTGAGATAGAGTAAACTTCCCACCAAACTTCTGAACTGCTTCTCATCGGTTGATGCGTAGCCGTCTTCTTTTGATAATTTTATGTTTGCCTCCAATGGTGTAGCGATCGGCTTGCACTTTTCCATCTTGAATTTCTTTAGAATATCTTCAAGCATATTTTTTTCGGCGATGAAGATCCCGTCATTTGATTGATGAATCTCCATCCCTAAAAAGTAGTTCATTTCTCTGAGATCGGACATTTTGAACTCTTTTTTCATGTCGGCCTTGAACTTCTGCACTTCTTCGGGATTCTTTGCCTGTAACTAATAGATCATCCACATAAAGTGAGACAATTAGAAAATCTTCCGAGTCTACCTTCTTCATGTAGAGTGTAGGCTCGCTTGGACTCCTTCTAAATCCACTTTCGGTAAAGTAGTTGTCAATTCTGCTATACCATGCTCGCGGAGCTTGTTTGATGCCATATAGTGCTTTCTTCAATTTGTAAACATAATCTTCTTTCTCCCGGATGGCATAGCCTTCAGGTTGCTCGATGTAGACTTCTTCTTCAAGATAGCCATTGAGAAATGCTGATTTGACATCGAGTTGGAAGATTTTCCACCCCTTTTGTGCTGAGAGTGCCAAAAGTATTCGGATGGTATCGTGTCTGGCGACGGGTGCAAATGTTTCGGAGTAATCGACTCGCTTTCCCGTGAATATCCCTTGGCTACGAGTCTTGCTTTGTGTTTATTGATTGTGCCATCAGGATTCATCTTCGTTCTGTAGATCCACTTGACACCAATGACCTTTTTTTGAAAAGGTCGTTTGGTTAGCTCCCAAGTTTGATTTTTCTTGATCATCTTCAGCTCCTCCTCCATGGCAACATTCCATTCTCCATATTGAGATGCTTCTTCATAGCAGTGAGGTTCAACCACAGCTCTGTTGCAGTCGTATATCTCCGCCAATGATCGCATCTTCTTTGGTGGCGATTCAGATGAATTGGTTGAGCTTTCTCCATCTGAGTCTGAGTTGGTCGGATCTGTTGGTTGAGATGGTTCTGGATCCGGTAGTGTATGAGTTGTCACTGTTTGTCTTCTCTATGACTTTCATTCAACCCAGTTCCAGGTAGCATCTTCATCAACTTTTATGTCTCGGCTGATGATGACCTTTTCTGTTTCAATGTTATACACCTTGAACCCTTTGGACTGAGAGCTGTAGCCAATGAAAATTCCTCGTTCTGCCTTGTCTTCTAGCTTGTTTCTTTTCTGGTCTGGAACATGTGTGTAGCACATTGAGCCAAATACCTTCAGGTGCTTCACTGTTAGTTTGTGTCCGCTCCAGGCCTCTATTGGAATTTTGTCTTTGAGGGCTCGTGTTGGAAGTCTATTTAACAAGTAAAATGTGTGTTGTGATCGCTTCCGCCCAAAAAGATTTGGGTAGATTCTTCTCAGCTAGCATGCACCTCGCCATCTCCATCACGGTTCTGTTCTTCCTTTCTGAGACGCCGTTTTTGTGTGGAGTGTAGTGTACGGTGGTCTGCTGCTCTATGCCTGCAACTGCACAAAACTTTTCAAATTCATTAGAGTTATACTCTGTTCCTTTGTCGGATCGTAGAATTTTGATTTTCTCATCGCTTTGATTCTCGACCATGGCTTTGAATCTTTTGAAGATTGAAGAGACCTCAGATTTATGCCTCATGAAATACACCCATGTCATCCTGGTGAAGTCATCGATGAACAATATGAAGTATCTGTTGTTGTTGAGACTTGGGTCTTGCATCGGTCCACATACATCGGTGTGGATCAACTCCAGCTTTTTCTTTGCTCGCCACAAACTTTGTGATGGGAATGATTCTCTATGTTGCTTCCCGAGTTGACATGGCTCGCACACATCTTCACAGCTTTGTAATGTTGGTAAGTCTTTGATGAGATTCTTCTTTTGGAGATATTTGAGTGCCTCCATGTTGTAGTGGCCGAATCTCCTATGCCACAGTCTCGACTCGTCGACTTGAGCTTGCAATCCAACGTGTCCATATGCCAAGCTAAGTGGAAAACTCCTATTTTTCATGGGAACTTGGAGCATTTTTCCGCCTTCTGGAAAATGGATTTGACACCAATTATTATCAAAAGTTAGTGAAAAACCATTTTCCATTAGTTGACCGACACTGAGTAGACTCATTTTGAGGGCTGGTACAAGTAGGACGTCTCGAATAGTTATTGGGCCTCCTGAGGATTGTAGTGAGACGATGCCTTTGCCCTTAGCTTCTGCCAATGCTCCATTTCCCATCCTGACAGAGGTTTTTATGTTGCGGTTGATTTCGGAGAAGAGTTTTTCGTCATATGTCATGTGATTGGTGCATCCACTATCGACTAGCCATTCTAGCTTCTCTCTGTTTCACATAGATGGCAGGCAATTAGTGAAAAATTATTTTTTGTTGAGTCTTCGTTGTTCTTATTGTGTTGTTGACGAGTAGGTTGATCCGATCCTTGACTTGCTTGCTTGAATTTGCAGACTTTCTCGATGTGCCCGAATTTCTTGCAAAAGGTGCATTGAGCTTTGTTCTTTATCCAACAATCTTTTTCAAGATGGTTGGTTCTTTTGCAAGTTCCGCAAGATGGGTATTTGCCGGTTGAAGACTTCGTGCTATGTTGCTTTCCCCATTTGTTCTTGGAAGACGTTTGTTTGTGATTTGTTTGGAGTGCTCCCTCGATGTTTCCTTCACTCCTTCTGTTCATTCTTTGCTCGTGTGCCTCTAGAGAGCTTGAAAGTTCTGCTATGGTGAGTTTTGACAAGTCTTTTGATTCTTCGATGGCAGCGACAATTGGGTCGAACTTTTCTGATAGACTTCTGAGCATCTTCTCCACGATTCTCTGATCTGTAAAATTTTCACCGTAGAGCTTCATTTGATTTGTTACCTCGGCTACTCTGGTTGAATAGTTTTTCACCATCTCGCCGTCCTTCATGTTAAGGTTCTCGAAATCTCTCCTCAACGTTTGTAGTTTGATGATTCTCGCCTTCTCCGTGCCCTTGAACTCCTTTTCAAGAATTGCCCAAGCTTCTTTTGCGGTGGTGGCGGCGACGATTCTTGGAAAAATATTTTCCGAGACGGATGCGTGTATGAAAGTGATGGCTTTCATATTTTTCATGGCGACTTCTTTACTTTGCTTCTCTTGGCCTTTCGATGATTTTTCTTCCGATTTGGGAGGCTCGATGCCGTCTTCGATAATCTCCCAAAGATCGTTGGCCATGAAAAAAGCTTTCATTCGGACCGCCCAATAATCGTAGTTTTCACCTTTGAAGATTGTAGGTGAAGGTAAGGAAATATTTGTGGAAGACATTTTGCTAATTTTGGGCTAAAGGTAATTTTTGGTAAATAGCAAAAAAGGTAAGGTAATTTTTGCGGAAGTGATTTTTGGCCCGTAAGAACAATTAGGGCTCTGATACCATGTTGGAATAATGTGGTGATTGAAATATAAAGAATGGAAGTTTGATGATTGATATGTGAAAAGATGAAATTGGGTGATTGTTTTGTAAAGCAAAGAAAGTTATTGAGAGAAGCAGAGGAAGCAAATTGCTTTTTGTGTTCTTGGAATGGAATTTGCTTGGATTGATTACACAATAGATGTAAGGCTTTATATAGCCTTTACAAACTTAACAAGACAAAGTATATTTATTTTAACATCTTATCACAACTAACTTTATTTAATTTTGGTGGCCTGATGATGGAGATTTGTTGGTGGCTTGTTTGTGACTTGTTGGTGGCTTGTTGGTGTCTTGTTGGTGGCTTGTTGTCTATGAGTGAAAGATCCATATTTTAACATTCATTATCATACACTCCATCCATACCACCTATGATGAGGCCTCGGGTCAAGTGCTCAATTTCCAGAAATCTGACATTCTTTTCAAGAAATGAGCCTCGGCCGATACCTGTACACAAGCTTCCAACATTTTGCAGGTATGCACCAAATTTGACACAGATAGATATCTTGGGGTGCCGGATTTGGTGGGTCGGAACAAGAACCTGGTGTTTAAGAATATACAGACTCGAGTATGGAAACATTTGCAATCATGGCATGGGAGGAAACTATCCAAAGCAGGTAAGTAGGTAGTTATTAAGGCAGTGGTGCAAGCTCTTCCCACTTATAGCATGGATGTCTTTCTCTTCCTGGATCGCCTTATCACCGAATTGGAGCGAATGATGATGGCTTTCTGGTTGGGATTGAACCACAACTCAAGGAAACGCATTTAGTGTATGAAGTGGCAGTGGTTGGCAATTTACAAAGAGTTTGGAGGCATGTGCTTTAGAGATCTTAAAGGACTTAACCTAACACTATTAGACAAACAGGTTTGGCGTATGAGGTCGACACTGACAAGACCAAATACTACCATTCCAGAGACCTTCTTGATGCTGAACATGGCCACTCACCAAGCAAACGTGTGGAGAGTTTTGCTTCAGACGAATCCCATGGTCCACGTATGGATTCAGTGGAAAATCAGCAACCGGCAAAGTATTAAGGTGCGGAGTGATCCTTGGTTAAAGGCAGAGGAAAATTGCACGGCTATTGCACCAATGAACTCGGCGTACCCGGATTTGAGGGTTAGGAACCTTTGGTACCATGGGACACAGGGGTGGAACCTCCCTTTCATCAAGCAACTCTTTAGCCCTAGGGATGTCGAGCTGAGTCTAGCGCTCCCGTCGTGCATTGCCTCAGGTGTTGATTGGCGCATTTTGAAGTTCACCCCGGATGCCGGTTCACGGTTCGTTCTGCCTACCGAATATTCACCCATTGTCTGGTCAGTAGAGCGGAACGTCATGTCAAGGGAGAGTGGCGCACCTTCTGGAATATTCACATCCCCCGAAGATGATATAGTTTGCATGAAGTCTCGTTCGGGATGCCCTTCTGACTCACAGCCACCTTCGTCGTAAAGGTGTGGACTTGTATGGACTGCGGCATCTGTGGATCTGGGTATGATGAAGTATGGCATCTCTTCATTGATTTCCAGTGGAGGAAACTGTTTTGCCAACTCTCGGACATATATACAATTCTCCTCGTCGAGGCGATCAAGCATGCAGAGATGACAGATTGGTTCTGCGGAGTATGGAAAAGGCTTGACGCACTTTAATGCGAGAAGTGGCTAGCCTGTATGTGGAGAATAAGAGTGAATGGAACAAAAAGGTGTGGACCTCAAAATTGAAGCTAACAGCCATGGTCCTTACGGATAGTTTACGTGAGCTTAGTGACTGGACATAGTCGAATGCCTCTACTCCTACATAACCCTTGCGGTGCTTGATGTATTGTTGTAAATGGCACCCTTCACCAGAGAATTTACTCAAATGCAACCTAGATGTTCCTCTATTCTTGGAGCAACGACGGACGGGACTCGGCTTCAGTCTTCAGGACCCTGCATGCAATCTCATTCACTTTCGCATCATGACGAAGGTAGGTCTTTCTCCGGTGAAGGATGGGCAAGCAGCAACGCTCTTGGAAGCTATTAGGTGGGAAATCAAGCTTGGCTACACCTACGTGATCTTTGAAGGAGATTCTCAACTCCTCGATCATGCTCTACGAAACAATCCAGAGATCCAGAGGATGAGACGGAATTTGGAGACATTGTGAGTAGCTATCGCTCGCTTCTCAATTACGCGGGTAATTTTTCCTTTGTTTTTCTTAAGCGTGAACAGAAGGTAGTTACTCACACATTAGCTAGGCAATCTATTTTCCATGTTTTCCCAGATGAGGGGTTTACACACCCTACGTGGCTCACTGATCTACTTGGCAATATCTGTCACTCGATTGAGTACTAATTTTAATGGAAGTCTGAGATTCCCATTAAAAAAATCTCTTTTCCAGCTCTCTCCCATGGAAGCTCCTGACAAGGACAACAACCACCATCAACGACTAGTCCTCCTCCGCCCAAGCTGAGTCGCACTCACCGGAAAGGCAAGAAAGAAATCTACCTCCCTCTGGCGAGTCCGACCTTGGATGCCACCACTCATCAAGTTACTTGGAGCTTCAGTGTGCAAAACGGTCTATCATCTATTAGATCTTGGAGTCGTGGGTGTCGAAAGAATTGGCTCTCGCTTTATTACTGTTGAATCTGTCATCTTCCGTCTTGATTCACGATTCTCTCGGTGAAACTTCTTTATGTGACAAGTATGATCCACCATCTCCATGTTTCAGACAAAGGAAGAGAGAGTTTATTGAATCGATGGGACGAATCTCTAGTTTTTATTTGTTTTAGAGCATAACACAATGGATTTTTTTCTTTCTTCTTTGAGCTCTTCTCTAATATGGATAAACTTTGGCCTTAGACTGGGAGAATTCAAATCTTATTTTGTTGAGTCTGCTGATTCTCCGCTTTAGACCTAAACCGCTATGGATGTTTTTCTTTTTCCCCTTGCTGCCACCAATCTGTAGCTTCTAACCATACGTTGTACTGAGCTCAAACGGTCGAGTTATGCTTCATTTACTTCATTGCAACTTCAGAAACATGTAGGGACAGAAGTGTTGCGCTAGTCCTCTAACTGCCTCCGTACACTAACAGATCCTGAACTTCCAGTCGTTGACAAAACAAACCCAAGTCCTTAACTGTAAACCACCCAAAAGTTGAGAACTATGGAATAAAGACTTAAGACTAACTAATTTCCGAAATAGCTATTTATCTTTCTAACTTGCAAATCGAGTCAACGAGCTCTTGGCTATGACCAACTGGTCACTCTTCTTCTCCACTCGATCCCCAGATCGATTGGACATGGCCGCTATTCCTTCGCTCTCTTTCTCATTTTCCCAACGGTGAAAATTATGTTTAGGGTTAATAACATTGCCGAAATAACCCTACAGTCCTTATATACTAAATACAGCACGCCCATTACGAAAAGCCAACCACGCCAGTTGCTACATTGCCCACCACGGCCATGACCAACAAGCACCCAAAGCCGTGGCCTTAACCATATCACGCCCGTTGTTTATTTCCTCTCCCAAATAAACAAAAACTACCAACTCAAACAAATCATGCAAAGTTTTAAGAAACTTGAATGCGTACTGCACCATAACACATGCATGGCAAATAATTCACATGGCCCAGAAGAATATGAGCTAGTTCTTAAGGGCATGATGAGATCCCCTCTGTTGCCTATCCCTATAGGCTAGATCGTAGCAAAAGAAGAGATGGAACATGTGGGTAAACGGGTCGAGAATCTTAATGTAGGATAATGTGAAGGTCTTGAATTTGAGCGAAGTGTCGTCATCATTAAATGTTATAGCCCTCCAAATCACATCAAGGTAGGTACGGACCGTACTAGGGTCGTCACTTTCTTGATAAGGTCACGATAGTTGATTCGAGTTGTTGAAATGGAAACCCAACGACTCTTGGAACTCATCAAGTGTCTCATTATATGATCTCCCCCGCGGCGATATGAAACACACCTCGAATCTTTGTAATGCGCCCGAGACTTGAATTTAGAAGAATTCCAAAACTCCTAAAAAGCAAGGAGATCTAGCTGAGCATCAATCTGACATGGTTCAAGAATTCCTCTTTGGGTGAGTTCTTCTACGATTGCTTCCGCCCAACCAGGATTTGTTGCTCTTATGCTGTCGATGTTGATGACCATAGTGACTGCAGCTGGTAGTGTATGATGCTCCCAATACCTGACCGATGCCCTAGCGTCCATGGAAGTGAAGAAACGTTGCACATTCCGTTGTGTTCCCGAAGCCGGAATATGTGCAGGACGCTCTTGTTCCCCCTCTAAAGATGATGATGATGAGGGAGGTGGAGGTGCTCGACTAGTGGAAGCTCGAGTATTAGCAACACATCCACACTTACTGCAAAAGGGGAAAATTTTAGAGAACATCATATTATACCCAATTTCATTATGGCACAATCAATTTGCAAAATCCCCAAAATAAAAAATTAGGATTCTTCACAAAATTCATCCTAAGATCAAACCGATTATAATCTGAGAAATTCAACGAAAATAAACTAGGGAGAAGCAAAAATAGGTACTTACTTGCCCCTAGCCATGGAGAATCGATTGAAGAAACAAACAAATCCTGCAAAATTGAAGTTCGGTAAAAATGGATTGAAAATACCCAAATGGGATGAACGCTTGATGAAATTGAATGGAAACGGAAGGGGGAGCATAGCAGCGGTGAGCGGCGGCAGTGTCGGCTTCCAGCAACAATGACGAAGGGTGCGGCGGTGGAAGTTTGTGATAGAGGCAGCGGCGCCGGTTTGTGATAGAGGCGACAGCGCCAGTTTGTGATAGAGGCGCGGCGGGCAATTTTTGGAATAAGGAACAAGTAAAATGTTTTGAGAAAGGGTGAAGCTGCTGCTGATAATATCGCAATAATAGAAAAAATGCGCTATAGATAGGGCTGCAAGCGAGCCAAACGTCTCGTGATTCGCTCGCTGTTCAGTTTCAAATTTTTTTGGCTAGTAACTCGAATTGGATCGAAATGAACCTGTTCCCGAGTCAGGTCAAAAGCTTAACGAGTCCAGCCTAAGCCGCAAGGTCTCGGCTCGAATGATTCACGAGCTCGCTCTGACTCGTCAAACTAGGTTAACGAACATGTTCGTTTATGGTTAATGAGCTGCTCGGCTCGTTGGCTCGTTGAACCAGGTTTGCGAACATGTTCGTTTATGGTTAATCAGCTGCTCGGGTCGTTGGCTCATGGAACCAGGTTCGCGAACATGTTCGTTTATGGTTAACGCTTACTACACTAGTTATTATATACAGCTTAACACACTTGCTTGATCGGTTCAACATATTTGTTATATAGTTATATGTTATATCACTTGTGTATCATACAATCATGACAATTATAAAATGCATAGTTTCTAAGTTTCATACGATTTACGTTAAGACTTACAGTTTGTTGAAACATATGTAGAGGATGAAACAGACAATATACACCGTTAATTCTATACGTAATTCTTAAATCTCAAATCAGAACATAAACTCTATCAACAAATAATAATTCAAACATACATTTTCTTAATAAACAATTACCCCTAATATGTAGACTAAACTTTATAACAATTTAAAGTAGCATTTAGAAGTTGTCGTGATATCATAAAATATGATATATATTAGGATTTACAGTTTATTGTTAATATATATATTAAGTTTCATGTTCGTTTTCCATAATTCAATGTAAGAAAATGAACTCAACTTATTGACATCTTACCTCAAGCTAACGAGCTTGTAATTGAACTGAAACTCGAGTTCGTTAATATATTTAAACGAATCGAGCTTGAATTTCTTAAACGAGCCGAGCTCGAGTTCAATTATAAGCTCGTTAATACATGTAAATGAATCAAGCTCAAATCAAACTCGAATCGAGCTCTAGTAGTGTAGAAGTTTGACTCGGCTCGATTCGTATGTAGCCCTAGCTATAGATGACCGAAGTTTTTCTATAGCGCATTTTTGGTATAATTTCCAGAGCCCGAAGTTCAAAATCGCACCAAAAGTGCGCTATAGAGGACCAAAAGTGGGCCGCGCCAAATTGATGAACGTTTTTAGGCGTTACCAAAATAATCCGGCTAATGACTTAACCGGAGTCAAATCTCCCTAGGATATCTTTTAGTACCTTACTCAAAGTTGTAATTAATATCAATCGAGGTATCAATGAATGTGGTTTAGGTGCCACAAGGATCAATCAATCAATCAAAATGGAAATGAAATTTTCTTTGAAGTAAATGGTTTGCAAGACTGCATGACAAGAGTTTAGACAATCAAGGATGAAACTGCTTAAATGTCGAATCCCCATAGGCAATTCTAATTCATAAATTACAGAAAAGTTCCATGATTTTCATAAAACGGGATAGATACAATACACTGTCGCAATTCCTCTCTAATTAAATCACGTCCTTTCGGGATCGCTAATTTGGTAAAGATCTAAAGCCCGCTAGGCGATTTACCGATTTGGAATTGCTCACACGACAGACTAGTTCATCCGCTCCTGGAAGAGGGTTAACGTGTAACCTAGTTATTTGATATTAGTGTTCTAGAAATGCAAGCTCTCACGAGTTTAAGACAAATCTAGTAGAGATTCATTCAAGTTGATCAGGCAAGAACAAATCGAAAATGAAATCAAATATGCAATGTAATCCATCCCACTCGCATAAATTGTCAAACATCTCAAATCATTCGTTCATAAGAATTAACCTAGGTTTCATCTAATCTAAGGAAGAGAAGTTTAGCTACTCATGATTTTGTAAGATAAATCAAAATCAAAAGAAGAGATCATTGAATCTAGGTTTACAGGAGAAACGATGAAGAACCTAATTCCGTCGTCTTCCCGAGAACTAGACTTGCCATCTTAATCCTTTAGCCGATTCCAAGTTCCTTGACGTTGCCTTCGCATCGCTCTCAAATCTCTCACTAATGCTCTCAATTTTGTCCGAAAAAGTCTGTCTGAGAATGGGATCCAATTGGGGTTTTATAGAGGAGCTTCCTTAGGACTGACGGATACCAAGACTACGCCATAGATATACAAAAAGTGCGCCGCACACTTTTGGTATTTCTTAGGCGCACTTTCAGTCTAAATGTCAGAGACCAAAAAGTTGAAAAATTACCATAAGTGCACTATAACCAACCAAAAGTGCGTTGCACACTTTTGGTCTGGCTTAGGCGCACTTTCTGTATGACGCTTGAACTTTGATTTTTTCATTATTTGATGCATTTAGCTCCTCCTTGCACATCATATAGTTCTGAATAATTCCCCAATGTCATTGTGTGCCTGAAATCGATCAAAAAAACTACGAAACAACATTAAATGGACCCCGAACGAGTCCGAGAAACTAATTCGAGATAGGAGTTAGAAATGCACGAAACATCCTAAACTTATACCCAAAACTATACGAATATGCATGAAATATCACTTAAGAGAGTGTCATTAATCAGCCCCACACTTAGCTTTTCCTGTCTTCAGGCAAAAAGCATGATAAAAACCATGGAACACATCTACAATCAAATCAACTACTAACAAAGGATAGAAAATCCATAATCCTCAATGCATCCCTAAATTGCTTAACCAACAAGTGAACCTTTAAACAAAACGGAAATAGGAAGTAAATGCCTCATAAGAAGTTCTCCAAGTTTCCACACATCATCATACACGTTACACCAACCATCTAAACTTACTCTCAAGGAAAATCGGCTTAAAGATGAAGCCAATAAAGAACTCACTCACAGTGTTTTACAGATAGTGGTTACGGGCGCATCACCAATTCTGAAGTGCGCTTCCAACACCTGTATATCAACCTAGTCCTAGTCATCATATTAAGGCACTTCAAGCACTAATCCAGATGTCTTTTATTTGGCTTTGTAATGTGGACATAAAAGAGAAGAGAAGGTGAAATAACTTTTAGTGGTGAGTGTACTTAGCGGCGAATGACTTGGTCTACTCTAATATGGAGCTAAGTTACTAATCATAAACAATGTTATGCAAGGATCTAAAACTACCAAGAGCTCAAACTAACGCATCTTTACCTTACGCACAACTACTATTTCAAGCTTTTGTGCTCGTTATTTTATCTAACCCTAGACCTTTTGGCCTTCTTTTTTACCTTTTTATTTTTCTTATCTTGAAACTGGGATTTTTCGCTTGTCTCCTTCCTTTTTTTGAGATTTTAAAAAAAATTCTCATTTTTTGAGATTTTTACAGATACATCTAACTGAAAAGGGGAGACTATACAATCCTGCATTCGTCAATACTTAGCAACTTTGACTTATAGACTCGACCGAGTTACATGTCACTAATGTACACATGATCAAAAGAAGGCTTGAAAGAAAAGACTTTTTGGCTATCATTAGTTTAGCTAGGGGAAAAATATAAGGACGAGATAGATATTTTTTGGTGGAACTTTTCTAAGTGTCTCTATCATTTTAGTGCATCAGTGTCGAGCGAATTCACAGCGGCATCATGCAAGTATCCAAAACAACAAATAGAGAAGACCACTCAAAATAATTTTAAGAACAAATCGAGTAATAAAGTAGATTATCTATACTACAAAATGGTCTTTTAGGCCTCACATTGCCTTGCTAGATGGTATATCTATGACACACTTTTGGTATCCGTCAGTACTACGGAAGCGCCTCTATAAAGCCCAATTGGATCCCACTCTCAGACAGACTTTTTCGTACGAAGTTGAGACCATTAGTGAGAGATTTAAGAACGACGAGAAGAAAGTTAAAGGAGTTCGGAATCGGCAAAAGGATTCAGACGGCAAATCAAGTTCTCGGGAAGATCGCCGAAATTAGGTTCTTCATAGTTTCTTGTGTAAACCTAGATTCAATGATCCCTTCTCCTAAATATGATTTGTCTTCCGAAATAATGAGAAGTTAAAGTTCTCTTCCCTAGAGTAGATGAACCCCAGATTAATTCCTATGAATAAATGATTTGATATGCTTGACGATTTATGCGAGTTGGATGGATTTCATTGCATATTTGATTTCGTTTTCGATTTGTTCTTACCTAATCAACTTGAATGAAAATCTGTTAGATTTGTCTAAGACTGGTGAGAGCTTGCATTTCTAGAACGCCGAATTCAAATAACTAGGTTAGACGTTTAACCCTCATCCGGGAGCGACTGAACTAGTCTGTTGTGTGAGCAATTTTAAATCGGTAAATCACCTAAGTATGTCCATCATAAATCGTATCCTATTCTAGAGAGGTGTTTTCTACGTGGAAATTACCTCATTTTTCCTTCTCTTTAAACTGTATAAGTTAGAACTTTTTGTCTATTTTGGATAATTTGAAAAGGATTAAGATCTCATTCTTTAGCATGGTATCAGAGCCTAGTTGGAAGCCTAGGACCACAGCCGCCGTTGCCAAACAACACTATTCTTTAACCTTATTTTCTTCTTCTTTGTTTGGACGGCTCATCATGGCGGAAGATACAAGTTCGGGAACATGGTGAAGTTACTATAACTGACAAATGGATATGTATCAAGCCCCTAAGTGGAAGTGCACTGAAGATACAACAGCTACCTACCGAACCTTGATGGATGAAACTCGAACCATTCGATTTCTGCTTGGACTCAACAACAAGCTGGGCAAAGTAAGGGGTCGAGTTATGGGAATAACACCCCTTCTAGATCTTAGGAAGGCCTTTTCTCAAGTCCGTCGAGAGTCCAATCATAGAAGGGTGATACTGCCAGGAGTGACGAAGCCAATTGCAGAAGGATTAGCATTGGTTGCACAAGAAACTCATAAAGCGACCAAGTATTATGGTCACTGCAACACACTAGAAACACTCGAGAAGAGTGCTACTCACTGAATGGGATGCCTACCGGTCATAAATCCAAGGAAAAATGTGATAAACATGCCAATGCAGTTGAAAGGGAGGAAGAAGAGGGTACCCAAGAGTCATTATCAAAGGGTCAAATGGAAAAGTTTGGCAAGATATTTGCCAAGTTAGTTGCCTCTTCAACCGGAACTCCCTAGGTGTCAATGGCTAGTAAAGGTATTTTATTCTTTGCCTCTAGCACTCACATTCGAGATAGTGTGGTTTGGATTTGAAATTCAAGATGCACAAACAATATTACAGTGAACCAAAGTATCATTCAAGACATTCAACCCTATCCAGTAAGTTCAGGGGTTAGAATTATCGATGGTACCTTGGCTCCAATCCAAGGGATTGGACAGGTCAAAGTCACCCTCTCTATTACCCTATTCCCCATTCTTGATGTTCCTATGCTAAGCTATAATCTTCTGTCTGTTAGCCAGCTAACCCGAGGTATGAATTATGAAGTAATATTTTACCATGTGAGTTTTAGGATTTAGCCTCGGGAAAGATGATTAGCATAGCTGACCTTGTTGATGGATTGTACTGGTTATAAGGGGGATTATCAGGTTCAAAAGAAGCCCTCAATTATAGAGTTCAGAGTCTTGTAGCTAATAGTATAGACAGTTAGATTTTGTTATGGAATATTCGGTTTGGCCATCCTAGTATCAGTGACCTTGAAAGATTGTTTCCTACGTTGTTTGTTAATAAAAGATCTATTCACCTTAACTGTGATGTCTGTCAATATGCCATGCATTCTCGATTTGTATATCCAACTACTCTGCACACAGCTACAACACCTTTCTCCATTATTCACAGCGATGTTTGGGGTCCTTTGTCGGGTTCCAATTGTGAGTGATGCTCGCTAGTTTATCATAATGATAGATGAGTACACCAGAATGATTGGGACCTTACTCATGCAGGATAAGTCTGAAACCTCCTAAGTTTTTCAAACATTCTTAGCAATGATTTAAACATAGTCTTAGACAAAGATCAAGGTTTTGAAATCTAACAATGATAGAGACTACTTCAATGCCAAGTTGGGTTCATTCCTTCACTCAAATGGTATCATTCATAGTAGTGTTTGCGTGGAAACTCCTTAGCCGAACAGGATTGCTGAATGGAAGAATAGACACCTCCTGAATATGGGCAGAGCAATGATGTTTATTGCTCATACGCCAAAATATTTGTGGGGTGAAGCACTTATGGCTACGACATATCTCATCATTCGTTTTCCGAGTCAGCCTTTACAGTATCAGTCACCTTGACATGTTCTCCTACAAACATATATTCATGCATTTTCTTCTAATTTGCCTCCCAACATCTTTCGGTGTACCACATTCATCCACGTGTATGCTCATCAGCGGTTTAAATTGGACCCACACTCCCACAAATGTGTCTTTGTGGGATACTCCGCTCGTAAGAAAGCTTATAAGTGCTACTCTTCTAGCACTCAGAAGATGTTTCATACCATGGATGTAACTTTCTTTGAGGGGGGAAATTACTTCCCACGTACAACCATTCAGGGGAGAACCAGCAATATTAGCATATGGAATCATTGTAGTGGGATGAAATACCGCAAGGAACTGAAGTGCCAAAACCAAATGGTTCTGAGTCCACTCCATCGTCTCCAATCCGTGAGCCAGCAATCAATGAAGAGATGGTTATTACATGACCACCCATCACTCATATGATACTCGTGGTATGGCACGAGTTGAGGACCCTCCAGTTCATGAAACTAAACAGGAATCGGGTCACAATGAAGTTGAACAAGGAGAGTGAAACTAAAGTTCTAAATTAAAATGTTGATGATGGTGACTTGTACCTTCTGGATGCTTTCAAGAAAGGTCACGGGGAATGTACAAAGCATCCCATAAATCACATGGTAAACTACAACTGGTTGAGTCAAACCTACAAAGCATTTATTACAAAACTGGACACGATTCAAATTCCTCGTAACATTTAGGAGGCGATGGAAGATCCTAAATGGTGTAAGGTTGTTGAAGAAAAACTACATGCTCTACAAAAGAACCAAAAATGGAACATAGTTCAACTTCCACAAGGAAAGGGACTAGTGGCATTATTGAGAGATATAAAGCTCATGTAATAGCGAGAGGTTTTACTCAGTTTCAAGGAATTGACTACCAAGAGACCTTTGCTTCAGTTGCTAAAGCTAACACTATTCAATTTTTATTGTCTCTTGTAGTTAATCAGGACATGCCACTATTTCAGCTTGATGTACAGAATCCATTCCTCAATGGTGATCTTGTAGAAGAAGTCTACATGAATGTCCCAAATGGTGTAAATGGGAAGAAACCTAGAACCACATGCATGCTCAAGAAAAAATTGTACGTCTTGAAACAATCACCTAGGGCTTGGTTTGAAAGGCGAAACACTTATGTGAAGGTTGGTGGTTACAAATAGTGTCAAACAGATCACACTTTATTTGTGAAACACAGTTCTAATGGGAAGATGGCAATTCTGATAGTTTATTTTCATGATATTATCATCACCGGAGATGATGAAGATGCTATTCTTTAGTTAAAACAATGGTTGTCATCAAAATTCGAGGTCAAGGATTTGGGGAAGCTCTATTATTTCCTCGGAATGGAAATGGAAAGATCAAAGGTTGGATTGATAATATGCCAGCGCAAATATATTCTCGATCTGTTATCGACAACTGGTCTCGTGGGCTGTAAGCCAATTAACATGCCTATGGAGCAGAACAAGAGGTGGGATCGAGAAGAACCAGGAACACCAAATGATAAAGAATCAGAAGCTTGTAGGGAAATTGATACATCTTTCCCATTCGAGACCTGACATTGCCTATGCAGTTCGGATTGTTAGTCAACAGATGCAAGACCCAACTGAGGAACACATGAAAGCAATAATTTAGATCTTGAGATACCTAAAGGGAGCTCCTGGTCTTGGTTTGAGATTTTAGAAGCATTTAGCTAGAGGAGTTGAGGTTTATATTGATGCAAGCGCGGCAAGTGAGCTCACAGATTGAAGGTCCACGAGTGGATATTGTACTTTTGTATGGGGGAAGATGGTTACTTGGAAGAGCAAGAAACAACAGGTTGTTGCTCGAAGTAGTGCATAAGCAGAATATAGAGCTTTGGCTCTAGGAATATGTGAAGGCATATGACCACAAAGAATCTTAGAAGAACTAAAGGTTGAATGTAGAGGACCTATAGAACAGATAGCCAATCTGCGATAAGCATTATCAAGAATCTTGCCCATCATGACTGGACGAAGCACGTTGAAGTTGATAGGCGATTCACTTCCGAGAAAGCCTCGAGCGGATTCATTGAAGTACTATATGTTCCTTCCGCAGAACAAACAACAGACCTACTCACAAAAGCTACATCACGAGAAGTGTTGGAACATTTGAAGACCAAGCTTGACCTTTACAACGCATACGTCAAGCTTTAGGGGATTGTTGAGATACAGCCAGCTAATAGCTATTATTATATTTTCTAGTATAATTCTATTTAGCAAGTAAATCGTATCCTATTTTAGGTAGGTATTTCCTGCATGGAAACTACCTCCTTTTGCCTTCTCTGTAAACTCTATAGTTTTTCATTCTATTTTGAATAATAAGGAAAGGATTAAGATCTCATTCTTTAGTACATAGAACTTGATTGTTCTTTGAGATTTGGAGGAGATTTAGTGAGTGAATATGTTGTCTCTTGGCTATTTAGTCAAAATACCACCTTTGATTACAAAAATGAATTGCAATCTAGGGAAGTGATTTGGAAGGTGATTTGAAATGCCTTCTTCATATGATTTAAAAATTTAGATTAATCAGGGCAATAATAACGTGTAGTATTTAAATAACTTTTATGGACCATAACCCAATCATTTTCGTCCACTGCCCATCGTCCTTGGTGACTAAAACTTTCTCGATCAGTTTTTTTACAAGAAAAAAACTCACGCATGTGATCACCATCATCGACTCTACGTTTTTTATAAATGTTTTATTTTTTTGAAAAAATTACCGACGACCGCTCGTACAACTTGTATGAGTGTTTGTATTGGTACTTGTGCGCATATAAAGTGTATGCACATTTGTATGGGTTGTATAAACTTAGAGACCTGCGACGCATAAGAAGCATCTTGAAAGCGGAGAGTTTGTTGAGTTGTGATTAGAATGTGAGTGTTTCTCGCCCCTTTTTTATATTGGTTTCTCATAAAGGAGCGTTTCTCACACCTTTTGAGAGGATAATTGAGTGACAAATATCCCCGCTCATCTCGATCGTTCCCTAAATTTTTACTTTCATTCTTTGAAGACGCTATCTAATCAAATTATTGATTATATTTTTCTGAACATGGGAATTGTTTCCCCATTTTATTCTCTTAATTATTTAGGACACAAGTCCACCCTTTCTCCAAAACAAATTTGAATTTGAATTTTCGTTTTGCAATGAGTCGTCAATATATTTTAAAATACAAAACCGAAAAAGAGTTTATATAAAATACCTAAATGTCATAATTTTTAAGATTATTTTCATAGTTTAACAATTAACTTATTTAGCAATTTTTAAACTCCTCCATCCCAACAATTCGTTAGTAATTTTTTAAAAATATAAACTTCTTATAAAAGTGGTCTAAAGTGTTTATGTGACATAGCTAACATAAATTCTTTTTTTTAGAAAATTGGTCTCATTACTTATGTGGTATGACTAACAAAATTTTTAATAAAATTTTAAATTAGTAATCATTCTTAACAATCGCTAAGTAAATGTGACCTCATTCTTTATATCAGTTAACAATTATTGAAAAATTAATAATTAAAATGATTTAAGCAATTGAATTTGAAAAAAAAACAATTATTTATCACAAAGATTTAACTCGACTTTAAAGGTTCGTGAGGAAACTTGATATTATTAAGGGGCAAAATATAGGACTTGATGCTTGATTTTATGATCAAGGCCAAGGGGCCTTGGATAAGATTAAGGCCAAGGTACCAAGGTGCAAAAGTTGCAGGTCGTCAAGGTTACTGATATTTTCAAAATGAATTGTTACAAAAACTTATTTATTCCTTAATATGATTGTTAGATTTGACTTCGGATGAAATGTAAGGAAATTTTTTTTCTTTGTAGTGATAAAGAGAGATTTGGACCGTTTAATTTTCTTTTACTTGACTGTTGATATACTTATTTTAATTTATGATAAAATTAATATTTTATTTTTTAACCATATTATTTTTTAAATTTATTTTGGTTTGAATTTGGGTTTTGATTTTGGATTGTGGTTTGGATTTTGAGGTTTATAGTATAGAGTATTGAGTTTTGAATTTTAGATTTTAGATTTTGAATTTTGATTTTAAATTTTGAATTTTTAGGTTTAGAGTATTGGGTTTTCAGTTTTGGATTTTAAATTTTGAGTTTTGATTTTAGATTTTAAATTTTTAGGTCTAGTCTAAAATATTGAGTTTTAAATTTTGAATTTTAAATTTTGAGTTTCACATTTAGATTATCTAATATTTGGCCTTCGTTAATTTCTTCTTAAGATTACAAAATTGCCCCTATTGAATTTGTTGACTGACGTCAAGGAATGAATTTCCATTCGACGTATCCGGACTCGTTAGATTTTAGTTAACTAGCAGAGTTATCTAAAGGTCAGCAGATGAGTTCATTTCAAGATTAGTCTTTTGTAATGTACGCTGAAATTCAGTACAAAACAATCAGGTAGTAGAACTTTGTTCAGTTTACAAAAAGGAAGGAAGATGAACAACTTCTTATCAAGAACACATAAAAAAACATCTCCTTCCAAGGCAGCGACCCAGATCCAAGGTTAACACGAAACCCCAATAGTCAAATTCATTTTGTCAAACTCACTACCAACCCACCTCTTATAGAAGAACTTCAACTGTCATCCATAATTTTCAAGTACAAGAAGAGGCCTGCAGAAGGCAAAGGAAACACACCGATTGCCGGTGCTGTCAACATGGTAGCCAATAGGTCTCGCAGACGTGGTTCTCTTCTTCTACACCATGGCAAGTTTATACCAACACAGGTCAAATTGGGTTTCTAACAGTCTGGAAGGGACTGAGCAGAAGCAAATGGGGAGAAACTTGCACCAGAGTCGCTACAATGCAGTGGGCGAGGCTGATAACTCGTCGAGCCAGCTAAACTCGGTGAGGCATTGCTTGGACTGTGATTGTATACAGACATGAATCTAGTGTTGAGGGGTGAAATGGAGGAGTAACCAACTGGATAAGGTGAAATCACATGAGAGCAGTGTGAGGGCATGCTTCTAAGATCAGCATTGCTGCGGCTCATACTAAGGGATCCAACGGACTGCTGGGCATAAGGAGTGCCAAAATACGATGGCTGGCCGATTCTTATAGCTGATGAGGTTGTAGATCTAAAGGATGACAGTACATACGAGGAAACCACTGAAGAAGGGTTGGATGAAAGCAATGGTGTAGAATCAGATGCCGGTAGCTCGCCCGTACTAGTTCTCGCATCTCTCTTGCACACAGGACAGAATGTTCTCCATGTTGTAAGCCAAGAATCCACACAGAGAGCATGGAACTCTGCAAATTCCCAAAACAACATATAGGCTATGAGGCATAAAAATGATTGTGGAGAACAAACTTATATCAGATACATATATTATATGGTTACTAACTAATGAAATTTCTTTGACATGTTGCATATCTGAACCAGATATGTCTGAACATAATTTTCCCGCGCAAGTACCATTCTTTGTCAAGCATCACAGTATGTGTCATCATGACCTGTATACCAGATATACCACCCAGTCTTCATACTTTTAAATAATTTACTCCAAACAAAAATGTTTATTAGTAAGTAAATTGATTGGCAACTAGCTTGTATTCATTCTGATCCTTGGAATTCCATTCACTGAATTTGAACTGCTTATTTACCTCAAAACTCAATTAGCAAACTGTTTTACATCTTCTTACCAGGTCTTTGCTTCATATTTCTCATAGGGAGTGGCACTCTTAACGCAGCAAGCACAAGTTGCACTCTCAATGATTCTTTCACAATTTTATGGATGCATCATCCCTAAAAGACAATGAGTCCAATCCCCTTAAAGTAATGAGAAATGACAATTAAGCTATCACTAACGATCTTAAAACTCAGAAACCAATATCACCCGAAAAACAGGACGCCTAATATTCCATGCAATTCTCTTTCAGTACTCAGTACATCGAGTTGAAAACTGAATGAATTCTGAAACAGATCAATGAACCTATTTTAATGGAAATCTCTAAATAGTTTCCCCTTGGCCAAATGTTGAACGAATTTCCAAACTGCAAGGATAAATCTTCTAAACTTCAAGTATGCCTTCAGTAAAACAGGTGATTTAGAACTTGTGGGTACATATATAAGAATGCAGAAGGCAAAAAACTAGAAAGCAAACAATGAACTCACTGTGTCGACAGGGTAGAATCCGAAGCTTTTCTCCAACGCTGTAATCTTCGAGGCAAATAGCACAAGTAGAAGAAGTGCAATTATCCTCCTGAACAGTGGTAAAAATCAAGCTTGGCATTGCTTTTACCAGTCGCTTGCTCATTCCATGAAATTCCCTAGCACGAGAAGATAGTGGGCGCTGTCTTCTTATCCGATGCCTCCGGACAAAGAAACAAGTGGCCAAAACTGCTGACATTGCCAGCAAAGAAATGAAAGATATTGCCATTATAGACCAAGCTGAATTTTCATAGCTGGGGATAATCCATAGCCCCATGTCAGTCAAGCCAGCATACTTCATTAACGTTTCACCAGAAGACTTTGCAACAAATACAGCATGACTCCTTATGCCAGCTGAATTCCCTGCCACTTCAATTTGGAGTAAAAGATCAGGAACTGATAAGCAAAGATTAAAGTTAACAGGGAGAATACAAAATCAAAAATAACTAACAGTAAGACAAAAGCTGCTTCTGCAGATTATTAACAAAAAGGTTAGCTACATAAAAGTGTGTATATCCAGTACTGCTTCTCTATCACATATAAAGATACATGAATGAACCCCGATAAAGAACACACAACTCAGAATCAAATGTGTGTTAGTGAATAATATAAACACCAATCAGAATCCCTTCCCAACAACTCGAGTTATTGGGATGCAAGTTGCTCGAGTATGGGCATAGTCGTCGTTAAATTGCATTAGGTCCTCCAATAATATACCAGGCCCCTCATCTACCTATTTTACGATCCAAAAACCATACCAAGTTGAAGTACAATGGCATATATATCAGCTCCCACGAGAAGTTGGCAAAAAGGATACAACTAAAATCAGAAAGATAAGAAAGCTCAAAATGTCAAGATTAAGATTCAAGAAAGGCAAAAAAGTTATTACTTGCAACCAACAAACCACTGTCTTCATTATCGTAAACGATAGCAGCATGGAAGCCAGCTGCCTGTGCTCTTCTAACTTTATCTTCAAAGCTGCAACCTCCTCTTATGATCAGCAAAAAAGGTGACGAGCTAGAATTCCCTACCTTTTCCACTTTATTAGTCAAATCCGAACAGGCATCTAGAGGCGCCGCCACATACAACACTCCATATTCACCTGAACTCTTTACCGGCGGTCCTGCAAATTACCCAACACAACCAAAACAAAACAAAATAAAACAAAAATCAGAATGAGGAACGATCAGAGATCCTTCAGGCCTTACGATAAAAGGAAAGCCCCAAAAAACTTGCGCAACTCACCAAAATTCGCTTCAATGTCATCGAAAGACATAGTGACATTATTCTCAATTAGAACCACACTTGCCCAACTCGTGAAACAACGCGCTAGGACGGACAACAACAAAAGCTCCATAATTACAAATTTCTCCATCGCAAGATGAAGAGGACAACTGATATGATATTTCGTCGATCAAGAAAGATGGGGACAGAGGCGGAAAGAGAAGGAAGAGCTAGGAAGAATCTAAGGTTATGATTGAAAAAAAGATGGAGACGTCAGATTCCATTTAGGGATCAGACGGATACAAGAGACGGCGAGAAGGAGAAAGAGTAACTGAATCTTCCTGGTTCCGATTTGAAGCTCTGTTTTGGGTTTTCACCTGTTTCTCGAATTACAGAATTTTTCGTTCGTCTTCCTCTTTCCGCTTTACTTGGGAAATTTGCAGCTAGCTGTTGAAGGAGAGAAGGGGAAACGAGACATACAGAGAGCTCCAAACGGGGAGTGGTGACACACTGATCTTTTTTTTCAATTTTTTTTAAAAATTACCCATTCAAATCAATTTGCTTGATTTATTTTTAATCATCAAATGAAAGTTAATTTAAAAATAGTTTGATTTAACGATTCACGATCTATCAGAACAATCTTTCAAAACCACCTCTTGTAATTTCTTTTGCTATTTGGCGGAAGGGACTTCCTATCCACGCCGACAGATAGATGCCGTTCGACGACTCATATCGTCCGATAATGGACATCAACAATTGGTGCGACTCCAAGGCTATTTTTGGACAGAGAATATTTTGGCATATTTGAAATTTGAAATAATTTCTTTTGTTTAATTAATTAAAATCTGCGGAAAAACGTCATTACTATCAGCTTAAGCGTGTCAGCTACCAATGTCACATTTCTTTGATTTCTTTCACATACACACTCTCTCTCTTTCATCTCATCTTTCTTCTTCTCTCTCTTGTTGATCTCCTCTGACGTCTCTCTTCCGCTCGTTTCGTCGGAGCACAAAGTGATTTTTTCCGACAGTCTCTGACGGCATCCACAGCCGTTCAACGTCTGTTATTCTGATGCTGGCGTAGTCACCTAGTTTCTTTATCTTCCTATACTCTCATTGTCTTCTCATTGGCAGTTACTGTCTTCACCTTTAGAGCCTTATCCTCAGAGGACGATTTATTTGCACAACCATTTGTTAATCCTTATCTTCCCGCCTCCTGATTCAGATAATTCCGACTTAGATGTAAGGCTGCTTTGGGTACATAAGGGCTAGGGTTGTTATAAAAGTGTTGGGGTTTCTTCCTTTCAATAGGTTCTGTCTTCGATGTCATCATGAAAAAACACCTTGGTCGTGTAGGCTGTAGATAGTGTTACGTGTTTCTTCTAAGTATGTTATACTCGTTTATGTTATAAAACTGCAATTGATGGTGTTGTTATACTTGATTTTGTAGATTGTATATACCTTGGCTGTTATAACTATGTTCTACGTATGATTTGTCTAGCAGGAAACGAAAGAAATGGCTAAGCAAGAAGCAACGGGTACCAGACAACCTAAAAGAGAAGGGCACACACAAGAAGGAAATCAAGAAGTGGTAATTCTGGTGCAAGACCAAAGGAATACTGGAGTCGAACGACTTGATATTCGAGTACCTGAGGAAAAAACAAGATTAGGCATCTGTTGATGGATGCCAACTTCCATGGCTTGTTAAATGTGAAGTTGACCTTGATCAACAAAGAGATCACTAATTTTCTAATTGTGTGCACCGGAGTTCGCATCAGGTATTCAATTTCCCAAACGGCACAATCGTGGATATACGCCTTTCTGATGTTGAGAGGGTTTACCACCTCATGTACTATCTTTTGACGATAGTAAACAGTTTCAGTAGGAACATGGAATAGCTGCAAATGCGTACACTAACATCCTAATCATGCCATTACAAGCCCGACTGAAGGAAGTAACGAATGCAGATTTGTTATGCAAGCTTTACATTCTGCAAAGCTTAGGATCCATGTTGGCTCCTAAAAACTCGTGGTGGGTGACCATGAAGTACGCACGTTCCTTTAATGGCGAGTGTGTTGACATTGCAGTATGTAATTGGGGAAAGCTTGTGGTGGATACACTACTGAAGGGTCTTAATGAGCTTCACATGAAAGAAACATATCCTTCTGGGGATACGAACTTTATGGTAGTACGTCACTGGTTACTGTTATATCGTTGTAATACCCTTGTTATATCTATCGTATACCGCTATTTGTCTATGGTGGTACGTTCACTTTGAAATATATCTTTTAAATGTCATATTCATGTTCTTCTGTCATTCCCTTGCAGCTGGAATTCCTTCAACAAGTAGCTGTTGAAGAGTTGAGTCTGTGGACTGACTTTATCGCAAGAAGGAAGGACGAGTTAGGTATTTGGGAGAGGCGGTTCGATGTGGTTGCAAACCTGCCAAGAATCTAGAAGGACGAAGATGAATTGTAAGTTATGCCCATGTTAATTTTAACGTCCATACTACCTACTAGCCGTATGTGTTCTAACTTTGTTCTTTCTACGTTATGTAGGAGGGAACGCTTGAACAGGAAAAAGCGATTTGTCGAAGGTGTGAAGAAGGACCCAAAAGTGGAAGCTGATAACCGTGGAAACCAATAAGAGGAGTAAGATGACCCTGGAGATGAAGAGGATGATGATGACGATCGGGAAAGTGACTCTGATGATGATTCCGATGAAGATGTTGGTGATGACGATGACGATGACGATGACGACGATGTGGATACTTAGAAACTTCACACTACCATGCCACCTAAGGTCGGTGCTACAGTAAGTTATATCCATGTTATATGTAATATTTTGTGCTTTGTATGAGATGTAGTATTCCTCCATCAAAACAAGTGGCCACTGTTGCCTTTAGTAGTATCCTGTACTCATCTATGTTTCTTAATGAAAATGACTTTCTTAAAATATAATGTCGGCATGGTCAAAATGACAAGTTCACTACACCTTCTAAATAAATTCTCTGTAGTCTACCCACCATAGGAGGACCGACTACACGACAGGAAATTTATCTATAAACCATTTTATGCAATGGTCCCTTGGTGAAGTTCTGACTTTCTTGGGGCTGGACGTAGCCCTGGAACTCTAAAATGACGTTGTTATTGTCAAATATAGTCGTTATTCCCGCAACTACAACTATCTCTTTGGAGGCATTCATAGCAGCTTCTTCAGCTGCACCCATTCTCTTGAACTTTTTTCGTTGTTTAATACTGGAAATTTCTAGAATAGGTTTGGGACGCTTACTATTTTTGCTAGGTTTTGGTTGTTTTGGGTATTTAACAACAATATCTTTGGCAATGGGTCGGGTAGCAGCAACATATGGGGTTACAATTTGCACATTGAAGAAGATAAGTGCTTATTGGACCTGAAGTGCCAACGCATCAACCGTCAAATTGATACACGACTCTAGCTTGTCAATCCTACAAACAGCCTTTACAATGGCTCTTAACTTGTCATGCAGGCGAACATACCTCTTTTCCTCAGAGGTTTCACTCGATAAACAGCCTAGGTTTACTAGGTGCCCCTCTAATCCAACTCCTCATAATGTAGATGTCGGGCAGAGTTTTGAACTTCTCATGTCCAAACGCCCCGAAGATTTGCATGACATGGTAAGCACATGACAACTGAGAATGCTCATAATGTTCCACCATTTTGCAATCACACGTTACAAGGCCGCTTTCAACATAACTTCTAACAACTCTATCATCGAGCCACTCGTTGTTGTGCATCATGTATACAACATAAACTATCTCACCATCACAGGATGGCAGAGCCTCGAGCTTTTATTCTTTCACCCTTGTATACAGCTCTTGAAATATTGCAGGCATCATTGGAGTATACTCGGTAGCGGCCTTGTTCACAATTGTACTGTACTCAAAATTGTTGTTGGGCCTCGTGTTTCTCGCCACAAAGTTGGCATCCCTCTCAACTCTCCTCGCATTTTACGACATATTAGTGCCATAACACATATATAACATAACATAAATGCATGAACATGCACGTAGTATGGAAGTAACAGCAACCGGATAAAACTTGTTACCGTTCAAAATGTGTGAAAAACTCTACAATTATTTTATATGCACTATGGAACCCACAGACGTTTGCATTGCACGATTGAACCAGTTGGGTTGATCGCATGCCGGCTGTGTAATGCTTCTTCACCCATGCAGACGACCATTGAGTTCTATGCCTAACAATATACTCAAGCCACTTGTGGCCTATTACACCACCATTAGGAGAACATTCTCTTATCATCATCTTCCATGCAATATCAAAATCAGATTCATTGTCAACTAGGTAGACTAGGAAAAGAAAATAACGAACAAACTCTTTAGTGAACAAAGCTGTCAAGTTTTTCTTCGCATTTGGTAAGATGTGGAATGTTCATAGCACGTGGTAAGTTTCTGGCATCTCGCTCTTAAGCGCTACCGCCATGGTCGGATCTTGATCAGTAAAAATAATCGTTGGTGCTTTCCCCCATGCATCTTAAAAGTTTACGGAATAACCATTCAAAGGACTCAATCGTCTCTTCATATATAAGGCATGCACCAAAAATACCACCATGTCGTGGTTGTTGAATCCTACCAATAATCCTGCAAACAACGACGGCAAATTATTGTCAGCATGTTCTAAACACGTTTTAAACATGTTTTAGGCATGTTCTAAGGATTTTCTAAGCATGTTGTAAGTATGTTTTAAGCGTATTCTACATTTTATGGTTATAATGTTGGAGGCATGTTCGAAGAATGTTCTATGTATGTTACTCTTTGGGTATGAGATGCTAATGACGCTAGATTTGTCACATATATCGCCCTCATTTAAGTGATATTTCAAGCATAATTGTATTGCTTTAGGTAAAAGTTTAGGATTTTTATGCATTTTAAGCTTTTATCTCGATTTAGTATCTCAGACCCGGTCAAGGTTCATTTGATGTTGTTTTGGAGTTTTTTAATAGATTTAAGGTATCTGACGACATTGAGGAATTAATAGGAGTGATACGACATGCATGGATGATATAGGACAATCAATGAGAAGCATTTCGACATCTTCAAGAAACTTGGATCTCGACTTGGTCGGAAAACATTGCAGTTTCGTATTTTCGACATATCCCCTAGCTCAAAAGTGTGATTGATGTAAACTTGGCGGCATTGGAAAGATAGTTAAATTTTCTCACAACTGTTGAGGTCAGAAGTTTCTATAAATAGAACCAAAAGTTCCCTATAAAATGACCAAAAGTGCGCTATAAATTGATCAAAAGCATGTGGCGAACTTTTGGTCTGTGTACAACGCACTTTTGGTAGTCCACCACTTTCCCTATAAAAGCGCAGCTCTCCCTCATAATTCACATACTTTCCCATATGAAATTGAGAGAATTAGTGAGAGATTTCAGAGCGACGAGAAGGATTAAGACGGTGAATCAAGTTCTCTGGAAGATTGGCGAAATTAGGTTCTTCATAGTTTCTTGTGTAAACCTAGATTCAATGATTTCTTCTTCTGGTTTTGGGTTATCTTCTGAAATCATGAGCAGCTATACTTCCCTTGCTTAGATTAGATGAATCCTAAGTTAATTCCTGAATGAATGATTTGATACGTTTGACGATTTATGAGAGGTTGATGAGTTTCATTGCATATTTGATTTTGTTTTCGATTTGTTCTTGCCTAATCAACTTGAATGAATTTCTAAAACACCAAAATAAAATTACTAGGTTGGATATTAATCCTCGTCCGGGATCGAATGAACTAGTCTGTCGTGTGAGTAATTCTAAATCGGTAAATCGCCTAGCGGGTTTTATATCATGTCTTGAAAGAGCGGACTAGAATACTAGATAAGTAGCAAATTAGCGGTCCCGAAAGGGCGTAATTTGATTAGCGAAGAATTGCGATAGAGTATTGCACCTATCCTGTTTCGTGTAAATCGTGGAATTTGTCTTTCATTTGTGAATTAGAATTGCCTAGGGGGATTCGACATTTAAGTAGTTTCATCTTTGATTGTCTAAACTCTTATCGTGTAGTCTTGCAAGCCATTTACTTTAAAGAAAACTTCATTTTCACTTTGATTGATTGATTGGTCCTCGTAACACCTAAACCGCATGCATTGATACCTCAATTGGTATTAATTACAACTTTGAGTAAGATACTAAAAGAGACCCTAAGGAGATTTGACTCCGATTAATTCATTAGCCTGATTATTTTGACAACGCGTAAAAAACATTCATCAAATTTTTACCCAAGGGATGACACTTCCTGTTGGTCCGGTAGGTCGTGTCGAACGTAATCAAATCTCCAAACACATCATAGTCGTCCAGCATACGCTGGTCAGCGCAAAAAATATTTGTCATGTCCTCCCGTGCATCAATTACCACTTCAACAAAGTATCTTTGATTGTATTTCTGCTTTTCCCGGAAATACTCATTAATACACGTCTCTTCCCCATACAACATATGTTTCTGTCTAATTTTTCCTAGGAAGTTCTAGATGTCACGTTTCATGCACCCCACGTTTGCTTCACCACTTTGATGACCGCACAAAATAGCATACGAAGATTGCATCCCCAACCCAGATTGGCTATTGGTTGTGGCCATAAGTCCGGTGACTTGGCTGACAACCCTATTGCGACGCAACAAGTGCCTTGTGTCTTGAGGTTCCATTGCATGCTTGTGCTTGTCTCTCCATTCAGTGATGCGGTATATGCCCTCTTTTCTTATGTATCGAAAACAAATTATAGCATCACAACTGACCTTGGCATCACGATGATTGCGTGCCTTTTGTTGCTTTGGCTCAACATCCACTTTTGAAGGACCAAACTGCACACCAGAATTGAGGTTGCTTCCCACCTTTTACCCTTCTTTTCTGAATTTGAAAACTAGTTAGTTGATGGACGGTTTTCAGGCATTATCAAAATATACCTAGTTAATGAATTAACTAGAGTCGAATCTCGCTAGGGTCTTAGTGTTGGGACTACTCAAACTTATGAAAAGTGCTAATCGATTAAACAGATTTTGTGGTGTAGGTTCTACAAATTTCTAAGTCTAGGAATTATTCTAATAATGCAAATGATAGGGAAAATAACACAAGGCTGCAAGACTTCAGGATATAAGGTTTGAACAAAATGGTAGAAAATGGCTTTGACTTTGAATCCCCCTAGGCTATCCAATTTCACAAATGACAGACACATTCAATGATTTGAACAAAACAAGATATATTCAATTCATCATCACAGTTCTTCTCTAACCAAATTACGCCCTTTCGGGTCCGATAATAAGCTACCTATCTACTATCCAAGTCCACTCTTTCGAGATAAAGCTATGAAATCCGCTAGGCGATAAAACAAATAAGAACTGCTCACATGATGGACTAGTTTATTCGCTCCCGAATGAGGGTTAATGCCTAACTGAGTTAGTTATTTTTGGTGTACTAGATATGCAAACTCTTTCAGGACGAAGACAAATCTAACAAGGTTCTATTCACGACGGCCAAGCAAGAATAAGAACGGAAACAAAATTAAACATAAATCAAAATCCATCCAACTCGCATAAATCGTCAAAGTCGAACAATCATCTATTCATAAGGAATTACCTAGGGTTCATCTAATCTAAGCATGAAGAGTTTAGCTACTCATAACTTTGAAGACAAAATCAAAATCAGCAAAGGAACACATTGCAATTAGGTTTACAAGAAGAAATCCAGAAAACGTAATTTCGCCGAGAACCATCGAAGAAATCAATCCATGAATCTTGATTATATCTTCCGATCCGAGCTCTTTGAAGTTGATGCCTTCTCGTCGCTCCGAAGTCTCCCAACTATCCTTTGAATTTCGTCCAAAAAGGTCAGTCTTCGAATGAGGGAGAAACGAACTTTAAATAGAAGTTCCCAAAAATCCTTTAAACCCCTGATTGTCAATATTGGCGCTATGGTCCTATGTCAATATTGGTGATATGGTCCATAGCGCCAACTTTGACAGGTCCATAGAGCCAATATTGACGAAATTTCCAAAATGGGGTGTCAACATTGGCGCTATGAATGGTCAAAGTTGGGCCAAGTTTGACAGGTCCATAGCGGCACTATTGACATAAATCCCTGATCATAGTTGTAGGAACTTTAACGAGCCTTCCAACGCCACTGGCCTTGCATCAATCGGACTTCTGACCAGGGAGATATGTCCAAAATACGAAACTGCGATATTTTCCGACCAAGTCGACATCCAAGCTCCTTGAAGATGTCAAAATACTTTGCATTGCTTGTCCTAGACCACCCACAAACACCTTATCACTCCAAGTAATGCCTAAATGTCATTATGTACCTGAAATCTATAAAAAGAAACGCTCCAAAATGACATCAAATGGACCCCGACCGGGTCCGAGACAATAAATCGAGATAAAAGTATAAAATGCATTAGACATACTGAACTTCTACCTAAAGCAATATAATTATGCATGTAATATCACTTAAATGAGGATGATGAACATGAAAAATCGAGTTTCTTCATTAGTACAACAGTCCAATAGTATCTCCGACAATGTCGTAGGGTTTCCTTGATTATATCTTTGTTTAAACCCCATCCGTGCTGCAAAGTCCATGTAATATTGGGCACACACTGCATCGGTATGGAAGAAGAAGATCCTCCACTTGTACTCCTCGTTACGACTTATGTTCTGTATACCTATAACATACGAAGAAGTTGTTACGACACCGTTATAGACAAGAATGTTATACAACCATTACATACAATCAATGATGGATGGCATGCGCATTCAACACAATAATCAAGTACATGTGAAGACAAAATAGTAAAGTCAATGTATTTCCGCAACAAATAAAAACAAAGCAGCTTTCACTTCCAAATCAATGTTTGACCACTACCACCACCCCTAACCATGGCCAGATCAGAATCTAACAAGAAGAATGGAATTTTTATGGTCCACTATAACTACTCAACTCAAAAACAAAATACACCGCCTGGTTAGGAATTTTTGTCTGGTACAAATGAAAAAAAGTGAAAGGATCCATTTAAGTAATATATATACTATTTCCTGTCTTCTCACCCATATTGGGTGAGGTAAAACTGATGTTGTCACCATTGCCGACATCTGGTTTGGCTTCTTCTACATCATCTTCATGTTCCTAACCAGGCGGCGCTCCCTCAGCAAAAAGAGACTATGAAATTCTTCAGAAAGCCTGTGCAGACCCTCCTCGCCATCTTCACCGTTCATGTGTCGTCGACGAATGCGGCTTCAACAGTGGTGGGTTGGTTGCTGGAGGGAGGATTTGGGTGGTTGGGGGAGAGTGAGAGGTAGATGGTGACGGAGTAAAGGAAGAGACAGAAGAGAGAGAATGAGCTAAAATAAAATAAAATTGTATAAGTAAAATCTATCTTATTTAGTCCTTTCACGTGTCGAATCATTACGAACGGGCCGAATGAAAACGGAAAAAAAGCGCCTAAATATTTCCTCCCCGCGAACCCAAATTTTTTGTCTTTTAATTATGCCCCTACGTGTATTTTGTGTTTGGTCACATGCGTGAATGAGTCAGCAGATCCAACAACCCACACTCTATCCGCTGGCGTGGATAGGAAGTCATTTCCGCCCAATAGAAAAAATTGTGTCGGAAGAATAGTCGGGTTCGAGACTAACGGTATAAAGTTTATCGGTGCAACAGTTATGGTACCGTTGGATTAAAGCATCAATAAATAAATCTATATTTGAGGATAATTGGTCGAGGCCAAACATCTCAACAATCACAAAAGGCCATCTTACTATGAAGATGAAGTTTCCTACGCACCTTTTCAACTCTCACCAGCTCGCTTTTGAAGAAACTTTGTTCGACATCTAAAGACCAGAGCTATACTATACCTTAAGGCCCACTAGCTAGACATCCAGGAGAAGTCAAACTAGCTGTTGGACCTGAGGCCACCAAATGGCCTTATCACGATGGAACCGATGTCACGGAAATGAGGCTTCTTGCATCAATTCTAGTAAGAACTAGATTTGCTTGACCCAGAAGCTTCCCAACCATTCAAGGGGCTTCCTTGAGTCAGTCCATGACCGAATACACGACCTACTACCTAGGTCCGTTTTTACCGATGCTTTAGTGGTCATCTCTATCTTGCTTTTAGGTTTTTAGTAGTTTAGTTAGATTTCTATTTCAGTTATTTAAGTGAAAATTAAGGCCCAATAAGCAGGGCCAGGCCATAGGGTGTGTTGGTTAGTCATACGACACAAGGCCTCAATATTTTGGAGCCTCAAATTTCTCGATTTTACGAGATTCAATTTAGGAGTACATTATAAAATTAAACAGTACGGACTGTAAACATAAGTTTCTTAGTGGCGTAGTGGCGAAACATGCGTGGGAAATTATCTATTGATGTTATTACAAGGGTTTGATTCTCCTTCATAGCAATTTTTATAGTGCTTTTACCTTTTTAAAATTAATTTGGGCTTGCAAGTTGTTATGTAACGCGTAACTTTGTGGGCTTTCTTATTTCCTAATTTCCTATTTATATTAGCATAGACACAAATACATAAAATAAATTGAAGCCTTCTTTATTAGCATAGACACAAATACGTACAATAATTTTGTGGGCTCTCTTTTCTTAATAAAATAACTTGAAAATTTATAGTGTTAAAATTATTAAAAAAATGGTTTTTGTTATAAAACTAAATAAGGAGAAGACAACACAAAAGTAGAGGAAGAAAAGCTTTTTTATTGATGTATGTCAAACATACAAGAGTGAGCACTATTTATAGGCTCGTGATATATAAACCCCTAATGACTAACATAACTATACTTGAATATGAGATAATGGTATTGATTCCCATGGTTAATATCCATTGGATAAGAATATTTATAACACTCCCCCTTGAATGTCCATTGGATAAGAATATATATTATATTTTTTGAGTACGTAATTGATACTGCCTCGTTAAAATCCTTATCATGAAAACCCAGTGGGAAAAACCATGGTTAAGGGAAAAAGAGTGTAGTACGTATCGACTCCCCTGAGGATGATATCGGTTAAGATCCTTCATATCGACTCCCCCTGATGAGGATATCAACTTTCGCTCGTCATTATATCAGTTGAGATCATTCAGTCACCAAACTCCAAATTGTTGGACTAGCTTCCCAACAGTTGATCCAGAGAGAGCTTTGGTGAATAAATTAGTCAAGTTATCACTTAGGTGCACTTAGTTGACAAATATTTCAACTCATTGGTAATCCATAATTCGCATGACACTTCCTCCTTAGATGACCATTAGATGAGAATATGCCTCATTAAAACCTTACGAGGAAAACCCTATGGGATAAAAATCTAGTGAAGGAAAAGAGTACATAATCATCACATTACTTTTCACCATTTTTGTGGAATTCATGTTGATCAATGCATTTTATGCATGATCTATAGGATCATGTATTTGAATGGTGATGTGGTTTTATTAGTTTGTTTCACAAACCATCAAATAGTGTTCATGACTTTATGAAGATCAATTAAACTCGATATAGAGTCACATATAGTGATCTTTACCACCAATATGACACTTATGTCCATGGTATATCTATATAACGTCTTATTGGATATTATTACTATATCATGGATTATATACAAGAATCATGTTCGAGAGAGATGCACAATTTGTAAGGTAGTGGTAAGATTTATTCATCCACATTTTTCATCTCAAACTCCTTAATCAAATTGATCTCAAAGAGATAAATGGCCCCTTAACAAGATGTATAATTCGCACAAGGCAATAAATAGTTACAAATATAGCTTTCTTCCCATAAGAGAGAGATCGAACCACTAATCATATGATTACAAGGTGATTAACCACCAGGCCACAATCATGTGGTAAACTCACTAATCAAATAGATGATTTTTTTGAATTATTCTTGAGGAATCTCAATAATATGTATGTAATCTATGTAAATAGAGAATGATCACATCTAATGATGTTGAACAAAAAAAACACATTTTAAATACAGATAAAATTAAGAAAAAAAATTTCGAAAGAATTTCGAAACGATAAAATATAGCAAAGATTATTTTTCATCATTCAAAATTCAACTCAACAAGGAAAATAAATTGAATTATAAGCATAGAGAAATGTATGATATGTTAAATGGACCACTTCTCTCAATTATTCAATCCATATGACGTCAATTGGATATAATTTGTTAACGTGAACTTGAATTGTTTGCATATAGCAAACTAAATCCTCGAGGAAATTTCATATACGCATGTGTATTCTTATTATGTAAACCATACATATAGGGTTTAAGGACATCCATTAAGGGCAAAACTTTCCCTTCAAAAATTGTCAGACTAATCAAATAATAAAAAGTAGTCGCATCCACCACATGCGAATATGTTTTCTCATAATTAATGTATTATATAGGTTTGTTGTACATAACTTTTCAAAAGAAATAAACATGAGATGGCTCATGACTTTTAAGACTCAAAATGAAAATGAGATAAACATGTGTCACATTTGCTAGACATCTTCATATATAAAGACTTTATGTCAAGTCTTGAAACTTTTCATTTCTCTTGGAAATTGGGTTTTGCCCTTCATGTGATAAAAAAATTTAAACATCAATTCACAACTCTCTTTTATGGACAAATATATATTTCTCAAATTTCTTCTCATGACCATCAAAATAATAAATCTTCTCAACTACAATAATATATAAGTGTGCTTAATTACTTTGTGGGAATATATGTATTTATCACTTTGTGGACATATGATTATAATCATTCACTGGATTGAACCATCAACATTTGGAACATATGATTTAATAATAAAATAATATAATTAATAATATCCATGGAATCAACAACTAAGGCATACTCTTTCGAACAAAAAAACAACTAGGGCAATATAAGTTGTTTTAAAATTAACAATTCAAAAATTGAGATAACATTGAAATGTATAACATTAAACTTGAAACTATTATGAATGTTTGAAATTATATATTCCTTTTAATATAAGAGTGAAATCCAAAGGAAGGGAAAAGGAAAAGATAATAGCTATATGAAACGTAATAATCATACAGTACTCATCCATATAGTCACAATTGTTAATTAGCACGAATAGAAAATACTGTCCTTTATAGTTCCCAACCAATCATTCAGTAAGCGCATATATAAGTGGCAATGAAGGGTGTACTCATACATAATAACTAAGTTTTCGAAAATGGGCAATTTCAAAGCAATGCATACAAACATGAAACAACAACTAAAACATTCTTCCAAGTATATTTGCAGCCTATAATTTGTCAATAGGATATATAATTGGATTGCTAAAGCCTAAAGAAACAAAAAACTGGCAGGTAAGCATAAACAAACACTGTGAGATGAACAAATGATCTCCAAAGTATCCAAATTTTACCCAAAGGACTTTGGTCATAATTTGAGAAAGAGCTCCAACTAGAAAAACCTGAATCTAAAATTTTATTCTTCTTGCTACTATTGACTCTAGTTTTTAGTATATCAATTATATCTATATGATGTTTACTAAGGTATTTAAGAAGAAATTTATGCTTATTAGGAGAGTTAAACCTTCTTTGATTCCAAACAAAGACTTTGATTAATATTTTTTCTTTTTCCTTTTCCTACAACCCGGCTTAACATATAATATAAGATCTTCGAATGTAGCTTTTGGTAGTGTGCCATAAGGTTTCTCCACTATTATTTCCTCATCACAAGTTTGATCTGAATTATCTGATACTATTAAACTGGTATCTGCATCTTTCAACATCACTTCATTAGCAACCAGTGTAGCAAGTTCTTCAATTAATTTTCAATACTCTTAAGACTTAGTTCACTCACCTCCCCTCTCAAGAGAGGTTCAGATATTATGTCCTGATGATCCAACCTCAGAGACCTTTCTCTTTGCAGGTGAAGCACTATTAGAGACTCTCTTACCCTTTTCATATTCAGATCTGACTTTTGAACTTCTCTCTATCTCTAATACAGATTTGGGAGAAGAAGAAGAAGCCAGAACAACCTCGTCAGCCGTCGAAGTGACAACTGTCCGTCAGGAAACCGGGAGAAGAAGAAGTAGAGGGACTCATCTACTGGGAGGCGGGTAGCCGTCGGCGAGAAAATAAGGATCAACCAGAATAACTTAGATTATCACGACCACAATTTATTGCTTTCAGGACGTATCATTTATTTTTTATAACAAAATCTATATAATAGGGTCATAATTGAGGTCACATTCTGAAGAGAGAACAAGGCCTGCAAAATCAATGGGACGGCTCTGCTAACAAGCCGTCCGTTGAATGCTCTCTTGGCTGAATCAGTATAGGAACAAAAAGGATAGTTTACTTATAAGTTAGTTTTTTTAGAAGAGAAGGGTTCCTTTTAGTTGACCAAGGAAACCTTCTCCTTAGCCCATTGTATTGTTAGCCCACTTTCCTTATATAAAGAGAGCTTTGGTTTTATAATTCGACACCCTCAAATTATTGAACAAGTTTAAATTTTAGCTTTTAAGCTATTTTTTATTCCATCTGTCTCTAAGTACGTCATTACTTGGCTAGTGGATATAGATGTATCGAGGTCGAATATCTGACTCTCTCTTCGTGGCACATTCATTGTGACATTTAGGATGCTCCATCTGACTTCATCGATTGGTCGGGTTATGAATATTTTCCACCTGGTTTTTGGATCTTGGTGTTGTCGTTTTGAAATCCTAGAGATAGTTGATCCTGACGGTCGAGTTTGTGCTATCCGATCCATATCAGAAACAACCATTGTTACGTAAACTTTACATCAGTCTTTATTTGTACGTAAACTTTATATCAGTCTTTATTCTTACGTAACAAGCTTGACAATTCGGTTCAAATTACGATGAAATATAAGAAAAAAATGTTAAAAAGAAGTGTCAGGACTAATCGGTGAGATTATCCAATGAGACGGTCTTATTCAGACAAATATACGCTAAATCATTCAACTAGAACTACGTCGTATAATACTCAGAAAGCAGCGTTGCTACGGTGTGGACAAGGAAAATGTCTGCCATGCTAGGTTTTGGCGGACAGGCAAAATCAACTGCTAGGATGAATAGAGATTTGGCCCTCTAGATCCAATGATTGAGAATTTGTCAAATGGTTCCCATTTATTCTTTCTTGATTTCAACACAATTTTGGTTAGATTTTGAGTGTGGGTTTTAGGTTTGGATTTTTTATTTATGTATTAGGTTTGAGTTTTGGATATTGGGTTTTGGATTTTTGGGTTTTGGATTTCTTGGTGTCGATTTTGGGTGAATTAATAAATAAGAACCAACAATACAAAATCTAATATCCAATTGAAAATTTAAAATTCTAGACGCTAAACATTAAGCTATAAACCAAACTGAAAATTCAAACTCAAAATTCAAATATAAAATTTAAAATCTAATTGAAAATCTAATATTCTAGACCCTAAACCTTAAACTGTAAACCAAACCAAAATTCAAACTCAAAATTTAAAACTCAATTGAAAACCTAATACTCTAAACCCTAAACCTTAAATAGCAAAATCAAACTCAAAATTTAAAATTTAATTGAAAACCTAATACCCTAAACCCTTAAATTATAAACAAAACTTAGGACTCAACTAAAATCCAAAATAAAAAATCCTAAATCATAAACCTATAATTCTAATTTACCCAAAATGGAGACAAAAAAACTTATAAGTCAAAAATTCCAAACCCAATATCCAAAACTCAAAACTCAATATACAAATGAAAAATTCAAACTCAAAACCCACACTCAAAACCGAACCAAAATAATGCTGCAATCAAGAAAAAATAAACGGAACCCATATGAAAAATCCTCAACAATTAGATCCGGGGACCAAATATCCATTCATACCAGCCGTTGAATTTGCTTGTCCATCAACACCCAACCTGGCAGACATTTTCCCTGTCCGCACCCAAAAACAATTTCTCACAAGGGATCAATCAATTCAACGATGTTGATCATGAGAAATAAAATAATAATTCAACAATATGAGTAGGTGCAAATTAAAGTCATGTTTCAGTTGACCCATCTCCGGAACATTATACACAACGGAGACGAAGAAGAAAACAAAACACAATGAATTAATGACCCTTGACTTCATCGATCACCATGGTGAGCGGCTAAGTTTAACCTCGATTGGCGACGGGGCCGGCTTGGGTCTCCGGGCGGTATGTTTATGGTGAACCAAGAGAAGTCTCTTCAACACCTTCATGAGCACCACCAACCCAGGCTTAGTACTACCACCACTATTAGTACTAGTACGCAGTTTAGGAGAGAGTCTAAGGCGGCCTTCAACGCATCCCACGTCGACCATGACGCCTCCTGACGATCTTTTATCATAGTGGTGGATAGGGGTGTAAATTTAACCCATAAACCCACAAATTCAACCCAACTCAACCCAACTCAAGTATGTTGAGTTGGGTTCATAATAGTATAGGTTGAAATGAGTTGGGTTTTGTTATCAACCCATAGGGTTGGATTTTATTTAATTTTAACTCTAAACAACTCAACCCAACCCAAACTAACCCATCCTTATTACAACCTCCTACCTCCTTCCTTCTTTCAACCCTCCTTGCCTTTTCCTTCCTTTGCAATTGTATGAAAATTGTACTTATGTAATAGTAGCAATATGTCGAACCTTTGAAAGAAATTATTTGAAATAAAATTGATTTATATTTGAATTGTACTTGAGTACTTATGTAGTAGGCTAGTAGCAGTATGTCGAATAATCCATTTTGGAATGAAATTGATTTGTATTTGAATTGTACTTATGTAGTAAGCTAGTAAAGATGTCGGACCTTCGACTTTGCAAAGTAGAAATATATTGCGGGATTGGGGATTTAAGTATTGAAAATTACCTACCTCAACTTATATATGATTCCATAAAATTGACAATAGAAGTATTTCGATTCTGGAAAAATTGCTATTCGGGGTTTCGATTTCCGAACAAAAACTCTCGTTCCGAATTAAATCAATGTTTTTAACTCGAGAATAGGAATGAGATTTCTTAGACGAGAATCAAGAATCAAAATTTTAAAAATAAAAAAACGGGATCTCATTCTCTTCCGATTTCCACTCCTACTCATTATTAGAGTAATTCCCTAATTGGAAAAATATTTCATCTTTTAAAAAATGGTCTAACTCATGTCCAAAACCATCTCAACCCACCCCAACCCATTAGGGTTGAGTTGGGTTAGATTAAAGAAAAAAATGGGTTGAGTTAATAAAAAATACAACCTATTTATCCTTAACCCAACCCCAACCCTCTAAAACCCAATCCAACCCAACCCATTTACACCCCTACTGGTGGAGTGACAATGATCCCCTGCGGTCGAGCACAGGGTAGACTCGTGGTGACCTGGAGCTAGTGATGAGTTCCTCCTCGTTGAAGTCTTCCCACAACATGTCCATTTTCTTCTCTACACCAGATGAATTATTATGATGATTGTTGTTGGAGTCTTTACTGTACTCGGCCGCATGGGAAAAGCTCCTTCTTTGATGTGGAGAGGCGGAGGGGGAGAGGCGCCAGAGTGGCGGGGACTCAACGCCGGTGGCGGAGGTTGTGGTGGGGAAGCTGAACTCCTCGGTTAGGGAAGTGGCCATTTTGTTTAAGGACTTAGGACAAAGGAAGATGAAAGTTTGGTTTTGGCTTCTTTTTTTTTTTTTTCTGGACCAGCTTATTTAAATGACGTTAATTTCATTATTATATATAGCCTTGAATTTGAGTGAATGGTGATCATTTAGATTTTAGATGAAATTAGGTGTAAGGTTAGTTAGCTTTATCTAGTGAGACCCAATCTACATTTAATTTAGATGTGAATTGGCTCCCACTATTACCAATATTTATTTATATTCATAATAAAGACAAATGTTAACAAATTGAGAAGTTAATTAGCCGGTTTAATAAATTAAATACCAAATCAAGTGTGTGTTATACTTTTGTATATTTTTTTGGTTGATTACATAATTAAATGATCACTGACCTATTGATGTTCACCTATCAGTTTGAAAAAAATATTCAAGCAGCAATTGAACTAAGTATCTTTTGACCTAGGGGTCACCTTATTTTGTCTACTAACGTTAGTTCTTTCATCTAAAATTGTACATAATATTAATGTTAATGGTCAATTCGATATACGTATAACACACACTTGTACAAAGGTACTTTCTTTAATGTACATATAAGGTACAAAGCTTTCAATGGTGAGAAAATCTATTTTTTAAAGTTCCAATAAATCTTTAATGATAATTATTACCTTCAATTTCATACCAATTCAAGGTACTTTATTCAAGGTCAAAAAAATAAAAAAGGTACTTCATTAATGGAAAGTATAAAAATGGATGGCTCCTACTAGCAATTATTAAGGTTTAGTATGATTGGGACCTGATGATGTTATACCATATGATAATAGATTGCAGTTTGGATATTTAGTCGATAAACAAGTTAATAGGACGGATTCGAGAGATTTATAATTATTAGATGAGATGATTTTATGGGTTAGTTAGATTTAACAACTTATGATAAATTAAGTAAAATAACATGCATAAGGATCAAATCTACAATTAGCGGAAAAATTGCAAATCGAGAGAAAATTATTTATGTTTTTATCTTTCTTATTTATTTATTTCAGATCTATTCTTTCATTCATTATCCCTAATTTTAATTAAAGGTAAAAAACTAAAAAATGACATGACTTATAGATATATAAGTCAAAAATATCACTACAATAACGACATAATTTTTGCGTCATCCTATCCAATATTTAACCAAAAATATCTTCTCGTTAGTTTTTTCCGTCTTCAAACCGACTTGTAGCAAATGCTGTTAAATGAGACAATAGAGCTAACGGCCACGTGTACTTTTGTGTTGTCTGACAGGATAATTATTATTTCGTTCATATTTTATATTGTTATATTTTTCATATTTCATCTTCACCGTCCAAATCATCCTTCCTCCTTTTGAACCCTAATTTTTTATTTTCTTTCCCCTATTTCTCATGCTTCAATAATGATAAAAAAAACCTTGAAGAGCATATTCCGATGGAAACTTATAAAAGCGTTGAAATCAGGCTTCTCGAATTCGATTATCCCCTGGAGGAAACAGGTGGCATTGAGATCAGAACAACAGTCGAACTCAAAAGCCAATACGTTTCTACAACAAATGACCATTCCGGTGTTGAAATGCACGTCAGTAACCTGAAGGATCTTGAAAGTCCCATCGTCTCGAAACCATAAGGGGACCTGGGGGCGATTTGGGAGTGAAGGAGAAAAGGAAAGAATTGATCGTCGATTCTGAAGCTATTATGAATTTCATGTTTTTTAGAATGGGAACGGTGAATCTCAATTCGAGCGGTCAACGTACTGTCCAAGTCGCCGATCCACAATTTGCCCGACGGATGAAGCAAGATATGGTCAGTACTCAGTACAATTTGACGAACAGATCAAATCTGAAAAATTGGGGAGTGAAAGGAAAAAATTAGGATTCAAAAAAAGGAGGAGATCAGATTTGGACGGTCTAGATGAGATGTGAATAATAATAACAATACAAAATATAAATAAAATAATAATTACCCAATCAGACATATAAAGGAAGGTACACGTGGCAGTCAGTTTTGCTGATTTATTTAAAGGTTTTCGCTCCACGTCAGCATGAAGATGAAAATATCTGAGGGTGAGATAATTTTGGCTAAGTATTGAATAGGTCGTGACGCAGAAACTATATTGATATTGTGGTGATATTTGTTTGCAGAATAAGACAAACTGTCTTGTGACTAAGTGCCATGCTCAAGCTTATATCTTTTCATATAAAATAAATAATGTCTTCGAAATATGGTATGATTCATGTAAAAAAATCACCTTAATCCTATCGATAAAAACTAGATAGTAGCTAGCATAATAATAATTTGTTTTAAAATGATAGAGCAACATATATATACTTGTCCTTAGTTCAAAATGAAATGATTATGATAATGATGGGATATATGGAAAAGATTCTTATATATGTGGTAATTCGATACTTATATTATGTTTCATGTTATGATCGACCATTTTAATTTAATTATGTAAATAGTAATTTTGATAATTAAATATGGCATAATTTAAATTATGGAAATAAATTTAAACATGCCTAAACGCACATCTAATACACTTCCATTTTCCTTATGGGAAAGAAATTGAAGCTTTTGAATGTTGGCAGCCCAAAATGATAGTCCGGAATGATAGGAATAAAAGAAATTACTAATAGGTTGGATATAGATATTTTTTTTATATGAGGGTTCATGGATGGAGTCCGAAATTTTGATCCGGAGGGGTTGAGAGTTATAAAATATTATAATATAATAGTAAGAACTAATAATGATAACAATATATATATGTTAAAAAAATGAGTGATCAAATATAAACTTTGTGAAAAAAAAATTATAGCCATCTTTATAATTTGAATGATTAAGTCAGTATAATTGTATAATTGGAGGGTTATTTATGAAATAAAATGAAAAATTATAAAGGGAGTTGAAGAAAATCGGTGGGGGCAATGGATTGAACAATCAACCACTTACTTGCACTTAGATGATTTAACCACTACGTAACTAAGAAATTCATGGCTTTTATGATTTTATCCTATTCCAAGGAGGCCATGGCCTTTCCCAACCAATTCCGCCCCTGTGAGTGTTGAATGTAGATAAAGTTAGATATCAATGACATTCTTTATTGGATGACCATATTGAGTATTTTGGTTAATTTTAATATTAACTCGATATATTTCTTTGTTATAATTTAATAATCAATTACAACATACATGACACGTAACTGAATATCAAATATTTATATATATCACATTTCCACCTCATAAAATCAATATAGAAATAGAAAAATCGTACACATACCTTCATTGATATTTCGTTATCGACACCCGCTAAGTAATCTATCATTTGGATTCATACTAATTATAAATTAAACAAACTACCCAACTAATTATTAATGAAAACGTTAAGATAGTTGTATTTTTAAACGAGTTTACTTTTAAATTTGAAATTTCGCCCATGATTTTCAACCATACTAATTCCCCCATTGCAACTAGAGGTAGAGACATGGGCTGACCCCATTTGAAGCGTAAATTCTTTTGAAATCATACGTATATTTACGGTAAAATATTAAGATTCGGTTGCAACGTCCTTACAAGCCTCATGTTCCAATCCCGACTATCTTCTATGAATCTCGAGGCCGAAGATGAGGTGGCCGATAAAGGAGGCGAGCTGGCTGATTGAGGCTTGTAATCGGAGCCATCAAACTCCTTCCAATCCGATCGTGTGTGTTGGGTAAAGGATACCATAATTGTTGAGAAAAGTGTGAATAATTGAAAAAACTGTTTCTAACAATAATTGATGAGCGGCATTGGAGATAGTTGCCTCACTTCTTGTTTAAATTAGCTCCAGTCCAATCTATTCTTCCTATCCTGCCAAATCTGATGTCCATAGCAGCTATCCTGTAAATCCTTAAATCCTAGACCCTGAATTTTGAATTGCTCCCCTTTTAGCACCATACTTTTTTTTTTCTTCTAAAACGGGTTATTCGAGGTGGCTTTTGTTGATATAGGGAAAATATTACATATTGGTAATCTAGAAGTAGATAATTCTGTTAATACAAGATAAAAATCGAAATAAACATTACAACGATATTCATTTATAAATGTGATAGATTCGAATTTAAAATCACCAGATCACCAACACAAACTTTATGACTAAAGCGGCTCTACTTGACACATAAGAACTTAAACTTGTGAAGTATGGTACTTAGGTTTTTAGCATTAGCTCTAAAATACCAACGCGTCTGCAGGCGGATTAGGAGGAGCCGGATGAAGAATTGTTTTGTTGTGGTGTCCGAATGTCGACGTCTTCTCTTTGCATGTTTTGACTTCATAATAACAATTGAAAGGGATTGCACTTCTAACAAGTACTATCAACTATGCAATTCTTCTGTTTGGTATTGCATCTGGAATATGATCATTGACCAGTCACTCTCATGTACGTGTAACCACTAACCAACAATCAAGCTAATTAACAGCCACACACACATACATGTTAAGTAATTATAACTCTCCTTTGACAATTCCACGAGATGATAAAGACAAAATAATTTTGCTCAATATTTATCTTCATGGAGATTGCGTTATCATTCATGGGTTGAAGAGAGCCTAACGCTGGAATTTTACCTTCTAGCGTATTGTCAATCATCTAACGTCCTGATGTGTAGTTACATCGATCATGGTACAAGATAATCATCACAACTATTTGCAAAAGTTCATCATTACCATATATTCCAAAGCTACCTGAAACCTTATTAGGTACCCTCTCATTTGTCTCATCCACTTCAACTCTAATATATCGAGACAAGTGGGGTTAATAGTAATATTTATCAGCACCTTTAATTGATAACGGGTATCAATATCGATGAAAATCGGTATTCCCAACGGATCCAAAGTATTAAATCACAATCATTCACAAAAAACAACACCAAGAGAAATTAATTACAAAACAAAACAATATGTACCTACAATTACTACTAAACACTAGATATCAACAAAATAGGCACCTACTTCGGATCTGAAGTACTAAGTCATAGTTATGGTGGGGTTGGGTGGAGGTGGTGGTAGTGGTCGCAGACGAGGAGGTGGTGTGAGTCAGAGATCGGAGTAGAAGAAGAGGCAGTGGTTGATAGTTGGAGGTCGGAGCAGAAAAGGTGGGCTATGGGGATCTGATGGGTCACGTTGCGGTTGTGGTACTGGTCGAAGAGGAAGAGGTGGTGGTGGGAGTCGAAGATCGAAGAAGAAGAAGAAGAAGAAGAGGTGGTGGTTGGAAGTCAAATATCAGATAAGAAAGTTGGGGTCGAGGGATAAGGTGGGGGTTGGGTGGAGGTGGTGGTAGTGGTCAGAGGCGAGGAGGTGGTGGTGAGAGTAGGAAGGATTGTTGGGGGAGGGGGTGGCGGCTACGATTTTTTAGTGGGTGTGTAGAACAGAAAATCCTAAATAAATTGTAAATTTAAGTATTTGTCCTTTTTTTTATTTCAGCCTTCAGATCTTGGTGCGCAGCATTCCAATTTATACGTAATAAACAAATGCTCGTTTTGGAACGGACAATTTAAATAAACACCAACAAAAATATGCTCAACCAATATACAAATGATACTTGACACATTTTCAGAAAAACATGAATATTACGACAAACATCTTATTTGCGGAAGTTGGTGACAAACAGTGAATGAACCCATTCTTTGAAAAAAAATCTCAGAAATACTCAGTATATATAATATCCCAACGTACACTAGTCTAGCGGTAGATGAGCAAATGCTCCATCAATTCTTCTAATCAAATAGAACCAGTCAAGAGCTGATGTGTGGCTCAGGATGATCAGTCTTCCTAAATTATCATTTAAACACCATATATGAAGTATTATACACTACAAGAATATGCCTTGGTAATAGCACTTGTTTAACGGTGGTTAGGAAACTGCCGTTAAAGGAATTATTTAACGGCGGACAGTTCCTATTCTAACAGCGGATGCCAATCTGGGGTTAAATTAATCATTTAACCGCGGATTATAACCGTTGTTAGGCTTTACGCGGATAAAAACTGTCGTTAAACTGTTCCACAAAAAAAAAAACACGCACCAAGTCCCGCCAAACCAGAACGACGATGTGTACCCTCTGTTTAACTGTGGATTATTTCCGTTGTTAAGCTATCCACAGTTAGATTTTTTAACACAAAAACACAGGTTATTAACACCCAACAACCCTTTCTTCCCCATTTTCTTTATTTCTTCTCTTCTTTCTTCTCCAATCTACCACTGGCGTCGAGAGCTACTGCCCAACAATCCCCCCGTCGTTGCCGCTAATAGCTGCCACCCTACCATCGCCGGTGGTCATCGATCGCCGCCCACCTCCATATCATCTCCTTCAATCGAATCCCAACTCAAACAACTGTGTACTGTTCAAATTAGGTCAATATGTTAGAGAATTGTGGATTTTTAATTTAGGTCAGAAATTGGGGGTTTGGATTGAATGTTTTGGGTTTAACAACTTGGAAGGTATAGTGTTAAGATTGGATTAGAGTTATTTGAATTGAGGATGTTTGAGCTAAGAGTAAATTAGGATTTTTTGAATTGGGGTTCTTCAAATTGATTTGAAAGTTTTGGGATTTTGATAGTTATTGATCTTGTGCAGGAGTTATTTCAAAGAAATTGAGCACACATCAAGTTCTATTGGATTAGGAGGATCTTATTCGAGCTTGGTATATATTTTTTGTTATGAAGAAACTTGCGAGTTTGTGTTTTTTGTTTGATATTCATGTATTAATTATTTTTATTTGGTTAACCTTATTGTATTATGTGATTTGAAAAAGAAGATCTTCCAAAGTCATCCATGAAACTTCAAGTTCCTTCTACTTTAAGATTGGTAGGCTAATGATACTTTATAGTCTAGTTCGGTGAATATATGTGGTGGGCTTTTTTAGTATTATAAATAGCTTAGAAACATATATGTTAATCCATATTACATATTTGATGATAGTTAGGGTGAATATTAGAATGTGACTTTTCTTGGTCAATTAACATATGAGTTATAATTGTGTAATTGATATCTAAACTAGAATTTGATAGCTTGACAATGTAATCCGGCTAAAAATGATAATGTAATGTGGTAAAAAATGAGATTACTTAGAAACCATTAGTATGTAGTGAAATATTATTTTTGCAGAATGAAGAGTATGAGTATATAAGTATAAATGAATGGGTCATGCCGAAATGTTCAAAAATACATTTATACTCATACTCTTCAACTTAATATAGATCATTATGAGTACTAATTACTTGCTAACAATTTGACTAATTAGGGTCTTTGAGACAAAAATGGATAAGTCTTGGATGCATATGCCTCGAAACACTCCGGAGTACATATAAGGAGTAGAGAATTTCTAGATTTTGCATATGCACAAGCTCGACCAGGTGTTCAATCAATTCCTTATCCTTGTCCTAAATGTTGCTAACCCGAGACAAGGTATTTGATCACTTATTACGGTGTTCATTCCCTATTCAATAAAAAATTTGGGACATCCATGGGGAGAAGCCTGGAGATGGGGGGTCCTCGAGTCATCAAACAAAAGTGGCAGGTAGTACATCAAACCCAAATGTAGACAATGATTCTGATCAAGGTAGTAACGTAGAAGTGATGCATGATCTGTTGCATGCTGCATTTGGTGTTGTTACACAAGAAGGCATAGAAGTAGAGGATATTCTGGGTGGTGAATTCGGATCAAATACTACATCAGTGGATAGAAAACATGCCGAGTTTGTCCATATGATGAACGATGGAGAAGAGAAGTTATACCCTGGGTGCAAGTTCAGTAAAATGTTGTTTCTAATAAGGTTGTACCCCATTAAGTACATGTACAAAATCAGTGACAAGGCTATGTCTAGCATACTGGAGTTATTGTGGGAGGCGTTTGATTTTACTCTCATTCCAAAATCTAGATACGAGGGGAAACAGTTAAATCATTAGGGCACACCTATAGCAAAATAGATGCATGGCCTAGTGACTACATGATATATTGGGGAGGTTCCATAAATGATCAGAGTTGTAGAGTTTGAAATGAACCTAGGTTCAAGACTCCAAAGCCGAGTAAGTAGGGAATTGTTGTAACACATAAGAGGAAGCCGATGGCAAATAAAGTTTTCCGTTATTTTCTGATCATTCCATGTTTGAAGAGGTTTTTCATGGTGGCTAAAACTGCTGAGGATATGATTTGGCACTCAATCGAGAGTACTACTGATGGGATTCTCAGATATCTGCGGGATTCGAAATCTTGGAAGGATTTTGGTCTGATGTACCCTGAGTTTTCTACATTTGATGTGAATGGCTACCGATTTTGCACTTTGAAATGGGAGAGGACGCTAAAAACAGAGAACAGTGGAGTGTTTGTTAAGTTTGGTACTCAAAGTTATGCTAGGTCAGTAGTCATTAACCCGGTGGATGGTACAGTCCCATATTATGGGAAGTTGGAAGATATCATTCAATTGAATTACTGCAGATGATTAGTCATATTATTCAAATACAAGTGGCCTAATACCCTAACAAACAAGGGCAACAAGAAAGATGCACTTGAATTTGAATGTGTTAACTTCTCTCATGTAATACACACCAGTAGTCAAGCTGGAGATGAGCCATACGTGGTAGTGAGTATTGTCAAGATGGTGTACTATGTTACTGATGTGAAGGAACCAAAATGGTGTATTTTGATTTATATTAAACTGAGAGACTTGTATGAAATGGGTTATGAAATCAATTCAGAACATGTATATGAGGCATTCTAGCGCCTAGAGTTGCCTAATGTTGATGATGGATCAAACCAATCTCTCTCACGGTTTGGTGTGGAAGCAAAATTTGATTGAGGCATTATACATTTTCGAACATTATATAGTTCAAATTAATGCATATATTTTTTATAGCCATTCGTCTCTGAGTGTATTATATGGTTTCAGTCATGGCAGATCTTATGGGAGGTAGTAGCATTGGAGGGCATGGGCGTGCAGTGGAGAAGGAGGCGTCGACGTGGTATGTGTATTGCATGTACGATATGTATATTTTCTGACTCAACTCTATATAACGTATGTATATGTTATATGTGTGTGTTCGTAAAATATATGATGTATTGGTTCTGTAGATGAAAATGGTAACTAGTATGAGGAAAAGTGGACGGTAAGAGAGTGGAGCAACGTTGGGCTAGATGGGAGGAGGATTTTCATCGAATTGGATGTGGGTCGAGTGCCTTACAAACGATCGAGCCAGTACCTATGACAGGTGCTTGGGAAGATCATCAAACTGGAATGCTTCCCCATTCGCCATGACGATTGGCGATATGTGAGCGTCTTGGACAAGGACAATTGTTGGCATCAACTCATAGAGGTAAATGAGTATTTTCTATCTCTTATTTAGAGGATTAGAGCATTTTGTATTTGTTATCAATGGTTTGTTAAATCAATCTATATATGTAGCCTAAGTTCTATTGGAGGCCCGGGGATTATAATGATATACGAAAGTATATCTTTGAAGATCTAGGGAAGAAGTGGAGAGAGCATCAAGGGGCAGTTTGGAAGAAATTCCATGACCCAAAAAGCCCTAAGACTATATCTTAGTAAGTTGTAGGGAAGCCTAATCCCGATTATCAAGTTCAAAATTGGGAGAGGTTTATGAAGTAGTAGTTGGGAACAAAGGGAGTGAGGAGATCGATAATTACCAAGGACAACAGAAAGAAACAGTCGATCTACCATACAATCGGGTCGAAACCATTCAACATAACGCAACAACAACCGATATGAATTAAATTTGAAAGTGCATTAGTTTCCTAAATTTCGAAGATAAACTTCATGTGTACATGATTTCATAGGAAGAAGAAACATGAGGGCCAATTAGTACAGGGGACCTCTTCCTAGAAACTCACAAGTCGGGTAGGAAGAAGAAGAAGTTTCCCAATAATGCAATGGAGGAGATGTATGTAAGTATTAAAGTACCCTAAATTTTGTATGAACTTTAATTTGCATGTTCTTTCTATATATATGTATGGTGAAAATACATTCTCCACTGTGTATGTTTTCTTTTTTATGCATACAGAATCAATTGGGAAGGAATATCAGTGATCCAACCATTGATAATTCACAGGTTAGCCTGAATGATGTTGTGGGGAGATGATATCAAGGAAAAGAGCAGTCGGGAAGAGTGTGTCATACGAGATTTGCAAGAAGTCTTCGGTGGTAAGTTTACTAAAACCATCTATGTTTGTAGTTAAAATACAAATATAATCTAATCGATTTGTGATGGGTTAATGAATTTGTTAGTAAACATATTATGTGATTGTTGGCTTGTTTGTGAATTTGACATGTACTTTGTTTGCTAATTTTGTAGTTGGAAGAGTATGTGTTAGTAGTATATACATATAAGTAATGTCAGATTTTCTGTAAACTTAATAAGTTTTGTGTTCATTTTTAAGGTGTTTGGTTCAAGTTCAATCAGCACACAAAGTCCTTTTCCTCCCTGAGTTCAAGTCGAGGACCCGGTCATGCGACAGTTTGCAAAGCTTATGCTTGCGGAGTTTCAGAAGTAAACTGGTACTCTTTCCCCCGAGATGCAGGCGATGGCTCGAATCTTGGAAGGTTCTGTACCGGACTCATCTGAAACTTCCGGATCATCGGGAGCTTCCAAAGGAAAAAGACCGGTCGAGGATAGCCCACCAACTGATGAGGAAGAGGAGGAGGAGGATACTGAAGACGAATAGTGTTAGTGTTATTAGCATTGTATTTCCGAATGGTGTAGTAGCAATAATTAACTTTAGAATGATGTAGTAATAGTAAAGTTTGAATGATATAAACCTACGTTTATTCAATTCTACATGTGTATTGGTTCTAGAAATTCCGATTCTTGAGATTTCAATTTGAAAATTGCAGAAACTGCGTTCTGGAAATGGGGTTTCTGCATAGAATTTTGTTCTGTAGTTTAACAGCGGATAAAACCGTCGTTAGTTTAGCAGCGGATACAAAACCGCCGTTAGAAATCCTCCCGTTACTTAACCTAACGGCGGATTTCTATCCGCTGTTAAACCATTTAACATCGGCTAATCTGCTATTAAATTAGACTAAAACCGTCGTTACATAGGCGAATTGGTTTAGTGATAGGAGAAACTATCATATAACATGTAAAATAATTACCAGGACTATGACTCTTCTTTTCATATTTTAATTGGGATCTCGACTCACATATTTTAATGACCTATATAATAGTGACACTAAATCGGGCCGTATATATGGCTTTGAATATGAAATATAAATAGAGTCAGTAGTGTAATACGCACCCATATCCTTTGACTACCAGCATGAGAGCCCCACCAAGTCTAATTCCCCAATTCTGATTTTCTAAGGGCATATCTTCCGCTTGGATTTCGGCTACCATGTACGGCGCAAGGAAAACCTTATCGACATGAGATCGGAAAAATATGATTAACGGGGCACGTATCATGATCGACTCTGATTCCTGGATCCCCGCTTTACTAAACTTTAGTGTCTCCTCGAGCATCCTAGAAGGGACCTTGGCAAATTAGTAGTTAAAGAATGACGGTTTTTGCTGGAACCCGAAAAATCATCATAGATCTTTGCACTGAAACTGGAAAAAAGAAAATCATGAAAATCCAGCGGGATCACTTGACATCAATGACACTCGTGTGGCATATTGACGCTAAAGGCCATTTCTCTGTTATATCTGCCTATCACACTCTAGGAAACCAATAGAATGGGACTGCGGCCCCAACAAACCAAGAGTTAGAAGAGAAGAAACTTTAGAAACACCTCCAGAAGACTAAGGTTCCCAAAAAACATACTTCTCCCCCTTCATTCTCCCGTCCGTAGACCGGTTCTCAATCCACCACCTATAGAAAGTGGGAGAAAAGATAAAACAGATTATTACTTTATTACTCAAATAATAAAAATGAAGTTTGAAACTCATGAAATGAATTAACCTCTTTTACTTAACTCGAGAAAAGATGGGGCGGCGACGCTAAAAGAATTGACTGCTGAGCTGTATGAGACAGAAAACTCTCAAGTACGGTTCTAATTGCTATGAGCGGAAAATTTTATGCAATTGATCTTTCGATCTGATTACATGATTAGTGGGATATCGGCTTGTCATGACTAACTCTCACGGACAGATGGCCGGTGAAAAAGTTGGGAAACTTGTGTATTCATCCGCTCTGGTTGCTGAGGCTAAAACTCTCGTAAAACCAAGAGAGCACTCGATCATGTGGTCAAGCATGCCACACTAGACTTAGCATGCTCCCACATGATTGGACACGTTGTACTTACATTTCAAGCCTTTTATAATGCTTTTCACTCTATGGATAAATTCACTCAATCTTTTATAGAAAAAGATAAAACTTGTGCAATTGACATTTATCAGATTATAGATCAGATTATAAATATATCACTTAGGATATTATCATCACATTTATGAAAACAATCGACGATTACATACAATTGGTAATATCACGTTGTGAACATATTACTTATTTAAAACATTTAATCCATGTACTATTCGTGTAATATCAAGGAGCATACAGAGCATAATCAATACATAAACAATTGAAATGGAAGATATTTCCCCCCTTAAACCAATCCACTTGAAATTAAGATTGTTGACTCGAAATACGGGTTAAATGCTCGAGAATGGATAAAATATGGCTTTAACTCGAAACTGTTTGGCCCAAAATGCACTAGCAGAAAAGTATCGGTTGCGGCTGGAAATATTAAGTTACAGACTGCAATGACAACAAAAAAGAGGTCAGGTACTGTGCGGAAACATGGAACTCAGTGACTAAATCGGATAATTTCAATCTACATCTTTTTATAAGCCAATTGGGCAATAAGCCAATTGTTGTTTGATTAAGTTCTAAGTTTTTCCAGTTGCAGCCTTCTGCCTGAAATAGCAGCTCTGTAGCTAAATACTAAAGATAGACATCTGAGGGAAACGTACATAATACTCCAATTAGACCTATTACATACTACTACTAATACTTTGAAGTAATTAACAAAAAGTCACAAGTGTGACAATCCCCTTTCTTTAGCATAGTTTTGTCACAAGACTGAAAAATTGGAAAATCTTGAATTTCTCCCAATCTTCCCAGCTGGTGTCTGCTTTTAGTTGATGAGTCTAGTGCACTAATACTTGAGTCACAACCTTGTGTCTTGCTTGGAAATCTTTTTGCTAGGATAGCAATTGGTTCCGTTTTCAAGGATCTTACATCATCCACACTTAATGGAGTTGATTGGATGATCATGCCATGCTTAATTACCTTCTTGAGCAGTGAGACATGAAAAAGTGACAGTATTGCAATAGCTGGTGGTAGTTCCAGTTGATACTGCCTGTCCCATCTTCTTAGTGGTCTTGAATGGTCCATAGTATTGAGGGGAGAGCTTGGGACACTGTCTAGGTGCGAAACTGGTTTGCGTGTAAGGGTGTAGCCTCAAATATATCTAGTCTCAAACTAAAATCTCTCTAAATGTTCTAGATTTGTCAGATTGCTGCTTGTGTCGATCATGTGCCTTCTTCAGTTTCATTTTTCATCAAATCAATGAGTCGGTGCTGATTTTGTATCTTCTCCTCAACATCTCCTATGGTTGTCAACAGAGGACTTTGGATCCCAAAGTGGGTAGGGGATTGTGGAACCCAACCTTAATCGGCCCGGTCAAATCACCAGGTCAACTAAACAACCTACTCGGATTCCAACCTAAACCAACCTTGATCCAAAGACTTCTAATAAATGCATAAAATCAAACTATAAAGACTGAACTTGAAAATTTTAAATAAGTCCTTGGAAAGCTGACAAGACATGGATCCTGGATCCTTAAATACATGCTTACATCAAGAACACTGAAGATACAAGTCATGTTGGTAAAATATAACAAATCCGATATCGGAAGATATCAAAACTCCGACCAACTCTCTTCCCACCATCAGCTCTAGTACTGTGACTGAAATACACATATACAACAGGGGAAAACACACCTAATGGGGTTAGTAATAAGTACTGAGTGGCTATCTAGAGTCGCGTAGAACTTAGACTGATATCATGGATAGAACATTGATGTGTTGGATTATCAACACACTTGTTCTTGTTGTAAACTACATTTTTTTGTGTCTAAATGTGTTCAAATTCAGGACTTTAAGTGCATGTTTAGTTTTTCTTACCTCTCGGGGCCGTGTTACGTTGTTTGTGATTTTTTTGAAGCATTTCAAATGATACTCGATGCTTGGGGATGAGTCGGAACTAGATGATATGCGGTGCTTGGGGACGAGCTGGAACTAGAACGGGAGGAGCTGTTGAAAAGACGATTGGAGACGGATCAAGATCGGCGACAAGATGCAGAATTCTCGGCAAAATATGTTTTCTTCTCGGGTTATTTTCCTTTCTTCCACCTTTCGTGTTTCCCGAACCATGAGTAGCTAAACTCTTCGTGTTGTTTGGATTAGATGAAGTTTTAGCTTAGCTTTTGTATGTATGATTGGGTTTCAACCCTTTGCTTTGTTATCGAGGTTATTCAGACTTAGGATGAGTTCTTGCCAAACCTAATTTATTGAATCGTCATCATTGATTTACGGTCCAAGAAGAATGTAGATCAATAGGACACTTGGGAAGAATTCTAGATGCTTCGTTAGCTCGAGAGAGGAACGGATCGTCTAGACTTTTTGCATTATTTATCGCTGTGGCATTTCATCAAACACCTTTAATACGTTCTTCTTGGGTGTAGATTAGATCGAGAAAGAAGTCTAAAGTCGAGTAGAATCAACAGCTGTCATATTTTTAGACTTGTTGCTTCTTAAAATTTCAAAGGCAAAATTCTTTATTTATTTATTTTTCTTCTCTTAGTGGGAGCAACTAGAAAATTTGTAGGCATTGTTGGCCAATATGCTTCCTGCTTTCTGACAATAGCTAAAAGGTGATATATATATATATAGGTTGGGCGATTGAGTAAAGGAGTAGAAGATGTTCCAATAAACCCGCTTCACTTTTGCTAATTGTATTTGCTTTTTTATTTTTATCACCCAGATTTGGTTGGGTTTTAGAGCTTATTCATGATTTTAACACTTGTTCATTCTTCCATTGGAGTGATTTAAATGGATAGATTTATTATTTTTAGAAATTCTAATACACCATTGAAGATGGTCTTGAACCATGATATAGGAAGTGAAAATCACCAGGGGCATGCGAAGGCAGCTCGATCATAATCATCCTTCACTGAAATTCTCTAGTAGCACTGGTTAGCCATTTGAGAAACTTCAATCACCCCTCGACGAGCGCAAGGATATTCTAAACGTTTCATGAATGGTGACTTTAGACCCATCCCTTTCACAGACTTAGCAACTATGTCTCTAACTTATCCTTTCGTCAAATGATCAGCTAAGTTATCTTGAATCTGGACATATTGTGTAGACACAACATTGCGAGTGATCAGTTTACAAACTTTAATGTGTCTAATCCCCAAATGGCGAAACTTGCCATTGGACACTTGACTATATGCCTTAGCTAATGTTGAATTGCTATCAGTTAAAAATAGGTAAGATAGGTTCATGCCATATAGGAATGTCATAAATCAAATCTCTTAGCCATTCTGCCTCTCCTCCGGCGGAAGCTACAAAGTTTGATTTCATAGTAGATATTGTGATATAAGCTTGCTTTTTGAAAGCCCGTGAGATAAAACCTTCTCCAAGCAAGAATACCCATCTAGATGTTGAAGTATGATGTTTAACATAAATTAGCCAAGGGAGGTGGCAGCCCCTTTGTTCATTTAAAAGGACCATCGAATTTCTTTCGAGGGAGGAGGGGAGAGAACGATGAAAAAATTTACCGATTACAACAAAAGAACTCTACCCAATCTCACTACACCTCATTCCCACTACGCCCCAATCCTATTACACACAATCCCTCTACAAAAGAAAATTGGAAAAAATAAACAGAAATACAAAGCTTTTGTAGCCGAAACTTTTGGGATTTGAAGCTTCCGAATTCCCAAATTCCCGGAGCCAGCAGCCAAGGGCTCATCGAGACAGCAAAAGAAGAACAAAGTCAGTTTTCAAATATCGGTACCCCAAACAAGCCTTTTTGTAATTCTCAATCATTCACATATCTTTAGTATCTTAAATCCTACACATATTGATATACATGTTAGTGTCGCATACTATATTATATATCACCATTTAAGCCACTTACAATCTAATAACTTTCATAATTGAATAAATAAACGACTCCCTACAACTAACATTAGTTGAAAAAATGAAGCTTCTTTATTTAATAAAGTTTTCAAGCAGAAAATCATTTGTATAACCATTTAGATTACCGGTTTAACTTCAATAACGAAACAGTCAAATTTTTCAAGCAACCTATAGTCAGTAACAAAGTCATTACCATCATCAACCAAGTAAAATTAGAATAATCAAAGAGCTCAATTTTTTTGACCTTTCTCGTCCCCTGCTCCAGCAGATCTGTCGTCGATGGAGACTTTTGTTTTCTGTTTCCTGCTTATGCCGCTCTGGCTCCATCATCCCAACTCTTTTGAAAATAAAAACCAAAATAAAAACAACAAAATTAGAGAAAGATCATAAACTCAAACCCTAAATCTACAGATCGGGACTTGCAAACGACATGCAAGATCGGATCGAAGTAAAAACAAAAAAAAACATGAATAGAAAAATGGTTTTTTTACCTTTTATTTCTTCTTTCCTTGACGTTGTGGGAGAAGAGAGGAAGCGGAGACAGCCGCCACCGTCATCGCCGGCGAGGCAGCAAAAGAAGACAGTGGAGGAGGAAAGATGGGTAGAAAGAGAAGAAGGAAAAAAAAAAGAAGGAAGGAGGTGGAGGCGGCAGCAGCGACCGCCGCCATCGCTGAGAGAGGAGGGAAGAGCTTGAGAGAGGAAGAGAAGGTGGAGAAGAAAAAAAAGAATAAAAGAAGAAGGGAGAGGCGGCGGCCGCGCCGCCGTCGCTGGGGAAGAAAAGGGAAAAGAAGAAGAAGAAGAGGAGAGGCGGCGCTCGCCGCCGTCGCCGAAGACGAAAGGAAGAATGAAGGGAAGAAAGAAGGAAGAAGGGAAGAGAAGGAGGAGAAGAAGAGGGGAGAAAAGAAAATGGAGAAGAAGAAGCTGCCGCCGCCTGCGGTGGAGGAAGAGAGGTGTAGAGAGAAGGGAGAGGAAATGAGTGATAGATAGAGGTACTAGGGTTTCAAATGGCTGATTTGGGTGTAAGAGGGGTATTTATATCAACCAGATAAGTTACGATTTTGCCCCTTATTTCCTTCTTGGCAGACAACATATCAAAGGGTAGTTTCGTCTTTTTCAATCCTGAGTCGGGTAATTGAGGGGTCGGACCGGTCAATTTGCTCAGCCATTTTAGCCTTTCTCCTCTCTCATTCGTTCCGAATTTCAGTTCGGCTCATTTCGGTCTGAACGCCCTTAGTGTGTTGTGTAAATTAAGTTTTGTTAAGCCTGGTTTAAGAATAGAGAAAAACTGAAATAAGGGTAGGTTAATAACCAAATTTTAAATTCTCTAATTTTATTTGATATTTAAAAGTAAAAATAATAAAACCTAAAATATCGAATCTTCCAAGCATTCAAAACGATTTAACCTATTTAATTTTGATAACGTTAATTAAACGACAATAAAATCATTGAATCACTAAAAATGTTTGCGCCAAACGCATCCGAATCTAGGTTCGTTTCCCTTCCAACGACATATTTCTAATTTGGTCAATCAAATTAATTTTAATAAAAATCAAATAAATCGTTGTTAAACAAAAGATTTAAAATCAAATATACCTTGAATAATAAACCATAAAAAAGTGTTATAACGATGTGTATGAATCCTTTTCCCGGAACAAGAGTTTCGGATCCTACAAAATATCAACTAATAAAACTTTGAACAAATAAGTGCCGAAATTATAAATCATTATTATTTCCTTCTGTGTTATAAAATAACAAATATTCCAATTTGCGAGCCAGAGGGTTCGTAAGTAAATTCATCGCAGATTGTATCTTTTGTTCCTTGCCTTTTCCTCGATAAATATATCATTGAATTGGTGTTGATGGATTCGGAATACCGAAACTCAAAAGTAGTTTTTGAAAAAATCTCGTCATGAATCATTCGACGCTTTTTTAAAAGTAAAATTACGCGAAATCCTCGACAACTTTTCCCAACTGAACCACGCGGACTTTGATCCCAAAATATTGGGTACGTAGGCAGCCGAGAAAGACTTGAGTCCACCTTAAAATATACACCTCTATCATAAAAATAATTGGTTCTGTAACAAATTTTTCGCATGAGTGAAAATCCGGGAAAAACCTCGAATAATGGCATGAGTTTTCTTTAGAGAAAATGTGAGAATCAACTATTTTCAAACAAATTATAAAATTATAAAAACACAAAATCTCTTTCTTAAATAAACATAAAATGAGAATAGTAATGTCGGGCTTTATGTTATTAAAGTCACGTGAAATTCTCGAAAAACTCATAAAGACTTTCAAAAATTATCAAACAAACCGCAACTATTCAGTTGCACATCAAATCAACTTTTTCAAATCAAACTACGTGGACTTTGATCCCGAACTCCAGGTACGTAGGCCATCAAGAGACTCTAATCCAACTTTAAAATAATTTATCATTTTATTTCAAACTTTAAAATAATTTATCTTTTTCTTTCCGACTTTAAAACAATTTGTGATTTTTCCAACCTAAAAACAACTTTTTATTTTCTTTCCAACTCAAAAAATAATGTATTATCTTCTTTCCAGTTTCAAAATAATTCACTATTTTCTTTTCGACTTAAAAAAAATACTATTTTTCCCAACTTTAAATCAATTTATCATTTTATTTCCTACTTTAAATCAGTTTAACATTTTAAAGCAATTTATCATTCTTCTAAATTGAAAATAATTTATTGACTTCCCCTTTTGAACTGTTTTACGAAAATGTGACCGTATTGGCGGCTTTAGTCTTCGCAAGAGTGAAGACAGGTGAATTACATTATAAAAAAATTAAACGCACTTAATAAAAACACATCAAACTTATCGATTTTTGTAGTACCGGTTACCTGGCGTTGTGGGGGTGCTAATTCTTCCCCACACGTAACCGTCCCCCTTACCGAGATCTCTGAACGCAGACCATGCCCGATTTAGATTCCAAAGTCTGAACCGGACTCCAAGTGTCCAATCCACTTTTAAACGATTGGTGGCGACTTCGAACAGTTTCAGGTCATCGGCGGGCGGGCGGAAATGTTCATGACACACGACATATGTAATATCAGGCCGACTACTAGTCATAGCATACATCAACCATCCAATAACTTTGGCATATTCTAGTTATGGGATTGTGTGGCTATTATTTGGCATAAGCTTCAACTTGGATCCATTGGAGTCTTAAGCTCATGACACTTGTCATTATGAAATTTGGAAATAACTTTTTCAAAATAATGAGACTGTGACATACAAACAAGAATTGCTCCTACGACAGACTAGTTTATTCGCTCCCGGATGCGGGTATAATTCTAACGTAGTTATTTGATTTTAGCGTTCTAGATATGCAAGCTCTCGCGAGTCTAAGACAAATCTACAAATGATCCATTCAAGTTGATCAAGCAAGGACAGAAAAAAATCAAAATCAAACATAAACTGCAATTCATCCGACTTGCATAAATTGTCAAACGTAGTCAAATCGTTCGTTCATAGGAATAAATCTAGGTTTCATCTAATCTAAGCAAGAGAAGTTTAGCTGTTCATAATCTTAAAGGATAAATCAATATAAGAGAAGGAAGACATTGATTCTTGGTGTACACGAATAATTATAAAATACCTAATTTTTCCAATTTTCTCGAAGAACTTCGACTCCATTAGTAGGCTTGGCACTGATGTATCACTTGAGACGATGATCGTTGACCTTGAATGTTCTTTGGTTTGGATGTGTTATCTCCACAGTTCTGTAGGAAATGACTGTGTTACTTCATATCGTCCCGACCATCTTGATTGTAGTTTTCCAGGAAACAGTCTGAGACGGAAGTTGTAGAGCAGCACCTTATCTCCTTCTCAAATTCCATGAAACCTTGAATCCTGGCATCGTGGATGCATTTCATCCTCCCCTTATATGGCCATGAGCATAAGCATGAAACTTTTACTCCTCTAGCTCAAGGACCTGATATTTTCGTTTTGAAGCTACGGGACTAAAATCCATGTTCAGTAGCTTCATGGCCCACTAAGCCTTGTGCTCAAGCTCGACCGGTAAATGACAAGCCTTGCCATAAACCAGTCGGTATGTCAAAGTGTCAATAGGAGTCTTGAACGTGGTACAATAAGCCCATAGAGCTTCAACAATCGAAATCGACCAGTCCTTGTGAGATTAATCAACTATCCTATCAAGAATCTGCTTAAGCTCACGATTCGTCTCCTTTACTTAACCGCTTGCCTGTGGATGGTAGGTGATGGTCAATCACTGCGTTGCGCCAAAATTTGGCAAACTCAATCGAATTGACCTTGGAAGTGAGTGCCCCTATCGCTAATGATAGCACGAGGGGGGCTGAAACGCATGAAAAGGCGTGTGTTGAACTTTCCCACTATCCGAGCATCATAAGTAGGCAACACTTGCCCATCTGCCCACTTTGACACATAATCCACATCAACAAGAATATACTTATTACCATGGGACTATAGGGAAGGGCCCATATAATCAATACCCCACATATAAAAAAATCTCTACAGGCGTGGAGATAGTCATAGGCATTTCATTCGTATTTGAAATGTTACCATTATGTTGGCATGCATCACCGTTCTTCATGTATCTGGTACAATACTTCCAAATATGCCTCCAGATGATGCCTGCATTCAAAATCTTCCGAGCAGTATGATGTCCCCAAGCGGGGCTGGTGTAGCAAGAGAGCATGATGTTGAGCGACTCATGTAAGGTAACGCGTCATTTGATTAGTATGTCTAAGCCTGAATGGTAGAGGTAGGGACCATCCCAGATGTAGTGCTTGGCTTCGAAGACTAGTTTCCTCCGCTGTTATCTTCTAGAAATGGCCTGGAAGCGAGGAAGTTGGCCATCTAGGCCAACCATGGGTGTTTGTTGGGGTGATGATCCGAGACTTCCTTAGCTTTTCCCAAGAGGAATAGATGCTCATCCAGGAATAGCTCATTTATCTCTGCTTCAGCGAATCGACCTGGAGGAGGCCCTTCAAGGTGCGATAGGTGGTCCGCTACAACATTATGTACTCCCGCCTTATCCTTAATAGTGATGTCAAACTCTTGAAGAAGCAAAACCCATCTAATCAATCTCAGCTTCACGTCCTATTTAGCAAGAAGATACTTAAGAGAAAAATGGTAAGTGAAAACGGTAGTATGGGACAACACGAAGTAGGACATGAACTTGTCGAATGCGAAAACAATCATCAAGAGCTCCTTCTCTATAGTTATGTAATTTCTCTATGCATCATTAAGGGTCTTGCTTGTGAAGTATATGAAATGGAATCTCTTCTCTCTCTGTTGTCCTAGCATGATCCTACTGCAAATTCACTAGCATCACACATTAGTTCAAAAGGGGGCTTCCCAATCCATGGAGACCAATATTGGTTTAGTTATCAGCTTCTTGTTGAGAAATTAAATGCCCGCAGACATTTATCATCCGACACAAATGCCACATATTTCTCTAATAACCTAGTCAAAGGCAATGTGATCTTAGAAAAATCCTTAATAAATCGATGATAAAAACGGACATGTTCTAAGAAGCTACAAACATTCTTTACATTCACAAGGGTGGAAGTTGAGAGATGGTTTGAAGCTTCGCTCAATCCACCTAAATACCTAGTTTGTAGACCTTGTGGCCTAGCACGATCCCCTTTTCTTCCATGAAGCGATACTTCTCCCAACTTAAAACCAAGTTAGTTTCTTCACACCTTACTCTCGTTCTCTAAGTTGGCTAGACATCTGGAGAACGAATCTCCATAAGATGGAGAAGTCATCCATCAAACTTTGACAACATCTTCCAGTAAATGCCCAAAGATTGCTATCATACACCTTTGAAAAGTCGCGGGTGCATTACACAGACCGAAGGGGACGCGCTTGTATGCAAATGTGCTGAAAGGGCATGTGAATTTGGTCTTCTCCCGGTTCTCTGGCTTGATTGGGATATTATTAGTACTCAAGTCATGCGAGGCGTTCCAGCATCTGATAAATGAACGAAAACGATAAGTGGTCCTTCTTTGTAGCTTCGTTGAGGCACCTGTAATCTATGCACTCTCTCCATCCAGTGATCGTTCAAGTAGGGATGAGCTCTCCTTTGTTGTTAGGCACGGCTGTGAAACCGCCCTTCTTAGGCACTACCTATGTAGGACTAACCCAATGACTGTAAAAAAATATTATTTGTCGAATACCGGTAGTCGTTGAGTACAAACAGAAAGATATCGATCGGAAGAGATAGAGTTGGGGAAGAAGACGAGTTTGTTTCATTGGCTGGTAGAAAATGAATATAACAAGAAAATACAACTACTTCTCCAAATAGTCAAACTTTGGTTCAATGACCATCAAGCCTACTAAACAATACAAAATACAACTACTTCTCAAAACATTCGAACTCTGGTTCATCGACCATTAAGCCTATTGAAAAATTGGGGCTTTATGTTACCAACTAAATTTTTTGTCTTTGTGGAGATAAGGAGATAGTAAGCACATACTAACTACCAATCAACCCGAAGAGTGAGGACTACTGGTAATACTCTCGGAAGACATTTAAGAGCCTCATGTGCCACACAATTGACGACCTTGGTACCCGACCTCCAAACATTATAAAGTCAGACGCTTGGTAAAACCGAGAGACGCTGAAAAATTTCTCTGAACCTCCTGCAAGCAACCGTACCTTGCCAACCCGTATCTGCGTCACCACACCTTCAACATCACCCTCAATGTCTACCTGGAAAATACCATGTTGCTAACACCACAAACATGGGTCGCGGACATCCAATAATTCCATGATTGATGGATTGGAAAGCCCTGAGTATGGCATTCCAACCGCGTGGAGACTGGCTCTTGTTCCGTCCTGGAGGACCGACCCTCGTGTGCCCCAGATCCTGGCCTCAGAGCACCATCCACATTGAACTTATATCTAAGAGAGGCAGAGGGGAGCGTAGGGAGATAGCGTGATAGAGTTGGCCTTGGCTGGGAAGCATGCACCACAACATCAATTGTCGCAACCCATTGTAGGCAGGATCAACAATTTTCAGGAGGAGCAAGGCAAGATGGGAAGTAATTATTTTCGATATTACTTTATAAATCACAGTGCATAGGCCAATCCGGCGAACTTGACGAATTGTCCGCACATAAGATGTTTTCGCAATAAGTGTAAAATGAGTATCGTGAACCTATCTGGCACAGGAGTCTTTATCGGTCCAATAAAAAACACAGTAGAGGAGATTTTTGCTAGGTTAATCGGAGTGAGTAAAGAAGCATTCATTTCTCTGTTACCAGGGGGAAGCAATGTTAGGTCCAGAGGCTCCACACTTTCGGATGGGAAGCGTTAAGAGTAATAGCTAACAACAAGGGCACCCTTAGCTGCCTCATCCGTCATAGTTCCGTCAGCCAAGTCAAGATTGTCAATTCGGATTCCCTTACGAGCCGCACATACAGGACGATGAAAGTAGACAGTATTGTTGTCCCCACTTGGAGCCAGCCGTTGTGACGCTTCTGCTGACAATACCGCTCTTCCTCGTGATTTGCACGAGATGGCTCCCCCTTAAGGTGGTGAATTTGTAGCCAGACAACATGAGTAGTAAGGGAGGAACGAAGAGCATTGTGAAGGTAAATTACGAGCAAGACCTAGTAAATTACCACCTCTCTTTTTGGTCGAAGAAGTAATTATGTTGAAATCCCCGAAGGTAACCAGAGACCCGTCAAGGCCAGATAGAAGCATAATTATCGTATTGAACTATGTACGTTGCAACACTGGAATCGATGAAAAATGAACGCCAACTAAGTAAGCAAAGGAGTTTGGTTGACATTCCCGATAAATACAAATTGCATAATGAAAGGAAACACCACAACACAAGAGTAAGAGGCTTCCTAGCCAAACAGAACACAACCACTAGAATTAGATCCATCATAAGGTTCAAACAAAGAAAAACCAACATTAATCATAATAGTACTATATTCATCCATGTCCAAACGAGTTTATGATAAAAATAGAAATTTAGGCGTATGGAGGTGAATAAGTTCTGTGAGGTCGCGAACCATCAAGTCGCCTCCTAGACCATGACAATACACCCAATTGTTGTCCTAGCTCTGTAGCACACCCATTAACGTCCGTGCTGGCATCGACCTTCAGTGGAGTAGCACCTAGCGGAGCCTGAGACCCCATAAGGATCACAAAATCATCAGATGACTTAGAGTGTTGCTGCTGGGCCAAACCTGGCTGATTAATAATCAGGCTTGGAACCTGGACATCCAGACTGGGCTTGCTGCTCACTGAAGAAGGTAGTAGGGCTAGATCCACAGTAGTGCAGGCCTTCAGAATGTTCTAGGCCGCAGGGAGTGCTAACACCACAGAAGGGCCCAAGCTGAAAGGTGGGCCCACAGTTTTCCCCGTGTCTTTTAGCCCACAAGTACATGGGACAAGAATTAGAAAAGGACCTAACCAGCCCATGAAAGGAAAATGATGATGGTATGGACCAAAAGCCATAAAATAGAATGGTTCAGATGATGAAAGCCATTGGACCCTAGTAGCAATAAAAGTGAAATTAAAGGATAGGGGAGAGAGTAGTTACACTTATCTATAAAATTTATCTTTCAAGGGCCAGTCTATGGAGGAAAAAATAAGAAGGCCAATCCACTAAAACTTCTTTTGCTGCTTACGTTGAGGAAGAAAGATACTACTATTCCTGTCTTAGATTTCCTCGCCGCAACCATCTGGTTCACCAGTACAACAAAAAAGTCTCATGTTTAAGTTTCTGTTACTGATGGTTTCAGAGCATGTTTGCGGAGCCGCCGATGAAGATCCCGCCGAGTCGAGATCTGTAGGAGCAGGCAGCAAGGTCGGAGGAGGCATCAATCGAGCAGCCTTCAGAACCGCTAGATCCATTGGATTGAGACGTCCATGAAGGCAAGATTGAGGCGCATTAATGTGGCGGCCACAACAGCGTTATTGACACCAGAGCCACAGATTTCTAGATGAAGGGTAAACTCATTCACTTTGCGTTACGTGCCAGTTGGGAGTGCCATCCAGCTGCCCCGAACTTCATGATCCAGTTCGGGTTCGACTCTTCTTCTTCTTCCATTCTTCTTCTTCTTTTTTTTTATTCTTCGATTCTTCTAATTGAATTCTTCATCTTCTACTTCCTCTTTTTCTTCTCGTTCGACTCTTCTTCTTCATCTTCATTGAAAGAAGAAAATTGAGAAAGAAAAATGGAGCAAAAATTTGAAGGATGGAGAATGGAGGAGATGAGAGGGATATAAATAGAAAAGGAGGGGAAATTTTAAAATTTGGGTAAGACAGAAAAGGATTTTGAAAATTTATGGAAGAAGGGGTAGGAGTTGAGTAGCCGCATCATTATCAATGAAAAATTGTGACTATTATAACTAAGCGGTAACATTAAATATATATCCTCTCAACACCAACAATGAAAAATTGTGACTATTATAACTATAAGTGGTAACATTAAATGTATATCCTCTCAACACAAAGGATAAAAATTGAGATGAACTCCCTTTCTTACTGTAATGAAATAGTTAAATAAACCAAAGATTAAGAACGCTCTTCTCCAGCTCCATATCCTCATTGCAGTGCTCTATGAGATAGCAAGACATAGAAATAAATAAGAGTGGTGTCAGTGCTAATCATTGACCATCTCTAAGCGCATTACTTTAAGCTTTCAAATAAGCATGAAAGCAGAACAACTCTCAAGACGAAGCTAAGATCCAACACTAAGAGCAACGTAGGTAACTCTCTCTTTGAACCACCATTTTGTATGTCCATGTGCATTCTCCTATAGCTAACGTCCTATTAGGTAGTGTATCTATCTCCGTTAATCCTATTGCCAACATCCCTTATCTATATGCGGGAGGTCCGCACAAGACCTTTGAAGGAATGTGCACTAGGGACCTGAAAAGGGGGTCCACTCGGGACCTCTCTCTCTCTCTCTACTGTATCCAATGGACTGCATAATCATGATGTTATTGGCACCTCAGGCTATAGGCTATAGGATCCTAACAGCTGCTACTATTAGCTTTCATATATGTATTATAAATGTAGAGGACAGCTGCTACTATTAGCTTTCATTATAAATGTAGAGGGTTACTAAACGACGTCCTGATTTTCGAATTAGACATGCCCTATATTCTATGGTCTCATCATATTCTCGAACTCTAACTTCTTTGTGCCATCATAAGTTGTTGTCCAAACTTTATCGGGGTTGGTAAACATTGAACTCATGTATTCATGTGTATTTCCACTTGTCTCACAACTCTTTGTTTTAACGCCAATAGACTTATCAAGCTCTGCCCTGAACTTGAAAATGGCCTTCCTGCTAAATGTGCGTGCTCCACTAAGCTCTAGAGTCTTGAATGCCTCATATTTGACCTCGGGCAGCCCGTAGATACTGCCAAAATCCATTTTCAATTCCTTCTCCCTCAATTCTCTTGTCCAACGGGCAAAGTGCGTGAAAAAATAAAACAGATTGTACCGTTTTGAAATATGCTTTCCAAGTTTTGAATTTATTCCTTCACGTCTGGATGTTGTTGTTGGGCCTGCAAAGAAGGTATTTCGCAAGTAACTGTGTCCATGCTCTTGCCCGTTCAGTTAATTGAGCTTTTACCCAAGAATTTTCTGTTTACTCACAATCATTCACAAATTTATTTCACTTCTCGTTGAACTCCTCTTTTTGATAATTAGCATACACAAAATTCACCCGGTTGTTTGTGAACCTTGGATTGTGCTTGATGTGGGCTACAACATTCTTATTCACAAGCGATGTATTGCGTCTAGAAAAACCTTTTTAATGGTGTTTAACATAGCTAAATCCCCATTAATAACGACGACTTTAGGGTTTTTATTGCCTATTGCAGTGGTCAATGTATAATTCACCTCATCCTCTTTTGCCAAAAAAACGCTTCCAAATATACAACTTGCAAAGTGATGATTTATTCCTACGTGTAATAATTAAACAATTTCAAATAACTAAATAATTTAATGCCTTACACATATAGCCCAAAATGCTCAAGTTTCATAGAAATTGAATAGCTAGAAATTAAAACACCAACATATTGCTATGAGAAGCTCTAGGTTTGCCCATAACCAAATTATTAAGTGGGCTTCACACATGAACTAAAAAAGGGGATTAGCTTATTGTAAAATTCCTATAAACTAAACCTTACAGGCATAATTATGAGACTCAAATATAATAAAATAACGGGATCTTCCAAGTCTTCCGCAAAGACAGACAGCAAGCGGCCAATAATAAATAATCCGAGCCCAAACTAAAATAAATTATATTCAAATCACAAAGAACTAGCTAGATAAATAATGGATAAGCATAATTAGGTACCTGAAAATATTACGAGGGGGATATTGTAGTGATTTTTCCTGTACGTTGTATCAAACAACAACAGTTCACCAAAACATGCATAGTCTAGTTCAAGAGTTTTCTTTCATCATTTTGCGTAAAACGCAAGAAAAGTTCCTTATCTTCATCCCTTCTCGATTGCAAGTACATCAGTGCATTCGCTGCATCTCCGCCTTCAATTTCTTCCATACTTCTTTTGTATGCGTGGTTGTAGATATCCTTGTCTGTAAACCCAAGGTTTTGAATGACCTCCAGCTTCATTCACAACGAGTTTTTTATTACCGCCGATGCTCGCATACCCGCATCGAAATGAGAATCAATTAAAGTTCCAGCTGCTTCTCTAATATTTCGATTCAACTTCAGATAACGTTGATATTGACCTTCAACCAGTTCATGATTGTGTGATTTCTAAACTCGTGCAATAACCATTTTCATTTTACCATGTCTAATTTCACTACCATCCTGGCAGTGCAGCCACACCTGATATCCCTTCTCGGCTCTCTCTTTTTATCACCCGGAGGAACGTTGCTCGTAGGAGGGGTAGCTGGGTTGCCTACTGTGTGGTCAGAGCTATTTGGTTGCATACCATCACCGTCCGGAATATTTGGTTGTGTAGTTGGTATTCCTCCTTCTGTGCTTCCGGCTGAACTTTTAGATGGAATTGTTCCTTCGCTGCTGCCGGTTAAATTGTTGGAACCTCTACTAATCGCACCAAGACACGGATCAACATCCATTATTTCCGACTTTTTTATTGAAAGAGTTGCTATGACTGCTTATTGCTTGCCGATATCATATATATAGCAAAAAAAACCCATTGTTCCATAAGGAATATGATCTTATTCTATTACGCTTATTGCTATGGCAAGGCTTCCGTCGCCAATAATGGTGTCGCAAATACTCCTGGCTACGGTAAAGAGAGCTGTTGCACTATATTTGCTACTGCAGTATCGCCGTTGCATAAATATATTCTAATGGAAATTACACCAATTGTTGTCGCCAATTACATTTTGCAACAAAATCTTTTCCCATCCCAATTTTTCTTTTTCCATTAAAATTTTAATTTTACCACAGCCTTTTGTATTGTTAACTCCAACGGCACTGACATGAAATTGAGAAAAATATATAACACAGAAGATCAACAGATGCAAGTCTGCAACGAATACATTCGGCCTTTAAACATAAATTCAAGAACAAGGAAAAGAGTTTCCAATTACAAAAGCTACATACAACAAATTGTTCAACAAATGAATTTTATGGTTGCAAACCTCGCATCTGATCCTTAAGAAATTTAGAACAATCAGCTTCTCACGAGTTTTGATACGTTGTTCTTCAAACTAGCAGATGAGTTCCAAATAACCTTTATATAGTCTGAGCTCTTAACATGTGTTTTCCAGTGTCTGAGCTCTGAGCCTCTAACCATGTTTCTGCAGTTTATAATCTGAAAATCTAAAAACAATTTGGCTGGTCACACTTCTTTCTATGTGTTGTGTATGGAACCAAAGACAAAAATCCGTAACGAAAACATACAGAACAATGCGCCTATTCTCAAGAAGCACAAAATATAAAATCAAATATTTATTAGAAATATAAAATATCGTTAATTTTTATTTTCATATACTTTTTAGTGCTGTCAATTATTATATTGAGATTTCCTATAATCATTCTATTAAATGACGATAATGATGATTTTGTTTCTTTAACTAACTGAGTCCGGATCGGCAGTTAGGATAATAGGTGTTTGATGGCGGAAAATAAATCTCGACCATGCATTAGGACATCTGATCATAGCGGGATAATTTCGTCATAAAACATTTATGAAAATCAAACAATTGAAACTCGAATCTCCACCTTCGTCGATCGATACCTTCTTCTTCATCCACCATCATTTGACAGTTTGCGAATATTAAATTTTTATTTCACATTTTATTTTTGATTTCAGTTTGCGATCTAAAATTGAATTGTAATTAATCCAAAATTTCATGTGATTTAAAATAAAAAATTTCATGCGGTTTAATTGAAATTATTGCTACTATTTTTTGTTGTCACTTTGGGGCGACATGGTGTTTTGTTTGGTTTTTCAGTTGCAAAATGTCCAAAGTCTTGTTTTGAAGCAACGGGATTTTGTTATGTTACTGCATTTTTTCAGAGTTGTGTTTCCTTCGTCTCCTTCTCTTGCTCTCTGAGCTGCTGCCTTAGCTTACTAAAACTCTTTTGTCAAATTGAGAAAACAAGATCTTTTGTCAAATTGAGAAAACATATGAAATTAAAAATAAAATATGAAATAAAAATTTAATATTTAAATAATTATGAACCGTCGACATCACAAACCAAAAATTTTAATATAATAGATATACTGAAGAATTTACCCTTCATTTTATCCATGTTATTTTTTGCATGTACTTGAATTGTGTTCGCATTAGAAAAGGTGAAGCTGCAAAATGAATCTGTGTTTCCCTTTTTAGTTTTATCCATGTAGGTTTATTAGAGTTACGTAGTATGTTTCTATTTTTATTAAAATGTACTTGGTTCTAGTTTTTCAATTAAAGTTACGTACTCGTTATGTAATCTCTTTGTGGATTATCTACTCGTTTTATTCGTACTTGATTTATCGTGTTAGATTTATGGTATTTGGATTTTGTATTCAGTTTAGAGTTCGAGTTATGTACTTGTTTTTCTTTTACTTGATACATTGTATACTTGTTTTGAACCCTATTATGTACTTGTGTATGTGTCATTTTTTTTCATTTATTTGGCAATGTACTCATTTTTTACATTTATTTTACAAACGAGTAAAATACACGAGGTCTACTTATTTTTTAAATTCTTGTACATTTTGTATACTTGTGTTCTAAACACGTATACGTGTCTTTGTATTCATGTTTTATAACATATACATTCATGTATGCAATCTTGTACACATGTACATGTTTTTATGCTCTTTTTTATAATGCACACACTCATGTACTTGTTTTTAATATATTAGGCACTTGTGTATTCGTTTGCAAACGAGTAGAAATTATGATGCAAAATTAAAGTTTGTACTCATTTTTTATTAATTTTTTTGTACTCGTTTTATACTATACGCACTTATCTTTGTACTCGTTTATTATACAGTACAGATACATGTGTAGGTAGATAATTTTTAATATTGTACCAATTATGTACATATTTCCATACTTTGTCAATCCTGAAAGAATGCTTTAGCATCAATTTCCCGCGTACGTAGACAGGTTTACATACAAAGAATGTGCATACTATAAAAATGAGTACGAGGACACGTACACAAATGTGTACAACATATAAAACAAATGCATGTAAAAAATAAATACAACGATACATACACGTCTACCGAATAAAAGTACATACATGAGTACAAGAATAATACATTAGTAAAAAAATAAGTACAAAATTAATATACTCGCTAATCAAACGAGGACAAAAATACGTACACCAATCAGATTATTGCATCATTTGAAGAATTATGCCTTAAGTGATCATGTAGGGAAGAATTGTGATTGTTTAATGTTTGATTATTGTATTTGATATTGCACATATATATGGTATATGAAAAAGTGTCGGAATATTAACATAATTTTTTTTAGAAACGGAATACTAGATATATATTTACAAAAATAATAATAAAGGACAAATAAAAAGAAAAACAAAGACTTAATAAAAAGAAACTGAAATAACAAATACATCCTTGATTTATTGTTGGCCATATTATCTGTCAAATCTGATGTTTATAATGAACGATCAAAATCTTTTTTTTACAGCTAACAAATAAATTATATTTCATGACCGTAAAATTCGGATTCTAACAAACTTATAAAGAACATATAATTTTATAAGGTAAGTTGTAGATTATCTTTTATTGCTCTCTTAAATTAGTTTACGCTTATGTAAGATAATTAAAGTAAATTTATTAAAACAAATATTTAGAATTAATAGAAAATACAATTAGTTATTATTTAATATATAATCTTTGGTAAGATCTGAAAAAAATCACTTCATATTCAATGTTCCAAAGACTCGTTCGGCTTAGAAAGATTTTTTTAAATCAACTAACAAAAAAAGCCTAAAATTCTACCATTATCACTCGCCTGTGCAAACACAATTAAATAACCTACTAATTGTTATGAATATAATTACTATAGTGAATGCACCATTGTGTAACTCCTTATTCCATTCTTCAATGTATTTCATTGTATTTATTTTCCCACCTTTATGTGTAATAATATTAGAGAGTATAGGTTATGATCTATGAGCCTATAAATAGAGCTCTCATTTGTAGCATTCCATACACCTCAATAAGAAACTCTCTCCCTCTCCATATTTCTCTTGTTCTTGTCTTTCTTTGAGTTTAGTTTTATAACACGTTATCGGCACGAAGTTCCGCCGTCGAGCAACTTCTTGTAATCATGAGCGAAGTGCATACAAACAATACATATGGCCGGTGAGTTCATGCTTATGCTCCTGATGCCCGTTTTTGCAATTTTATTATTGCGCACGAGTGCTCGATTCTCGAAAGTTTACAAAGATTGATATTTGATTGCTATTTACTCGATTCTCTTATTCTTCTACCTACTTTCTTTTTGTTTCAAAACTAGATTTAGTTTGCGATTTCAAATGTTATTACATTGATTTACTCGATTCCTTACATTTTAGCTTATTATATCATCACATCAATTTTTTTTCTCCTATAATATAATTGGTTCTGCAAGTTGTTCTTGCTATTGACAATTCTCAGATTTATTATATCTGCTACGTGTTTTTTTCTTTGAGTATATGTATATTGCCATATTTTAAATTAAGTATTTACCCATTTGAATATTACGTACTTTTTCTTTTATCTTATGTTTTGAATACATATACTAAGAAAAATTTGTGATTCTCATTTTCATTTCTTACTTTTTCATAATGCTATTGTTACTATTTAAAAATAGGTCATTAAGGTGGGCTATTAGCTAATTCATATGTTTACTTCTTCAATCTTTATTTTTGTTTGTTTTCTACTAATACCCCACCGAAGATATATAGTAACAAATTGTTTATATGAATATTCACCGAGTAACAATATTATTTATTTATTTTGTGTTCATATATGTCTATGACTTAATTCTAATATTTGATAGCTTATCTTTACCGCTCAATTATTATTGATCACGCAAACGAGTAATAGACATCTTATGCATATACATATGTATTTTTTTTCCTTTGTTTTTATCGATTTTACTTAATATTAAAGCATATTTGTCAAAAGGAAACAGATCGGTGGTTATCTGATTATTATCATAACCATTATTTTTGTAACGTCGGTCATCACATTATTACATTACGTTTACATTAATATTTTTCAATCATCATCAACGATTGTCATTAAATATTTAAATGGCTAATGATCATGTCATTATTAATGGAATCGTAAGTTACGTTTACGAATTAAATAAATGTATTATATATGTTGCTAATTACAGTTTTAATAGTATATTCATGTCATTATTAATTCATTCATAATGTGATCTAATTTATTTATTTTGATAATTACGTCAAACTTTTTTTAAATTTGAGTATGTGGTTTTTGATGTTTCGGGCAAGAATTACTCTTCATGGGCATTCGAGGCTAAAATCCATATATAATAGTATTGGTGAAACGAGACGATAATGCACGTCTTATCATGACAAAGCTAAAGCTTTGCTATTTACTCGCCATCATCTGAATGATAGGCCGAAAGATGAGTACCAAGAGACACAACATATCGAAAGAACAAAGCTATACATATATTTTATATGTCTCAAATATTGAAGGTCGAAGTGACAAAATATCAATCTTTGTAGTGATTGATTATACTCATAAAAGCTCGATATGATTGAATGACTCACGAGACACATATCTTGAGAAACGGGTTATCTTATATTTCCAATGTTGATGGTCCAATGAGACAAAATATCAGTCCATGAAGTGAGTGGATATAATCATATGTCCACAAAGTGATTAGACAATATATATTCCCACAAAGTCAATACACTATCGTGGAAGAGAAAGACCTAATCTTTCAAAGGTCATAGTCCATCCAAATTTATTGTGATGAGAAAATCACATATGACACTATCATATTTCTCGAAGTGCATACACTTATATCATATTATTTTCCGATGAAAATGCCACAATACATGATTACTATTTCATATACGGAAATCAATGTGGATTTGATGGGCATATAGTACCAAGGAAAGTATTTTTCAACCAATAGTTGAACAAAATCTCGAATAATTATATGATGAAATTCACACAACTTCTCGAGTTTGACGGGAAATTGGTCATCTCGTTGGTGATAGAGATGTGGAAAGATTAAGTTGATATTCATGTTGAAAACTCCTAGTGACATGAAAGGTGATATAACCATCAATTTTATTTTGATGATCATATCAAAATGATGTTAATTTAGCACTCAAAGTGATTGTGCAAAGACACATTTAATTTGTTACATTGTTCCTAAAAGCATAAGTGACAACATATTATCATTGTTCACATAAGGAACCGTTTTATTCGGATGGACATAACAATTGTGGTTATACGAGAATTATTGATCTATTAATTGGTGACATAGATGATTGAGAAATATATCTATTTATCATTTAAACTATGTACCATTCTCATGACAAAAATGAGTATTTTATGATGAGAATCACCATAATTAATTGTGATATATATCACATCGATAGTGCACCAAGATATATGGTGTAGTACAACATTTCTCTCAAGCTCTAGATCGAGCTATTATATTGTTCACGAAGGAACAAAATCCTTATTCCAATTTGTTTAGGATCAAGAGAGGAACAATAATATGGTCTATGGCTATATAATTATTGAATCAATAATATTATCCTCCAATTTGTACTACACATACGTTATTGTGATTGAGATACATATATATAAATGTAAACTATACGTTTACTCGTCCTGACAACTATTATTTGGCATAACCGGTGAGACCATCCCGGTTCAATCATGATGCGAATCGATAAGTACCTCTATGGTCAATTTCGATGATTCCATAATCTAAAGTGTATGTTCTATTGAAGATTGTTGTGCATGATGGTCTCAACTTGGGTATTCTAAAGAAATGATTCCTAACGTTATAGGGATTTAAGTAGTCCTTGTGACTCCCCTACTTCGGGAACACAAACGATTTTTCGTTCGTCAACAAGGTTTCGTTTCTAGGAAAGCATTTTCACCTTTCCGTTACCCATTGTTGGGTAAATCTCCAACACAACATAATTCATTTTTGGATTGCTTTTCCTCAAATAGAGTTGATTGTTGGATAATCATCAACTAAAGTAAGATCATTTATCTTACACATAACAAAACAAGGGTGATATTTATGGATCCATACGTCCAACATGTGAGCCAATTATTTTAATTGATGTATCAACTAGAAGGTCACATGTGTATATGAAAGAAAACTAAAATTTACGAGATTACTAGCTCAACCATTTTGGTTATGAGCATATTTTCATGATTATCCAATAACGAAAATGTATCATTGAAAACCAATATATTATTGTGAACATGTCATTTACATGCACAACACAAATTCGCATTACGCCAAGAAATTATGATGAATTCCTCCATTATGTTTGGTTTTTGGGTCAAAACCTTATACTTCCCATCTATGGATATATGAATGTGATATACACATCTGAATTGCTCCACCACCATTTATTAGGATGGGTTCTCAATAAAGATTGAGAAATTATTTTGATTACGAGTTCATCGATGGTAAAGTATCACATGGTTGTTGGGAGTATTTTGATGACTCGTTTGGAGGTTTATATTTAAACTTCCCAACATTAGGGGGAGAAAACAAAAGTTCGCCAAGAGATTAGATGAATGATCATATTATTTTGATCCTTGCACTAAGTAATATGAGCTTGAAGTTCAAAAATATATAATTCATTATCCGCGGACACTTTGCGACCCAACGAGAGTAAAGTTTTCATGTGCCAACTCAAAATGCTCCAATAACAATAATGCCAATATTGGGCAATCGACATCACAAATGAGTCTAAAACCCGCAAAGGCGTGATAGACCACTCGGTTCCAAAAAAAAAATCCTCAAAAGTGGAATAGAGCTATATATCAAGATGGTCAAATTGAGGTTAAGATTATTTAAACAAAGCCACCAAGAGAAACAAATAATGTGCTCAAGAAGAGTATCGAATTTTTCGAAAGATATGAATATATATCTCAATTATCTATATCTTGGATGGAAAATATTGGAACCCCAATGAAGTCAACGTCGACGAAATATTTGAGTATAGTGCAACGCTAAATATGATAGTTGAAAATGAGGATCATTAGCCAAAATGCATGCACAGATAGAAATGATTGGCTAAAAAAATTTCAATTTGAGGCAAATTCAAATTCCCAAGAGAAATGAAAAGTTTTAAGACATCAAGTCTTTGTACATTGAGATGTAAAGTATGAGTATGAGAAGTTATGAAACATCTCATTTTTGAAAGGTTTTGTACAACAAACCTATAACATTTTGATTATGAGAAAATATATTCTCATGTGGTGGATGCAACTACTTTTTATTATTCGATTAGTCGGCAATTTGTGAAGGGAAAGAGTTTGCCCCTAATGGATGTCCTTGCAACCTATATGTATGGTTTTCATAATTAGAATACACATGTGTATATGAAATTCCCTTGAGAATTTATTTTGCTATAAGCAAACAATTCAAGTTCACATGAACAAGTTATATCTAATTGACGTCATATGGATTGAATAATTGAGAGAAGTTGTCCATTTAGCATATCATACATTTCTCTATGCATAAAACTATGATTTCTTTTTCATATTGAGTTGAATTTTGAATGATGAAAAATCATCTTTGTCATATTTTATGATTTTGAAATTCTTATAAAAATTTCTATACTTTATTTTATATTTAAAATGTATTTCTTTTGTTTATAAGAGTTTAAGTGTCATCATCATCTTTTGTTATATAGATGACATACACTTTATTGAGACTCCTAAAGAGTTTCTCAAAGCAATCAAATATTGATTAGCTAGAGTTCGAGATGGAAGATGTGGAAGATTACCACTAACTTGCCAACTGTGCATCTCTCTCGAACATGATTTTCGTATATCATCAATGATATACTAATTATATCCAAAAAAAGTTATATGGATATGACATGGCTATCGTTGCTCGGATGGTAGTCGGATCACTATGTGACTCTATGTCGAGTTTAATCGACCTTTATTAAGACACAAGATGTACTCGATTTTGAAGTAGTAATCTTGGTCATATTTGTGTTGGTTGACCATAAATTGGTCTCATGTGATAATTTTACCACTTGGTGTCTTGTGAAACCAACTTATAAAGCTACACCACCATTTCAAGATCTGATCCTATAAATCATGCATGATATTTATTTTGCATATATCCTTGAGTTGCAAGAAAATGTTGCAACGTGATGTGATGATTATGTACTCTTTTTCCTTCACTAGGTTTTTATCCCATAGGGTTTTCCTAATAAGGTTTTAATGAGACATATTCTCATCTAATGGTCATCTAAGGTGAAGTGTCATGTGAATTATGGATGACCATCGATCATGTGATGCATACATTTTATGCACAAACTTCAATGAGTTGAAATATTTATCAACTAAGTGCACCTAAGTGATAACTTGGTTGATTTATTCACCAAAGATCTCTCTGCATCAACTGTTGGAAAGCAAATTTGGAATTGGTGAGTGAATGATCTCAACTAATATAATGATGAGCGAGAGTTGATATCCTCATCAGGGGGAGTCGATATGAAGGATCTCAACTGATATAATCATCAGGGGGAGTCAATACGCAGTTGTACTCTTTTTCCCTTAACCATGGTTTTTCCCACTGGGTTTTCCTGGTAAGGTTTTTAATGAGGCAGTATCAAAAGCGTATTCGAAGAACGATGTATAACCAATGGTCATTCAAGGGGGAGTGTTATGAATATAATTACTATAGTGAATGCACCATTGTGTAACTCCTTATTCCTTTCTTCAATGTATTTCATTGTATTTATTTTCCCACCTTTATGTGTAATAATATTAGAGAGTATAGGTTATGATCTATGAGCCTATAAATAGAGCTCTCATTTGTAGCATTCCATACACCTCAATAAGAAACTCTCTCCCTCTCCATATTTCTCTTGTTCTTGTCTTTCTTTGAGTTTAGTTTTATAACACTAATAAAGATAAACACAAAGCATAATTTCCTCTTTTTTTCAAAACTCTTCTGAACAATTCAATTCGATTGGGATTTATTCAACCGAATCAAATATTTCCGACCAGTAATCGGCTCGAATCCAAACTGCGACCCGACCTGCAAACAGTCCCACTCTCACGCAGACTCCGCCGTTTCAGAATCGACACCATCGATGGCCGACAACTCCAAGAAACCCAACTTCAAGCAACCCTGCTAAGAAGGCGGGTGGGTTCGTCAGAGGTCGTCAAGGCGGCAACCGGTGCTTAACAGAAGAAGATGGTAGTTTGGGTTAAAAATAATACATTGAAAAGTAAACAGACTGTGTTCATAAGAAATATTTTCTGAGGTACATTCAATGTAATAATAACACATGTAAGGGTGTGTGTTGTAATAATTAATATTATGGAATAAAATAATTCTAATAATATATAAGGAAATTAAAAATTAGGCAAATGTCATGAATAATTTTGTGAAATTCAAAATGTACATAAATTATGGGTAATTGTATTCGTATCACGAACCATCCATTTTTTGCAAAGTTCAATGTTTGACCGTCTTCCTTTTATCTAATTCCGTTTGTCCACTCGTATGATATGACATTTTAACAATTTGACCGCCTATATGACAGATGACTCAATTTTCCACTAACATAAAATTAAATAAAAAATACAAAACAAAAATTAAAAAAAACAAACTTGCGCTCTCATCTTTACCAAAAATCCGCTCCTCCCAGCCCTCCTGCTCCAATTAAACCGCCATGGATCATCAATCAATCCTAAAGCAATTTCATGAAAAACTAAATTCCAAACTCCTAGACACCGGGAGATGAAAATGGTGGCAGAACATGCATACTGTTAGGACGTTAGCGGAAATGTAGTGGAAATTTAGGATCGAAAAAAATAGTATTTTGATAACTCACTCAATTGATCACTCAAATTTATAGATATTACAATTTGGTCACTTGGACCTTTACTCTCACCACTCACAAATACCTCTCTACTTCTTCTTTCTTATTTCTTCAACTCATACTCCACTTTGTTACAAGTGAGGCTACTTATAATAGCCATGATACAAGTAGTAGGTAGAATTTGTGGTTTGTAAAATTTTAATTATTTTAACATTCACATCTTAATTAATTTGATAGTTAGGAGTTGAGATATTTTTGTAAGAGTTGTAGAGACTAATCTAGAGAATTGTAGATTAATCTTCAACATCCCCTCTTAATTTGCAATTCGGAGTAAACGTTTGAACTTCTCGAGTTTGTCCTTCGTAACTGCCTTCGTCATGATATCTGCCGGCTGATCATCCGTGTTGATGAATTCCATTGTGATTTCTCCGTTGTTGACTAGATCTCGTATGAAATGATGTCGTAACTCGATATGCTTCGACCTTGCGTGAAATACTGGATTCTTCGTCATGGTTATGGCTGACATGTTGTCGCATTGAATAATGGTTGGGTCATTATCACCTTGTTGTAAGTCTTCAATTAATGTTTTTAGCCATACTACCTCGCATGCTGCATCTGTAGCTGCAATATATTATGCTTCTGCTGATGATAATGCCACAGTCTTCTGCTTCTTAGAGCTCCAGGAAATTTGTTTTGTACCTAGGCAAAATATGTAGCCAGATGTACTCTTTCGGTCATCTACTGATCCTGCCCAATCACTGTCGGTGTATCCGATTAGCTAGCTTCCTACTTCCTCTTGTACCTTTAGGCCCAATTGTTTAGTGCCTTGGATTGTATCGTAGGATTCTTTTCGTTGCTGCAAAATGAAGTTTGCTCGGCTCACTCATAAATCTTGAAATGAGACTTATTGAGTGACATATATCTAGTCTTGTGTGTGTCAGATATATGAGCGATCCGACAAGACTTCTGTATATTTTCCCGTCAACTTTTTCTGCTCTATCATCTTGTTGCAATTTTTCGTTCAACGCCATTGGTGTTATTATGGGCTTGCACGATGCCATCTGAAATCTCTTTAACATGTCTTCAGCATACTTCTCTTGAGAGATAAATATTTCTTCAGGTTTCTGTTTTACTTGAATTCCCAAGAAATACTTCATGAGTCCTAAGTCTGTCATATCGAACTCTAACATCATTGCCCTTTTGAATTCTTCAATCATTTGTGGACTTGTGCCTGTATAGATTAAGTCATCAACATATAAGCACAAGATAAGAAAGTTTTTGTTTTCTCCCTTTTTGATGTAGAGAGATTCTTCACTTGGACTTCTTTGAAATCCTTTGTCTTGAAAGTATCGATCAATTCTGCTATTCCATGCTCGAGGTGCTTATTTGAGTCCGTAGAGCACCTTTTTGAGTCGATAGACTTTGTTTTCTTTTCCTTTCTTCTCGTACCCTCGTGGTTGTTCCACATAGACTTCTTCTTCTAGTGTTCCATTGAGGAATGCTGACTTGACGTCTAGCTGGAATTTTGGTAACTCCATTTGAGCTGCTAGAGCTATGACTGTTCTGATGGTCTCTATCCGCGCTACTGGTGCGTAGGTTTGGTGAAAATCGATGCCAGGCTGTTATGAATAGCCTTTTGCCACCAATCTCGCTTTGTGTTTCTGGATGGAATCGTCTTCATTAAATTTGGTCTTGTATATCAATTTTAGACCTGTCACCGGTTTGCCTTTTGGTTTGTCCACGAGCTCCCAAGTCTTGTTCTTCTCGATCATGGAGATCTCTGTATCCATTGCTTTTGTCCAGAGTTTTTCTTTTGTTGCTTCTTCAAATGTATAGGGTTCACAAGAAAAATATGCTACGTGACTTGATTCATAAATTTCTCTTAAGGATCTGACCTTTAATGAAGGTGAGTCTGAATCTGTCACGATGTCTCTGAAGTTGTCTCTCGCTGGACTTCTTCTTTGGTTTGGATTTCGATCCACCTCATTTGGTGTTGTTGGTGTAGTTGTTGGATTCTCCAGGATCTCATTTGTCGATGGGGGTTGAGTATCCTGAGTTTCCCAACTCCACTCGGCCATTTCATCAAAGATAACGTCTCGTGAAATCACCACCTCGTTCTTCAATGGATTGTACTCCATGAAAGGTTTGTAGATGAGCTCTCCACCACTGATCTACTCGGAGTGTTTTAATTTCATGCCCGCTTTCCTTCTCAGCTGCTGCTTTGAATTGAAGGAACTTGGAAATAGCTTCTGACTTTTGCTCAAGAAAGAATACCCACATCATTCTAGTATAATCATCCACAAATAGTAGAAAATATATATTACCACCTATGGATGTTGTTCTAGTTGGCCCACAAATATCAGCGTGTACCAACTCTAGTGGTGCTTTTGCTCTCCACGTAGTTTTTGGAAATGGTAGGTGATGCAGCTTGCCATATATACATCATTCACATACTTTATCTTCTCTATTGATTTGGGGAAGACCAACCACCATATTTTCCTGCTTCAATAATTTAAGCCCTTTGTAGTTTAGGTGTCCATATCAGAGATGCCATAGGAAAGATTCATCCATGCTTTAGCTCTTCATCGCTAATTTTTCATTCCTCGACATTGTGAGAGGAAACATCCTGTTGGAAGTCATCGGAATTTTCGTCACCTTCGAGTTGTTGGATTTGTTGATAATCTCACATTCTCCGTTATCAAATAATAACTTGTAATTTTTAAGCATTAGTTGTCCAACACTCAGAAGATTTTACACTTGATGCACCTGAATCTGCATTCTTTAGTAGCATGGTTAGATTTTTTGCAAATTCTGCATCTGTCGTTGGAGTTGTTTGGTTTCTCCTGATTCTGGCTCCAGTTGCTGCTTTTCTTGAAATTCGGTTTTCCTCCTTTCTTTTGGAAGTTGCCCCCTATGCGGTTCTGCTCTCCCTTGATGTCGACCTTTAATTGAAAAGCTTGTTCGAGTTGTTGGTTAGTAAACCGACTCAATATCTACTCATGAGCTACAAGTGATCCCATAAGCTCCGTCATGGGTAATTTTCTAAGATCTTTGGTTTCTTCTATGACAGCGACGACGTGCTCGAACTTCGGCATTAGACTGCGGAGGATCCTCTCCACCATCTTATTGTCGTCGATAGTCTCTCCAGTGACTTTGATCTGGTTCACTATCTCTGCAACACGAGAATGAAAGTCTTTGATGCTTTCTCCTTCTTTCATCGCCAGGTTGTCAAATTGACACCATAGATTTTGACGTTTTATGGAGATTGCCTTCTCGGAACCTTGAAATTCGTTCTTCAAGACTTCCCAAGCTTCCTTGGCTGATTTGATGCCAAAAATTCTTGGAAATATTATTTTATTCACAGCTTGCTGAATTATCCTCAATGCGCTGGCGTTCCTTTTGACATTCTCCTTAAGTTCCTTCATCTTCGTCCCGCTTGTTTTGGGACCGTCATCTTTTGCCGATTCTGCCTTTTTTCGGTTGATGTGGAATCGTTCTCTTGTGGTGATTGTTCGATGCCTTCTTGAAAAATATCCCACAAGTCTTGCGAAATGAAGATAGTCTCCATTTGTACTTTCCAGTATTCGTACAATTCTCCATCAAAAATTGATATTTGATTTGGAGAGTTGGCGAACATGGAACTTGACGATGGTGCTGCCATAGGATTTTGCGGGGATTCTTTTGGTAGCGTTTTTGAGAGGGTTTTGTGAGGGTAGATTATAATATAGTTATCAAAGTACTAAAGTGTAACTTTTCTAATGTGGAAGATCAGTTATTAAAACCGCAACCACAGAGCATACTCAACGTAACTTTAGCTCTGATACCAAAATTTTTAGGACGCTAGCGGAAATGTAGTGGAAATTTAGGATCGAAAAAATAGTATTTTGATAACTCACTCAATTGATCACTCAAATTTGTAGATATTACAATTTGGTCACTTGGACCTTTACTCTCACCACTCATAAATACCTCTCTACTTTTTCTTTCTTATTTCTTCAACTCATACTCCACTTTGTTACAAGTGAGGCTATTTATAATAGACATGATACAAGTAGTAGGTAGAATTTTTGGTTTGTAAAATTTTAATAATTTTAACATATCACATCTTAATGAATTTGGTAGTTAGGAGTTGAGATATTTTAGTAAGAGTTGTAGAGACTAATCTAGAGAATTGTAGATTAATCTTCAACACATACAACATGTTCACTGAATCAATGCCCACCGGCAAAGTAGCCGATGTGTTCGTAGAGTTCAACTCTGCCGTGGAAGTAATGACGATCTCACCGAGGATGAGCGTCTAGATGGTTGTCGACGAAGATGACTTAGAGATTTTTTGAGTTGGAAGTGGAGGTGGAGAGGATGAAGGAGTCGGAGAAGAAGCTTATTGAATCGAAGGCGAAAAAGACTAAGCTGTCCGAGCAGGCTAAGATTCAGATCAGGAGTTGAAGCTGGAGGTGGTGAATCTAAGAAACGGCTAGAGAGATTGGAAGATGAAGAAGTAGAAGAACAAGAAACACAAGATGAGGATGAGGAGAATGAAATCGAGCAGGTGATTGACTACGGGATACCCAGGTTACCGTCGGAGAAGCAATTGAGTGAACTGAAGGATGAACTTTAGGCGACGGAAGAGAGCTTAGCTAGGGCTCATAAGGCAGACACGACAACAGTGATAAAAGCTACACCCTTTTGGATAAGTGGAATCGTTGAGGATCCAACTGAAGAAGGGCTTTGAAGCGGAGGAGAATAGCATGGCTACTCTTGACGATATGGCGGTGGCGCTGAAGGAAGTGGTGATGGAGTTGAAATACGTTAGGGAGAAGATGATCGCGACGGAAGGTGAGCTGGAGCATTACTTGAGGTGTGATGGAGGAGCTGAGGGAAAGGATGAAGAACGTGGAGGAGAGGCAGCGTTTATTTTTAGAAAATATTTTTGTTGTATTTTTTAATTAATTTTGTGTTGGTGAAAAGCTAAGTAATTTTTTTATAGGCCAAATTGTCAAAATGCCACGTGATATGAGTGGACAAAAGGAATTAGATGGAAGGAAGACGGTGTGTAATGGAACTTTGGGGAAAACGAATGGTTTGTGATACAAATACAACTATCCATAGTTGGTGTACATTTTGAGTTTCGCAAAATTGTTCGTAACAATTTGAGGGTTTTAAGGTTTAATATTTAAGATTGTACATAAAATGGATGGTTTAAAATGAAGGTACGTAGATGGAGGTAACGATGACCTCCAGTAGGTGGAGGCATTGTAGCGCTAATTTTACTCTAATATACAGTAGGGCTACCTACAACCATAAGTGTCTATACAAGGATCCAAAATTACATTGTTCTTTATTATATTTATTAATTTTTTTTCCTTTTCGCTATTTAAGCCATTTAAAAATTACAACAAAAAGGAGATTAGATATCCTGTTATGAATATAATTACTATAGTGAATGCACCATTGTGTAACTCCTTATTCCATTCTTCAATGTATTTCCTTGTATTTATTTTCCCACCTTTATGTGTAATAATATTAGAGAGTATAGGTTATGATCTATGAGCCTATAAATAGAGCTCTCATTTGTAGCATTCCATACACCTCAAGAAGAAACTCTCTCCCTCTTCATATTTCTCTTGTTCTTGTCTTTCTTTGGGTTTAGTTTTATAACACGTTATCAGCACGAAGTTCTGCCGTCGAGCAACTTCTTGTAATCATGAGCGAAGTGCATACAAACAATACATATGGCCAGTGAGTTCATGCTTATGCTCCTGATGCCCGTTTTTGCAATTTTATTATTGCGCACGAGTGCTCGATTCTCAAAAGTTTACAAAGATTGATATTTGATTGCTATTTACTCGATTCTCTTATTCTTCTACCTACTTTCTTTTTGTTTCAAAACTAGATTTAGTTTGCGATTTCAAATGTTATTACATTGATTTACTCGATTCCTTACATTTTAGCTTATTATATCATCACATCAATTTTTTTCTCCTATAATATATTTGGTTCTGCAAGTTGTTCTTGCTATTGACAATTCTCAGATTTATTATATCTGCTACGTGTTTTTTTTTTTCGAGTATATGTATATTGCCATATTTTAAATTAAGTATTTACCCATTTGAATATTACGTACTTTTTCTTTTATCTTATGTTTTGAATACATATACTAAGAAAAATTTGTGATTCTCATTTTCATTTCTTACTTTTTCATAACGCTATTGTTACTATTTAAAAATAGGTCATTAAGGTGGGCTATTAGCTAATTCATATGTTTACTTCTTCAATCTTCATTTTTGTTTGTTTTCTACTAATACCCCACCGAAGATACATAGTAACAAATTGTTTATATGAATATTCACCGAGTAACAATATTATATATTTATTTTGTGTTCATATATGTCTATGACTTAATTCTAATATTTGATAGCTTATCTTTCTTGCTCAATTATTATTGATCACGCAAACGATAATGGACATCTTATGCATATACATATGTATTTTTTTCCTTTATTTTTATCGATTTTACTTAATATTAAAGCATATTTGTCAAAAGGAAACAGATCGGTGGTTATCTGATTATTATCATAACCATTATTTTTGTAACATTGGTCATCACATTATTACATTACGTTTACATTAATATTTTTCAATCATCATCAACGATTGTCATTAAATATTTAAATGGCTAATGATCATGTCATTATTAATGGAATCGTAAGTTATGTTTACGGATTAAATAAATGTATTATATATGTTGTTAATTACAGTTTTAATAGTATATTCATGTCATTATTAATTCATTCATAATGTGATCTAATTTATTTATTTTGATAATTACGTCAAACTTTTTTAAAATTTGAGTATGTGGTTTTTGATGTTTCGGGCAAGAATTACTCTTCATGGGCATTCGAGGCTAAAATCCATATATAATAGTATTGGTGAAACGAGACGATAATGCACGTCTTATCATGACAAAGCTAAAGCTTTGCTATTTACTCGCCATCATCTGAATGATAGGCCGAAAGATGAGTACCAAGAGACACAACATATCGAAAGAACAAAGCTATACAAATATTTTATATGTCTCGAATATTGAAGGTCGAAGTGACAAAATATCAATCTTTGTAGTGATTGATTATACTCATAAAAGCTCGATATGATTGAATGTCCCACGAGACGCATATCTTGAGAAACGGGTTATCTTAAATTTCTAATGTTGATGGTCCAATGAGACAAAATATCAGTCCATGAAGTGAGTGGATATAATCATATGTCCACAAAGTGATTAGACAATATATATTCCCACAAAGTCAATACACTATCGTGGAAGAGAAAGACCTAATCTTTCAAAGGTCATAGTCCATCCAAATTTATTGTGATGAGAAAATCCCATATGACACTATCATATTTCTCGAAGTGCATACACTTATATCATATTATTTTCCGATGAAAATGTCACAATACATGATTACTATTTCATATACGGAAATCAATGTGGATTTGATGGGCATATAGTACCAAGGAAAGTATTTTTCAACCAATAGTTGAACAAAATCTCGAATAATTATATGATGAAATTCACACGACTTCTCGAGTTTCACGGGAAATTGGTCATCTCGTTGGTGATAGAGATGTGGAAAGATTAAGTTGATATTCATGTTGAAAAATTCTAGTGACATGAAAGGTGATACAACCATCAATTTTATTTTGATGATCATATCAAAATGATGTTAATTTAGCACTCAACGTGATTGTGCAAAGACACATTTAATTTGTTACATTGTTCCTGAAACCATAAGTGACAACATATTATCATTGTTCACATAAGGAACCGTTTTATTTGGATGGACATAACAATTGTGGTTATACGAGAATTATTGATCTATTAATTGGTGACATAGATGATTGAGAAATATATCTATTTATCATTTAAACTATGTACCAATTCTCATGACAAAAATGAGTATTTTATGATGAGAATCACCATAATTAATTGTGATATATATCACATCGATAGTGCACCAAGATATATGGTGTAGTACAACATTTCTCTCAAGCTCTAGATCGAGCTATTATATTGTTCACGAAGGAACAAAATCCTTATTCCAATTTGTTTAGGATCAAGAGAGGAACAATAATATGGTCTATGGCTATATAATTATTGAATCAATAATATTATCCTCCAATTTGTACTACACAAATTTTATTGTGATTGAGATACATATATATAAATGTAAACTATACGTTTACTCGTCCTGACAACTATTATTTGGCATAACCGGTGAGACCATCCCGGTTCAATCATGATGCGAATCGATAAGTACCTCTATGGTCAATTTTGATGATTCCATAATCTAAAGTGTATGTTCTATTGAAGATTGTTGTGCATGATGGTCTCAACTTGGGTATTCTAAAGAAATGATTCCTAAGGTTATAGGGATTTAAGTAGTCCTTGTGACTCCCCTACTTCCCGGGAACACAAACGATTTTCTCGTTCGTCAACAAGGTTTCGTTTCTAGGAAAGCATTTTCACCTTTCCGTTACCCATTGTTGGGTAAATCTCCAACACAACATAATTCATTTTTGGATTGCTTTTCCTCAAATAGAGTTGATTGTTGGATAATCATCAACTAAAGTAAGATCATTTATCTTACACACAACAAAGCAAGGGTGATATTTATGGATCCATACGCCCAACATGTGAGCCAATTATTTTAATTGATGTATCAACTAGAAGGTCACATGTGTATATGAAAGAAAACTAAAATTTGCGAGATTACTAGCTCAACCATTTTGGTTATGAGCATATTTTCATGATTATCCAATAACGAAAATGTGTCATTGAAAACCAATATATTATTGTGAACATGTAATTTACATGCACAACACAAATTCACATTACGCCAAGAAATTATCATGAATTCCTCCATTATGTTTGGTTTTTGGGTCAAAACCTTATACTTCCCATCTATGGATATATGAATGTGATATACACATCTGAATTGCTCCACCACCATTTATTAGGATGGGTTCTCAATGAAGATTGAGAAATTATTTTGATTACGAGTTCATCGATGTTAAAGTATCACATCGTTGTCGGGAGTATTTTGATGACTCGTTTGGAGGTTTATATTTAAACCTCCCAACATTAGGGGGAGAAAACAAAAGTTGGCCAAGAGATTAGATGAATGATCATATTATTTTGATCCTTGCACTAAGCAATATGAGCTTGAAGTTCAAAAATATATAATTAATTATCTGCCAGACACTTTACTAACCCAACGAGAGTAAAGTTTTCATGTGCCAACTCAAAATGCTCCAATAACAATAATGCCAATATTGGGGGATCTAACATCACAAATGAGTCTAAAACCCGCAAAGGCGTGATAGACCACTCGGTTCAAAAGAAAAAATCCTCAAAAGTGGAATGGAGCTATATATCAAGATGGTCAAATTGAGGTTAAGATTATTTAAACAAAGCCACCAAGAGAAACAAATAATGTGCTCAAGAAGAGTATCGTAAACGAAAGATATGAATATATATCTCAATTATCTATATCTTGGATGGAAAATATTGGAACCCCAATGAAGTCAACGTCGACAAAATATTTGCGTATAGTGCAACGCTAAATATGATAGTTGAAAATGAGGATCATTAGCCAAAATGCATGCACAGATAGAAATGATTGGCTAAAAAAATTTCAATTTGAGGCAAATTCAAATTCCCAAGAGAAATGAATAGTTTTAAGACATCAAGTCTTTATACAGTGAGATGTAAAGTATGAGTATGAGAAGTTATGAAACATCTCATTTTTGAAAGGTTTTGTACAACAAACCTATAACATTTTGATTATGAGAAAATATATTCTCATGTGGTGGATGCAACTACTTTTTATTATTCGATTAGTCGGCAATTTGTGAAGGGAAAGAGTTTGCCCCTAATGGATGTCCTTGCAACCTATATGTATGGTTTTCATAATTAGAATACACATGTGTATATAAAATTCCCTTGAGGATTTATTTTGCTATAAGCAAACAATTCAAGTTCACGTGAACAAGTTATATCTAATTGACGTCATATGGATTGAATAATTGAGAGAAGTGGTCCATTTAGCATATCATACATTTCTCTATGCATAAAACTATGATTGCTTTTTCATATTGAGTTGAATTTTGAATGATGAAAAATCATCTTTGTCATATTTTATGATTTTGACATTCTTATAAAAATTTCTATACTTTATTTTATATTTAAAATGTATTTCTTTTGTTTATAAGAGTTTAAGTGTCATCATCATCTTTTGTTATATAGATGTCATACACTTTATTGAGACTCCTAAAGAGTTTCTCAAAGCAATCAAATATTGATTAGCTAGAGTTCGAGATGGAAGATGTGGAAGATTACCACTAACTTGCCAACCGTGCATCTCTCTCGAACATGATTTTCGTATATCATCAATGATATACTAATTATATCCAAAAAAAAGTTATATGGATATGACATGGCTATCAGTGCCTGGATGGTAGTCAGATCACTATGTGACTCTATGTCGAGTTTAATCAACCTTTATTAAGACACAAGATGTACTCGATTTTGAAGTAGTAATCTCGGTCATATTTGTGTTGGTTGACCATAAATTGGTCTCATGTGATAATTTTACCACTTGGTGGGCTGTGAAACCAACTTATAAAGCTACATCACCATTTCAAGATCTGATCCTATAAATCATGCATGATATTTATTTTGCATATATCCTTGAGTTGCAAGAAAATGTTGCAACGTGATGTGATGATTATGTACTCTTTTTCCTTCACTAGGTTTTTATCCCATAGGGTTTTCCTAGTAAGGTTTTAATGAGACATATTCTCATCTAATGGTCATCTAAGGTGAAGTGTCATGTGAATTATGGATGACCATCGATCATGTGATGCATACATTTTATGCACAAACTTCAATGAGTTGAAATATTTATCAACTAAGTGCACCTAAGTGATAACTTGGTTGATTTATTCACCAAAGATCTCTCTCGCATCAACTGTTGGAAAGCAAATTTGGAATTGGTGAGTGAATGATCTCAACTCGATATAATGATGAGCGAGAGTTGATATCCTCATCAGGGGGGAGTCAATATGAAGGATCTCAACTGATATCATCATCGGGGGAGTCAATACGCAGCTGTACTCTTTTTCCCTTAACCATGGTTTTTCCCACTGGGTTTTCCCGGTAAGGTTTTTAATGAGGCAATATCAAAAGCGTATTCGAAGAACGATGTATAACCAATGGTCATTCAAGGGGGAGTGTTATGAATATAATTACTATAGTGAATGCACCATTGTGTAACTCCTTATTCCTTTCTTCAATGTATTTCATTGTATTTATTTTCCCACCTTTATGTGTAATAATATTAGAGAGTATAGGTTATGATCTATGAGCCTATAAATAGAGCTCTCATTTGTAGCATTCCATACACCTCAAGAAGAAACTCTCTCCCTCTCCATATTTCTCTTGTTCTTGTCTTTTTTTGGGTTTAGTTTTATAACATATCCAACCTTTTTCTAAACTTAATAGATCTACCTTTTTAAAAATTCGATCAAATTACATGCCACTAATGCATATTATGATTAAAGGAAGGCTTGAAAAAGAGGTAATAAAATATAATGAGGGGACATGAGAAGGCTATTAAATTCTCAGACCCTGTATCAAAGTAGATTTCGCCTTACTTATATATACTTTCCCCAAAGTAGCGAAGTTGGCGAGTGATGAATAAGTTTTTACATTGGCTACCAAATATCCACTATAAAAGTTTTAACGAATCTTTTTAATAATATTACTTAACTTATAATGTGAAACTAAATCAATATAATAAGAGGAAATGATTGTTCAAGTATTGGTTTAACAAAGTAGCAACTAGAACAGAGTTAAATGAATCACGTGTGTCCCGTGCAAGTGTACTAAAAGTGGTATTTGCTTGGTGCATTAATTTAGTGGCCGTTTCCATTTGATGGGCGTTTTGATTTAATGAGAAACGGGCACGATTGTTTGGAGATCACGTATGCGGTTGTTTGGAAGGCACATCTATGGTTGTTTGGATGGCATGCCCTTGGGTGATTGATGACCATATGCGTGATGGGAAGCGTAGCAACAGACGTGATTGCTTTTTCATCAAGGTTGTGATGGGTTCAGTATATAAGGACTGTAGGATTATTTTTGAAGAAAAATTTAAATACAAAATCTAATCGCAAAAACACAGTAAGAGGGAGATTGATGGTGATTGATCACGAGAGGAGATTCGTCGCCAATAGTGGCTTCGTTGTTGCCTCGGCGCTGGATAGAGGAGAGTTCGTTGTTCGTGAGAGGAAGAGCCGGCAACGATCATCGATTGAAAGGAGGAGATGGCAACAGATTCGAAATCGACGGTGGCGGCGGATTTGGTAATCGGCGATTGTTGCGGCGTGGTGGCCGGCGCGTGTGAGGGAGGAAAAAGAGAAGCGAGGTATCGGAAGCCCTCGTCCTGGAGACGACATCAGACCGGAGGCTAAGAGACGGTGTGTGTTCAAGGGCTCGCTCGCCAGGTTCTGGCTACGGCTCGCCGGTGGCGACCCATGTCCGCCGGAGAAGAAGAGGGACTAAACTGCAAGTCTAGAAAGTTAGTGACCAATCTGTGAATTTCGTTATTCTTCAGTTTTGTTCCAGTAGCTCTAAACTTTTGGATGGTTTACAGTTAAGAAGTTGGAACAGTTTTGTCAACGAACGAATGTTCCAGACCACTTAGTGTAATAGAGAAAGTTGAAGGACTAGCGTAACATTTCTGTCTCAACAAGTTTTTGGATTGTTGCAAAAAAGTAAATGGAGCATAACTCAATCATTTGAGCTGCAAACGACGCATGGTCAGAAGCTACAAACTCGTACCAGCAAGAGGAATCATGTCAAGTCATAATCTAAGGTCTTAAATCTTCTTATGGTGTGTGGGGATTATGATTACTTTATGTGTAAAGCGTAGAACTATAATTAGGATTGTCAGGAATCCGATGATCAGATTCTCAAGAATTTACAGTAGCATGTGATCTACTAAACTGGGGTTGTGAAACAGAGTCGGGCTCTCAGATTGTACACTACCGTGTGATCTACTGTAAAGGTTGTTGTTTAAGTTCGAGCATAAGCTCATGACGTTTGAACTGTGATTCCCCATTCATGTTAAGGACAGGATTCAGGTTTAGCTAGATTAGCCCCCATTATGCGTTTTTCACCCACCCATGGATTGTTAAATCCCCTTGGTCATGTAGGACGTGTCGAGTATGCGTACATATGCTGCTCATACGGTTTTTAGGGTGATTTCATGGTCTGATCCACCATGAGGCTATCTACCACTAGCTAGGGGTGGCTGATATTAGGATGATGATGCATACATGACCACAGGGTCACATTACTAGATTCACGGATTAGTTAGAGTTTCTTACTCTATCTTCCTGGTGTCGTCACAGTTCTATATGAGTCTAGTTTAGCCACTCAGTTCTTATTACTGACCCCATTAGATACTGTTTTCCTTGTTATATCAGTGTGTTCAGTCACATGTACTAGAGCTGATGGTAGGGAGAGAGCTGGTCGGTGTTTTGATATAAGAGGATATCATTTTGATGTATTTTTAGAACTAGAGTTGCATCTCTTTTTGATTGGTTGTATTTTATGATCCATGATCCTAGTTGGTTAGTTTTATTTAAAGTGTTCAGTTTAAGCTTTTAATGCTTTGGTTAGTAGTTCAGAGTTGAATTATGGTTCAGGTTGAAACCCGAGTAGGACTCTGTGGTTGAACCAGTGGTTTGACCAGGACTCGTAGGGTAGGGTTTCACACACGAGATCAAACTTCTCCAAATACCTCTCTCTTAGGCTATTGGAGCCACACGATTGAGATATCGTCTTAGCACGATTCACCTTATTAGGAGGCATCTTCTCCCGTAGGTCTAGAATTTGTACAAGAGATATATACATAGATGGGGCCAGTGATATACACTAACTGTCTATATATAAACCAACGAATAGTGACAGGCAATCAGCAGGCAAGAGCATCATAAATGAAACAGCATAAGTGCTTGATTTCACATCTACGTGAAAGTAGGGGTTGCTGGTACTAGGTAGCTCTGAGACTATTGACTACTGGACCAATAGGGTCATACTTTCATGCATCATCATAGGCATACTCTATAGCTCTGTAACATAACAACACATGACCTAGGAATTATGCAATCCAGGAGTGGGTGGCCGACTGCAAACCAACATCATCTAATCTAACCTCAGACCACATCATCTTAAAAAGTACAATATGATGCATGATATTGTACATCAAAAAATGTGCATCAGCTCTTCACAACACATCCACTCCTCATAATAACTGACAAAGAGCACCATAACAGTCCATTATGCAGTTCTACTTCGGCCATGGCAGCAATGATAAACCGAAACCCCCAACTCAAGGTAGCTTTCCTGGTGATTCTGATCTCAGAAGAGGTAGTCATTAAACCTCGATTAGCTCTCTTGAGAGATCCAGTTGAACCAAACCCCAAATACAAACCAATATTGAAGCTATCGGGAAATAACCCCTAATGAACATATTTTTCTCATCTAAAAATGAACCTAATTACCTAAGTAATCATGGTCAAATCTCCCTAGGGTCTCTTATTGTATTTTACTCAAAGTTGCAATAAGTTTTAATCGGTGAATAAGAGTTATGGTTTAGGTGCCACGAGAACCAATCGATCAAGTAAAGTTTTGCAAGAATGCACAAATATGGTTTTGAGAATCAAGGATGAAACTGTTTAGACTTTGAATCAGCCTAAGTAAGCCAAATTCACAAATGACATACAAATTCCACAATTTAAACGAAACAAGATAAATTCAATTAATAGTCACAACTCTTCTCTAATCAAATCACGTCCTTTCGGGTCTCCTAATTTGCTACCTATCAAGAATCTCAGTCCGCTCTTTCGAGATGAAGAGCTGCAACCCGTTATGCTATTAAACAATCAAGAATTGCTCACATGACAACCTAGTTTATTCGTTCCTCGATAAGGGTTAACGTGTAACCTAGTTGTTTGATTTTGATTTTCTAGATATGCAAGCTCTCTCGAGTCTAAGAGAAATCTAAAAAAGATCCATTCCAATTGACTAGGGAAGAACTGAAACGAAATTGAAATCAAACATAAACTGAAATTCATCCAACTCGCATAAATTGTCAAATTTAGTCAAATCATTCGTTCATAAGGATAAACTTAGGTTCATCTAATCTAAGCATGCAAAGTTTAGCTAATCATAATCTAAGGAAACAAATCAGATTCAAAAGAAGAATACATTGAACCTAGGGTTACAAGAAGAATCTCGAAAATCCTAATTTGATTTACCATCTTGATTACTTATCCGATCCGATCTCCTTGAAGTTGCCTTAAAGATGCTCCCAAATCTCTGAATTTTGCTCTAAGTTTTGTCCGGAAAAAGTCTGTTCTTGAATGGAGGAGAACCAGGGTTTATATAGAAATCCAAAAATTCTTCAAACTCCTAGATTTTTCGTAGGTTTCACAATGAAACGGTCTTACATTTCACAATGCAAGACAAAATACTATGCAACCTAAGACTTATTTACAAGGAAAAATGTCTTCCATTGTGCAATACTTTTGTCAAAAATTTCCCAATGCACATTGCTCAATGTTCGACTAGTTTATGCATACTGTTTGACAAAAATTTTAAAACAAAGTTCTACAAAATTGAACTAGCTTTCCAGCACCCCGACCTTGCATCAATCGGAATTCTGAGTTAGGAGATATGTCCAATATACAAAACTGCGACGTTCATCCATCAAGTAGAGATCCTTACAAATTTTGGGTTTCTTGAGTTGTCCCGAAATGCCAAAATGCTCCATATTGCTTTTTCTAGACCATCCATGCATGCCGTATCACTATGATTAATGCATCAATGTCGTTATGTACCTAAAATCTATAAAGTACACTCTGAAATGACATCAAATGGACCCCAAAGGGGTCTGAGTCACTAAGTCGAGATAAATCGAGTGTGATCAAATAACCCTACACTTAAGCTTTCCTTGTCCTCAAACAAAAAGTTGATAAAAGTTATGGAAAACTCTCACAAATGATTCAACATACTTAGCACAGGAAAGCAAACCCATAATCCTCAATGCACCCCTAAATTCTTAACACACAAGATAACCTTTAAAACAAACCAATCAAGAAAGGCGGTCCAACTAAAAACGTTTCAGAGAGTTTCTTTATTATTGAGCTCCCCTCCATCCAACTGTGTGAAAGGTTTCTCTGTCGAGCCTAGCATATCCACCACTCTGCAATGCTTCTGCATAGATGGAAGGTGGGGCTGCAGCCGGTTGAGTGTATTGAAAATGAGGTGCGAGTCTAGTTAACTCTGCACAATGTTCCTCCATAACTCATTCTTGATGATTCCATCAATTGGATTGTGAGTCGTTGGGGGCATCCTATCAATAAGTTTGTTCGAGTAAGTTTGGATGTTAAAATTTGTTTCTTGATGCCTCAGTTTGTTGTTTTTCATGAGATTCAAGTTACAACATATCAAACTAGAAGATATAAGAAGGTTGATGAATCTGTGATGCCCAAGAAGGTGCGGAAGCCAAAACCGCAGCCCATCCCTAGAGTGACAGTTGATTCCTCTGTAGGAAATGGCAACAAACTTCCATTATATGGGTAGGAGTCACCTACACCAATTTGCTCTTCGTTGGCCGGAGGGGGGGGGGGGATTGAGGTGAGTATAGAGGCTTCTTTTGAAGTGGATATACTTGCCACTGTCCAACAGATTGTGTTGGCTGAAGTTTTGAAAGAATCAAAGGTCAACCCTCTAAGCCCTATTGAGCAAAGAATGCCAGAATTAGCCACTAGTATGGTTTTCGAAGTTTTAGATGATGATTCTTATAAGTCTGTAGATGAGCATATCATGGTTGAGCGCCCTACTAGGTCAACTCCCCCACTCTGCCACCCTTGGTGATTACATGCCCTCGGCTAAGGGGATTCCTAAACGTTCTCGGTGGGTCGTGATAGGAATCGTGGAAAGAAGAAAAAGTTTTAGTATGGAATCAGCGAGGGTTTAAAACACCCCCCACCCCCCTGAAACATATATACATAGGTTCTTTTTTATAAACATTTCATGCATATGTTGTTGGTCTTCTAGAAATAAGGGTAGAGAGTGGGAATGTGAAGACGGTTATACCCAAATTCTTTCCTGCTTGGAGTTTCTTTACAAATCATATTAGTAGTCCGCTTGGCAAGATTTGGTTGCTTTGGAATCCTAATTTGCAGATTCAGATTGTTTACATTTTGTGTAGTTTGTTTTATTACTAGTTGGGGGAATCTCTCCCTTTTATCTATGAGTGCTTTATGGAGCTAATAAGAGCAAGGAGAGAAGTGTGATGTATGAGTAAACTCTTGGGGCGTTGCAACTCAACCTCCTGGTCACGATAATGGGGGACTTTAATGCTATCTTGGCTCATGTGGATGCGTCTAATACTATTGGGATTGCCCCTATCATGAGACAGTTTGGTGAGTGGATTGAGAATAATGAACTTGTGGATCATAGAGTTGCTAGACCTGAATTCACTTGGAACAAAAGTTAAACTAGTAACCCTATTGCTCGTCGGTTGGATAGATGTTTTGTTAATTCTTTATGGCTTAATTCCTTTTGCAAGAGTCGTGTTGAGATTATTGAAGCGAGAATTTCTGACCATTTTGGTATGTTATTTGATTCTGAGGTTAATGTCATTTCTCTGGCCAAACCCTTGAAGTTTTTCTACTTTTTGACCTCTTGTCCAGTCTACATGAAGGTGGTGGTTGTAGCTTAACATAGTGATTATGATTTGAAACATAAATAAGGTTTTGAGCACTTCTACACTCGTCTGAATATTGATAAGATAGCTTGAGAGGTTTTAATCAAAAGATTATTCTGATATCCCCACTAGAGTTTGTGATGCTGCTAGGAAAATGGATATTTATTACAAAGCAACGCTTTGTAATCCTTCAATAGTGAATATTGCAGCCATGCATCGAAGTTGCAAAGCTTGGATAGATCTTAAAATTGCATGAGGAAACTCCCTATAGAAAAATACATCATCAAACCTAGCTGAAACTTGGAGACTCTAAACACTGTTTTTTTCCACAAAGTTGTTAAAATCAGGTAGACTAGGAATCGAATTGTTCAAATTGAAGATAGCCATGGTTGTCTTGTCTCAGACATTGTGGGTATTTCCAAAATTATTGTTTCTTATTACCAAAACCTCCTCGGATGTGTTAACACTGATGTTCAAAATGTTAGTGTTTCTTTTATGAGATCCCTGCTAATCAAGCGGCTTCCGAATACATCAGGTTCCCTCATGTGCCCTCTTGTCTCTGTTGATGAAGTTAAGACTGCTCTCTTCTCAATCCCAAATGATAAGCGTACATGCCCGTAAGACTTCTCCTCATGTTTCTTCAAGGACTCTTGGGACCTTATTGGTTCTGATCTTACAAGTGTCTGCAATTTTTTGACTTAGGAGTTTTGCCTCGAGTTTTTAATTCAATGCTTCTTGCCCCAATCCCCAAAAAAGTCAAGGATATGCCAGGTTAAGGATTCCATACCTATTTCATGTTGTAATGCTGTCTACAAATGCATTACAAAAAGCCCGTTGAAGCACTTAATTGAGTATCTCCCTGAAGTGGTGAGCTCCAGCCAATCTACCTTGATCAAAGGGCGCTAGATTAGTGATAATATCTTGTTGGCGCACGAGTTGGTCAATGGTTATCATCTGAAACATGTCACTCCCAAGTGCACTCTTAAGGTCAATCTGTGCAAGGCTGTTGACTCCATTCATTTGTGCTTCTTGTTCACTGTCCTCTATGCAATGGGGTGTCCTGACCATTTTGTTGAGTGGATTAAAAGCTGTATTTCAACTGCTATGTACAGCGAGGGACTTAATGGAGGTATGGTAGGTTATTTCGAAGCTATGGAAGGGCTAAGGCAACACGATCCTTTATCTCCCTCCTTATTTTTCATTGCTATCGAGATCCTCCATTGCATGATTCAAAGGGTTAGAGCGAGAGGATACATCTCCTATCATCCTAGATGCAAGTAGATGACAATTAATAGCATGATTATTTATTGCCGATTTGACCCCATCTTGACTGTTTGTTGAACTTTTGACCTAGTTTTGATCGTCCTTTGTGATTAGTTGGAAGAAACAATGGTTTCTTGTTTCATTTTCTCAAACGGATCATTTCGGTCAAGTCGACTTGCTTTCTCATCGTGTAATTGAGGTTGTAGGTATCCGATGGGTAGATGATGATGAGACAAGCATGAGGTCAAACGGAAGCCAGAAGAGGGAGAAACACACGATCAAAGAACGAAAGCCCGGGCTAGAAAAGAGGCCACACGGCTTATGGATGCTGCGCGGATGTGCAGGCGGAGATTATAAGTTGCATCTCTAGATGGTTCAACAAAACACCTATCATAGCCACCAGCACAAGTGCCTAACTAGTCACCTCCGGAGCTTTCTTGAGATAGTTGATCTCATGAAATTCAACAACGTCCCCTAAGAAGCTATTCAACTCCACTTCTTACCTTTCTCGCTCTAAGGTAGGGCGAAACAATGGCTTGACAATCAACCCAACAACAACTTTCAAGCTTGGGATGACTTAGTGAAGGCTTTCTTGGAAAAGTTCTTCCCTCCCTACAAGACAGACAAGATTTGAGGCACGATCTCTAACTTAAAAAAAATCAATGGAGAGCCATTCATTGACACTCGGGAGGGGTTCCAAGCTCTCCTCTACTCTTGCCCTCATCACAATATCAATGAGTGGAAACTAGCAAAGACCTTTTCTAGGGGACTCACTTACAATGACACGAAGATGATAAATCAAGTTGCGTGAGGAGACCTGAGATCACTCCTCCCCAAGCCATGCCTTCATGTTTTTCGAAAGATAGCCATGAATACGAAGAGTAGGTCAAGGAAACAAGGTTCTAGAGACATCAAGACAGTGAGTCGGGATCCTTATGTTTCTACCAGAACTCAATCTCTAAAGGTACTTCAAGAGATAATAAGACATAAGGATGAAGATTCTTATCAACTCACTCATATGTTAATCTGAAGGACGGTTAGCATGGTGGCTCAAATCAAAGCACTTTCCTTAGCTCAACCGGTGGTGAGACGAAACGCTACTCCACCTTTAAAGGAAGAGGTCCAAAAAATAAAGGTGAATCATCCGATTGTGCAACTCTTTGTATATGAGTGTTTTGGAAATGAGGGGCATGTTGCCTCTACTTTTCAATCCTTTGCTCCCGACTTTGCACCAAAGTAAGAGAACTATATTGAAGAAGTAGACTATGTGCAAGGAAGCTACCAAGGAGACAACCAAAGTGGATATGGAGGTTCTAACCAAAGGCAAGGTATAAGGTGGATATTGCAACTTCCAACAAGGACAAGCCCCTAATCAAGGAGGATATTGCACCAACAACTTCGACCAAGGGCAAAGATCACAAGGGTACAACCATGGTCAAGGAAATCAAGGCTACACTTAAGGTTATAAGAAAGGCAGCGGGAATTAATCACAATCAAGGTAATAACCTAGGGTACAATCAAGGACTAGGAAGCCAAGGCCAAAACCAATACAATCAAGGAAACTTTCAAAGGCCTAACAACTATAATCAAGGTCAAGTATTCAATCAAGGGAATTTTCAAAGGCCTAACAACTACAATCAAGGCCAAAACTACTACCAATGGAACAATCAAAGGTTCAACAACGTCAACCAAGGAAGAGTTTGCAACAAGGGATGAAATCAAGGTGATTACAACCAGTAAGGTTCAAATTAAGGTGCTAATCAATAATGGAGCAATCAAGGAAGTAAAGGGGACTTCCAAGCTTTGAATGCACCTCCTCCTAAATCCCCACATCCTCCTAATTAATCTCAAGGTGATGCATCCCCGAATGAACTTACGGCTATGTTCAACTGCATGCAAAACAAAGATAAGGTGATCAAGGAGCTTCTTCAAGGAAAAATGTATCCTCAACATCAAGCTTCTTCAAGTCGTCCACCGGGTTTCTTTACTGAATACCAAAATCAATCCAAGGAATAAGGAAACTTACGGGGCAATCACAACTAGGAGTGGGAAGTACCTTTCAGACTCCTCACCTATGGTAATTAATCCTTTGGTAAATGGGCTTAGAGAGTTTGTGAATTATGATGAAGTTCTTTTGGAAGATGTTAGTGAGGAAGAAGCATTTGATGATCAAGAGGATGAAGGAATGATCGAGGAGAGTGAGACGGTTCCGAATGCATCGGTTCCTAAGGCTCCAAAAGATAATGTAAAGTCTAAGATGACAAATCATGAAAACTCCAACAAGGCTACAAAGGGTTTGACTGGTGCAACCTCTACCTCCAAGCCCCTATCTCCATACAAACCTAATACACCTTATGTATTGACTCCAAGGGGTCCAATTCATGGAGGCATTTGTCAAGATGTCACCATACACCAAGTTTCTGAAAGAGATCTTCACCAACAAAAGGTATCTTACCGTAGCTTCCAACATCACCCTAAATGAGCAATGCTCCTCCATCCTCTCCACGGATCTCTCTCGTAAACACAAAGACCCAGGTAGTTTCTTTCTCCCTTGCATGATAGGTCAAGTTGCTATTCAAAGAGGTCTGGTGGATATAGGTGCTAGTGTGAATGTCATGCCTTACTCTTTGTACAATATGCTAGCCCTAGGATAACTTAGCTCGACTAAGGTTTGTATTAAATTAGCGGTCAAATATACTAAGATTCCATGTGGAGTTATTGAGGATGTGATTGCTAGAGTAAGAAAGTTTGTGTTCCCGGTGGATTTCCTTGTGATTGATACCAGAAGTGTCGATGTGTTGTTGATCTTTGGGAGACCTTTTCTAAACACGTCTAAGTCGGTAATAGATGTTTTTGAAGGAAAGCTCACCTTGTGAGTTGGGAAGGAGGAATTCATTCCAATTGATCGATGGTATGAAGTACCAGGTTGATCAGGATGATGATGAGTTTGATGAGTCCATTCATATGACTTTAGTTTGTAACATTAATGACTTTGTTTATAAAGATGCCTTAGATTCGTCCTTGAGAAATTTCATCCAATAGGAAGATGAGCTCTTCAAAAGCGAACAAGTCAAAAGATCTACATTGGAAGAGGTCAATGTTGTTGCTCTTGAGCCACCGAATGCATCAGTGAGAGAGACTTCATATGACAACCCAATGGACCTTGACCTTAACCTGCTACCAGAGCATTTGGAGTATGACTTCTTGGTAGAAGATGAGAAGCTCCCCGTAATCATTAACTCCAACCTCACTCCCGAGAAAAAGGAGCGGTTTCTTGGTCTACTTAAGCAACATAAGCAAGTAATAGCTTGGGGGTAAATGATATCAAAGAAATAAGCCCAACATTTCTCACGTAAAAAATCTTGCTTGAAGAGAGTTACAAGCCGGTTGTGCAACCTCAAAGGCCACAAAATCCTCAGTTGTAAGAAGTTGTTCGCAAAGAGGTGATGAAGCTATTGGGTTCTCGCATAATTTACGCTATCTCGGATAGCGAATGGGTGAGCCCGGTCCATGTGGTGCCAAAGAAAGGAGGGACAAAGGTTGTAGAAAATGAAGAGCTCATTTCAAAAAGAAAAATCACAGGATGGCGATTGTGCATTGGCTACCGAAGGTTCAATGATGCCACTCGAAAGGACCACTTCCCTCTCCCATTCATGGATCAAATGCTCGAAAGACTAGCAGGACATGATTAATATTGTTTCCTTGATGGTATGCCTGACTACTTCCAATCCTAATTGGTCATGATGACCAAGAGAATACCACTTTCACATGCCCATTTGGGACCTTTTCATATACGAGAATGCCATTCAGACTATGAAATGCCCCGGTTACCTTCGAAAGGTGCATGCTTACCATCTTCGGTAACCTTATCGAAGACATCATAGAGGTATTTATGGATGACTTTTTTGTATATGGAAGTTCTTTTGATGCATGCTTGAAGAACTTGGATAGGGTACTCCAAAGGTCTGAGGAGACCAATTTGGTCTTGAATTGGGAGAAGTGTCATTTTATGGTAAAAGAAGGAGTAGTACTCAGGCACAAAATTTCGAGGAAAGGCATTAAAGTAGACAAGGCTAAGCTTGATACCATCTCCAAGATCCCTCCACCATCCACTATCAAAGGAATTCGAAGCTTCATTTGGGCATGTAGGGTTCTACCAAAAGTTTATCAAAGACTTCTCAAAGATCACTACCCCATGAACCAACTCCTTGAGAAGTATGTACCTTTTGACTTCTCTCAAGAGTGCTTGCAAAAATTTCACCTTCTCAAGGAATAGCTTACTAGAACACCGATTATAGTAGCTTCGAACTGGAGTCTTCCCTTTGAGCTCATGTGTGCTACAAGTGACTATGTCGTTGGAGTGGTATTTGGGGCAAAGGAAGGAGAATAGTTTCTATCCAGTCTACTATGCTAGCAATACTCTTAATGATGCTCAACGGAACTACACCACTATAGAGAATGAGCGTTTTGAAATATAGTGTTCGTCTTTGACGAGTTTCGGTCTTACCTAGTCCTCTCTCCATCTAAGCTATTCATGGATCAAGCCGCAATCAAGTATCTGATGTCCAAGGCAAATGAAAAGCCTCGGTTTCTTTGAAGACACGAAAGGTTCGGAGAATGTTGTCGCCGATCACTTGTCTCGATTTGTTGAGAGTGAAGTACGGAACACGGTCGATGGACCTATCGATGATATATTCCCCAATAAAAAGCTCTTTTATATCGTGGTAAAGGAAATTGAAGGACTGTGGTTTGCGGATATTGCACACTACCTCTCTTGCAACGCATTCCTGAAGGATCTTACTTAGATAGACCAAAGACGCATCAAGAATGACATCAAAAACTACTTGTGGGATGACCCCTACTTGTTTCGAGTGGGAGCTGAAAAGATTCTCCAAAGATGCATTCCCATGAGCGAAATAGAGGACATCATCAAGCATTGCCATTCCGAACCGGTTAGAGGCCACTATGGAGCCGATTGCACCGCTCGCAAGGTATTCAACTCCAGTTTATGTTAGCCCTTGATATATAAAGATTGCTTCAATTATGTTAAGTTTTCTAACAAGTGTCAAAGAGCGGGTAACATCTCTCACCTTTGATGAGATGCCCCGACATAGCTCGGTTGTGTGTAAAATCTTTGACCTTTGGGAAATTGAACTCATGGCACCGTTTCCACTATCACAAGGACACAATTACATCCTTTTGATGGTGGAATATGTGTCTACGTGGGTGGAGGTTGTTACTCTTTCCATGAATCATGCCCGCTTTGTTGACAAGTTGTCTAGATAACGCCATTCGTCTTTGGATGGATATACTCGACTCGGAGAAGATATCACAGCTGAACTTCAAGCAAGTTTTGAGCAAAGTTTCTAGGAGCTGGTACAGACTCAGTTTTCCCACATGCAAATGATGAGCCCAACTCAGACAAGTATACCATCGGATCACTCTGCATCTTATGTTAAACCAGCTTTTCTAGAGGTAGTATGTATGATATAAAGTTCATATCATTGAATTTTATGTGTTTAAACTAATTTTAATTGTATTATATATGTTCTGTTGTAGAATGGAGCTGACAAGGAACATGGTCATAATGACGAGATGATGATGTTGATGAGTCCCTAGTGTAGTTATGTCTAGGTTGAAAGGGATGTAGTTTAGTGAATTAGTAACTTCTTTTAGGTAGAAGAATCAATTAATTGTGTTGGTGTAGACCTATGGATTTGGTTATAATATTAACTCTTTGATGATCATATTCATGTTATCGTCATTGTAATGAATTTAGTATGTTTTGTGTATAATACTGTAAATTGTATTATGGTTTGGATGATCATATAAAATTTTGATACAAGTGCCAATCGTGGGAAGAAACGAGCTAAAATACACAAATTTATGGGTAGTTTGAGCCGTTATCGCAGATATTTTGTCGTAATATCTGCGACAATGGCTAGTATATGTTGGCCAGAGTAATTACCAATGTCAGCCATTATCAAGGATATTGCTTGTCCGTTGTCATGGATGCTCTTAATGTCGTCAAAGCGCCATCAACTAGACAAGCGAACCAAAACTGCCACGGGTCGAACTGAACCATCAATGGCCACAGATATGTTGGCAGCAAAGGATCTGCGACGAATGGTTGTTTTCAGGATGGGTTTATCCACGACAACCCTCTTTGTGAGTGCGGCCGTTGTCGCGGATTTATCCACGACCAAGGATTCGTAAGAACAAGTTCGGGCAAGGATACATCCGCGACAACGGTCGATTTATCCTCAACAATATACACAGTTTTTTTAGTGAATCGAATGCAACCCATGCAGGTGGTCAGCATGCTACCATGACTGGGGTGACCGGTCTTTCACAATGCCCGTGACTATTATATCAGCACGTTCATGGTCAACCTTGAACCATGACCGTGGTGACCAGTCTGTCACAATCTATGTAAGTCCTCAACCAACCATGGCACAGGGACCCCCCCCCCCCCCAGCATGGGTCTGTCATACAACCAACCAGAAAATCCCACACCAGATCCGACCACTCATCCCAAAACCCTAAAGTAAATGCATCAACAAGAGAGGGACATCAATTTACATGCTTGGTATTTTGCCACTAGCTCTGCATATCTCTCCCGCGTGCTAGCTTTTGTCTCCTAAGTTGAGCATCCACCTCCTGGTTCTACCACACTATTTTCAGCATTGGTATCTCCGTGCTTCTCAACTGAATGGGTTTTCTAACCACAATCCTGAACGATATTTCCACAAATGTAAAATCGTCTGGGAGCTCAACCTCATATGGACGGATCACTTGGTTCGAATTACCGAAAGAGCACACAAGATACTCATGTGGAACACATTGTGGAGCCGGTCCAATTCTCCTAGGAGTGCTAGCTTGTAGGCCACCAGTGCCTCCCTCTTAACGATACCGTAAGGACCAATGAACCGTCGAGAAAACTTCACTTTCCGAATGAACCACATCGGACCTTTCCAATGCTGACACTCGCATGAAGATCTTTCCTTAAAGTTAAAATCCCTATCCTTTTGGTCAGCAAAACTGTTTCTACTAGTTTTGGGCAATTCTAAGTTTAACTCGAATCACTCAAACCCAAAAAACAGTCTCATGGACTATATGTGGTCCTGATTGCAAAATATTCCCCAACTCATCCCAAACCGAAGTTTTGCATTTCCTTCCATACAACACGTAAGAATTATTGTAAGAAAACTCCTCCAAAGGTAGAAACGGCAGCCAAGATTCATCAAATTCCAACATGTATGATCACAGCAACTCCTCTAGTTTCAAGATGGTGAACTCCGACAATCGGTCCGGCTGAGGGTGGTATGTCGTGGAGAATTTCAACTTCATCCCCATGGCTGCATGCAACCTCTCGATTGTCGCCGCCTCCTTTTGGACTCCCTCGCCAGTAAGTCTTCTCTTCTTATTTTCTGTTTATTTTTCACGTTCCACACTCCGTCTCTCAACTCGACTGGCAGAGATTCATGGAGTGAGGTGTGAGTTAAAAATCTAGGTAAGCATGGTGGCAAGTGGGAGAGTGAATGGAACCGAGGATCTCTTCATTTTAATTCGATTCTTATTTATTCTGTAAATCTAATATCAGTTCGGTTCCTTATCTAATCTAACCCCTCTTTATCTCTTTTATATATTTTATTTTTTCATGGCTAGATTGATGATGGGTTCATGGGGATGAAAATATAAAAAGAGGCAACGTCATATTTAAATCTATTGATGATGGGTTTATGGGGATGAAAATTAAAGAACATGCTGCTGAGACGGCTATTGTAGGCTTCATCCTGCATTGAAAGGTTATCGTAGGCTTCACCTGCATCCCAAGAAGGGTGAAACTAAGTCATGGTTACTTCTGGAGAGATGAAAGTAGCCCATCGGGTTGCCTTATTAAGACTGCTGCTGAGACGGCTGCTACTGTTAATGATGTGGCTAAGACGGCTTGTAATATAACTATGGTTGACTCAGAATGAACGGCGTACCAGGAACTGTTTCTGAAACAGCGGGTGTAGCTGAGAATGGGTAGCCATAAGTCATGGTAGACATCACAAAAGAATCTGAACTGCGAAACTGATGCTTCGTCAAAGAGTACATCGCCGCAACCTGCTCACATAAACGCCACCTACTATAAAATCCTCTCAAACTCTTCCCGAGAAGGGGGGAGGCTGACGAGCAGCAGTCGAAGAAACACTCACATAGGCAGATGTCGAACAAGAGCCACTACCAATAAATAACTTCAAGATAAAACGATATACTTCATCAATAAAATTATAAATATACAATTTCTTCTTGCTTAGAGCTATATATACAATTTCGTCTAGTTTATAATATAATATAAAGAGGTCGATAGTCACAACTCCTTACATGCTTTAACTTGTAATTTCCATTCACCCATTAGAAGAACTTGATGAGCATCTAGCCTCTAAACGGTGGCTTACCTGTCTTCTGAATTGTTTCCTTGATATATCAATCTCATGGTCTTCTTCCTCCCGTATGGTTTTCCTATTAGAGTGCTCGATTAGCCTTGTTTTGATCACCCAAATTTTATAACATAAAAGCCTTTCACAAGTAGTAGTTTTACATCGGCTCTTGTTTGCAATTGTGAAATCTGTGCAAGTGTTTAATATCTGGAACTCTTCGCTGTTTACTAGCTCCAAGTATGTTATCGAATCAGCCGTTGGACAACCCGTCGAGAGATTATTCATAATCCACTCGGAGGAGTTTGTTCTTCCCAGCATGCTACAACTTCACTTTCCAAACTCAGAGCCTAGTCGTTACAAGCTTCAGCAATATCATTCAGATGAATGAAGAAAGTAGTCTTTCAAAATAATGATTAAATTAGTTACAATTTCATCTAGTAAACATATCTAAGTCACAAAAATAAGCATAATTCCTTACGCTCCATGAGGAAAGAAGATCACTGACATGCCTAATCCCCTGATTCTTCATCTCAAACAAGATGTGGTTGCCCAACGATAATGTATCCTGAAACTTGGAATACTTAGTGTCTAATTTTTTCTTCAAGCTGCCACGACATAACACATTTATCGCCCATCTCATAGTTGTCTCTTAGCTTCCAATGCACTGGTATGCACCATTTTGTAATACATTGCTCATCTTCTACTTTGTCACCAATGTTCGCACGTGATTGAAGTTGATCACTTTTATTCCTAACGAATCCTCCCTTTTCTATGTGGGAGTAACCGTATCAACCCACTTGCACTTCAATAATATGATTGATTGAGTGAAGTAAATCCAACTCCAAAATTTCTAATAACTTTCCATAAAACCACATATCATGATAGATTGGATTATTATCATACGCGCTCGACACACTGTCAGTGCCATATGTAGCCGCCATACCACTATTTTGAGTTTTCAGCATTCATTTATGATCCAGTATTTGACAGCGATACCCGTTTATATCATAATTAGTGTGTCGTCTCGAATGCACTTGAGGCCATCATGCTAACATCATCAAACCATCACAGTAGTTTGTAGATTGATCCAAAATCTAATGAAATGACTAATAATCATTGTTCATGTTAAAGAAACTAAAGCCCTAATGATATGGAGCAAAGTTCGAAGCCAAGAGTTTTACCTTGTTTTGGAACCAGCCCGTAATCTTTTTGTGTACAACTTTCTTAATTGTAATCTCACTAGACATGCCTTTTACCCAAGAGCCTCCTATTCTCTACTTCGCACTCTATGAATATTTGGTAAATATGGGGTGCATGCTAGCTATATGTGTTACGTTAGTTACGTAAGCAATTGTGCTCGCTATGGTACTTCCCTCGAGTAAGGCTCAACTATTGGACAGTTCACTGAAACATATCGATGTGCTAGTGTCCACTCTATATATGATAGTTTGAAAGCTTCCCCTTTTCCAAAAGAAACAAAAAAAAGAACCAAATTCGACAAATAGCCCCGAGACAAATAAATGAAGCACATTTCGAATCACAAAAGGTAATAAGTCATCTAGAAGCATATGATTGTCGTGGATTTTTAATCCAAATATTCGACAATTCTTCAAGTTTATGGGCCTTGAAATATTATTAGCATATCCATCGGGAAAACCCTTACGATAATTTCAACACTATCTCAATTTTTTTCTTATCCAATGTAAATGAAGCAACATAACAATTTATTCAATTAGATAACGGTCACAACTCTTTACTTATCTTCATTGGTCTTTTCTTTTGTTTTTTCCCATTCAGTAAGGTGAACAGAATATTATCATAGCAAGATTATGACGCAATAAATTGAACGCCTAGTACCGAAGTGTGAAGAAAATTCTCTTCTTCTTATATTGTGGTGCTAACCTCGATGGTTGCACTTATGTTTTACAAAATGTAACATCCAACTCTGTCGCTTGACCCAAACTATTTATGCCCGACAATACTTTTGGTGGAACTCGCTTTTCCAGTTTACCATTGAATTTGCTCTTTTATAACGGAAACCTTTGACTCCTTATGAAACAGATTTAGCATAAGGATGTCAATTTGTCAATTTCACTTTGTTAGCGTCATAATTATAGGTTTGACAATAGTGCAATATAAGTGTTCTAACCCAATAAATTGTACAACTTAGAATAATCGCTTATTGTCCACATGAGGGTTGATATTAATGTGTACGTCTCTTTCTTTATTAGATCATACGCCTCAACCACTATCCATAGAGCATTCAACTCTTCAATCAATGGTTGAAGGAATACATCTAAGTCGTTATTAGGCAGCTTAGATCATAGAATGATATAAGAATATATCAAACATTTTTGCTTCATACACAACCAGGGTGGAGTGTTATATGGAATTATCAGAACAACCAAGTATTATGATGTGTGCTCATAGTTCCAACTAGGTTGATTCCACCATTGCTAGTAGGCTTGGCAACAATGACTAAATAGAACAGATACCCTATATCCATCAACCATTTATAATGTGTAATTGGTTTCACCACCCCGTTCCCATTACAATATCAAGACCAGAATTAATATCATTGCCGTTATTACACATATTTCGGGATCACCACTAAAAATCCATCAGACACAAAAAATTAATAAACCGAACTAAAAAATTGCAACATCCATGAAATTACTCATTGAAATTTTAATTATCTCTAGAACTGGAGTTTGAATAATCTTTAGAAGCAATAAAAATTAAGTGTTTCTTAGGGTTTTTGGTGAAGTTGTGCAGCGGAGTCGTGGAGAAGATGAATGTTGGAAGAGGAAAATAAACTACTTGGTTTCACAATAATCTTATACTTCTAAATTATTGATTTTGTAAAAGTACAAAACGACGTCATGTTGATTCAGGGACTGGAATGGATCGGGGACGGTGATATCCGTCACCATCTATCATAGCTTAAATATGGATTCCGAGGAGCCCAATACCCGCTACAAAACCCAAAAATCATATGCTCCCACCATCCATTTGTAATGGGCTTTGGGTTTTGAATCTGAAGTCCACATCCTTGTACCGTAATGCCCCAAAAAAATCTACACACTTTCACTTCATTGTACCCAATGTACAACAAACAATCATTACGACACTCATCAATCTTCTTTTATGTTGAACCAAGATTTTAGCGTGTATTCTTTGCCTCATAATTCGATGGGGGAAGCCAGTAATAGTGAAAGCTTGTCAAAGCAATTCTAGAACCTTAGACATCACTTTGTCGCTTATCTTGTGTAGATATTTAATGTGGTACAAAACTATCGAGAAAGCTAACTTAGTGAATTGCTTGGTGCAGACGTCATAAAAAGGGTTTTCACCATCTTTAAGAATATAGAGGAAGTGATCAGAAAGTTCTTCACTTGGTATATCAGGCATTGGAATGTCTCCGAAATAATCACAATTGCTTCAATTGCCCAACCTCCAAACGCATCATCCACCATGGTCTGCATCAAGTTCGGCTCAACTAGTGATGCTTGGTCAACCACTACAGTAACAACTTCTTCCACAACTCTTAAACTACTTCAAACAATGGTGGAAGCTTATCCAAAGTTTGTTGACAACTCCCCATGCAAATTCCAAGATGTATAAGTCGTCAAAAATTCCGTCTCCCAAGTGTAGCGTAACTTCAGCTCTTAGTCGCCACTTTTTTAATTTGCACTTCGGACAAGAATAAAGATTAATTACTCCATCCGAAGCATTGGATATAGCAACGTCTATAAATTTTTGAACTCCAACATGATACCCGAGAGTATAACGCAAATTTTACATCCATGATTTGTCCATCTAATTATGCCTAATTATATTGGTAAGAATTAATAAAATTTTCAATTCATATCATTTGTAGTCTAGATAGAAACTAATTAATAACCTAGACAAATACGCAGATTTAAAAAAGTTATATAATTTATAATATAGTACATAAATAAATTATAATAACTATGACATACAATTCATCATGAAATATTATAATATTCTAATTATTAAGAACTATATCAAATTAGTTTTTTTCATCCAACCTTATGAAGCATCAATTTATTTATACCGGAAATGTCATAGTTTTTACACAACAACTATTACCATCAATTTAATAAAATAACAAACATTACTAATTACCATAACAAATTAGTAACAGTAACTTGATTAACACGTACAAAAAATATTATAACCAAAATAGTACCTAATTAAAAAATAAAGAACAAATGAATTTTCATGGGAGCGACTACACCGAGTGTGAGATTAGCCGTTACAATTAATAAAAGGTGAACTCTTTGGTACTCTCGATTATTTTGAATTAATCTTGGCCGCTCCTTACTGAAAACAAATCTCGACTGTTCACTTTAATTATTACAATAACTATAAAAGATTGAAATTAAATCACACTGAACTTTTTTTTTTAAAACAATCATCCACTTTAAAGAAATCAGTGACAGACGGAACGAAAATCTCTGGGCTTGTGTACACAAGCTTGTTAGAAAATAATGTACTAAGAAAATAATAGTTAGAGCAGAAAATATCAATTTAGTTTTTAATTTAGAGGGCAAAATGGAGACAATAACGAGAGAAACAAGGAGATATTGACCAGAAAATAGAAGGAAGATTCTTTCGTTCAAAATCAACGGGTTTTGGACAGAGTAGGGATTTTGGAGCTAGATTTTTCATTGTGATCATCCGGGAATCGCCAATACCACTTCCTCCAATAATAAAAATCACCCACTTTTGACAACAACAATAATCAGAGAATGTACAAATGGTGAAAAATAATACTTCATGAATATAAAATTTAAACCGCAAGAAATCTGGAGCCCATGGTTGTAGTGGTGATACCTAGGAAGAGATACTAAGAATAGCGGCGGCAAAGTAGTTATATTGGCGCCTACAGAGTGGATTTTGAGGGAGGAAGGAGGAAATCAGAGTGGAGGAAGGAAAAAGTAGCGAAATGAAAAAATAAGATATGGTCCGCTACATCTAGGATAGTCATTCACCACGGTTGTCGTTGGCCCGAAGGTTCGTTGCATTCGGTTCGCGATAACCATTGTAGCACTCGAGGTTGGCCATAGGTACAGAGGTTCGTCGTGGGAAACAGGAACCAAGCTATGTCACATGCCCTCTCGCCAGCTTCCAACCCAAAAGAGCATATGACAAACTTAATCGGTTAACTCCGTGCCTGCAACCAGGTGCCTGCCAACATCTTTCTTTTCTCGTAGTGGCATATCAAGGTAGATTACATAATTTAAGGGAATATACCCAAAAGCCCAAAATTAAGGATTATCATTCATCCTACAATTCTCAAATCTTAAAATATATACAATTGTATACCTAAAACTTCGTATTTATGATTGTACGAGAAACATCTTTAATTTTAATAATTTTAACTCAATCAATAAAATTTCTAAAGCTATAGACATTAGGTTTTTACTTGAAACAAACCTTTCATTGAAAGTTTACTCACGGGTGGGTGGGTTTAAGGTTTAGAGAGAACCATCAAATCTGAGTGATGGCGATAAATTGTAGAATAAGAAGGAGATGAATGAAGCAAAATTTGGAGGGGGGGTTTTGTTTGGTTTGTTGGAAAATAAGTTGGGATGTATGTGTTTTCACGATTAGAGGAAGGAGGGTAGTAGGATTATGTATGCAGATTCTTCTAATAGCGTTCACTTGGTCGTTTTTAAATTAAAGGTTTAACAATGGCCACTTGGCTGCTGTTAGAATATAAAATCTAATTGTGGCTTAAGTATGGGTTCTTTGTTAAACTATCGTTATTACATTTTGTTGAAACAACCACGTAACTGGCCTCTGTTAATTTTTTGATGCTTGGACTTTTTTATGTAGTGTCACTCGCATTGGACATAAACTCAAACAAAAACACCTAATATGGTGCCACCAAGATAGGTGAAGTTTTTAGCTTCTTCTTTAGAAACTTCAAAGTCTGCAAGTAATTCTCATCGATAATAAAAGTCATACTTTTCACTAAAATTTGTCACTGATAATGTAATTTTAAAGAAATTCTTAATGAAATTATGATAAAATCATGCATGTCCTAGAAAAACTACAACAACTTTAACGTAAAAAGGAGGGGGAGTTGGGAGATGGTTTTGAGGTTAGCGTGCTCCACCTCAGTATCGTTTAAGGACCTTATAGCCTATCATGATGCCTTTTTTATCCATGAAGTACCACTCCTCCCAACTTAATGTCATCTTGTTTCTTCACACTGCTTCAAGACTTTCTCCAAGTTTGCTAAGCACTTTGAGAGGAAATCACCATATACGAAGAAATCGTCCATGAAGACTAAGACTACATCTTCAAGAAGGTCCCCGAAGATTGTTGTCATGCACCATTGAAAGGTCGCCAGAGCATTACAAAGACTGACTGGGACTTGTCGATATGGGAAAGTGTCAAAGGGGCAAGTGAAGGTGGTCTTCTGTTGGTCAATAGGATCAATAGAAATCTTAAAGTATCCAGAAATCCCATCCAAGAAGCTACAATTATGGTGACCGATAGGTGCTCCAACATCTGATTGATGAACGATAGTGGAAAATGATCCTTAATGGTTGTATTATTGAGTCGCCTATAGTCGATGTAGATTCACTAGTGAACGTCCTAGTAGGAATCACATCTCCCTTATCGTAGGGATAATTATGAAGCCTCATTTCCTCGGTACAACCTATGTAGGACTAACCCAATGAATATCAGAAATTGGATAAATACTAATACATGCATCCGGCAACTTGAGTGCTTATTTCTTCATTACTTCTTTCATTGTTAGGTTTAATAGTCTTTGGGGTTATGCTAGTGGCTTAAAATTTTCATCCTAATAGAAATTATGAGTGCATAAAGAAGGACTAACGCCCTTGATGTCGACGTGCTTCTTTAAGAAAGCTACAAAGTTCACCTTCTACTCTGGTTGAAGTGATGCACTGATGTCCACGAGATGCTCTTGTAGTGCCTTCGATTCCAACTCCGAAGGCTCTTCTTAGGAAGTAGTGATCTTTGAAATTTGAAGGAGCTAAGAGATCGCTCACGACTCTGTGTATTATACGAGTTGATCTATGGCTTTGCCCTATGCCACTTGCTTGAAATCATCTAGAAAATCTCCCTAAACACCTGAAAACCCACACAATTCAAGGGCGTTCTTTCGAACCAACTGAGATAGTCCAAAAATTGCAGCAACATCACCAAAATCTTCAAAAAAATTACTATCGTCGTTGACATGAGAATATTTCATTCCATCCATTTAGCACATCAATCACAACTTGGGAATTAGCTCATAAAGGTCTCCCAAACAGAATGTTTCTGCCATTATTATCAATATCAATGACCACAAAAGCAACAAGGAACTCAAAGGGTCCTACTCGAGTTAGTACATTAACACCCCTAGGCTGCTTAAGTGATATATCAACAAGTTATAAAACCATGATAGTCGAGACTAGCTCACCTAGATCTAGTTGTTGATATAAACTATAAGGCATCACATTTATACTAGATCCTAGATCTACAAGACTACAATTTACTTCAATATACTTAATCATGCAAGGTCCATGGGTCTTTTTTGGTCGGTTTGAGCTGCATTGATGAGCCTTCTTTAAATAAGGTGACCTTTGAGACATCATTGATGCTGATTGTGAAAATCGCCCCTAGACGACCCGATCAAACCACACGGTTCGATCCATGAAATGCTTGTGGGTTCACTGAACACATAACATGATAACTTCATACAATAACTGAACTGAAATATGCTCAACAGATAAGTAAACGACAACAGAGATTAAACAGAGCATCAAAGGGTCGAAATTATCAACTAAACATCACTGAAAAACATCCCAATAGGAGAAAACAACCACTGTAAATAAGTTTGTGAAACAACTGAAAAATAGGAAAGACTGTCTGAACACTACAAAACAATGAAAGAGATAGCTGAGGTCCTTCATGGTACCTCTCTGCGACTCCCAGAGTCACTCAGAGGTAGTGTCGGTGCTCGTGCTCCCTTCTTAGGCGGCATTGACACCTGAAGTCCCAAGGTAGGTCATGCATGAATAAATGTAACGGGTTTAGTGATAAGCACTGAGTAGTTGAGCCTGAACATGAAGAAATGAACTTAACTAGTATCTAGTAATGTGACTCTATGGTTCTGTAGGCATCATCCTTGCGTTAACCACCCCTAGCTATGAGCGGACGGCCTCATGTTGGATTAGACCATTAAACCACCATGTAATACCGTGAGAGCAGCTCAACGCTTGCTCATCACGTTTGTCTGAATTCAGACTGTAACCTGGGGGATCGTACAATCCATGGGGTGGGTGACCAACGTATAGCGCGAGCTAGGTTTGATTGATACGTCCCATTCAAACCAACTCAACTCTATTAGTATTCTGAATTATTCTTGTAAAAAGAATATTGAAAGAACAATTGTGTTATATGGATTATGCTTAGGTTTCATAGGTAGGTTTAATTTAAACTAACTTAACCCGATTAAGTTTTAAAATAGGTTCAGAACTCTCAAATTAAGAAAATGTAATCCGAGTTATGGTGTTAAACAGTACTGAAAGAATATTGATTCAAGGTGATTTTATATAGTTTAGAAATAAAAACAACATATTATCCTCGTTTAGTGTGACGTCAGTGAACAATATGATTGAATATACTTGAAAATGATGAGTGTGATGTGCATGTTGATTATCTTTCCCATAATAACATAATCTTCAATATTGGAGAGATTGTTTTCCTCGAAAAAATCAGTTAAACATAACAAAATTGATGCCATTGGACTAAAAAAATGTAGCGAACAACATTTGTGAAGGTCACAATTTATTTCGAGTAACATATAAAATGTTATGAAAGAAAAACTAATTAAAATGAGAAAAAATATATGTTCAAAATAATTAATAAATTTTTTTTGTTGCACAAAAAGTGGTTTGTGTGTAAAAACAATGGTTTGAAATTTTATTTTTTTGAACTTAAGGAGAATCTTTCAAAAACTTATGTGCAAACTCAATTTTTTATTTTCATACATATAGTTGTAGAGATAACTTTGTACATTAATCATATTTTGTATGCTAAGATAAAGAGGAGACTCTTATACATAGAGGTATCGGGTACTCATGCCACGTGTTATTTTTTCATTAGTTATTGAAATCAAATTAAACAACATATTGGCTTAACACCCTAACTAAGCCACGAATACAACATGGTCACTAAATAAGGCATGTAACCATGCATGTAACTCCGTCCAACGTCTACCTCATTAACCCTACATTAGGGCTCGGAATCATATCGGATAGTGGTTATTTGTAACCGGTCAAACCGGATAATCGTATCCCTTAATACTAAAATGACTAACCTTATCCGCTTTGAATATAAAATAGCGGTTAATTTACATCGCTTTTTATCGGTTACTGATATATAACAAAATATCCGAATAAATTTTAAGTAGCAATTTCTTTTAATAACCGAATGTGTAGAGTATCAATTTGTATCATGATATAATAGATTCACATCATATTTAAGAAATAATATCCTTAAAAAAGTGCATATATGTCATGTGACAAAAACACCACAACTGAAAAAACATGGAAAGAAAATTGGAGTAATAGACACTGAAAAACATTTTCCAAAAAATATAGTTTACTGAATATTTCTCAAATTTTTAAGTCTAAAATCCAAATGCCAAAATAAAAATTCTCACAGTAAACAAATTGTAGTCTAATTAATGCTTCCCCATTTAAAAATTTAATTATTCAAATTGATAAAATTACGAGTGAATCTTTCGTATCAAACATGACCAATGATAGCCCTCCATATAACTCTACCCCTCTTCACCGACTTTGAACAACCATTGAGCTTGGCATCAGCTCCACCTACAAATCCCAATCTGCAGCGGGCTTGAAATTGTGACCAAAACTACTACGAATACTCTTGGAAATGTCACGAGTAAGACCCCAATTTACCATAACACTATTTGTTACCAGTCTCCCCCTTACTGTCATCCAACAAATGAAGCAATGCTTGTGGATAGACGGGTCCTTTCTCAATAAGATCACACCACATGACCTCTTAACTATGTTGTCGGATGTCATTCCAAACTTGCGAAACAGAATAACGAGCCATACTGCTACCTGCCTACATCAGATCCCCGTATGCATCCAGACTTATAAAAGGAACATCAGTGTTCCTCATCTTTAAAATCTTTCGCCAGACCGAAAAATGGTATGACTGTCCTTTGCAAGTCCAGATAGTACCTACATTCAGCCTATATGCTTTTAACCAAGGAATCCATAGATTGCTTAGTTTACTTGAAGATTCTTTTCCATATTACCTCAATGTATACAGTAATAGTTGTTGTGGTCCATGAAAATTCAAGATGCTACAAGATATTTTGAAATTCATGACGCCAATAATTGTTTCATCCTTATCCACAATCTCTATGTACAATTCTAGCATTAGGACTATAACGAACTAGTATCTTACACACTAGTTACTCAAGAGGCTCTGCAGTGAAGAGAAATTGCGGCAATTTTGTTGAAGATTAATTTATAATTCTCTAGATTAGTCTCTACAACTCTTACAAAAATATTTCGACTCCTAACTACCAAATTAATTAAGATGTGATATGTTAAAATAATTAAAATTTTACAAATCACAAATCCTACCTACTACTTGTATCATGGATATCTTAAATAGCCTCACTTGTAACAAAATGGAGTATGAGTTGAAAAAATAAGAAAAAAAAGTAGAGAGGCATTTGTGAGTGGTAAGAGTAAAGGTCCAAATGACCAAATTGTAATATCCACAAATTTGAGTGATCAATTGAGTGAGTTATCAAAATACTATCTTTTCGATCCTAAAATTCCGCTACATTTCCGCCAGCGCCCCAACAAATTTGGTATCAGAACTAAAGTTACGTTGAGTATGCTCTGTGGTTGCAGTTTTAATAACTGATCTTCCACATCAGAAAAGTTACACTTTAGTACTTTGATAACCATATTATAACCTACCCTCACAAAACCCTCTCAAAACCTCTACCAAAAGAATCCCCTCAAAATCCTATGGCAGCACCATCGTCAAGTTCCATGTTCGCCAACTCTCCAAATCAAATCCCAATTTTTATGGAGAATTGTAAGAATATTGGAAAGCAAAAATGGAGACTATCTTCATTTCGCAAGACTTGTGAGATATTGTTCAAGAAGGCATCGAACAATCACCACAAGAGAACGATTCTGCATCAACCGGAAAAAAGGCGGAATCGGCAAAATATGACGATCCCAAAACAAGCGGGACGAAGATGAAGGAACATAAGAAGATTGTCAAGAGGAACGCCAGCGCATTGAGGATAATTCAGCAAGCTGTGACCAAAACAATATTTCCTAGAACTTTTTGCATCAAATCAGATAAAGAAGCTTTGGAAGTCCTAAAGAAGGAATTTCAAGGTTTCGAGAAGGCAATCTCCATAAACGCCAAAATCTATGGCATCAATTTGACAACCTGGCGATGAAAGAAGGCGAAAGCATCAAAGACTTTCATTCTCGTGTTGCAGAGATAGTGAACCAGATCAAAGTCACTGGAGAGACTATCAACGAGAAGAAGATTGTGGAGTGGATCCTCCGCAGTCTAACGCCGAAGTTCGAGCACGTCGTCGCTGTCATGGAAGAAACCAAAGATCTTGGAAAATTACCCATGATAGAGCTTATGGGATCACTTGTAGCTCACGAGTAGAGATTGAGTCGATTTGCTAACCAACAACTCGAACAAGCTTTTCAATCCAAGGTCGACATCAAAGGAGAGAAGAACCGCAGAGGAGGAAATTTCCAAAAGAAAGGAGGAAAACCGAATTTCAAGAAAAGTAGCAACTGGAGCCAGAATCAGGAGAAACCAAACAACTCCAATGACGGATGCAAAATTTGCAAAAAATCTAACCATGCTACCAAAGAATGCAGGTTCAGATGCACCAAGTGCAAAATTCAAAATCACTCTCAAACAGATTGCTGGTCCCAAAACAAGAAAGATGAAGGGGAATCAAGCTTCGCACAAAAGGACGAAGAAAAACTGGTTGCATACACTTGCTTCAAAGCCGAGCAAAAATCTCAACTTCCATGGGTGGTGGACAGCGGTTGTAGTAATCACATGACTGGACACCGAGAGTCCTTCACCAAGATGGATGGTACATATAAGTCCCACGTGAAGATTGGAGACGGTAAAAAGCTGGAAGTTGAAGGAAAGGGTACAATCATCGTACACGGAAAGGGAGGTAACAAAACTCTAATCCAAGAAGTTTTGTACGTTCCTGAATTAGCTCAAAATCTTCTGAGTGTTGGACAACTAATGCTTAAAAATTATAAATTATTGTTTGATAACGGAGAATGTGAGATTATCAACAAATCCAACAACTCAAAGCTGGCAAAAATTCCAATGACTTCCAACAGGATGTTTCCTCTCACAATGTCGAGGAATGAAGAATTAGCAATGAAGACCCAAAGCATGGATGAATCTTTCTTATGGCATCTCCGATATGGGCACCTAAATTACAAAGGCCTTAAATTGTTAAAGTATAAAAATATGGTGGTCGGTCTTCCCCAAATCAGCAGTGAAGACAAGGTCTGTGAAGGATGTATATATGACAAAATGCATCGCCTGCCATTTCCAAAAATTACATGGAGAGCAAAAGCACCATTAGAGTTGGTACACGTTAATATTTGCGGACCAACTAGAACAACATCCATAGGTGGTAAGAGATAATTTCTACTATTTATCGATGATTATACTAGAATGATGTGGGTATTCTTTCTTGAGCAAAAGTCAGAAGCTTTCTCCAAGTTCCTTCAATTCAAAGCAGCAGCTGAGAAGGAAAGCGGGCATCAAATCAAGACACTCCGAACAAATCGTGGTGGAGAGTTTATCTACAAACCTTTCATGGAGTACTGTCGCTCCAACGGAATTAAGAGGGAGTTGACAGTGCGATACACACCACAACAAAATGGCATAGTAGAATGAAAGAACCATAAAATTGTGGAGATGTCAAGAAGCATGATGACTACTAAGAAAATTCCCATCCAACTATGGGCAGAAGTGGTCAATACAACAATCTACATCCTCAACAGATTGCCAACCAAAGCAGTGATGAACAAAATACCTTTTCAAGCATGGCACCACAAAAGGCCGCAAGTCGATCACCTCAAAGTATTTGGATGCATAGCATATGCACACATCTCTACCCCAAATCGAGACAAGTTTGACCAGAAGGGAGAGAAGCTCATCTTCATTGGATATAGTGAAAAATCCAAAGGTTATAGGCTCTACAATCCATTGAAGAATGAGGTGGTGATTTCACGGACGTTATCTTTGACGAAATGGCCGAGTGGAGTTGGGAAACTCAGGATACTCAACCTCCATCGACAAATGAGATTTTGGAGAATCCAACAACTGCACCAACAACACCAAATGAGGCGGATCAAAATCGAAACCAAGGAAGAAGTCCAACGAGAGACAACTTCAGAGACGTCGTGACAGATTCGGACTCATCTCCATTAAAGGTCAGATCCTTAAGAGAAATTTATGAATCAAGTCACGTAGCATATTTTTCTTGTGAACCCTATACATTTGAAGAAGCAGCAAAAGAAAAACTCTGGACAAAAGCAATGGATACAGAGATCTCCATGATCGAGAAGAACAAGACTTGGGAGCTCGTGGACAAACCAAAAGGCAAACCGGTGACAGGTCTAAAATTGATATACAAGACCAAATTTAACGAAGACGGTTCTATCCAAAAGCACAAAGTGAGATTGGTGGCAAAAGGCTATTCACAACAGCCTGGCATCGATTTTCACCAAACCTACGCACCAATAGCACGAATAGAGACCATCAGAACAGTCATAGCTCTAACAGCTCAAATGGAGTTACCAATATTCCAGCTAGACGTCAAGTCAGCATTCCTCAATGGAACACTAGAAGAAGAAGTCTATGTGAAACAACCATGAGGATACGAGAAGAAAGGAAAAGAAGACAAAGTATATCGACTCAAAAAGGCGCTCTACGGACTCAAACAAGCACCTCGAGCATGGAACAGCAGAATTGATCGATACTTTCAAGACAACGGATTTCAACGAAGTCCAAGTGAAGCATCTCTTTACATAAAAAAGGGAGAAAACAAAAAAATTTCTTATTTTGTGCTTATATGTTGATGACTTAATCTATACAGGCACAAGTCGACAAATGATTGAAAAATTCAAAAGGACAATGATGCCAGAGTTCGAGATGACATACTTGGGACTCATGAAATATTTCTTGGGAATTCAAGTAAAGCAGAAACCTGGAGAAATATTCATCTCTCAAGACAAATATACTGAAGACATGTTGAAGAGATTTCACATGGCATCGTGCAAGCTCATAGCAACACCAATGTCGTTGAACGAGAAATTGCAACAAGATGATGGAGTAGAAAAAGTTGACGGGAAAATATACAGAAGCCTAGTTGGATCGCTCATATATCTGACACACACAAGAACAAATATATGTCACTCAGTAAGTCTCATTTCAAGATTTATGAGTAAGTCTAGCAAACTTCATATTACAACAGCGAAGAGAATCCTACGATACCTCCAAGGCACTAAAATGTCGGGCCTAAGGTATAAGAAGGAAGAAGGAAGCAAGCTAATCGGATACACTGACAGTGACTGGGCAGGATCACTAGATGACCGAAAGAGTACATCTGGCTACATATTTTGTCTAGGTACAAAACCAATTTCCTAGAGCTCAAAGAAGAAAAAGACTGTGGCATTACCATCAGTAGAAGCAGAATACATTGCAGCAACATATGCAGCATGCGAGGCAGTATGGCCAAAAAGATTAATTGAAGACTTGCAACAAGGTGATAATGAACCAACCATTATTCACTATGACAACATGTCAACCATAGCCATGACGAAGAATCCAGTATTTCACACAAGGTCGAAGCATATTGAGTTACGACATCATTTCATACGAGATCTAGTCAACAACGGAGAAATCACAATGGAATTCATCAACACGGATGATCAGCCGGCAGATATCATGACGAAGGCAGTTACGAAGGACAAACTCGAGAAGTTCAAACACTTACTCCGAATTGCAGATTAAGAGGGGGTGTTGAAGATTAATCTACAATTCTATAGATTAGCCTCTACAACTCTTACAAAAATATCTCAACTCCTAACTACCAAATTAATTAAGATGTGATATGTTAAAACTATTAAAATTTTACAAACCACAAATCCTACCTACTAGTTGTATCATGGCTATTATAAATAGCCTCACTTGTAACGAAGTGGAGTATGAGTTGAAGAAATAAGAAAAAAAGAAGTAGAGAGGCATTTGTGAGTGGTGAGAGTAAAGGTCCAAATGACCAAATTGTAATATCCACAAATTTGAGTGATCAATTGAGTGAGTTATCAAAATACTATCTTTTCGATCCTAAATTCCGCTACATTTCCTCTAGCGCCCCAAAAAATCTACGGTACTAGTACCTTTATTTTAAATCTTATGAGATATATTAATCATCCATGGAGGTCATGAGTTTAAACTCTTAGCTCGACCATGATATATTTGTATGATATATGTTAATTGTAAGACACGCCAAACTATCCCCTACCTAACTCCGTAAGCTGCCTCTTCCTTTGTTTTAATTAGCATTTCTCTCTATGATTTCAATATGTGGTTTTCCATTGACCCCCTCTCCCGCCTCCACAAGTGATCTATGGCCCCGCCTCGCTTTTACGACCTCTAAGGCCCCTCTACGGATCACTGTTTCCCTCTCTGCTGATTGCGTACTCAAGTACACTTTCAAATATCCATCTATTTCAAACTTAACTAACATGATCGTTCTTGGTTGTGATTTCTTCTGCCTCGACCAAATCCTCAACTACTTATACTCTAGATCTAGTGAGATTTATGATGGTAGATAGTAGTCCTATTCCAGACATGGCAATGAGATAATCATCATTCATGGCAGTTGCGATTTTTCCATGATCTCTATGTACGATACTGGTATTAGAGACATTACAAGGAATTAATCATCATTCATGGCGTTGCCACCCATCGTCCATAAGAAAACACCGCCATCCAGGAGAAACTACCCGCAAACCATCCAGTCATTGTCATGCATAGTTATCGTTAAAGCATGTAGTGGCAAAAGATGTATCAGATGATGATTTTGAGAATGCATGTGCCGCTAATCGCCGCTAACCCAAAGCCACTACTTACTAACGAGATATCTGGATTAGAAGACTGAAAGGTCATGTAGCCGTGGGTGAAGAAACTGTTAGGGCGCAATGGACAAGAATAGAGTAAATATATTGCACTAATAAATCACATATCATAAATATTTTCCAGGCAGGTTGGAAGTGGCGGTAGCCCGCCAAACTTAAAATTACTATGGATGGGTGATTACCATTGCAATACCATAATGACAATAATTAAGCCAACCTCCTTAGACCAATTTACCGTGGTAATATTAATAATGCAATATACAACGACTATTCTCGAAATTGCCAAGCAAAATACGATATGTAAATAACACCGGGATTTACGTAGTTCCCCTATGATGCGGAGAGTACATCTATGGCAGGAGCGATAGCTATGAGCACTTCTTCACTATAATCAAGGTAGATAGAAGGTGATCCGAGCCGGTCCGAAATAATGACTCTCAAGTGTTTCCCAAACCCAGAAAAAACTGCACACTATTTTCATCAGTATGGATCTTCTCTAGTTGCATGTGCTTCGACTCCACGACATCCCAAATCCAATGATATCGAATGTCGATATGTATGGACCCATAATGAAATGTCGAATTCTTTACGAAGGTGTATGATACTCTGACTATCACAGAACGGTTGTGGTCATTCCTATTGGAATCCAAGTTCACCCAAGAATCTTTTCATCCACAACAACACCTTGCTAGTTTCGTTGCAGCAATGAATTCTGCTTCTTTAGTGGAAACAGCTTCACATTTCTGTAGCCTTAAACATGTAATCAGGTATCCAGAAGTGGACCTCCATGTATCAATGTCACCTGTCATGTTTGCATCTGTGTAGCCAACAAGTACATGATTCGAATCTCTAAAACAAACACACAATTTGGAGGTACCCTGAAGGTATCTGAGAATCCATTTCACAGCTGCCCAGTGTTCCTTCTCGGGTTTTAGAGAAACCTACTGACAACTCTGACTGCGTGAGCAATATCCAGCCGTGTACACACAATAGCGTACATCTGAGTTCCTACTGCTGAAGCATATGAAATTCGTTCCATCTCCGTCTTCTCTTCATCAGTAGACGGGTACCATTTGGTGCTAAGTTGAAAGTGATTAGCAAGAGGACAGCTAACCGTTTTCGCACCTTCCATGCTAAACCGTTGAAGTACTTTCTCAATGTACTTCTCCTGCCACAAACAGATCTTCTTGGAAATTCTGTCTCATACAATCTTCAAGGCAAGAATCTGCTTCACGGGCCCCAAGTCGTTCATAGAAAAAGACTTGCTCAAATCCTTCTTCAAGTTTTTGATTCTGGAAACGTTCTAGCCAACAATCAGCATGTCATCGACACAGAGAAACAAGATGATGAAATCATCATCGGTGAACTTCTTCATGAACACGTAATGGTCTAAACTAGTCTTGTTATAACCCTGCTCCCCCATAACAGACTCAAACTTATTGTACCATTTTCGTGGTGCCTGCTTCAAACCATACAAACTTTTGTTGAGTTTGCACATGAAATCCTCTTTTCCCTTCTGCTTGAAGCCTTCTGGTTGCTCCATGTAGATCTCTTCCTCCAAATCACCAGGGAGGAAGGTGTTCTTTCCATCCATCTGCAAAACCTCCAGGTTGAGACTTGCCACCAGCCCCTGCACTGTACGAATGGATGTCAATTTCACCACAGGCAAAAATATCTCCTCAAAGTCGATTCCCTTCCTTTGACTGAAGCCTTTGAAAAAGAGCCAAGCTTAGAACTATGTTTTACTATTGTGTTCTTCATGCTTGATCTTGAACACCTACTTGTTCTTCAAAGCTCTCTTCCCCTTTAGCAACTTCCCCAACTCAAATGTGTATTTTTCGTGTAGGAACTTCATCTCCTCCTCCATTGCCTCTACCAATTTATGCTTCTTTTCATCCTTCATAGCTTCCTAAAAGTTATACGGTTCTCCCTCGTAAGTGAATAAGACATATTAATTTGACGAATATCTGGTAGAGGGTTACACGACTCTTCTAGATCTCGTGCGGGCCGGAGAACCTTCGGTGGGTGGCGTTTGATCATGAGAACCATCATCATCATCAAGATCATCAGACTGAACTTCAATGGGGGTCAGGTTCAGCTACCTTCGGATGAATTTCGCCAGCAGCAGGTGTTGGATGCTTTAGCTCCTCGTGTGTTGAGCTAGTATCAGTGCTAAGAGTGTCTCAACACACGGTCGCGTCTTCTGGATATCATTCAATGGTATCATTCTCCATGAACACATCACCAGGACTCCTGATGAGCTTCTTTTGGATAGGGTCAAAGAATCTATACCCCAGTTCATTTTGACCATATCCAATGAAAACACACAGTCGCGTCTTGGAATCCAGTTTTGATCTCTCGCCCCTTGGAATATGAAGAAAGGCCTTGCAACCGAACACTCAGAGATGCTTGTATGAAACATCTCTTCCTAACCAAATCTTTTATGAGGCTTGCAAATCTAGTGGAACACTAGGTGAAAGGTTCCACACAGGTTCCACAATATGGAGGTGGTGGTGATTTGAAAGATGGAAACCTCCTCCACTATCTTTTTCCTCATGCTCTTATTGGTTTCTACTTGTCTATGTTCCTACCATATGCTTCTCTAAGATTCATACGTTGATGGAGTTTTCAACACCTGCTCCCTTCTAATCACATGTCCCCATTTTATTACCTACTCCCCTCTCATTTTGTCCTTTGGTATGATGTCCAAATATGTGCATTTTCATTATATAATGCATGTCCATTAAACATGAACCTGGCAAGCTGGTTCCTTCCAATCACATGTCCCTATTTTATCACCTACTCCCCTCTCATTCTGTCTTTCGGTATGCAGTGTATGCGTATTTTCACCAAATAATGCATGTCCATTGCATATGAACCTGGCAAAGTAGAATGAAATGTTACATCCCATTTCTATTTCTCCTAATCTAAAATATTTCTATTTCTCCTAATCCAGAACATCTTGTAAAGTGGTTTGTCTTGTAGGAAGGCCCTACAAGCTGCAACTATGGTACCAAACTCCAATAAATTGATGTCCTTCTTATTTACTAGCATCGCTCGTAGCCCATGTCAGGAATCCACTCATTGGCTTCAACATTGTCTACAATAGATTGATATCCCTCTCTCAAGGGTAATCCACCTTGTCATCATTGCACCAAGTACTATAAGACCCCTACTCATTACGTACCACTACCCTCATTCCAAAGCTATAGATGGCCTTTGTTATGTCCATGTTGCATTTGATAACACCGGTTGGTGGCAGGTGCCATCAATGGCACGGAGCAGATTGAGTTTGATGAGGCTCCACGAGTGGTGTTGTGGCCGTCGTCAATCTTAGCAATTCCTCGAAGAACTGTTGGACAACAACTTCCCGGTGTAGTCATAGTGTGCCTGAAAATCCTCGCATTTTGTTATCGCCACACACCCCACATGATCGCAAGTGTCTGCTGAAAGCGGAATTCAGCTCCTTATGAGACCACTCCAAACACCCAGCTTATAAAGTCCACTATGAATGCATGTATGCTTTCCACCCACATAGTAAGGTCGCTCACTCGACAACATTTGCCCGCCATCTTACATTCCACAAAAAGACTCATTGTGGTTTCCTCAAACATGGCGCAATAGTCGAATTCATCTATCAACTTGATCCCTCTCTGACATAGCAATTAACGAGTTGCCACTACCTCCCTGAGTAGTCTCCATACAAGATGCTTGGTTTTTCGTTGAACATTTTTCAGAACTGCTCCCATGCACCCTCCTCACACATCATAATGTGCTCCTCTATGGCCACTCAATAACCATTTTGACTAAGTAATGTCCTTTCTTCTCATGGCTCCATATCATTGTATCAAGTTTTTCCTCTCTCGACGAGGGCAGCTGCATAATCACAAGTACATCAAAATGGAAAAAAATAGCATTTAAAGCATGTTTTCATGCCAAATTCGTAGGGTAGGACTGAGTAAGTCATTTATCATCAATTCATTAAGTCTCAACTTTGCAAACTCGAAACCGTCTCTAAATAAGCATTAGTTTCATCACGGAGCCACGGTTCTTTCCAGATATTGATGTTTCACTTGCGTCCAATCCTCCATCGATATCCCTCTCAAGTCACATCTTGAGTATTAATTATGCATCGCCATACAAAAAATGGCCTATAGCCTAAACGAGCTAACAAAAACCCTTCCTTGGGAACAGTTTTAGCTTTCAACACACGAGAAACCAAAGCATCGAGGTCTGTGATAAATTTCCAACCCTGCTTGACCAACATTGCAAGATTGAATATGTGAAGGCTTCGAAACTCCATACCAAAAAATTCATTTCGGACACATAACTTCTCCCTTCTCATCGACGAAATACCTCATCCGCCTTGTCGGTTCAAACCCCACCCGAAACTGTTTAACATACACTCCAGCTCCTTTGTAAGTGTCAGAGGGTGATAAGGAATACCCCCATGCAGAAGACCGGAATTGCCCATGCTACAGTCTTAATTAGAATCTCGCGCCCACTAGTTACCATGAATCGGCGATTCCATCCTTGACTTTTTTCTGCATTTGATCCTTCAAGAAAAACAGTGTTTCTTTCTTCTTCCTTCCAATGAGCGATGGGAGGCTGAGATATCTCCAGGTGTCCATGTCTCTTCTAACCCCCAGAATAACCGATAATTCTTGTTGAAGCATTGGTTCTCAAATTTGATGAGTTGCCCTAACGCTGTCGCATAAGTGTCAAGCAACCTTATCATCTCCTCGCCTCACGAATCCCCACTTTGAAGAAGAAAAAACTAGCATCTCCGAATAATTAATGTGTAATCTGTGTCACATATCTATTCACCCTCAAGCCTTGCACCACCCCACTCTCCATTGTGTCCTTAATAAGTACTGATAAGCCTTCTTTACAAATCAGAAATAAGAAGGACGATAACGGGCATCCCTGTCAGAGACCTCCGTGCGGGGTGAACACAGCAACGAACTCGTTATTGAGCAGAACTCTATACTCCACATAACGAATACACATGCATGCACTACATCGTCACCGATAATATCCCACGTCTTCTTGTAGAACCATGGGTTGAACCCGTTCGAACCCGGAGCTTAATCCGGATCCATGTCAAATAGTGCAGCCTGAAATTCCTATCTGGTAAATCGATAGTCAACCATTCATTTTTTAGATCAGTAATACAAGGTTGAACCCGGTCAATTATCATTTGAGCATCCACCATTTTCGACTTGAATAAATTCGCAAAGTAAGGGGCTACCACCTCTGCCATCCCTTTCTGCATAACTGCCTAACTTTCAGCTCCATCTCATCATTTTGTTAGTTCCTGACACATCTTACGGCCGCCCGCTACCCGGGGAACATACCTTGTATTTTGTTCTCCATCCTTGTACCAATAATCATTATCTCTCTGTTGCGAGTGTGTTGTCTCCCATTCCAAGACGGTTAACAACACATGCTTTTTACTCTCAAATTGTAGCATGAATTCTTCATCGTCTTGGTGGCGTATGTCTTCCACGTCTTGAGCACACGAGAAATGCTTCCAGCTTATATCACAACTCTACTCCATTATTGTCCCCGGGAGGAGTGCCTACTGATTATCGAATTGAAATATGTCATTTCCAACACATTGCTGATGTGGTGCGGTTAAGAGCATAATTGGTGAATGGTTGGAAGTTGGTGCTACCATATTATGAAGCTCTACAACATGCATGGACGAGTTAGGAAGAATCGGATGACAGAAATTTATAAGTGGTGGATTTTGTCACTGAAATCCCCTTAAATGTCTTACATTTATGGCGGTGTCTATAACATATTTAGGCGGGCTGTGTGACATCTGACAGTAGCAAGGATTTCAATTCCTATTTAAAGATCGGTTCCCCTTCATTCAAAACAATATCCTTTTGAATTAAATTTTAGAGCAGAGCATAGAGACTTCAGAGCGACGAGAAGGCATCGACATCAAGGAGCTCGGGTCCGAATACATAATCACGATTGGTGAATCCCATTCCCTGAAGTTCTTTGACAAATTAGGTTTTTGACATTTCTTCTTACAATCCTAATTTTGATGTTGTCCTTTGTTGATTTTCATTTGTTCTTTGAAGTTATGAGTAGCTAAAATCCTCTTGCTTGGATTAGATGAACCCTAGGTGATGCTAGATGAATGAATGATTTCTTGACTTTGACAATTTCTGTGAATTTGATGGATTTTAGATTACGGTTAACTTCTTTTTTGTTCTTATTCTTTCCTGATCAACTTGAATAGTATTTTGTTAGATTTGTGATTGTCTGTCTCTAACACTGAAATTAATCAACTAGGTTGGTCGTTAACCCTCAGAAGGGAGCGAATAGATTAGTCCATCGTGTGAGCAATTCTTGTTTGATTTTATCAGCTTGTGGGTTTCACCTCTTCGTTTTGAAAGAAGACACTGAGATACGAGATTGGTAGTAGGTTAGTAGTCCCAAAAGGGGGTGACCTAAATAAAGGACAATTGCGACGGTGAATTGGATTTGTTCCGTTTTGTATAAATTCAAGAAATTGAATGTAGTTTGTTTGTTTGGATAACCTAGGAAGAATTAAAGTCAAATTAGTTTCATTCAATTTGGTTAAACCCTTATTTTTGCGGTCTTACAACATTTTTTTAGTTATTTTTTATTTTCATTTGATTGATAGATTGATAATCGTGGAACCTACATCATAAAACAGTTTAAAACGAGTACCGTTTTGTACAAATTTGAGTAGATACAACATTGAGATGCTAGGGAAATTCAACCGTTATTACTTTGGTAGTATTTTTAACTGTGATAATGTTTTCGTGGGCCCTAAAAAAACCTAGTTATTGAAATAACCAAGGTCAAATTTCCCTAGAGTCTCTTGATCGCGTTTACTCACAGTAGTGAGAAGTGTTAATCAGTTCAACGGGTTTGTGGTGTGTGTTTCACAATCATCAATCCAAAAAGCAAAAAATTACAAATAACAAGAAAATAAAACAAGATTGCAAGATAGCACGAACGAGGGTTGGACCAAATAAGATGAAATTGCTTAAACTTGGACTCCCCCGTGCTCTCAAATTCAAAAATGATAATCAACTTAACAATTTATGTAAAACAAGATAAATTCAGTTCGTCGCCACAGTTCTTCTCTAACCAAATTACACCTTTTCGGGTCTGCTAATCTGCTACCTATCTACTATCTCAGCCTGCTCTTTTGAGACAAGGAGCTGAAATTAGCTAGGCAACAAAATAAATGAGAACTGCTTACTCGACATATTAGTTTATTCGCTCCCGGATGAGAGTCAATGCGTAACCTAGTTGTATAATTTTGGTGTTCTAGATAGGCAAGCGGTTTCGAGACGAAGAAAAATCTCATAATTTTCTATTCAAGGTGATCACGCAAGAATATAAACGAAATTGAAATTAAACATAAACTAAATCCTCCCAACTCCCATAAATCGTCAAAGATTGTGCCTTACTTTAGCGCAATTATTGACAAGACTAAGGCGCAATCTTTAACCAATTTTCCAGGAGACATTGTCAACCTTTGTGCTTAAATCCGGTCAAATATTGCACCTAAGCATAGGCATAATTATTGACAAGGTTAAGGTGCAAATGCTGACAACAATCCAAAAATTATATTCTTCAACTCCTCGGTCCATCCTAACTTGTCCATGCATGCCCGTATTGCTCTAAATATCGTTATGTACTTGAAATCTATCAACAAACTACAAAACGACATCGACTGGACCCGAAACGTGCCCGAGACACTAAATCGAGATAGAAGCTAGAAATACACGAAACACTAACCTTCTACCCAAAGGTACACAATTATGCATGAAATATTGCTTAAATGAGGGTGATAGAGGTGATAAATCAAATATCATCAAACAACCCCACACTTAAGCTTTGCTTGTTCTCAAGAAAAAAAAGCTATGCAAAGCACCTATAAATTATTCAACATACTTGGCATACAAGTGAATCTTTAAAGAAAACTCATATTCCTCAATGCACCCCTAATCTTCTTAACATACAAGTGAACCATTAAAACAAAACCAATATGGGAAGTAAAGACCTCACAAGAAGTTATCCACCTTACAACACATCATCATAACATGTTATACCACCCATCTAGTCCTACTCTCAAAGGAAGACAGCTTAAAGATGTAGTAGAAAGCACTCACCTTTTCTTATGTTTGAGGATAGTGTTTAATCGCTCACTCATCAACTTTGAGGTGCGCTTCTAGCACTTGCACATTTAGGCACTTCAAGCACTAGTCGAAAGGTCTTCTATTTAGGGTTGTAATATGGAAAAACACGAATAAGAGGAGAAAGGATTTTGGTGGTAGGTATCCATAACGGCGGACGATTCGGTCTACTCTAACATGGAGCTAAGCTACTCGAAACAATTATAAACTATGGAAGGACTTGATTTATCTCAAGAGCTCTATACTAGCTCGTCTATCCCTTAAAAACTATCATGCACAAATCACAGCAATTCAATTCTAGCATGTCAAGTAGTTGATTCAAAAGTGTTTCCACTAAGCTTGAGTTTAGTACTCAACATGCATAGACAGTGACTCAACAAGACTAGCTAACATGAATCTTATGCAAACCCACCCCAAACTTAGTTTGGACAGTGTCCTCACTGAACGAAACGGAAAGTAGCATAGGAATAAATAGAAGTTATGAGAAACTGGAGAAAAAATATATGATCCATGAAGCTCAAACTCGGCGGTGACACTAACTCCTGAAAAGACAATAACATCCAAAACCAATAAAATAGAAATAAGACAGGTGTCCAGGCTCCACACATAATAAAAATGCATTTAAGAACCAAAATGAATAGAGTAAAAGTCTTATGGAAGAAGATGAAACGTAAACATGTAGACTGATTCTAAAATTGAAAAATTAAAATGACTCCAGCCATGGGTTGCCACCCGAGAAGCACTCTTTCTTTATGTCTTTGAGCTAAATGATACCTAGATGATTAAGTTGGGGCAACCCAACTCAGAACTTCTTTAAGGCTAGCATCATTTTTTACATACAGTTTCTCTGCGCCACTCCGAAGTAGCCACTTTCTCTGTCCAGCATAAAGAAGCTCTAATGTTCCATCATCTCTAATGTTAGTGACGTCGAAGGGTCCAAAGCACTCATTTTTATCCACCTTATAGGAGTTTGATTGTCCTCTTTGATATCCATTACGACAAAATCAACCGGACAATAGCTATCATGCACATTCACTAGCACATTCTCTACCATCCCTAAAGGACGCTTAATGGACCTATCAGTAAATTGGACATTCATATCGATACGCATTAAACTAGATAGTCCTAAGCGCTTAAACAAGGGATATGATATGGTTTTAATGCTAGCACCTAAGTCAGTTAATGCTTTAACAACATGATTCTTATTAATAACGCAAGAGATAGAAAAGCTCTCTGGGTCTTTTGCTTGGGTGTCATGTTAGCTTGCAAGATCGCTGAGCATTCCGCACCAAGTGTTATTGTCAGGGTAACCTCTTCTTTCTTCTTCCGGAGCAGTTACTTCTTCAAGAGTGTTGCATGTGTTGGGATTTTGGTGATGGCTTCCAAGAAGGGGAGACAAACTCCCTGATTGGGGAGTAGTTCTGCATATTTCTCATCGTCTGCTGGTGTGAGCTCTTCTTTTTAAGGGCTGGTTGGTAGGGCGGCTTCGAACTATATTTCTCTTCCACTTTCGGTGTGAGGATGAAGTTTATGTTAGCCGGAAATCGAGCTTCTTGCAATGGCACGCTCTTATTAATCGAAGCTTATTACTCTTCTAGAGTGGTGATGAAAGCCTCTTGCTTTAGTTGATTGACTTGGTAGGCATCTTCGACTTCATCATCTCCACCCATACTATTATGGCATGTACTCCCTCCATGTGTTCTTTTCCCAATTGTTGCTAGTTGTTAGGATTCTGCTCAGTGTTTCCTGGAAGCTGTCCTTGAGGTCTTTAGTCGACCATTCATGACAAGGATGCGTAAGATTCTTCCATCAGCTGTATCATAGCTTGATGACCTTACAAACTAGTATTTTGGTTAGCTAACTATGCCTACATGGTATTCATCATCTGGATGAAGTCATCATTGATTCCTCTAGTTGGGGTCGAGTTTTGATGTTGATGCTGCTGCTAATTCGGTTTGTTCGGGAATCCTGGAGGTCCTTGATAGTTTCTCCCTTATGCCCACCACTGTTTTTGCTTAAGCTTGCTTGTTGGTGCGAGTGGTGGCCTTCTAGAGTGGTGTTGGTGTTAGTGTTGTAATCCTCCACTCGAGGATTGTAGAAATTTGGGTGTCCTCCTCCATTTGAAGTTGTAGTCTCCCCTTAGATGGCCCTGAAAGTTCCTTGCTCTGTAGTCTGAATATCCTTGCTCGTTGGAGGAAAAGCCACTTCTTCGACCAACATAGTGTTGTTGGTGATGAAGTTCAAACACTGTCCCATCGTTCCACAAACACCACACCAAGCACAAGTATAAACAGAAGCATTAGGAGGGTTAGAAACTATTAAAGTAAAATCATTTAATTTCTTCTCAAATGCCTTGACTTGAGCTCTAAACACAATGATGTCTGAAGAATCTATTGTTGCTGCATTAACTGGTTGGATTGTATTACGTGCCCAATTCCTGGATTTTAGTTGCACCAATTAGCAAAATGTGTTAGAGCTGCAGCCGGACTAACAGTAGTGACATCTCCTTATGCTAGTTTGGGCACTAGCATTGATGTTTGTCGATCCAAGCCCCTATTGAAAAAGTTTTGCTGAATTAGAGTGATGAGATTTCCCCAAAGCTCGTAGTTAGCATCATCTTGTTCCGGTGGAGCCACACTTGAATTTGAATTCGCAGCACTGGGATTGGTGAAGTCGACAAGAGTTCGATTCACCATTGGAGATGGTGGAGGCAAAAGAGTTGAGCTTTAACTTTGGTTCGATTCTGAGTCCGACTCCGTGGTGCTCGCAGAATGCCCTCTGTTTGAAGAACCTGCTTCACTACCCCAATGAAGTAGAAGCAACTCAGCAAAATCTCTGTCTTCCTCAGAGTTGGATGCTTGTAATGATTTAGAGTGAGTCACCACTGGTGACATGTAATGTAAGCACGCATACACAAAGAAAAAACAATAAAAACCGTGGAAACAAAAATTTAAAATGGAGGTGAATGATTAACACTAATCGACTCGTTTCAAACACAATAAACATTACCCAGGAACAGCACCAAAATTTGACACGATTGTAGCAAGCGTTCAAAAATAACCTAATTACCGAAGTAATCAGGGTTGAATTTCCCTAGGGTCTCTTGATTGTATTCTACTCGAAGTTGTGAAAAGTGCTAATCGGCTTAACAAATTTGTGTTTTGGATTCCACGAATATCGATCTAGGAATAAAAAACTAAAAATAACAATAAATTGAAGCAAGTTTGCAAGATTGCACGATTGATGGTTTTGACTAATTAGACGAAACTGCTTAGACTTTGAATCCCCCTAGGTTATCCAAATTTACAAATCACATAGAACTTCAACAATTTATGCAAAACAAGATAAATTCAGTTTACCATCACACATTTTCTCTAATCAAATCATGTCCTTTCGGGTCTGCTAATCTGCTACCTATCTACTATCCTAGTCCACTCTTTCGAGACAAAAAGCTGAAATCCGCTAGGCGATAAAACAAACAAGAACTGCTCACACGACGGACTAGTCTATTTGCTCTCGGATGAGGGTTAACGACTAACCTACTTTTTTAATTTTGGTGTTCTAGATATGCAAGCTCTTTCAGGAAATAAAAAATCTAACAAGATCCTATTCAAGTTGATCAAGCAACAACATGAACGAAAACGTAATTGAACATAAACAACATCCATCCAACTCTCGTAAATCGTCAAAGGTTAACGAATCATTCGTTCATGATGAATTACCTAGGGTTCATCTAATCTAAGGACGAGAAGTTTAGCTACTCTTAACCTTGAATGAAAAATCAGATTCAAAGAAGGAAAACGTTGAAACTAGGGTTACAAGAGAAATCTCGAAAATGTAATTTCGCCGAAGATCTTCGAAGAACGGGATTCGCCAATGTGGATTACTTTGTCCGATCCAAGCTCCTTGAAGTGTTTCCTTCTGGTCGCTCTGACAACTCTAAAATGTGCTCTGAATTTCGTCTCGGGAAGTCTGTCTTGAATGAAGGAGGACCGGTCTTTAAATAGGAGAGGGGATCCCTGTTGCTGGCGAACGTCACTAGACGCGCCTAAAATGGTATGTTTAGGCGCGTCATGTGCCTTAGGCGCAGAGCATGACAAACATTATTTTTACACTGAAATTGGCATAGAACGCCCCTTCGACACAGTACACGCCTAAACATACTATTTTAGGGGCGTCCGGTGTCAATTTTATGCGAGTTCTGTGCCAAAACTCAACACTTGTAGATTTTGATCCTCCTACTTGTCCTAACTCATCCATGCACGCCCACATTGCTTGGAGTAGTGCCTCGATACCGTCATGTACTTGAAATCTATAAAAAACACTCCAAAACGAGATCAAATGGATCCCGAACGGGTCCGAAACACTAAATCGAGGTAGAAGCTAAAAATGTACGAAACACCCTAAACTTCTATTCAAAACTACACAATTATGTATGACATATCGCTCAAATGAGGATGATAAAAGCGGGAAATCAAACATCATCAGGTGCAAACTCTCCTCTGAGCAGGCTTCTTCTCTGACTGCCACTGTCAGTCCCCAAGAAATCAAACCAGCTCTGTTTGGTATTATACGGTTTCTGACAAGGCCCCTCCTTGATCAGTAGAAAGAAGAAAGATATTTTCAAATATTTGAAAGAAAGGGTGTCGGGAAAGCTCCAACAGTAATGGGAATATTCATATTCATAGCCCACCTACTTAAGAACAATCAATAAAGCAGGTACAAACAATTCTTTCACATTCGTCTCTGCGATAAATAAAGAAAAGGAAGTAGACTGACACTGCTAATCTAATTGAACAAGTACATGGATACACCAATCTCCTTATGGACAGCAGAAGAACAAGGGTGTAGACGAAAATATTAAACAGAGCTTCCTCTGTTGTAAACATAAGATTTCGCAAAGTACAAGTAGAGGATCAGTTGAACTGCGCTCAGTCCCGCAAGTAGCCAATAGAAGTAATCGAGATGACCTTTGTTTATGTTATTGGAGAACCAGCTGTCGTGTCCATCGCTGCCGGTTGCTTTGTCAATGGCAGATATTAGAAAGCTGCTGAGAAAGCTTCCCACTCCAAATATACTGAGGTATAGAGACAGGCCCATGCTCCTTAGGTCACTAGGGACTTGATCATAGAAGAACTCTTGCAGTCCAACCATGGTGAATACATCTGAAATTCCAAACAAGACGTACTGAGGAACCAGCCACCAGAAACTCATTGGGACTTTCACACTCGGTGTGTCTATGATTCCATGGTCCCGGGCGATTTGAAGCCTCTTGATCTCAACAACAGCAGCTACAACCATGGAAACAAGAGACAAGAATATCCCAGTTCCAATTCTTTGGAGCATTGAGATGCCTAACGGCTTTCTGGTTATGGCTCTTGCTACAGGAACAAGGATGCCATCATATATCGGTATGAAGATGCAAATGGCAAGAGTTATGAAAGATTGCAAGGTAGCTGGTGGAATCTCAAAACCAGGGAAGAGTGTTCTATCCATGGTTAATCCCTGTTTCGTGAAGAAAGTTGTAGACTGTGCAAACACAATTCCATACACCAAGCAAGTAGCCCATATTGGCACGAGCCTAAGTACTGACTTGGCTTCTTCAACTTCACTCAAAGTGCATATCTTCCCACCATCCTTTGAACTTTCTGATGCAAGTAGAGCCTTGTTGAGAAACCTGGCTCACAAAAAAGACCCATATAACTCAGATCAGTAGTCTGCTGGCCACCAAATTAGCAGGTTTCAGAAGCATATTGAACTATGACATGCAATAAAGCAATTGAGACTCATCCTTGCCTAAATTGTAAAGAGTTTCTCTTACTTGAGTTGATCAGAATGTTCATGGGGTAGAGTTCCTCTAGACTCTTCTTCGAGAGCAACTGCAGAAGAATCAATACGCCAGTTTCTTATTGCTGCACCAAAAACCTTACTGATTCTGAGAAATCCATTATCCTCGTCGCTCGTGGCTCCATACCTATATGTCCTTGTCCCAAATATAAAGATGATAAGGGCAAAGACCATGACGAGACACGGGATTCCGAATCCAAGAACCCAGTTAAGATTATCCTGTACATAGTTTAAGACCGCTAGTGCTACTAAGGTCCCGGCACACATGCAAAAATACCACCAGTTGAAAAAGGAGCTTTTCGCTTTGCATTCCACAGGGTCGTTTCCATCGAACTGATCTGCGCCAAATGCCTGAACACAAGGTTTGTGCCCTCCTTGTGAAAGTGCTACCAGATACAATGAGAAAAAGAACAAAGCTATCTGAACTGGATGAGGAGGACATGCTGCCGCTGCACTACTCGTAACTTGGCTTTGGCAATTAAAAACACCTAGCGCAGGAAGAAGAGCTGATGAAGTCAGCAACCCAAGTCCCTGTTGATTTCATTGCAAACACTCTTCACACATCATTCACATTTTAATTCATCTATCATATGTAAGGAGCAAGTGTACTTAGACAAGAAAAAATTGATCCAGAACGTCAGATGAGGCAATTCATGGACAATAACGATGAGAATTTGGTCAGATGGCAACAAAATTCTGAAAATGTTAAGTGAAAAAGCACCCACTACTTTTGAAGAACTGAAAGAAAGTAAAACCCTATAGATAGGAACTTATACTTTCCCAGTAGTCCATCACTATATATAGACTATAGTGGATTGTTCGTCGAACTTTCTAAAAGTCAGCTTTCAATTTGCTTATAATAAACATGGATCATAGCGTCGTATATGTCAAAAGTGAAAACAGAGCTGTGAATCCGATCGAACAACGATGAAGAATGAGAAGGAGAGTAGATGAATTTACCAAAACGTAACCAGCAGACGCAACAATAATGGTGCGGTATTTCCCGAGGACGGTATCAGCAACAAAAGCGCCCAAAAGAGGCAGCAAGGAAGCAGCTCCGGACCAAGCGTTCACGTTCGCAGCTGCGGCGGCCGTAGACTGGCCGAGCGGCCCCGTCAAGTAGGTAATCAGATTTGAACCGATCCCGTAATACGCAAATCTCTCCGCTACTTCAACGCCTTGCGAATGAAAATTGGAAAAATCAGAACTCCGACAACCAGTCGACTGAAGCAACTACGACTGCGTTTCAAATATTTCTTTATTTGGCCGGAGGCTGTGGCTTACCGATAATAAAAGCTGCGGATGTCCAACCGCCGGAGCTGGAACGGTGAACCTGCTGGCCTTTGTAGTCGACGGCTCCATCAACAGTGTCGTCGTAGAGAAGAGGGATTTCAGCGTCTGGAAGAGAACGACCGGAGATGGCTGAGGTGGACATGGTGGTCAGAATTCTGTAGTAGAGCCACCGACGGATCTTTCTTGGGTCAAATTTGTAAAACACCCGGGAGTAGTTGAAGTGACCGCTTTAGCTCAATCATTCATCGTGGAAGCATGTAGCAGACGCCAACTGAATCTTATCCGTCCATTACGTTGACCCACTAGCTGTTTGGCGAGACCTAGAAGGTTCGATGGCTGATATCATTTGAGATAGCGATCTGGCTGCGGGACATCGGAATTAGGCGCACATCACGTGAGTAAATAATATAAGATGGCGTCTTCTAATCTCTGAAGAGTGGAAGGAAAAAAGTGGTTTCAAACCGATCAGAGAGCTCTTTCTACGGTATATCATATGTGGGATAACAAACAAACCCGCAGAGTCTCGTTCGTACTTTTTTCATGCAAATAGAGTAATCATTTTTAGGAGCTCTGTAGTCTGTACAGAGAAGCAAACTATTTATAATCTTATGTCATTTCCAGAGACTGAATTGCAAGCTTTGCGGCGACCAAAGAAACGGTCTGGTTAATTAGTCTTAGAGAATCATCCAGTCTTAGCAGCGTGTCTCTTACATCCATTGCTCGTAGCTTCTCTTGCTGCAGATTGATGATCTCTGACTGCGACGAGCCTGTCAAAGGAAAAAAATACCAAACAACGTCCATGAATCCCATTGTATACCCTTGTATTAGAACGAATGTAGATGTGATGTAATGAAATTTAGTTTGCCTGAAACTGGTTGTAGGGCTGCAAAGGATACTCGTTCTGCGAGAGATGGTATAAAAGCTCCATCACATTCTAATGCGGGTTCCTTTCCAGCCCATGCAAGAGAGTTAGCTAGCTGAGTCTGCAACAATTCATCCTTGGGAGCCTATCACAAAACACAGGATGTCAACACCAGAATGCCAAAACGCAAACACTGAGATTCCTTGAATGAATACGTAAGTGAAGAAGCTTGCCAAGTATCAGAATAAAGCTTTGTGAAAAAATGTGCACGTCTCTGAGGAAATTCCGAAATGGAGATGGAGCAAATCCTACTGTAAGCAGTCCTCCAATATAATTTTGCAGCTTTTCAAACAACTATCCTGTTGCTTGTTCCGGAAGGTTCAGCCTAGAGTCTAATTAGTCACATCATGGCTATATGCAGGATGAAAAGTTCAAACCCTGCGGAGAAGCATAAAGCCTGCCCTTCAAAAATTGGAGACTATTGAGCTTGTATTCTCAAGTAGGTCCGAGTTCAAGAGAAGAATCTAAGTTGAAGCTTTGAATTAGGATTCTTACACACATGACGAAGGTTTGATGGAAGGATATACCTTTAGTTTGATTTCTAGGCGGTTTAACTTGCCAAGAGCGTCCTTCAGTTCTCTAACTTTTGAGCTGATCGCATTCTGGCTGCTGTCAACAATGTCCTGCATCGGCATCACTTCACCTCTCAAGTAAGGCTCTGACTGCATTTTGAAATTCGAGAATTGATCAAAATGACGTTGCAGGAAAATGCTTGACTTGTTATGTCATCCATTATTAACAACTCAAAACTGCCAAGGAAAGAGATGAAGAAGTTGAAACTAACATATACAGACACGACATGCCCAAGTGAATAGTGATATTCTTGTAGGCCTCACCAACGACCTTATTACGGTATTTATTGTCTCTATATCTTTAACCATGAACTAGTTTATTAAACAAGGCTCAGACAGATCAACAAGCAGAGTTATACAGATCACCGTCATGAAACATCACCACAGGGAGCATAGCTATCGAGTGAAGCAATTGATATTTATCTATACAGATTTAAGACGATGGTCTAAGGTACACCACCTGCAGGAACCCAACAAGCTTGACGCGGCCAATTCCTCGAATAGACACCAATGCTCCAACATCTAAGCGCTCAACCTATAGACACCAATACAAGTATGTTGAGAGGAATCATGTTTCAAACTTGAGGATTTGTGGTGTGCGATGATGGCTTGGGAAGCTTACACTTTCCAAATTGACCAGGCAACCGTATCTAGCAGCAAAAGATGCTTCACTTCCTGAATCGCTAATGGAGACAGGATCCAAAACAAAATGCACAAACATCTGCTTCTGTGCCAAAGCCTATACAAAACCAAGAACCAATACTGATTTCAATTTCACTCAATTATCTCACTAGCATTGGAATGGCTACAAACTTCAATCTGGCTAATTCAATATCTAAGAAACACAAGAGAGTGAAATTAGACCACATACCTCTTCAAGTAAAGCCAGGTACCTAGCTTCGTAAAGATGCAGAGTCTTGCTCTCAGAAGGAACTAGCACCTGATGCAACGCGTAATTAGCATGAACTAAATAAGGATGAAGTGAAGATATTCAATTTCAGTCCGGATGGAGATAGAAATGTGAAGTTGGACCTCATTCGAGTTAAAAGGAAGGAGAGGGAGCTTCAGAGTACTAAAACTCAGCGATGATTGACAGCGCCATGTCTGGATTGTACGACGGAAGAGGTGGTGTTTGAGCTGGAAATTGAAGGGCGGAAAGGAAGAGTGGCGGGAAGAAGAGTACGTTGTTGTTGAGTCGCTTCTCCAGCTACGGATTCGCGGCTCAGTGACGCGGGTGAGGCTAGAGGGATTGACGTGGCTCGCACCATAGCTCATGGAGTTTGGATTTGACGGAAGAAAATGTTCGCTCCTGCGCTGCTCACTCTTCCTTTATCCTGTAAAATGTCCGTGTTTAGCTTATAAGTCAGCACGTGTCTCGGGAAAGCAAAATAGCAAAAAGTGGACAAAACGACAGAAAAAGCATAAGCATGCAACAATGGCTGTAAGATGAATTTTAAGGCTGTACGCAATCCTTTAGTTAAATTTTTAAATTTGTATAATAAAAATAACCTATTTTTTAAATAGAGAATGGTTAATTAAATTTGTAAGAAAAATATAGCTAAATTTATAAAAATGGTAAAATATATTTACTAATTAAAAAATTGGGAACCATCTATTAAATATATCAGAGAGAGAAAACCCAGTCGCACGTCGCATGAGTGTAGTACACGCCCCAACCGTTAAGGTCAGGCGCGCTCATGCACTACTCGCGCGTCAGCTACCGACCCTTTTTTTTTACTTTTGCCTTTAATTAATGCTTTAACATTAGGTCATTTGTTTTTACTTTTTGTATGAATTTGTTACACCAATTGTGTTTCAACGATAAATTTGAAGATTTACCTTTAATTAATACTTTAACATATTGCAATTTTCAAAATGCCTAAAATGCTAAAAACAACTTTTAGCCAGTTTCAATTATACATGAAAAGTTGCGATTAGACTAAGGCCACCCATCCATGTAATTTATCTCTACTTTCAAAAATGACTTCAATTGCCACATTATCTTAATTTGTAATTCAATACTCTTTATTACTATATCAATTCAAAAAGTATTTATAAATATGAGAACCAAATATATCATAATCTTATAATCTCTATTATTTTAATAACAACAAAACTAATATAAATACTTCTTCTTCATGGATAATTAATCATTTTCTTTATGGTTATTAGTTGACCTAAAAAGATCTTTTTATATAATGCAATTAGTGATAAAGTCAAATGTCATAACTCTTTTATTTAGTTTCTACCAAATTAATAAAAACTAATTAATTATAATACTAGATTAGCACATAATTTAATTGGTGCAATTCATAAAATTGGTGATTAAGCATATTAATTTGCGCAATAACAACTTCAAGTTTCAAATTAAAGATCCACATATATTAAATACACTAAACAAGTTTACATCACTAAAACAAAAGTCGCTAAGATTTATAATAATAAATTGAAACACATACAACTTTGAAAAAAATTCATTTGGTATTTTCAATTTATTGAATACTCCCACTTCTAAAATTTGATCTCAGCCGTTTATTATAAGATTAAATCCCGGTCGTTTGGCATTTTTAATTTCTAAAATCAATTTATTTCATAAAATAAAATTTTTAAGGACCACTTGACTTAATTGCAATTAATATACGGTATGATTTACGTTTATCTCTATAATTTGATATTTCGAATTGATTTTTTTCATATGTGAACCTTTTAATATTAACATTGTATTTACAAATCATTTTAAATTTATGACTTGAATTACTCAGATCCTATAAGCTATACCACTCTAACCTATATTAGGTGACAATGAACGCACAACATATATGAATCACATTGCATCAAAAAATTGACATACAAGGCACAGAGGCTAAGACTTAAAACAACAAGGCACCCCGACCAAGACTCGAAACAAAAAGGGACCCTGGCCAAGACTTGAAACAATACCATTCTAATTGTGCTATTGTTGTCGGCGCATTTTGCAACCGGTACATTAATACAGGCCAGTTTAATCAACAATCAAAATAAATGCAATCAAACGTCAACGAACAAATAATAAGTTACAGGCTAATGATGAACAAGTTCTCCCTTAGCTCTCTTTCAAAAAAGGCCGCCATAGCACAGCCTTCACTCTCCCCAAACCGTCAACTGTTAATCTGGAATTCGCGAGTCCAACTATAGCTTCATCCATCCATGCGTTCTGTCCATCTCGGAATCGTACACTTCAACTCCGCTGTCGTAAACCGAGCCTTAGTACGACTGCTCGATCCAGGAGCTGTGAATCCTATACCTGCTACCATCCTCCTGCGGATCAGAACCGAGGTCAAAGACTCGATCAGGACAGGATCGAAGGTTCATGTCAGAACCCTCTTTCAGTCTCGTCGACACCCTCCGGAGTCTGGATGCGAGGGCACGTCGGAATCGCCCATGGTGTTGCTCACGTGGGAAATAGCCAAGGGAGGAACATGTACAAATTAGAGTTAGAAGCCGAAGAATAGATCAGAGAAAGAAAAAGGAATTGAAGAATAAAGGAAGGGCTTACAGTAGGTTTCCTTGCTTTCCGATAATCTACGGAGGAGGAGAGGCTTCATCGAGGGACGCCAACCAAAGAAGGAGATGGCTTTTGATGAAGGGGCCGCCTCGTCGACTTCATCGAGTGGCGCCAGGAGAGGAGGGAGATGGTCGATCGGAGCGTCAGGGGTGGACATTACTTAAGGTTCAATCAAATAAATAATTGGATGACGTGAAAAATATTATAAAATTATGAATTTCCAACTTTTAAAATTATAATGACTAATAAGTGAAATATTAAAAATTAAATATTTAAATAAAAATTTATTATTTTGACATACCAACGTAACAAAAAAATCTAACAATGCCGCATATTAATTAGAATTAAGTCAAGTGGTTCTTAATGAATTTGTTTTAAAAAATAAATTAAATTCAAAAATTAAGAAAACCAAATGGGTGAGATTTAATCTCATAATGAACGGCTAATATTAAATTTTAAAAGTGAAATTATTCAAAAAATTGAGAGTATCGAAAAAAATTTCATACATCAATCATATACACTAATTATATATATACTAATAACTTACACTGATTGGTTGGGACAATTAATAATAATATAAACTAACAAAAATAAAGGGTTCCCTTTTGCAATTTCTTTTGGTAATTGCATATTATGGAAATTTGCAACAAAAAATCACTCTCCTCATTCATGTAACTCACTCACTCGATTGCAAATAAATGTCACCTAAGTGTCACATCACTTTGCAATTCCATCCATTCACATGGATGATGATCTCCTAATACTCTATTCCTATGTCTTAATTTGCTATAAATTGAATTGACGAGATGTAATTATGGGATCGCTGTTTTGGCCAATATTCATTTTGAAATAGCGAACTATGAGCCCATTTTAGTCCAAATATATAGATTTTGGAGACTCAGCCACTATAAAGCATCACGTGAACCCGATAGAGTTGCATATAAAATGAGTCGAACCAAACGTCTATTCAGCTTAAATTTGGTTCGGTTAATTTATTTTTTATTTTAACTCGGTTTGAGTTTTATTTGACCTTCACAAATCGAGTATTGAACATTAAACTTAACATCCGTGTTTACATCGCAAACGGAGGTCTAAAAATGGTCCAACGTGTCAATATTTCCCATCCTTATTATGGTGCGTTTGTATAGCCGCATTTATAGTTGGTATTTCAAATACCAAATATTCAGAATGGCTATTCACTCAAGAGCTGAATCTATTGGCTCTAGCTAATAGGTCAATCTGACGATTCAAATTTTGTTTGGACCAATTTAATCGTACGGCTGAGATACAATAGGAATAGGTAAGGAAAAGTGTTCGAATTGCTAATTTATTAAAAAAAATTGTATCTTTTATTTTTCTTCTCTCGTTTCTCTTACTTCTCTCCTTAATCCTAAATTACATCTCCTTCGCCTCCTTCCCTAAATCAGGGTTAAAGAAAATCATGGATTCTTCCTCATCGACAGAGAAATAGACAAACATCTTCTGTCTGCAAATCCGTCAAGTATGTCCTCTTGTTTTCTGTTGGTAACATGTGCTTCTTCCTTCATTTTCCTATTCCTTCTTTATTTTTTATTTTTTCCCGGTTAATATTGTTTTTTATATGGAAGTGCTCTTTTGTTGATTTTTATTAAGAAGATATGATTTTGTTTTTGAGCAGATTTTGAAGAAATAAAATGAAAGGAATTAACTTATTTGAAGAAATAAGAAGAGAAGGCACAGACAAATTTGGAGAAGATGCAGTTTTTGAAGAAGAGGTTGTTGCTTTATTTTTACCACGATTTTGAGTTTGGGATGTATTTGAGATTAGGGTTAATTTTTTAGTTAAAATCAGTTTTTATTAAGGTTTTGCATCTCTTTCAAATGCATGTATTTGTATTTCTAAATACAAATATATATAAACTCGTGGGATTATTAGTTTCTTTAAATGTTTTAGATTGGGGTAACTTTTGAATTATTGTTTTCCAAACTTTCATTCCATGAGTCCTTTGTTCGATCTGAGGTCCCAAGGTCATGCATACAAGTAGAATATAGATGGGGTCAGTAATACGCACTAAGTGACTATACTAGACTTGTGTAGGAGTGGACTGGCATTTAGTAATGTGAGCCATCCTTACAGGAGCCATCCCTACCTATGAGCGGACAACCTCTTGGTGGATCAGACCATGAAAAAACCCTGAATACTGTGTGAGCAGCATCTGTAGACATACTAAACATGTCTTGCCTGAGCCTGATTATAGCCTAGGGGATGCACAATCCATGGGTGGGTGATCAACGCATCATAATCGGGAGCTAATCTAGCTAAGCCTAATCCAGTCCTAACATGAACTGTGAATCGCACGCAACAGTTCAAACGGCAACAGCTTATGCTCGAAATTACACAACTGCATGTACAGTAGATCACACGCTATTGTACAATCCTCATAGCCCTCGCTCTAATCACATTATAACATCTGTATAGTAGATCACACGCTATAGTACAGTCCTGAGAGCCCTCACTCTGAAACACACTGGAAATCCATTCATTGGATTCCTAACAACCTATTACAGTTCTACTTTTAAAAGCAGAAAAGTAATCCTGAACCCTCACCTCTAATACACTTTCCTGGTAGAGTCAAACTGTAGCCGCCTTCTAGAGGTCAAGTCTCCTGATCCATTCAACCTGTAGAGATCAATCGTAAGGTTGAAATCCCAAAACCTCAAATCCCAAAACTCTTAGGATTTTCCTACGTGATTTTTCATTCAAAAGGATTGAGAGAGAGAGAGAGGAAGAAGATTGATTACCTTCTGAAGCTTCCTCTATGCCCTCCAATCCTCTACTAATGATGTGGGATTGATCAGCTCTTCCTTCTCCACCTTCTGAAAGAGATCGTCGTTCGTCAGAGGAATTTCTAAGATTTTGGTTTCTATGAATTCTCAGTTCAGGTCGCGACTTTGGTTTTAAAATAAGTCCACCATGCCCGTGGGGTACTTGCCACAACGACCATAACTTCTTGACAACCACACTTGTGACCTACTAATGGTCACGACCATGATCTCTTGATGATCACGTCCATCACTAACTGCTGACCACGATCACAATTGATCTGACAACCATGCCCGTGACTGTCCAACCAACAGTCGATTTCCAGATATTTTAGAATTCACATAAAACCTAGAATTGACAAACAACCCAAAATGGGGGTGTCAGACTTCTCCCCTCCTACAAAAGGTTTCGTCCTGAAACCTGAATGTAAAAGCTTAACAAGAAAAAGAAATTACCTGATAGGTAATTCTCCACGAGCTTCGGATAGTGCTCCTGCATGCTAGCCCCGGTCTCCCATATCGCAGCTTTGACATCTTGATTCTGCCAGATCACCTTAAGCATAGTCATCTCCTTACTCATCAACTTGCAGACCTTCCTATCCACGATCTGAGTTGGTTGCTCCACGAAGATCATGTCTCTCTCCAACTGAACCTCGTCTGGTTGGACCACCTGATTCGGCCAACCAATGGAAGCCCGAAGCACACTCACATGGAATACATTATGTATTCGGTCCAAATCAGTAGGCAAAGACAACTTGTAAGCCACTGATCCTACCTTTCCAGTGATATCGTAAGGACCAATGAACCGAGGATCCAACTTCCCCTTTTTGCTAAATCGCATCACGGTTGAAGCTAACCTCTCTATCCTTCCTATCTACATACTGCTTCTATCGATTCTGAGCCATACCTAGCTGTGCTCTAATCACTCAAACTCGAGAGGCCATCTCCTGAACCATCTGAGGTCCACTCAACAACTTCTCTCCCTCCCCATCCTAGAAGAGAGACGTCCTACATTTCATATCGTAAAGGGCTTCGAATGGGGCTACTCCAATGTTGTGATGATAAGAGTTCTTATAAGAGAACTCCACCATCGGTAAGACCTTCAACCAAGGTTGATCATATTTAAGAACAAAAGAGATAAGAAACTCCTCCAAGGTCATAATGGTCCACTCTCACTAACCATCTCTTTACGGCTGGTAAGCTGTAGAGAAATTCAGCTTCGTCCCCAAGGCTGCATGTTAGCCCTTCAAAAAATGAGGGTTGAAGAACGGGTCCCGATCCGATATAATCGTCTTGGCCAGTCCGTGGAATCTCACAATGTGCTCCACATAAAAACTTGCCAACTCCTCCACATATGGCTTAAATCGGATGGGAATAAATTGAGCCACCTTGGTCAAAAGGTTAAGTATGAAAATTTAAACTGAAATTTTTTACGCCGCTTGAATTCAAATTCGTTTCAAATTTCCCTAGTTTGACATCAAATTTCCCTAGTTTGACATTCAAAATTCAATTTGGAGGTTACGTGAAGTGACTCCTGTAACACCCTACTACTAACAAGTTCGTTTTAAAAATAAAACAGTGGAGTAATAATAAGGGTGTCACGCTGCTTATATCATACATATCATTTAATGTTTTAAATTCATCTAATTAATTTCTTCATCATAAACAAGAATTGTGTTTATACATACTCATATAATTAATCAGTCAACACAGAATCAAGCTCACAATGTCATATATGACTTATTGATTTTACAGAGTACAATACACTATACCAAAAGTCCAGAAGGACACATATACATATAAAACAGAAGTCTCGAGCTTCACAGGCTCGGACCAAAGTACATACACTTGCCCTTAAGGCCACTATAGTTCACAAAACCATATCTCACATTATACTAGTACAGAACCACTCATAACATATGCACATGATGAGAGTAAGAGTCTCAAACGAATTTTACAACACAAAACAAGGATCAAGACACAATTTTTGATATCTACCTGGCATCGTCACCATGATGACCGACCACGGAGCTCGATGATACCATTTTACAGATTTGCAGTGCGTGAACCAGTAAAGCCTATTGTCGCTCTGAAACGGAAAGTAAGGGTCAATGCTAATCACTGACTGAAGATCTCTGCCCTAGTCACTCTAAGGTACAATTATTCATATAGAAAGTATATAGCATATAACACATAAGGCTAATTTTATAATTCTAATTCATATCCATATTTTATTTGGGATCCCGACTCACATATGTTGACGACCCACGTAGAGTTAGTGGCACTAAAATGGCCCACATAGAGCTAGTGTGGCGCTTATCAAAGCCCACGACAATAGTTAGTTGTGGCGCTTACCAAGGCCCACTGCGTAACAGAAGTACAGTAAGTACAATCGCCAGCATACGGGCCCTAACTAGGTAATCAATCAATTACCAGATTTATTCAATAATCAGTAATAGCCACTGCTTAGATTAAAACATATATTAAATCAGATATATCAACAAAGTAACAAAACATGTATCATATTAGGTAATGAATATGGTAAAGAAGCATATAAAATCTTCAGATTAAATAGACATTACTCTATCATGCATATAGCCTTAATAATAATAAACTCATAATGAAACATCTAACCCGGTCGGATGCGCAGGAGACCCGCACCAGAAATAATCCTCAAAAACCCCGATATCAGCTTTTGAGTTACGACCTTAAGTCCAACAACAGAGTGTTACTGTTAATTCCTCCAAGTCTCATTTATGTAACAAACTACTTCTGTGCTCACCATTTGAACTAACTAAGCAGACCTTTTTATAGGAGATATATAACATATAACTCCAATTTGTTAATTAGCCTGCTTTATCCATTTGGCTTACGTGATGCATGAATCTGTACATGCATGCATTAGGAGGAAAAAATATTGGATGGGGAGACTCCACCTCAAGCTTACCATGTGGCCCTTATTTTGTAAGGTAGTGCATGGCTAAAAAAAATATCTATCTATGCATAAATATCCATATCCGTATGGAATTATTTTTGTATCTGAACATTACCACGTACCACATTAATTTAGTTGGTACTTTTGGTACGATCGGTCAGAATGTTACAATTCCTCCCCTCTTAAGAGATTTCATCCTCGAAATCTGTGTCCTACAACCTCCAGGCTAGCTCATTTAGAGTGTAACTAGTTACCATTCCTTCCTTCACCAGTAACATGTAACACGTAGGGCTTCCAAATTTTAGGTATATAATCTAAGCTAAGTGATCACAACATAGGCATATTCATGAAGAAACTAGTAATAAGTTAACCTAATAAGTAAGCCCCTACTAGCTCAGTGTACTTCTTCCGCATACTTATTTCCGTCTCCCATGTAGTAGATTCACTATCATGATTTCTCCAAACTACTTTCAACATAGGGATCTACTTATTTCGTAAGGATCGAACCTGCGAATCTATAATCTGAATTGGCACTTCCTAGTACGATAAATCTTCCTCCAACTCTACCTCCTTAGGTTGGACAATATGAGATGGATCCACATGATACTTTTTAAGCACACTCACATGAAACACGTTATGGATTCAGTCTAGCTCAGTTGGTAAAGCAAGAGCATAAGCAACTGGTCCCACTTTACTTATAATGTCATAACGTCCAATATACGTTGGAGCTAGCTTTCCTTTTCTCCCAAATCGCATTATACCTTTCCAAGGAGATACCTTAAGAAAAACCGTTTCCCCCACCTCATAACTGATCTCACGAGTTCGACGATCTGCATACAGCTTCTGACGATCCTAAGCCACTCTAAGTTTTTCCCGAATCACTTTCACCTTATCAGTTGTTTCCTAAACTCACTATGGCCCAGGTTTTTGTCTTTCTCCTTCTTCATCCTAACACAATGGAGTTCTACACTTTCGTCTATACAATGCCTCATACGGAGCTGTACCCAGACTACTATGGTAAGAGTTATTATAAGCAAAGTCTACCAATGGTAACAACCTTGTCCAAGGTCTTTCAAACTCATTTACACAGGTTCGCAGCACCTCCTCCAACGTAAGTATAGTTCTCTCGGTTTGTCCATCAGTCTGTGGATGATATGTCGTAGAAAAGTTCAACCTTGTCCCCAAAGCTTGATGCAAACTTTTCCAAAAATGTGATGTGAACCTCGGGTCTAGATCCGACACAATTGAGAGTGGAACACCATGGAGTCGAACTATATGCTCCACGTATAACCTTGCTAATATCTTATTGTTAGGCTTGTATCGTATTGGAATAAAATGAGCCACTTTTGTCATTCTATCCACAATCACCCATACTACATCTTTCCCATCCTGTGTAGGTGGAAGTCCGCTTACAAAATCCATAGTAATGTGCTCAAATTTCCATTCTGGAATGGGTAACGACTGTAATTTACCCACTGGTGCCTGGTGTTCCATCTTTGTCCTTTGACATACCAAACAAGTTAGGACATGTTCAGCTACCTGTCTTTTCATTCCCGACCACTAGAAATGAGGTCGGATAGTGTGATACATTTTAGCCGCACCTGGATGCATAGCATAGACTAAGAAATGTGCTTTAACCAATATCTCTTTTCAAAGGTTTTCAACATTTGGAACACATACTCGACCCTTCATCTTCAGCAAGCCATCTGAGATCTCAAACTCTCTTTCCTTTCCCTCCTTTATCTCGTTCATGATTCTCTGAAGTTTTGGATCTTCTTTTTGCCTCTCTTTTATTTGATCATGCAGTAAAGGTCTGATAGTCAAACGAGCCATCAATGTTTCCATCTCATCCATTTCCAAGTCCACTCTTAAGGCTCGAAGATCTACCAACTTTGGAAGTCGCTCCTTTCTACTCAATGCATCTGCCACAACATTAGCTTTGCCAGGATGGTAGTCAATGGTAAAATCATAATCCTTTAATAACTCCATCCACCTCTTCTGCCGGTTATTTAGTTCCTTCTGATCCATAAGATATTTTAAACTCTTATGATCTGTCATAATCTTAAATGTTTCACCATAAAGGTAGTGATGCCACGTTTTCAAGGCATGAACCACTGCTGCCAACTCGAGGTCATGTAGTTAACCTCATGGGGTCGTAGTTGCCTTGATGCATAAGCAATTACTTTTCCATCCTACATTAGTACACATCCCAACCCCTGATGGGATGCATCACTATACACCACATATTCACCCCCAACAGTGGGTAAACTGAGTACCGGTGCGGTAGTGGGTTTAGTCTTGGCACTTCTTATCCCAACTATAAGTCGTACCCTTTCTCAAGAGCTTCGTGAAAGGCATATCAATTTTATAGAATCCCTCAACAAACCTTCGATAATATCCAACCATACCTAGGAAGCTCCGTAGTTCTGACACATTGATGGCTGGCTCCCACTTAACCACAACTTCAATCTTTCTTGGGTCCACCTCTAACCCTTTTCAAGATATCAAGTGACCCAGGAATGAAACTTCCTTCAGCCAAAAGACACAATTTTAAAATTTACCGTATAACTCTTTCTCTTCAAGGAGATTCAAGACCATCCTAAGGTGCTCTGCATGCTCCTCTTCACTTTTTCAGTATATCAGGATGTCGTCAATAAATACTATCACAAATTTGTCAAGAAACTCAGGGAACATATTGTTCACGAGTGCCATAAACGTTGCTGGTGCATTAGTCAATCCAAATGGCATCACTAAGTACTCATAGTGTCCATAACGAGTAAGGAATGCCATTTTAGGAATGGCTGATTCAGAAACCCTCAATTGATGGTAGCTAGATCTAAGATCGATCTTGGAAAATATTGATGCACCTTGAAGCTGGTCAAATAAGACATCAATCCTAGGCACATGATACCGATTCTTAACTGTCACTTGGTTCATACGACGATAATCTATGCACATCCTCACCGATCCATCCTTCTTCTTTAAAAACAATACATGTGCTCGCAAGGGTGAGATGCTCGGTCTTATGAAACCCTTGTCCAAGAGCTCTTGTACTTGCTTTTTCAGCTCATCCAACTCCACCGGTGCCATCCTATATGGTGCTATCAAAACGGGTGCAGTTCCTGGCACCAAGTCGATATCAAAATCAACCTCTCTTGCAGGAGGAAGTCTTGGAAATTCTTCAGGAAATACATCTAGAAACTCCCTTACTACCGCTACCTCTTCCATTTTCTCAGTGTTTTCCACGGTCACATGGGCAAGGTATGCTTCCCATCCATTCTGAATAAGCTTGAAAGCTTTAATAGCTGCCAAGAATGGGGACCTTTCATGCTCCTTCCTCTATATGCCTTTAAACAAAACTTTCCCCTTTCCAGGAAGTTTAATCTTAACTTCCTTTCTTCGGCACTTCAACACCGCCCCATGTTGACTTAACTAGTCCATTCTAAGGATTACATCAATCTCATCAAACGGTAGCAATATTAGATTTGCTGATAGTGGAACTCCTTCAACGTTTAAGAAAATGTTCCAAATAACTAATTTTATCTCCATAGTTTTCCCCACCGAAGTTCTAACCTTAAAACTATACCCAACTCCTCAGGTACCACTTTTAGCAATAGTGCAAATGGGCAGGAATTGAAAGAATGTGTGGAACCAGTATCAAATAAGGCATATAAGGTACATCCAAGGAGAGAGAGTGTACCCGTAGCCGCGTATGTCGCACACTCAGCCTGCTCCTAAGTCATGGCATATACCCTGCCCTGAGCTTGTCCTCCCTTTTGTTGATTACCAGGAGGTTGGGATCGACTACCAAATGGTCGTGAATTTGCTCCCGTACCTCTTCCTACTTGGAAGCCCATACTCCCCTGATAGCTATTACCTCGATTCCCTCTAAACCCGCTCCCAGATGGAGCTCTGTTACTTTGCTAAACCGATACCTCAGATTGGGCTTGATCAACCACCAACGGACAGTTATTGAGTTGATGTCTCTAATCCCCGCATCTAAAGCAACCCCATGTCAATATTATGTGTGTCCCAAAATGCCTCCTCCCACAATGCTGACAAATCACTGCTAGTACTTGCGTGTATGATGTAAGCTATTGTAACACATTCTGAACAGGTCTCTGATAAGACATTCTAGTTGGTCCCCATTTTGCCATCGGTCCCTGTCTAGAGTAGCTCACATTCTAACTTATCGCTTTCCTTTTTAGATCCTCCTTATTTTCTTCCCATTCCTTCTTTCCCTTGTTGTCTTGATATTCGGCCCTTAAAGCAGCTTGTTTCATATCCTTCCAGCTGGCCATGTCAGAACTGGAGATCCCTTTCTGAATATTTGTTTGAAACCCTGCGAGAAAATGGTTCTTCAGAATTGTGTCTCGCTCTGATGGAATGGTATGGTGCCATCTGGATAATCGAGTAAATTCGATATGATACTTCTGGATTGTCAGATCCCCCTGCTTCAGTTACATGAATTCCATCACCTTTTCCTCTTTCCACTGATCAATGATAAATTCTGCATCGAGTCTTATTTGGAACTCCTCTCATCCCAAACTAAAGGGATCTTCCTCATACACTATTGTGGCCTCCCACCAAGTCCTAGCATGCCCTCAAAGCAAGAAAACACAATAGCGAAGCCACTCGTCCGATGTGGCTTCCAGCTGGTCAACCATCGCGTTCATGTCACGAATCCAATCCACGGCTATCTGTGGATCTCTACTTTCCCCATCAAATTCCTTCCTCCATAACCTTTCATCCTCTTATAATCTAACACTGTTCGAGGTGGGTTCACATGAATGCCTCCACCCTGATCAAGACTCCGGTGCATACTGCAAGAAGAATGGTCTTTAGTGATCCTCTTTCAGAAAACTCTTTAATTTCAAAACACCTTTTAGAAATCAGTTCCAAATCATGATGCCTATGTGCAACTAACAATGCATTACAAAACACACAATCACTCGATCACTTGTGCAAATATGGGTATGGAATGCCTACCCTCTTTTGAGGTTCACAACGCCCCAAGAGAGAAAGTAGAATACCTATAATGCAGAAAACGACCGGGCTCTAATACCACCATGTAACACCCTACTACTAACAAGTTCGTTTTAAAAATAAAACAGTGGAGTAATAATAGGGGTGCCACGCTGCTTATATCGTACATATCATTTAATGTTTTCAATTCATCAAATTAATTTCTTCATCATAAACTAGAATTGTGTATATACATACTCATACAATTAATCAGTCAACACAGAACTTCTCACAATGTCATATATGACTTATTCATTTTACACAGTACAATACACTATAACAAAAGTCCAGAAGGACACATATACATATAGAACAGAAGTCTCGAGCTTTACAGGCTCGGACCAGAGTACATATACTTGCCCTTAAGGCCACTATAGTTCACAAAACCGTATCTCACATGATACTAGTACACAACCACTCATAGCATAATCACATGATGAGAGTAAGAGTGTCAAACGAGTTTTAAAACATAAAACGAGGATCAAGACACAATCTTCGATATCTACCTGGCATCGTCACCATGATGACCGACCGCGTAGCTCGATGAAAGTCTACTGTCGCTCTGAAATGGAAAGTAAGGGTCAATGCTAATCATTGAGTGAAGATCTCTGCCCTAGTCACTCTAAGGTATAATTATTCATATAGAAAGTATATAGCATATAACACATAAGGCTAATTCTATAATTCTAATTCATATCCATACTTTATTAGGGATCCCGGCTCACATATGCTGATGACCCACGTAGAGTTAGTGGCACTAAAATGGCCCATGTAGAGTTAGTGTGGCGCTTATCCAAGCCCACGACAATAGTTATTTGTGGCGCTTACCAAGGCCCACCACGCAATAGAAGTGCAATAAGCATAATTGCCAACATACGGGCCCTAACTAGGCGATCAATCAATTACCAGATTTATTCAATAATCAGTAATAGCTACTGCTCAGATTAAAACATATATTAAATCAGATATACTAGTAAAGTAACAGAACATGTATCATATTAGGTAATAAATATGATAAAGAAGCATATAAAATCTTAAGATTAAATGGACATGACTGTATCATGCATATAACCTTAATAATAATAAACTCATAATGGAACGTCTAACCCGGTCATATACGCAGGAGACCCTCACCAGAAATAATCCTAAAAAACCCCGATTTCAGCTTCCGAGTTACGACCTTAATTCCGACAACAGAGTGTTACTGCTAGTTCCTCCAAGTCTTATTTATGTAAGAAACTACTCTGTGCGCTCACCATTTGAATAAACTAAGCATACCTTTTTATAGGAGATATATGACATATAACTCCAATTTGTTAATTAGCCTACTTTATCCATTTGGCTTACGTGATGCATGAACCTGTACATGCATGCATTAGGAGGACAAAGTATTGGATGGGGAGACTCCACCTCAAGCTTACCATGTGACCCTTATTTTGTAAGGTAGTGCATGGCTAAAAAAAATCTATTTGTGCATACATATCCATATCTGTATGGAAATTACTTTTGTATATGTACATTACCACGTACCACATTAATTTAGTCGGTACTTTTGATATGATCGGCCAGAATGTTACAACTCTTGAACTACTGTAGTCATTCCCACAAAATTTTTTATCCTAATCTCTTTGTCTCTTTTCATGAACGTTTTCAGTGTCTGTCCAAGCCATAACTGCCTTCAGGCCTATCCAGAAGCTGCCCTCCAAGCCGTAACTTCCTTCAGGCTTATCCATCAACTACTTTTGAGGAAACCGGTCATTGGTTAGTACATAAGGATGGTTGAGGGTCCAATGACCAACTTCATTTCAATTTTTCGCTCTTTCTCTCGGAGAGAGACACACCACAATTAAGCACCGTCATTGTAGTCTGCTTATTGCATATTTCACTCTACGGGAAAAAATATAGTAGTAACCCCTTAGTATCGGTTCACTCTTGTTGCTCTTAGGGTTTAAGTTCTGATTTGGGGATTTTGATTGTATTCCAGTAATTGGAAAAAGGCAGGATTCAGAAATGGAATAAAGATATCAGTGGAGTGGAGGCATTCGGAGCAAGCGAAACTTAGTTCGGTATGTGATACTGTATTCATTTCGTGCCTACCTTGCTATTTACTTCATGCCTTCCTCGTTCTTATAACATTCCAATGTGAAGTTATTACTAATGGAAATTGATTTCCTAGCTTTGATTTCGTAGCTCGTTCTTACAACATTGCAATCTTGAATTAGTACTAATGGCGATTGATTTCCTATTCCACCGTTGTGGTCACTGTTGATTTAGGGTTAAAGTCAATTTACTCCTACTGGCGAATGATTTACTAAGAAAGTACTACCATTACTGCTTGTTTACATTCACCATTTCAGTTAATTACACGGATATTAGTGTTAGTTTTCATTTGGTAGGGTTCCCTACCTCTTGGTGTTCACATGTCTCTTGTTACCTATGTACCTGCTTTTTTTGGTTACTACAACTGTACCTCTTGGTGTTCACATGTCTCTTATTTACCTATTTACCTGATTTTTTTGGTTACTACTTATGTACCATACAGACTTTAGGTTCGCACGACCAGGCTCTGTACGGTTTAGTTTCAAGTTCACACGGACAACCAGATAAGTACTATGCATGAGAAATTGTAGTTTTCAACCTGGTTGTGTCATTCGGATGCATTTTCCGTTGTTAGTGACATTGAGCAAGTTATTTACACCCACGAATACTTGTTCGCGGAACAAAAAAACTTCGGCCAGATAATACAGAGGCCAGCAAGCAGAATTCGAACCCCGTTTGCTGCTGCAAGACGAAAGGGTTGGTGGATGCCAACAGCGTTATCAAGAAAATGCTTTCCAGAAACAACATCAAGAAATTCCTCCATTAGGAGAGATTTGAGGGTTTCCTATCCATTCAAAAGAACACAACACAACAAGGAACTCATCGATGTCCTTCTATCAGACTTCGGCCCGACATCACGGTCCTTCGACATTAATGGATACTCGTTATCCATTGAAGCGGCCGATGTGGACAGGATTTATGGCCTACCACCTGGTGGGAAAGATATAGACATTGAGACCTGCCCTTCTAACATTGTCGACAGATTTGCGAAAGAGCTAACTGTTTGTCGATACCAAAATGGCACAATGTTTTTCAATGAGGTCAAGGACAAGCCGAATGAGACAAAAGAACCCTCCATCTTCGCAAAGTTGTACATTTTGATGTGCATAGACGAGTTGATGGCACCAGGGAACTCAGACCGGTTGCCCTTGAGGTACAGGGCGTACTTGCGGGGTGAATTCGCCATAGTCAGGACGTACAACTGGTCCCAACATGTGATGGACACCATTATTGATGGGTTGATCGACTTGAATGTTACTTCCAAGACATACCCCTCCGGGGACATCAATGTTTTGATAGTAAGTTCCTTGTCCTTTAAATTGTTAATGATGTGTTGACAGATGGGTTACTACTTCCGTATTCTTTTCCTATTCATTATGCAAATGTGGTTGTCACTAATTCCATACAGTATTGTTACTGATTCTGCAGATCCACCAGCTGGATTCAAAGGTTCTGCATAAATTCAAGGCATTGGAGAAACCGACATGTGACTAATTGGACGATGGCAAAATTAGAAGGGCGGTGGTCAACACGATTTTGATGTCCCAACAACCAAATGAATCTCGAGAAGTATTAAGGTCGTTTTGCACTTGAGGTCCCTTCGTTAGACTTTACTCGGTCTAGTTTTCACGGTCTAATTTCTCAAATAAGAGAGATAAAGTATCACTAAACTATATCTAAGATATGAAGAAAAGAAACAAAGTAACCTAAGCTACACAGCGCGTGGATCCACACGGAGTGCGCACAAAATTTCGAGACCAATCTCATTTTGCAACAAAGTCACACGTTGTTGGATCAATCTTAGGGACACGACATGTCTGGTCACACTTCGTGATCCATCTAACGGCCTTAGGCATGGATATCTTGGACCGTCAGATTGATCCAACGGCAAGCCGTGTGCAGCTCATTTTTAAGCAAAAATCAAACAATGCAAGTATCATTCGACCTTCAATCGAACACCGATTGGACCCCAGTTCAAACCAAGACTTCGTATCATGCATCCTCTATCATTTCTAGAGTATTCACCCCTTGAAAAAATCTCTCTTTCGACTCTAACAATTAAAACAAACTGACATTAAAAGGAGAACACTAGGCCTTTCAAATACTCGAAGAAGTTCGATCCCTGACAACGACATCAATTTGGTCGACAAGATTTTGAAGTCCCAACAACGAAATGAATCCCGAAAAATATCAAGGTCGGTTTGCACTTGAGGTCCCTTCATTATACTTTACTCGACCTAGTTTTCACGGTCTAGTTCCTCAAATAAGAGAGATAAACTATTACTAAACTATACCTAAGATGCAAAGAAAAGAAACAAAGTAACCTAAGCTAACTAGAAACACACAAGAGTGACTCAAAGAGGAACTATGCTACTTGGAGAGGAGTTGTTCTAGCTCAAACTACCAAAAGGGTTGGGATTGACATATACACAAGACACCAGATATGAAGATGAATCTCCATTCGACAGTCGTAGTAGTTTGTGGCATTATCATGCACACAAACTACCATCACTAGATTGCTCAATTGAGGCTACGGTAAACTCTCAATCAAGTAGTCTAGTAATGAACACGAGGTGTTCGACAAAATGCCTAGGTGTTTGGAAGACCTTAGAGACCTCACAAACACTTGACAATGGTGCTAAATCACTATTTGACACTCCAAACATCCCATCCCTCAATTCTATCACTCAATTGAGTGATATCTGAAATGCACGCCAAGTATTCGATAAATTGTCACTAAAGAAATAGTAGCACAAGTGTTTGAATTGGGGTGTGGCTTGTTCCACACACACCTCACTTAAATCTTGGATTAACAACCTAACTCAATTCAATTACAATCAAGTAAGGGAAAAAGTTCATTTGACGTAATTCAAATCGTAGCATAAATTAGGTTGAAAACACCAAAATCCAAGCACATCAATCATTTATTCATGGCATCCGTCCAATCCTTTACTTCTAGGTAATAACCATAGCAAGAACATACATCCAATCTAAATAAGAACAAAAAACTAGATACACATGGTCATCCAAAGAGAAGAGAAGAAAAGGTGAAAACAATCCAAACCCAAGTTGTCAAGTCGGGATGTATGTGCTTCGGCCTTCTCTTTGATCTTTTATTGTTCAATCCAATTCTCCTAGCTTCCTTGACCTTCAATTTGATCCTTAATTGTCTCTTCTAGGGTTCTTGAAGATGGGGAATTTGAGAGAAAAATCTCATCCAAAAGGATGGTAAAAGATGGAATGATGGGACTTATATATGAAGACTCTATTCGGTTTGGTAAACTTCCAAACAAGTTCGAAAATCGTATTTGCTTGTAACTCGCTCATTCGGCCTCGGATTAAGCTCTGGTTTGTACTGTTAGATTCGTAATCACACCCTCTATCCACCGGATGCCTGAAATCTCAGAAACAATCCAGAAACCCGGTCAAATAGACCGTAATGGTCCACTTGAGAGAATGTAAGCACATCATCCCTTCTAATCACAACAAGGTACCCAAAATCGGTCGGAAATTGTCAAAATGAGCTAAAAGGTAGTCAAGGCGGGTGCGATTATCATTAAAATATAGAGAGACATCTGGTGGTCAAGGATATGAGGCAGGATGGTGACAGTTATGCATTTCAGTTGACGGCACAAAAGAGTGTTAGTGTGGAGTTAGAAACGAAGGAGTTGTCCATGCTGAGGACGACATGGGAAGCACCAAAGAAGATGACCAGGAAGAAGAACAATAGCAGCTGACCGTCTGAATGACTGCTAGTAGTGGTCGTCTTCGACAGTCTGCGAAGGCCAAGGGTCTGCAACCAGAAAGTAGCGACGATGTGGTGCCGTTAGCCCAGTCGATCAGAGACCCTAACCAGGTTTGTCCCTTTCTTACCTTAGCAGCTGCTTTCAATATATTTATGGTTTTATCGTTATGTGCAAATAACCACCGTGAAATAAATGATGATCCACTTGTCGTTTGTAAGAAAATACCTTCATCCCTCCCTTCCTTATTGGCTAACCTAACCATGTTAGTTATGTCTTACGCTTATTGTGTAGCTACAAATTTCGTCGGTTACTTATTGTGTTTGTGTTTGCTGATGTGAACTTTATTCGAACTGTACTATAACTGTACTGACGTTGTACTATGACTGTTCTTCACGTCTGTAATGCTCCAATTTTCATGTCACTGCACTTCAGTAATTCTTTCTGTTGTTTTCGTGAAGTTGGAAACCCTACGAACTACCTCCGTTGGTTATCATGTTTATTTTGTTGTTATGACCTTTGTTCACACGGAGTCTATGATCTGACTGTATTACACGTTAGTAATGCCCAATTTTCAAAATACTTCACTTTCGCAATTCTATTTATTGTGTTTTGGCAGTTGGAAAACCTACGAGAGCTCGTATTGTAGTAGTTACTACACAGGAAGGCTACTTTGGAGGACGCACTTGCGGTAGGGAAAAAGGAGCTTGAAGTGCAACTCGCCCAACGAGACTATTGGGACAGGGAAAACCGATATGTAGACATCCTTATGATGGCAAAAGCAAAGCAACCCTCGGTACACCATAAGAGGGGTAAGCTGCCAGTCTTGGGTCCTTCATCTTTTGAAGAAGAGGACTTTGAATCAGATGACAACCAAGAAGTCGAGTACAACGACTAGTACATTTATGAACCGAAGAGGAGGTACCCCTTGCACCGTAAGAGGGGCAATGTGAGGAGGATGAAAACAAAGAATATGACAACCACCAACATGTGGCAAAGAATACCAACACGAGGATGCACCACGAACTCCTATGGGTAATGTACATCACCAATTGGAAGACAAGCGTACCAGCAAGCATGGTGAGGACGAGGGGGAAGATAATGAAGATGACCCACCAAATTTTTCAAAAATTTCGTATGGTATCGAGTACGGAAAATGAGGGCGAGCGGTTTCGACGGTTTACTAAAAATGTGGCTAAAATCGGGAACGCAGCCAAGGAGAATACGAACGACGATGCGGAAGAAAATGCGGATGAAAATGTGGAAGGCAATGCCGAAGTGTCGGAACCACCGAGACACAACGGATCCACTTCCATTCTACCTGGAGAAATGATCCTCTACAATCGGCCTGGACCATGCGATAAATGTCCCACCACATCCTCTGGTAGGCCACTACCAAACCCCATAAGAGGGGAGTTGAAGATAGTCGTGGACTTCGTAATGACTCAATGCAAGTGGGTGGTGTAAGTACTTTTGTCCACAATTCTATTGGTTGGTCAATTTCTAAACATGAAGTTACGATTGCTTTGTGACTGATTGCTTTGTGACTGACTGTTTACTATACCAATCTACCCTGTATGGGTACCTTGATATGCGAGTTCAGAGAATTGCGGGCACATGTTCAACCGCGAAACACTCGAGTGCACAAGTTACTTCCCACAGTACTGTTTTCCTACTAAAATTGAGGTAAGTTACTTGTTTTCAATTCCCTGTGTACACTCATATACCACATCGTTACCGCTTACCTTTTAAAAGTCTGTTCTACTACCAATACCGATTTAGTAACAACCTTGTCGCTTTCTAGATTGTGACCAGGTGTGAAGTTGAGTTTATTGGTGATTCGGATGATGGTGTGACACTACCATTACTAACCTCCTTCGATATGGACCAACCTGGTAAACGTTCTCTACTTTGCAGGACACGACTTCGCTCACACATACTACGTAAGTTCTCTATACCGTAACTCTTCCAATATAGGTGTGTCTTGTACTTTTCTTATACTACTGCTCACTGTAATGTGTTTGCCTTCTCATCTACCCAAAATAGTTTTGGTTATGCTCGTAACTCCTCATACTGCTTATACTGCTTCTCACAAGAAAGGTTTTTGCTTCACATGTACCTGAATAGTGTTATAATCATACTGCAGTAATGTTCCTCACTAGAATGTTTTTTTCCTTCTCATCTACTCGAATAGTGTTGGTATGCTCATACTGGTTGTACTGCTTCCCACTGTAATCATACTCCTTATACTGATGTACTGCTTATACTGCTGCTAGGTTTTCTTCTCGATGTACGAAGGTCGGACCGGTGAACATTTCTACATGTGCATAATTGACTATAAGATGAGGATGAAGGTGGTTCTAAACAGCTGGTACTATTACAATGACTACAAGACCAACCCCCTCTACCATGCCACCCTAAAGCGGCTAATGGATTATACAGAGCTCTTCTTACGTAGATTGAATGAAAGGGACAGCATAGGCTTTCATTGGAGGGTATTCAGTGCTCCTCAACAGAGAGACAACCAGAGTTGCGGATTATTTGCTCTCCACTTTATGGAGCATTACAACACTGATTTCACTACAAACATCGTGCAAATTGGGCAAAGACAGATGTCCGCATAGCTGACAGGACGCATTTTGCTTACCGTCTCATAACTGATACAAACAATCAATGTACAAATCACATTGTAGAAAAGGCACACAAATAAGAACTTGAAGAAGGTAAAACTATGACTGAAATGGGCAGAAGATGGATACTAATGCACGTGAAAGTTTCCAGTACTTTATCATCATTTTTCTTCTCCTATTTTTTTACCATGGTTTTACTACGTGACAATGGCTATTTACTTTCCTTACTAGTTCGTACTTAAAACATTGCAACCATTTCATTAACCTTGCTTACAATGTGCTGCAAAAGGGTGATAGCTATCATGGTTTACAGACTGACATTAACACATGTTAGTAGCCAAAATAATGTACTATTTCCTTACTATCAGTTCCTCAACATGTCAACTATTCGCCCAACAACAATTACTTAGACATATAATGGAAAATACATCAAAACTCATCGAGGAGTAGTTGGGTTGGCGACACACACCGGGAACAAAATTGCAATAGAGTACTACTTGGTTACTAGGTACATACCACTGCCACCCGTAGCCCTAATTGCTAGCATATCCTTACACATCATACCGGTAAAAGTTACAATCTACAATAATATCTGCCGTTTATGTTTGGGAATTCCATCCTCTTAAGGCACTTCATGTGGTGAATCTTATTCTTCAATCACTTCACCTCATTCTTTAGTCTACACACCTCGTATTCCAAGTCAGCATTAGTAAGTACCAATGTGTTGTCACCTCAGGGATGATGTCTTCCTCCTCACGACGATTGCACCACATGAAAAAACCACATCCGCCAATCCTGTCTGGGTCCCTAACAAGTGCATATGGGGTGCATGCGGTCGTGCCGTGGGATTCACTTGGATCATTGCGACAAGACCACAATCACATATCGGAATAACACTCATATTGCAACCATGAAATAGGTCGAGTGTAGTAAAAAGGTTAAATTCACACACTTAGTATAACAGTGGAGATACAGTTTCAATATGGAAGCAACTTAAATACCAAATTCAAATAGATCTTCAATAACTCCAACACCCAAATGCATCTAAATGCGCCAACCTAACTGGTTCAACTACCCACCTAACCACCTACTAGCCTTCAATACGGTATAGCTAACTACCAACCATAGAGTTAATATCATGACAGTAAAGTTTATACTACAGCAGTAATGGGAAAGTACAGTTAATACTGGCTCAGTAACATATTCCTACACGTTCAACTTGTTGGCATTGCGAGTCATGTAGATGTTTCGTGCGTACATTTTCTCCACCTTCTGTTGTAGTTCCTCTACCTTACTTACCGGCCGACCGTACTCATCCTCCTCTACATCAACTTCAATACTTTTGTACACCACATTTTCCAAGAACAGTCGCGGTCTAGGTAAACGCAACCAAGAGATAGGTGACCGCCTGGGTAATTGCAGTCATAGCAGATCACAACAAGAGTAGTGCATAAACATATAGGTATGGCAGACATGGGGCGGTTAGAGGATTAGGCAGACAGGAGAATATTAATATGGTGTGAGGAACATTTTAGATGGTTTGGGGGTGAGGCAGGGAGTCATCCTTTCATTCCAAGCCTGTAGAAACCAAATGACCGTACGAGTACATACACATATGAGTGTAGTAGTCACGTGAAGGGAAATGTTTACATCTAAATGTTGGCAAATATGTAGTTTGTGAACTATTTCAAATTTAACGCATCTCGGTTAATGCGAACATCTAGTGGGCTCCTAAATTCCGAGCAGGTTATGTAGTGGTTTGAAGACTATCAAATCGATTACAAAATTTTTGTAAATTAGGTTAATGTTACAGTTTATCATGTAAATTTTCAGATAGTATTTTGAGTTGTGTTGCAGTTACGTTATATACAAAGTTAATTAATAACCGTTTCGAACAACAAACAAATATTTGCTTCAGACGGAATAATTGGAAATCGAATGTAGAAAATATGTATAACACAAATTAATGTCGTAGTAGAAACAGTAATGACATAGTACGTCGTACAATATGCGTTGGTAAACAAGCAGTAAGAACTAGTCGTACGACTCGTCGCTGGTGGAGTCCATGTACAGCCCTGCAGCAACGTGCCTCAGTCGTGCTCAAGCTGAGCATTCTCCTCCCTAAGTCGACAAATGGTTTTTTCAAGTTCGGCACATTGGAGGGCCAAACTGTCGAAGACCTCGACGACTGCTGGCTCCCCTTCCTTTTCTTTACACCACATGTAGTACGGGCAACCGTCCGGATAGTCTGGGAAGATGATGTAACGGTAGTAGTGAATATCTACCGGGTTCACCATAACCACTACCAGGCGATAGCAAGCACCGATGGAAGAAACAGACATGGTTGCTTTGCGTCGGAGGAAATGGGTGGGGGAGGGGAGGTGAGGGAGTTTTCGTTTGTGGAAGAGTGGTAGGAGGGTCTTATAGGAAAAACCCTGGACGGAAATTTTGAAATTCTTTTTCAAATTACTTTGCATTCCACGTGGCAAGACAATTACAAAGATTTTTATCGAAAAAAGAGTACTAAAATCGACAAACTCTGGTTGGTGTTACAGCACATGAGGGACAAGAAGCCACGCGAGAGTAGGGGGATTCAAAAGAAGTGATTTGTCTAACGATCGTCCGTTTCCGCTTGAATAATGGCAGGGAGGCGACACGCACAGATGGCAAGGAGGCCCATCATTGTAGGAAGGGATATACGTGGTTCGCTGATATGGGTAGTGAGTTACTCGGTTAGTGGATATGAAAGATGGAAATAGTAAATGTGTATAGACTAGTATAAATTGTAGGAATTCCAACAGTGGGATTTATAATTTACAGAAGTTTCAGGGGTAGTACTTCATAGTTCAGTACTCTAACAGTAACGGATTGATAAAATTGGAAGGTGGGGAAGTCTGATTCTACGGAAGTGCATAGTAATCATTACATTAAAAAGTACATTGTGGTGGTTTCCAACTCGGTAACCTGTTAAGGACTCTTGTACATACATAGGACATGGAATGGACGATGCAAACGTAAGAGACGTTTGTGTAAGGAAAATAGCAAATGACAAGATGGGTTTTTTTACCAGTACGCACACGGTAATTAGTCAGTAACAGTAAAATAGCAAATGGTGTGCATTCTAGTGATATATGATTGGGAAATACAACCATTATACATTATTCAAACTACACTAACGACGCGTCTCAATAAAGGGAATGTCACGGTTAAACGCAAAGAACATAAACGAAAGCAAGAAGAACATGATCAGGGTTAAATTGAACAGCAAACAGTCATGCGTCGGAGTCCTTGCTGGACAGATGCATATTTTCGTAGTCGTAGTGTTCGAGAGCAATCTTATATTCGAAAATTTCCTCTTTCATCTTTCTGATGGACTATTCCCGTTAAGCGATTTGTATCTCAATGTTGTCGCATACCTCGACTGCACCTAACTGGCATTTCATTTGTTGGCACCACATGAAATGATCACACCCATGCAGGTAATCATGACATGTAATGAAATACCAGGCTTCGAATGGCTCGTGGGGGGTTTCTCGCGGACCGCATTTTGCATCAAGGTTGAGCCTCAAGACTTCTCTACGGCCACACGTGCACATTGTACGTAGAGTAATTGATTTGTTGATGTAATTTCCATGGAGTGGGTTGTGGTGGCTCGATGAGTTGGATTGCAAGGGGGTTTATATATTGGTACCTTGAACTGCTGTTGGTATTATGCACACGCAATTCGATTCAAGTACACAACGTGGGAAACGTTCAACATAAATTAGCTGGTAATTACCAGTAATGAAAACGTAGCTGCAGTAATGGACTGGCAGCCAGCCTTTGAGACAAAATAATGGCGGTACCTATCTGGCCACATGAAAATACTATGGTGTTAGTGGAATAAGAATCTGGTCATGTGGAATTACTAACCATCCACTTGTTCCCAGTCAAAGATTTGTATAAAAGAAATTATATAGAAGAAAGTCGAGCAAAGGTAGATTCGCGCGTGCAAACATGACTGTGTAGTGAAACGCCGGCCGAATACCGCCGGTCACATGAAGTTACTATTTGCATACGAGTTACGAATTTCTACACTGGTCAATGAACTAATTATGTGGAAGAGAGGAGGAGGGGGGGGGGGGAGGAATGCAGATGGTTGGTATGTCGACTTGGAAATGATGTAACTCGACATTGGTTTGAGCATGGATGAGCAGTTGTAGATATATGGTACGCACAATAGTAAGTTGATGCATCATATAAATAGAAGCAGGACCTGACCATCATCAGTGGCATACATTCCCCAAAAGGATCACCATCCATTTAGAAAAGTGCCGAGTATACCATCCATTTACAAACGTATATAATACCCAAGTATTATGGGATGTCGACTACCCATTTACTACATGGACCAAGATTGCAGTCATAAACCCAAAATACACAGCGGATCAAAAAACGGTTGTTGGTTACCGAAAGTCGAGAGGAAAGACAGTAGAAAACAAAAGATGGAGTGCCTAGCTGAGGTAGGTACATACCTAATCCACCACCATACTATGTTGGGTTGGAATGAAAGTAGTCGATTCGAACACCCGTTGGTGGGTTGTAGTAAGTGAAATTTTCTTGTATAACATGTTCGGTCGCGACCTCAAGAAATGACGTTGCGCGAGCAGTGGGCTTCTTCCACCTCGCACCCAACTCTCGGTGTCGACCCTGTACCTTGGACTATTCCTTATTGGCTTTATTAGTCTTGGGTACTTTGAGCAATACTCGATGGTGCCCCAGGAGTCGGCGTACTATCGGCAGCCGGCTGGACGACGGGAAATCGCTGAGGGTTGTCGGTCACGGTGAGGGTCATTCCGTTTGGGAAGAGGTCTGTGAGTGCTTCCATACCGTGCCCCACCCTTTCGATGAGGTTGTCAACAAAGGTGTCGATGTACTTATACAACACATCTTCTGAGTAAACCGCTCGTACAATCCTTCCGAACATACCATAGAGAAGGACGTAACGCTCCTCGTCTTTCTTACTTTTCGTGCGGGACATGGTGAAAGTAATTGCATCATATCCAGCCATTGGAAAACGTGTCCACCGCTTCAAAACATATCAATTGTCTAGGATTTTAAGGCTTCTACCCTGAACATACCTAGGATATTCATGATTGTGAGATAGTACCTGCAAAGTAATCCCATGGTGTCCCACCACTTGCAAACACAATCAACTAGACCACTAATACTATTTCACCATCACAACCCTGTCATCTATTCAATCGGCTTGGTGTGTCTCAAAGCCAACGTACGTCGTGGAGTTCTGTTCCGGAGTGGTATTACTTGAGCTGAGATCGTACTCTTGGATGCGTGCAAACTGTTCTTTGAACATCATAAAGATCTTTGGGGTGTAAATTGCTGCAACCTTCTTAACAACATCACTGTATTTGAATGTTATGTAAGGCTGGGTATTTCTTGCATTGAATTCCTCCATTTTCTCAACTTCTCGTCTGCTTCGTACCATCCAATAAAGTGCCCAATACAAAAAGCCCAACCGGTCAGGATAGCAGAAATACAAAGACAAGCACCAACGTAGTACGGGCAGTAACTGAATAGTTTGTACATTGACATTACCTTTCGAAATGGGGGAAGAACTCGACTAGCAACATATCGCCATAAAGGAAACCGTGAAAAGTTGTGTTGTATGACTCAACAAGCTATGTGCTGCCCATTCATGCTGTGTGATGATTTTTTACCCACGCGGATGACCATTTTATTCAAAGCTGAACTATCTTCTTGCACCACGGATGGTCACCGGGACCGTACGTGGGGGAAAATCATGCATCTTGCTCGTCCACGCATCATCAAACTTAGAGACCGTATCAACATCGTAGAAGAGGAACATTAGCCTCTTTACAAAATCCAGTGTGAACAACGCGAGGTTTAGGTTGCGCTTTGCATTCTGAAGATGTAGAAGGTAGAGAGCGCATGATATGTATCTGGTAAGGCTTGAGTTAAGGCGTTTCCCAGGGCAACATCTTGGTCTGTGAATATTGTTTTAGGGGCCTTATTCTTCATGCATCAGTGAAATGCATTAAATAGCAACACGAAGGAGGGGATGGTCTCATCGTACAACAATGGTGCTATAGAAACAACCAATTGATGGTGGTTGTTGAATCCCACAAACAGAGCTATTTGGAATGAAAAAAAAACAATCCAATGCAATTTGAAATCAGTTATCTTGGTCACAAATGGAAGAACGTAGTAAAATACAATATGAATGTGGTAACATTTTTCTTCTTGTATATTCACTCCACGGTAACAACACAACAACAAAAAGGTAGTGTAGGATTCACAACTTAGAGTTTTTCAAGTAGGAGGAATACTAAAAATTTAACTAGAGGCCGGTAATGCTTCTTGGTCTTGAAGGTTGTATCAAAAGTTATCGAATCACATTCATTGGTCCGCCCAAAATATATCTGCGATGTCCTCTGCACAATCTTCCACTTCGTGCCAAAATCCCAGATAGAGTCGAGTTCTTTCCCTAAAGTACTCGTTAATGGTTTTTTCCTCACCGTGGAGCATTTGTCGTTGTCTAATGTGAGCCAAATGGTTCTTGTGGTCCACCTGAGTGCATCCGACATTCTCAACACCACCGGTCGTGACACAAATAATCTCAAACGATGACTGAATGCTAATCCCTGCCACGACATTTATCCCCATCATCATACTTGTGCATCATATCATTGTGCACGCCAACCCAAGAACTAATGTAGTACGAGTCAAACACTTTGATTAGTCGAATGTGTATCTATATCTAGCCTTGCAGCCAATCAGTGTGTCAGGCTTCTTATGAGTAGTGTGAATCTTAGGTGTGGGGTCCTTAACCGTCTTAGCCGCCTTACCCTACCCAAGCGTGGTTTAAGTTTCACAATGCCATTCTTACGAAACCGTACGTTCACACATGAATATACTACATATTTTCTTTTGTTGGTGGAGTTATTCTTCCGTTTTGTCGGCTTATGATACTCTATCTGAGTGGCAAAACCTTGTATGTGTGTGTGCGTACTCGTTGTACCGTTCATGAGCTTGCCCAAGTGAACTAAAAAACATATTACCCCACTCCTTCACATCATTCGGTCCAATGTGCCTTCCTGTAACATATCACCCCAAAAATGTAATGAATACAAGTGACTAGCGTTTACACTTACCAATTAACTATACTATTCACACAAGGACCTTAAACTATAATGAATAATAGTCACTCGCGTTTAATCTTAGCAATTAACAATACTCTTCACACACTTCCCAATTACCGAACCATTATTACTAAATTAGTTTTGCTTCACTATGTTAGTATTGATGTTCTCACATTGCCAGATCATAATATTAAATGCCTTCCCTAGTTCCATTACTGCAACTCCACAATCAACCACAAAGCACCAAGAATCAAACCACGCATTTGTTCCTTTTCCTATCTTGGGCAAAAAATTGGAGGTACCGCAAATCCTAACCCATGGACCAATTTATCCTAAATTGGGAATCGAAACCTCAAATAATAAAACCAAAGAACATGAAAGTATGAAAAATTGTACATACCTTCATTATGTCCTTCCAATTGATGAGTTTGGACCTCGTCTTCCGGTCTAGGTTTAGATCAAATCCTCTTACTGCGATTTTATTAGGTGACCCAATTTCAGTTCATGGTTCGTCTTCATCATAGTCAATGGCATTGCCTCGCCATCATTTTCTTCGTAAGGAGACCCAACATCAGGATTGCAATACCTTTGGATCTGACTCATTCATCTCTACAATTATCTGATCATCGTCATTTAGGGTTACCACAAACCCTTCGTTAGATCCCACCATTCCAACACTCACACTTGAATAAAACCCTACAATCAACTCAATCGATCGTGATTTCAAGTATCTCTATAAAGGTTTTGTTTCACTTTAGGAGGACGCAATTACAACCTCAAGCAGTTTGGGTATACCTTAGCTAATAAGGGGATAAATTACTATAACTTTTATCACGCCTCATTTAAATTTTTACCGTCGTGTTATTATTTTTCAATTTCCGCCACAACGTTGGCCCTAAATTCCCACCCAAAGTAGTCACATATATCTCGTCCAGTATAATTACTTAGTAACGTAGAATTACGTTTTTATTACTTTCTTACCATAGCACTATTATGTTTCATTTTCCGCTCATTAATTGCAGCCCATTTCCCGCCCATCCCCGCCATTTATATACCGCCAACTATAATTCGTGTTTCTAGGAATTAACTAATTGTTGGATAATAGGCAAAAACATGGTGGGGTCAAGATTTGACCGCATGTCAGTTGGCCCATCGACTGACAACAGCTTGTAAAAATTTGGTCGTCCATTACAGAGATGAAATCATAACCATTGATTTAATCCGTCTGCCCCTGGCGGACAGATTACCAGTCCGCACACAAGAAAAATTATGTCATAGTGCTTGTCTAAAATTGCTTGGGGTGGGTTTGAAAAGATGCATAGTATTTCAAATACCAAATTGTTTGGATTGTAAAACACTTGAATTTTGCATTTAATTTCAAATCAAATACAAGGTTGTATTTGACTCCAATTCCTTTGTAATTTCAAATGTAAAAAAGGTTGTGGTGATTTGAAATACACAAAATATAAATAATACTCTAGCAACCTTAAGCGTAACTTCGGAAGCTAGACTAGAAGCTTTGAAAACGATGCCAACCAAAACATTTGCAGACGATTTTTTCCAGTCATCTAAAAATTTGCCAGCTTGTTTTTCCAGTTATCGAAAATTTGTATTCCCTTTTTCCGGTTATTTTTTTGGTCATTGAAAATTTGTTGGTGCATTTTACGGTGATAAAAGAATATTGAAATTTTTTTCATATCTTGGGCAAAACATTGGAGGTAATAAAAAAATCTGTTGGTGACTTTTTTCTCGCAACGAATCCGGCTATCGACACTACCTTCACACCTGTCGGTCGCCGGCAGCCTCCGCTGCAGGTCGCTGACCACCATCGTTACCCACCATTCGCTAGGAACCTTCATCGTCGGTGACCGACCACCATCCGCTGACAAACTCCGTCACCTGAAGTCATATATGCCATATGGAGTCACCTCCTTCTGCCAACCACTTATGCCGCCATCCGCCGGCACTTCCGCCGCTATCCACGAGAACTTCCACTGCCATCCTTCAGCACTTCCGCCGCCATCAGCCAGCATTTCCACCGACACTTCCGCCGCTAGGGAAGATATCACTGTTTCGCCACAACCTCTATCCACCGGCAGTCCCCCGCCATCTGTTAGCACTTCCGCCGCCATCCGTCGGCATTTCCGTCGGCACTTTCGACATTAGGCGTCGGCCTGCTTCGCCACCGACCTGCTGTGAGAGCTTTTGTTTTGTTATTTTATATAAATATTGTATATTATTATATGAAGGAATGTGTGTATTGTATTTGAAATAGACACAAAATAACTTAGCATCCAAACACATATACTATGTTTGGCGAAAGGAATCATGATTCCCAGGAATGTGAAATTAGAATAGTACAAAATAATTGAGTTGAGGTTGGAAGGGATTGTGAAAAAATGTAATATCAAAAGATATGGGGTCTTTTGGTATGGAGGAATGAAAATGGAGGAAATGTGAAAATTGGGAATTGAGAAATCAGAGATTGTGTAATTCTAATTACATTGTTTGGTGACGAGGTTTGTAATTCAAATACAATTTTCAGTTTGTTAGAAATTTATTGTGCAATGACCATGATGCCCTTATTTGAAATCCAATTTCAAGACTCATCATCTTCTAGTTAGCAAAAATTCGTTTAATACTCGTATAATACACATATACGTATTATATGCGTTTACAACTTTCGTTCTCATACTATTGTAGAGCTGTTTAATTTTAAAATTTTAAAATTTTCTAATTGTTGCCGAAATTTTAAATGTATTGCTATGTTGAAACAATGTATGAAACTATGAACGTATTAATATTGTACCATACTCATACCATATCTTACTAACTATAAATGAGAATAAATCTGATACCCACCACTCGTTTTATTTATCAGGGAAGAAGAATTAATATTTGTACATATCTACAACCATATGTTATAATATTTCATGGCTAATCATATAGTTTTTACAAATATGCATTACATAATTGCAATAATATATTACATGCTTTGGCTAATCAAACCAATATCCCACTTTTATTCCCCACCTCGATTGTTATAATCGTTATAGCCTTAAAGGAAGTTGGGGTAATAATGACAATATCTATCCATTGTTTACGAAAACTCAGAGTTTTGAAGAAAACATCCTCAACACCATGTATTTGAAAAATGCACGTTTGAGAGGAAATGCGGGCTCAGAGGAAAAGTGTTTTCGTAAAACACTGGCCAATAAAACTAAACAAACTAGTGTTTCTTTGTTACTCTGAGTTTTCACAAAACCCTCCTAATTTCCTCTATACAAACGAGACCATAAGGGATTCTTAGGAAAGTTTACTTTCCTATTGAGTAGATAAGGAAACATGATTCCAATGAAAATCCTTATATCCTTTGATCCAAATTTTCATCTATAATATTTTTCTACTCCAATTCAACTTGTTTACATTAATCTCAACTCAACTTTCCTAAAAATCATAATTTTTATTGCCAAACATATAACAATAATTTTAATTTGAAAAGAATTTCAAGTTCATACATTTGAAATGTACGAATTTAAAATTCCAAATACAAATACACCTATTTAAATCCACCATTTCATAATTAGGGTTTCTTGAGGTTAGTGAATTCATTGAGCTTAGTGGATTCATATAGCTAAAGAGCATGTATAAGTTGGAGAGCATATAGATAGATTAGGAGGTACTCACAATTTTGAGTCTTTGACTTTTATGATTGTCTTTGAGTTTATGATTTGTGCTATTTTTAATATATTTCTTACCTATAGGCTATATCTAACATGAAGCCGATGCATTCTTCTGTTTCAAAATAGTGAGTCTGGTGACTCGCTGGGCTACTGTAGCCTTGGGTGCGGAGTTGGTGCTAGAGCTGCATGCACCAAGGTACAAGGAACATGATGATCAGTAAACAAACACTGGTAGTTACCAGCATCAAGATAAGACATCATCGCCAGTTAGTCAAATGGGAAAAACTTTGTCAAGTTGGCTTTCAACGCTTTTCTTACTCGGTTTCGACCAAAAACAGGCTTTCCATCTCTGTTTTCGATGACTTTTTTGACATTTGGACGTCGACTGTGTTAAGCTCTTCTTAGAGTTGAGTGTATTAGAGTTTTAAAGTACTTCTTAAGTTTAATGTTTGAGATTGAGTTTCTATAATATAGACCTTTTATGGACTCTTTGTCTTTCTACGAGGGCTGAATACTTAAATTTAGCTCAAATTTTAAGGGCATTATTTCAAATTATTTTGATGATTATTATTTAGTCAATAATTTCGATCTTATAATAATTTTATCTCGTTGATTAAATTTTTTGTCAAAATTTTTATACTGTTAGTGACGAGGCAAACGGAACTGACATGACATTCGGTTGATCGACCAAATAAATGCCATATCAACCGCCACGTCAGCATTTTAAGTACAAAAAAATTAATTAAATAAAAATTTATTTATTCCCAAAAATCAAACTAAAAATCAAACCTAACACTTTTTATTATTTTTTTTTTATTTATTAGTTTTCTTAATTATAATTTTCACTTAATTTAGGGATTATGATATGGCTACATTTAACATGTCAGCAAATATATTACTTTAGTGGTCCCAATTTTCATTAATTTGGACGAAAAATTTAACAAAATTTCAGATAAATTTAAAATTTAAAATAATTCAAATTTAATTTAATAATTACTAAATTTGAGTATCGGTCCTTCCTAAGCTTGATAACCTTATTCATTTCCTTTGTTAAAATAAAGTGTCCCCAACTGAGAATTGGCATGTGGCCCACTCCACCAGAATAAAATATCTGCACTCGGGATATTCTCTGTTCACATTATCCAGCCTTCAATTATTTGCCCCCTTCCCATTTACAAGCTACCGACCAAAACCACATCGGAAAATGAAGGCGGCCTCCACTTCTCCGTTTCCCCTCTCCACCACCGCAGCAACCGCCGTCCTCCGGACTTGCCTCCACCACCGCCGTCATTTCCACATCAGTCAAAAGTCTACTCCATCCGTGCTTCATTTTCCTGTACGCTTTTTCTTCATCCCTTATTTCCACCTTTCTTTCACTTACACTATCCGAACCGTGAATGAGAATCCATATTCCATCTGGATTCTTGAGCACTTTCAGCCATCATATAATTTAATTTGGTTTACGGTCTTCTACGACTTCTGAATCTAAAAGCTTAGTCATTAGTTTATGTACAGAGCAAATGCAATTGGGATTGTCATCAGAGATGTGTTAGCTGGACTGGAACAGGAAGAGCAATTTCTCGGAGCCTCGTGGATACGGAAGAAAACGTCGGAAATGAGGAGGCATGTGAGCTTGTTAATGGAGTTGAGATTTCGATAGGGGAAGAACAAGGGGATGATGGTGATGATACCATCAATGCATATCTGTGCACCGCAGTGAAGAACAACAACGGAACAGGGATAGTGCTTCTGTCTGATATTTTCGGGTTCCAAGATTCGGCCACCAGGGATTTTGCCTACCGTGTTGCCTGCAACGGCTACAAGTATGTTAATCTTACCGCTTCTTCAAGAAGAAATGTCCATTTGAAGTCTACAGTATATATAATGCATCGTTTGCAATGTCATTATTTCTCTTTAAGCTACAACTTGTGAACATTTGGACCATATTCATGTGTTTTCTTGGTTATTATGCATGTCTTATATATCGATGTTAGTTCTGATTTGTAGTTCTGCAGCCAAATTACCCCAAATCCTATCCCATTGGCGGAGGTAATACTATTGGTGTTCAAAATGCACATTGTGTGCTAAGGAAATTATCATACTATTGGAGTTCTAATTATGTGAGTGGGCTGGACCGTGGTCAAGAAAGGCTCCCTAGATTCGAGACTGATATTGGCGAGTTAGTAAAGGTGTTACTGGACATTCTAATCCTTTTCCTGGAATGGTTAGAACTAGCTGAGGATATGATATTTTGTCTCATACCTTTTATGGAAAGCCTTTTGACAACCATGTTTGAATCTTAATAAGTGTTTGATAGGGTATTTGTCATGCTCTTGTGGGTAGTATCTACAAAGAGGACTTGAAAGCCCAAACGAGAAGTATGATTTGACATTCCAACAAAAATGAACACTCTTTTTTAACATTTATGTCTCCCATGAATCAAATTTTGCAGTGTGCTAGTACCAGACTTGTACCGTGGAGACCCCTGGTCGAACGACCGCCCAAGCGACAACCTCCAAGACTGGATAGCAAACCAACACCCAGACAGAATAGCAAAGGACATCGCCACATCAGCCAAATGGATGTCGGACGAATTCCTAGCAGCCGGAATCTCCAAGAAACTGGGGTTGATCGGATTCTGCTACGGCGGTGGCAGAGTAGTACAAGTTCTGTCCGAAGATCAGGGCAACCGGTTTGGGATCGGAATTTCATTCTGCGGTACTAGAATCGACACAAGCCTTGTCAGGAAGTTAAGTGTCCCAGTCCTGTTTGTTTTAGGGGACAATGACCCTCAGTGCAGCTTGAGTGTAAAGGAGATTGAGAACAACATTGGCGAGGACAGCAAATCGAAAGTGGTTATCTTCGAAGGAAGAGGTCACGGGTTTGCACACCGTCCGAGTTCTGCTGAAGAAGATGAAGATGCAGAGGAGGCTTTTGTCATGCTGAGGAATTGGTTAAATGATGGTTTGGTGGTGGAGAGTTGAAGGTTTGTTGTAATTGTACATTGTGTATAGCTGCACTGCGTTTTTATTTGTTAACTGGATCTGCAGTCCTATCCCCCACCTTCAATAAAATCAATCCCCTTTGACTTTTGCAATATTGAATGTAGTTTTGAATAATTCACCCTCCTCCCTCCATTGATATCTATCTATCTATCTATCTATCTATCTCGTTGATTCGTAATTGGGTGTTGTTTTCTTCAATAGACATAGTGAGTGATTGTGTAATTTTCCCAGGCATATATATATACAACAATTGAATCTACAATCACAATCTCCCTTTTGACTTTTGGCAATTGACATGCAAGCATGCAGCTGCTTACAAGTGTCACGAGGGATACTGATATACTATTGAATGACGCCCTTTGACCCTTTTGTTTCTTTCCTTCTTCTCTACTTGTACAAAAATATGTATGGATGGGGTAAAGAGAAATATTTTTGAAAAAAAAAAGTAAAGAGAGAGTTGACCCTGAAAAATATATATTTGTAACAAGTTGGTTGTACTAACGTAAACCTCTGATTGGTACTATTTATTAGGGGCCAGCTTTAATTGTTTCCTTCCCGATGCATCCCCCTTCCTCCTCCTCTCATTCTCACAGTGGTGAAACCAAAAACCAGCTCCTCCCTCCAACACCAAAATTCAGGCTTTTTTTTTTTATGTAATACTACTGCATGCAGAATTGCAGATATGTCTTTCTGCTCATTTTCTAAATTCTAATATTGCTATCATAAATTGCATATTGAAGTGGTTACAAATGTGTTGAAGATACCAATCAATCTGATGGTGGAAGGAAATATTTCTAGCTTGATCCGGTTGAGTCTCTTCGTAGTGTATTTGAAATATTTGAAGAGCGGTGTGAGGACATCGCATTATTATGGTCTCAGAGGGACGGGGGATGCATGAGAGCTCTCGATTCCACAACAATAAATAGTATAATAAACCATATATTATATATATCAACGACAATCTAAACCGTTTGTTTGGTGGTGAATAGTGAATACCGTCTTACGTAGTAGTATAGCCAGAGTAATAAATTATGGATCCCCCTAACTGGACCGCCCAAACCAAAAGTTCAAAAGGAAAAAAGAAAACCAAACAAACCTAAACCACAAGACTAAGGTAGAACAATAATAAAGAATGATTTCTTTTTTTTTATCGTTCATATAATAATAAAGAATGATCCATAAACATAGAACAATAGTGCAATTACTGCAAATGTGAGGTAACAGCTGAATGCATTTACTCTTATCCTAACTACTCCCCACTCCTCACCTCAATCTCACAAAATAATATTCAATATAAAACCCCTCCCTTTACCCTTCTCATCACCTGTATCAAAACTCAGTCTCTTTCCAGTTCCTCTAGCTAGCTACTACACCGTACCATTGCCTCTTATCTTTATTCTACTGTTATATTCCCAAATGGTGGTCTCAATCTCAACTAAGAAACTGATCTTGTGTGTTGTGGTAATCTTGGGAGTGTTTTCCCAACTGGGCTTCGCTCAGTTTTTCAACGGGACTATCGGCGATGACCATGGAGCAGGAGACGGCGGCGGCGAGGCTCCCGCCGCCGGGAGTGGGTCGCCTAAGGAAGCTATGGTGCCAGCATTGTTCATATTTGGGGACTCGTTGATAGACAACGGCAACAACAATGACTTGGCTTCTTTAGCCAAGGCCAACTATTTGCCTTATGGCATTGATTTCAACGGCGGTCCCACCGGTCGCTTCTCCAACGGCTACACCATGGTCGACGAAATCGGTTAGTTCACTTTTCATGTTAAGTCCTACTTTCAATGCCAACTCTCTCTATTAATTAATTAATTAATTAATTATATGCTAATTGTTTCTCTTAGCGGAGAGACTGGGACTCCCGTTGATTCCTCCGTATTCTCAAGTGTCCAGTGGCAACGGTGACGTCACTCACGGTGTCAACTACGCATCCGCCGCTGCCGGCATCCTCGACGACACCGGCCGAAACTTCGTGAGGAATCTTTCAACCTTCTTCTTCTTTTTCCTTTTTGTTTTTATAGTATATAAATGCTTTCACCTAATTCTTGCATGCATATGGACTTCAATAAATGATTTTTCTTATCATCTTTTGATTTGTAAAACGAATTGCATTCTTGGTTTGTAATTAATGATCGGATTCACCTTCACTTTTCTATAATGCTTTCTTTATAATTGGATTACTTATTTGAAAAAATTGACTGTGACTTCAAAAAAAAACCAAACTGTTCAGTATATTTTGCGGTTTGCCCCCCTTACCGATTGGTGCAGGAGACGTTTGGTTTGGTACTTTGGTATAGGTTATTTATAATGCCTAAAGAGAATCGGGGTTCAATAAATATATAGCTAGTAAGCTAGCATTCACTCTTGTGTTCCTTTGTACCAAATTGTTCCTTTTGTATGATATATATTCCGGGCCGGGCTCGGCATGCAGGTGGGCCGGATCCCATTCGACGAACAAATACGAAACTTCAGGAGCACTGTGGACCAATTAAGCACCAACATAGGAGCGGACGAAGCGACCCAGGGAATCGCACAAAGCATATTCTTCGTCGGAATGGGTAGTAACGATTACCTCAACAACTACCTCATGCCCAATTATCCCACCAAATCCCAGTACAACGGTCAACAGTATGCAGATATGTTGGTCCAGCAGTACACCCGTCAGCTCACTGTATGTAACATTTCATTGATTATCTCATAATTAAAGCTTTCAAACTGGAGTCTTGTTTAATTTGTTTTAATATATGTAGACACTTTACAATATGGGAGCTCGGAAGTTTGTGATAGCTGGGCTGGGTGTAATGGGCTGCATACCGAGCATCTTGGCCCAAAGCCCAGCTGGGCTTTGCTCGGATGAAGTGAACAAGCTGGTGAGTCCATTCAACCAAAATGTGAAAGTAATGATCAACAACTTCAACGCCAATCTCCCTGGAGCTAGGTTCACGTATATCGACATCTCCAAAATGTTCCGTGACGTCCTCACCAACTCCGGAAACTACGGTAAGTTTTATTGTGTGAAGTTTGACTCTTGATTGTGTGTTGTATTGACCAAAATTTGGATGCAGGGTTTAGTGTGGTGAACAGAGGGTGCTGTGGGATAGGGAGGAACGCAGGGCAAATAACGTGTTTGCCGTTTCAGACACCGTGTGATGAGCGTGGTCAGTACATTTTCTGGGATGCGTTTCATCCGACGGAGGCTGTCAATGTGCTCATGGGGAAGAAAGCTTTCGATGGTGATGCCACTTATGTTTATCCTATCAATATTGGGCAACTAGCCCGTATTGGATAAACGAATTGAGTCCACCCGATCGATACGCATTTTGTGTGACACCCGTCTTGTTTGTTTTATTTAAGCTTTGGCTTCTTTGTAGGTCCTTCAACTTATATGTACTCTAGCTAGATCACAGAAGTCGGATATTAATCGAGTAGCTTCACAATGTTTTGGGTTAAATAGTAACCCTAAATGTTAAATTTGGTTGTGATACATCCAGTGTCAAATTGGTCAAGGAAATTCTAAATCTGTAACGCAAAACAATCCACTACATAATTAAAAATCAACTCTAAACCATAAATAAAAGTTAACCATATAATATTCAAAATTCATACAATAATCAAAGAATAATAAATGCATAACAAACCATGATAATGATCATTACCTACCTGAATAAAACTGGAAGGATCGATGAGTGTGAAATAATGATTGTTGATGACTGGTCGGTGATTGACTATATATCCCGAAATTTTGACTCAATAAATCATATAATATTGACTCGACTGGTTAGTTACGGAAATAACTTTTTGGATCAATCTTATCTTTTTTATTTTTCTTATTTCGAAACCATGTAACATTTTAAAAATTTCAAACTTAATATGTAATCCGGTTATAAGACAATTATGTACTTGACCTATTTTCATAAAAAGTTGAGAGGTGCACTAGTGGTGGAGTGATGGAAAGGGGAAGCGGTGGAGTTGTTGATTAGATTAAGTTCTATTTTGTATAGCAGATAAAATCCATCTATTATCAACACAATGTTTAAATAATAGGTATTTGTAGATTAATAAATAAATATAATATAAATAAAAATATAGTATTTAATTCTGTAAACACTCATTATAAGTGTAATTAAGTTTTTGAAATAACTAAATTTAATTAATATAATACAAATACAAATATAGTATTTAATTGGTAAACGACTCTTGCCGATTAACGTTTCATTTAGTGTGAACTTGATTTTCATACAGATATAAATTGTCCCACAATTAAATGCGGCTACATTGTGATTTCCAAGATTAATTTTAATTTTGCTTTACTGGATCAATGATTTTTGCCCGTTTGATCAATGGTTTTTGCTTGTGGTCAATTTTGTAAAAGTTTTTGCTTTAATTTTGTTTTAAGAACAGTGGTGGTACTTCAAATGTAATTAGGAAAAAAATGAAATTTCATGATCGATGTTGTTGTTCTTGTGTTGGCACTTTGTGCCTAAAAGTTTAGTCAGGAACAAGATTGTATTTAGTTTGATAGCCTTTGTTTTGTACAAATTGTATCCGTACGTATATATAATTTATAATATTGCTTATCATGCTGATTTTAGGGAGTTTGGTAGCCTTGTTTTATTGCATTAATTTTTGAATTGGCTAAACTATTGTTGTAGTTATTAAAATTAGGGTGGCACAAGAAGATTTCATCAAAAGGAGATAGTGTCAAACCCAAAGAAACATGTGAAAAAATCGACAGGAAGAATATATTTGACTATTAAATAAAATGCGAATAGAACAATTTTAATAACAAATACATTTGGTACTTAAAATTGCTAATTTATACCTTTTTCACAATGAGTTGCATGACACTAATTCACATCTAAAATGGCAGAAATAAGTGTTACAAATTATTCTGGAGCAATAAAACAAGTACAACAAAAAAACGAGAAAAGATTTACTTTAAAAAAATGACCGAAAAAACATAATTAGAATAAAATAATAATAAATAAAATATGTACCAGCAGATGAAGGGGGAAAGATTTGGCCGGAAATAATTAATGATTCGTAAAAACTGAAAAGCAAAGAGAACCAAAATAAATAATTTTTTAAAACAAAACATAATTAAACAAGTAAAAACTGCCAAATTGTATTTAAAAAAAGAAAGAAATAATTCTTAATAACAAAAAATAGGAATAACTTCTATTTTGTTTTAAAAAAAAGGAAGAGAGATTTAATTAAAATTAGAGTATAAAAAAAGAGATAGTCTCACTCTTAATCAAATGAAGATCATAAATAAATATTACTCTAAATCGTTAAATAAAATTTAACGATTCCAAATTATTCTAACGGTTAGTACAAAAAAAAGTATTTTAACTTATTTTCCGCTAATTAGGAACATAAGAAAAGAAGGGTGTCTATGTATGAATCTCTCAAAGATGCAGAAGCAAAAAGTTGAAGGCAGAGAGAGAGCTCGTGCATTATGGATGGAAAAGGGGATGGTTGCACAAAATATTTTTACTATTTTGTGGCAACTTGAGAGTTAAAAAAATAGTGTCAGACAAATTCAGGATGTTAATGGTAATTTGGTAGACGATTTTGATTTTGATTAGATGCATTATGCATTTGTTGGTTATTATAAAAACTACCTTGGAGTAAGACATGATTGTGTGGATGAGACTTTCACATCATTATTCGTTTAAAACTTCCCGAGGATTAAGGGGAGGGGCTTGTAGCTCATGTTACTCGGTAGAAAATTCGTAAAGCTATGGTTGATATTCATATTGACAAAGCACCAAGTCCAGACGGATATACTGAAGGGTTGTTCATAAGCTGTTATGAGGTTGTTGGTAATGATGTTATGGATGTTGTGTAAAGCTTCTTTGATAGAGGTAAGCTCCCACAGTTTATCAACTATGAAAGTATTGCCTTGGTGCCTAATATAATTAGTGCAACTAATGCTAAAGATTTCTGACCAATTTTTTGTTGTAACATAGTGTACAACCAATTCTAGAAGACTCTGATCGAACTACTAGCTTCATTCACGGAAAACATACATTAAGCGATACAACATGTCCAGTCAAGTCAAATGATATATCTCGAAAACTTCAAAATAGAAATTAATACAAAATTCCCAAACAAAAATGTGGCAACCTGAATTTCGATTTGGTTTAAATTTTGGTTTGATTAAAATCTTACTTGATAAATAAAAGTCAAGAATTAAAAACGGAATTAATATAATTAGTTTGAGGAGTTGACTCAACAATTAACCAAGTATTAAACGAGAAAATCAATGAAGTCAGCAGTCTAAGAATATTAAAAGCAGCTCCTCCTTATTTGTCGGTAATAGCGACAATGGCTTTAAAATCACCAAGTCCGAGCCGAGATTTATGGATATGGGCACTAATGTCTGTCAACTCATCCCACAAAAGGTGTTTTTCAACTCGACTTGGGATGTTGTACACAAAGGTGATGAAGCATTGGTAAATGCCATCTCGTAGCTTCAACATGAATAGATTGGGAAGAGTGACGGATGATGTCAGTTTGAATCCCAGAATCGTTCCACAACAACCAGATTCCTCCGAAGTAGCCATTAGCTTCAATAACAAAGGAGTTATGGTACTTCTCTTCCAAATAACATCAGATGCACGATCCCCACTGATGAGTGGTTCTGTAATGGCCACAGATAAAGGATTATAAACGTGAACATAGTTAAAAGAAGGTTGGTAGAAATTTGTTATGGCCGACTCACTGGCAATTCCATGAAAAAAACCAAACATAAATAAGGAAAAGATAGGGGAACACAAGGAGAATCAATTATCATCAGGGTAAAAACCTTCCGATTCTGAGCTTTCCTCCTCTCCTCCCTTAGATTGCTTAACCTGGGTTGATTAAGATCAACACTTTGATTAGCTACATCGATCGATGTACAAAGAACCATATCAGTAGAATCAGAGGGCGAAACAATGGTCATTGCCTAGAGATTGTTTTCCTCTTCCTCCCCCTGATCTCTCAATCCCATTGGTGAGACTAGGAACTCCCTTTTTTGGTTATTGTTGCCACCGGTGCTCATACGTATGCCAGGGTCCGTCCGACTCAGCCATACCATTGATAGAATCTGAGTTGACCATGGAGGTCCCACCGTTGCCGAGTTTCAAAGGTAAAAAAAAAGGTGATCGGAGCCACAACTTGACAATGAGCACAATCCATCCACAAAAGGTCATTTTCGGAAGAATGCTAGCCAATCACCTCGACAACTTTATGAGGCAAAATTCAGTCTCTGAGGATCAAAAACAAACAAATCGGCCAACCAAATTTCCCAATCTGGAAAGGATATCTCGATGATAATATTGATATGGGAGCCTCGGGAAGTGTATCCAAAGGACCGTCTTAGGTGGGAGGACATCCAAAACACGAAAAGAAAGATCCCAAACGTAGGAAACAAGATAATGGCCAAGGATATTACATGACCCCCCAATTGGAGCATGGAGATTAGCATTTCAATTCTCGAATGTAGGGAGGAAAACTTCCGATTCGAAATCGACGATTTAGAGTCGTCCCACCAGTTTCCCCATTGCACGTAAGCGATCATAGAGATATTGGATATACACCTTCTTACCAACTAGACGGACGATAATAGTTTGACGCAGAGGAGAATATATCTTTACTCGAAACGTCGTTGAAGTCCAAAGGATCGAGCAGCTTCTGTAACTTCCAATTTGATATCTCCAAGATTCGTCGGAGGACGAACAATTGCTCTTATAGCACCAGAATCAGCAACCAGGGATGCATATTATGGTTGCGGAGACACCACTATCTTTGGACTCACCACCTGGACCATCCCCGGATCTCCCTTATCGAGGTTAGGTAAGCAATTGCCTTCTCCAATAGGCTACTCTGAAGGCCGGTTCGCTGAAATAATTGTCGGTGGGCTCTTGACATGGCCCTGGAGGTGACGTAAGAGTAGTGAAAAATCGACGATTTAGATCTTAAAATCTTACAATTTTATGAGTTCATTGGTGGCTAACGATTCTGATTCCACACAAAATCAGTGGTTAGTGAAATAAGGTAAAATATCGATTTAAATTTTAGAAACTTGTAAAATCAATGATTTGTCATGTATTTTATTACTATACTTTCTATCTTAAAAAATTTTCATTTGTCAGTTTGCTCACTCAGTTTGACTTAGAATAAAGTAAAATTAGGTCTTATTAATAATTTATTTATTAATAGATTTTAATTATGTTAATAATAAGTGAAAATTAAAATAATATTAATAGTCTAAAATTAATGAATTTCTTCTTCAAAATTACTATTATAAAAAATCATAAAATCTTACGATTTTATGATTTGATTCAACGATTAAGATTTTACGTCTGTTCTCGATCCTACCGATTTCACTACTATAATATTGTTGCCTTTTAGCTGGGAATTTTACTTATCAGGTTAAAGGTTTGTTTCCAATTAAAAAAACCATTTTAAGGTTTAACAGCTGGAGATAGGAGGAAAGTTTCCACTTCAGGAACCGTTGTTTCTCTTTTTGAATTACTATGCAACGTCCTAAGTATTACTCTAAAACACTATAATATTTGAAATTGGAACTTGAAATGCCTAATGCTTTTATTTATAAACTTATTCAACCCATGCAATTTTCTGCCGCCGCCGCATCCATCATCGTCTGGTCGTCGCCGTCGTCAATTCTATCGGAAAAAAAGAAGGCAGAAGCCATTTAATGGCGCCAACATTTTTTTGTTTTTTAATTAATAATTTTTCTAATACTCAAATACTAATTATTAAATTCTAATACTACTTATTAAATTGTAATTAGTATACTATTACTTAACAAATTATCAAATTATAATTAATATATTACTCTAATGTAGTCCCTTTCAATCTCTAATATACTACATTAGAATAATGTAATTATTATAATTTGATAATTGGTTAAGTAATAGAATCATATTAAAATAGTGGTGAATTCTTCATTATCTCTGATATATCGAAATTTTCAGCGTGCCCAGTTTTATTTTGGTAACGTAAATTTATCACCAAAGGTTCATAATTATTCAAATATTAAATCTTTCTTTCACATTTTATTTTTAGATTCATATATTTTTCAATTTATAAATTAGTCACTCTCTTTAATTTCTATATATCAATTAATACTCAAATACAATTTACTACCGTACGGTTATATGTAAAAAAAAAAAAGATTAGGTGAATCCAACCCACACCACCATCTCTCATTCTGACCAGCGAATATTACCACATATTCGTTGTCAACAGAGAGAGATCCTTTCTTCCTCTTTAGTAAAAAATCCCCAATTCCTTCCTTATGTATCAATGAATGTTCATCTTGCATTTCTTCCTTTTTCTTTCCCACGGCTCCATTTAATAATGCCCAGCTGAACTCAAATCCCACTAACCTTTTCTCTGATTTATAACCAACTCCTCTTTCCTTCCTTCTTTTCTGTTCCAACCAACATTCCCACCAGCAAGAATGAATCTCCATGGCTGCTTCTTCCCGTTCATCCTCCTCTCTGTAAGTTTGTAGCAATACCCTTTTCCCCTATTTGTCAGATTTGCTATTTTTCAATCCAATTAGGGTTATTCTTAATTTGATTATGCAGGTTGTTTCAACCTCGGAGACGAATCCCTTCACTCCCAAGGCGGCTCTGGTTCTTTTGTTTACACGTAACCGTACGATAGTGAATTATATTTGAGTATTAATGGATATATAGGAATTAAAGAGAGTGGCTAGTTTACAAATTGAAAAAATATACGAATTTAAAATAGAATGTGAAAGAGAGATTTAATATTCGAACAATTATGAACCGTTAAGATCGCAAACTAAAAATGGACGTTAGTGCTAGATTTACGTTACCGAAAGAAATCTAGGCACACCGAAAATTTCGGTATACCAGATATATTGAAGAATTCACCTAAAATAATATATTAATTACAATTTAATAATCAATATTCAAGTTTAATAATTAGTGTTTAAGATTAGAATAATTGAGTAAATATTAGAATAATTTAAAAAACTGAATAATTAAAAAAAGAAGGTAGGTGTCATTTACCTACGTCGGCCTTAGTAACACCGGCGTCATTATTTGGCACCGATGTTCCTATGGCCGGCACCGGTGAATGGCCCGGGCGGTTATAATTTTGGCGTCAACCTTCTTGTTTTTGCTCCAACACAATCGGCAACGGCGACCGGATGGCGGCGGATGCGGCACTGGCGAACGGACGACGCCGGATGCGGATGCGGCAGCGACGGCGACCGGATGGCTCGAGTTAGGTCATGAATTTGTTCTCAGTTAGATCGTATGTATTTAAACATTAGGTTCGAAGGGTATTCGAGTAATTCTACCTATAAGATTCAAATGTTAACGCGTTTTGTAGTAAGACTTAGGGCGTCATATAACAATCCTCTTCTCTTTTATCATTTGTTATAGGACTAATACACTTAGGAGGCCCAACCTCCTTCGCACAACAAATGACACCACTTATTGAAAATACAATTTATGACACAGATTTGAATCTCCGTTAACGTAGAGTTGATGGTTTTCATGACCCATTCCTATGTGGCAGACAAATAAATGAAGTGGCTGGCGGTTAAAATGTGGGAGGCCATGTCAGCTTAAACGAAAAATCATTTTGTGGATTTCTTTATAAGAACCACTAAACCCAACCCACATAACCCACCCCACTCAACCCGAACCCTATACCCATTAAAAATGACATGGAAACCCTAGTTGTTTACGTAGATATCCACATAACATCCGTCACAACGGCGTTAGTGATTCTGTCTTTATTAATAGTCAACGGTACGCAACACGGCTTTCGTAAAAATAATTTAAAGTTAGTGCCATAAATTGTATTTTCAATATGTAGTGCCATTTTTTGTGCGAAACGATAAGTTGGGCCTCCCTGATGTATTACTCCTTTGCCGCGTTTGGTCAGGGATATTTTGAATAACTAGCTATTCGAGAGATCACGATATTAGATGAGATTGACATTGAATTTAAAAAGAATGAATATTCTGGTGTTTGGGTAGGATATTGGGTGGTAGAGTTTGGGAATGATTAGATGTGTGAGTCATGGTTTATAATAACGAGGATAGATAAAATTACCGTTATAATCCTCAGTTCCTTGTATTTATTAAATTGTGTTGGGAGCAATTATATCCATCAGAAAGATATTGGAGTTCAATATCGCCCCATATAAGTGAATGTTGAATATCACAATATTATGATATTCAATATTACCGAATAACAAACTATTTACACTTCGAATAAATTACCTATTGGATAATATTGAATATCAATATCACCTTCCATATCACCGATACCGATTTGCCCTAGTTTTATTTCTTCTCCCTCTTTACTCTTTACTCTCACCACCCTTTGCTCCTCCTTGTTCTCATCTTCTCACACCCTGCTTGCTAGAACTCTTCCTTCGCCTCTTTGTCACCCAATACCTAGCTCTATGGCCGAACAACCTACTCCCTCCGCCATCACACCACCCATTCTTCAAACCAACCGTCTATTGGAGATCTCACTCAACAATGGGTATCGGAAAGGAGGTTCCTTTCCTAGAAACGAAACCTTGTTGACAGAACACAAAATCATTTGTGTTCCCAGGAAGTAGGGGAGTCAAAAGGACTACTTAAATCCCTACAACCTTAGGAATCATTTCTTTATAATACCCAAGTTGAGAACTTCGTGCACAACAATGTTCCGGAGAACTTAGGGGGATCTTGGATCGTGACGGAATCGTGGATACCACTTTCCGAAAAGAGTATTTCGACCCTTAAGCCTTGGGTTACACGAAATCTCTCCCGAGGATAAGACCATCACCACTCTTATTCTTAGGCTCAAGAGATAAGAGTAAAACCTTGAGAACCTTTGGAGAAAGATTACTCCACCACTTTAATGACCAAAGTGCCTACATGTCTTGAACGCTTTGTGTGGTGTATGGAGAATGCATATATCATTGGTCTCTCCTTTCTCCAACCCACTCCACCCCTATTTATACTAGGGTGGTCGTCCATATTCACCCCTTCATGAAGAGGTGTGTCCATCCAAACAAAAAGGGAGGGAAAAAGGTGTTGTTTGACCATTTTTGGATGGTGTCTTTTGATTCAAATCAAAAGATAACTAATCCTTTTGGAGGGAAAAGGAGGGTGACGACCCATAGGGATATAACCATCCTTATCCACTCAAATTTGAACTCAAATAGGAGTGGGAATGGCGCCACATCAGGTGGGAAGACTAGCTTCCACCTACACTTCTCACTAGCTCACTTTAGCTCCCGAAACCGTGTCACTACCTTCGAGCTCAACTTGAGCTTGGTATTCTTTAGTGACACTCTCCTAACTCATTTCCAACTTAGCTCAAAGTGTTTTGAGCTAATGTTAACTAGAGTTAAATAGGATAATCATGAGTTAAGCCATGATTAGCTGAGGTAGAGCCATCACTACCACAAGGTAAGTGTTGCTACTACTTGTACCTAATCATAAGCTTCTCAAACCTAATTAGAGCTACTTAATGATTGTAATAACAATCCTTAAGTCACCATGAGCTACTCATAGCTTAAATGAATAATCATAAAGCTACTATCACATAGCTTTGAGCTACACTTAGGTGCGTTAAGCCATCATGAGCTAACTCCAGCTACCGTGAGACATTCTAGCTACTTTGAGCTAACTTTGAATTACTTCTAGTTCTGTTGAGCTAGTACCAAGTAATCAAGTTCCTCCTCCATGCTTATTCAAGCTTCATTGAGCTACTTATCAAGTACTCAAACCCATAACATTACAACATAATGTTATGAACATCCAAAACCGAGTTTAGGCAACTAAAGTTACTAAATCTCCCAATGTTACTTTTGATTCAAGTAAGATTGAACCATGTTACTTTAAGTCCAAGTAACATCCAATAATGTTACTTTAAGTCCAAGTAACATAATATCCAACACCGTCCCCGCTACTTGACACAGAGCTGCCAGTAGCCGAGCAACCACCAGTTTCTACTGAGGACAATTCATCCACCGCCGGCAGTTGAGTCTGCTGAGGACGATAGGTCAATAGTGGAGATTATGGAGAAAGAAGAAGAGGCTGCTCCTCCTCTTCCAAAAAAGGCTGCAACGGTTGCCAAATCTGTGGTTATTAAAGAGGATCCTGCTGTCGACGGAGCTGAGGCCGTTAAGAAGGACAAACATATGATGGAGATTCCGCTGTCATTGATTTCATTCAAGGAAGAGAGCACCGATTGGGTAATCTCTCTGATTCCGAGAAGAAGGCTCTCGATGAGTTCAAGCACTTGGTCCAGGAAGGTCTCAACTCTCCCTCCTTCACCTCCCCACCAAAGGAGGAGACTCTGACTTCTATCACCACCTCTGCTATGTCCGAACCTCAAAAAGATGAAGATCAAAGCTCGGATGTAAGTACAAAGATTAATGGTCCCACAGATGGAGTAGTTGAGAAAGTCGAAGAAGCTCCTCCGGCAAAGGCAGAGTATGTCGTCCCGGCTGCGACGGTGGAAGCAACATCTTCTTGGTTGTCGGAGGTTTCCATTTGGGGGATTCCACTGCTCAAGGACGATAGAAGCGACGTGGTCTTGCTCAAATTCTTAAGAGCCATGGATTTTCAAGTGAAGGACGCTTTCGTAATGGTAAGGAAAACGATCCAGTGGAGGAAGGAATTTAAAATCGACGAGCTAGTGGAGGAAGATCTTGGGGCCGATCTAGAAAAAGTCGTATTAGGAAAAGGGAACTTTTCTCCCTCATTTTCCCTCCAAGCAAACACGCACCGTTTCACTAATCTGCTGCTACAAGGAAAGACGTTGCTGGAGCAACACGGTGCCATTCCAACCAAGAGGATAAGAACCTCTCTTCCTCCTGAGAAGCAAGCCGGCAATTCGGCTCCGCACCTCCCGCACATTCGGTTATACGATTCCCGACTGCACCATTTACAGACAATTTGATTCCACTTATTTTGTCACTTTGTCTTCCGTCGATTGTATAAAACTCAAACTTAATCAATGAAATGAAACACGACGAATTCATATCACATTCTCTCAATCTAGTAACATGGTATCAGAGCCCTGAGCTCGACGACAATGGCGGATCAGATAGTCATCAATGGCGACTATCCACTCTCGGATCCATACTACCTTCATGGTAGCGAGCAGCCAGGGCAGCCACTGGTTGCAGAAAAGTTGACATCATCCAACTACACGGATTGGAATAGATCCATGAAAAATGCACTAAGTGCTAAGAACAAGCTAGGATTCATCACAGGAGATATTGAAGAACCAAAGATCAACAGTGCAATGTTTTGGCCATGGACCAGATGCAATATCATGGTGCTAAGCTGGATTCAGCAGTCAGTGGAGACAGGTATTCGAAAAACTATACTTGGTTTCAAAACTGCAGCAGAGGCATGGGAAAGTTTAATAAGTAGATATGGACAAGGAGATGGCATACGTATAGCTGAGATTCAGGAAGAGCTTTCCAATCTCAAGCAGGGAAATAAATCTATAACTGAATACCATGGCTCCATAATCACATTGCGAGATGAACTAAGGAATTATCAACCACATGTATCTTGTGATTGTATTGCTGTAAGTCACCTGGATTGCAGGGCCATCAAGATAATGGACGAATATGAGGAAACCAATGCTGCAATACACTTCCTGCGTGGACTGAATGAAAATTTTGCTGCACCAAGGACTCAAGTCCTTTTTGGTGATAAGCTACCCAGTCTGGAAAGAATCGTGCAGCGTATGGTGCAACATGAGCGACAGTTGTTTGGGACACAAGGAAAACCAGCTCAAGATGGAATAGCAATGGCTATGCACAAACAAAGCCAGGCTGATGTCAACTCAATGGTGAATTTTGCAGCTCACCAGCACAACTCCAATCAATCATATGGTGCAGGAAGACCTAAGCTCTACTGCACATTTTGCAAGATGACCAACCACACAGAAGACAAATGCTTCTTCAAAAATGGATTTCCACCTAGAATGGAACCAAGAACACAGCCTGGATCTTCAAACTTCAAGCAAAGATATCAAAATCCAAAGTTCAGGCCTCGAGCCAATGCCATTCACAGCTCAGAAGGAGGTAGTGTTCAAATGTCGCAGGACCAGTTCAATCAATTGATGGGGATGATGCAACTCAAGAACAAGGGAGCCAATGATCCTGGTGCATCAACAGGTGCTCATTCTGTAGTTGCTTTCACTCAACAACCCTCAGGCAAGTCCACTGAGATTTTAAGTATGCAGGCTTTAAAATCAAAGGACCATGAAAGATGGATCCTAGACACAGGTGCATCTGATCACGTCACATGTCTTTTAAGCAATTTCAACGCTTTTAATGAGGTTGACAATGTCATTATCAATCTCCCAATGGGGCACCAGGTCCAGGCGACTCACATTGGATCGGTGATCTTATCACCACAACTGACGTTGAATGATGTTCTATATGTTCCAGATTTCAATTTCAACTTGATTTCAGTCAGTAAACTTGCTGAAAATCAAGCTTTGTGGCTCACGTTTTCTTGGAGGGAAAATGAGGGAGAAATTTGGGTTTAGAAGTTGGAAGGAATCCAGAAGGAATCCACTTGTCTCAACGCAAGTATGCCTTGGAAATTCTGGAAGAGGCAGGACTACTCGATGCTAAACCAGCAAACACACCAATGAATTACAAACAGCATCTTAGTGCTGAAGGTTCGAATTTTTACAAAGATCCTGAACATTACATAAGATTGGTTGGAAAGTTAATCTATCTCACTACAACTAGGGCTGACATTAGCTTTGCAGCGCAACAAGTCAGCCAATTCATGGCTAATCCTACAGAGGATCATTACAAGGCAGTGACAAGGATCCTGCGATATCTCAAGGGTGCACCTGCATCTGGTCTCTTCTTTCCAAGCACTTGCAGCATCCAACTGAAAGCTTTCAGTGACTCAGATTGGGCTGCTTGTCCAGACAGTAGATGCTCCATAACGGGTTACTCCATTTTCCTTGGAACTTCCCTCATATCCTGGAAAAGTAAGAAGCAAAGCACAGTTTCCAAATCGTCTTGTGAAGCAGAATATAGAGCTTTAGCTCATACTACCTGAGAATTGCAATGGCTGCTATACCTACTGAAAGACCTTAGAGTTGACCATCCTATGCCAGCATTGATCTACTGCGATAATCAATCAGCCATACACATTGCGACCAATCCCAGCTTCCATGAACGAACCAAACACATCGAACTGGATTGCCACCTAGTGCGTGAGAAGATCCAATGTGAGATTGTGAAGCTGCTTCACGTGCGCACAGATTTGCAAATAGCGGACATCTTCACCAAAGCCTTACGTCCTGTACCCTTCAGGTTCCTACTGTCCAAGCTTGGAATGCATAACATCTGCCCTCCAGCTTGTGGGCGGGTATTAGGAAAAGGGAATTTTTCTCCCTCATTTTCCCTCCAAGCAAACACGCACCGTTTCACTAATCTGCTGCTACAAGGAAAGACGTTGCTGGAGCAACACGGTGCCGTTCCAACCAAGAGGATAAGAACCTCTCTTCCTCCTGAGAAGCAAGCTGGCAATTCAGCTCCTGCACCTCCTGCACATTCAGTTATACGATTCCCAGCACTGCACCATTTACAGACAATTTGATTCCACTTATTTTGTCACTTTGTCTTCCGTCGATTGTATAAAACTCAAACTTAATCAATGAAATGAAACACGACGAATTCATATCACATTCTCTCAATCTAGTAACAAGTCGTGTTTATGCACGGCCACGATCGAGATTGTCATCCCGTGTGTTACAACGTGTTCGGAGAGTTCCAAAACAAGGAATTATACCAAAAGACGTTCTCCAATGAGGAAAAGCGGATGAAATTCTTGCGATGGCGGATTCAATTCCTTGAGAAGAGCATTGGGAATTTGGATTTCAGGCCTGGCGGTGTTTCAACAATCTTTCAAGTTAATGATTTAAAGAACTCGTTTGAACCAGAGAAAAAAGAGCTCAGATTGGCTACCAAACAGGCCGTGCAGCTGTTGCAGGACAATTATCCGGAATTCGTAGCCAAGCAGATTAGTTTGATTCGATCGTCAAATTCAATAGTTTTTATGAGTCATACATATGAAAAAACGGATATGAACAGTTGAGAAATAAATTGATACAAGAATTGTGAAAAATCACTATATGTAATGTAGGTGTTCATCAATGTACCATGGTGGTATCTTGCATTCTATAGCACGATGAGTCCATTCATGACCCAAAGAACTAAGAGCAAGTTCTTGTTCGCTAGCCCGGCAAAGACTGCAAATACGCTTTTCAAGTGAGTTGGCTTTTGATTCCCGTCATCATTTTGTACTACTTTCGGTGTTGTAATTTGAATTCCAAATTAATAATTTTTGTGTTATGTGTTACCTACAACAACAAAAACGGTACATATCACCGGAGCAAGTGCCAATCCAGTATGGAGAGTTGAGCGTGGATGACTATGAATGTGACCCAGAATTTACGTATGCCAATCCTGTGACGGACATGGTTGTCAAGCCAGGAAAGAAGAAAACAGTTGAGATCCTAATTGATGAGGCAATGTGAAGAAATAAAAGCAGATTGTTTATGTGGGTGTTCATTTTTGCAATCAAAAATTAGTCCTCCTAGTTACGATGTTTGGTGTATTTGGCAGAAATGTGTGTTCGTATCAGAAATTCGAGTGGTGGGGTGGGAAATGAACTACAGTTCTTAATTTGTGCCGGACACAAGATGCATACATGATCATAATCAAGAAACAGACAAAAATGAGTGCAACAAGTGAGCCACTAGTGTCGAACAGGTTCAAAGTGAGTCTGGTTGGAAAGATACTTCTCACAGTGGACAACTCATCAATGAAGAAGAAGAGGCTTATGTACAGGTTCAAGATCATTCCATTGTCGGGCTAAGTCTCTGCATGTGATTGCTTGATTGCTTCTTGTTGTTGTTGTTGTTGTATTTTTCACTCAATCCTAATGGCGTTTTCATTTGTGCTACAAAGTACTGGGGTAAGATATTGATTTGTGTATGGTTCTCTGGTTGTGCAAAGATGTTGATTTTAAGCATTTTGGAGAGGGCACGTGTTTTTTGTTTTAGGTGTACGTACCCTCTTTATTGTTCACATAGACATAGCCACATAGATGGTGGTGTCCCGATCCATTTTTACACTACGCTGCTCACTCTATCAACCACGTGGATGACTTTTGGGTTTTGTCTTGTATTGTGGAACGGTGTATCGCTTTTGTATTTGATCCGCTTTGGATTCTGACGGGGATCTCTATCTGTCACCTTCCAGTCTGTAAGAACTAATAACCCTTTTCTTTAACCGTCTATCCTTCAAACTATTGCTTTGACATTGTTATGTTGTCTCTTGGATGCTCCAGTCATAATAGCAAACTCTTTAACTCTTTGGTTAGATTTATGTAATATTCCAGCCCGATCATACCAAAAGTACCAACTAAATTAATGCGGTACGGGGTAATGTACAGATGCAAAAATAGTTTCTACACAGATATTGATATATATCTACACAAATAGATCTACGTTCACTTATCTAGTCATGCACTACCATACAAAAAAAGAGTGTATGTGGCAAGTGTAAGGAGATTACACCCATGCATGCATGGAGACACCTCTTTAGATGTGTGGCATGTCCAGATACTTAGAATACAAACAAAGAAGTTATGGATAAATTAAAGTAGTTGGTTTCATTATTTTTAGGCGTGTAGCAGTAGTGCATTCCCAATCTCCCTTTATAAATAGTACGTTATCCATTAGTTTGTAAGGCAGAAATAGTGGAGGTAGGATACTTAAACAGAGGAAATATAGAAGAACCAGTGCCTTATACCTGGTTCATAATTCAAGTCCTTTGAATTACGCACGAGCTTAACTCGGAAGTTATTACCGGTTTTCTCAAGGATTATTTTTGGTGAGGGTCTCCTGCGTATCCGACCGGGTTAGACGTTCCATTATGAGTTTATTATTATTAAGGCTATATGCATGATAGGGTAATGTCTGTTTAATCTTAAGATTTTATATGCTTCTTTACCATATTTATTACTTATATGATACACGTTATGTTACTTTGCTGATATATCTGACTTAATATATGTGTTAATATGAGCAGTAGCTATTACTGATTATTGAATAAATCTGGTAATTGATTGATCACCTAGTTAGGGCACGTATGCTGGCGATTGTGCTTATTGCACTTCTGTTACGCGGTGGGCCTTGGTAAGCGCCACAACTAACTATTGACGTGGGCTTTGATAAGCGCCACACTAACTCTACGTGGGTCGACAGCATATGTGAGCCGGGATCCCAAATAAAATATGGATATAAATTAGATTATAGAATTAGCCTTATGTATTATATGTTGTATACTTTCTATATGATTATTTGTACCTTAGAGTGACTAGGACAGAGATCCTCACTTAGTGATTAGCACTGACCCTTACTTTCCATTTCAGAGCGACAGTAGGTTGTACTAGTTCACACACTACAAAATGGTATCATCGAGGTCCGGGGTCGGTCATCATGGTGACGACGCCAGGTAGATATCAAAGATTGTGTCTTGATCCTCGTTTTGTATTTAAAGTTTGTTTGAGACTCTTACTTCCATCATGTGCATAAGTTATGAGTGGTTGTGTACTAGTACAATGTGAGATATGGTTTTGTAAAATATAGTGGCCTTGAGGGCAAGTATATGGTTACTCTGGTCCGAGCCTGCGAAGCTCGAGACTTCTGTTCTATATGTATATGTGTCCTGTTGGACTTCTGGTATAGTGTATTGTATTGTGAAAAGTCAATAAGTCATATATGACATCTTGAGCAGTTTTTGTGTTGACGAATTAATCATTTGAGTACATATAAGCACAATCCTAGATTATGATGAAGGAATTAATCGGATGGGTGTAAACATTAAATGATATATATGGTATAAGTAGCGTAGCACCCTATTATTGATTCGCTGTTTTATTTTAAAACGAACATGTACGAAGTGTGGGTGTTACAATTTCTCTGGGTCTCTGCTCCTTCGAACCATTCTCCTTCCTCACCACAGTCTTCTTATCCTCGGAAAAGGATCCATTGCAACGGGTCATTTTGTCATGATTCTCGTGAGGCGGCTTCTGGAGTCACTATTTTCGATCTCCATGGTTTTGTGTATGATGGGAGAGCAGGGCCAGCTTATGTTAATTCACCAACTGCAGCGGAAGCTGTGGCGTTGCTTAGAGCGGCCGAGTATGCGACTCAACATGATGGGCATTTCAAATTCTTTCAGACCGCCAATTGTTGGTTAACATAATCATAGAGCAGATCCATGGCCAAGGGATTGTGCGGCGATGATAGCTTACATTCATAACCTGTTGAGCATGGCTGTTAACATTGATGTTTGTTTCGTCTCCCGGAAGATGAACATGAGAGCGGATTGGGTCGTAAAAGAATCTCTTCATGGAACTCTCCCTAGTGATTGGATACTAATCCAGCAAATTCTGTGCCCCTCCCCATGTAACAAATATCATCTGTTGGTTGCCTGCGGTTCTGGTGCTTTAATATATAAAGGTTCCCTTCCTAAAAAACTCTTTGGTTAGATCGGAAGCTAGACACGCATCCTCAAATTCCCGATTAGTGGTCAACTATACCCGATGTCCGTTCAGTTGATGCTTTATTAACGCACTGTTTTAGGGCTGTCAGATAGGTTATTAAGTTAATCATTTTAACCGGTATCATTTGGTTAATTTGGTTTGGTTAGTATGACTAATTTAGTGTAAATGGTTAATTTTATTGGTTAATTTGATTGACCAGTATCAAAATTATTAGATCTTAAACATGACAAATTAAACTCTAAGCCCTTACACTATACCCTGAACCTTAATCACAAACCAACAACATCAAAAATTTAATTTTAAGCACAAAATATAGTGTAAATGGCACTGAAGCATTTTACATCATTTCATATAAAAGAATATATATATATATATATAGCAATTCAATTAAAATGGATTGACATTTGGCAGATTCGGGTTTCTTATTGCTCCTGTTTTTTCTTTATCCCACCATTCAGATTTCACATCCCTTGTCTTTAACTTGTCCTTCTTATTTTTAGTATTAAATTAGCTAAAAATTGCCAATGTTTAGGCCCGACACACAATCTCGCACATGTTTTCCATAATACATTTTTTTACCCAGATTTCAAATCCCGTTAACGGGATTTGGTTAACTTCGTCGTTGACTGTCAAACTTAACTGAGGAAGAGACGACATTACAGACAGAAATAATCCATTGTTCACGTTGGAATCCACGTCAGCAATACTTGCACCTAAAGAGTTAAAGTTTTATTAACATCCCATCTTAAATATTTACCCTTATCCCTCTTTTTCTTCTTCCTCTTCCTCACTTCCTATTAATTTCCAATAACCGAATCTTTCCATTCAAATTCTCAATATCCAGTCACTAATCCGCCATGTCAATCGTCCTCCCCCTCCTCCTCAGAACCCTCTCCTATGTCGTCCCTCTTGCCACCTCTCTCTTCTTATACATCAACTTCACTCAGAAGACTTGCAAAAATGCTACTACAACTGTGGAATTGTTAAGGTCTCCGACTTCGTAGTCAACCCAGGCGATGATTGGATCCCCACTCTTCAAATCTATCCCTTGGGTTCATGGATCGGCTATCTTGACGGAAATCATGATGACAATGTCTAAGCCGATTTGGCTGTCGTTGGGGTCGCCGAAGTGGGGGTTCACCCGAGTGTTGAATTTCACGGCGGCGAACTTGTTCTTTGTTAATAGGGAGGCGCTGACTATTCCAAGGTAACCGCCTCAATCTCATTGTTTGATGATTTTTTCTATTTTCAATTACCATCATCTTCTGACTTTTATTCCGACTAGGAAGCCACCAAAAATCCGCCGAACGCAAACGGATATGGGCAGCTCACGATGTGTTCAATTTTGATGATTTATCTGGAGTCCTGTCACCTTCACGATGTGGGTATCATCCAGGCTCCAAAATTAACTTGATCCCACTGTATATTTTAGGAACTCTTCCATCATCAATGGGTGGCTCATCAAGTATGAAGAAACCTACCAAATTTCACCTCTAGCGATTTGATTAGATTCAGATCATTAGTCGATCATGGTTCAAAATTTTAACTCCTACGCACTTCCTTGTAGGGCTCTATATCTGTAGAACTACAAGTCTTAGAATAAAGAGGCATCCATTTGGGAACATATTCAGGAGAAGAAGATAGTTGGCTAGCTTTTATTCTGACTTGCGAAGCCACCGAAGATCCGCCGGAAGTAAACGGAAATGGGCAGAAGGGCTGAGAAACACTTTCTAGTTCCTCATCAAAATTTCTCCATCCAATAATAGAGGATCTTGGGGCTTGGAAGTACCAGATTCAATCTCGATCATCCAATTTTTTTACCTGTGTTGACTGTGCATTCCACTAATGTTTAACAAAACCACATCCACCCACGGGTATTCGACCCTATTTGATTCGATCGAATCGGAGAATACCCGTACTAAACGGGTTATGGGGCGGGTATGTAGAATACCCGCTAAAAATGAACGGGGACGGTTCAGGGATGGGTTTAGGTACCCTCGCCCCATACCCATACCCATACCCTACCCAATATGTAAAACTACCATACAACTCTTATCTAATAGTTATCAAACTAATCCTAAATTCCCTAATTTTATTTCCAATTCAGAGCGGCTCTCCATTCTCAACGATCACGATTCCACGAATCCACGTTTGAACTTACCCTGACGATTATGTTGTAGTCTTATTTCTTAAAATTTTAATTAAGTTATGCGGGGATAGGGATATCTATGGGTATTCAAAATCCACGGGTTTGGGGATGAGTATGAATACTGAGATTCGAATCGGGATGGGGATGAATTTTTGGGAACGGGGATGGGGATGGCTATCGATACCCCCGCCCCAAACCCGCCTCATTGCCAAGCCTAGGTCTGACTAACATACTCAATAATTCTAAAAGAGTTCAACCAATATACACACCGTGATGTCTTAAACTCTACTACACACTAAAAGATTTCAAGTATAGTCAAGAAATTTATCCATTAACAATGTTAACGAGCTTACACTATAATTCATTCGATATTAAATCTCAATATATCATAACATATATCTTCTTAACGTATATTATAGCAATTTCATGAATTTAAGTTTGCCACATAAGCTTCTACTCTTTTCTCAAATTTTCACATCATCAATTATTTCTTAAATCAAAATTTAAAAATATTCTCTCCTCCTATTAAATGCTCTCATATCAATTACTCCCTCTTTTTCTAAGATAGAAGACAAGAAATAAATAGGTGTCCGTTTTGGAGTACACTGGATTCGAACCCAGGACCTTTGGGTAACTAGACACTGGAGCAACTCCTTTTGGACTATGAATTACTCCCTTTAAATGATATAATATGAATTTTGTAATTATAATAATTCCATGCTAAAATAAATATCAAATATAATCATTTCATGATTTCAAAAAAGAAGTAAGAGAAATAGGTCTTATGTGAAATATAGTTGTGCTATGAGTTTTGTGTGATTCCATACTATTCACTACGAAATTCATCATTCATATATGCTTTTTCAAGCTGCTCTTGATAACTCAATCATGAAAGAAGACATGGTGAGTTTGATTGAGAATTTGGTGAGCAGTTGGTCGAGAAGGAGAGGGTGGATATCATGGGAGAGTGCCCAATTATGTCTGAAGGCGTTCTGAAAGGAGTGACGGAAAAGGTCGAGAACGGTGAGGTACATGAGGTTCTGAAGGGAGCTAAGTTCGTATCCATTGTCTTTGGGCCGTTTTGTATGGTAGATTAGGTGGAACAGAAGGTTGAAGAGGTTAAGGAAATAGTGAAAAGTTATATGAATAGAGGGGTGATTCTAAATTTAGGAGATCCCATTAAAGGTTTGTAATTGTATTTACATAAAACTAAAGATTTAATTCAAGGTGCAAATATGCGGGAATGACAATTAAATTTTTCTACAAAGATTGATGATGTGTGGTTGGCAAACAACATTCATAGTGCGCAACATGTCTTGATCTTTGGAGTTGGAAATTGGTTACTTTGGCAAGCTAGAAACAAACGTATCTTCGAACAAGCTTTAGATACGCTGCAGGATGTGGCCCAAAGGTGTGATTATTGGGTAGCCCTTGTTACATTGAGATGGAAGACCGGTCAATTGTGTCAAGAAGCATCGAGGCAAGCTTGGTAGTCCCAATTGATTGGGTGGCGGCCGGGTAAAGACGGTTGGTATACTCTTAGCACCGACGGGTCCATTCTCCTCGGTCCCGGGTATAGTAGAGCAGCTACGAGAGGAATTATTCGTACCGATCGGGGCTCTTTTGTCAAAGCTTTTACTTTTAATCTTGGGAGTTGTTCTATTACGCTCGCAGAGATAAGAGGGGTTGTTGAAGGGCTCAAATTGGCATGGTCTCTTTGCATTCGACGTATTCACGCTTAGTCAGACTCAAAAAACTTCCATTGCTATCTTATCTAATCCTTCTTCCATGGATCATCAACATGCTTCACTTGTCATGCAATTTCAGGAACTTGACATCGTTCACATATTACCGCAAAGTCAATTATGCCATGGATTACTTGGCTAATCTTGATCACTCATCTTCTTATTGTCTTCACATTTTTTATTCGCCAGATTGGGGTCTATCCCACCGGTTGAACTACAATACCATGAAAAGGCCTAAACAGGAAAAGGTGGAAAACTAAAAGTGCAATTAATGAATTAAAGTATTAAAACAAACATTAATTATTGAATCTTTCTACAACTGAAATTCCAGAGTTCTATGCATAGTTTTCAACTCCTTCATCTTCGAAACTTCACACCTTCGACTTCCTTCTTTGTGTAACTCTCATTCACTCTTCCTCTTTCTTCTAAGATATCTTGTTTAGGTTTTTAATTATAAGCTTCAAATCGTCAATCTCTATTCAGTCTTCACTTTTCATTCTTCTATCCGTCTTTCATTAGTCATCAACGTAAGTTTTCAGCATATTATTGTTTGGGTATTGGTCTCTCATCCGTCTATCTTTGTTTTGTACATTCAATGAGATTCTGGAGATGTCAAGTTTTTGTTTTATGCCTTATCAAAAGCATGCTCTATAACATGCATGTAGTAGATGCCATAAGAAATTGCTTCTTTATTTCTTAGTTCTTACCATTAAGCCATTAATAGTTCATGTACTATTTTTGCTTTTTATAGGTATTATTTCAGCTATGGAACAAGGAATTGAAACTGAACATATCAACTTGATGTCAGAAGCTAAAAGTGGGAAAACTGATATGGCTTGGAATTACTTTGAAGAATAGAAGGATGAAGGTGGGAAGAAAGCATTTAAATGTTTATTTTGTGCAAAGACTTACAAAGGTGGTGGAATATATAGAATGAAACATCATCTCGCTGGAATTACGGGAGAAATAACTAAGTGTTTGAAAGTTCTGCATGACGTGCGTGTGAAAATGCTAGCTATCATTAAAGAAACAAAAGAAAAGAGGGAGGATAGAAAGAAAGGAGCTTCAACGATTGGGATTAATTTGAGTGAGAGTTGCAATAATGAAAAGGTACACCATACTTCAAGTACTATAGACTTACCGAACATAGGAAAAAGGGTCTCCACGGATGATTATTTTTCTTCTAGAATAACTCATGGGGATCAGTCTGGTATCAAAAGTGCATTGACTACTATAGGTGTGATTCATGCTGCTCATTTTCTTATAGCTAAATGGTTTTATGATTGCTGCATTCCATTCTATGCCACTAAATATCCATATTTTCAGCAAGCATTTACAGCATCATGTGCTATTGGTCCTGGATTTAATGTACCCTCTTATCATGATACAAGGATGCCTTTAATCTCTTATTCCAAACGTGAGTGTGAGTTACTTGTTGAAACATTTCGTACTGATTGGGCTGAACATGGATGCACAGTAATGGCTGATGGTTGAACCTATCCACACATTTATTGTACACCATGTGCTGCACATTGTTTGAATTTAATCTTGAAGGATTTTGCATCTTTGGATCATATTGCTATGCTTTTTGACAAGACATCAAAATTACTATGTTTGTCTACAATCATCAAAAGATTTGAACTAGTTGGAGGAAAGACCCAATTGAAAGGAGATAGTGAGACTTGGTGTTACTCGTTTTGCAACACATTTTATTACTTTGAATAGTGTCTATGAGCATAAACTTGATTTGCAGTCATTGGTTGTGAGCGAGCTATTCAACTCTGATGAATCTGGGATAATTAGGAGGGGAGATGAGCACAGAGAGTAGTCTCTTGCATAAATGAGACTTGGAGGATTTAGCAGTAACACTCTGTTGTCGGAATCAAGGTCGTAACTCGGAAGCTGATATCGGGGTTTATGAGGATTATTTCTGGTGATAGTCTTCTGCGTATCTGATCGGGTTAGACGTTCAATTATGCGTTTATTATTATTAAAGGCTATACGCATGATAGGACAATGTCCGTTTAATCCTAAGATTATATATGCTTTTTTACCATATTTATTACTTAATATGACACATGGTTTGTTACTTTGCTGATATATCTAATTTAATATATGTGTTAATCTGAGCAGTAGGGATTACTAATTATTGAATAAATCCGGTAATTGATTGATCACTTAGTTAGGGCCCGTATGCTGGCGATTGTGCTTATTGCACTTCTGTTACGCAGTGGGCCTTGGTAAGCGTCACAACTAACTATCACCGTGAGCTTTGGTAAGCGCCATACTAACTCTATGTGGGCCATTTTAGTGTCACTAACTCTACGCGAGTCGTCAGCATATGTGAGCCGAGATCCCAAATAAAATATGGATTTAAATTAGATTATAGAACTAGCCTTATGTGTTAAATGTTATATACTTTCTATATGATCATGTGTACCTTAGAGTCACTAGGACAGAGATCGTCACTCAGTGATTAGCACTGACCCTTACTTTCCATCTCAGAGCGATAGTAGGCTTTACTAGTTCACACACTACAAATCTGCAAAATGGTATTATCGAGCTCCGGGGTCGGCCATCATGGTGACGACGCCAGGTAGATATCGAAGATTGTGTCTTGATCCTCGTTTTGTGTTTTATAACTCGTTTGAGACTCTTACTCTCATCATGTGCATATGCTATGAGTGGTTGTGTACTAGTATAATGTGAGATACGGTTTTGTGAACTATAGTGGCCTTAAGGGCCAGTATATGTACTCTGGTCCGAGCCTGTGAAGCTCGAGATTTCTGTTCTATATGTATATGTGCCCTTCTGGACTTTTGGTATAGTGTATTGTACTATGTGAAATCAATACGTCATATATGACATTGTGAGCAGTTCTGTGTTGACTGATTAATTATCTGAGTATGTATAAACACAATCCTAGTTTATGATGAAGAAATTAATTGGATGAATTTAAAACATTAAATAATATGTACGGTATAAGTAGCGTGGCACCCCTATTATTACTCTGCTATTTTATTTTAAAACAAACTTTTTAGCAGTAGGGTGTTACACCAGCTATTAAATAGTTGGAGATTAATGAAGAAGCAAAAAGAAGTTTTGGTAGAGAATTGGCCATAAAAGGACGAACCCAATTTAATCCATGTAATTTGCAGCAAACTCATAATTCGGTTTAAATTTGTTTTTATCTACATGCATTGACTTTATTTTGATGACTATGCTTTCTTCATTTGTTTTGCTGTATGCAGATGTATGGTGGAATACGTTTGGTGATAGTGCACTATTATTGAAAAAAGTTGCACTTCATCTTCTAAGTCAAACGTCTTCAGCTTCTGGGTGTGAAAGAAATTGATTGTGTTCGAGTGCATTCATACAAAAAGGAGGAATAAATTAGAACATCAAAGGCTAAGTGACCTCGTTTTCATAAATTACAATCCAAAACTAAAGAATAGGTATGCACTATGTTTTATTTTTTTTTGATAGTTTAGTTTATATATAATTCGAATCACTAGATTAAATATGCTAATATTTCTTAAAAATGATTCTTTTGGCGTATTACTAGGTTGTCAAAAAAAATGGTGACCCATTTGACTATGAATGGAATAGCAACACAAATTTTTGGGTTATAAAAAATCTAACTCTAGAACTTGATTATGATGATTTGTTGCAAGCTATTCACACAGATGCTCAGGTGCTTGGGACAAATGAAGGTCCAAGTGCAAGTAAAAAGAGATACTGTAGTAGTGCAGGTATTTACATTGTCATGTTCAATCATTTATTTTGTGTGTAGTTGTTTTTTTACATCAATTTTCAATTATTAATTATTAGATGGAGGACTAAATGATGAGATTACATTGAGCGAGAACTCTGACAATGGAGATCGTGACACGAAGAAGAGTGATTTCTTTAACTTTGGACAAAATAATATATTTTACTAGATAGACTTTTTTGAAGTCATATTATTAGTAATCTTCGGAAAACATACATTGATTTTCATACAAGAAGTCAAGTACCACGAGTCATGCCACATTTGATAATTTTATAGTTTAAATTGTTGATTTTTTATTTTTATGTTGTTAAACTCTTTAGATTTTTTATTATATCCGGATGTGTATTTTGTTATTTTATATATTTTAGAATTATCGGTTTTTAAAATGGGTTTTAAACGGTTCACTTCCGGTTAACCATTGACCCTTAACTCTTTTCCTCGTTCGGCTCGACCCCCTGGTCCAGGTATGAAAACATGACTATGCCTCCAAAGCACGCTTGTATGCGAAATGGGTAAGATCCCAGTATAATCGTCCAAGTATAATAGAAACTAGTGATTCTCGGTGCACACTAGGTAAGTCACACCTCCCAGTGCCTCTGTCCCATCCCGAACCGACAATGATAGAAAAGTCACAACTCTATTTCATACACAAACTGATATCGAGTTCCCCAATAAACCATCACGTGGTCCATAAGATTTTTGCACATCTCCAAATGCCGATCTTGGTTACCGTCATGGACTAAATATGAAATGCAACAGAACCCATAATGACCATCATCAGTTACGTCATACGGTAGACCTAAGTGCATACAAAAATCTAGTTACTAAAGCATTGCATGAATAACGAGTTACCAAAAGTACATACATAACTAGTTATTGAAAAGGCAAACGACACCAACGAGAATGATGAAATAACCTCTAAATTACAGAAGAATCTTGCAAGGGCCAGTTGCGACACAAATCAAGTTTTCCAACACTCGTCGCTTAAATCATGGTAGAACTCTTCCAACCAGGGACTTTACACTCTATTTGAAGATTATTATGCTTCCATAGGGGGTTGGGTCATTAAGGTTCAAAAAGCTTTGGATGACTCGCACCCAAAGGTATTCCTTTCTGTCGCACAATTGTATCCCTGTATGAGTAACTAGTTGTATATGCACTGTTTTAGTAACTAGTTATGAATTGAACCGAATCAAACCAACAATATATAGAGTTCAATATCATTATCTAACTTGTTAAAAATATAATTATTAAAAACTTTTTAAGAAGTTTCAAACTATAAGAATGATTTGAAGTTTCTTATTAATCAAATGATTGAGATTTAAAGTATACTTTATTTATAGTAACATATCACTTTTTAATGTTAATTAATTATCATAACTCATAATCTTTATATTATCAACTAAATGCTTAACTTAATCAAATAATGTCATTAGTAAAGATGGTAATCATCCATCTTTGTCCTTGAGAGATCTCAACCGGATTTTTTATCCGGCCGGTTAGTGATGTTGGCCGAAATTTTGATCCGATTAAATGTTTTTTTATTTTACAAAAAAACAATAACATAAGACACTCTATCTAACACATCGTTTAATTCAAATTTTAAAACTTCATTCATTTTAAAAATTCCTACTCAATTCTTCAGAATGGCTTAAAAGTGTATCTAATCTACCTTTTCGGTAACTAGCAACAGAAGTTTTAACATGAAGACTGTTTACTTCTGGGGAAAAACACAAGTTCCCTCCTACCACCTGACCCAATAGTTGCTCCGACTCCTGAAAATATATTTCTGACTTGAGACGGAAGGATCCCAAATAAAAATATTAGTGATTGATGCTATTGAAACTGCACGGGAGATGTCCGATAAGAGGTTAACAGGTTACATCAGGTCCCTGATTCTTGCAGTGTAGCAGTACACAAGTCCAACAACAGGCACTCATTACACTACCAGGCAGCAGAGTTGTCGACTTTGCTGCCATTAACATCAAATAGAAACGGGGCAACAAGCTTGTGCATTTAACTAGTTGGAACTTTTGACTCAAATTCATGGTCTTTACCTTGCGGCTGCTTTTGCACTCATGGAAGTATGGTAGTTTGTGCTTCTTTCTTTCCTGTAAGATGTGTATACATCATCGTATTGGCTAGATTCATTAGGGTCCGCAGTTGCTCCCAGCCCGAGCCTTCCAGAAGCTACCGATCCTGGTTTCCGCTCCACACTTCCATCAGCATAAGTCCCTGTTTTAGGGTCGACTTGCAAGTTAGGAGGTGGAGGGATACATGTTCCACCTTTGCGAACAGGAGAGCGCTCTCTTTCATAATCATAGTCATAATCTTCATCCTGCGAACCTGACCCTTTCATTGGCCCTTCTGATGGGTTTACCTCTCCAATCTCATTAAAGAACTTTGACACTCTTTCAAGAACCTCTGATGGTGATACGTTAGATGGTGGTATGATTGTAGGAATATCAAAAGGACTCAGAGGGGAGTACGGAACCCCACTTCCGATCTGCATTTTTCGAACCATTCCTGGAATGAGACCTGGTGGGAATAAAGGATACGGAGGCAACTTTTCGGTGATGCTCGGTGTGGGAGTTTGCAACAGGTGAGATACATGTTGACCAGCTGGTTGAGTAGCAGCCATTACTGGTACATGACCAGCAAAACCACTGGCAGGGAGTGGATTTGCAACAAATTGCTGAGGTGGCAACAGTGGCATTGCCGTTGGGACTTGTTTATCAGCATGCTCTCTGTCAAGTTGTTTATCCTGCTGCCAGTGTGAAGTACTGTGGTTCGTTGGTGGCTGTGCGAATCCTGGAAAAAGATAGTGTACAGTGAGCACGAGTGCTCGTCTCAATAATGTAAACATACCAACAATGATCATAAACACCAATATCGTAAACCCCATAACTGGAACTGAAGAGAGTATACAACAATGATAATGATCAGATTTCAGGTGTTTCGCACTGCTCTCAAAATAGTGGAATATATATATACCTGCAGCAGTCACTGAATCAGATAAGTCCCTTGCAGATCCTAAAATCGAGCCTGTCTGTGCTCCGCAAATCATCTCACTCTCCAGTACATGAATAGTATCTTGATCAAAGACTTCCTTGGCGCCCCAGAACTGCAGGATTTTCTGTAACCGTGACTGGTTCTCCTCCTTATTCTGTGGGTTTTGGAAAATCCTCGAAAGCATGGAACCAAGGACTAACTTGAATGCAAGGGCCTCATTATCAGGCTCATGAGGATTAGCCCTTCGCTGCAAACTGTAGATAGATAATGCCAATAGGTCAAATGGTAATCATCCAAGAAGCAAACTCTAATGCAAACGACGAGATGAAGACAGAAGTAAGTCAGAAAAATTTGTGGAAATGGGAATATTATAATGTCAAGACACATATTCCGCCCATTGACTAAATTAATACTTTGGATTTCTTATCCTTTTATCTATCTATCCATATATAGATTTCTACTAGAGCCGAGTATAAATTTCAAGCCAAATTGTCTTAGTCTAATTCACAAAAATTCATCTATTATTTATCAATATTTAGGAAAACAAACTGCACACAACATTCAGGTTCTGACTCTTATGATACGAACAAAAACTTTGCCACTTTAAACAACTGACAGGAATTTTGAAGTAACATAATCAGAAGAGGATATATAAGCAAGAAACCAACTTCATTAACAAATCAAAATCCATCCACGAGAAGACTCAATGCTTTTCAGCCGAGGTGTTCATTCCAAAGGAAAGAAAGGAACTTTGGAACATTCTTAAAAGGGTGGGGAATTGAGACCATTAAGAAAGAAATGAATTTCAGTAGAATTAGAAATGTACCTATCAAAAAGGATGTCATTCGCAAGATAGATGATATGCAGCTGTCTCTCTGGGTCATCCACGGAAAATACCCTATCTCTTAAAGCCTCAGCCAGAGCAGGTGCAAAAGGAGAGGACCTCTGCATGAACCAAAGTTTAGACCCCTTAATAGAATCCTTAGTGCCATTGAGACTGTTAAGCACGTTGGTCAACTCAACGACAACATCAGGTGGAAGTGGACCAGAAAGACCTTTGAAGGGCTTGGAAGATGGATCGAAATCTGCTCTGTGTGCCCCAAAGGGTTGAAGTGACTGGCGGTGATGCTGGTGTGGATCATAGAAAGGCTGAAATGGAGGTTGCATCCCCACAGCAGGATTCATCATAGCATTTGGAAGAGGATGCATTAACGGAACAGCAGACGAGGGCGGGAAAGGAGAGTTGTATGGTCCAGCTTGAGGCCGAGTAGATAGCCAAAGCTTATAGCGGTAATAATTATGGCCATCACCCCCAAAAAGAAAACCATAAGCAGGATTATCCTGCTGTTTTTCCCGGATCATCAGCTCGAATTCAGGGCCATTCTTAGCGGAGTACTCGACAAGCTTGTCAATTCGCTTCTGGAGTTCAGGATCAGAGGGAGGAGGAGCTGGTGGTGATGGAGCGGAATCAGATGGGGCATGGAACGGAGAAGGAAGTATTGGTGGAGGTAAATGAGCAGAGAAACCAGGGAGAGGCTGCTGCTGATGATGAAGATGAGGGTGTGGAGCTGGATGGGGATGGCCGTGGAGCTGAGGTTGCTGCTGCTGCTGCAAATGGGGATGAGGGTAAGGAAACTGTTGCATAGAAGGATGAGGGGGCGGCTGCATAAAAGCCTGTGGAGGAGGAAATTGCTGACTTTGATGCTGCGGATGAAACCCAAACGGCTGCTGCTGCTGCTGCTGTTGTTGTTGCTGCTGAGCATAAGCCATGGCGGAAGCAGCAGCTGCGTAATCGTGACCCGGCGGTCTGTCCATTAACCTAACAACAAGAACATATAATCTTCAGCAGTTTCATGATTTCTTTTATCATAATATTAGCTGATGAATACTTATTACAAGATCAAAATTCTCGCTTAGCAGGATTCAACAGAACCGCAATTTTAAAGATATACAACTACATTTATCACTATGTATCGGAACACTAAAAGTAATGGGAATCGAGCAAAACCTGGAACAGATTAGCGCCGGAGCTAGCCGTTGAGAACTGGATTCAGCTGAACGTTGGCTCGACTGCCGCTTGTTAGTTCCAAATTAGGAAGAAGCGGAAGAGCTCCGACGAAGATTACGGAGGAAGCAGAGGGGATTGATTTTGCCGGTTAGGGCTTTCAATCTTTTTGGTTCTACCATGAAGACCAGGCTTCATGAAACGGCGTCATTTCATATATTAATGTGTGATGGGCCTGGATCAGGGCCCAAGTTGAAACTCCATTCTCCTCCGTCGTCATGGTCGAGAGCTCTCTGCCTCTGTGATAAACCCTTGTCCAGTCTGTTTAACGGCGGAGAGAATCTTTTTGAATTTTGGCAGTGCGAGGAAAATGGAAGACATCGAGGACTTGTTAATCGGCGGAGGCGGCGGAACTCCTCCCGGGTTCCGGTTACCAATTAACGCGGTTGGAGTAAAGCCCAGGAAGAATGACAAGAATGGAGCTCAACTCAATGGCAGCTCGCTCTCTGGATCGTCTCTCTTTTCTCAAGTTCCTGGAACTCAGGTTTGCTTCTCTTGCCCTAATCTCTTCTCCCACTTTCCTTCTGTCAGCCGCTGTACGTAATTTCTGGTCCTGTTTTCCTGATTCAGACGATATATATAAAGACTTTCGGATGCTCTCACAACCAGGCAAGTTCTTCTGCCTTCTTTTCGTGTGCAATCATCTTTTTTGTGCATTAACTTTTTGCTATTAATCGTGTTTCTGTCTAGCTCTACAGAAACTCTGGAGGTTTTTATATAAGTAGTAACAAGGAAATCTCTGACTGGATATGAAGAATCCATTAGCTGGCTTGGCTTTTAGTAGCTATGACAACATAATATTGGTTTGTCCTGATGAATATGAGAGTAGAATAAGGGGAAATGAAGAGAGCCGAGTAGAAGTAAGAACTTTCAGTGTATCAGAGTGAGATTTGTTTCCTCCTCATGTTAGTGAGCTAGATGAAAAAAGAGTCAGTCTACTTTCATTGTGGCGAACGAAGAAAGTTTACCAGTGAAGTTACAGTCACTGTTGGGACGAATTGAATTAAGGAAACTACCATGTGGGATAATGTGCGGCATTCCAAGAATTGCTGGCATTGCCTAATCCATAAAGAACTTGACAGATTATTTAACCCGGGACATGACTGAAACAGATTGTACTGTATTTGAGGATTTAGTATCTGCGATATTGTTATCAGGACGTTAAACTGATATATAAGAACTGGAGATGTTTACATTGTAAATTGGAAAGCGAATCTCTTTTCAAATGTCAGGCTAGTGATGAAATTGAAAACAGAACATGTGAAATTCAATGAGTGTCTGTTGATATTGATTTTCTTCTAAATTCCACATACTGACGAAAATATTTCTCATTGTGGCAGAGCGACAGTGAATATATGGCTGGTCAGCTTTCATCCTTCGGTTATGCTTTAAGTGATGATCCTGACAAAGCACATCTATGGCTGATCAACACGTTTGTACCATTCCTTCCCTTCTCCCTTTGGGTTTTTTGCTGTCGGTCATACTGTTAGGAAAATTTACTTTTCAAAATGCATTTTGTTATCCATTGTGCATTGTCTTCTCATTTGCATAATCTGCCAGAGGCAGGTTTATTTGATGCTGGTTAGGGTCCAGATAGTTTTCCCACGACCTTGATGTTAAGTTCTCTGTCAAAGCTGTTTTCTACTTCCCTACCCACCCTTCATCCTGTCGCAAATCTGTGCAACTATTTTCCCCGAGTGGTAGTAGTTTATGAAGAGAAAAAAGGGGATGTCTACGATGAAGGATATGGAAGGTTGACTTTGCAACCACTTTGTAAGCCATGCTTATTTGAATTTGGCAATTCTATTTTGTCCATTTGGGGAGTATAGAACAAGAGTAGAATGGGGATTACCTATGATATAATATACGTTGTAGTTAGATGAAGAATGTTACCTTCTAGGCTTCTACTATGAAGTCTTTCTTGCTAGATACCATTCAACAGTTTGATCTTCCTTATGGATTGATGGTTGTCATTATGCAGATGCACCGTAAAAGCCCCGAGTCAGTCTGCCATGGACACTCTTATAGCAAAGGGTAAAAGTGCAAAAAAGCCCCTAGTTGTAGCTGGTTGTGTACCCCAGGGAAGTCGGAATTTGAAAGAGTTGGATGGAGTCAGTATAGTTGGAGTCCAGCAGATAGATCGTGTGGTTGAAGTAGTAGAGGAGACCCTAAAGGGGCATGAGGTTCGGATTTTAACTCGCAAGACATTGCCAGCACTTGATCTCCCAAAGGTGCATATCTCATGTTAAGCTAACTTATTCTATGCCTCTTTCCCCTGTTCTTTCCTTTTCTGATTTTCCTTATTTGGTGTTGATTAAGTAGAGGACACTAGAGTCATTCACTGCCTGTCCTCAATCTGGTACTTCATTTCTTGACGTGTAGCAACCTTGACTTCTCTGACAGGTCAGAAAAAATAAGTTTGTCGAGATTCTTCCAATTAATGTTGGCTGTTTGGGAGCCTGCACTTATTGCAAGACAAAGCATGCCCGTGGTCATTTGGGAAGCTATACCATTGACGGCCTGGTGAGTTGCTGAATGAAAAGTCGGTTGCTTCTTTGCTCGTTTTTGTCTGATCTTCTCTGATTGGAGTTTTAACTCTGTAGGTAGGGCGTGTGAAAGCAGTTATAGATGAGGGAGTGAAGGAAATATGGTTGAGCAGTGAGGACACTGGTGCATATGGTATTTTCTTGTGAATTGTATACTCTTTATCATATTCATTTGTGAGGTTGTATTTCCTTCTCTTTATCATATTCAATTATGTTACGTGTTATACTACATATAGTCATATACTGAGTCGGAGGTAAATGGATCTGGTTTGTTACATCACCTTTTTCCAATTGGAAAAAAGTTATAAGTCCCCTGTTCGGGACTATTCATGATCTTAAGTAAGAGTATATGTACTTAGAAGTTGATTCCCCTGTTCCGGACGAAAGCATCTTAGGGCCAAATATGAACTTGTAAAAGATTTTAGCTCTTGTTATTATGCAACATAATAGAGAATCAGTGGTGCGAAATTGTTCACAAATAGACCAATTAAGTATCTCGTTCTTGTGTTGGGATTCCCTCAGAAGTAGAGAGGTGGATTTGGTAGGGAATGGATAGTATTTCTTAGGCAATCATGCTAGTTTTACGTGTAGTGATGAGGAGACGTCAGCATTAGAGTCAATATTATTTTCTGGGGCCATTCATTGTTTATCAATTTATTTCTGTTGTATTTTTGACCTTATTGCCATATAATGAGATTCTACTCCATCGAGTCTTGTAGGTCGTGACATTGGTGTTAATCTTCCTACTTTGTTGAATGGCATTGTCGCTGAACTTCCTTCTGATGCAAGCACAATGCTGCGAATTGGGATGACAAATCCGCCCTTTATTCTTGAGCACTTAGATCAGATTGCAGAAGTTTTGCGTCATCCATGTGTGTACTCGTTTCTTCATGTCCCTGTACAGTCTGGAAGTGATGCTGTCCTGAGTGTAAGTCGTCGTTCCCTTTGCCATGCATGGATAACATAATCAGTGAGTAAGATACTTAAAAGTTAAGACGGCTACCTGGAAAAATCTTACATGTGTCACTGGTTTTTCTTATCAGGCAATGAACCGAGAATATACTGTTAGTGATTTCAGAACAGTGGTAGATACGTTAACTGAGAAAGTTCCTGGGATGCATATTGCTACTGATATCATATGCGGATTTCCTGGTTAGTTTTGTTCTCTGCTTCCCCTCTTAGAATGTGACAGTTAGTTTCTTTGTCTACTGTAACAATTATATTGTGGCACTGTAACAATTATGTTGAGTTTACGTTGGAATTGATGCTATCATGGACCACCTCATGCTGTTTTAAAAAGACATGCTTACAGGGTACAAATAACCCTTAGGAACTCTTATTCTGTATAAGGTGTTGGTGTTTTTTCTCTTAAAATATTTCTGTCTTGAAATGTTTAGTACTGTTTCCAAGGCAGATCTTTAAGTAACTGGTGATTTGAACTGGCTTTCTCAATTTGTACTGGGGAATCAAGTGGATATTTTAACCTTTTCTACGGAGATTTCATGCCACTGCTTTTAAACCAGTCGATTGTTCTTTTGATTATACTATGGATTCTGGCCTGGGCGTTTCAGGTGAAACAGATGAAGATTTTGCTCAAACCGTAAGCCTCATTGAGGACTACAAGTTGTCTCAAGTTCATATTTCACAATTCTATCCTCGACCAGGTGGTACTTAGTTTATTGGACAGTGGATCCACGTTTCATTTAAGTTTGATAAGTTTGGTTATTCTTGCGTTTGAGTATCTTGGCAATCCAATTCCTATTCTGATAGCATCATGATGGAACTTATTTCTGTTAGGATCATAGTATTAACATATGGGATTGCGCTTTCATTGAAAAAAAACATATGGAATGCATTAGTTCACCATGATGATTGAGGACTATTGAGTTCTGTAGATAACTGAAGATTTATTGTTTACCTTTTTCTTTCATTGATAACCAATGAATTAGTGTTATCAGACATAGATGGGAGTGAAAACAAAAAATAAGTAGTAGTTTGTAATTTGTCAGTATTGGCATTTTTGTTTGCTAAATAGGAACTCCGGCGGCCAGAATGAAGAAGGTCCCGAGTAACATAGTGAAGAAGCGGAGTCGTGAATTGACTGGTGTTTTTGAAGCTTTCACACCATACAATGGAATGGAAGGGAGAATTGAAAGAGTCTGGATAACCGACATAGCTACTGACAGAGTTCACTTGGTAAGCCTATTGCTTACGAACTTGAGGAAAGCAAGTTAACAAGTTTTCTTCTTGCGTAATCTGAAACTTTGTTTGGTTCACTTACTGTCCCAAGGTGGGTCACACAAAAGCGTACGTACAAGTACTCATAGTTGCTCCAGAAAGCATGCTTGGCAGTTCAGCTATGGTTAAGGTAACATCAGTTGGAAGGTGGTCTGTTTTTGGAGAAGTAATCGAAATAGTCACTGAAGCAGACAACAGAAGAATTAGCAGTGAAACAAGGAAAGAAGTGAAGTGTGTTGATGAAGGAGAGAGTTGTGCATGTTCAGGGGAAGAGGCAGCAGCAGCAGCAGCTTGTGCTTGTGGACCAGAGGGTTGCATAGAAGAGAAAGGTAACACTGTTTCATGTAATAATAATAATAATGCACCACTGCTGGTTGGAGGAGGGTTATCATTGAGGAAACTGAAAGCCAATGGCACAAGAAAGATGGTGGATGACATGACAAGTGATTTATTAGGAGGCAGCAGCGTTAAGGAAGAAGAAGAGAAGGGTGAATGGGGTTTGGTAGATAGGGTTTTCCTAGGAGGATTGATTGTGAGCTTATTCACAGTTATAGCTCTCCTCTTACATCTTGGGTTTAGGATGATAGTATCCAAGTAAAAGGTGATTGATTTTGTCTGTGCCTTTCTGATGGTATACTATATAATCAATCACCAATTGTATTGCATGGGAAATTTTGCATGGTAAGCAATGCACTCTGCGTTTCGAAATAGTTGTCATTGGCTCTTGCATCCCAATACTATGTTGGGGGTCATGGGGTGTGCTAATAAAATGATAGTTTCATCCTCTTTTTGGCTGTTAGATAATAGATTCACTGAATACAGTCTAAGATGTAATCCTCAGCTTAACACTGCCGGGAGTTCCCCAGGTACTGAATTCCCCCCGGCGTAATCTGCTGGAGACATTATCGCAGCTGAAGTTTGGAGCACTAAGGGCGGTTCAGTAACTTTACCTCATTATTATCTTTTATCTTTTGTTTTTCCTGATCAGAATTTATCTTTCCGAACTTTTTTATTTAATTAATATTTATTTACAAGTGAACTCGAATTTAAATAATATTTGTGTCAAGTTTTAGTTTTTTAAAGACGATCAAAAATAGCACTGTCAAAGGGTTTTGACGAACTTATTTTTCGAGATCAAATATGTGAGTTGACTGCCTCAAAACTAGGCTTGGTAGGTATTACCAATTTATAGGTAGTTATTAACAACTTAGGTAGTCGTAATTATTAGCAACTTTGAGGTGGTTATTAGCAACTTATACGTAAGGTAGATATAAGAGAGAAGAACGTAGTTATCAACAACTAAGATGTAGTAATTTTGGAACTTTACGTAGGTATTAGCAACTTATAAGAGGTAGACGTAGTTATTAGCAACTTTGAACTCTTTATTAATAATTTAGACGTAGTTATTAGCAACTTAAATGTATGTATGATCGATGGTAACATGAGTATTGACGAACCCTCTATAAAATAAAGTGAGGACGAACGCCCTAAAACATGAGTGACCTCGAAAAAGTACACATTTTTAAAAGTTTATTCATAACTTAGAAGTAGTTATTGACAACTTATAGGTAGTTATTGGTTACCGCAAACCGGCCAAAGATCTGAAATCGAGTTATCGGTTGATGCGAATGGCCAAAACCAGGCATTGACCCGGTTTGACAATAAAATTTGGTCGGCTCGATTGAAATTGTTTGGCCGGTTGGACCCGATTTTTATGACTATATTTTTTATTTTTCAAAAAATGTGAGTGGGATTCAAACCATGTTCTTTCAAATAGAGAGGTTGAGTGATTACTATCTCTACTAATATCACAATTCCGATTAAAACATGCATTTAATTGATAATAATAAACACTATGATAACTTATTAACACTAAAAAAGCAGCATCTTTCTATAAATTAAGTAAATTATACATTAGATCTCAATTATTTGATTAATAAAAACTTCAAATCATTTACATGATTCACATTTTTTTAAAATGATTCAATAACTATATTTTGTAGGAGCTAGATTATTATATTGAACTTTCTATACTACTGGTATGATCCGACTCAGTGAAAATATCATCCGATCCGACTTAACTCTATATATATATATATATATTTATTTATTTAATAATTAAAACGGTCCAACCCGGTTTTGAAAATGGTCCAACCCTAAACCCTGAACACCTAACCTCACCAGTTCAATCTCCGATCCGGTTTTCAAAACCTTGCTAGCATTTTTGAGGTAGACATAGGTATTAGTGATTTGAAGTCTTTATTGACAATTTATAGGGAGTTATTGGCAACTTAGATGTATATATAATTGATGAAAACACGTGCGATGACGAAACCCTTCAAAGTATAAAGTGACGACGGACCACCTCACAACACGAGTGACCTTGAAAAAGGACACATTTTTTAAAGTTTTCTAATACTACCAGTATTGGTATAATTATATTCATCTTTGAAAAATTATTTTTTCTTGTCAAGAAAATAAAAATCGGACTTGAAATGAAGACCAACATCATTAGGCGACCTAGATTTTTTTGTGGATCCAGCGGTACGATCATCTCCAATTCCGAATTCAGAGGGAGGTGCCAACTTGCATTCAGGATACGAGACTCTTGGTGTTGTGTTGTGTTGGGATTGCGTATCGTTGATTTCAGCAACATCAAGTGTTATCCAATTACTCACAGATCCATTAACTTTGGAATTCATGACCATCCCCCTAGCTTTGATTGCGGCGACAACTCGCCTAAAAAATTCTATCATCATATATTCAGACTTGATAGAAGCAGTTCGCCTCATTAATTTTTCTATAACAGATATTCGTGTTGGACATTTGCTTCAGGACTGTCGCTTCTTCAAACTTTCACTAACATTCGTCACTATTTGTTATATCTTGTATACAGATAACTGCACTGGCCATCTAGTTGGACATGAGGCTTTTCGTTATCCTACGCAACGATTTTCCTTCTCTTTTTCTTATGTGATTTCTTCGATACTTTTCCAAAATTTATTCAACGTGTATTGCGAATTGATACCTCTAAATATAAAAAAGCTGAGATGAAAAACTTACATCCTTAAAGGCATCGTTTTCCGCTTCGAAATTTAAAATGACGGGTAATTCTTAATTCTGTGCAATTGAGAATCAGGTGAAATTGGATTCCTTGTTTCCGCTTAAATTGCTTAACAGAAAATGAACCAAGACAGATTTAGAAAATAATAACATTCATTAACCTTCAAACTAATTTTAATCCAACCCCCTTCATTTATCTCCTCTCACTGTAATCACGATTTCATTATCTCCCCTCTATCGATTTCCGCAACCATTTTTTCATCCAGCCTCCTCATTAATCAACTTCTTCAAAATCTCATCAGCATCAACATGAATAAGCTAGAAGATTCGGAAGGATATTGCTGTAATTTGATAGAAAAATATATACATTTTTTTTCACAGGTCAAGAAGCAAAAGATGAGCATCAGTTCATATTACTTAAAAGAAAGATGAACACGAGATCTCTCCATACTTGATCTACCCACTCAATTAAACAGCTTTAACAGCCTCGCCATTAGAGGAACTGGAAGATAAATGAACCCTGGTTTCGGAAGATTCAATGAAACCCTTTGTAACTTCATTGACCACTTCTCCATTGATGTAATGCAGTCTGCAAACAGGCATATATACAGCTGCTCCAGCTATCAGCTCTGTCTCAGTTTGCTCAGTCTTCCTCAACATGAAGACAACTCTCTTCTCGTAAAGTCTGCCCCTTGCTGTTAGCTTTGTTACAGGTGCCACTCATCGAGATTATGTCTAGCACGGATCCAAAGCTCCTCCTCAAGTAGTCTCCATTAAGACCTTCCACAATAAGACATTCTTGCCGTCTTCATCAGCAGCTCAGCAGCAGAAATCATATAGATCGTCAGCGAATTGTGCCTCATCAATCCCAATCACATCGATCTTTTAGTAAGCTTCATCATCAAGTTTGGAATGAAAAGGAAGTCAAATCTTTCAACGCCCAACAACATGAACAACTAGAACAACAACAGTATACTAATGGCATAAACATAATAGCAACAATATGATCCAAGAACACAGGAACAACATAACAATATGTACTGCTGCACTACCCTAAACTAAATCGATACCCTAAATCATCACCTACTGAAATAACAAAATCAAAAACCTTAAATCGTCAGCTACTGAAAACATGAAATAAAAAACCCTAAAAGAAGAGAAACTAATCGTAGAAGAAGAACCCATAACAAGCAGAACAACCCAAAAGAAGATAACCAAGTGTAATTGTGACACCTCGAGTTTCAGTTCGGTTTAAATTTCGTTTTGATTAAAATCCTACTCGTTGAGTAGAAGTCGGGAGTTGGAAACCGAATTAATTTAATTAATTCTATAAGTTGACTCAGCAGTTGACCAAGTATTAAAAACTTGCAATACTTAATGAAGTTATCGGGTTGACTAAGTCAATCGGGAGACGAGTTAAGTCTTTGAGTTGTTAGTTTTGAACTTGGAGAGTTCTAGACCGTTAGATGAATCTAACAGTGAAGATTTGTTCTTGAACCTTCCAAGTGAAGGATGAGACTGACTTAACCTGTGGGCCTCGAATCCAATTGGAATTGTTGTGACGGAAATAGGTCAGGGCCGTTGGATGGGACCAACGGTGAGATTGACTCCCGTTACAATTCAAGAGAGGGAGGAGCCCTGGGACTGAGGTTATCTTCCCCCAAACCTAATCTTACGAACAGGGAAAGCGGCAGCGGCGCCGCCGATCAACCTAATGGGAGGAGGAGGCCACTCTCGGCCTGGATTGATCGCCCCTCAAGGGAAATGGTGGCCAACCCCTGAGCTTGTGGAAGAAACTCGGGGAATGAGGGTGGAGATGGGGCAGCGATGACGGCAGGAGGAGACTCGACGGAGGTTGTTGAAGAGGAGCGATCGACGACGGTTGATGAGAGAGAGAGAGAGACTCGGCGAAAGATTTGGGATGATTGGGCGGCGGTAAGGATCGAGTTCCACGAATTTTAGAGGTCGACGGGCCTTCCGGAATCTGGAAATCGCTTACCGGCGGCGAGGCCCCGGCATGAGAAGAAGGACCAAGTGGCACTCTCTGAAAGTTAAGTGACAAGTTAGTTGTGAGTTCTTGCTTTACTAGTTCTGAACTTTTAGATGGTTTACAGTTAAGGATTTGGATTTATTTTGTCAACGATTGGAAGTTCCGGATCAGTTAGTGTAACAGAGATAGTTAGAGGACTAGCACAATATTTCTGTCTCAACAAGTTTCAGATTGTTGCAAAAAAACAAATGGAGCAAAACAAATGTAACACCCTGACCTTTTCCGACAAGTTGTTGTTTGCTTTGGGCATAGCTTATCCCTTACGAATTTGATTTCGAGTGCATAACAGTCACTTCCTAGGAGGTCAACCATTTATGCACTGCTCCAATCTAAGCCTGATTAACTTCAGAGTTCTTACAAGAACTCCTCCATTTCACCCCGAAAACACGTCTATTAGTTAGAGACGGATTCTTACTTATAGTTTATGGATCTCTCTCGTGATTTATCGATGTGGGCTTTTTCTAAGGTGTTACATTACACTCCCCGTTGGGACTCAACGTCCTCGTTAAAGTTTGACCCACCAACGTTCAAGAGGGACGCGAAGAGGCTCTGATACCACTTGTAACACCCCGTCCTTTTCCGACAAGTATTGTTAACTTTGGCCATAGCTAATCCTTCATGAGTATTGTTAACACTGACTTTTCAAAAGGTCACCCATTTCTACACTACTCCTTCATGAGCATGTTTAACTTCAGAGTTCTTTACAAGAACTCCTCCATCCCACCTCGAAAACACGTCTTGTCAATTAGTGGTAGATCTTACTTATAGCCCATTGATCTCTCCTGTGCTTTGTCGATACGGGATTTGCTTAAGGTGTTACATCTATTGTACATGTGTTGTGATTCAGTAGCTTGTGGTTTAATATACAGACTATTGTTAATTTTCGAGTATAAGCTCTTGACGATTGAATCGTGGCATGTGATTCACAGTTCATGTTACGACATGATTAGGTCTCACTTGATTAGCTCTCGATTATGATGTGTTGGTCACCCACCTATGGATTGCGCAAGAACCTAGGTTATAATCAAGCTCAGGCATGAAGCGTTGAGTTTGCGTACATATGCTGCTCAAATGGTATTCACGGTGGTTTCATGGTCTGGTCCATCATGCGGCTGGCCGCTCACAGTTAGGGCTACCTGATGCTAGGTTGATTCCTACAGGATTACAGGATCACTTTATTAGAGTAGTGACTAGGATGACTTTCATGTTCTATTTCTTGGTCTCAGTTTAGTCTCGGTTCTACACCAATCTAGCTAGCCACTCAGTACTTATCACTAACCCCCGTCAGATTGATGTCTTCCTTGGTGTATCTGTATATTTCAGTCACACGTGTTGGAGCTGATGGTAGAGAGAGAGCTGGTCGGAGTTTTGATATCACATGATATATGTTTTTTTATGTATTTTGAGTACTGGAGTTGCATCTTTACTTGTCTTGTTTCAACATGTACTTAAGGATTCAATATCCTTGTCTATCCGTATTAAAAGGTTCAATAAATGGTTTCATGTTCAGTTTTTAATGTTTGTTTTATGTTTTGGTTAGTAATCATGGGTTGAGTCTGGTTCAGTTTGGAACCTGAGTAGGATTCTTTGGTTGAACCAATGATTCGATTGGGATTCCTAGGGTAGGGTTTCATAATAATGTCTCGGACAACTAGGGTTTTGACGAGTAGATAGGTGAAGAGGATATAGTTGAGGGGAGGATTGAGAGAAAGACAGAGGGAGAATTGAGTTGTACAGCTTTGTTGATTCATTTAGTGATTTATGCAAACTCAGCAGATTGCTAAAATATAAGGGGCAAGGCGGCTGCTCTATTAGCCGTCTCAACAGTGAAAACGACAAAAAAGTCCTACTGGAATGTAGCAATCTAGTCACTACATAATAAAAAATTATAAAAAAGTCATAATTACACCTAGAGAAAGTGATGTGGAGGTTTACCTGGAAAAGTTGATGATGAGTTCTTGTGAATGAAGAAGACTAGCTAAATGGAAGAAATCAGACAAGCTGAATGAAAGAAGTCCGCCGACCTGAATGGACGAAGCATTGTGTGTTTACTCTCTTGGAAGAGAAAGGGATCATTTCCAAAGAAGGTTATTTAGGAGATTATGAGAAAAATGAATGGGAATTGGTGAATCTCTCCCGTTCAAATGGGATTGAGAAATCTCATTTTGGTATTAAATTGAGCTGGTAAGAATTTTAATTTCGACGAATTTGGTTTGCTAATTAATTTGTAACGAAAAATAAGAATTGGAAAAATCACCGGGAATCGCCCAATTCTTGCCCCCAATTTCAGAGCGGAAAACGATGTCGAAGATACTATTTTACCATTGTGTTATACATCACTTGGTTTCACAATCTTGACGAGCACCCCATTTGTGGGATGATGCGATATGAGTGGTCACACGTCACACTCGACAACTTGGTGGAGAAGATTTGACTGGTGGAGCAGGAGGATAGAGGGATCGTCGGCAAGCCTCAAGAACCGGACTATTCGGCAAGGTTGTGGCTTTGCCCCCAAATTTGTAGGTATTCCACCGCAACTGTGTTGCTAGCGTTGGCTCCCTATTTATGCCAACAGAGGACTCTGACGTAATCAAGGAGCAGGCAGGTTGAGTGAAGAAAGGCAGTGCAGGAGGATAGAATAGGTTGCCTTAACCCCATGGAAATTGAAGGGGTGGTACAAACCTTCAAGAGTCTCCCGAAGGTGCTCAAAGATGTCCATGAACCCCCAAAAACTAGGCACATGAATACTTGCATCAGGTCTTGCCCGGGGCAGTGAGTTGTTCGCGCACACAATGTCGAGGGAGAGGTCATACTCGTACGTAGGACGCAGTTTCTAGGTGTCTCTATTTCAAGATCAACGACTAGTTTGAAGTGTGTCCTTTTGTTTTATTTTCACAATTTTTGTTGGGTTTTGTTAGACATATTTCTTTCTTGCATTAGGTCGGTCAGTTAATTAGTAGTAAGCCAAAGTTAGGTTTTCCTTTGTTAGTAGGACGGATTCCTTACATGTTAGGTAAACATCTATGTTTTTTTTACGTTATCTGTCGTGGGTTTGCATCCTTTTGAGGGATAAAATCCGCTGTTAAATTACATATAATAATTTCCAAAACCAGTAGCCCAGTTCCAAAATTTTATTTTGCAATTTACAAATCAAAATTTACACAACTAGAATTCTAGTACCAATACACATGTAGAAAATAAACGTAATTTTATATCATTCAAACTTATTCGTTACAACATCATTCAAAAGTTGTTAAATATTGTTACTCATCGAAATGAAAATAATAATAACATAACAACCTACAACCTACTCATCTTCATCCTCATCCTGCTCCTCGTCGTCCAATGCTGGTGGGCTATTCTCGGCGTGTCTTTTTCCTTTGGAAGTAGCTGATGATCCAGAGGCTCTAGGTGAGTCCGGTGCGGAACCTTCCAATACTCGAGCCATCGCATGCAACTCGGGGAAGAGAGTACCAGTTTGCTTTTGAAACTCTGCAAGCATAAATTTCGCAAACAGTCGCATGACTGGGTCCTCGGCTTGAACTGGTCGAGGAGGAAAGGGACTTTGTGTGTTGCTTGAACTCGAACCAAACACATTATAAATGAGCACAAGACTTATTAAGTTTACAGAAAATCGGACATGACATATCTGTATATACTACTAACATATACTCTTCCAACTGCAAAATTAGCAAACGAAGTACATGCCGAATTCACAAACAAGCCAACAATCACATAGCATGTTCACTAACAAATCACTAACCCATGACAAGTCGATTAGATTTGAAAGTATGACAAGTCGATTATAATGCTGGAAAAGATAGTCACATAGGTTCACTAAACTAGATTTGAAAGTATGATTAGTCTATCAACCTTAAAGTAAAAGGCACTTGAAGTTTAATGGATGAATTTGGAAGATATTCTTTTCCAAATCACCTAGTATAACAAGGTTAACCAAATACAAACAATTAATACATGAATATCGAACAAAGAACACAAAATCTCAAACTTTTTTATAACAAAAAACATATATCAACCTCAAATTAGATCCTCCTAATCCAATAGAACTGGATGTATGCTCGATTTTTTCAAAATAACTCATGCACAAGATAAGTAACTATCAAAACCCCAAAACTTTCAAATCAATGTGAAGAACCCCAATTCGAATATCTCCAATTCAAATAACCCTAATCCAATCTTAACACTAAACTCTAAACCTAACAAGTTGTTAAACCCAAAACATTGAATCAAAACTCTCAATTTCTAACCTAAATTAAAGACCCCCAATTCTCTAACATATTGACCTAATTTGAACAATACTTACTTGTTTGAGTTGGGATTCGATTGAAGGAGATGATGGAGAGGTGGGCCGCAACCGACGGCGACGGCTGGGTGGCAGCTCTCGACAGCAACATCATAATCGATTCTCTTCAAATCTCTTCAGCAGTGGCAGTGGAGAAGGAAGAAGAGAAGAAGAAAGAAAACGAGGAAGAAAAGGTTGTTGGGTATTGATGACCCGTATTTCTAACATCGGTTATAAACCGCTATTAAACACCTAATGGCAGATAGTTTAACAGCGGTAATAATCCATTGTGAAACAGACAGTGCACGTCGTCGTTCTGCCTAGGCGGGACTTGGCGAGTGTACTTTTTGGCGGAACAGTTTAACTGCAGCTTTTGTCCGCCGTAAAAATTAACAGCGGTCAAAATTCGTTGTTAAATGATTATTTTAACAGCGGATTTTCTTCCACTGTTAGAATAGAATCTGTCCGCCATTAAATAATTCTGTTAACGGGGTTCCCTGACCGTCATTAAACAAGTGTTGTTAGCAAGGCAGATTCTCGTAATGAAACTTCGTTCGATTATGCGCAAAAGGCCGGCTTGGGCTCAAGTTACATCTTCGAACTAGAAATCCCTTAGCCGTGTCAAACATGGGCATAACAAAGATCTGTACGCAGTTAAAAAGAATGTTATGTTATGTTGGTGGGCGCACAATTAAGAACAATATATAAAGAGAGTTTATAGGACAAGAGGAAGAAACCACATTTCTCAATTAAATTATATCTCAAGAACAATCCAATATTGCCTTAGACATCAAAAATCATAAAAGCCACGAGAGACTTCTATATCAATAATGTCTGGAGGTATTCTTTCTATTTTAAACTATATTTGTGATAATCATGCAATTCAAGATTCATGATTCATGTCATGTATGTTATATTTCAAGATGATTACGTACCTGATAGCTACCAATGACATGGATGAAGACCATGAAGTTGGTAGCAGAGATGAGCTAATTGGGGTGCTCAAGGGAGATAAGAATGTCGTCGTTGACTTTTTTCTCAAAATCCCAGTATCTAGAAGCAGCAACTGATCCATAGCAAACGATGACGATTTAGTAAGCAACAATCACACCTTTCCAGATTGGGTTCTTTGAAGGGTTATCAGGGGTCGAAGGGATGGTATCTCACCGAGTCCGTTCAACACTTCAAATATCACCCCTGATTTTGTATGCGCCCTTAGCTCGTAGCTAACAACACCCTTGCTAGCTTTGCTGGCTTCCATAATGGTTGATGCCAACTCTCGCTACTGTGTCCTAAAGAGGCTTTCTGTTTTTAGTGTCGGTTTGGGTTTTGTTTTAATTAGTCTTGTCCGAAGAGTACGGATTTGAGTTGACTCATCACCCGGATGACGACTACACTTCTGTGTAGCTCGTTTTGTGGGATCTACAACTCCCAGGTAGGCATTTTTTTCAAAATTAGGTAGGCTTGTTAATGCATTGAACTTTATAACCAGTTTGTATTAGCATTAATAAGATTGATCAGACTATTTATTTTGTTCTTTTCATGAATTGTTTTCCATAATATTCTATAAGTTACTTTTATAGTTCCCTTCACAAATATTGTTCAATATTATTTCCTGAATCCAATACCATCTATTTTGATTTATTTGCATTCTTTTAAGTTTAATGAAATCTCATTTGATATATTTTACTGAATTTTTTAGAAAAATAATACATATAATATTGAAGGTTATGTCATTATACGAAGGATAACCAACATACACTTCACACTCATCATTTTTAAATATATTAAATTATATTATTCACTAACATCACACAAAATGAGGTTAATATGTGATTCATTTGTAAATTATATAAAATCACCTTGAATCAATCTAATATACTACAAGTAACGCAAATAATTCAATTATTGAGTATACGATGTTACATTTTAACGAGTCTAAGCATAAATCATAGTATGATCATTCCTATTGTTTTTATAAGACAATTGTGGTTACATTTTCTTGAGTTTAAGGTTCCTAATCAGGTTAAACTTGTTTGAATTAGACATCTATCATACCTAAATATAGTCCATATAATAGGATTGTTCTTTAAAATACTAATAGAGTTGAGAGTTTAATTGAATTGGATATATGAATCGAACTCAAGCATAACTAAACATGATCCTTCTTTCAATAAACTTGAATAGGTCAATTGATGTTACATTTTTGCATATTAATTGTCACATTTAAAATTACAACTTAATTTTAAATATATCTATTACAATAGCATTTTAAATTAACCTTGGCTAATGAGTGTGATAATTAACCTTGTTAATTTTTAATCTTTAACCAAAAATTTATTTTTGCAACCATTACTATTTTACCCCTAATCTAAAGTTACCTTATCAGATTAGGTACTATTCTCTCCCTTCCAGCATCTCATTCTCACCGTCTGTGTTTCACCTCCTGCCTGCCTTCGACTTCATTTTACTTTGGAATCAGCCTTCTACCCTCTATCCCACTCATTCTCTATCATCTATCCTCATTCAATCAAATCTATAACCTTTCCAAATTTTTGGGAGCTCCATATTCGTTTTGATCTTCCTCAGATCCCTGACCTTTCCAAGATTTTGGTCGAATCGGAGAAATCTCCCCACACAAAGATCCCGTAATATTTAACCCCCTATCGTAACAATCGTTCATGGAGGGAAAGCTGCGCATAGGGTTCACCATTTGATTAATTGGGTAGCTCCAAATATTGGAGTCAACAAATATATTTTGAATCAATTTTCGAAACAGAGCATGGCTTTTGTGGAGGCCGACGAGTGCATTAATGTTGAAGGTGGGTGGAATCGAACTGTTTGATGGTTGACGACATTACTAATTCTACTGGTATGAAGGAGGAAGATAATTATATTCAACTGGAAGGAGGAAGATGCTTATATTCAACTAGACGAAGAAGGAACTAGTGGAGAAGGAATATGATTCAATAGGATGAAAGGTCGCTGCCTCCCCAATCTTGGGATGAGGGGTTGTGGTTGCGGCTGCAATTTAAGTAGAAATATGAATTGCCCGGTGATAAAGGAGAAAGATACTATTCGGGTAAATTTTCTTCACTGAAAATTATTATAAAAAATGAAATTAAATAAGGCACAATTATTATACTAAAAAGTCACATGTCATTCTGGATGGCGTCGCCATGCTGATTAGGCAAAAAATAACGTCAAGATAATTGATGGAGTAGAAGAAGACATTTAGCAAGCTGGTAAAGTAAAAGGAGGTAAAAATAACATTTAATAGTAGAAGGGTTTGTTATTAACTTGGTAAAATAAAGGGGACAAAAATATTATTATCTCTTAAAGAAAATAAAAAAAAAAGCTAGAAAAGAGGGAAGCGACACAAAGGGCAAGTGGTGGTTTTCTTGAGCCAGAGGAGGAGGCATCGCTCGTGGAAAGAGTGACCACATTTACTGAATTGAAGAATCACAACATCCTCCTCATAGCATTTGGGTCCTAAGCAGATGCTGCAATCCTCCCTACTTTTTGCGTCTTCTTCTTCTTCTTCCTTGTTCACAACCATAACAAGAAGAGCCCTCTTGATTTTGGACAACATAATCTTGTCCCACGCCTCGTATGCTCTCCTAGCAATCGCATCAATAGCACCACTCTGAATCAGATGCATACTTGTTATTGTTCCATATCTATGCTCTATCTCCATCATAGCCACTCTCTTGAGATCCACCTCCACCTTTTTATTATTCACCATCATCTCCTGATGCCGAATCAACATCTTCTCCAAACCCTCCACCATCTCCCCTTCTCTTTTCGCCTTCCACATCCTTCGATAATCCTCCTCCGTTACTCTGATCCTCTCCTCAATCTTCAAATGCACCTTCACCTCTACCGACGACGGCCATCGATTCTTTCCATTCTCACGATCTTCCACAAATCGCAGCAGAGCCTCCACGATTCGGGACACCAACCCCTCTCTGCCCTCCACTATTGGATCCCATTTGTTGCTGCTCTTCCTCCAGTAGATCGTCTTCTTGTTTTCGAACCGGAGAGGAATGTTCATTGTGGAAAAGATGTTGTACATTGACTCCTTGTCAGCGGGGATTCTGATTTTTGCGCCGGTGGATTGCTCTACTAACTGTCTGGGCGGCGTGTCCGATGATCTGTGCTCCGACAAGAATATTCGTGTAGGGTCGTGGGGGGAGGACACAGGCGGGGTGTTCCGGCTTTCATAGATGCGTTCGAACTTCCCCTCCAACAGTATTATTATCGTGGAGCTGTCTGAATCTGGTTGCTCTAGAATTGTAGAAGACGGTGGCATGCTTGGGAGTAGAGTCACCAATGTCTCGTAGTCTTCGTCCATGTGCGTCGCCGTTGGTTCAGCGGCCGCCATTGACGTCAAACTGTACAGTACTCTATATATGAAAAGCTTGAGAATACAGACTACTAGAGAAACACACAAAGAGACTCTCTGATTTATTGGATGAAATTTGTGGTGGAAGGGGAGAGCGGTTGTTAATTTATAGCTATCTGCTTGGACATTCTTTCACCTGCTAGGATTCCTGAAGAAGAAAGGAAAGGAAAACCCGGATACTAACTTAGAATCCTTTTCCCAGTCGGACTAGGTAAATAGGTTATGCCTTTTTGTCCCTTGATTGAAAGCATAAAAAGAACATATTAATGCGAAAAGTTATGGGATTTCCGCAAATACCCCTAACTTACGGCAAAGCGTCGTTCAGGGGGAAATATGAAACCCTTATCCACTCAAGAAGAGTCTTTCATTTGTTATTACGTAACTTCTCAAATCAACGAGGGAAGTTTCGCGTGGAGAACTGATTGAGGAAACTGACTCCATGCAATCAGAGAAGATATGAGAGTTTGCATGGTAGAGGACGCGTACGAGACCGCTTCGAGGATAGCACGAGCTTCCGTCATAACAGGGGTGAACCAACGAGGGAAAATGCTGAATTTTGTATTTTTTTTTTCCTGTAGACGGTGGTTTACAAACCAAGTTGAATTTCACCATATTTAAGGTTGGCTCTTTAAATTTTAGCCCAGTTCGAGCTCCAATTCGAGTTAGGAAATTTTGGTTTGCGTTGGGGTCGAGTCTATTCGAGTCAGGCTCGTTAACTTTCATTTAAGAGCCAAACTCGACCTCAACTCGAACTTTGTTCATTAAAACCCATAATGAGAGTCCAATTTGAGTTGAATTTGGAGCGGATACACTAAAAAATATCGACGAGTCAAGCTAAAATACAAATTATCCTAAAATTCAACTCAAATTGTATATATATTTTATTGTATATGTTAGTTTAGGCAGAACACATTTTGCATTATTGAATCTATTGGCGAGTTAGTATTTGAGTTATATCTCGAGTTCGAGCCAGCTTGCGAGCCTATCGAGTCAAACATACCCTGTCTAAAACTTGGCTCATTTAAACTCGAGCCAAATAAAAAACGAGTTTTGTCCGAACCGAACCCTGAACCGCTCGCGAGCGGTTTGGTTCCACAACAGCCCTACATGCTGCTTACATTATCAATAATCCACCTCAAAACATATATAGTTTGGTACAAACTCTAAATCTTCAGGAGGCGCCTCCCTCATAAGGATGGATGCTAGACCTCGAGAACGGTGAGCCTCGAGAACGGTGAACAAGCTCGTGAGACATCCGTTTCTATTTTTCCTAATCCTACAATTAATATGGCTGAAATTTGATACCACACTGCCACTTGCTGCGTCTGCCGTTTGCCTAGCACATTACTTGTTATTTGCTAGCAATCGAAAGTTCAAACTACACGAAGCAGCAGCAAGCCAGCAATATACTGAGAGAACATGAAAGACCTTAAGACTCTGGACATCTAATCCCAGGATGAGAGGCATACAAAATATCTCTTGCAACCAAATATTTGAATCATACAAGAGTTTACTACATTGGTACTATCTTGAAAAAGAAAAATAGAAACAATATATCCTATTATACAAGTTTTTCTAGTTAGAACAAATGGAGTTAATAATGCTGTAGGCAGGCTGCCTACCTGAAATATGTATTATCACTATGATAGGTTGATTATCCATCTTAACTGTTAGAAGTTGATGAACTAGTCAGGGGAATGGATTCTTCTTCAGTACCAACTTGTGGTCTCGTGTCGGCAGAACTATCTCCAGAGGCTTCCTTCTTCAACTTGGTGTTGTTATATGCTGCTACACCCGCAATCGCTACAAAGGACAACAGCATTACGTGACGTCAACTTAAAAAATCCAGTAACAAGGATTTGACAGCGGATCAGCAGTTGTCCAAACTCACCAATGCCATAGCCGAACAGGTTTATGATTGTAAGCTTTGTATCTGCGAAAAGAAGAGCAGAAAGCAAGACTACCACCCAATCCTTAACAACTCCAGCTACACGGATGGTAAGAGCACTCGTGTGTGAGATGACAAGGAAAACTGATAGGTTGAGGGCAAAAGTGCAGAGAGAGTTGAGCATAAGCACAACAGGCTGAAAATTCCATGTGCCTTGAGCTTCCATCCTCGGTTTCTCTAGAAAGATCCACGGAATGAATAGGAAAATTGCACTGCATAGGACAGCAACGACATTAAGATTACCATAACTATTATTTCTAGTACTAATGTGTAAGACGAAACGTAATAAAAACAAATACAACTCGTATATCCTTGCCTGCAAGGACTGACGTAGTACATCACAGATATCGGGTTCAACTTCAGACCTTTCCTTTTAACAAGAATTTCCATGAATATAAGCCTCAAGGCTTCCCCAACAACTCCACCCATCTGATACACAACTCCAACCCAACTGATGTTTATTTCTCCATACGATGCCACTAGAACCCCAAAGCTAATCACTGACATGATGAGTAACATTCTACAGCTCATTAGCTCCAGTCCAGCGGCTACTCCAAGAATGAAGACGGCAACTGGCACTGCAATTCCCATACAAGAAGCCAAGTTTGTGACAAGGTCTTATAACGATGCACATACAAATTGCAGTATAGTATAGTCGAGGAAAAAACATCATACGGTAGTGAATATGAACTGAAAAATATAGAATTGATACTAATTAATTCATCGAGACACATAGTCAAGGACTAGTACTGAACAGCTGAGAGCACTTACTGACAGCCTTTAGCATCTGAGCAAACGCCACCGAAATATACAGGTAAGCGGTATTCCCAAGCCAAAGTGTCATTGCAAAAGTAGCTCCAATTGGAATAACTGACGTCGTATATCTAACACATTAACCACCAACATTCATCAGATCTTCAACAAGTACAGGTTACTGTCATAATGTGGGAAATAAATATAGGAACCAGTTTCAAATTGAATTTACATCTCTAATGTCATTCCTTCCTCAACCTTCAAAACCTGAAAAGAGTTACAAAATCCAACGTTGATGACTGCCCGAGCAAAATAGTTATAAACTAAGCAACTTTCCCTAGTATTCCTGAAGGCACTACCTTGAACAATCTGGTGAGAGCAAAGCATAAAACGGATGAGAAGACCATGTGGAGCAGAGTCAATCCAAGGGGATAAGGAAAGTTTATATCTTTGGATGATAAAACCCACTGCAATGCACAAATTAGCTCAAGTAAGAAACAGTAGCCCAAAATCAAAGTATAGATGGGCATTAATCAATCTTCCGCCACAATCAAATTATGAAACAACTTATGTTCACTCTTTGTGAAAATTAAGCAAAAACATCTATTCAACTCTATGTAATTTGACACTTAACTCAAAACCACCACAGCAAATAGCTTCTTTAAGCATTCATTTGATCATGTCCTACAGGCTGGATACCGGTGGAATTACTTTTCACAGGACAACCTCCTAGTAGTCTTAGCTTCTCTCCCACCTATAGAAGTCATCGACAATTACATAATATGTAAAGGAAGACTGCAGCCGACCTATGGTTCAGATTCTTAGCCAAGGCGATTCCAAGACCTAATTAGTCACCTTTGAGTAACATACTTTTTTCCGTATGGAATTTGGAACATATATTCTATTAGAAATCGAAGGCAGATAAGAGATTCCTAAACAGACCACCAGCTTTCCATTATCCCAATCAAATTCGATTGTCACTTCAGAATGTGACAGTGGAAGGACTTTCCTCAACCATGAAGTTGCAGAAATGATACGGTTATCTTCCTTTCCAGCTTTATTGATATTGCAACGAATCCAACGAACTGAACAATCTTTCCTCATAAAAACTCTGACCACAAACTTCAAATCTTCACGAGAGGAAAAGAAGTCGAATGCCATCGTCAAAGTTGGAATTAAGAGTTCCCGTTCATATTAGACCGATGTTTTCAATAAGACAGAGACCTGCTCCAGACGCATGAAACGCGGCGGACAGACAGAGCACCTAACAGATCAAGAAATGAAATCGAAGATGGGGAAAGCGTAGAAGAGAGGTAAGGGAATGAGTGTTTTGACCTTGTTGAAGAAGATCTGGCCACTAGAGAGAGCTATGTAGAGAAGAATGTAAGCATAAGTCAGGATGTTTTCCTTCTTCTGATCCGCCATTGCCGCACCTTCTAAACAAACTCCTTTACTTCTCTCCCACTTTTCTTTGTGCATTTATCGTCCCCCCGCCCCGCTAACGATCTAAATTTCTAAAGGAACGAAGGCCTATGAACGCCATACCGGCGTTGGCTGGCACCCGAACCCGGAATCTGGGGCTTTACATAGTATCCAAGGGTTGTATAAATTACCCGAATCTCTAAACGAGTTCATAGTATTTGATTAAACGACGTCATAGTTTGAGACCATAGTATTTGATTAAACAACGTCATAGTTTGAGTGAATTACTAAATTGTTTTTTTGTAAATTTTAAAAACTCAAAAAAAGTTCACTTTTCGACAAACTCAATCATTCTCAACGAAGTCTAGAAGTTGAACGAGAACATGAAGATCCTAACTCGAAGATCTGATAAGAAATTGAAAATCCAAACTTAAAGATCCATGACTTTCCGATAAGGTAACCCCCGAAATCGCATTTTTTATTCGAAATTAGGTGTTTAAGGGCCGTTTATTGTTGTTGTCGTCCGTCCGGCCGGCGGCGGCGGCGATAAACGGACGTAGGGCACGGACGGACGACGGACCCGTCCGTCCCACCCTTTTTAGTTTAAATTAATTTTAAATTTAATTAAAATAGTAATTAATTTTAAATTTAATTAATGTAATTAGTTAAATTTGTTTAATGATTAGTAGAATTATGTAGATGTAATTAAAATAGTAATTATAAGAATTGTATAAGTGTAATGAAAAGAATTATATCCTAATTAGTTAAGTTAATTAATGAAATTTGTAGGTAAATAGGATTCCACTAATTACAACCTTTTTTGACTTCGAGCCGGAGATTTGTTCCAGATGATGATGAGGAGGAGCGGCTCGGTGGTTATGAGTTTGATTCTGTTCCACACCATCCGTTTAGGGCTTCTACAGGGTCATCCCATGCATTGGCGAGCGTTGGGGTTATAGTTGGGAGAACTGGTCGTTTTGCTCCTTTCTTGAGTACACGGGATCTCCCGATCGATGAGGAGGTCGAGACTACTTCGGTCGGGGGAAACATTTCACGCACATAGCAGCTTGCTGCAGGGATAGAGGATGGCTACCCGATTGTGATGAGTGTGATTCCCAGTTTCGGGGGTCATATTGCACATCATCAGTGGGAGGTAGGTTCGAACTACCGTAACATCCACAATTTCAGATTCTACACGCGCCCGAATCATCTCCAGTATGTGATGGGATTTCAGCCTCAGACATAGATACTTGAGTTGATGATGTCTACCTCGGGACTTCCCCAGTTGGACCGTAGTTTGATCGATACGTTGGACGAAGCTCTGCTCCACGCATTTTTTGAAGGTGGTAGCCATACACTAACTAGTTTTACATGTCATTGAGAGAGATGGCAATCACACAGCGTGATGGTTGGCATATTCTCCGTATCCCGGTACGCAGACGTCCAGTTCATGTTCCACGGGCTAGCATGGACTTGCAAACCGATATAGCTACGACTCTTCGTATCGTTCCCGCGGGGGATTTGAAGTTGCCATTTGGACGTGTTAGAGGTGGGGATGCCCAATACTCTTGGTTAAAGGGTGCTACTATGCATGAGAAGTTGATGTTAACCGCGGGGAATAGTTTAGTGGATGTGACGCCTATATGGTCTTCATGTTTTGTCTGCTTGGTTTGACGTTGTTCACTGATAAGTCAGCTGATCGAACTCATCTCTGTGTTGTGGGAGTACTTGATGGTAGGCGCCTCAACTGTGTCACGGTATGCTTGGGGGACGGGCGCGCTAGAATGGTTGTACCATGAGCTTGGTAAGGCTAGCCGCGCCAAGTGCAATTGGATGGCAGGCTGCATTTCACTACTTGAGTCTTGGATCCACGAGTATTTTCCTAGTACTCGTGCTGCTAGAGTCGTGTGCCAGGCACGGGGCGAGGGTGAGGCATTAGTTCGGCGGTGGAGCAGTGACGACCAGTTAGAGCGGTCGTACTACTTCATGCACCATAGGTTGGAGTATTACCGTTATCTCCTTGATGATATGACTGCACGTGATGTGACCTAGCTACCTTTCGGTTCATGGCCCAAGGTAGAGGTTCCTGACTCAGCGTATCGTGGAGTGATTCGTTACGCTACCACTATAGAGCACTATGACCCGACTCGTGTCGTTAGACAGTTTGGCTACATGCAGACGATTCCAGCGCGGATCGCCACTCCGGCTAGCGCAATTAGATGAGCTGAGCCTAACAGATACGTGGCTGAGTGGCAAGACACCGTCATAAAGCCTGGAGGGACCACAATTGGGTTCTACTGGTCTCACTTCAGTATTTGTTTCTATGGTGGAGGACGAGACCGTTGTCGATCCGAGATACATGTACTAGTATTGACGCCACGGCCACCCGCACATCCTTCGCCTAATACCAGATGGTGCTTGCGTGCCGACGGATATGGTAAGTGTGCTTCTAGAAGTTTTGTTTAAACTTTGCATCGTTATGTACATGATTACTGACTATTTTCTTTTGTCGTTATATAGTTCGCTTACATGATATTAGACCATATGCATCACTACTTTGACGGTTCGCTGAGACAGCAGTACAAGACCGGGGCTGAATATCTGGACGTTGCCGAGGAACTGAGTTCTAGTGTTGCTGACATGTACATGGATTTCCGCCACCAGAGACCATATCGCTAGATAGTTTTTCCCCCATTATGATTAGATTATGTTCATGTTTCTATCCTTGTTATGTATGAGACTCATGTACTTATGTTTGTTGCTATTTGTTTTTATGTACGAGACCCGGTTACATTTGACATTATTCATGAGAATGTCGTTTTTATTATGAAATGCTAAAAAAAAGCATAGATTAAATGTCATTATTCAACGCAACCCCATCGCAATCCATAGATTAAAGCCTACAAGTGTAAGAGATTCCATGTGTCTCTTCGATCACATAGTCGTAACCGTCCACATTCGATAGCTCTTCAATTCCCCAAAGGCTAACTTATTTTATCAGATACGTAAACAGTTGTATGTGCGAGAAATGATGAGCCTAAGCAAAAATAGAACATTCATGAGCAATTAATTATGTACACAAAAAATACATAACTAGTTAATTCAACACGAACTAATAAATAGTTACTTAAACATGATACAACTAACTAGTTACTTAAACATGAACAAATAACTAGTTACTTAAGCATGAACAAATATTAGTTACCTTAACGTGATTAAATAACTCGATTGAACAAATAAACAAATAAATTACCTTGCCCCGTGATTCATCTACAGCCCGTGGCACTTGTATGACTCCACCCTATTGGTACTCGTACACCCAATATGGAAAACCTCATTGGTGTTTTAGTGGGCCCACTGAGTCTTATACGTTAACCACTCGCTTCCTAAGTACTCTATCAAACCTCCTACACTAGCCCAATCATTAATGATCATATTTTCCCCACTCACTGTAGAACTCCGCATCTGAATGTGCATACAACACTTTATTCCACCTACCATGCATGAAAGCCTCAGCCATATTCGCATTACTCATTATGTGCTTAATCTTCTTCTCGATATTCCTCTTCATATTCCAGATGCATAATAAATGTGGAGTCTTTGGAAAGATAGTGTGGAGTGCCACAACCAAGCCTCGCTCCTTATCAGTCACAAATATAGCAGGTTCCCGCTTACCCAGCATCATAGTCGGACATTACATCACCCAAATATATAAGATCTATTTTTTCATTCTCAACCAACGCGAACCCAATGCTAATGTTTTTCCGCACCGAAGTCACACCACCCAATTGGATCAATGGCTTCCTATAGGCGTTGGTGTTGAAAGTCGAGTCAATCATAATCACAAAATACCATGAGCTAAGCATCCAAACACATTCTGGGTGGTTAAGAAACAGATGAACAAGATTGTCGTCACCATCCTTTAAATACTGAACAAAATAACCTAGTTGTGTAGCCGTACGTAAAGTCCACTCCAACATATCCAAACTATTTAATTTCTCCTTCCTAATCTTGTATGACTCGTTTTAAATTTGATTCATATTGTGACGAGTGTTGAACTTCTTGTTTAGAGAATACTTGATCTTATTTGGTTGTGTGTGAACCGCCATCATTTCCCGAGTTTCATTTTTCACCTCATTTGATAACGAATTGCTTTCCATGTTGACTTCAGTAAAAAGAATTAAAGGATGATTATGGTACCCCTTTGACTTACCAAGATTCTTGATGTCTCCAACGCCGTCATTAAAAAACTTCCACTCGTAATCTACCACCCTTGTCGGCACGACGAGTTTGAATGGGCAATTACACTTCTCTGACTTCGTCGGTCGTTTTGGCGAACAGGTCCACGTGTGCAATGTAGATACACCCGACATTCCGTATTTGCGTCATTACTCATGTTGGACCCTTTTATCAGAAGGAAATTAAGCGTCTTAGCAATATGTTTTGTAGCTTCGGCCGCTTCAATGAGAGTGTCGTATGCATCATCGGATAACAATCAAGTCGGTGGATCAACTCCGTCACCGGTATCAACTCCCTACAAAAAATGAACCCTGAAAAAAACTACATTAAACCTATTCGTTGAACCATTCGAAAATCTGGACGAGCGCTTACCGTAGTACTCATGGCGATAGTTTGTGTATCCACCTAAGTAAAATTATTAACTGACCTCAAAACAATACAAAAATTTAATTCGATATGAATAAAAATTTAGATCTGGAAAAATATCAGACAGATTGACTAGACGGACCGGTTTTTCATTCGGCCAGACACCCAGACGGACCAAGATTCTGTTTGGTTGTCAGGCCAGACGGATAACCAGCTCGTCAGTCAAACTGACCGGACCGAGAGGTTATCCTTCCGATATCCGTCAGACCAAGATAACCTGCTGGAATCTTGGTCCGTCGGGGTGTCTGGCCAAACAAAAAACCAGTCCGTCCACTCAGTTCGACCGGTTTTTTCAGCCTTCAATTGTAGACATTTCTTACCTACAAAAGTTTGGTCGAGAATCGTCAGAAACATTTTTGAGCAACTAAGACATACCGAAAGAGTGTTATTTGAGTCGAAATAGTAAGTTTTCATATTTTTTTGAAATGGTCGTTTAAGTGTTCATATTGTGTAGGACGTCATTTAATTTGAATACTAAAGAGTCGTTTAATAACTCGTAATTAGTATTTTTATTTTATATGGGCCATTGCAGACCGCGACAAATAAATAATTTATTTGCGGCGGCAAATAAATTCCACACATGGGCAAAATTGTTTCGATATGTACGGACTCCTGTACGTAACTTCTTTATCTCTATTCTATTAAAATACTACTCATGGAAATTAATCAAACACAAACAAAAGGGTTATATATATATATATTAGGATAAGCAACTCAACTCTAGTACGTACATGCATGTACCCAACAATATAACCGATTAGTATTATGGTGGTGAAAATATGAATATGAGTGTGTACACGAATCCGTACTATACAAAAATGAGTACACCAGTACACGAATTTATACCGATTTATGTACTCAAATTTTTTGTTTTGTACTAAATAAAAATTAGGTATAGCAAACCTAGTACAAAAATCAAGTACAAACTAAACAAGTATACAACCCATAACAATAACAAAAAATCAAGTACATATCCCTAACTCAAACTCTAAACCGAATATGAAAACCAAGTATAACAAACCTGATACTAAAAATCAAGTACAAGCAAAACAAATACACAAAACGAGTACAAAAATCAAGTATAACAAATCTATTACTAAAAATCAAGTACGAGCCAAACGAGTACACAACTTAGAATAATAACAAATTCGCAAGTACATAACCCTAACTCGTACCCTAAACCGAGAACGAAAACCAAGTATAACAAATCTAACAATAAAAATCAAGTACAAGCAAACCATGTACACAACCCACAACAACAAAAAATCAAGTACATGACCCTTATAATGAACCGAGTATTAAAAACCAAGTACAACAAACCTAACACTAAAATCAGAGTACAAGCAAAACTAGTACACAACCCACAATATAAAAAAATCAAGTACATATTCCTAACCATAAGTCAAATACAAAAACCAAGTACAACACACCGAACACTAAAAATATCTCAATTTTATTTCATGTACTTATCCGTTTATTGATTTTGCACTCGCCCGTACTTGATTTTTACTTTATTGTACTCGATTCTGGTAATCAAATAGTCATTTTTTCGAGTTGTTCTTTAGTACGTGTTTCTATAATTTTGTACTCGCTTTTTATGTACTTGTTCGCTTGTTCTTATGGTACTAGATATTTATTTGTAGGCCGAGTCATACGATGATGACAGTAGTGAATTTTGACTCCGATACAACAGCTACGACCACATTGACGACGAACTATTGACCGAAGTGTATAAGTTGTGTAAAATTCTTAGAAGAATGGAATGGAATAATCAAAACATAAAGTTTTTGCAAACATTGAAGAATATAATCAATTTTAAAAGCATTCAGTTCAAAATAGGAATCAGAAAAAAATGACATTAAAAATGTCAATGTTACTTAAAATAATTGTCCTCGTCGTTAGATCTGAAACAAGCAACGGACGGTAGAGATCTTTCCTTGTTGCCAGCAAACAAGGATTTTTTCCTTGCTGCTGACCCTGACTCGGGCCTAAGGCACTACTAGCCTCATCCTAGTTTGGAAGTTTTTCCGAAGAAATGGTAATAGAGTTGTCGATGTTGTGGTTAGACCATCTCGATCCATAACTTAATCGGTTTTGGAGCACTTCGGTCAGCTTCAAATAGAGAAGGTGTATTTGTTGGCAGCAAGGAGCCATCTCAGCCGCCCATCTTGAAATTTAGATCTAAGGACTAAGAGTACCAACTTAAATCAGGGGTAAATTTGGCATGTTAGTTTGTTCTTTTTCTGGTTAGGTCTTTTAATTCGATTCGATATCTAGTTGTTGACTCGTTTCTAGTTCATCATGATTCGACAATTGCATGCACTCTGGTCCCACCACTCTTTAATCTCTAATGACCTCTGGAATTTCATGTATCAACCTTGGTCTTCTGACATTTTATGTTTGGTCAATCTTTCCAAGTACTCATAGAGCATAAAGAAAAACTGGTTCAGGATAATTTCGAAAGCAAATAGTGTGGTGTGGTTGGGGTCGAGGGCGTGGAATTAACTCAACTTATCATCATTCGAAAGGATAGGTAAAGATTTTGATTCCCCGATTGGTTCGTATATTTTTCAATTTTACTCGTTTTATGGATTTTGATTCCCCGATTGGTTCGTGTATACTAGGATTATTGTACTTGATTTTTGTTGTTGGTAAGAGGAGAAAGTTGAGAAAACTCTAGTACATCAAACAAAAACTAGTACAATACAACATAAATAAGTAGAGAAAATGTAGCACGTACACTGAAAAATCTAGCATGTACACAGAAAAATCTAGTACATAGAAACAAGAAGAGAAAAATCTAGTACGTACAATGAAAAATCTAGTACACACAAATAAGAAGAGAAAAATCTAGTACGTACACTGAAAGAGCTAGTACACTGAAAAAGCTAGTACACTGAAAAAGCTAGTTCACTAAAAATAAGTATAACAAATAATATTGAGTACAACACTACAAAAACAAACATAAAAATCTCTAGTATGTGTAGCACCCCGATTTCTCAAAACTATAAAATGACTAAATTGTCATACAGTAGGGGTGGAAAAATTATCCATCCGTGGGTATTTTAGTCCATATCCGATCTGAACTATATAGCTTGGATCCTAATTAAAATCCGATCCATATGGATCGGATCGGATATGGATGTATTGGATACGGATATGGATTTATGAATTAAAAATAGTCGGATATGGGTTCGATTTGGATCGGATTTGGATTATCCATATTATAAAAACTTGATTCAACACTCTAATTTAAAAAGAGTATTATTTGTCGCCCTATGATTTTTAAATTTTTTTGCCATAACTATTATAAATGGCGTAATTGCCCTCGCCAAACACACAAACTCTAAAAGGTAGTTTCTCAACTTCTTTACCGGCTAATTACCGACAAAACATCGACGAGCTCCCAACGATCATGTATCGATCCCAACCTTCGTCGCCGATTATCAACGATCAAATTAAGATCAACAAAACTAAAACTAACTATATACATATACGTGAACTAGTTATAAATTGATATTATAACTAGTTATATGTAAAAATGACTAGTTAAAGTGTCAAATAACTAGTTATACAACTAAATAATATAAATAATCAATCGAAGCGCTCTCATAATTCCTAATTTAGACCTCAAAAATATTTATACGTTCCGAAATAAAAAATTTATATGTTGAATGGGAAAGAGGATAGCCTAACTAAACATTCAAAGGTTAGAAGTTTCCCACTTCTTCCACTTTCACTTGAAAATCAATATGTGACATTAAAACCATGTCCACCACTCCACATCCCAAATCAGCTCCACTCTGCTTCAACATCAACTTACAAACACCTTGGTGGGTGGTTCAGGGTCAGTGTTTCGTGCTCTAGAGATAACACATAAGACTTCTGTCATGACGATAATAGAGTCAAATTATTCAGACATCACCTTGTTCAGACATCACCTTATTCAAACATCACTTTATTGAGACATCACCTTATTCAGACATCACCTTATCCCTAAGGGCTAACATATTCATTTTCTTACTATGCAACCATTACTAAGGTTGTTAAACTTGTAACGACATTGATCATATTACTCAAACAACTTCATATAATTAAGGACATTTACTTGACGGGCTTAGGATAAACTATGGGTCACTAATGGAGCATTAGCTAGACGTGGGTCTCTGATGGTCCAAGATCACAACATGACAACGTAATTTGTATCAAGGGTTTAGTTAAATGGAGTTCATCTTATTGAATGATCAATTTATCACCTAAACTTAAAGACATGCTTTCTAGTGATCTAACACAACGTATTCTGACTTAGTCATGTTGACACATAATATGAGCATCATGGCAGAACATAGGAGAGACAAGCACATATCATTGCATACGAAATAATTAATATTTAACTAAGTAGGCATATCACATAAAGTAGTAATCTTTAGGTGTAGACCTAACACATGTGAACTTAACATGACAAGTGTACATAGTAAACTAATTATCATCAAAGATTGAAACTGAAATCAATTCTAAAGGAATATTTGAACATAAGGAACACATCACTTCATGAACATTGGTTTCTTATGTTCATGTACTTGTTTTTTGTTTCCATACTCGGTTTAGGGTTAGGTTCTGCACTTGATTTTTTGTTGTTGCTCGTTTGCTTGTACTTGATTTTTAGTTTTAGGTTTGTTGTACTCAGGTTAGGGTTAGGGTTATGTACTTAAGTTTTTTGCTGTGGGTTGTATATTCGTTTTGCTTGAACTTGATTTTTTGTCTTTGTTGGACGAGCGAAAAATTTTCAAACCAGTTTTCAATGATCACGCATAAAAAAATAACATCACTTACTCTTAAAACCCAAATATTCCATAATTCATAGAGTGAAATTTTTAAAGGTCAAACTAAAAAGCAAAAATAAAATTTAATTTTTTCTGAATGACAAAAATACCCCTGCCATGTATTTATTTGCTGCAACAAATAATAATTTCCCTTGGTACGGACCGAACTCATTTTGGAGATGATTCTTAAACAATGTTATTATTAATACTATGATAAGTTTGATCTAAAAAACACTACTACCTCATATTATTAATACTATGTGAAAGGGACACAATGTATTATACAAAAGTCACTAAGAAATACTAGGATTTCTTACGCTCGAGTGATAGAACAATTATCTAGATTGATGATGCAGACCTCACGTAAGCTACCTTGTGAATCTCTTATCGCCCCCGGCTACTACTTGTCGTGATGATGGTTTGAGTCCATCTAAATGGATTGTAACCCAATTGTGTGGTGCCGGTTTCCAACTAACATTCACATCTCGACATGGCACCACGAGAAGGTTCCTTTGACTAATCTTACTTCCTTTTGGCCCCTCCATATTAACCAGCAGCCTAATTCGAATATGACCTATTGAGACCGTTCGAAAACAAAGTGAAGGAACCAATCGAAAAAGGGTACCTGAAAGAATTGTGGCTCATCAAGTCCCAGTAGAACTCTCCACCAAACATGGCATGCGAAGGCGCATAGCCAGGGGATGTGGTCAAATCTCTCATCCTCACCCGACCATTAGTGACAGATGCTGAGTTGGTGAGTGTCTTCCATTTCCACTCCACATTTTCCTCAGTCTCTCATATAAAAACAAACCACCAGAATTCTCAAATACAATACAGTCCCAAACAGTTTTAAATGCGACACCATCCTTCAGGATGCTTCGGTTCATCAAGGCTGGCAATAATGTTGCAAGCCGACCAAATATTGAAGGACCTGTTTTGTTTGATGACCCAAATGATAGTATCATCCCGTTGATCCAAGTGTGGTGACACCATCACTGCAACCTACAAACAAAGATTGTTACGTAAAAGCGGCATAAAGGCCGATCATGGTTGACGCCCGCACAAACTCTGTTTCTTAATCGTCCTAAGGATGGTCAAGAATTGGTGTGACCGTCTACTCTGCACATAAAACTCCACCATCGATTCACACTTAATCCCAAAATTTTTGTTGGCCATTATTGGCACTCCATTAAACGCCTTTCGTTATATACAACATTACTAGTTGAATCCCCCGCCAGATACCAGATTGACCCGTTTTCTAACGCTGAGTGATGGTGTTTTGGTTGTTCTTTAAGTACTTCTCAATAACCAGCTTACCATGTAATTGCTTCAAATCCTTAACAAATCCCAAGACAGCTTCATCATATATGATATATTACCCTTGTAGCGAGCGTTCAAAAATAACCTAACTACCAAAGTAATTAGAGTCGAATTTCTCCGGGGTTTCTTAATTGTATTCTACTCGAAGTTGTGAAAAGTTCTAATCCATTTAATAAGTTTGTAGTTTGGGTTCCACGATTATCAAACTATCAATTAAAAACTTTAAATAACAAGAAATTAAAACAAGATTGCAAGACTCCACAATTGAGGGTTTTATATAATGGGAGAAAACTGCTTAGACTTCGTATCTCCTTAGGCTATCCTAATTGACAAATGATAATCAACTTCAACAAGTTATGCAAAAGAAGATAAATTCAGTTCACCGTCGGAGTTCTTCACTAATCAAATCACGTCCTTTTTGGTATGCTAATCTGCTACCTATCTACTATCTCAGTCCGCTCTATCGAGACAAAAAGCTGAACTCCGCTAGGCGATTAAACAAACGAGAACTGCTCACACAATAGACTAGTTTATTCACTCCTAGATGAGGGCTAATGCTTAACCTAATTGTTTAATTTTTGTATTCTAGATATGCAAGCTCTTTCGAGATGAAGAAAATCTAACAAGATCCTATTCAAGTTGATCAGGCAAGAAAAGAAAATAAATATAAATTAAACATAAAAAAATATCCATCCAACTCGTATAAATCATATAAGTCTACAAATCATTCGTTTATAAGGAATTCACCTAGGGTCCATCTAATCTAAGCACGAGTACTTTAGCTACTCATAACCTTGATTAACAAATCAGAACAATCAAAAGAAAACATTGAAATTAGGGTTACAAGAGAAAGCTCAAAAAACCTAATATCACCGAAGATCTTTGAAGAACGGGAATCGCCAATCTCGATTATGTTGTCCAATCTGAGCACCTTGAACTAAAATTGGCATAGAACACACCTTCGGTACATAACACACCTAAACATACTATTTTAGTTGTGTCTTATGCCTTAGTCGTAAGTGTGACAAACATAAGTTTTACATTGAAATTGGCACATAACACGCCTTCGACACGTAACACGCCTAAACATACTATTTTAGGTGCGTCTGTGGCAAATTTTAGGCAAAATCTGTGCCAAAACTCAGCGCGTAAAGATTTTGATCTTCTGATTCATTCTAGCTCATCCATGCATGCGCGTATTGCTCCAAATAATTCCTCAATATCGTCATGTACCTGAAATCTATAAAAAAACATCAAAAAGACATCAAATCGACCCCGAATGGGTCAAAGACATTAAATCAAGATAGAAGCTAGAAATGCACGAAACACCCTAATATACCCAAGGCTACACAATTAAATGAAATGTCACTCAAAAGACGGCGATGAATGCGATAAATCGAACGTCATCAAATAACCCCACAGTTAAGTTTTGCTTGTCATCAAGTAAAAAGCTGATAAAAGCTATATAAAACACCTTAAATGATTCAACATACATCGCACGACAAAGAAAACTCTTATTCATCAATGCACCCATAATTTGCTTAACATACAAGTGAACCTTTAAAAACCAATCTAGGAAGTAAATGTCTGACAAGAAGTTCTCCAACTTGCCACACATCATCATAACATGTTATACCACCCATCTAGTCTACCAGAACAAGAAAAGAAACTTATACAAATGACTCAGAGCATCAACTATTATTATCAAATAGTGAATATCTTTACAAATTGTATGGGCAATAGAAAGAACAGAGTTGGACCTCTCTCCAGCACTGCATCAGCGACTTTCATAGCAAAGAATTGTGCAAGGCCAACCAGGTATTAAAATAATGTTAACTAATCCGATGAGCTTTCCAAATAAGATCATGCCAAGTAACAATGGTTCCTCGAGGACGAAAAGTCTCCCAAACCAGAGAAACAGAAAACTTTGGCATAAAGACACCTTGCCATAAAGGAAGATAATCAGAATCAAAGTAGATGGACTTTAAGGCCTCATCCGTGGTTTTAAGAATGCGTCTTCAGGTCCATGAATGAAAAGGAGTACCTTTGTGGAGAAGCACCGATTAACCCTTACGTCTATATCTCTCAACCCATGCTATCGACAAAGACTTTGCCCGAAGCCGGATGTTCCAAATATGCCTAGTAATACATGAAAGATTCCAAGCACAAATATCAAGAATCCCTAAACACTCCTTCTTCATTGGAAGAGCAATAAACTGCCAAGAAACTTTAGCCTTTTCCTACCACCATCACTCACATTCCGAAGGAAATCACTGCAAGTTTTGTCCATTATGCGGATGCCAGCTTTTGCCAATAGAAAAACAGGAAGTCAATGTTGACTCATTGAAAGTAAAACCGAGTTAAGACGCTGCAGTCTACTTATATAGGTGAGTAAACGTACACGCCAACCTTTAATTCTGGCTGTGATTTTGTCATTAAAAGATCACAGTCTTTTGATGAAAGCTTACTTGAAGTGAGAGGCACTCCAAGGTAGCGAACATGGGGAAACTGAAGCTAGTAGTCTGCACAACAGATTCTCAAACATGATTGGCAACTGAACGCGAGAAGAATATTTTTGTTTTTTAGGATTAATTTTCAAGCTAGAGATCTTATAAAATGAAGGCAAGACATTGCTAATCCTCAACACCTCCTTGAGTTCCATTTCTAAAAACTATGAGATCATTAGAAAAACATAACTTGGTGTAAAATTTCCTTGTCAATAACAAACAGAGCAGGGGAGAGAGGATCCCCCTATCTCAAGCCTTTGTTTCCTTCAAAATAATCCACAACCCCTCCGTTTAAACCAATAATAATCATGACTGAAGAAAGACAACCCTCAATCCAACCAATAAACGGATCAGTGAAACCCATTGCATGGAGAGTAGTAAGCGAATATCAGATATCTATTGAAGCAAAAGCCTTTCTTAAATCCACCTTCAGGGTACAATGAGGGGACACATGACTCAAATGGTAGGAGTTGACCAATTCATGCGTAAGGAAAATATTGTCAGCAATCACTCGACCTTTAACAAAGGCTGCTTGGGAACTACTAATAACTCAGGCAAACACTACATAATTCTACAAGCCAAAATCTTTACAATAGTCTTATATAAGAAATTGCAACATGCAATTGGTCGAAAGTCACGAATGTTGAAAACATTAACCTTTTATCCAGCTTTCCTGTTTGAAAGAAAAAAGTAACAGTATTAATGATATTAGGACTAGTAAGATTCCATTCCTTGTTGATAAAACAAGAAGAGAATCGATCACGGCCCGGGGCTCTTCCCATCCGCATTGGAGAATATAGCCTGGCAAATCTCCTCCTCTAAACCTTGAGCACAGAGACCACCCGAATTGTCTTCATGTAACATTTTAATAAGCATGGCAACCAAGTTTTCCATTGAGATATCTTCCATATCATGATTCTCACAACCCAATAATGTTTTATAATAATCCACTACTATACTAGCAACTTTATCAACATTAGTGACAAGCTCCCTATTGAATTCACAAGGTGTATGACCTATTTATGAGCTTGCTTTGACATAATTGAGCGATGGAAAAAACCTACGTTAGAATCTCCCAAACGTAGCCAGATCTCCTTCATTTTTTGACTATAGGAAGCTTCTTCAACTCCCTTCAACTTCATCTAGGCTCTCTTTAGCTTTTGTGATGGTCAAAGAATCATGAAAACTTAGAGAAACCATCTAATCACGGTTCATATTTTGCTTAGCTTCATTCAAAGGATGAGTTAAATCAGAGAAGTGTCTGCGATTGAACTCCCGCAAACACATTTTAACATTCCCGAGATGCGTATAGATGCGCTGAAGAAAAATATGAAGAGATATAGCTGTCTTGAGCTCCAAGCTTGTCTGACAGAGTCATTATAATCAGGCCACTTAGTACAGATGTTAAAATTTTTAAAGGGCTTAGGGAAGAAACCTACCACAACCTCCAACTCCAGCAGAATACCATAGTGTTCTGAAACACCCGGCTCCAACATTTAAACCCTACTCTTAGTGAACTGATTCATCCACACTGTGTTGACGAAAGAACAATAGGGTCATCAATCCTATTGTTCTGCCAAGTAAAGAAAGAACCTGCCACTTAATGATCTTCAAGCTCATTACTATAATCCATTCATTGAATTCAATCATAACATTAGTAATACTAATGGAATTTCAGGCCTCCGAGGGGGAAGATATAACATTAAAATCTCCAAGAACAGCAAGAGGCAAATTCACAAGGAGGTTCCCCAACAAAAGATCATACATTCTCCTCCGCTCTCCCTCCTTATTTGCTCCATAAACCACACAAATATGAAAAGGACTAGGACCTGAAATCTGAGCAAGAATAAACTCAGACAAGTGCCTGATCACTGTCAACTGGATACTATTTCTCTAAAGCAGCCTGATCTTTCCAAGAGAACTACGGTCATAGTTTGTGAAATGATTCCAAAAAGAAAAAGTAGAAGATAAAATCCTACAAGCTTTATTACTCGCTACTTTTTTTTCCAAAACACCAAAAATATTAACTTTGTCTTTATTTAGATATTGATTTATGTACTGGTGATTGATGGGAGAATTGAACCCCCTCATATTCCATATCAAAACTTTCATCAATTTTTTTTACTCCTCTTAGACTTAACAGGTGGTCCATGATTAACAATACAGTCATAAAAAATAGCTTCATTAGAGAGGGAGCAGGTGGCTCCTCAATAATGATCTCCTCTATTGAATCAGATCACCCCCCCCCCCCCTCATCCAAGATATTACTAACAACATATTCAATCATTTTTTCAATTCCTTACTCAACAAGATCCCCCACACCAATAGGGGTTTTTCAGGGATGTAACCTTTGCATGCTGAGAGGCTTCATCTATATCTTCTTGCTGAATGATTGCTTGCACCTCCACTTCAGAAGAATTCCTAGCAAAAGCATTCAGCCTGTGGCAAGCTAGAACTCATGGGTAAAGCCTCCCCTTCTTTTGAAGGTTCAACTTCATTGCTCATTGCAGAATTAGTTTCCACCGAGACCAGTGGCTGGGTTTTTGGTTTTCTAAACTCGACTTATTGGCTCTGTTTGATGTTCATAATTATGACTCTAAGGAGTGTCAATCAAAATAGTAGCACGTTTGCCATCTATCCAAACAGAGAGACATGGTGGGCAAACAATATCCTGGCTCATAAGGATACAAACTTTCACATCAAGGCCTACTCTCACAAATTTGTTAATCGAAGCACCAATTCGACTTACCATCAATTTAATTGCAACATTTGTTAAAAGTTACGGAGGGACGGTTCACAGTGTAATCCAAGTCGGAATCTCCTTCACCAGCTTGCCACTTCCTCGGAATCATGACAGAATAATGAATATATCAGGTACAACCCAAGATCCAGTCACAAAGCTTCAAAGTGGGAAGCTCAATAAAAAGAAACCCGTAGAAATCGTGGAGAGGATAACTTCCCTTTCATAACCCCACAGTCTATTGATCATTGACGAAATAACACGAGTAGGAGGAACCGTACCTACAAACTGCACCACCATTACCCAACGTAGATGCTTAAGACCTTGGACAAGAATAGACTAGGGGAACATTAGAGCCCCATAAAAAATTACAGAGTCAAGAACCCCAAGAACTTCAGATCAGATTCCTAGAGCCATTGATTGAAGCCCGGGTTTTGCTAGGTCCCGATGAGGAAGCTCCACCGCAAGATCCAGCCACACCGCTCGCACGCACTGGAGCCAGGGAGACAAGGGGAGGAACAGAATCTGCCGCATAAGAAGAAGCTACCATAGACACTGAGGAAGGAAAAAGAGAAAAGGGGGAGCCGAGCGATGATGTAGAAGGCCTAACATCTGGAGATCCGCCAGAGGAATGCACCCACAGACCGGTGCCGGCGATCGAGCAGTCGTGAACCCAAGCTCAAATTGAGGGGATTTCACGCGCTTGGCACGCGCCTGTAACTTATGCTCGTTATTCTATTTAGTCAGAGACTTTTTTCATATTTTTTCTTTTTTCTCCAAGACACGATTTTTTCGATTGTCTCCTCCCTTTTTTAAGATTTGATATTTTTCTTCTTCCTTTTCATTTTTTTGAAATAAAAGAAACTATATAAAAACAATATTAACGTAGACTTGAATGTCCTGCATTTTCATAATTTAGCAACTTTATTGACTTCTAGACTTGACCGAGTTACATTCTACTAATATACATATGATTAAATGAAGGTTTGAAAGAAAGGGGATACGATACTATGGGATAACATGAAAAATAATTTTTGGCTATGAATTGGTTATACATAAGGGGAAATAATCGGGGCAAGATGGATATTTGTGGTGGAGCTTTTCTAAATGCTTCTATCATTCTAGTGATTCAGTGTCGTGCGATTTCAGTTCGGTATCATGCAAGTGCTAGATTAACATCCAATCCGTGAATACCACTCAAATAATTCTAAGAACAAGTCTACAAATGTTGTAGACTATCCTACAGTACAAACGGATTTTAGACCTCGCGGGGCTGCTAGATAGTAATTTTATAACAAGCATGCCCAGTCACATCAAGTTGGAGAGTCCGTTATACTAAGAACATATCAAAGCAGCTCTAAAGAACGAATCATTTAAACTTTGATCATTGGCCAAAACTCCTATCAAATATAGGTTCACAAAACAAGTTAGCAATACAAATGCACAAATTACATGGAAATTTTCTAAGCATGCCAAGTAGTTGATTCAAAAGTGCTTCCATTACGGTTGGGTTTTAGAGTCAACATGCAAAAAAATGACTCAAAAGACTACTAACAGGCATCGTATGCATACCCACCCCACACTTAGTTTGGTCAGTGTCCTCACTAAATGAAACAGAAAAAAGTATCATAGGAATACCTGAAAGTTGTGAGAAACCGAGGAGGCAAGACAGCATGATCCATGAAGCTCGAACTCAACAGCGACACTAACTTCTAAAAAGACACAAACACACAAAACCAAAAATAAAAGTAAAAAGGAACTAGGACAATGTCCAGGCTCGACATAGAATAAAATTGGATTTAAGATCTGAAATGAATAAATTTAAAGTCCTAAGGGAGCAAATGAAACCTAAACATGCAGACTGTCTCTAAAGTTAAAATATTAAAATTACTCCAGACATGGGTTGCCTTCCAAGAAGCGCTCTTTCTTTAAAGTGTTTGAGCGAGACGATACCTAAATGGTTAAGTTGGCACAACCCAACTCAGGACTTCCATGAGGCTCACATCATTCTTTCCAACATATAGATTGTCTGATCCACTTCGTAGTAGCCATTTTTTCTTTCCAACATAAATATGCTCTAACATTTTGTCATCTCTAATGTTGGTGATGTGGAAGGGTCCAAACCACTCCTCTTTATCCACCTTGTCGTTAGGGGGCTTTACTTGCTTCCATTTTTCTTCTTATTTAAGCTTCCCTCTCTCAATGGCGAGCATCATCCCTTGATTAACCTGTTTGTTTAGGGCCAGCATCTGCTTAAAAGATGGGTTATTAGATAAGGCAGAATCAAGAGTGTCAACATGCAGTTCAACAATGGTTTTTTAGATACTTTTAGCTTAGAGGATGCAATCATAACTGAGGTGGGACTAGATATCTACAACGTTTTTACATTTACTCGAGTTATTGAAATCACCAGGGTCGAATTTCCCTAGGGTCTCTTGATTGCATTTACTTTTAGAGTAATGAGAAGTACTATTCGGTTCAACAAGTTTGTGGTGTGAGTTCCACGATTATTAATCTATCAATTAATAAATTTCAAATAACAAGAAAATAAAATAAGACTGTATGAATGAGGGTTTGACCAAAAAAGATGAAAATGCTTAGACTTTGAATCCCCATAGGCGATCCAAATTCACAGATGATAATGAACTTCAACAATTTATGTAAAAGAAGATACATTTAGTTCATCGTCGCAGTTCTTCTCTAATCAAATCACACCCTTTCGGGTGATCTAATCTGCTACCTATCTACTATCCTACTCCATTCTTTCAAGATAAAGAGCTAAAATCTGCTACACGACAAAACAAATGAGAACTGCCCACACGACGGACTAGTTTATTTGCTCCTTGATTAGGGTTAACGCTTAACCTAGTTGTTTAATTTTTTTGTTCTAGATATGCAAGCTCTTCCGAGACAAATACAAATCTAACAAGATTCTATTCAAGTTGACCATGCAAGAAAAAATGAAATCAAAATCGTCATTGATTAACAATCATCTGTTCATAAGGAAATAACTTAGGGTACATCTAATCTAAGAATGAGGATTTTAGCTACTCAAAATATCGAAGAACAAAACAAAATCAATAAAGGAAACCATTGATTCTAGGTTTGCACAAAGAATTATGAAAAAACCTAACTTTGTTGATTCCCATCGAAGAACTTGATTCGTCGTTGCCAATTCAAGCTCCTTGAAGTTAATGTCTTCTCATTGCTCCGAGATCTCTAAAATTTTCTATGAATTTAGTCCAAACGGGTCTGTCTTTTAATTGAGGAGAGATGGCCTTTAAATAGGATTTGAAATTCCTAAATTCTATCGGGATTTTCACATATTGTGCCTAACATTAGTCAAAGATTGCGCCTTTCTTGGGCCCAATTATTGACAAGCCTAAGGCGCAATCTTTAACCAACTTTCCAGTAGACATTGCCAACCTTTGCACTTAAAATTGGTCAAGCATAGGCGCAATTATTGACAAGCTTAAGGCTAAAAATGGTCCAAAACTTGTACGTCCTAGCTCGTTCTTGCATGTCTTTATTAATCCGAATAGCGCCTTGATATCGTTATGTACCTGAAATCTATAAAAAACACTCCAAAACGACATCAAATGGACTATGAACGGGTCTGAGACACTAAATCGAGATAGAAGCTAGAAATGCATGAAACACCCTCAAATTTTACCCAATGCTACACAATTATGCATGAAATATTGCTTAAATGAGGGAAATGATTGCGATAAATCAAACATTATCAATATCTCAAGGAACATCTTCTCCTCTCAAAACCTCAAAGTCGTCTGCCCTACCTTTACATCAATGATGGCATTAGCGGTGGCAATAAATGGATGACCAAGGATTATACGAGTTTGATTCTCCTCTTTGATATCCATTACCACAAAATAAATTGAACAATAGCTATCATGCACATTCACTAGCATATTCTCTACAATCCCTAGAGGATGCTTCATGGACCTACCTATGAGCAAATTGGACATTCCTCATATTGTTAGGCATTAAACTAGATAGACCTAAGAGCTTAAAAAAGGACATGACATGTTGTTAATGCTAGCACCTAGTTTAACTAATTCTCTATCAACAAGATGCTTATTAATAACACAAGAGATAAAAAAAAACGCTTTGGTCTTTTTTGCTTGGGTGCCACCTTAACTTGCAAGATCGTTCAACATTTCACACCAAGTGTTGCTGTCAGGGTGACCTCTTCTTTCTTCTTCCTGAGCAGTAACTTCTTCAAGAGTGTTGCATATGTTGGGATTTTGGTGATGGCTTCCAGGAATGGGAGACAAACTCCCTGGTTGCAAAGTAGTTCCGCATATTTCTCACCACCTGCTGGTGAGCTCTTCTTTTTAAGGACTCCGACGTGAGGATAAAGTTTGTGTTAGCCAGCAATCGAGCTTTTCACACTAGCGCCTTCGTCTTGATCAGAGCTTCTTGCTCTTCTAGAGTGGTGATGAAAGCCTCTTTCATTAGTTGATTGACTTGGTAGGCATGTTCGACTTTATCATCTCCACCCATACAGTTATGGCGTGTGATCCCTCTATGTGTTCTTTTCCCGATCATTGCTGGTTAATAGGATTCTACTTAGTATTTCCTAGAAGCTATCCTTGAGCCCTCTAATCGATTCTTTGTGATAAGGATGTGTAAGATGCTTCCATCCTATGTATCATAGCTTGCTGATTCTGCAAAATAGTATTTTGATTAGCTAATTGTGTCGGCATGGTCTTCATCCTCTAGATTATGTCATCATTGATTCTTATACGAGTAGGTAACTCTGTATTATTGTTGTGTTTTTCATACACCCTGAATGGGGGTTTATATACAAAAAAAGACTGCCTAGGAAGGTAAGGACATATCCCTTTGATTAAGTGATCAGATAGCAATCACTCAACTGTCTACATGCTATCAGCTATAAGACTAACACTTATTACACGCTAATAATAATTTTGCTAACATCTAACAGCTAGTACAAAAATAGAAAGGAAAGAAATAATAAGGAAATATCACAAGAATATCAACACTCCTCCTCAAGCTGATGCGAAAATGTCACTCATAGCCAGCTTGCTCGCTACATAACTGAATTGTCCGTTTTTCAGCCCTTTCGTAAGTATGTCTGCAGGCTGATTCGTGGTTGAGATATAGGGCATGCAAATATCTCCACTATCCAACTTCTCATTGGTAAAATGCTTTTCAATTCCCACATGCTTGGTCCTGTCATGTAGGATTGGATTGTGACAAATTGCAACTGCAGATTTGATGGCACTATAAAATCGAATAGGTTTAGGAAACTGCAGCTGCAACTCCTTAAGAATTCTATTAATCCATATGAGTTCACACATACAAAGTGCGATTGTCCTAAATTCTGCTTCTACACTACATCATGATACAATTTTTTATTTTTACTTCTCCATGTGACCAAGTTTCCGCCAATAAAGGTACAATAACCAGTCATTGAAATCCGCTGCCCAGTCAGCATCTGTGTATGCTTCTATGCTCAAATTCTGTCCTTTCCTATACATTATGGCCTTTGCTTGAGTTCCCTTCAAAAATACCGAATAATTCTGTAAACTGCTTCAAAGTGGGCTGCCCCAGTTGCATGCATAAATTGACTCACCATGCTATATCTGGTCTTGTATGAGCTATGTAAATCAGCATTTCAACCAACCGTTGATACCTTCCTTGATCCTTCACTTCTTCCTTCGTTCTTGGTCTTAACTCAGGTTAGACTCGATTGGTGTATCTGGTGGCTTACAATCAACCATGTATGTTTCATTCAGCAAATCCAAAAGATATTTCCTTTGGTTTACAAATAGACCATCACTGCTCCTGGCAAACTCCATCCACGAAAGTAAAGTTGCCCAGAACTTTTATCTCAAACTGAGCAGCTAGCTTTTTGTTACCCTTTCTACAAGATCATTTCCTATAATTATAATATCGTCGACGTATACAATCATCAAAACCAATTTACCATTATTAAGATGTTTGAAAAACATGGTACGATCAGCTTGTGATTGACTAAATCCCATCTTCTTCGTTGCGGTTCCGAATCTTTCAAACCAAGTCCTCGAGGACTGTTTAAGTCCGTACAAAGAGTTCTCAAGTCTGCAAACTTTCACTCTACCAAGTTTCTCCTCAAAATCAGGTCGTAATAACATATACACCTCCTCCATTAAGGTTCCATTACGAACACATTTTTTACTTCCATCTGGTATAGGGGCAAAGTAACTGCGAATGACAGAAGAACATGTATGGATTTGGTCTTTGCTACTGGAGCGAAGGTGTTAGTGTAGTCTATGGCATAGGTTTGCGTAAAACCCTATGCTACAAGTGTAGCCTTGTATCGCTCTACACTACCATCTGCTTTATATTTAACTGTAAAAATCCATTGACACCCAATGACTTTCTTCATATCAGGCTTGTCAATAATATTCCAAGTCCCATTCTGTGTAAACGCACGTATCTCCTGATGCTTCCTCAACTGTCCTTGGCACAAACACATCAGAAAGGCTCGACACAAAAGCTTTATGTTGGTTGGTTAATTTATCATAGGATAGATAACTTGACATAGGATACCTAGTGGACCTCTGAGTACAAGAGCGAGTTCCTTTTCTTAGAGCAATGGGTAAGCTTAAATCCGAATCATCACTATGGATATTTGGTTGATCTAATACTGGAGATATAAAAGAACCAGATGGAAGAATACCTGGATGATTTGAAGACTAGTTTAGAGACTCAAAAGTTGAACCATCATTGCTCTCAGTGATTGGAAGTGCTTGGCTTGGGTCTAATTTTTCCACCACTAGTGTTCGATTCTTCCTAATATAGACCCGAAGATCAGGTTTCGACAAATTATGTCGTTTTTTCTGTAACTCTCCTGCTTTGGATTGCTCATCTAAATGACTTGGACTAGGCTCCCTAGATTCATTATTAGAAATCTGCCTACGCTCAATCACATGGTTATCATTAGAGCGGCTAGGAATAGGTAAAATTCCTAAATATGATCGTCCTCCGCAGTCACATTCTACTCCTAAAGAGAAATTTTGGAAAAAGGGTGATCTTCCCAAAAAAACAACGTCCATGGAAATAAACATATTTTGAGTAACCCTTTTTATTGTTGGCATAGCCGACAAAAACACACTTAGTAGAGCGAGGTTTGAGTTTAGTTCTATATTTTTCAGGGTTTAGTACATAACAAATACACCCAAAAACCTTCAAAGGGGCATTGTTTTGAAGTCTGTCTCCTGGAAAAACCGAGTTAAAACACGATAAAGGGGTTTCAAACTTAAGGATTTTGCTGGGAACATAATTGATTAAATAAGCAGCTGTTAATAAAGCATCACCCCATAAATATTTCGGCATAGGTGCAGAAAACATGAGTGCACTAGTCACCTCTAGTAAATGTCTATTCTTTCATTCCACCACCCCATTTTTTGGGGAGTTTCTCGACACGATGACGGATGAACAATGCCATGAAGATTTTAAAAAATTTCAAGGGGCTGATTAAAAAACTCAGTGATAGAGTCCATCTTGTAACTTATAGTCCACCCTGTAACTTAGCACTGGCCTTTTCCATGATCAAGCTTCATCGTATCCAAGTGATAGAGTCCATCCTGTAATTTAGCACTGCAATTCACCTTCCCCGAGTTCCGGTCCTGGATTACACAATGGATGGGGTAGAATAGAACAAGACAATTAGAGTCATGAGTGAGACGTCCAATAGATAAAAGATTATAATCAAGTTTAGGAATATGAAGAATATATTTTATAATTAGTTCTTCTAACAAAGGTAAATGGCCTTTTCCTGCTACTGAAACAAAATTTCCATCATCAATAGTGATTTTAGATGAGCCAGACAAAGGATTATGGGTAGTGAACAAGTGAGAAGAATTTTCATATGATCTGATGCTCTAAAATGAAGAATCCAGGTTATTTGATTAGTTTTAATGGATAGTACCAAGCCTCTCTTACCTGCATCTGCCAAGGTAGTTGTGGAATTACCAGAACCCGAGGAGTGAACCCTCAATCCTACCAGAATTTGATTTAGTTGCTCCTGGCTGAGAATTCCACCTGGAATCACTTGATCAGTCCGAGCATTCTTCATATGAGCTGGCTTTCCATGGAGCTTCCAACATGACTCTCTTGTGTGTTGAGACTTGCCATAAAAATCACATCTGAGATGTGCCTTAGGGTCAACTCCCTTCTGTTTGGCAGCCAACACTTCACCAGATGCATGCAATCCAGCTCCTTCAGCAGAAATTTCATGTCGCTTCCCCAACATCACACTCCTTGTTTCCTCCCTTCTGACTTCAGCAAACACCTCTCTTATCAATGGTAGCGGATTCCTCCCAATGATCCGACCTCGAACATCATCCAGATAAACATTCAAACCGGACATAAACTTGAAAATCCGGTTAGTATCAACAATATTACGATATTGTGTCCTATCTTCCGTGGACTTCCATTCATAATCACTCAATAAATCAAACTCTTGCCAGATACGCTTCAATTTGTTATAGTAACGTGTTACAGAGTCCTCACCTTGGACAAAATCAGCAAGCTTTAAGGTAATCTCATATACTTGTGCCTGATTTCCAAGATCCGAATATGTCTCTGTCACGTCGTCCCAAAGCTCCTTAGTAGTAGAATATCCAAGGTAGTTGCTACTGATTTGCTCGTTCATGGAGCTGACCAACCTAATCATCACCATTTAATTCTCTGCATCCCATACTGGAAAAGTAAGATCATCAGCTTTCGGTTTGATCGTATCTCCAATAAGGGAGCCGATCTTGCCATGTTCACGAACATACATCTGAATTGCTTGTGACCAACATGGGAAGTTGTTACCAAGATCTAAATGGGAGTCGTGTTTGATGGCAACTTGACAGTCGAAGCAGCAACGGTGACCTCGGGAACCTCAGAATCGGAGATGTCCGACATGTTGATGATGAAGAGAACAAGAACAAGAAGTACAAGAATATCGTTTATAGCCGTATAGGATCTGATACCATATACGAGGGTTTATATACATAGAAGACTACCAAGGTATGTAAGGACAGATCCCTTTGATTAAGGGATCTGATAGCAATCACCTAGCTGTGTACATGCTATCAGCTGTAAGACTAACACTGATTACATGCTAACAATAATTCTGCTAACATCTAATATCTAGGTACAAAAGTATATATGTAAAAGGATATATCACAAGAATATCCAACAATTCTTCCAGTTGAGGTTGAGTTTTGGTGTTGTTGTTGTTGGTTAGGCTTGCTTGGAAATCCCAATGATCCTTGAGAATTTCTACTTTGAGCAGATCCATTGATGTTTGTGCTTGAGCTTCATTGTTGGTGAAAATTGTATCCTTGTGGAGTGGTGTTGGTATTATAATCCTCTACTCTAGGCTTGTAGAAGTCTGAGCGCCCTTCAAGGTGCGAGAAGTTGTACATTTGTGTATGACCCTTAAAGTTCTTCGCTTTGTAATCTGCATATCCTTGTAGATTGAAGGGGAAGCCTTGGCTGACAAATCCATTTCTTCTACTGTCATGGAGTTGTTGCTGATGAAATTTAAGAATTCTCCCAGACTTTCACTAAAGTCACACCAAGCACAAGAAAAAACAGAAGCAGTTTGTAGGTTAGATACTTTTAGAGTAAAATCATTCTTTCTTCTCTAACGCCTTGACTTGAGCTCCCAGTGCAATATTGTCTGTAGAATCTCTGTTGTTGCATAAGCTGGTAGGATTGTATTCCATGCCCAATTCCTGGATTTAGTTGCACAATTGGAAAAATGTGTTAGAGCTGTAGTCAGAGTAAGGGCACTGACATCTGCATCTACAAGTTGGTGCACTAGCATTGATGTTTGTCGATCTAAGCCCCTACTAAACATGTCTGCTAGTTGACTATCGGTGTATCCATGATCCAAGCCCCTAGTAAATCATAAAGGCTTCCTCCATCTCTTTGATTGATCCTAGAGATGGATTCCCTAACAGCCGCAGTCTTTGATGGTGGATAATATTGTTCCAAAAAAGTATAGGCAAGAGCATCCCAAGCTGTAAATGAGCCACCAGGTTTGTTGGCAACCATCTCCCTATTGGCCCTTTGAGGGATCACTTGAAGAGTTTCAGTTTGATGCTTTTATCACTCAAACCTCGGATCTTTACAGTGTCACAATAGGCGTAGAAATCCATAAAGATGTGTGAGTACATGGGTTCTTGTCTGATCTCCCTTCAAACTTCAAGTTCTGCTAGATTAGAGTGATGAGTTTTCCCTGAAGCTCATAGTTGGCATCCGCTTATTAGGGACCATCCCAAACCAATTCGCTCACTAAATCGGAGGTTATGGTATTACAACTCCTCCCTCCCCTCAAAAAGTTTTGCCGCGAAACCTAACCCTTACCCCAAGTGATGAAACTAGGTTCGCCCCAAGCTCATCACCCTAGCACATACCACCCAGCTCTCAAAATTGCCTTGCTTTTGCTCTCAAAACCAAAGCATGTCCTTCCCCCACCAAACCAACTGGTCAACTTGTCAAATCCTTGCTTTTTCCTATCGCGTGGGCCCAAAGTTTGAAACGGAAGCCGCTCACCTTGTATTACTTCTTAGTAACAACGTCCCCATCGTGTCGTCCCTCACCTTAAACCAGCTACCCGAGTCCACTCTTGCGTTGGCTGGTTTCACGACACCCTGTTGACATCGACCTATGATAAACAAAGTGCCATTTGATCGGTTTGAGCCCTAATCCCCCTTCAGTTTTGCAACTTTGAGAATAAAGTCACCCATCCATAGACAAACCATCTGTCAAAGGTTCTAAATTGACCAGAAGGTCAACCTCTCTGGGACCAGTAATGATCACAAGATACGGATAATGGTCCCCAACTCCGCTCTTTGTTAGTCTAGTCCCGTCACTAGTTTCGCCAAGGCGATAACCCCAACCTTGGCTCGTGCCGTTATTGATCTTGACGGTCCACTTGTCCTCAAATTCTGTTACATCAAGAGCCCACCGGTAAGTGATTAGGCCCCACCATCTAGCCTAATCGACTCAGCTTTGCCACCCGTGGTGAGAGGCCACCAAACCCGTTGTCTATAGACTGCCACAACCATGGCCGCCTAACACCACGCCGGTGATGACCCACCTAGTTAAAGGGAGTCAGGGTTCCAAAACATGCAATCCCTAATTTATCTTCTCCTTCTGATAAATGATATTTATGTGTCTCAAAATAAACCTAATTACCTAAGTATTGAGGGTTGAATTTTGGTCCCAATGACGTTTCTGCTCAGAGTTATGAAAAGTGCTAATCGATTAAACATGTTTTGTGGTGTAGGTTCCACGATATCTAAACTATCAATTAAACTAAATATGCGAATGACTGAGGAAAAAAAGGTTGCATGAGTGCACTAATAATGATGGAGAAACAATAATGGATAAAATTGCTTAGATTTCGAATCCCCTAAAGCTATCTAGACAAACAAATGATACCAATTAACTCAATTTATGCAAACCAAGTTCGAAACAATTCACCATCGCAATCCTTCTCTACTTAGGTAACGCCCTTATGGGTCCGTTGACCTACTACCATCCGAGTATCCAGTCTACTCTCTTGAGTCAAAGATCTTAAACCTGTACGGTGATAAATCAAACAAGAATTGCACTCACAACAGACTAGTCTATTTACTATCGAATGAGGGTTAACACCTAACCTTGTTGATTAATTTCGATGTTCTAAGACAAACAAGCTCTTTTGAGACGATGCAAATCTAACAAGATCATATTCAAGACAGTCAGGCAAGTACAAAAACCTAATCAAAATCAATCATAAACTGAAATACAACAAACTTGCATAAATCGAAATAATCAAAGTATCATTCTTCCATCGAGAATCATGTCGGGCTCATCGAATCCAAGCAAGGAGGATTTTAGCTACTCATAATCATGAAGAAAAGGTTGAAATTAACAAAGAAAAACATTGAAATTAGATTCACAAGACGAAATCTCAAAAATCTAATTTCGCCGAGAACTGTCGAAGAAATCGATCTACCAATCTTGATAATGTCTTCGTCGATCCGAGCTCCCTCAAGATATCATCTTCTTCTTGCTCAAAAGTCTCTATTCTCTGTCCCAAATTTCGTTCAAAACCACCCCCCAACCCCCCGCGGGAATTTTTGAGGAAGAGCTGAGCTTTTATAGAGAACGATTCATTAAGTATGAGGGACGACCAAAAGTGTGCTGTATGTGGACCAAAAGTTTGCCGCACTTTTGGTTGTTCTTAAGAGCCATTTTGTTAAATATGCAAAACAATTCTGTTTGTCTAGTTTTAGGAAATTGAACTTGCCTTCCAATGCCGCTAGCCTTGCATTAATCAAACTCATGAGCTAGGAGATATGTCCAAAATACGAAACGGCCACGGTTTTTGATCAAGTAGAGATCCTTACGCTGTCAAATTGCTTCTTATATCTTGTCCTAGACCATCAATGCGTGTTGTATCACTCCCATTAATGCCATGATACCGTCATATTTCTGAAATATATAAAAACACTCCAAAACAACATCAAATGCACCCCGACCGGGTCCGAGAATCTAAATTGCGATAAAAGCTTAAAATCCAAGAACCACCCTAAACTTCTACCCAAATTTATACAATTATGCATGAAATGTCGCTTAAATGAGCGTGATAAATAGAACATCATCAAATAACTCCACACTTTAGCCTTACTTGTCCTCAAGCAAATAACTGATAATAGCCATGGAACGCACCTACAAGTGAATCAAACTACTAACATGGCAAAGCAAACTCATATTCCTTAATACACCCTTGAGTTGATTAACATACAAGTGAGCCTCTCTAATAAAACTGAAATAGGAATTAAATGCCTCAGACGAAGTTCCCCAACTTGCCACACATTATCACGCATGTTATACCACCTCCCAAAGGGGTTCGACATAAAGATGAAGTCGAAGTATCTCACTCAAGTGTATAGGCACATTGTTTATGTGCTCATCATCAACTCTGAGCACACTTCCAACACTTGCACATCAACCTACTTTTACACATCACATCAAGGTACTTCAAACACTAGTCTAGAGGTGTTTTATTCGGCTTTGTAATGTAGACATAAAAGAGAATTTGGCGGTAGGTGTACATAGTGACGGACGACTCGGTCTACTCTAATGCAGAGCTAAGCTACTAAAACAATACAAGCTATGCAATGTTCCAACTTTTTACAAGAGCCTAAACTAGCTCGTCTATCCCTTATCCAAACTACTACTTCGAGCCTTTCTGCTAGTTTATTCAACTAATCTATTACAAATTTTTTTTTTTGAATTTTCTATTACTTTTTTTCATTTTCATTTTTCTTATCTCCGAGACGGGGTTTTTTCGCTTGTCTCGTCCCTTTTTTTGAAATTAAAACTGTATAACAAACTACTACTACAACTACTATGGGAGACTATATAATCCTGTAATTACTCAACTTAGCAACTTTATTGACTCCTAGACTGAACCGAGTTACATGCCACTTATGTACACATGATCAAATGAAGCCATGAAAGAAAGGGGATACGATATTATGGGGGGTATAAAAAGGCTTTGAGCTAGACGATACCTGGATGGTTTTGCAATCCAACTAACCACCTCTTTGAATGCCATCGGTTTCTTCATGGTGGAAAGTTGAGTGTCGAGCAATAGTTGAAGCAGATGATGGTATAAGCATCAAATTTTGCTCGATACCTATTGGCCACCCCAAAATTACCATTTCCTTTGGAAATTATATGCTTGAGAGGGGGGGGGGGGAGGTAGAAAGGTGTATCACCACCAACAACTTCAACCTTCTTGAAACCAGTGATGGCAATTGAAAGGTCTTTTGAGTTGAGCTGTTGTGATTCCTCTTCTATGACTTCTTCAATTTGGGTGTGTAGATACTTATTATCAGTTTCCTAACATAAAAACTTCATGACCAAGCAGAAATGTTGAAGAACATTCATGTTTTGAGGTGAAACCACAATCTCAGAGATATCCATGTTGATGGAGGACTTTATATCATCTGTCACTGAAGTTGGAATATGAGCTTCATCCTCCCACAATGCCTCGAAGAGGTATTCACTATTATCATCTTCAAATTTTTCTAGTTTTTCATCACAGACAGCTCGAATTTCCTCGATGACTTGTTCCCATAGATCTTCATCTTCATCCCAAAAGCTTGAGGAAGATCCATCCCATTCGAATTTTTTGAAGTTCACCATCACATATAGCCTGATATTTGGTAATGATGTGTGCATCTTTTAGTGCTTCATCATCATCCTCCCATAAGTAAAGAGGGAGCTCACTCCCATCCCATTCGGGCTCTTCTAGCTTTTTATCTTGATCAGCTACATTGTCTTCAAGGACGGGTTCATCTTCTTCATTTACGACCACCATGTGTCTTGTGATAGTGAGTATGTCCTGAATGTCCTCCTTATTGTCCAGCTCGACATCCTCATCATAGTGTTGGCAGGCTGTATCCTTAAAATCATCTCCTCTCCGGTATCCATTCTCTTCATCATCTCTACCATTCTCTTCATCATTTCTTCCTGCGCAGTAAGCCTTTCATCCCGGACTACATGCATTTCCTTGATATCCTTAAGGTAATGGTTTGGTGATGGCTCTTTATAATATTGAGGAAGTTGATAGTGATAGTTCCATGTAGGCTCTTCGTGGTATAGAGTTGAGTAAGGATCTTCATGATGGTACTGATACAATGATAACTCTAAATAACTTGGGGAAAGCTAAGGATGATAATCCCATGCTGGCGTTTGGTAGTATGAAGCTATAGAACAAAGATTCTCATACCAAGATGGTCATGTTTGAGGCTCTTTCTGACTCCACCATTGGTTGTATCCTCTATAATCCTGCATCATCACACTCAAACAAAACTACCAAGGTGAAACTGGAAAATGGAAAATATAGAAAAGATGGAAATTTATAATGAATGAATGATTAACACTAAACTAACTCCTTTGAAACACAACAAAGAATTCCCCCACCAATTTGATAAATGATTTTACTCGTCTCAAAATAAACCTAGTTAATAAAATAAGGATTGCAAGACTATAAGAATAATGGTGGAGAAACACTAACGGATAAAATTGCTTAGATTTCGAATCCTCCTAAGCTATGCAGACAAACAAACAATATCTACTTAGGTCACGCCCTTTCGGGTCTGCTAACCTACTACCATCCTAGTATCACAGTCTGATCTCTCGAGTCAAAGATCAAAAACTTGTACGGTGATAAATCAAATAGGAATTGCACTCACAACGGACTAGTCTACTCGCTCCCGTATGAGTATTAAACAATAACCTAGGTGGTTAATTTTGGAATTGTGCTCGAAGTAGACGATCATATTTTTTGTAGACGATCAAATTTGTAGTAGAAAACCTGATCATCTTGTTCTTACAGTCCACCATGGCTTTATGGTGCTCCAACCAAACCATCCCCAAGATCACATCAAATTCATGAAAAGAAAGAACGATGAGGTTCGTTGTGAAATCCCTATCCTCAAAGAGCAAAATTGCTCCCTCTACCCAAGACACCACAAACAAAGTGTTCCCTACTTGGGTACTGAACCTAAATGATCTACTTATCCTAGTAGGCGAAAAGGGAAAAAGACAAATGACAACACCAGAGATGAAAGACTGCAAAGTACTCGTATCAAATAAGGCATGCAATGATCTACCAGAAATGAAAATTTTACCATTGATGGTATCTAGGGCGACCGCTGCGTCATCTCTGGTGCCTTAGACCCTCCCGTGGCGTACACCCTACTCTGTGCCTTCAGGATCCTACCTTGTGGCATCCCTTATCCCAAGGGAACTCCATTAGCTCCCAAAAGTGGAGTCTTAGACCCTCCACCTCTTATCCTGCTCCTAGACGGAGGCCATACTTGCTACAACGTCGCCTCTGATGATGCGGGTTTACTCAGCATAGTACACTCCTGAGCAAATTTTCCTAGCGACCCACTGGCATATGTCCCTCACTGGGGTTGATGAACACAGCCATCTTGTTCTGCCACAGCTCTGGCATGAGCTCCTTCTAAAAAAGGACTAGGAATTCATCCCAATCCTACCCAAATTGGTCATCCTCAACCTTCATCTAATTACTCCACCATTCCTTCGCTGCACACCAGGTAGGTAACATACAACATTCTCTACTATGGCGTAAGCTTCAGATTAAAAAAGGGGTAAAAGTAAAAAACCCTCCCCAAACCGTGCTTGCAGTTTTCATTGCACACGAATTTTCCTCGAAAATTTGAGTGGCTAAAGCTGAAGCAGCTACTTTCGAAGTGACAGAAAGCGTAAGTCAACTCACTTATCCAATCTACTGCCAACTAAGGATTTATAGGTTCCCCATCAAAAGTAATGGAACTTACACAACCGAGCTCATTGAAATCCAGCCTAGGTGCAAGTGGATAGCTGATCATCTCGACCGACTCCTCACATCACTACACAGATGATGGTACTATTAAACATCCCTTTTCATTTTAAATCTTATCTCTACTGTTTCTGGAAATCATTTGAAAACTGTTCAAAATTTAACCACGCCCATGGTCTACATACTGCCACAGCCGTGGTGTATCCTTGATCACCCCCATGGTAGACATCTGACCACACCCATGACTAGCATCACCATGCCCATGGTAAACATATGACCACTCCCCTAGATGACTCAGTAGAACCATGCAATACTCGCGGGTTCACTCATCACATAAATAAACCTAAACATACACAATAATAACTGAATCCTTATAAACGAAAATGTATGAAAATAGAACATCAAGGCTCAAAATCATATCCTAAACAACAAGGTAAAACATCCCAAAACAAAGGAACTCAACATCCAGAGATAAGTACTGAAACATCTAAAAACCGCAGACATTTTGAAAATATGAAAAATATCAAAAGGGATAAATGAGGTCCTCCAAGGTACCTCTCTCTATAAATGATGTGAATTCTATTTCACTAATATCAGAAGCATTTTATGTGCAGGATGGTGAAGTGGCATGGTGGATTGACTCGAGTGCCAACATACATGTATGCAAGGATCGTCACTGGTTCAAAACATATGTGGTGTTGGATGATGATGTTGTTCTTCACATGGGTAACGAGTCAACGACCCCCATTGTTGGATGTGGATCGATGGTGTTGGAGCTTAGTTATGTAAAATTCCTAGAGCTTAGAGATGTACTTCACGTCTCTAAGATTAGGAAGAACTTAGTGTCGGGTAGTATGCTTAATAGATATGGCTACAAATAAGTGTATATATGATAGATATGCATTATCTAAGGGTGGTGTGTTTGTAGGCTTCAGCCACTATAGCAATGGCATGTTTATGCTGAATAGTAATACAACTATTAATAGTTATGCTTTCATGTTGGATTCCTCAGACTTTTCCTTAAGGCATGCTCGGTTAGGACACGTTAACTATAAACGTCTAACAGATATGTCGAAAGAAGGGCTTCTACCCTCTTTTGATGTCAATGCTGAAAGATGTAAAACGCGTATGCTCAAGGAGATTACACGTCAGCCTTTCACTAATATCCAACAAAAATTAGTGATGCTTGAGTTAATACACAACAATCTATGTTACTTGCATAACACTGCGACTATCAGACGAAAGAAGTATGTCATCAACTTCATGAAACCAATGCTCCATACACACCACAACAGAATGGTGTGGTGGAGAGGAAGAATCAAACTCTGAAGGAGATGGTAAACTCGATGTTGTCATAATAAGGTTTGAATAACGGGTCTTGGGGTGAAGCCATGCTTACGGCTTGTTATCTACTAAATCGAGTTCCCAACAAGAGGAACAAGACTACCCTATATGAATTATGGTATAAGCGGAAACCAAACTTGAGTTACCTTTGAGTTTGGGGTTGTAGGGCTGTAGTGAAGCTCACTGATCATACACGAAGCCGTTACTTGAAAGAGACATTGATTGCATCTTTGTTGGATATGTTGAGAATTCAAAGGCATATAGGTTCTACGTTATAAACCTAATGATGCACACTAGGCGCATTCAGTAATTGAGTCTAGGGATGCCATCTTTGATGAAAATCAATTTTCGTCGATCCAAAGACCAAAGGATTTGATGTCAACATCAGATTTGATGTTACCACCGAATGAGCCTGTGCCTATCCCTATGGACGCGCAGACTTTGCCTCGTAGGAGCAAGAGGCTGGCCTTGAAGGGATCCATGATGGAACTAGGATCGAAATACTTGTACTGGTACAGTATTGACAATGCCCCTACTACATATGAAGAGGCTATACGGTCGCAAGATGCCGCCTTATTGGAAGTAAACAGTCGATGAGGAAAAGGATTCCATCTTGGGAAATAACACTTGGATATTAACGGATCGCCCATTGGGATATAAACCGTTAGGAAGTAAGTGAATCTTCAAAAAGAAGATGAAAGTTGATAGTTCTATTGATAAGTTTAAGGCCAGGTTGGTGATTCAGGGTTTTAAGCAACAACATGGGATTGATTACTTTGATACCTATGCTCTGGTGGCTCGGATCTCGACTATTAGATTATTAATAGCACTAGCATTTATCCATGATCTAGTAATCCGTCAAATGGATGTCAAGACAACATTCTTGATTGTTGATCTCGATGAGGAGGTATACATGGAACAACCAGAAGGTTTTGTTATGCCTGGGAATGCGCACAAGGTGTGCAAGCTAATCAAATCCTTGTATAGGCTTAAGCAAGCACCAAAACAGTGACATCATATGTTTGATGAAGTTGTCTTTTCATATGGTTTTCGTTTAAATCAGGCAGACAAGTGTATAGTTGACAGTACCAAGAATTTCTATCGTCAAAGTTTTCCATGAAAGACATCAGGGAGGCAGATGTGATTCTTGGTATTAGAATCAAACAAAATGAGAAGGAAATTCAGTTGAGTCAATGTCACTACATTGAGAAGGTGCTTACTAAGTTTGGTACTAAGGGATGTCGGGAGTTGAGAACTCTATTTGACCCTAGTGTGAAGTTGATGCCCAACATTGAGCAGAAGATGCACTTCCTTCTCACCACATTGAGAAGTCGCCTAAGGAATGAGGGTTAGGGGGATTTCTGCCTTATTTTTTGGACACAAGGGTAATGGAACTAAAATCACCAAATACGATAAAGGGGTGGTCAAATGCGAGTACATGATCACGGGTTTGTCAAGTTATCGTTCACTAATAAGATATGCAATATAAATTGCAAATTCAAAAGAGAACTCACAATGGCAATTGAGAGTGGAGTTTCACGCAAAAGCTAAACCCCTTTGGTATCGACCTGATAAACTAGTTGAAATGATAAAAATCCTACATGAGCAAGTTTACTTAGTAACAGTTTATCGTGTAATTTTTGGTTTCCGACCACAATAAGAAAGCTGGATGTGAGATTGGACATGTTTTTTTAATTCACTTGTGGTCAGAGCCGGCTTAATACCTCTGCGATTTCAGGCAAAAATACTCATGGAAAAAATATTTGAATGAAAAATATCTTACCAATGATTTTGTTACTATCATTTATGAAACCCAAATTTTGGGAATATGGAAAATTCCGAATGAGGAAAACAAGATATGAAGGATCACGACTTGATTCACGAGACCTTTTGTCCCGACTTTGTATTATAAATTCTTAAATATACTGACGTTCTAATTTTTTGGTTTGGAAGGACAAATAAATAAATTGAAGTACTAAGAAGTGGATTACAAACACACTAAAATTCTCAAAAATAATAGAGAAATGAAGAAAACAGGTAAAAAGGGTGCCGTGCCGATGGAGTGAATAAAAGGGAAAAATATAAGAGTTGAAAAAATTAGAGAAGGAAAGGGGGATGTGTCGATTAGTGAAAGAAGATGCCTTATATAAGGAGGTTTGGGGATCATAACATATATGTGTATCACATACTTTTCAAAAGTTTTTGATTTCTTATGTTTATTTTATATATAAGATTATAATCTAGAGAAACAAGTGATATTTGGCATGATATGCAATCCTAAGAAATGGAGATAGAATATTTTGGCGAAGATTACAAAAGTTTGGTGTCGGTATCTTAATCAAGCAGGTAAGGAAAATTAGTTAGACGAGGGCCATCAATTATAATGAAAATGTCTGAGGAATGCGTTATATTTATTCATTTATTATTCTTTGGAAAATTGATGCGATGTGAAAAGATGATCCAAAACGAAAGAGTGCAGAAAATTAAGATAATCGAATTTCGAGGGGTGAGGCGATCATCATTGTTATGATGTGCGATTGGTGGGGGTCGATTCATGGGAGTAACGTAGTATCTCAACTAACAAGTTGTTTGTAGCATATGGTTTAACTCTGATATAACAAAATCTGAAAGCAAGTAGGATTTTGGATATTAATGATACTTAGTCAATTTGGAATTGAATGATTTTAGTTAATGATAGGAGTATAAAACGTAGGGCTTTACGTTTTTTTCCAAATATGTTAATAAACATGAAATTTGAATATAAGAGAATCGATATTGCATAAAGAAGTTAAAAGGGGATCGGAAATGAAATAAATGCATGGGTAGAAGGCAGCCATTATCATGCATAGAGTAACTAATCTAGCCAAATTGAGTAGGTGTGAAAATTCAACAAACATTATTCATAGAATTCAAATGTTGCTCCTAATTAGTTGGGATCACTAATCAAGCTAAATTATTAAAAGAAAAATCCTGGATAACCATCGTTGTTTCAAGCAGAGTGTAAGGAATCAATGGTATAAAGTTTTTATGATTATAATCTAATAGATAAGTAAGAAGTCGATATTAAACATACTAATATGTACTATATGAGAGAAGTTAAGGTATTTCCATCTCATGACAATGAAACGCAAATGAAGTAATAAAATTCTGACTCTCAGGAATGCTACTAATGTTTGGACTGACTCTCAGGGCTCAATCCCTAACCGTTTCCTGGTCCTTGGGGTGGATATAAACTCTTAACAGCTTGACAGGTTGACGTGTGTAGAGGAATCCGCCAAGCTGTGTTTGACATGGAAGGCCTGAAAGCTCCTAAAAAGATGGCTTCCAACCTCTATTCTTCCAAACGATTTGGGATAAGGTGGGAAGCGAGGTGGTGAAGTTTGCGGTGCAATGCTTTCAAAATGCTGAGCTTATCTCCATGGTCAACGACACTCTTTTGGTGCTGATCCCAAAAATGAGACATCCCGAGACAATGGCCAATTTCCGCCCGATCACTCTGTGCAATGTTGGGTGAAAACTGTCGACGAAATGCATTACTCCCCGCCTCAAAGGAATCATACCACAGATTATTGACAAGTTTCAGTTGAATTTTATCCTTGGTTGCCACATCACAGACAACATCATCATCTTTTAGGAGGTGGTTCACTCGATAGAGAAAGATAAGAGGCGGACTAGGCGTATGGTGCTGAAAATTGACCTGGCCAAGGCTTATGATAAAATTATATGGGTGTTCCTTGCAGATACTCTCACGCTGGAGGGTTCTCTAAAGAGCTTTGCTCTTTGATCATGGCGTGTGTCTCGACTGCTCGATTAAAGGTTCTTTAGAATGGGGAAATGACAGAGGTGTTTACCCCCTCTAGGGGCATTCGCCAAGGGTGCCCCTTTTCCCCATTCCTCTTCACTTTTTGCATTGAACGTCTTAGTCACCTTATCTGCCAAGCCGTGAAAAGGGACGGTGGAATTCTATTCACCTTGCTCGTGATAGCCCTAGTTTATCTTACCTTTTCGTTGCAGATGGCCTTGTTTTGGTTGCAGTGGTGTCCATAGACCAAGCTGATGTTATCTTAAAATGCTTAGACAAGTTCAATGATGTCTCGAGCCAAACAGTTAGCAAGGAGAAGTTAGTTGTCTTCTTCTCCAAGACAGTTCCGAGAGATGTGGCAGGTAGAATAGCGGCACGAATCCAAATTCCCATGACCCAGAATCTAGGGCATTACCTGGGAATTCCAATCCTACACAAGAGGGTTTCTAATGCTACTTGCCAAGATATGTTTGACAGGATGGATAGGAAATTGACGGGTTGGAAGGCGTCTTCTCTTGCCTTGGCGAGTTGGGTAACTCTTGCTCAATCTGTTCTCTCTGCTATTATTATGTTATGCAGACCTCTCTTTTGCCTAGCCATATGTGCAGTGAAATTGATAAGAAGCCTCGGTCTTCGCATGGCTAGATAGCTTAACAGGGCATACATGGAAAAGCTAGCCTTTTTAATTATCACGAAACTAGACGATCTTTGGGTGCAGGTTCTGGTTTCGAAGTATAGGAGAGAGGATGAGTCTGGTTTTCACCCGAGGCACTCCTTTTCCACCTCCCCGATATGGCGTGTTATTAAGGCCGTAATTCCTACGGTACAGACATGGATGCAGAATGGTCTTAGGGACAGTAATGGCACTTTGTTCTGGATGGATTGCTGGCTCGACAATGGGATCAAACTATTGGAATTCTTGCAACCAACTGCAGAATGGCTGGACCTCGATGCTAACGTGGCAGATCTGGTGACAACATCGGGTGAGTGGGATTTTGAGTTTATTAAAATTTGGTTACCGGATGTTGTTATTCTTCAGATTGCAGGAATGTCACCTCTACAAGTTGGACGAGGAGAGGATGTTTTAGTGTGGGATGTAGATAAGGATGGCTGCTTTCGTATTCGTTCGGCATATGAGCTACTCAATTGCGATGTTGATGAAAACTCTTCTAGGACAGATTGGTGGATCATTTGGCGTTGGCAGGGTCCTAACCGGATTAGGCATTTCCTATGGCTGGCAACGCATCACCAATTTACTGACAAGTGAGGAGCGACAGCGGTGACACATGATTAAAGACGAGACATGCGGAAGATGTTAGCAATTAGCAGAAATAGTCTTGCATGTGTTGCGGGACTGTCCATTCATGGTTAGCACCTGGGCGCGTCTTGCTTATCCTTCTAATAGTTAGACAAATTGGGATATTCTATTCTTGCCATGGATCACTCACCACTCGAAGGCGACGAGTACTAGCCTTCTTTTTGGGTTGCCTGCTAGTCTCTTTGGAACACAAGAAATGAGTTCTTATTTGCCAATAATCACACCTCTCCTGAGGTCCTGTCACAGCGTATCAAATTTTGGGCCGATACGATTGGGGAGCCTTTGGTACGAGACCAGTCCATTCATACTGGTTGACCTACTAAGGCGGTGGTGGCTGTATCTTGGCCGTCACCACCACCTGAGTGGGTTGCTCTCAATTCTGACGAGTCCATCATTCCTGAGACCGGACTAGCAGCTGTAGAAGACTTGTTCTGTAATGTTGATGTTCGTTTCTTAGAAGCTTATATCATGAACCTGGGTATTTTCTCGATCACCAGAGCCGAATTGAGATCTGTTGTGACAGGATTACATATAGCTTGGGAGAAAGGGTACCAGAGGGTATGGGTGCAGCTAGATTCATGGTCTGCGATCCAGCTATTGCTGGGGGGCGGTGAGCTAACACACCATAACTCTTCTTGCCAGTTTCGTGAGATGTTTGATCGTGACTGGTTAGATCAAAGTTGAGCATATCTATCAAGAAGGCAACCGGGCTGCTGACTTTTTAGCTGGCCTTGGTCATAGTTTACCACTTGGAGAAATCATATATGTAATAGTGATCCTTATTTGTCTTTACACATGTTGTATGATATTCTTCAGGTATCCCAACCTCATTTGATTTTGAATGAAAGATAGGCGTTGATGCGCCAATGCTTGCCACAACTAAAGTAAACTTGAATTATATGTAATCCTAAAATATTATATGTAATTTCTAGGTTGAACAAGAGAAACCACCAGGGACGTTCAGGTTAAAGTAGTGATGACTTGACAAAACATCTTAAAATAAACTAAGTGAACCGTTAAATGTTTTAACAATCAGGGTTTGTGAAATTTTTGGAGATCATCTGCCAAGGTGATTTTTACTGAGTGTAGGTTCTCTTCGATCAACGATGCCGACAATGGCGGCTAAGCCATCTCAGAAGGCATCAAGCCATCTCACCGACCCCTTATGGCTTCGTCTTCCCCGTCAGCCAAAGGCGATAGAGACCCCCAACAGGCAAAGAAGAAGGTCTGATCTATTAATCTCCATTCTGATCCAAGGATTAATGATGTGGATATTAAAGATGTAACTCATCAAGAAATAGAGTCTGAGAAGACGACTCAGGATGAAACTATGCAGGAGAACCAGTATCTGAATAATGGTTGGACTCAACGGTGCAATTCTTTGGTCGAAAAAACACTTAGTGGAAGATGAATGGTATGTGGCCGACTCCGGCTCGGAAGAGGTAGCTGACGCAACGAGAGGGGAGGATGATACTTTGGATGAAGAAGATGAGGACCTTTATATCCGTCAATCTTTTTTACTACTGTGGAAAAGGCGAGTTTCCTTCGAGTTTGGAGATCGGCTTTGGTGGTTCGAGGATTGGGGCATAGAGTTTATTAATTACCTTTAGCACATCGGTTGAACTACCTTTGGGTGAACCAAGGCCTTCTTTAGATTACTGATTTAAAGAATGGTTGTTTCGTAGTGATTATGACTCCCTAACTGCATGTTTTTTTGAGAGAATACTAGCTCATTTGTGTTTCAATTCCGTGTGGTTTTGCCTCTTGGCATTGTATGCCTACCCATTCACTTGGACTGTTTCAGTCTATTTGACGTGTTTCTTGTTGTATTTGTCATCCATAGGTACTTTAGAGAAAGTTGGTTTGATTACAAGGCTATGGGCGCGGATTGGAGCACGGTTGAAACAATTCTTCCTCAACAATTCCCAGTATTTCCCCCAATTTTCCTCTGTAAGAACCTTCATCCTTCCATCCATAGAACTCCAATTGACGATCAGAAGAAGTTGTAATTGAAGATTGAAGTTAGGATTGAAGCTAGAAGCCCGAAAGTGAATATTGGAGCGAGATCTATTCATTATCTCTTCATCAAAATGGTGGTTAGGTCTTTTTCTAATGTTTCTTCTTCTTGTGATATAAGTAGCTAAATCTTTAGAGTTTTTGACTGGGATGTAGGAATTGGGCCATGATACTATCCCTAAGAGTATAGGGTTGACGATTGTTGGATATTTAGATTTGAATGAAAGATTGCTTCGATTGTTGGTTTTCAACCTCGTTCCTGTTTTCACTTAAATTAGGTCAAATCTATGAAACCCTTTGATTTATCGACTTAGGAATTCATATGGTTAACAATCTAGGATAGAAGAAAGTTGTCGGTGGAGTAAGCCAATATCTCAATTCTACCTTTCGTTTTTCTTTTGGTTTTAATGGTTGCTCATCGAGTAATTGGCGGGCGCTCTGATTTGCACCTAATGAACCAAGTTGGGTGTAGTTATCAGTAGATTAGGTGTTGATGGAACAAGTTAACACTAATTCCAATTGCTTGTGATTTCCTTTAATAATTCAAAGAGAGCACCTTATTAGTTTGTAGACCTTCTCGACGTTCATTACTGGTTAGCCTAGTTGAGCTGATTTGAACCTTAATTGGGAAGCTAGTAGTGGTAATCCACATGCATGATCATGCCGCTAATTCATACGAGTGAAAAGAGGAATTTGCTCGATTCGACTATGAGGAAGTTGAACTTCACTACAAGAATCTGCCTTGCTAACATCACTTGTTTAACGGCGGTTAGGAAACCAGTATTAAAGGAATTATTTAACAACGGATAATTCCTATTCTAATAGCGGATGCCAATCCGTAGTTAAATTAATCATTTAAAAATGTATTATAACCGTTGTTAGGTTTTACGACGGATAAAAACCACTATTAAACTGTTCCGCCAAAAAAAACACATGCCAAGTCCCGCCAAGTCAGCCCGCTGTTAAACTATCCGCTGTTAGATGTTTTAATAACGGTTTATATCCGCTATTAAAATCATGGGTTATTAACACCCAACAACCCTTTCTTCCTCATTTTCTTTCTTTCTTCTCTTCTTTCTTCTCCAATCCGCCACTGCCGAAGACAACAATCCCCCCACCAGTCACCGCCGAGAGCTGCCGCCCCGTCGGTCGCCGCTGGTCACCGGTTGCCGGCCACCTCTACATCATTTCCTTTAATAAAATCCCAACTGAAACAAGTAAGTATCGTTTAAATTAGGTCAATATGTTAGAGAATTGGGGATTTTTAATTTAGGTAAAAAATTGGGGGTTTTGATTCAATTTTTTTGGTTTAACAAATTGTAAGGTTTAGAGTTTAGTGTTAAGATTGGATTAGGGTTATTCAGATTGGGGATGTTCGAGCTAAGAGTGGTTTTTCGAATTGGGGTTCTTCATATTGATTTCAAAGTTTTGGGATTTTGATAGTTATTGATCTTGTACAAGAGTTATTCCGAAGAATTCGAGCACACATCTATTGGATGCATATTCCGGAAAACACTCCAGACTACATACATGGAGTAGAGAATTTCTTAGATTTTGCATATGCACAAGCTCGGTGAGGTGTTCAATCAATTCCTTGTCCTTGTCCTAGATGTTGCTGCAATTAAAAGCTAACCCGGGATAAGGTATTTGATCACTTATTATGGTGTTCATTCCCTATTCAATACAAAATTTGGGTATCCATGTGGTGAAGGATGGAGATGGCGGGTCATCGAGTCATCAAACGACAGTGGCAGGTAGTGCTTCGAACCCAACTGTAGACAACGATTATGATCAAGGTAGTCACGTAGAAGTGATGCATGATCTGTTGCATGCTACATTTAGTGTGACAAGAAGGTGCAAAAGTACTGGATGTTATGGGTGGTGAATCTAGATCAAATACTACACTAGTGGATACAGAACATGTCGAGTTCGTTCGTCTAATGAAAGATGGAGAAGAGAAGCTATACCCTGGGTGCAAGTTCACTAAAAGTTTGTTTCTAATGAGGTTGTACCACATTAAGTACATGTACAAATTCAGTGATAAGGCTATGTCTAGCATACTAGAGTTATTACGGGAGGCGTTTGATTTTGCTCTCATTCCAAAATCGGGATATGAAGCGAAGAAAACAGTTAAAGCATTAGGGCTCACCTATAACAAAATAGATACATGTCCTAATGATTGCATGTTATATTGGGGAGGTTCCATAAATGATTAGAGTTGTAAAGTTTGTAATGAACTTAGGTTCAAGACTACAAAGCCGAGTGAGTAAGCAGGGAAATGCTGTAACATAGAAGAGGAAGCCGATTGAAAATAAGGTTTTCTGTTATTTTCGGATCATTCCACGTTTGAAAAGGTTGTTCATGGTTGCTAAAACTATAGAGGATATGCACTCAATCGAGAGTGCTACAGAAGAGATTCTCAGACATCTGCGGGATTCAAAATCTTGGAAGGATTTTTATATGAAGTACCCTGAGTTTGCAAGTGAACCTAGGAACATACGACTTGGACTTGCCATTGATGGTTTCAACCCTTTTGGTACTATGAGTACTAATCATAGCACTTGCCTTATCCTTCTATTTCTATAGAACATAGCTCCATCGTTGTGTATGAAACAGACTAGTATTATGCTTTATAGCATTATTCCCAGGGAGAAGCAACCTGGTAATGACATTGATGTGTACCTACATCCACTGATTGATGAGTTGAAAACTTTGTGGGAAGGGGTACAAGCTTTTGATGTTAGTAAAAATGAAACGTTCACACTATGGGCTGCATTGATGTCGACAATCATTGATTTTCCAGGTTTAGAAATAATATATGGATGGAACACTCACATTGGTCAGGCGTGTCCGACTTACCATTTTGACTGACTTCTATTGCGTCACCTAGTTAGTGGAAAAAATTGTTTTATGGGGAGTCATCGGTTCTTACCAATAACTCATCGTTTCAGACAACAACGTACTCGATTTGATGGTAAGACTATATTGAGGCATCCACCCATTATGAAATCGGGTCTGAGATTTTGGGACAAGTTGACAATGTGAATATAGTATTCTACAAGATTGAAGATCCTAAGACTGGGAAGAAGAGATCTCGGGATAGTGATAAGAAGGTGAAGCAATGGAAGAAAGGAAGCATATTCTTTGAATTTTATTGGACGTTCAATCTCATGCGACACAATCTGGATGTAATGCATATCGAGAGGAATGTTTGTGACAACTTGCTCTTCACATTGCTAAATAACAAAGACAAACAGAGAGATCATCATCGCTGCAGGATTTATTAAGTATGAATATTAAAAGGGAGTTGTGCCTGAGGAGAATGTAGATGCCCTGCAACCATATTTACTTTCGCTAAGCGGGAGATTGACACAATCCTACAGGCACTCCAGGGTTTGTCATTTCCATAAGGATATGCTAGTAACATCTCTCGTTGTGTCCACCTCGACAAACGGAGGATGTTGAAATGAAGACATGATGCGCACATTTTATTACACGTAAGTGTTACCTGTGGCTGTAAGGAATGTATTACCAAAATAAGTGGTTGCAGTGATTGTTGAATTCAGCTCATGTATCGAGGCTCTATCTGCATGAGTTGTCGATTGCAATGACCTAGATACTATATAAGAACGACTTGTCCTTGCCATGTGTCACTTGGAAGTTATCTTTCCGCTATCTTTTTTCACTATGATGGTACATCTTGTACTCCATCTGGTTGAGGAAGTTCGACTTGGTGGCCTAGTCCAATATAGGTGAATGTATCCGTTTGAGAGGTATATCTATCGGCTTTTCATAATTGTATTTAATATTTTTTCCATTTCAATGTAACTTGAACAATTAATCTAAATTTATAGGTTTTAGGAAAGTTGAAAGGGTTTGTTGGCAATAGAGCAAAACCCAAATGATCAATTGCTGGATATTGGATATCATATGAAATATTCACCTTCTTCTTGTTGTACCTGGACATAGTTAACTCATGATTGAATTGTGAGAGACGGGTCCATGAAATAGATAAGGAGCAATTAATTATATCTTCAGAGATTTTTCCACTAGTTGGCAAAGCAGTGGGGGGCCTTACAAGTTAAAAGAGCACAAGATGTTACAAGAACATCGATATGTATTGTTCAACTGTGAAAGTGTTGGATTGTTGATTGAGGAGTACAAATCTAGTAAAGGGTAAGTATCAAGGTGTGAGAGCACAACAGAGAGCAGCCTCAGAAATACAGAAAACTGTGCATCTTGAATTTCCAAACTAGGTTAGATGGCGGGTAAGTCTTGTCAATAGTTATCTTATGGAATGTTACCTGCACTATGGTTAATTAGCCATTAACATAGAATTTTATATTTGATAAAGATCATCAATGATAAAGGTGCGACTCATTCACCCGATTTCAAATTGCTAGGAAGAGGTCCTTTCAAAGAAGCAACTAAGTTTCCAACATCTGATGTGAATGGCTACCAATTTCACACTCTGGAATGGGATAGGATAATAAAAGCATAGAACAATGAAGTGTTTGTTAACATTGGTACTCAAAGTGATGCTAGTTCAGTAGACATTAACCCGTTGGATGGTTCAGTCCCATATTATGGAAAATTGGAAGATATCATTCAATTGAATTACGACGGACGATTAGTCACATTATTCAAATGCAAGTGGGCTAATACCAAAACAAACAGGGGCTACAGAAAAGATGATCTTGGATTTGAATGTGTTAACTTCTCTCATGTATACACACTAGTAGTCAAGCTAGAGATGAGCCATACGTGGCAGCAAGTATTACCAAGAAGGAGCCAGAATGGTGTGTTTTGATTCACATTAAACTGAGGGACTTGTATGAAATGTGCGATGAAACAAATGACATGTATTTGAGGCATTCTAGCACCAAGAGTTGCCTAATGTTGATGATGGATCAAACCAATCTCTCTCACAGTTTGGTGTGGAAGCAGAATTTGATTGAGGCATTATACCTTTTCCAACATTTGATTCTTCAAATTAATGCATATATTTTATTTATAGCCATTATTCTCTGAGTGTATTATATGGTTTCAATCATGGTAGACGTTATGGTAGGTAGTAGCGCTGGAGGGCATGGAGGTGATGATGATGATCAGCGGCATGCAGCACAGAAGGAGGCGTCAGAGTGGTATGCGTGTTGCATGTACGGTATGTATATTTGCATACTCTAATCTATATGACGTATGTATATGTTATATGTGTGTGTTTGTAAAATATATGATGTATTTGGTTATGCAGATGAAAATGGTAACCAGTCTGAGGAAAAGTGGAAAGGTTAGACAGTGGAGCAATGTTGGGCAGAATGGCAGGAGGATTTTCATCGAGTTGAATGTGGGTCGTGTGCCTTACAAATGATCGGGCCAGTACCTACGACAGGTGCTTGGGAAGATCATCAAACTGGAATGCTTACCCATTGGCCATAATGATTGGCGATATGTGAGCGACTTGCACAAGGCCAATTGTTGGCATCAACTCATAGAGGTAAATAGTAGAGTATTTTCTATCTCTTATTTAGAGGATTGGAGCATTTTATATATTTTATCAATGGTCTGTTAAATAAATCTATATATGTAGCCTAAGTTCTTCTGGAGGCCTTAGGACGATAAAGACATACGAAAGTATATCTTCCAAGATTTAGGGAAGAAGTGAAGAGAGCATTGAGGGGCAGTTTGGAAGAAAGTCCATGACCCAAAAAACCCTAAGACCATACATGAGTATGTAGCAGTGAAGCCTAATCCAGATTATGAAGTTCACGATTGGGAGAGGTTTGTGAAGTACAAGTTGGAACAAAAGGGAGTGAGGAGATCGACAATTAACAAGGAGAACAGAAATAAATAGTAGATCTAGCATACAACCGAGTCGAAACCATTCAACATAATGCTACAACAGCTAGTATGAATTAAATTTGCAAGTGTATTAGTTTCCTAAATTTTGAAGCTAAACTTCATGTGTACATGGCTTCATAGGAGGAAGAAAAAAGAAGGGCAATTAGTAGGGGAGACCTCTTCCTAAAAACTCACAAGCCGGGTAGGAAGAAGAAGAAGTTCCCCAATTATGCGACGGAGGAGATGTATGTAAGTATTCAAGTACCCTAAATTTTGTATGAACTTTAATTTATATGTTCTTTCTATATATATGTATGGTGGAAATACATTCTTAACTGGATATGTTTTCTTTTTTGTGCATGCAGAATCAAATGGTAAGGAATATCAATGATCCAACCATTGATAATTTATAGGTTGGCCTGAATGATATTGTGAGGAGATACTATCAAGGAAAAGAGAAGTCAGGAAGAGTGTGTCAATGGGATTTGCCAAGAAGCCTTCAGTGGTAAGTTAACTAAAACCATCTATGTTTGTAGTTAAAAGAAATATAAAATCTAATCGACTTGTCATGGGTTAGTGAATTTGTTAGTGAACATGTTATGTGATTGTTGGCTTGTTTGTGAATTTGGCATGTACTTTGTTTGCTAATTATGTAGATGGAAGTGTATGTGTTAGTAGTATATACAAATATGCCATGTCCGATTTTATGTAAACTTAATAAGTCTTGTGTTCATTTTTAAGGTGTTTGGTTCGAGTTCAAGCACCACACAAAGTATTTTTCGTCCCCGAGTTTAAGTCGAGCACCCGGTCATGCAACAGTTTGCGAAGCTTATGCTTACGGAGGTTCAGAAGCAAACTGGTACTCTATTCCTCGAGATGATGTACCAGACTCATCTGGAGCTTCCGGATCATCAAAAGCTTCTAAAGGAAAAAGACCGGCCGAGGATAGCCCACCAATTGATGAGGAAGAGGAGGAGGAGTGTTAGTGTTATTAGTATTGTATTTCCGAATGATGTAGTAACAATATTTAACTTTTGAATGATGTAGTAACTGTATAGTTTGAATTATATAAAGCTATGTTTATTCGATTCTACATGTGTATTGGTTCTAGACATTCTGATTGTTGAAATATCAATTTGAAAATTGCAGAAACTGCATTATGGAAATGGATTTATCCCTGTAATTTTGTTTTGTAATTTAACAGCGGACGAACCGCGGATAATGTCCACTATTAGGTTTAATAGTAAATAAATCCCCTGTTAAACCTAATAGCATATCAAACTGTTGTTAGTTTAACAACAGATACAAAACTGTCGTTAGAAATCATCCCATTACTTAACCTAACGGCGGATTCCTATCCGCTGTTACATTAGACTAAAAACCACCGTTAAATAGGGAATTGTTGTAGTGCTTGATGAATCATCCCTTCCAAGAACTTGTCTTTTCTTTCTATTCAAACCTAATTCTTAGTTTTAATTGGTTGAATTAATTAAATTAGTAGTATAATCGAAAATCATTCTTAATTTGTTCAGTACAGACCTGCTAATAAGTTTGAGTAAAAGCATAACAAGAGGAACCTTTGGACACAAATGACACTTGTGTTGTCGATATAAGTTTACAGTTATTTTGGCAATCAAGTTTTGGCACCGTTACTGGGGATTCTTTCTCGTTCCGTTGAATGAACTTGGTCGATGCCGCTTTAGACATTCTCCCCATGTATAGTGTTACTTCGGTTTTGTTTTTCTCTCGCTTGATTTACTTAGGTTGTTTGTGTTTGAGTTAAAATGCAAGGTTATAGTTGGAATGGAGAGTGGAAAGGTTCCTATGGTGCAAGTAATGGAGATGCAGGTTGGAGTTCATATCCTAATCAACACCAACAGTATGAGTATCAAGGTCCACCAAACCACTACCAACCTTACTATGAAGGAGAGCAACAATAATAGATTAACTTTGGGCAAGGAGCAATGCCAAGTTCGGGTGCACACCAATCTCCATTATCTTTCTACCTAGACTCAGCTTCAACTTACTATCACCAAGACTCGCCATCAACCTATTTCCACCGAGGGTCCAATCAAGATCATCCACCTTTCGAAGACCAATGCTCAAGACCCGATTATTCATATCAATCCCCTCCTTCTATGCATGAGCAACTCCTTATGCAAATTAAGGAGGGTCGCCACCAACTAGAGATATCAAACGAACAAACTCGCCTTTTGGCACAACTTGTGGATGAACTTCCTCTCCTACCACAATTGTAGGAGGTTGAGATGAATGATCATGTTTTGGGTGTGACATCCAAGGAAATGGACGAGGAAGTGGAAGCATATTCAACCACCAATGACTAAGCAACAATGCATGATGAAAAAGTAGAGGGGTTCAAAGAGGAGTAAGCTTCCTCCTATGAAGACCACTTACTTGAATGGTATTTGGGATTGGAGATGTATACACGAGCAGTAGGGAAGAAGGTGAATTAACAGTCTATCTTGAAGACTTCTCAATCCCAAAGGAAAAATACACAGATCATGATGGGGAGGGAGAGGAGTTGGAAAGGGAGAAGTCGCTTCCCTTGAAGACTATCTACTTCGATTTTTTCCGGGATTGGAGTTGTACGAAAGATGGTATGAAGAAGAAGTGAAGGCATCAACCTTCCTTGAAGAGAAGTTACCTCTCTTTGATGTTGGGGTAAAAGAGTCCGAAAGGAATGATAATGGAGAGTGGAAGGAAGAGGTACATGAAGATTTGGGGCCTCCCAAATTTGACATTGCACCTCCCATTGAACAACCCATCATTAGGAGTTTTCCTCAAGTCATGGTTCCAATGAGACTAAACGAGACCCGTAAAGACTCATGTTTGGTTGAAGTACCTATGTGAGGAAACTCACAACGAGTACTTCCTACACCAGTCTAGAATAGACTCCTCCATATTGGGACCACACTTGGACGACCACACCGACCGCTTGAGCACCACGATTAGCTTGGGGAGCATTATAGAGCTCGATGTTCACTCACCAACCTATCTCTATCCGCCTCGAGCATGCACGTGCACAAGGAGGAAGCTAGAACAAGGAAAGAGTTGGCACTCACAACTGCTACAGCGCCTCCATCTCTCTCTAAGGGTGTTACTTGGCATTCAACTCCAATTCTTGAAGAATCTAATCGAATTCAAGGAGGTTCCAAGTTGGGGAGCGTAATACAGGTATCTTCTAGCTTAAAGATGAAAAAGAAAGAGCAGTCTTGGGAGGCACCCCTTGCGTATCCATTGTTAGAATATATAATAAAAGACCAAGGATTGTTGGTTTGTGTGTCTTGTGGTATGTCTTTTGTGTCAGTCGTGATTGAGTCAAGTTTTGATTCTGTTGATAGTGTCCTAAATGATTGTTGTTGCCTTCCACAATATTCTAAGTGTGTGGGTGGGGGGGGGGGGTGGAATCCGTTCTAATTGATTGGTTAAGATCCATGCTTTATTGGACTCTTGTTAACGGATGATAACACTTATTACATCTATCACTAGAACGTGTGTTTGTGTTTTGGTTGGTAGGTTTCAAAATGGTTCTCCAATCACAATTCCATTTCATCAACTCAATTTGGTATCACTCTCACTCTTCTCTTTTGTGACCACTTTGGGGATAATGTGGTGATTTTCTTTGATGAATTAGGGTTCTAGTTAATTCACTTGTGCTATATTTCAACCCTTGTCACTTAACATTTGGAACTCCCTCTTAAACTTGAAAAATTTGGATGTCATGGATGCATGTGTAGCGTAGTATTGCTACTTGAGGGTGAATAGGATGCATAGTAGATCATTTTGGGACCGCCTCCTGTTTTTCTCGAAACGAGATTAGAAGAGATTTATGCACTTGTTTACTCTGTCTTGATGTCTACCGAATTTGTGACCAATTAATTCCCCTATTGAGTTTGCTCAAGTTGTTTAAAGTCATATGTGCCTAGATCGCTCGAATAATATGCAAAAAAAGCCAATGTGCCCAAATTTTCATGGGGTTTCGGTTGCGATTCAACACTCATGGCGACTTTGAGTCCGGTGCCTGTAAACTCGGCTCTTCCGGTTTCTCTTCTCACCTCTTCCTAGTCATGGGTTGGGGTTTTTTGGGTGAACTCGATCTATGTGGATAAAAGCCTTAGACCGATCAAGGTCACAACTTCCCCCATTTGCAAACATACCCCCAAAAGCTATACAGTTTTTTAAAAATGGGTTTGCAAGTATGAGTAATTCAATTAACCCAAAATGTTTAGCATAACATGTATAACAAAATTCTAAAACAAGAGGGGGGTGCTCTGAATTGGATACATTATTGAAGTAAGCACTCCCTCCCTTAGGACGGGAAAAATATCCGGCGAGGACCATCTGTTTTGAGCATTAGTCATAGGGGGAATGTCTCTTGTAGGTAGGTGTTGAGTGGTTCTAACTATATGCATAAGTTTGTTCTTTATTTGGATTAGAAGACTCGGTAAATGTAACTATGTGGTTTGGTGATCTAAAGTGTATTCTTAGTATCGTGAAGTAGGCTTGAGCTACTAATCATGTTACCTTTCACCATGTTTTAAAGTTTGTATAGAGTATGAATAATAGAGTTGCTTAAGGACAACCAATGCTCAAGTGTGGGGGTATTTGATAGTGCTAGGATTTATATTGATTATCGCTCCCTATCTACATGTTTTTTGATTGAAAACTAGCTCTTTTGTGTTTCAATTCCGTGTGGTTTTGCGTCTTGGTTTTGTATGTCTAGACCCGTTCACTTGGACCGTTTTGGTCCGTTTGATGTGTTTCTTGTAGTATTTGTCATCTACATGTACTTTAGAGACATTTGGTTTGATTACAACGCTACGGGCACGGATTAGAGCACGATTGGAGCTCAAATGAGATGAAAGTGCAAAAGTTGGTGAAGAAAAAGGGTTGCGCGCCCTACATGCCTTAAATTTGAATTAGCTCACATCAAAAAAGGCCTGCACACCGTGCATGTCCTAAACTTGAAAAAAATCACAGCGAAAAAAAGGTGCACGTCATGCAGTCATGCGCGCCGTGCACCCTCTATTCCGGAAAGTTCCATATAAAAGGTGCGATTTGAAGAAAGAGAAGAATAATTCTTCTTCAACAATTCCCAATATTTTCCCCCGATTTTCCTCTACAAAAACCATCACCCTTCCACCCATAGAAATCCAATTGAAGATAAGAAGAAGTTTCCAGTTAAGATTGAAGCTAGAAGGCCGAAAGTGAAGATTGGATCGAGATCGATTCATTATCTCTTCATCAAGATGGTGGTTAGGTCTCTTCTGAATTTTCTTCTCCTTGTGATATAAGTTGCTAAATCCTTAAAGTTTTTGGTTGGGATGTAGGAATTGAGCCATGATACTATCCCTGAAAGTATAGGGTCGACGATTGTTGGATATTTGGATTTGACTGAAAGATTGCTTCGATTGTTGGTTTTCAACCTCGTTTTTGTTTCCACTTGAATTAGGTCAAATCGCTGAAACCCTTTATTTGATCGAATTAGGAATTCATATGGTTAACAATCTAGGATAGAAGAAAGCGTCGGCGGAGTAAGTCAATAGCTCGATTCTACCTTTCATGTTTCTTTTGGTTTTAAAGGTTGTTCATCGAGTAATTGGCGGGCGCTCTAATTTGAACCTAATGGACCAAGTTAACACTAATTCCAGTTGCTTGTGATTTCCTTTAAGTCAAAGAGAGCACCTTATCAGTTATAGAAATTCTCGGTGTTCATTACTGGTTAGCCTAGTTGAGGTGATTTCAACCTTAATTGGGAAGCTAGTAGTGGTAATCTAGATGCATGATCGTGCCGCTTATTCATCCGACTTAAAGGATGAATTATGTTATCCAATCTAAGTCCAACGGTTGCTCGATTCGACTACTATTAGGAAGTTGAGCTTGATGAATCATCCCTTCCAAGAACTTGTCTTTTCCTTCTGTTCAAACCTAATTCTTAGTTTTAATTTGTTGAATTAATTAAATTAGTAGTATAATCAGAACTCATTCTCAATTTGTTTAGTCTAGACCGTGTTAATAAGTTTGAGTAGAAGCATAACGAGAGGAACCTTTGGACAGACGACACTTGTGTTGTCGAGATAAGTTAACAATTATTTTAGCGATCATGCCGCTAGATCTCAACAAATATGGGATACATCTCACCGATTTTCTAATGACTTTTGTTCATAAGGGAAGCAGCGACACCAGTGCTAGCATCAGCTGCGACATAGTCTCATTTCTTTATCCACCTTTGTTGTTGATATTGTTTTTGAAATTGTCGGCGTAAGTCCATCTTTCGTATTCCATCATATTTTGGAGGATTAAAAATCAAGGGTTCCATTTGTGGTAGCTCCTCTTTAGTCTTGGATTTCATAAAAGGATAGAAATGGCATCAGACTCACCCTCACCATATGAGGGAGGTGTTCCGATCATGGTGCCCATAACACCCTTTAGGTTCGTAATGAACAACCACTACTCCAATCTCACCTTCTTGAAGGTGGAATACACACCAATGGTGGTCAATAATGACAAGCCATAATCTATATCCCCCTATTAGATTATGATTAAGTTAGAAATGAGATGGTTAGATAACTAGTGAATAAGAAAGAACTACTCTAAGTCTAGACAATTAATAGATGATCTAGCAACATTTACCTCTCTAGCTAGACCCTCGATATAGGTGGTCGTCCTATAAATAGAGCAAGCTTGTGTTTGAGCAAATCAAGGTTTTTGTCTAAAACTCTCTTACTCTCTCTTTTTTCAAAACGTTGTTGTAATTGTGCAGTGTGCATGAGGTAGCTCGATGGCTTGACTAGGAAGTATGGAAGAATCAACGTAGTAGACTGTGGTAAGGGTTTTCTCTAGAATTGGAGGTTACGCTTAGAGTGGATGATTCAAAGAGACTCTAGGCACGTCTTCCTATAAATATTCTTGAATATTGGAGTTGATCTTTGAGGTTTCAATATTGCTCTGGTTTAGAGCTCGATTGGTTGCAGGTGAAGCAAATACCGTAGTCTCCCAAGGGATATCTTGGGATGGATTTTAGATCACACACTATGGTCGAACTTCATTAACAACTGCCTTTTTGATCTCTACTTTACTTTGTGTTATCTTGTTCTTAAAGTTCTATTTCACTTATGTTATCTATCTAAACATGTGATAAGTGATCACTATAGAAAGGGTGTTAGCAATCCCTAGCGAGGCAAGTGTCGTTACTGTTCTTGGGGTTCTCTCACCAATCTCTTACTCGTCCTTTCAAACCATGATCTAGACGGAACGAGTTTCAAAGGGTAACTACCTAGTTTCACTACAATTACTACCAAGAAGGAAAATGAGAAAACTAAGTAAGCAAGAATAGAGAAGAAACAAGAGTAAACTTTGGAGAGAATAATGGTATGACAAAAGAGGAGCATATGAAGAAAGTGAGCATAGACACAATATTAATTCAATAATTGGAAGCATCAAAATCACCTAGTACAACTCTAGGTACAACACACTTTCAGCCACAAAGATACAATTCCAAGTTCCTACCCAATGAGTCAAGCACAAGCACTTTTTATCCACAAACATCACATTGCAAAGCTAGACGCTTCAATTAGGCACAATTATCTCAAAACCATCATTAGAAAGTTCAAAGAAGCATCTTTCATCAACTTAACCTGACCAAGACCGAGACCAATTCAACACACAGATCAATTACCACAGTTGAACTTCCCACCCCACACTTTAGAAAATGTACCTGGTTGCATATGAAAAAGCACCACATTCCCAAGAATAGAAGCAACAAGTCTGAACATTATGTAATTCCATCACCAATCCCAACCAATTTTATCAAAGTATGAGCAGATATCAACCAAGCAACCTTACAACCCTAAATATGCATTTTAGGGCAATCAAATCCCACGATCAATCCATAATAACATCACAATCAAAATTTCAAAATCGAAAATAAAAATTTGACCTAAAGTTCAAAATAGAAAGAGATCAGAGGGTGGAGGGGGTGTTTTAGCACGGAGGGGTCGCCAAGTTCGAGGGAAGAGGCGGCACATGATGGTGGTGGTGCGATGTCAATTAATGGGGGTTGCGTCTAGTAGAAGGAGGCATCGGGTCTGCAGGTGTGGTGGGGTGGGGTGGGAGAGGCGGCTTCTAGTGGTGGTTGAAAGGAGGCATTTAGGTGGGTGCGGAGGGTGCCAAAGGTCTTAGCTCAAACCTAATGGTCAATGTTGGTTCGGTTCGATCAACAATCGGATCAGGTTGGTAAAATACCAGATCAATTCGGTCACCAAATCATATCACTCTGTATGGATGGATAATGCCTACACACCATGGATCAAAATCCTGAGAGAATGGGCTTTGCATGGGAGAAGATGTGTGGCTTTTTTGCAGCCCACTTCCCAAACAAATCACAACACTTGAGGCATTTCAAGCACATTTTCGAGCATCAAACGAAAGCCGGTTTCAATAAAATATCCTACTAAACATTCTCAATCAACAATGGGATCATGCAACAACTAAAAGACAACAAAACAAAAACATGCACAAACACACAAACACACAAACATCACACAAACATCACCTACTCCTACTCCTAAGCTAAACAAAGCATTTCATGATATGATATGAAGCGCCTATCAAGACAAACAGGGAAATCTATCAATTTTGATTTAAAAAACAACAAACATTTGAGAACCTCGTGAAAGAGTTCCTGCTTGGGAAGAAGAGAAAAGAAGTCACCCTCACGGCAACACTTGGTGTGGAATGCTTAGCTATCTTGAAAACTAAGGTGGCACCCAAGCAAAAGGACCAGAGAGCTTTTCTATCTTTTATGTTATTAATAAGCATCATATTGATAAAGAATTAGATAATTTAGGTGCTAGCATTAACATCACGCCATATCCCTTGCTTAAACACTTAGCTAGGACTATCTACTTTAATGCCTATCGTTATGATTGTTCAATTTTCTGATAGGTCCATAAAGCACCGTCTAGGGATAGTGGAAAATATGCTATTAAACTTGCATGATAGCTATTTTATGGTTGACTTTGTACTGATGGATATCAAAGACGACAATCACACTCCTCTCATCCTTGATCGACCGTTCCTTTCCACTGTTGGTGACATCATTGATGTGTATGCAGGGTGAATAACTTTGAGTTTTGGAGAAAATGAGATTATCCTTGAGATATCTAATCACACCTCTAGCATGACTGCAACTTCTAAAACAAAAAAAATCTAATGCTCCCCACCCTATTGTACATGTTTTTTACCATAAGTCTGCTTTATCTACTAACCCTTCAGTTGAGCAGAAATTATTTTCAAACAAAAAAGTTAATCAAGAGATAAGGTGGATAGAAGCTTACGCAAGAAGCAAAATGGCAGGCAGTAAAGCTCCTAACGATAAGGTGGATAAATATGAGTAGTTTGGACCCTTTGACGTCACTAACATCAAAGATGATGGAGCATTGGAGCTCCTCTATGCTAGCTTGAGGAAGTGGCTAATTGAGGATGGAGTGGACAACATGTCAAGAAGAATGATGCTAGCCCCAAAGACATTCTTTGTTAGATTGCACATCCATAATTCACCATGCACCGTCTAGCTCAAAGACATTAAAGAAAGAGTGCTTCATGGGAGGCAGTCCATGTCTAGAGTCAGTTTTGTTTAAATTTTGTTTGAGTCAGTCGGCATGCCTTTTTGTGTCGAGTCTAGAATCATAACACAATAAGAAAATCCCACATTGACAAAGTACGAGAGACATCCATGGGTTGTAAGTAAGAATACGTCTCTAACTGACAAGACGCATTTTCAGGGTGAGATGGAGGAGTTTTTGTAAAGAGTTATGAAGTTAAACATTCTCAGGGTGGAGCAGTGAAAAATGGGTGATCTTCTGTGGAAAATCCCATATCAACAAAGAACATGAGAGATCCATGGGCTATGAGCAAGAATCCTTTTCTAACTGACAAGACGCATTTTTGGGGATGAGATGGAGGAGTTTTTATAAAGGACTCTGAAGTTAAATGTGCTCAGGGTGGAGCAGTGCAAAATGGGTGACCTCTTGGGAAGTCATCGTTATGCACCCAAACTCAAATATGTGACGGATTAGCTATGCCCAAAGCGGACAATATCTTGTCGGAAGAGGTCGGAGTGTTACACTATTCATGGTATTTTGGTTAGGTGCGGTGCAAATTTTTGAAATTTTTTGTCCAAAAATATAACATTGTGAATTTTCATATTTCTCGTTTGAATATGCACTGAAGACCATCGTAATTTGTGGTGCACATTACACAAGGTCTTCAGCCCATATTTTGACGACAACCTTTGTAATTCCAGGGGCTTTAGGAAAATTATGCGCCAAAAACCGTCAAATTGTGTGCTGCACATTTTATCTTCAGTGCATATTTTGACTCAACTCGTGGATAATCTCACGCCTTTCAATCTGATTTTCAAAAAACCCAACACCCATGGTGACAGGTTCCTTTGATTATCTTAGGATATTTAATTTTTTTCTATTCGGATCTTAAATCCATCTTTATTCTGTATGGAACTTGGACACTTATCCTTGTTCTTTTTTACTTTTATTTTTGGTTTTGTGTGTTTGAGTCTTTTCAGGAGTTGATGTCTACCGAATTCACGCTTCATGGATTATATCTTATTGCTTCTCACGGTTTCCAGGTATTCCTATGGTGCTTTCCATTTTGTTTAGTGAGGATACCATCCAAGCTAAGTGTAGGGTGGGTGTGCATAGGATGCATGTTAGCTAGTCTTTTGGGTCGTGTTTTATGCATGTTGATTCCTAAAATCAAGTTTAGTGGAAGCCTCAACTATATGGCATGCTTAGGAAATTTCCCTATGGTTGGGCACTTGAATCGCTAACTTGGTTTGACCGTTTCTTAGTTGAGCTTAAACTAGTCCGGACTCAAAAACTGTTTAAGCGCCCTCATTTTGGAAGAACTAACATCACCATAGTGACTCCACTTGGAGGCCTCGAGTTTGACATATGAATATATTGCTCTAAATTACTTGGATGGGCTTCAAATCGTCCATAATGCTTCATTGAACAAAACTACTCCCTTTGGGCTAGGATCAACCTGTTAAAATATTGTGAAATTTGATGCTCTGATTTCAAGCATCTTTGCACCTTTGAATTTTATTCAGCTCCAAACGCACCCAAACTTGGGGGGAGGGCTATCTTCATTATTTTATAGGATTGCTCGAAAGATAGGTAAAGAAAAGTTCACTTGTTCCTTTGTTCTTGAAGGTTCTTGATTTTCGATGCAGTTTCGATGTCAATGCCGACATCAGTACCACTCATTGATTTTCCTTTTGTTCGAGAATGAATTTATCATTGTCAATCCACGTGGGGCACTTTTTGGCTTCCATCTTTGCGAGTCCTTCTTTGAGACGCGTGCTTCCCCTCTGAGTTCCTCCGAGCTTGATGGACTTATTGTTGATTTTCTCTGAAACCTCTAAACTTCTCGAAGCCATGAATTTATGACTTGGGACCATTAGGATGACCTCATTATTTCATCACATCACTGGGACTCACACACCACCTCATCAATGGCACCAATTGTGCCACCAACTAAATAGTTCTTGAGACGATAGTCATTCATAGTAAAAGGATCGGGTTGAGTTGAAGATTTTACCACAATTGCCCCATATCAAAGTGCTTTGGTTACTTTAAATGGACTAGACCATCTTGACATGAGCTTTTCTGGAAAGAGCTTGAGGCAGGAGTTGTATAGGAGTATTTGATCTTCTTCTTTGAACTCTTTAATCGTGCGGAGATGAGCATCATGAATTCGATTCGTCTTGTCCTTGTACAGCTTGGAGCTTTCATATGCATGGTAGTGGAGCGCTTTGATTTCATGCATTTGGATCTTTCCTTCTTCACCTACAACACTCCAATCAAAATTTAGAGTCTTAAGTGTACAAAACTCTCAATTCTCAAGCTCTACCGGAAGGTCGCAATCCTTCCCATAAACTAATTTATACGACATAGTGACGATAGGGTTCTTATAGGCCGTCTAGTAGGCCCACAAAGCATCATATAGCTTAGTCGACCAATCGTTTTTTGATTGATCAACCGTTTTGGAATATATTCTTTGCAACTCACGGTTGGTCATCTTAGCTTACCCGTTAGCTTGCGTGTGGTAAGTGGTGGACAATCGATGGCACACACCGAAACGTTGTCACACCCTATCGAATTTCCCTTTCAAGTGAGTACCTTGGTCACTAATGATTTCTTAAGGGGTACCAAACTGGGAAAAGAAATTGATAAGGAACTTTCCGACAGATCTGGCATCATTAGTTGGGAAGGGATACGGCCTCTGCCCACTTAGACACATAGTCCACCGCCACAAGGATATATAGGCTCCCACAAGGACGTATAGTTCAGTATCCCCCCTTTTTTCTCTACTTCTCCATTTTGTGGTCCCACCTGGCCGACTCGACCTTGACCGATGTCCGTGTTTTCCTTAGCCTTTCAAGGACCAAAACTACACTTGGTCTTCGTAGGACCCACACTCGTGTTTAGACACTCCTAGCGTCCCATAAGAAATCTTGACCGATCGTGCTCCTCCTTAGGGCACCATTGGTCGTCTCATCTAAACTGCTATCGAACTACTCCTAGATCCCCGATCCCTCGTTGGAGCCCAATTCGGTGGTGGGCCCCATGGTCTTTTCTGTCAGATAGGCTCACCACGCTCATAATCTCTGTCATACCACACACGTGATGGCAATAACGGTCATGCCTATGGTGTGTAGACGGTCACAGTTGTGGTCACTTTCTCATCACGCCCGTAGTGGTCATTAGGACACCCATGAGACCTCCACTCTATAAAAGAAATCGGGGCCCCTTCCTAACCCTAAATCCACAAATCTCTCATTCTTTCATGCACGGTCGTTGTCGTCCAGGAACAGAGATCTCCCCAAATCCGATCTACGAATCCGGTGAGTCCTTTCTCCTCCTTCCTTAGTTCCGATTTCCAACTCTTCCCTTGCTCATCTTTCCTCCCTTCTGTAGTTCCATCACTTTCCATCTCTTTGTTTCTAATTTCAAACCTTTCCCATCTCACGGTTAGTTAATCCCTCGTCACCCTCAATCCTTCACTTGAACCACGAATGTAGGTCTTTAGATCACTCTTCTTGTGCAGAATTGTACTATTTTAATGTTGAAGGAAACTCATTTAGTAGGCCTCTAGACACCCAAATTTCAGATGTTAGAAATCCTTATGTCTCACCTTTGGCAACGGTTATTTGTCCTTGTTCTTGTGTTGACCACTCTGATTGCCACTTATTGGTCACGCCCGGTGGTCGGAATTAGATAACGATCATGGTATCCTGACTGTCACGTCTGTGGTCTATCAGTGACCACAACCGTAGCTTGTACTTGATCACGCCTGTGGTCTACGGTTGGTCGCTACCGTGATGAACTTTTGGTCACGTCCGTGGCCACCTATTATAGAATGTTGATTTCTATTTCTTCTCTTGCAGATGTCAGGTGAGGGATTCTCTAGTGCACCTCAACACTTGGTCATTATCTAACCCAACGTTTAGGACGTCAAGCGGACGAAGTTCCTGTTGCTTCTGGGAACATAACAACTTGCGAGGCAGAACTCGTCCGATGCACCGCCGAGGCTTTGGCTCGGTTTATGAACTTCCCATCGAGGTTCACCGGCAACGTCTCCAGCTACTCTAGGGTACGCCCGTTCAATCCGTCAGGGTAATCAACCGGGCGGAACTGCGGAAAACACCCTTCACGGGCTAGGACGGTAGAGCTGTTGAGCTCCTTCGATGGGGACGAGCTAAGCACCTTTACAACCTGGTGGAACCTTCCATCAAGGTGCTTACCCATGAGTTCTTCATCACTCTACACGCCAATCTGATGGTTGGGCAGACTAGACAGGCTCTCATGTTTTCGGTAGCTGGTAGCATCTAGTTCTACTCTCTCGACAATCTCACCGTGATTTGTGGCTTTTACTTGGAGGAAGAAAGGTCCACTGACTGGTTCCGGGGCCTGATCACTTTTTCTGACATTGAATCGGGCTTGTAGTCCTGGTTTCAAGCTCGTGAGGAGGAATCCCGTTTGTTGTCGGTATTTCCTCTCGTTCTAACGTCCATTGGAAGTTCCCTTTTAATTTGAACTTGAAATTAGTTCGGTATGTGGGTTCTTAGGTGTGAAAAGGCCACCGAATATAGGGATAAACTCCATCATTTCCTCAACTATATGATAGCCCATTCCATCACAGGAACATAGAGCATAGGGGACATCCTCTTCGGGAGCTTTCTCTTCTATACTCCTGCATGGCGGAGAATCCAATCCACCTACGGAACCTTCTGGCCCTCACCTTTAGGTCTTTCAGTTTCAATACCAGACTGAAGATCATCCCTTGCATCGCCTATGTCGCCATTGCGCGACACTTTGGCCTCATCGAGATCTACGTCAACATTCGTCGTTATCATCTTGTCTAGGTTGGGAATGCCACCCTTCTCAATATCAGGATGTTGTAGAGGACTTAGAGCAATGGCCAGGTTATTCTGATTGAGGCTTCCATCGCTACTTCGCCCCAGACTCAAGAGGGTGAAGGAAGTGCTTCTGCCACACCGACGGCTCCTCGATAGTGAAATGATGTCTGGGAAACCGGGGTGTTTGGGAACTAGTTCTGTATATTCTGATTTCAAGTTAAATTACAGTAAACTAGTTCGATGATTTTGGGAGGTTAGGCGAACTAGTTCTGTTTGTTTGGGAATCTAGGCCATTCTTATGAACTATTTCTTTCTTTAACCATTTAGTACCTATGTTGATTATAAGTTGTGAAAGTTTTATGGTAGATCTAGTTTAGTGTAGGAAAACATGGTGTCTTTTTTGTTCTGTTTACAGGTGAACTAATTTAGTGTTAATTGGTGTATCACTCCAATGCTGGTTTGAGGGATCTCTTTTACTAATGAACTAGTTTAATGTAGAAAAGTATGGTGTCTTGTTTCTTTGACAAGTAAATTGGAGTTCAATTGAAAGCATGAAGAAAAGAAGGATAACTTGGCGGCTGAAGTCTTCCATGACGTCAACGACAACATCTTGTATTCATACAAGGAAAATGAGAGCTTAGAGGAAATAGTGAAGACTATTATAATATTTTTCTGATTAGTAGTTGAAAGTTCTTGTAAGCTTTTGTGAACATGGAATGTGGTAGTTTCGATTTTTCAAAAAGAGCAATTGGTGGTATAACAAGTTATGTTTCGCGGTACTATATCGTACCTTTATTGAATTGCATGACAACATGTGTTATGTAGTTAGACTTTATTCAATTCAGCATGTGAATTACAAAATGTTAGGACATATTTCATAGTTCAAATTATTTATCTGCAACAGGTTTGAGATTAAAACTCACAACGTAATATTTTTAGCGAACTAGTTCACACTTGTTTGAATAATGTGTACCATCCATCGCCTTTGGTGAATGATAGTAGTAATATTTATATATAGTTTATTATGTGTTTTAGTAATAAAGTTATGTATTTTTGAATTTATATTGTATATATCTAATAAAAAATTATGATGAATGGTAAAAATATTTAGTACCTTAGTTTTGACAATTTTTCAAGTATTTTGAACGGAAATGAGAAAATGTATTGATCGATTAATAACAGAGTTGAATGATGATACGAATCTGGAAATACACCCATGGATTACTATAGTAATATTTAACAATACTATAGTAATATTTAACAATAAAATTACATGTTCTGCTGCATGGAAATTAAAGAAGAAAAAATATAAAACAATAAGAGTTTCACAAGCCATTTACATGCCACGCCTCCTTCGTTGTTCTTTTAATCAATTTTGTACAGATGGCATGTTGGAGCTGCATGGAGAGAATTGAAGAGAAGGTCGGAGAGGATTAGATATCTTCATGCATTAAAAATGGACATATGAGAAATAGAAAATGGTGGGAGATTGGTTTTATAGCCTATATAAATGGATCTTCATCAGTTGGAGACGGGGACTACCCACCGAGTTGCGGGAGCGGCATCACACCACCATTGTTTGAAAGAGTGTTTTAATTCGTAGGTAGGTTTGGGTTTATTTTTTTTGTATTTGTTGTACGGGCCAAAGTAATGGTACTACGAGCAATGAATCCGCATTCCATCTTATATCAATATTTACAATTCATTTGTTTAACTTCTTGTTGGTAATGTTTACTTTTATCTTTGTGTAATAGTATTATTTTCATTATGAAGTATTTGTTAAATAATGTTGATTTACTATTTTTCATAAATTTTATGTTTGTTGTTATTTGTAATGTTATAAATTGCATGATCATCAATTTATTGAATAGTTGTTTTTAGTGAGTATTTGTCACAGAAAACTTAAAGATAGAACAGTAGCACATCCTCATAGTAATTTATTGAAGCAGAAGTGAATACATAATATTGTGTGATCGTTAAATGAATAATCGGACTTAAAGCTATTTAATTATTTATGTTGGCTATGGATGTAGGAATATAAATTGTTGAGTAGTACGTGGCTAGCTTGGTGCGGGGATTCATCACATTAGAGATTATTCAGTAGTAAAATTGATAAACTAAAAATGATTAGTCTACGCAATTATTTACATTTGATATTTAACTTAATTCCTCAAAATTTCCTAGAGATTTTTATCATTGGATTTTATTCTTGTTTATTATAATTAATCTTATTTATGTGTTAAAATATCAAAATATTAAAATCATTAGTTCATGTTCACTTTCAGAATTGATTTAGGAAGTTGATATTAAATATTAGTCCTTGTGAGATCAACATTTTACTTATCATTTTATTATTTGATACGATATGTATACTTGCAATATATATTTTACACATTAGTGAACTAGTTTAATGTTAGATTTTGATTTCTAAAATAAAAATTACAAAATATACATATAAAAAGCAACATATGTTGATTACAGTAGAAGAAGAAAACGTTAATTGCAATATACTAACCCCTTTTCCCCCTTCTTAAACAAATAATACGCTTGTTATGAATATTGTTATTATGGTGCATGAATGCCCATTGTGTAACACCTATACATTAATCATAGGAATGAATATCATTATCTCCTATTCAAGTGTAGTTATGTTAGTCATTAGGGGTTATGTATCATGAGTCTATAAATATTGCTTACTCTTGTATGTTTGACACACCTCAATAAGAATGTCATTCTCCTCCCATATTCTTGTTTTTCTTCTTTTAGTTTCTTAACACGTTATCAACACGAAGTTCTGCCATCGAGCAACTTCTTGTAATCATGCGACAAAGAGTTAGTTTTACTTGTGGATGAGCAAGTGCATACAAACAATACATATGGCCAGTGAGTTCATGCTTATGCTCCTAATGCCCGATTTTGCAATTTTATTATTGCACACGAGTGCTCGATTCTCGAAAGTTTATAAAGATTGCTATTTGATTGCTATTTGCTTGATTCTCTTATTCTTCTACCTACTTTCTTTTTGTTTCAAAACTAGATTTAGTTTCGATTTCAAATGTTATTACATTGATTTACCCGATTCCTTACATTTTAGCTTATTATATCATCACATCAAAACAATTTCTCCTATAATATAATTAGTTCTGCAAGTTGTTCTCGCTATTGATAATTCTCAGATTTATTATATCTACTACGTGATTTTTTCTTTGGGTATATGTATATTGCCATATTTTAAATTAAGTATTTACCCATTAGAATATTACGTATGTTATGAATATTTTATATAAATGTAGTTGAATGCTCATTGTGTAACTCCCATTGCATTGATCATGTATTATATTACTCTCTTAATTGTATTAATATTAGAATGTATAGGTTATGGTTTCATGAGCCTATAAATAGGACTCTACATTGTATCATATCTACACATCAATAAGAAACTCTCTCCCTCTCCATATTTTCTCTTGTTCTTGTCTTTCTTTGAGTTTAGTTTTATAACACGTTATCAGCACGCATGCTGTAGTTATCTTCTCGAAGTTTCACAAAGGTTGCTATTGGCTATATCTTGCTTTCCAAAGTTATTATTTTTATTTTTCTATCTTGTTTGTTTTCATTTCTTAATTTTCTTATAGTATCGTTTTTTTTTTAAAACTAAATCTAAAGAAAGGAATCCATTTCTATATTCAATCATATAGAAAATGGTAGCCTTTTTCCTTTCTATGTAAGTTTGAATTATGATTTAGTGATGAATAATTTCCTGAATGAACACGAGGGAAGTCATACATACATACATATATATATATATATATATATACATATATATAACATATGGAATCGACCAAAAATTACAACAAGATGGCATTCTTCCCTCGTAGTGTTTAATGAATTTTTTTTTATTGTTCGGTTTATATGTTGTCTAACTTATTTTCATCTTTATAATTTTTCAAACATCACAAAATTTAGAGGATGCGGGTTTGATGTTTCTGGCGAGAATGATCTTATTCATGATATTGGATGTCTAAATCCATTTGCAAGCTCATGACATTAGCGAAACCATTAAGGATGATAGTGTAACATCCTATCAAGACAAAGCAAAGACTTTTCTCTTTACTCGCCATCATCTCAATGATAGGCCGAAGTATGTGTGCCACGAGACACAAGTTGTTCAAAGCTATCTAGCTAATATGTCTCCAATGGAGAGACACAATATCATTCCTCGAAGTGGATGTTATTTTTATATCATGTCCATAGTGACAATATGTACTCTCACAAAGTCAATACTTGTGGAGGATAAGACCTACTATTTTGGTCATGCTAAAGAAATTTAGGAAATATATACTTTTCCATGAAAGAGAGATGTGAATTGATGTTGGAAAAATTCTAATCACGTGAAAGATGGTCCAACTATCAAGTTTATTTTGATATTTTAGACCTCAAAGTAATTGTGCAAGACACATATGTTACACTATTTTTGAAAGCATATGTAACTATGCGACACCCTTTCATTCAGATGGACATAACAATTGTGGTTATACGAGAATTGTTGATCCATTAATTGGTGACATAGATGATTGAGAAATATCTCAATTTATCATTTAAACTATGTACCATTCTCATGACAAAAATGAGTATTTTATGATGAGAATCACCATAATTAATTGTGATATATATCACATCGATAGTGCACCAAGATACATGGTGTAGTACAACATTTCTCTCAAGCTCGGATCGAGCTATTATATTTTTCACGAAGGAAAAAAAATCCTTATTCAAAATTGTTTGGGATCAAGAGAGGACAATAATATGGTCTATGGTTATATAATTATTGAATCAATAATATTATCCTCCAATTTGTACTACACACATGTTATTGTGATTGAGATACATATATATATATATATATATATATATATATATATATATAAACTATAAGTTTACTCGTCCTGACAACTATTATCTGGCATAACCGGTGAGACCATCCCGGTTCAATCATGATGCGAATCGATAGGTACCTTTATGGTCAATTTTGATGATTCCATAATCTAAAGAGTATGTTCTCTTGAACATTATTGTGCATGATGGTCTCAACTTGGGTATTCTAAAGAAATGATTCCTAAGGTTATAGGGATTTAAGTAGTCCTTGTGACTCCCCTACTTCCTGGGAACACGAACGATTTTCTGTTCTGTCAACAAGGTTTCGTTTCTAGGAAAGCATTTTCACCTTTCGTTACCCATTGTTGGGTAAATCTCCAACACATAACTCATTTTTGGGTTGCTTATTCTTAAATAGAGTTGATTGTTTGGATAATAATCAACTAAAGTAAGATAATTTATCTTATACACAACAAAACAAAGGGTGATGTGTGTGGATCCATACACCCAACATGTGGATCAATTATTTTAATTGATGTATCAACTAGAAGGTCACATGTATATATGAAAGCAAACTAGAATGTGCGAGATTGCTAGCTCAACCATTTTGGTTATGAGCATATTTTCATGATTATCCAATAACGAAAATGTGTCATTGAGACGAACATTTTCCATTTATATTATTGTGAACATGTCATTTACATGAACAACACGAATTCGCATTACGCCAAGAAATTATTATGAATTCCTCCATTATATGTGGTTTTTGGGTCAAAACCTTATACTTCCCATCATTGGATATATGGATGTGATATACACATCTAAATTGCTCCACCACAATTTATTAGGATGAGCTCTCAATGATGATTTGGAAATTATGTTGATTACGAGTTCATCGATGATAAAATATTTACATCGTTGTCAGGAAATTTTGATGACTCGTTTGGAGGTTTATCATTCATATAATCATAATTCTCAACATTATGTGAAGAAAATCAAAGGTTGGCACAGAGATTAGATGAATAATCATCATATCATTTTGATCCTCGCACTAAACAATGTGAACGTGAAGTTCGAAAAATATATAATTCATCATTTGCCAGACACTTTACTGACCCAAACAGAGTAAAACTCTCATGTGCCAACTCGCAATGCTCCAGTGAAAATGATGTTGACATTGGGCAATCTAACATCACAACTGAGTCTAAAACCCGTATAAAGCATGGTAGACCACACGGTTCCAAAGAAAAAAATTCCTCAAAAGTGAAATGGAGCTATAGATCCAGATGGTCAAATTGAGGTTAAGATTATTTAAGCAAACACCACCAAGAGAAACAAATAATGTGCTCAAGAAGAGTCTCGGGTACCCGAATGATATGAATATATATCTCAATTATCTATATCTTGGATGGAAAATATTGGAACCCCAATGAAGTCAACGTCGACGAAATTTTTGCGTATAGTGCAACGCTAAATATGATAGTTGAAAATGAGGATCGTGAGCCAAAATGCATGCAAAGAAAGAAATGATTGGCTGAAAAAATTTTCAATTGAGGCAAAACTAAATTCCCAAGAAAAATGAAAAGTTTTAAGACATAAAGTCTTTATATGAAGATGCCAAGCAAATGAGACACATGTTTATCTCATTATAAGTCTTATGAGACATCTCATTTTGAAAGGTTCTATCCAACAAACCTATAATATTTTAATTATAAGAAAATATATTCTCATGTGGTGGTTGCAATTACTTTTCATTATTCGATTAGTCTGGCAATTTGTGAAGGGAAAGAGTTTGCCCCTAATGGATGTCCTTGCAACCTATATGTATGGTTTGCATAATTAGAATACACATGTGTATATGAAATTCCCTCGAGGATTTATTTTGCTATAAGCAAACAATTCAAGTTCGCGTGAACGATATTCAATTATATCCAATTGACGTCATATGAATTGAAAGATTGAGAGACATGGTACATTTAGCATATCATACATTTCTTTATGCATATAATTTCTTCTTCATTTCAAGTTGATTTTTTTGAAAAATCATCTTCGTCATATTTTATGGTTTCAAAATTCTTACCAAAATTTTCTTAATTTAATTTTATATTTTAAAATGTGTCTCTTTTATTTTGATATAATTGGATGTGATCATCTTTTGTTACATAGATGACATACACTTTATTGAGCTCGTAAAAAGTTTCTCAAAGCAATCAACTATTGATTAGCTATAGAGTTCGAGATGAAAGATGTGGAAGATTACCACTAACTTGCCAATTGTGCATCTCTCTCGAACATGATTTTCGTATATCATTAATGATATACTAATTATATCCAACAAAAGGTTATATGGATATGACATGGCTATCAATGCATGGATGGTATTAAGATCACCATGTGACTCTATGTCCATTTTAATCGACATTTATTCAGACACAAGAACTATTCGGTTTTGTAGTAATAATCTTGGTCATATTTGTGTTGGTTGACCATAAATTGGTCTTATGTGGTAATTTTATCACTTGGTGGGCTGTGAAACCAACTTATAAAGCTACACCACCATTTCACGAGATGATTTTATAAATCATGCATGATATTTATTTTGCATATATCCTTGAGTTGCAAGAAAATGTTGCAACGTGATGTGATGATTATGTACTCTTTTTCCTTCACTAGGTTTTTATCCCATAGGGTTTTCCTAGTAAGGTTTTAATGAGGCATATTCTCATCTAATGGTCATCCAAGGGGAGTGTTTTGTAAATATTGATTATGGATGACCATTGATCATATTGATGCATACATTATATGCACAAACTCCAATGAGTTGAAATATTCGCACTACAAGTGCCCTCAAGCGATAACTTGGTTGATTTAATCACCAAGACTCTCCATACATCAACTTTGGAGAAGCTAGTCCTAACAATGACAGTTCGAGACATGGAGAATCTCAATTGATATCATAATGAGGGGGAACGATGTTATCATCAGGGGGAGGCGATACACACTGCACTCTTTTCCCCTTAACCATGGTTTTTCCCAATGGGTTTTCCTGGTAAGGTTTTTAATGAGGCAGCATCAAATAGTGTATTCGATAATGATGTCTAATTTTTACCCAATGGACATTCAAGGGGGAGTGTTATGAATATTTTATATAAATGTAGTTGAATGCTCATTGTGTAACTCCCATTGCATTGATCATGTATTATATTACTCTCTTAATTGTATTAATATTAGAATGTATAGGTTATGGTTTCATGAGCCTATAAATAGGACTCTACATTGTATCATATCTACACATCAATAAGAAACTCTCTCCCTCTCCATATTTTCTCTTGTTCTTGTCTTTCTTTGAGTTTAGTTTTATAACAACGTACTATTTCTTTTGTTTTATGTTTTGAATACATATACTAAGAAAAATTTGTGGTTCTCATTTCCATTTCTTACTTTTTCATAACACTATTGTTACTATTTAAAAATAGGTCATTAATGTAGGCTATTAGCTGATTCATATGTTTACTTCTTCAATCTTCATTTTTGTTTGTTTTCTACTAATACCCCACCGAAGGTGTATAGTAACAAATTGTTTATATGAATATTCACCGAGTAACAATATTATTTATTTATTTTGTGTTCATATATGTCTATGACTTAATTCTAATATTTGATAGCTTATCTTTACTGCTCAATTATTATTGATCACACAAACAGTAATAGACATCTTATGCCTATACATATGTATTTTTTTCCTTTATTTTTAACGATTTTACTTAATATTAAAGCATATCTGTCAAAAGGAAATAGATTGGCGGTTATCTGATTATTATCATAACTATTATTTTTGTAACGTTGGTCATCACATTAGTACATTATGTTTACATTACTATTTTTCAATTATCATCAACGGTTGTCATTAAATATTTAAATGGCTAATGATCATGTCATTATTAATGGAATCGTAAGTTACGTTTACGGACTAAATAAATGCATTACATATGTTTCTAATTACAATTTTATTATAGTATATTCATGTCATTATTAATTCGTTCATAATGTGATATAATTTATTTATTTATTTTGATAATTACGTAAAACTTTTTGAAATTTGAGTATGTGGTTTTTGATGTTTCGGGCAAGAATTACTCTTCATGGGCATTAGAGGCTAAAATCCATATATAATGGTATTGGTGAAACCAAACGTGCACGTCTTATCATGACAAAGCTAAAGCTTTGCTATTTACTCGCCATCATTTCAATGATAGGACGAAAGATAAGTACCAAGAGACACAACATATCGAAAGGACAAAGCTATACATATATTTTATATGTCTCAAATATTGAAGGTCAAAGTGACAAAATATCAATCTTTGTAGTGATTGATTATACTCATAAAAGCCTGATATGCTTGAATGTCCCACGAGACACATATCTTGAGAAACACGTTATCTTATGTCTCCAATGTTGATGGTCCAATGAGACAAAATAACACTCCATTAAGTGAGTGGATATAATCATATGTCCACGAAGTGATTAGACAATATATATTCCCACAAAGTCAATACACTATTATGGAGAAAAAGACCTATTATTTTGGTCATGAGATATAAATTTGAGAAGTGTATCTTTACCCATGAAAGGGTGTTGTGAATTGATTTTTGTCATACAACCATCAATTTTATTTTGATGATAATACCCAAATGATATTAATTTAGCCCTCAAAGTGAATGTGCATAAACACATATGTTACACTATTTTGAAAGCATATGTAACTATGCGGAATCCTTTTATTCGGATGGACATAACAATTGTGGTTATACGAGAATTATTGATCCATTAATTGGTGACATAGATGATTGAGAAATATCTCTATTTATCATTTAAACTATGTACCATTCTAATGACAAACATGAGTATTTTATGATGAGAATCACCATAATTAATTGTGATATATATCACATCGATAGTGCACCAAGATATATGGTGTAGTACGACATTTCTCTCAAGCTCTAGATCGAGCTATTATATTGTTCACAAAGGAACAAAATCCTTATTTCAATTTGTTTAGGATCAAGAGTGGAAAAATAATATGGTCTATGACTATATAATTATTGAATCAATAATATTATCCTCCAATTTGTACTCAACATATGTTATTGTGATTGAGATACATATATATAAATGTAAACTATAAGTTTACTCGTCCTGACAACTATTATTTGGCATAAGTGGTGTGACCATCTAGGTTCAATCATAATGTGAATCAATAAGTACCTCTATGGTCAGTGTTGTGGATAGAGTTCTCAACTTGGGTATTCTAAAGAAATGATTCCTAAGGTTATAGGATTTAAGTAGTCCTTGGGACTCCCCTACTTCTTGGGAACACAAATAATTTTGTGTTATGTTAACAAGCTTTCGTTTCTAGGAGAGCATCACCGCCTCTCCATTACCCATTATTGAGTGAAATCCCCAATAGATCATAACTAATTTTTGGGTTGCTTATTCTTAAATAGAGTTGATTGTTTGGATAATCATCAACTAAAGTAAGATAATTTATCTTACACACAACAAAATAAGGGTGATATTTATGGATCCATCCACCCAACATGTGAACCAATTATTTTAATTGATGTATCAACTAGAAGGTCACGTGTGTATATGAAAGCAAACTAGAATTTGCGAGATTACTAGCTCAACCATTTTGGTTATGAGCATATTTCCATGATTATCCAATAACGAAAATGTGTCATTGAAAACCAATATATTGTTGTGAACATGTCATTTACATGCACAACATAAATTCGCATTACACCAAGAAATTATCATGAATTCCTCCATCATATTTGGTTTTTTTGTCCAAACCATACATTTCCCATCAATGCATATGTGGATATACACATCCAAATTGCTCCACCACATTTTATTATGATGGGTTCGCAATGAAGATTGAGAAATTATTTTGATTACGAGTTCATCGATGGTAAAATATCACATCCTTGTTAGGAGAATTTGATGACTCGTTGGAGGTCTATATTCAAACTTCCCAATATTAGGGGGAGAAACCAAAGGTTGGCGAAGAAATTAGATGAATGATTATCATTTCGATCCTCGCACTGAAAAATATGAACTTGAAATTCAATGGTATAATTCATCACTAAAGTTGAATTCATCAACTACCAGACGCCTTTAACGATCCAAATAGAGCAAAACTCTCATGTGCCAACTACAAATGCTCCAATAAATATGATATTGTTATGGGGCAATCTCTTATTACAATTGTGTCTAAAACATGCATGACACATGATAGACCACTCAGTTCCAAAAAAACAAATCCTCAAACGTGAAATGGAGCTATATATCAAGATGGTCAAATTAAGGTTAAGATTATTTAAGCAAAGCCACCAAGAGAAACAAATAATGTGCTCAAGAAGAGTCTCGAATTTTTGTGACGGATATGAATATATATCTCTCAATTATCTATATCTTGGATGGAAAATATTGGAACCCCAATGAAGTCAACGTCGATGAAATTTTTGCGTATAGTGCAACGCTAAATATGATAGTTGGAAATGAGGATCATTAGCCAAAATCCATGCAAAGAAAGAAATGATTGGCTGAAAAAAATTCAATTTGAGGCAAATTCAATCCCAAGAGAAATGAAAAGTTTTAAGACATCATGTCTTTATACATTGAGATGTAAAGTATGAGTATGAGAAGTTATGAAACATCTCATTTTTCAAAAGGGTTTGTACAACAAACCTAAAATATTTTGATTATGAGAAAATATATTCTCATTTGGTGGATGCAACTATTTTTTACTTGTTTAGTCTGGCAATTTGTAAAGGGAAAGAGTTTGCCCCTAGTATATGTCATTGCAACCTATATGTATGGTTTGCATAATACGAATACACGTGTATATGAAATTTTCTCGAGGATTTATTTCGCTATAAGCGAACAATTGACTTTGATGTGAACAGTATTCAAGTATATCCAATTGACATCTTATGAATTGAATGATTGAGAGAAGTGGTCCATTTAGCATATCATACATTTATTTTCCATGTGAATTTTGAATGATGAAAACTCATATTTTCATATTTTATGGTTTTTGAAATTCTTACAAAAATTTCTTACTTTATTTTGTATTCAATTTTTTTTTGTTTATAACACTTTAAATGTCATCATCATCTTTTGTTACATAGATGACATACACTTTACTGAGACTCCTAAAGAGTTTCTCAAAGCAATATACTATTTGATTAGCTAGAGAGTTCAAGATGAAAGATGTGGAAGATTACCACTAACTTGCCAACTGTGCATCTCTCTCGAACATGATTTTCGTATATCATCAATGATATAATAATTATATCCAACAAGAAGTTATATGAATGTGACATGGCTATATGTGCCTAGATGGTAGTAAGATCACTATGTAACTCTTTCTCAATTTTAATCAACTTTTTTTAAGACACGAGAACTACTCGGTTTTGAAGTAGTAATATTGGTCATATTTGTGATGGTTAACCATAAATTGGTCCCACGTGGTAATTTTACCACTTAGTGGGGTGGTGAAACCAACTTATAAAGCTACACCATCATTCAAAGACATGATCCTATAAATCACGCGTGATATTTATTTTGCATATATCGTTGAGTTGCAAGAAAATGTTGTAACGTAATGTGATGATTATGTACTCTTTTCCTTCACTAGGTTTTTATCCCATAGGGTTTTCCTAGTAAGGTTTTAATGAGGCATATTCTCATCTAATGGTCATCCAAGGTGAAGTGTCATGTGAATTATGGACGACCATCGATCATGTGATGCATATATTTTATGCACAAACTCCAATGAGTTGAAATATTTATCAACTAAGTGCATCTAAGTGATAACTTGGTTGATTTATTCACCAAACCTTTCTCTACATCAACTGTTGGGAAGAAAATTTGGAGTTGGTGAATAAATGATCTCAACTGATATAATGATGAGCGAGAGGTGATATCCTCATCAGGGGGAGTCGATGTGAAGGATATCAACGGATATCATCATTAGGGGGAGTCAATACGCAACTGTACTCTTTTCCCCTTAACCATGGGTTTTCCCACTGGGTCTTCATGGTAAGGTTTTCAATGAGGCAGTATCAATAGCGTACTCGAAGAGCATAATATATATTCTTATCCAATGGACATTCAAGGGGGAGTGTTATGAATATTGTTATTATGGTGCATGAATGCCCATTGTGTAACCTATACATTAACCATGGGAATCAATACCATTATCTCCTATTCAAGTGTAGTTATGTTAGTCATTAGAGATTATGTATCATGAGCCTCTAAAGAGTGCTCACTCTTGTATGTTTGAGACACCTCAATAAGATTGTCATTCTCCTTCCATATTCTTGTTCTTCTTCTTTTAGTTTGTTAACAACACTTTTATTATAAAAAAACACAATAAATGAAGTTAAAAGGATCAATACCACTATAAATAAAGTTAGAAGAGTATGTTGAAAGTTAATGATCCAATCTCTAATTTTCTAGCTTAAGCACATAGGATTCCTTTTTTTAACAAATTAATTTCACTAAATAAATGAACAAGATTACAAAGTAGGGCAAGCCCAAAAAGTGTACATTACATACAAACTTATACAAAGTCCAAAAATGTAAATTACTCAACACATATATGGTAGCAGCCTTCAACATCAAATCTTGAAGAATCCGTCGGAGTACAGTCTCTAACCTGTCAAAAACCTACAAACGCCGACACTGAATCCTATTAGCAAGATTGACGAAGAAAAACCCAACCATTAATAAAAGTTCATCTCTACCACACCCTTAAACAACGTGCATCCAAGGCTCATGTAAAAACTAGACATCTTCGAATCACCAACGCGATGGTGAAGTAAGGAGGTAGATGATCAAAAATAAGAGGAGAAAAAAACTATAAAACAGCTTCTTTTATAACTGACTGAAGCCGATCTAATAGCTATATCAGAAACAACAAAGGTTGAAACAAAGCAACCATATAAGTTGAAATAAGGCGTTCAAGAGGAAAAAAAACAAAGCAAAATTTTCAAAACAAAAAACCTAAAATAACAAAGAAATTTAAAAAAAAAATAAAGAAGATAAATCATGAGAAAAAATTGTACAAACCAAAATAGAAAAAAGGGTGTCGCCAACCATAATAAAGTAACCGACGACATCAATCTAAGAAGGTTGGAGAGAGGATAAAAATTTGAAAGAAAAAAACAGAGAAATGATTATTAAATATAGGATTCCTATTACTATTTTTAAAAAAAATTTTGATTCTTTATTTTATATAAATTTTTATTAATTTCTATAGAGAAATAAATACTGTAAAAGAGAAATTGAGAAATCATTTATAATTCCCTTCAAATTGTAACTCTCTAATCATGGTGAAGATTTCATCATCATAGTACGCCAGTGGGTTTTTTCTAAAGGGATTTTCATGTAAAATGTTGTGGTCTTTTTTTCTATCCTTCTTTATTTTATTTTTTTCCTATCGATTTTTAATAAGTGGTGTCAAAGTTCTGACTTCTTGAAATCAAGGTTCCTACGACTTGACTTCTTTGAAGTACGATCTTCCATTATTGGATCGTAACGCGTGATTTTCTTTGTGGCAAGTAAATATGCGACTTTTTTGACACATAAACATCTCGATATGGAATTAGAATGTTTCGAGAAGAAACTAGAAGAGTGGTACACTAATAACATGAAGAAAGATCAGAAAGCTTTATCTTAGATTCATCTTCACTTATCAAACAGTATTTTGCCGGAGGTGCTTTGTTTTTTATTTTATGGAAGAAGTTTGAAAAGCTGTGTATGACAAAGAATCTTACCAAGATGCACCTCAAACAAAAATTGTTTTCACACAAGATACATGAAGCGGGAAAGATGCAGGGACATCTTTCTAAATTCAAAAAAATCGTCTCAAACCTTGAATTCACGGAGATAAATATGAAAAGGAGAGAATTTATTTGTTCGAGGTTGTATAAAAGGAGAAAAATTCCAATCATGGATCTAAAAGTAAGAGCTCTAATAATCATTATTCTAAATCTATATCTAAATTCAAATATTGCATATAATGCAAGAAAGCTGAGCATTAAATTTCTAAATGTGATCGTCTTCGATATAAGGAAAATAGGGACCAAGGTAAAGTAAAAAAATCAAATTAAAATCTCTTTTGTTGCGAATTATAGTTTTGATGGTGAACTTATTTTTATATTTGTTAGTTGTTCTAACACTAATTATAAATGGATTTTTTATTTTGGTTGCCCCTTTCACGTGTATGAATAAGGATTGGTTTTCCATCTATGATTTCGTTGAAGGTGGTGAAACTATTATAATGAGTGATAATTCTTCTTGTAAGGTTACATGAATTGGTTCTATTCAGATTAAAATGTTTGATGGTATTGTCAAAACATACTAGGTTTGAAAGAAATTTAATTTCCTTGGATATTCTTGATTAAAAAGAGTATAAGTCCTCGTGAGTTCTAAAAATTTCGTAAGTTTTCTAATTTTCATGAAATGTTATAAACCGATATCACTTAAGAGGTAGCACAATTTTGAATAAAGTATTTTCACCTTGAAGAAAAAAGAGGTTATCTTCATCTTTTCTCCAACCCAAAGACGAACCAAAAAGCCTCGACGAAGACAAAGTCACAACCATAACATAATCTCTTGGTTATGGATTGGTGATGCGAAAGAAGGGGTATGGAGAAGAAGGTGACAGACGGCAGATTCTTTTTCATTTACCCATTTTAGAGTTATGGCTGAATAGTTTTTAAATATGGCCAAACTATCCATCTTATTTTTTGGTTTGAAATTTTGAAATTCCAGAAGGTTTGAATTAAATTCAGACCCAATTTAGCGATGATGGAATATATGTACATTTATGAAACAAAGGTTGACGACAATTTACCATAATTTTCTTTAAACTCGTCCTCCTCCATCGTATCGCTAAGCGACTTTTCCCGCATCTTCGGCAACGGGACCACCGCCACGACACACACTCCAATAAATACTCCAAACACTATATACGACAACGCACCTCCATGGTCTCTACCAAGTGCAACCATCAATGGACCAAATGCGCCGCCTAGGACCAGCGCCTGTCTCGCCATTGCAACCGCCCAGTTCCGCATGCAAGTTGGGAATAGCTCAAGTGTGTAGATGAGGAGTATGTTGAAAGAACAAAGTGTGATTGATCTCTCGAATAACTGTGAAGTTATTCCGACAACACAAGTGTCATTTGTGTCCGAAGGTCCCTCTCGCTATGCTTCTACTCAAATTAATCAACACGGTTTAGGCTAAAAGATTTGGTTTTTGATGCTAATTATTCTAATGACTAAATTAAACTAAAAGACTTTAAGTTGATTCAAAGGAGAAACTGAGTTCTTTGAAGAGACGAGTTATTAAGCTCAACCGCTAGAATGCATTCAAAACGAACGAGTGAGGATTTGAATTGAATCCACGGCACGATTATGCACGCGAATTTCCACTACTAGCTTCCCAACTAAGGTAGAAATCCCCTTAATCGGGCTAGCTAGTAACGAACTCCAAGAAGTTCTACAAAGTGAAAGGGTATTTTCCCGGAATTAAAAGAACCCACAAGTAATTGGAAATAGCGTTAAATTGGTCCATCAATGCCTAAGATACTGATAACTACACCCAACCTGGTCCATTGGGTGCAAACCAGAGCGCCCGCCAATTACTAGATGGCTTTCACTTAAAACGGGGAGAAACACAAAAGGTAAAATTAGGTTATCGGTTTACCCCACCAATAAGCTAATTCTATCACGATTGTCAATCTAATGAATTCCTAAGTCTTTCACAAGCAAAGGATTTCATGAATTTGACCTAATTCTAGCCACAACAAGAATTAGGTTGAACACCAAACAATCAAGACAAACTTTCATTGCAATTCAAACATCCACAATCGTCGTTCTTAAAACATTCAAACAGGTATCATGGCTCAATTCCTACATCTCAACCAAGAATCTCTAAGGAATTAGCTACTCATGATGCTAGAAGAAAACAACTCAAAAGAAACCCTAACCATCATCTTGATGAAGAGAAAACGGCTTGTTCTTCTTTCAATCCCTGCTTTTGGTCTTCTATCTTCAATCCTTGCTTCAATCTTTGATAGGAGCTCCTTTGGATCTTCAATTGAACTTCTAAACAAGGTTTGGGGCTGGTTTATGCAGAAGAAACTCGGGAAAAATCGGGAAAAACGAAGTTGGGGAAGTTCTCATCTCTTTCCTCAAAATCAGCCCTTATATAGGAAGTTGCTGAAACTGGGGGGGGGGGGGGTGGGTGCACGGCGTGCACCTCCTTTTTCAAAAATTTTGCGTATTTGAATGGTAGGAACGCTGTGCAAGGGTGCACGACGTTCCCCTGCTTAAGGGCCGTGATTTGGAAGCATCCTAAGGGTGCACAGCGTGCATAGGTGCACGGCGTGCAACCCCTCTGCTCATCCATTTCATTTCTCAATCTTCCGTTCGATCTCCAACCGTGCTCTACTTCACATTCATTGCTTCATAACAAAACCACCTATCTCTAGAGTACTTGTGGACAACAAATACTACAAAGAAACACATCAAATGGACGGAAACGGTCCAAATGAACGGGTCTAGGCACATAATGCCAAAACACGAAATCACACAAGAATGAAGCTCGAACAAACTAATAATCACTCAAAAAGCATGCATTTAAGGATAGATAATTGCTACAAATTCTAGCGTTATCAGTGATCCTATTTTTCCGATGACGGCCACTCGCCTTCCGGTAGATGAGTCCCTCTACTTCTTCCTCTCTGGTCACATGTCAGACAGTCGCCGCTCTGGCAGCTGGCGAGGTTGTTCGGGCTTCTTCTTTTTCTCCCAAATATTCTTTATAGAATGTCAGACATAAAGGAATTGAAAACTCGGATTTGAATCTGATAAGGATAAGGGAGTTCAAATCTCTCATTGTGCTTCGGTTGTAAAGGAAAGGCCTCTGAGGTTGGATCTGCAATAGTGAAGGATTCTGGTTGTGCTAGTAGTTCTGTTACTATATTGTGGGCTAATATTGTAGGAAAAGAGTCGATAGAGTTAAGGTAGTTCGATATTCCTGATTCGGCGTTTATTGATGGTGCTCGTAAAATTCCTAAATTGATTATTGCGAAGGGAATTGTTAAGATGAGATCTGCCTTGGTAGCTCAGTTTCTTTTGCCAATTCCTCCGATGAGAGTCTTTTCCTCGATGATTAATAGACTATGGGGGTATGAAGGGGAGGTTACTCTTTCGATCTTGTCTGAGGGGTTCTTCTTGATCAAGCTCCCATCGGTGAAACTTTGTGATCGGATTTTAAGCAGAGTGTGGCACATCCATCATTTGACGCTTGCGCTTAGGAAGTGGAAAGTTGGAATTGAACCATTGGATTTCGCAACTATGTATGTGCCTACTTGGGTTCCCCCTCAGCTTGTCACAAAAGAAGGAATTGCCTGCTTGATTAGCAGAATTGGAAGGCCGATTAGCAAATTCATAAGAGCCAGACTTGATGTAAAAATCTATCTTCTTCTTAAGGAGGGAGCTACGTCCTGAAGTCTAGAATGTTTGGCTAAAATGTGGTCAGAATGAATACACCGATTGAAATTCAGAAAGCTAGGCATTATGCTACTAAAAAGCCAGTTGAACCTTCTCGACCGTTCTCGAGAGAAGTTAAGAAAGCCCAACCAATACCTGAAGTAAGCATTAATCTTCATATAGGCAATGTTTCTAAATCTTCACCATAAGAGGAGGAAGAACTTGTTGTGATTAGAGATTTACAGGCTAGAGGGACAGAGGAAAAGAATGTTCAAACCTTTGCTGGTGGAGACAAAACTTCTACCTCATTAGTACATAATATCTGAGCCTCTCTTGAGAGGGGATGTCAATGAACTGAGTCCTTGGATTATAGAGCAATTAACAGAAGAACTTGCCATTCTAGTTGCTAATGAAGTGATGACTGATGAAGCAGATGCTACTTTAATAGTTTCATATCATTCTGATGAAGCTTGTGATGAGGAAATAATAGTCGAGAAGCCTGATGGTACACCCGCAAAAGCTATTTTAGGAGATTTTATGACATCTGCCAAGTCGGGTCGTAGGAAAAGAAAAAAGAAAAAATGGTAATGGAAGTCCTTGTTTGGAATCAAAGAGGGTTTAACTCTCCTACCAAGCATAGATTTCTCCTTAATTACCTTAATAAACGTCATATAGATATAGTTGGTATTCTAGAAACTAGAGCCAATAGTACCAAGAAGAATAAGATTTTAGATTCTATTTTTTCTGGTTTGAGCTCTTTCTCAAACCATGATAAAAATCCTTTGGGCAAAATTTGGATACTTTGGAGATCAGCAGTGCAGCTCACAGTGGTGCGTTATTCAGATCAGTTTGTGGATATTGATATTGATGGAAGTCAGTCCTTTCAAATCTATGTTGTGTACGGTGCAAATAAAGAGCATGAGAGGAAGAAGATTTTTTAATATACTGCAAGGTACTTCAGGTCAAGTATTCCTTAGGTTTGTACTTGGCGAGTTTTATGTAATTGTATTGGTGTTACAAATGGAATGTGAGATTTTGGAGTCTGGATAGCTGGTAATGATCTGATTGAACACAAGTCTTTTGGTTCTTTATTCACATGGCATAACAACAGGGTGGATGCTCCAATCTCAAGGAGACTTGATAAATGTCTTGTAAATTTTGCTTGGATGTAAAAGTTTCCTGCCTCTCAAGTGGAAATGTTGACCCCTGGTGTATCTGATCATTGTGGAATTTCTCTCACACCTAAGGTACAAAAAAACTCGTTACCAAAATCCTTTTAAGTACTTTAATTTTTAGATTAGATGGAAGGTATATGACACAGTTGTAAATGATGCCTGGAGTAATACTAGTGTTGCATCTCATAAGATTGGGTTTGAAAGAGTTTATGTAATGCTTAAAGCTGTAAAGTTTCCTTTGAAGATTTTTAATTAGCTGAATTGTTTAGAACTTTGGAGGAGGGTTAAAGAAGCCGAGAGAAACTTTAACGATGCACATAAAAAGTTTGTTTTGCTCGTATGAATCCGCGGCACGATCATGCCCTTTGTTTCCAAAACATTCACAAACAAAGAGTTACACAACCGGTTGATTCACCTTTGGTTTCTGCACCTCTTCATTTTGAGGTGGAGTAGAGGTTGGTCGCACCACCGGTTGAGCCAAGCAAGTGCTTTGATTTGAGCCGCCATGCCATCCATCCTTGATAGCATCATATGAATGAGTTGGTTTGGAACTTCCTCCTTATGTCCTGACATCTTCTTAAGTATCTTTGGAGCTTGAGTGCGAGTAGAAACACAAGGATCCTGACTCACCGCCTTAGCTTCTATACACCCTTGGTGCCTATACCAACTTTTCGTCTTCATGGCCATCTCCCAGTAGACTTGAAGGCATCTCTCAAGGAGGAGTGATATCAAGTCTCTTCCTGTCACTTGATTGATCATCTTCGTGTCCTTGTAAGTGAGTCCTCTAGCAAACGTCACCGCAAGTTGCCACTCATTGAAGTTGTGATGAGGGCAAGACTAGAGAAGGGCTGGGAAACTCTCCCAAGCTTAAAAGAACGGCTCCCCATTAATTTGATCAAATTTGGAGATTTTACATCGGATCTCATCCGTCTTATAAGGCAGGAAGAATTCCTCCAAGAAGGCCTTTGCTAGATCGTCCCAAGCTTGGAAGGTATTTTTTGGTTGGTTGTCGAGCCATTGTTTTTCCTTCCCTTGGAGAGGGAAGGGGAAGAGCGATAGTTGAATGTCTTCTTACGACACATTATTGAACTTCATTAGATCCACAATCTCAATAAAGTTTCAAAGATGGCTAATTGGACATTCATGCTCGTGCCTATGGTATGCATTTTGTTGCACCATTTGAATGTATTGGAACTTCAACTCGAAGTTCCGGTTATCAATAGGGGGCCGGAGCACACTTGAAGATGTCCCTTCAAGAGTTGGCTTACCGTAATCCCCTAGAATCCTTTGTGATTTTCCGTCTATCTCAAAGACGTTAACAAATGTCCTCGGCTTCTCTTACAGAAGATGAATTGATTGATGAGTGCTCTTGGTTGTTGAAAAAGTTGCGATGTGAGGTATTGGTTGAGGTGGAGATGAGATGAATATATTTTGTAAGCGCCTCATACGCTTAGATCTTCTCATGCACTAATATTGCATGAGAGAAACCTACACCACAAAGCAAGCAGCCAAAGTAACACAATACGGAAGAGACACACAAGAAGGGGGAAGCAATAAGTAGAATGGATTAGGTAGAAGGCCTAAATGGGTGTTCTAATCTAGTTTTCCAAGGGTGTGATCTCAATCCCCGACAATGGCACCATTTCGTTTGTCTAAAAAAGAACCAAACAAACTTGATCAAATAGAAAAGTGATTACTCCAAAATCCAAGGTCTCAAGTATCGAATTCCATGACGATCGGATCACCAACCTATACTCAACTATTTAAGACACGGTTCAAGATAACAAAGGTTTGAAATTCTAATTATCTAGGTTATCAACTAACACACCAAAAAATCACTAGAGTCATTCAAATCCATTTAAGCAAACAAGAGAGTGAAAAGGTGGAACACATGGAGAAGAGGGTTGCTAGATTTCAGTTGTTGTTTTGCACTCAGATCCGATTCACTAGAAGGATTGGTTACAATGGAAACACATTATAGTTTGATCACACCTAACTTCAATCATCGATTACACACTTACTCAATTCAACCACAATTAAGTAATTGAAAGAGTACATTTGACCTATAACAAGCCATACCACATTCTAAGTTGTCAAATACCATAATCCAAGCATTCAAAATACCATAATCCATATCCAACATGTATCCAGCCGCTCAACCAGGATTTTCCTCTTCGAACGCACGTATCTCCCTCGTCTGACCTCCGTTTGAGCTCCGGTTGGTATCGTTGGAATCGTCTCGCCATCTTCTATCCATTGAATACCTGCAACCTCATATATAAAATGATAAAGAAAGTCGAACGGACCAAAATGGTCCATTCAAGAAAACGAAACAAGAAGCCATTGTTTCTTCCAACCAATCACAAAGGAGGGTAAAAAATATGTCAAACAAGGTCAAAAAATGTCAACAAGCAGTCAAGATGTTGTCAAACGGCAATGAATAATCATGCTATCAACGGGTACCACCCACAAGGCCCAAAGCGTATGGTCCTCTAAGTCCCATATTCGTAAACAAGAACGCCACTATGCATGCTAACATATGCTAGTGCATACTGTCCAAGTGTACACCCATCATTGGCTGGAATATTCTCCGGTTTCTTGAACGTGGACTGCAACCACCCGATCCTCATTCGGACGTCCTGTAAGACATCTCTCGTGATCGGCCTCTCTCCCCAAAACCCCTCGACTAAGTCTAGCATATTTGGCCCTCAACGATCGAGAGAGTAGTAGACTGCATAGCCATCCACCATAGATGTGTCAGCATTTTCACATCCTTTAGAGTCAATGTGCATTCCCCACCATACATGTGGAAAGATCCGGCCTCCGCCTCTCCACCAACACCGTGATAAGATGCGGATCCAGTCCAAGGGTTGCGAGATCATCAATCAGTAGGATTCCTACGGCCTCCAAAAAAGTGTGGAGGTTAACATTGTATGGGGGAATATGATGTGTCCTATGGCACTATAGGGTAATGCTAGATTCCTAATCGATGTTATATAATAGTGACTAAGTAATTACCAATAAGTAATGAATCTAACATACCAGGTATTGATTAAAATTATCTTAACAAAATACTAGGCAATTACAAATATTTTCTAACATTAGGCATAGACAATTTCTAATATTTCCTAACATTAGGCATAGACAATATCTAATATTTTCTATCATTAGCCATTTATTAAAATTATCTTAACATAATACTACGCAAGTACTGATATTATTTAACACTAGGTCATTATTAATATTCTCTACGATGCAATTATATTAATGGTACCAACCTAATTATCAAAAAATTTCCCGGCTCGATGTCGGTTGCGGTCGCCCATAAGTATTTCTCCATCGATCGACTCGGAGTCGCCGCATGGAGGTGATGATCCATACAAGTAATCCATACTACAACAAAATAAAATATGAGTAGGCAATAAAATTTAAAAATCATAAATTAAAAAAACTTACCAATATTACTGACTAGTTATTTGCGGAATAAGAATTTGGTTGTGGGTATCGAAAAACCAAAGAAGAAACAAGAAGAATTACTGAATTAGGTAGAAATGAAGGAGAGAAACGGTATTTATAGATTCAGAGGACGCCTCCTACAACGTGCCGCGCATCCTAGGATGCGCGGTGCGCTGTAGAAAGCTTCCAACGGCTATATTCTAACGGTCGTTTGAATATAGCTGTGGGAAGCTTTCTATAACGTGTCACACATTATAGAAGGCTGTAATGGCCAAATCGTGTAAATAAGGTTTCCACTTGATTGTCTACGTATGTTTCGATTAAATCGTGCCTACTAAAAAAATTCTGTTTGTATTGGTGGTCAAATTAGATTGTTCAAACTAAAATTTGAGCAATTAAATTCTGGGAGCCAATTACAATGAGCCATGTGGCAAAGGTACCGTGTAGCCAGATGTACCAAAGTCTCGGATAACTTTGTTGGACAAAAAACTAACCATCTTCGGTCGTAATAACCTTAATACAAACGTTATACTACTTTTATGTACTATGTACATACTACTTACAAAATACAAATTGTAATAGGAAGTGCCTATACAAGTATATTTACAATTTCCATACACTTGAATTAGTACGAATTTATGTACAACCATGTATAGAGTGTATACAAGTCTGGATGAAGTCGAAAAAGTTTACTTCATACTACTTTTGTGTATTATGTACATACTACTTACAATAAATTGCAAAAAAATGGTACGGTTGACGACAATGATAATGTGGCTGAAATTTTTTCGTAACGAAGGTCTGAATCGTCGGAAAATTGATCGTAGAACTTTCGGTGAGTGGAGCCGCAACCTCACTTATGATGTTTTTAGCTTCCAATTTCCCTTGCAATATTAGTCATTAGATCTAGCATGCTAAGTTTGGACGGTCCATATGGGGTTAGGGCTTATTAGAACGGTGGTAATAAGAATTTCACTGGCACCTGATTCAGATTCACCTAAACAGTTTCCTACCCTATATAAATTAAAAGACATGTTAATTAACACCCTAACTTGATGAGTAATACATTCTGGTCACCGAATAATAGATCTAACCGTGTATGTAACAAAAGTTAAGATTGGTGTATTTTTTAGAAATTACCTCCTATACATTGTCCATTTTTATAATTTTCACATTTTTACTTTTTCAAAAAAAAGTGATAACTTTCTGTCACTTACCCAATCCGCAGATTAAACCAATCTAAAATATTGTTGAAATCCTAATTACACATATGACTGATGTCTACAACGTTGCACCCTTTTCTCACGAAGCGTGACAATCGATACACTGCTTCGAGCTAGCTTCTTTGGGGAGAATTAGAGTATGACGATAAGGATCTAGACTTCCTACTATCTTGGTATGCGATTAGAAACTTCTCAAGACATCAAACTATTTGTGAGAATGAAGAAGAATTAGTTTTGGTTGTAAGGGGTTTAATTAACTAAACATATAAAATGCTTTAAAGGCCATGTGAGAATTAGGCTTGAGAATTTATACTGGAAATACGATTGTTCGCCCGAACCTGCACGAACTCGCCCATTCAACACCGGTTTTAATCCATTTGACCGAATATCAATCGGGCATAGGTGTACCCGCTACCCGAAATCCACAGGCACGGGCAGGGCGCAGGTAAATTACTATCCACCTCGAATAGATCCGGAAGTAGTAATAATACCCATCACCCATTATTTCTCCAAGGTCATTTACTTCTCTAAGCCATTGTTTTCCCAGAGAACAAAGAATTGGTTCTCGATTGTCAATTCCTCATCTTGGATACTCCAAAGGTCCTTCAATTCTCCAATCAAAGTGCATATACCTATCCATCTCCCAATCCTAGATCGAGAACACCAAGTCCCAACCCCCATTTCCCAAACAATCCTCATGGCGTAGCCGCTCTTTTTGCCATCCGACGATTACACTCTTCAATCCATCTTTTTGCCAGCTGAAAATGGTGAGAGTTCAACTCCTCCTCCTGCAATAGATGGTCAGTGAGTTGGGGGTAGAATGATGAGTAATGTGTGGGCGAACTTCACCAAGGTTTGGTACAAGGGAGAAATCAAGGTTCAATGTAACCACTGTAAAAAGTACTTTGTCGGTCACTCCAAGAATGATACTTACCACCTAAAGAATTATATTTCAACCTACTTACAAAAGAGGATAAAGGAGGGTTCACAAAAATTTCTCGGTGCAAGTTATTTAGTGAAGGGGAAGGAGGTTTCAGCAATGTCATTTAATCCTGAAGTTTCAAGGCAGCAACTTGTCGTAGCAATGGGGATGCACGAATACCCTTTGGATATAGTGGATCATCTATACTTAAAACAATTTGGGAGCGGTCTTGAATCATTATTCCAAGTTCCTTCAAGAAACACCATGAAGAAGGAGATTTTGAAACTCTACGAACATGAAAGGAGGAAATTGAAAAGGAATATTGATCAAAATATTGGCAAGGTGGATGTTACTACTGACCTATGGACTGCTACGAACCAGACGAAAAGCTATATGGCTGTTATAGGCTACTATATCGATAATGGTTGGTCTCTACTCAGTCATCTCTTAAGGTCACATGTTTTTGTCCTTGTTCATGATTTATTAGTACTTGTTTAACTATTTTGAGATATATAGTAACATTATTTGTTTAATTGTTTTGTAGGTTCGGTTATGTTCCAGCCCTTCATATAGCTGATCGTTTGGCAATTATTTTGCTGGAATGCCTCATGGATTGGAACATAGACTCCAAAATCAACACAATCACATTGGACAGCAGTTCAACAAATGACACTATGATCGACAAGGTGAAACCTAAACTACAATCTAGTTTTTTTATTAGAGAAGGGGCTCTGCTTCATATGCGATGCACAGCTCACATATTGAATATGATAGTTAGGGATGGTCTCAGTGTTATTAAAGACTGAATAGTTAAAATTCTTTAATCTGTTATGTTTTGGCTTGCTACACCTCGGACAAGTTTACTGAAACTGCTATACAATTGACAATTTCAAGTGAAAAAGGATAGTTTTGGATTGTCCAACTAGGTGGTATATGATCATAAGAGGTTAGAACTTGACATATGTAATTGGCCTATGTTCAAAAGGCTGGCTCAAAGAGAACTAACTTATACTAGTCTTCCAGATGGTTCACAGTGGGAATTTGCTACAACTATAATTGAAAAGTTGTCCTATTTTTTCTTGGGGATTTTTGACTTAAAGCTGAAGTGATTGAGTGGATGAATGACTCAAATACTGTGATCAGTCAAATGGCTAAGTTAATGGACTTGAAGTTTTAAAAATATTGGGATGATATCCATGATCTATTGACTATTTCTGTGGTTCTTGATCTGAGGTTCAAATTGGAAATTGTTGGATATTATGATTAGATGTTTGGTAGTACTAAAACTAGCTTTCATTGGGATGGTGTAAAGGATAATTTGTTTGATCTTATTAGAGAATACCAAAATATGAAGCTTATTCTTTTTCTTCTTCATATTCTGAATTTCAGCCATATGTAAGGCAAAAGAAATCAAAAAGTGTGTAGGGTTCAGTCGGAATTGGACCATTATCTATCGGATGATATCAAACCACATGATGATGATGAAGTAGAAAAAGAATTTGACATCTTATTGTGGTGCAAAATCCATTCTGCAAAGTACCCTACATTAACAAATATTGCTAGAGACTTTTTGGCTGTTCCTATAACATCAGTGGCATCAGAATTGACTTTAGTTCCGGAGGTCGATTGCTCGATCCTCAACATAGTAGGTTGCATCATAATATTGTGGAGGCATTGATGTGCACAAGAACTTGGTTACAAGATGACTCAAAAATAGGTAACTTTGCCGCTCCAATGCTTTATTTTGTTTGTGCTACTTTACCTTAATGAATCTATAATATCTAACTGTTACCCTTACTAACTTGTAATAGATATGGAGGGTAACACTAGTCAACTGGAGTGATTATTTAGCTTGCTTGATGCCAATGATGTTGCTGCCGAGGAAGAAGTTGAACAATGAAGGTAACCAAATCTTTCGTAAATCTTAATTGATGTTCATTATCTCAACAAGTTTGAATATAATTTTCTTATTCTAAATGAGTATATTTCTGGAATCATATCATGAACACACAAATGATAATCATGGTTCATTCATGGTCATGCAGGATATTGATTAAGCAGTGTTGGCTTGCAATTTTCTACTACTTCTGCAATTTCTACTGTTAGATGACTGGAGAACTGCTCTAGTTGCTACTATTGGATGCTTGATGAATTGCTGCAATTGCTACTGCTGGAGTGGAGTGCTAGGCTGCTACTTTTCCTATTTTTAAAGACACTTTGGATTAAGATGGTTATCTTTTGTTTCTTTTTATTCATGTTTTTGGTTTAATGTTACAGTCATGGGTTCGGAGAGTTTGTTGGTTTAATGCTATGTAGTTTTCTTTTGGATTATGGATTTGATTACTCTATTTTTTTAATTGGCTGGCGTCACCCGGGTTGGGCTCGGGCTTGATTTCCCACCCGGTTGGGCTCTGATTTGGCTGTCTTATCTTTGTCGGTCTTCACTTGTATTTATAGTCCATGAGGAGCAGTTATCATCATGGGAGAAAGCAACTGTCATGGCAGTTACTTCCCACTACTAAACATGGCTTTTCCGCAGTAGTAGTGGGTCATCTCTTGCAACTATTGCCAGTTTCTTCTCTTCAAACACGTTTTCTCTCTTTCGGTGTGATGCATGTGAAGTCTTCATGATGAACAACATGAGAACTTGATGTGACGAGTCGACATGAGGCATCGACGGGATGAGTTGACGAGAATTGTTGGCAGCGCACGTGAGGAGTTGATGAGTGAGGTGTTGACATGACCATGGTTGATGACCACATGTTGTGATGGCCTACGGTGGCCATGAATGGCAGCGACAAGTAATGATGGAGTGGCGGTGCGCACATGACCATGAGAGATGTCGGCGTGATGTGTTGGCGAGAATGTTCAATGGTAGGTGTTGTCATGGCGTTGACCGATAGTGAGTGATTGTCAGCAGAGGGATGTTAGAGAGGCTGACATGGGAAGTCGACGTGAGAGGCCGATATGTGAGGCCAACGTGGGAGGCCGATATGACAGAGGTCCATGTAAGAGGCCGACATGGGTTGTTTCCGTGAGTGAGGTCAACGCGAGAGGCTGACGCGGGAGGCCAACATGATAGTTGGCTCATAAAAGAACCCATCAAAGGCCCATTGAAACCAAAGTTAATTAAAACTCTTGACTTGTCCCTTATAATGTAGCTTAATTCATTGAAATCAAGTTAATTAAATTTTTTTCTAAACAGTCAGAAAGATTTGATTGTCCTCTGGTTCCTCCTCGTACAACATCATACTTAAGAACACCTCTGCATCGACTTCTTGTTGTCAATGTGAGCTTGAGTTTCTGCTCCAAGTTTCAGATAGTTCGTGTTAGTTTTGTGTAATTAGTATTTTCAATAATTAATACGGAGATGATTGACGATAGAAAAGGGGACTCTAATACCCAAAATTCATCTTCTAAATTTACTATCGTTCAACCAGCATCTTGTTTCCCAAGCTCACGGGCTCCAAGATCTAAACACCAGCGTTGCCTAAATTGGTAAACCATGCTCATCTTTAATTTGGATATGCATGTAAAGCCCCATCTAGTTCAACCAAGAAACCAACTAGGGTTCCAACCTGAACCAAACTCGACCCATGACTACTAACCAAAGCTTAAAGACGAGCATTAAATACAAAACCAAAAACATTAAATAACTCTTTAAGATCTAATAGACAAAGATCGCTGATCCTAAATCACAATACTAAAAAGAGGAGATACAACTCCAGTACTAAAATATATGAAAACATATGTCTACAGATATGAAAACTCTGACCAGCTCTCTCCCCACCATCACCGCCAGTACCTATTTTGAAATACACATATATAACAAGGAAAGCAAATATATGACGGTGTCAGTGATAAGCACTGAGTGACTATCCATATTCGTGTAGAATTGAGATTGAATCTAATGATAGAACATAAGAGTCATCCTAGTCACTACTATAATAAAGTGACCATGTGGTCCTGTGCGCATCTATCTAGCATCAGCCACCCCTAACTATGTGGATAGACTCATGATGGATCAAACCATGAAACCACCCTTAAATCCCATGTGAGCAGCATCTGACATAGTCCACACGTCCTACCTGAAACATGAATATCGTCTGGGGATTGCATAATCCTAGGACGGGTGATCGACGCATAAAAATCGTGAGCTAGTCTAGCTAGGCCTATCCAGATCTATCATTAACTGTAGATTACACGTCATAGTTCAAACATCAAAAGCATATGCTCGAATCATAACACACTGCCTGTAAAGTAGATCACAAGCTACTGCCTAGTTGATCGTGCTAGGATTTATAGTGATTATATATCCCTATCTCCATGCTAAGCAACTTGTTTCCCTTTCACCGTGTTTAGAGTTTGTTTAGAGTGCGAATAGTAAAGTTGCTTGAGGACAGCAATATTCAAGTGTGGGGGATTTGATAGTGCTAGGATTTGTAGTGATTATCAATCCATATCTGCATACTTTTTGAGTAAATACAAGCTCATTTCTGTTTCAACTCCATGTGGTTGTACGTCTTGGTATTGTATTCCTATACCCGTTCACTTTGAATTTTTTGGTCCATTTGATGTGTTTCCTTTAGTATTTATCATCCGCGGGTACTTTAGAGAAAGTTGGTTTGGTTACAAGGCTATGGGCGCGGATTAGAGCACGGTTGGAGCTCAAATGGGACGATGTTACAAAAGTTGGTGAAGAAAATGGGTTGCATGCCTTAAATTTTAATTAGCTTATGGCAAAAAGGGTTGCACACTGTGCATACCCTAAACTTCAAAAAACTCAAGTCGAAAAGTGATGCACGTCGTACATGCCCTAAACTTGAAAAAACTTATGGCAAAAAAAGGGTGCACGACGTGCACTCATGGGCGCCTTGCACCCCCCTATTACCGAAATTTCCATATAAAAGGACAATTTGAGGAAAGAGCAAGGCAGTTCTTCTTCAACAAAATCATCATCTATTCATCACTAGAAGTTTGATTGAAGATCCGAAGGACTTCCCATTGAAGATTGAAGATAGGATTGAAGGTAGAAGGCTAAAAGGGAAGATTGGAGCAAGATTAATACATTATCTCTTCAACATGATGGTGTTTATGTCATTTCTGTTTTCTCTTCTTCTAGATTTATGAGTAGCTAAATCGTTAGAGTTTTTGGTTGGGATGTAGGAATTAAGCCATGATACAACTATAGGATCGGCGACTGTTGGATATTTGGATTTGAATGAAAGATTGCTTTGATGGTTGGTTTTCAACCTTGTATTTGTTACGACTTGAACTAGGTCAAATCTATGAAACCCTTTGTTTGATCGACTTTGGAATTCATATGATTAACAATCTAAGATACAAGAAAGTTATCGGTGGACTAAGCCAATAGCTCAATTCTACCTTTCGGGTTCTTTTAGTTTTAACGGTTGTTCATCGAGTACCTGGCGGGCGCTGGTTTGCACCTAATGGACTAAGTTGGGTGTAGTTATCAGTAGCTTAGGTATTGATGGACAAAGTTAACACTATTTCTAATTTCTTATGATTTCTTTTAATTCAAAGAGAGTTCCTTTTCACTTTGTAGAACTTCTCGATGTTCATTACTGGTTAGCCTAGTTGAGGTGATTCTAACCTTGATTGAGAAACTAGTAGTGGTAATCTGCGTGCATGATTGTGCTGCAAATTCATACGAGTGAGGAGTCATATTATTCAATCCAATTTTATTGTTTGTCTGATCCGACTACTATTAGGAAGTTGAGCTTGATGAATAATCACATCCAAGAACTTGTTTTCTCCTACAGTTCAACTTTAATTCTCAATTTTAATTGATGGTGATAATTTATTTAGTAGTATAATTAGAAACCATTCCTAATTTGTTCAGTCTAGACGGTGTCAATAAGTTTGGGTAAAAGCATAAAGGGGGGAACCTTTAGACACAAAAGACACTTATGTTGTGGAGATAACTTAATAGTTATTTTGGCGATCAAGTTTTAGGATTGTCTCTCATTCCTTTAAAAGAACTTAGTCGGTGTCACATTAGACATTCTTCCCATGTATAGTGTTGCTTCGTTTATGTTTTTCTCTCACTTGATTTACTTGGGTTATTAGTGTGAGTTCATGTGCAAGGTTATAATTGGAATGGAGAGTCGCAAGGTTGTTACGGTGCAAGTAATGGAGATGAAGGTTGGAGTTCATATCCTAACCAACACCAACATTATGAGCATCAAGGTCCACAAAACTACTACCAACCTAACTATAAAGGAGAACAGCAACAACAGAGTAACTTTGGACAAGGGGCAATGCCAAGTTGGGGTGCAAACCAATCTCCAACACCTTTCTACCCAGACTCACCTTCAACTTACTATCACCAAGACTCACCTTTAATCTACTCCCACCAAGGCCACAATCAAGATAATCCACCTTTTGAAGATCAATGCTCAAAACCCAACTATTCATATCAATCCTCTCTTTCTGTGCATGAGCAACTGCTTATGCAACTTGAGGAGGGTCACCGCTGACTAGAGATATTTAGCTAGGCCTATCCTGTCCTATCATTAATTTTGGATCACATGTCACAGTTCAAACGTCAAGAGCTTATGCTCTAATCATAACACACTGCTTGTATAGTAGATCACAAGTTACTGCATAGTTGATCATGCTAGGATTTGTAGTGATTACCTATCCCTATCTGCATGCTCAGCATGTTGTTTCCTTTTCATCATATTTAGAGTTTGTTTAGAGTGCAAATAGTAAAGTTTCTTGAGGACAATCAATGTTCAAGTGTGGGGGGATTCGATAGTGCTAGGATTTGTAGTGATTATATATCCCTATCTGCATGCTTTTTGAGTGAATACTAGCTCATTTGTGTTCCAATTCCATGTGATTTTGCGTTTTGGCATTGTATGCCTAGACCCGTTCACTTGGACCGTTGCGGTTTCATTCCACTTGATGTGTTTCTTGTAGTATTTGTCATCTACGTGCACTTTAGAGACAGTTGGTTTGGTTACAAGGCTATGAACGCGGATTAGAGCATGGTTGGAGCTCAAATGGGAAGACGTTGCAAAAGTTGCTGAAGAAAGAGGGTTGTGCGCCCTGAATGCCTTAAATTGGAATTAGCTCATGGTGAAAAAGGGTTGCACACTATGGATGCTCTAAACTCGAAAAAACTCATGTCAAGAAAAGTGTTGCACGTCGTGCATGCCCTACACTTGAAAAAACTCACGGCGAAAAAGGGTGCACGCGGTACACTCATGCGCGCCCTGCACCCCCCTGTTCCAGAGATTTCCATATAAAACGAAAGATTTGGGGAAAGAGAAAAGCAGTTCTTCTTCAACAATTCTCATGATTTTCCCCTAGTTCTCCCAGCAAAATCATCATATATTCATCCCTAGAAGTCCGCTTGAAGATTGAAGCTAGAAGGCTAAAATTGAAGATCAGAGCAAGATCAATTCATTATCTCTTTAATAAGATGGTGGTTAGGTCTTTTTCTGTTTTCTCTTCTTCTAGAGTTATGAGTAGCTAAATCCTTAGAGGTTGGGATGTAAGGATTGAGCCATCATACTATCCCTAAAAGTATGGGGTCGGCGATTGTTGGATATTTGGATTTGAATGAAAGATTGCTTTGATTGTTGGTTTTCAACCTTGTTCTTGTTATGACTTGAATTAGGTGAAATCTATAAACCCTGTGCTTGATCGACTTTGGAATACATATGATTAACAATCTAAGATAGAAGAAAGTTGCCGGTGGAGTAAGCTAATAGCTCGATTCTACCTTTCGTGTTTCTTTTAGTTTTAATGGTTGTTCATCGAGCAATTGGAGGGCGCTCTGGTTTGCACGTAATGGACCAAGTTGGGTGTAGTTATCAGTAGCTTAGGTGTTGATGAACCAAGTTAAAACTATTTCCATTTTCTTGTGATTTCCTTTAACTCAAAGAGAGCACGTTTTCACTTTGTAGAACTCCTCGGTGTTCATTACTAGTTAGCCTGGTTGAGTTGAGTCTAACCTTAATTGGGAAACTAGTAGTGGTAATCAGCGTGCATGATCATGTCATGGATTCATATGAGTGAAAAGAGGAGTCATATTATTCAATCTAAGTCCAACGTTTGTCCGATCTGACTACTATTAGGAAGTTGAGCTTGATGTATCATCCCTTTCAAGAACTTGTTTTCTCTTTCTGTTCAACCTTAATTCTCAGTTTTAATTGATAGTGATAATTAATTTAGTAACTATAATTAGAAACCATTCCCAATTTGTTCAGTCTAGACTGTGTTGATAAGTTTTGAGTAAAAGCATAACGAGAGAAACCTTTGGACACAAACGACAGTCGTGTTGTCGAGATAACCAAATAGTTATTTTGGCGATCACTAGTCTGAGAGCCCTCGCTCAACATGGTCTCAGAACATCTGTACAGTAGATCACACGCTCCTATATAGCCTAAGAGCACTCGCTCTAAATCACATCACATTATCTATATATTAGATCAGACGCTACTATACAGCGAGAGAGACCTCGCTCCGAATCACATGGAAAATGAAATTATTGGATTCCTCAACATACTATTAAAGTTCTACGTATATACGCACAATACAATACTAATCCCCCACCTGTAAGCAGAGCCGAAACCTCTAATCCTGACTTGATGTGATTCCCCTTGCTGCCACGACTCCATAGCTTCTGACTGTGCATCGTTTGGAGTCCAAAAGATTAAGTTAGCCTATGACTTTGCAACAATCTGAAACTTGGCAGGATAGAAACGTTACGCTACTCCTCCATTGCCCTCCGTTACATTACCTGATCCGGAACTTCTTGACGTTGACAAAACAGACTCATTTTCTTTAGTTTAAACCATCCAAAAATTCAGAGCTATATAAGCAAGACTTAATAATAACCAAATTCAAAGACCAGTCACTTAATCCAAGTCCTTAATTATAAACCATAAAAAAGTGCATATATGGTACCTCTTCTTCTTTGGTGAAGGGCTCGCAGCAGGTGACCTCCACCCTGAATCGCGCGAGCATATCCAGCGAGCTCCCACATCATTGGACTAGCCGATTCCATTGCCGATCACTCCATCCAAACATCGTGGCGGCCCCTAAACTCAACGACGAATCTACCACCTCCTGCCACAGCCCGCCGACCGGATCTCTCCTCTCAAGACCGCCATGACCTCCTTCTCCCTTCTCTTTGTCGATTATCCCATCAAGGCCGCTGCCACCTCTTGCTTCCTCCACAATACTCATCTCCTAAAGCTCATCAATCATTATATCTCGATCTGTGCTTCCCTCCACATCAAAGCGATGACAACAGTGACTAATCCCTCCCTCTCTTGTCTAATATGTACGCTTAATGATTGGGATAATTAGGGAGGGTCCCATCAAAAGCCTCCTCTCTCTTGAATTGTTACATGCTCAATCTACCCACCAGATCAATCCTATGGCCCAAGCCTACTTTCGTTACCAGAACTCCAATTGGGTCTCAAGGCCCACAGCTAAGTCCAAGTCCAAAATAGAGTGGTTTTCCTCATCACTCTCTTTTATTGATCAAAACCCTTCCTCGTCGTTAGATCCATCTAATGGTCTATATATCTTCTAACTCAAATCTTAACAATTCAAAGACTTAACTCCTCCTCTGATTGACTTAATCAATCTGATAACTATCCCAAGCCTTACGTGTCTCTAAGACTTAATCAATTACGGAGTCAACACTCTGAATTAATTAAATTAATTTTGTTTCCAACTCGTGACTTCTACTCAAGAAGTAAGATTTTAATCAAATCAAAATTTAAATCATTAAACAAAATTGGGGTGTCACAAATATCTCCAACTTCTATAGATTTTGTCTTGGAACCTAAACCTCACGCCACTGAGCGGGAAAGATTCGGTGCAACACTATTCAAACCCTGGCGCTTGCACCCCTACTTGGTAGCAAACAGCCGTGATAAACGTCCTCCTCAAGGACACAACTGGTCCACTCCTCTGTAATGACCCAATGTCAAACCACAACCATGTCTGAGAAGACTGACAATGGTCCCCACCCTGGCTTGCCTAACTCTAGCTCGACCTACTCGCCAAGATTCCAAAGCTAAATCGGGCATGCTTCGCCAAAATAAGGATATCCCTTTTGCCTTAGACCAGCGTCGACTATGCGCAACATAGAGCCGATTGCTCAAGCTCGTAAGTAATCAAACACCACTAGTTAAACGACCAAAGTCAAAGCCTCACTTTTACTATTCCAGGTCCAACTCACCTCTAAGCCACCCTGGCAGCAACTATTTGCATCATCCAATAGCTTGAACGAGATAGAGTCTCAAATAAGGATGACACCTTATATGCATGCCTGCTCATGTGGTCTACTTAGCCCATTGCATCACTGCCCACAAGCGTGGTCCCTCGGCATACCAGGTATGTGACCAACAGGCCTGCCATGCTTGTGGTTACCCATCCATCCATCATCTGCCTACCACACATCTCAAGTTGTCTCCATTCTCCATCAAAAACCAAGCATGGTGCTCCCCATGGCCTGTAACTTCACTTACTTTCACACCGGTGGATTCCTCACACTTCACAGTCATAATCTTCTAACCATATAGACTCGGCATACCAATCATGACCATGCCCCTCAGAACCATGCCCATGATCCACTGATTACATCTCTCATGACCAACAGAGCACCATACCCATGGCTTACCAACTAACCTGGGCCATTATCCATCATGCAACGACTACTACCTCCACTCTCCTTTATTTCCATTTCCAGTATCCCTTATTCATCCAATTGATTACTAGCACTGAATGTCACAACCTAGTTACTACTATTCGTAACTTCTTCTTAGATGAGCTTCCACTAGCCCATGATCATTGTCTTGCTATGTTAAAATACTTCAAGACACTTTAAGATCCAACCTTATGTTGAATTTCACTTAAATCCCCAAAACCCAACACCCATAAGAGTGCAGAGATCCGCCTTTCAAAAGTGACACCTTTAAAGAAACTACTTAACTTTTAGACAATGTTCAACGTCCGCTATACCTTCCTTTCTATTCCAATTCTTGCTCCCTTAACTCTCATTCCTCCTAAGTAGAACATCAGAGGGTTTCACCTTGCTCATGACCTCTCAACACCATCTTTGTTCAATCCTTTACCGATGTGCTTTTGAATCTGATCACACCTTGTTCTTTCTAGATGATACCGCCCCTTAGTAGTCACCATCTGGCAGAGAGGCATTGCTTGACCAAACAAACATTAGCTCTGCACTTTCACTACCTTTAGGGACATTTCATCCCCTAAGCATTGTTGGTTGTTCGTCAACCCGTACTACCATGTCCCAGACATGGAAGTATAGGGACCAATCCTTGTAGTGTTACTTCAAGGATATAGCCAGTGAAGCGACTAGATTAACCTCTCAACTTTCACCTTGCTACATATACTACCGTTCCCCATTTTCCTTTTTCTTTTGGCTCATGTTCCCCATTTACATGTAATACTAACCACATAGCACTACCAGAACCTTATTCAAACTCCATGCAACATGTCATCCCTCACCCTGATGAAGGTGCTAAAAACCCTGACGACTCTACTCCACGGGGCTCATGCCCTCCTAGTAGTGCTTTTTCTTAACGTACTCTTGACTCAAAATTGAGAGGATCGCTTCCTTGCTCACTTCTCATAGTTATGCCACATATGTGAAAAGTCCTCGTGTCACATCCGTGTTTGGTTTGTCACCACGTCCCTAGTTTTCTCCTGACCATTCCTGTGGTCGATTGTCAACCACAACGGTTGCCACTTGTCATTCATGTTCGTTTTCCTCCTCTCAATCACGGTCGTGCTTTGCAAACCACCACACCTGTTACGAGCTCTCAACCACGCATGTGGCTATCTCATTACCATGCCTATGGTGGGCTCATCACTATGCCAGCTGGCTTCATCACCACATTCATGGTGGCCTCATAACCAGGCCCCATGGTGGCCTCATCAGCACGCCTATGGCTAGTTAAACACCACGACTGTGATCACTGCACAATCACACTCGTGACCCTACTTCTGTCACCATGGTCATCCATCCACCACGACCATGGCCGACTTCTCGTCACGACCGCGACTGACTTCTTCTCTGGAATTCCTAGAGCTGCTACTGCTTTACCAGTAGCATGGTTTACTATCTTTTTGAAACTAACAGACACCTATATGGCTCTTTCCTTGGCTGCTCATTTGGTCCATAGATGCTTCCATATTTACTGTGAAACCCTACCCTAGAAGTTCCGGTCAAACTATTGGTTCAACCAAGGAATCCTACTCGGGTTCCAACTTGAACAAAACTCGACTCTCAACTACTAACCAATGCATACTGACAAGCATTAAAAGCTGAACTGGAATACTTAAATAACCTTTTGAAAACTGACAGACAAGGATCTCAGATCCCGATACACAGCACAAGAAAAGAAGATAGAACTCCAGTTCTGAAAATACATCAAACACACAACAAAAGCGGATACAACTCTAGTTTAGAAAATACATCAAACACACAACAAAAAGAGATACAACTCTAGCTCTGAAAATACGTCAAACACACAACCATAAGAGATACTACTTCAGTTCTGAAAATACATCAAACTAATAACTGAATATATCAAAACTCCGACCAACTCTCTCCCACCATCAACTTCAGTACCTGCCTATGATTAAAATACACAGATAAACCTGGGAAAACAACATCTAATGGGGTCAGTGATAAGCACTAAGTAGCTATCTAGACTCGCATAGAATTTAGACTGAAATTTAACCGAAACCAAGGATAGAACATAGTAGAGTTGCAAGTCACTACTCTACTAAAGTGACCCTGTGTTCCTATAGACATCTATTTAGCATCAGCCACCCCTAGCTAAACAGACGACCTCATGGTGGATTAGACCACGAAACCACCCTGAAAACTCATGTCAACAACATTAGAAGGCATACTCAACACGTCCTACCTGATATATGAAATCCTATGGGATTGTATAATCCATGGGTGGGTGACTGAAGCATGAGGATCGTGAGCTGGTCTAGCTAGGCCTATCATTTCCTTACATGAACTCTAAATCAAACGCCACAGTTGAAACGTCATGAGCTTATGCTCGAACTATAATAACTGCATGTATAGTAGATCACACATTACCGTACAACCTGAGATGTCTCACTCTTAACACTACAAAAAAGACAGTTATTAGTGACCAGTACTTTGTGACGAAGGCCTTTATGGTGTCGTTAAACGTGTTTTGCTGACATGGAAAAAACGTTGTCACAAATACTTCGTCAAATTGATATGTATTTCTCACTATCCATATGTTTCGTCGCCGATGAACGAATTTGTTGTCATTAATATGTGCGGTGTACCGCGAATCTGTGGCGGGAATTGTTTTTGTGACGAAATGGAAATAATTCGTCGATATTGAACAAAAATATTTCCGAGGAGATTAATTTGTCAATAAACACCCGTCAAACCGTTATGTATTTCTGACAAATTTTATATGCCGTCGATGATGAACAAATAATCGGTCAGAAATATTAGTTGTTTGCCGCGAAGATTGGTGGGAAAACTATTTCCGACTAAATTTGAATATTCCGTCGCTATTGAAAATAAATTATTTCGACAAGCTAAATGTGTCATTATAAGTCGTCAAAGTGCTATGTATTTGTGACAAGTTATTTTTTCGTCGATGATGTTGAAATATTCGACCAGTGATATAAGCTCTTTACAGAGAAAATGGGCGGGAAACCTTTTCTGATGAAATCAGAGCATTTCGTCGCTGTTCATCATAAACTATTTCTGACCTGATAAATGTGTCATAATAAGTTTTCAAATTGCCATTCATTTGTGACCAGCTATATGTTTCTTCGATGATGTAGAAATACTCGGTCAATAATTTGTTACGGAGAATATGGGAGGGCAAACCTTTTCCGAGGTAATGTGAATATTTCGAGGCTACTAGGCATAAATATTTTCAACGTGATAAATTTTGTCATAATAAGTCGCTGGTAGGATGTATGTGACATTTGATACGGTTAAACTGTGTAAATTACGAGTTGACCAAGTTTTTAAAGGTACAAATAAGCCAAAATCGTTAGGTATTGATACGGATATGGTATATATGGATATTGAAATATTCGGCCAAACAAAAATAAAACAAAGGCATTCATTCTGTCTCAAGAATTGGTTACTAGTTTTCATCTGCTACAAGTCTAAAATTCGCATGGAAAAGTGAGATGTAGTGTCCCTGCTTAAGTACTAAGTTACGTAGAATAAAGCTATGTACTTCACTAATGAAAGAATCCGCCCACAAATCCAATCAATGCAATTATTCTTTGAATTCAAAGGTTTCATATCTTCATAACTGACTTGTAATTCAAAAGTCAGTGATGTTCATCAACAATCAAACTAAGAAATACATTTAAAATGACAAACATGGCAATTATCACTAACCTTTTCAATGTTCTATTTCATTTTCATCAACAGTAGTATCTTCAAGTCCCACCCTTCTCCAAGTTATTTCATCCTCTTCATCATTTCCAGTTCTTGCAATATTTATAGTAGCAACTTCTTCCTGGTATGCTTCATCATCTGAAGGCATTTGATACAAGTTCCTCGGTGTTGTTTCAACCACAATAGCCCAATTAGGATCTTTCAATGAATAAACATAATAAACTTGTATTGCTTGACTAGCTAGGACAAAAGGCTCCTCTGTTTTAAGCTTGTGTTTTGTATTGACACTGATAATACCATGATGATCTTTATTGTAGCCAACACCTTCATGAGTCGTATCATACCACGCACATTGAAATAGAACAACTCGAACTCCATCTGTATATCGAAGTTCAATAACATTAAAAAGAGTTCCATAATAGGGAATACCTCTGTCGTTCTCCCCTCTAACCATCACACCACTATTTTGACTACATTTAGTCTGCTCACGTGTCTTTGTGTGAAACCTGAATCCATTAATGTAGTAACCTGAGTAATATGTAACTCGTTTATCTGGGGCTCGGGCCAAAGATAGTACATACGGGTTCAAATTTCCAACACTGTTCTGGTGCATGGTTGTGATCTATAATATAAAAAAATAGATATATGATATCCCCTCAACACATTTGATATACATAAAGAAAGAGTAATAGTCAATTATATTGAATTAAGTTACCTTATTTTTCAACCATTGTGAAAATTCTTCTCGATGAACTTCATCAACCCTTCTAATACCTTGATCACGTAGGAAATCTTTATGTTCACTACGGAAAAGTAGTAATTAAAACAACATTATCAGTGATAATACTCAGAGAACTTAATAATTCGGAAGATAATGATGAAGACAATGACCAGGATGATGAATAGTTTATTTTTGTTTAGAAAGTTTTTGTATTATGACATTATAAGTAGCAATTTCATATCAGATATATACAATTATTATTATTTAAAATATTTTATATTTAATTTCTCAAATGATAAATATTTTTATTTATTTTTATTTAAATGGTGAATGACTAAACATATTATTACCAACCAAATTTAATTATTCATCACGGATAGGAAATAAATTCTCACTAATTAATTATAACAAAAATATTCTCATCGGTTTAAGCCGTGTTTGTGATGAATTTATGTGGTCCTTAACCTGATTTTTCTTTCAATTTTTTGACGAACATCAATTTTGACTCAAACGTAACAGTCACTATTTAATATATCTGACGGAACAATCTTGTCACTACTGCTGATTGACGAATATAATCAATTGAAAAAACTAGTCGGTAAAAAAGGATTTACGACGCCTCCTTGCAAAGTTTCTTATACATTTATCGAGGAAACCAAAATAAATAGCGACCGGTTCTGTTCGTCATACATATAACTGATGATTAAAACTGATAGCTGCAGAAGCATTTACGACGAATTCGAAAAAATCGTATCATGTATTTAACGAGGAAATCATAAACGTTATCGACTAATTATATGTGTCACAAATACTATTTGACAAAATATAACCGACATATTGATGGTTCTCGATAATATATTATTTACGACGAAATTCAGAGAAATTTGGCATATGTTTATCGATGAAAGAAATATGTATAGTGACTACTAGCACTCGTCATAAATACGTGTTTCCTACGATTCGTCACAAATAAGTTATTTGTGGGGCGACCTTCAACGACGACATCCGACGAATGTAGGGCGTCACAAATAGGCAATAGTGACTAATTGGGCTATTAGTGATGAATTTGTACAGTCACTAATAACTGTCTTTTTTGTAGTGTAAACACATCACAATATCTGTATATTGGATCACACACTACTGTACAGTCTTAAGAGCCCTCGCTCGACATCATAAATACAATCACGACAGGAATCCCATTAATGGATTCCCAATCATCCTACTACATTTTTATGCTTATAAAGCAAAACAAAATTTTAAACCCCCACCTCTAATTAGCTTCCTGGTAGAGTGTGATTCGTGGCATCCTTCTCGAAACTCAATCCTCCTGTCTTCTTAGAGCTAAAGAGACTAATTAAGGATTGAATCTCCAAAAACCCTGGCTATCAGGTTTTCTTACTTGGGTTTCAAACTGTAGGATTGAGAGATAAAGAAGAGGATTGATTACCTTCCTATATTCCTCCTAGTCTCTCTAATCCTCTATCCTCGATCCTGGATCGATTAGCTCTGTTTCCCTCCTTGATCGATCTCCTCACCTCTTGAGAGAGGATCGCAGCTCGTAGGTTTTATGTTTCTGAAATTTTGAGTTGCTAATTGTGACTCTAACTTTTATAATAAGTCTTCCACGCCCGTAACGGACTTACCATAAAGGTCGTGGCTGCCTGACAACCATGCATGTGGCCTACTGATGGTCACAGTTCGGATCTTCTGGTGGTCACACTCATAACTGACTGTTGACCGCCACTATGGTCGGTCTGGCAACCACGCCCGTGACAGACTCCTGGTCATGCCCGTCATTGTCCACCTGTCATACCAAAACCCAACCGACTTAACCCAAAAATGTCAACCGATAGTTGACCAAAAATCAAGGTGTCATATTTACCTTCGAGCTTGTGCTCAATTGAACACCAGGGCTCCTTGCCTCCTTCACAAATACCCTAATGAGAAAAGGCTACATTCTAGCCCTGAATTCCTTTCCCACTGGGTCGAGAAGGATTTTCATACTAATGGCTCTACGGAAGGGTTCAACTGAATTAAATTCTTGCCTCATCCACTATTTCTCGATATGAGTAACCCTCGTCTTACTAGAACACTTAAAGTTCAATAGTAAGCCTCTGAATCAAGGACATGAGATACTTTGCCCCTTGGTTACTCAATTCCTTTTCTTTGTCTTCCTAGAGCTGGTGGGAGAGCGTTGTTCAAATCATGACAAAACTAAGAAAACGTTTCCTTTTCAAAACACATAATCCTTGAAAACCTTTCTTTAAAACTTTTTGTAAAGACGAACTCACCACATCATAACACTACCTAGACCTTCAGCTAGTATCCCCTACAAAGAGAATAGTACCATTATAGGTGTGGACCCACCTTCTCCTCTCCTAAGGTTCAGGACGCCTCTAAGGAGCAGGTAGCACACCGATAGCGGTAGAAGCCAACCAGGTTCTGATACCATTAGTGAAATCCCACCAAGGAAGTCTTGGTCAAACCACTGGTTCAACCAAGCAACCAACTAGGGTTCCAACATGAACCAAACTCGACCCACGACTAGTAACCAAAACTTAAAGACAAGCATTAAATAAAGAACTTGAAAACATGAAATAATTCTTTTAAGATACGACACACAAGGATCCTGGATCCCAAATCACAATACGACAAAGAGGAGATACAACTCTAGTACTAAAATACATCAAAATAGATATCTAAAGATATCAAAACTCCGACCAGCTCTCTCCCCACCATCAGCTCCAATACCTATTCTAAAATACACAAATACAACAAGGAAAACAAATATCGGAGGGGGCAATCATAAGCACTAAATGGCTATTTAGACTCGCGTAGAACTGAGAAAGAATTTAAGGATAGAACATAAGAGTCATCCTAGTCACTACTCTCATAAAGTGAACCTGTGGTCCTGTAAGCGTCTACCTAGCATCAGCCACCCCTAACTGTGTGTGGATAGCCTCATGGTGGATCAGACCATCAAATCACCCCTGAATATCAAGTTAGCAACATAAAAACCCTGAGCCAGCCTACCTAGGCTTATGTTGTCATATCATTAACTATGGATCACACGCTCTAGTTCATATGCTAAGAGCTTATGCTCGAATCACAACATATTGCCTGCATAATAGATCACATGCTACTACATAGTTTAAGAGCTCTTGCTCAACATCCTCTCACAAAATTTGTACAGTAGATAAAATGCTACTGTACAGCCTGACAACCCTTGCTGCGAAGCACATGGTGAATCCAATCATTGGATTCCCCATGATCCAATTACAGTTCTACGCATATAAACAGAATGTAATCCTACACGTACATAATGATGGTGGTAATGCTTCAAAAAACGGCGGTGGCGACAACAACCATGGAGAATAGTTATGGTTGATGATTAGAGTTGGCAAAAGGTGGCCTATCCTTATAAGTCGACCAATTCGCCCAATCCAACCTGTGACTCATTTGTATATATAAGAAACAACCCAAAACTAGTCAGCCCGTGTTCGATAAACCCATGACCCAATTCACCGGTGACCCGATGCATTCCTTACTCGACAACACTTAACTCGATTAACCCGTTGTGACAAGCTTTGGTTTAATAGTTAAATCTTAGTTTGATTAAAATTTTACTCGTTGAGTAGAAGTCGGAAATCAGAATCAAATTAATGGAATTAATTTGGGGGGAGTGGACTCTATAGTGACCAAGTATTAATGATTTGTAAGACTTCGGATAGTTATCAGGTTCACTAAGTCAATCAGAGGCGAAATTAAGTCTTTGAATTGTGAGTTACGAACATGAAGAGTTCTTATGGTGATGCATAGGACTTTGAACCATTAAAGAGGAAGGAGGTGGGTTGCCGGTTAAGTTGAAAAGGACTGCAATGGTGGGCCTCAGGCTGAATAAGAGTTGTGGTGACGTGAGAGGCTTTGGGTTGTCAGATGGGTCCAATGGCTAGATGAATCCCGGTTACAATCAAGTGGCAAAGGAGCTGATTGATTAGCCCATTTTCCCTAATCTAATCGACAAAGAGAAAGAGAGGATATGAGCACCGTCGGATTTCTTCTCCATGTTTGTTGGACGAGATTCGTGCGAGCGAAGAAGATGGATCTATGATGACTGGGATCGAGAGGGTAAGAGGTAGAGGTTGACTATGGTGATCACCGATAGGAGATAAAGGAGAAGAGCGGCAGCGGCGGAGGTTTCGATCCGTGATGGCGGCCGGAAGAAGATCCCGATGATCAAGGAGAAGCCCTCCATATGGCGCGTCGGTCGTCTGTACATCAGAAGAATCTCACCGGATTCTGGGTTTTGGTCGCCGGCATTGAGGAGCTAGCCGGAGAAGAAGACTAACCATCTTGCAATCTTGGTGAAGTTCAGTGATCTTCTTGCAAAGTTGGAGGCATCTGATGATCCTATCTACTGCGTCTAAATGATAAGTGGCTTGTCTGTAATTGTTTCTCCTTATGTTTAGTTTCCTTGGTTCTGAACTTTTGGATGATTTACAGTAAAGGACATGGGTCGGTTTTGTCAACGTCTGGAAGTTCCGGTTCAGTCAGTGTAACATAGAGCATTTGAGGACTGGTGCTGCGATAGAGTGTGATCTACTGTAATGAATTTGAGCATGAAGCTCTAGAGGATTGAACAGTGGCGTGCGATCCACAATTCAATATATGCTAAGATAGGCCTAGCTGGATTAGATATCGATGTTGTGTATGTGTTGGTCACTCACCCCCATATTGCAAAATCCCCTAGAGTTAAAGGAAAGGTTTAGGACGTGTCGAGTATGCCTACATATACTGCTCACATGGTTAGGGTGGCTTCATGGTCTGACCCACTATGAGCTATCTACATGCAGTTAGGGGTGGCTAATGCTACGTATCCTACCAGTTGACCAGTATGGTCGCATTAAGGACTTGGGTCAGTTTTAACCATGTTTGAAAGCTCTCTGACAAAACCTAAGATGGACCTTTGATCAATTTAAAGGAGCGATGTCCACCCTTTTGCTCTACTCGTCTGATGAGCTATGCTATTTTCTCTTAACTACAAAGTATAGTAAATTTATAATCGATAACTAGTCCACAACCTCAATTTAGTTTTGGTGTGATTTTCTCTAAAAAATAATTGGGCCTTCACAAATAAATATTTGTTATGAAACTAAGAATATTGAAGAGTACAAGAATATGTGGAGGAGAATACTTCTTATTGAGGTGTGAAAATGATACAATGAAAAAGAATTTTGGAGGAGAATACTTCTTATTGAGGAGAGTTCTTCTTTAATGGTTTTTTCTACCTTTTTTGAAAGATTCCATTCAGGAATCGAAACCCTAATAAGTCAAATCCGTACGGAATATTAAATGACATTTTCTATTACGGTTTTGGTGGTAGGTAGGTGTTCATTTAATCACAACGTTTTCTGGTACCATGTAGGTTGTCAGGTATAATTCAGCTCCTGCTTCACCATGATGGTAAGATGATAATTAACAATTGCGGCCCTGAATATATTGGTAGAGATGTGTTTGAGGTTACATTGGACAAAGACTACCTCAGCTACTTCGAGTTGAGGAAGATTGTAACTTATGACATGAAGTACGCTACCGTGGAGAAGATGTTCTACCTCATCCCAGGACGGTCCATGGTTGGTGGTCTTTGACAAATGACTACAGATAGAGACATCGATAAGTGGAATGAATGTTGAAGGGTTTCTGGCTGACAACGAAGATGACGAATTTGAATGTTGAAGGGTTTCTGGCTGACAACGAAGATGACGAATTTGAGTTCGAATGTGAATATGGAAACAGTGATGGAGAGTATGAAAATTCTCATATGGCTGCATATGTTGGGATAATCCATTTGGTCGATGAATCTCACTGAACAAGTGACAACCAATTTTATCGAGCTATGGTGGAGCTTGATGTTGGATGACTACGTAGAAGGTTGAGGGCTCGGAAAGAGGCAGATGGTGAATGTGTAAAAGTAGTGAATGAGTTTAGGATGTTCACGCTTGAGAATAATGAAGATATTGAAGTCCCTAACGACGAAACGGCCATTTATGACGAGCACCAACATGAACCCAGCATTCATGAGCAATCTGTTCAACACTCGCTGCGAGACGAGCAATCTGTTGAAGCCCCTAATTCTGATGGTGTAAGTGATATGGATACTGACGATGAATATGGACTTAGTGACGTTGACCATGCCGTCAACACTGCAGTTTCAGGAGTCAACCCCAATGAAAGCCCTGCTCGTTCAAGTTACCGAAATTTATCTGAGTTTCAGCATGATGTCAACGACAATATTGATGGCAAGGAATGAATATACTCTGTGGGCACAATTACCATTACAATCCATGTTGTGACCACTCAAAACTGGTATGGAAAACCATAATGAAATTCAACAGCCCTAGCCAGTTCAAAGAAGTAGTAGTGAATTACACAATAGCGGTTGTTGTGATATAAAATTGAAAAACTTTTCCAACAAGCTGAATAAGGAAGCTGTCTGCAAGGTGGACTGGTCGAGATGGTGAGTATTTTCTTCCTGGTTTGGGAGGAATGAGGCATTCATTGTGAAGTCTGTTGGTGTCGCTCATAGCTGTCCATGTACCATGCGAAACCAAAGTACAACGGCCAAACGGATAGTTAACGAGTACCTGTCACGATTTCAAACTTATAGCAACATTGAGCCACAAGACATAGCTAAAGAGATTAAGGAGACACGTGTCATTGATGTGTCAGTAAGATTTTGTTCCAGTGTTATTAAGCATCATACGTGTACTATATTAATATGATAATACCAATAAGCACAAGCACAAGCACAAACACAATGCAACATAGAATGTACAGTATTAACGAGACCCTGAATTTCAAACAGTCTATCTAGAAGGTAATACACTTCATTTGGTCACAACTAACTCTCAAAAGTTCCTCATAATCTTCGATCTTGGCTTCACTAACATCGGTTTCAGCATGCCGCTTAACCAGTCTATCACGATCTTGATGTATGTAGGAGTTTGCCACCGATCCTCAATCCACCAAAGAACCCACAATTGGTAGAGCCATTCCAAAATGGACACCGTAGGAATGGTCTTCCCCGTTAGCAACCATCCCGCACCCTTCACTACGGCTTCGTACCCATGAAAACACTTGTCCACGCCTGAATTAGGAGAATGCTTTGAACAACTACTTTCCCTGGAGCTCTGCTGGGGGTGAGATCGACCCATCATTAAAATAAAATAAATAAGGATAGGAGATGGATAGTTGTGGAAAAGAGGAAGGTGGAGAAGACAGGAGGATGGATATGGGTGGAAAAGAGGAAGGTGGAGAAGAGGAGAGGAAGGACGAGGAGAGGACAGACGTGTTCTGCAAATAGATGGAAAAAAGGAAGGAGATGGAAGAGATAAGGTAAGGGGGAGTTAGTGGAATGTTGACTAGGACTGAGTGGAATGTACAGTCACTGGTCAACAATTCAACATCCACGTTAGCTGGTCGGGACAAGTCGTGAAAGCGGAACGTAATTGCAATGACAATGAGGTTTTTGAAAACGGTAGTTCATGACGCGCTTGCAATTACCTATAGGTCGGGTATAATGCGACTTTCACGCAATAGTTCATGACATTTGGGGTGTTTTTTTTCCTAAACTTTATGTATAAAAACTTTTCATTTCTCTTAGTAATTTAATTTGCATCAATTGAAAATTTTTAGCCGGTCATCTTTATTTACATGTATTTCGACTCATGATCCTCATTGCCAGCTATGATATTTAGTGTTTCACTAAACACAAAAATTTCATCAACATTTACTTCATTGCGGTTACAGTATCTTCATCTAAAATATAGATATTTGAGATATCTTTATATCATATCTTTATGAGGCTCTACATGAACACATGTTATTCTTGGTGGGTTTTTGAAATAATTTTGTGCTTAATTTGATCATTTTGATTTATAGTTCATTTTCACTTTTGAAAAGTTTTTACTTTGGAACAGAGTGATCTACCGCTTTATGCGGATTTTAGACTCAAATTTAATTTTGGATTGCCTAATATAAGCATTTCAACTTGGTATATGAGAAGTTTAACCAATTTGGGTAAGTGATGAAATGATTTTACTCTACCTTTTAAATAATTCACTAGAAGATACTAGTGAAATTGTTCTTTTCTTGGGGCTTCCTAACTCTATTACCTTCTTAAAATTTGAACTAGACTAAATAAGTTTGGGGAAATGTTGTATGATTATTAATATAATGAAGCAAAAAGTAAAGCTATAACAATGAAATTTCAAAGCAAGTAAATAATTAAGCAATTTCAAGTATCAAATATGAGAAAAAAGCTGTGAAGACTCGAATCCCAACTAGCTAGATGCACTTGGATAATGAAGATATGAAATCAGTTAAATAGCTTAGATGACTTGGAAATCTCCTATTGTATGTCTAGACTGCTACTGCATATCTTCATGCCTACCCTACACAGTTGGAAACCCATATCTCGAGGTAATTCCTAACCTTGAAAGATGCACTAAAGGTATTCAGTGAAATGTCACCATCTTTATAAAAATTGAAATTTCACAAAGAAATCAATACTAAAAGTACCAAGTAAAATGATCCTCTCTCAAGATATCAAGAAACCTAGCATCTTTCTTAAGCGTTTTATAAGAACAATCGATGTTTCTCTCGGACCCAAAAACTAATAACATGAAATCCAACCACAACCAAGCAGAAACAAAATTAACGCTTCAATGAGAAAAAACTCTTCAATGAAATTGAATAACATCAATCATGATCAAAAGGGTTAGAAACCCGTCACTATCCATATATAATCAAAGCTAGAAGTTCATCTAATCTAGGCAACAAGAGAGGTTTAGCTACGCATGGTTCCGGAAACGAAATCACAAGAAAAGAGACGAAAAATAGAGAAGTGGATATGTTTCTTGTGGAGATCTTAAATCTTTGACTTTATGACTTGCATTTTCCTATCGTGGTTGATCCTCCTGCTTCAATTGTCTCTTCCAACTCCAACCCTGTCAAAGTACTCTAAAGTCAGTTTATTAATAAAGTGTATTTTGTCCAAAGGGGTTTCAAGGGTTTATATACGATTTTATGCCAAATTGGAAAAAGAGGAAACTAAAATAATTCTCTTATGGCAAAAGGCACCGCATTCTCTTTAAAGGCATGCCATGCTAGAGCAGCACGTCATGTTGTTAATAAATTTTTTGACAGTTGATGAATATATACTTTTGAACTTCAAGTTCATATTGTTTAGTGTCACAATCCAAATTATATGATGTTAATTCATTTAAGCTTGTTGCTAACTTTTGGTTTTCTCCCCCTTAATATTGGAAATTTTGAATATAAATGTTAAACCTCCAAAGGAGTCGTCAATAAATCTCTTCACAATGATGTAAATATTTTACTATTTATGAACTCATAACTAATATAATTTCTCAATCTATATTGAGAACTCATCATAATAAATTGTGATTGACGGAGCAATTCATATGTGTATATCCATATATGCATAAGTCTACAATATGATGCATCAATTAAAACAATTAGTTCATACGTTGGGTGTATGGATCCACAAATAGCACTCTTACTTATTTATGTACAATAAATATTAGCATCATTTTTCACAATAATTTTTTAAATAGGAGGAAATTTCCAATTTGTCGAAATTGAAAATGAGGGGAGTTTGCAATTTATATGTAATTAGATTCCATGTTTTTTGTTGAAACTTGTTTCATTGAAATTGAATTCTAATTAAAATGTTAAATGATCAAACAACACGTGACAACCCTAATTTCTATGACAAGGATACCATTATCTTCTCATGTTCTTCCTATCTTATAATGGCATACGTTTGCCATCTTTTTCACCTGTAACGATCGAGTTCCATTGAAATACCCTCCCCTCGAAACAACCTGCTTCCACTAATCTTCTTTACCTTCATCGATCGAGTTATGTCCTCTTAGTTATCGATCGATAACGTTCAGTCGGGATTCGATGTTCAATCGAAAGCTCTTTCAACTGTTTGATGGTCGCTTTCACTAGTCCACTATAAGAAACTGCATGGTTAACGACACATGTTTAATGGAGTATTTAAAACCGATGTTAGTTTCACTATATATATAAAAAATTCGCTGTTAAACTTTATGTCTAAAAGTGGATCCAAAATTGCCATTAATTTAATAACGAATTTTAGACTGTCGGAAAGAATTGAATAATTCAAAATTTCATTCTCTCTTTCTTTCCTTCCTTTCCCAAAATTTAAAACTCCAAAACTTTCAAAATTTCTTTTTTACTTCTTAAATTTTCAAATTTTTTGCTTTTATTTTTATTCCCTATATCTCATCCATTCTTCATTCTTCAAATTTTTCTTTGTTTTTTTTCTTTCAATGAACATGTAGAACAAAAATATTTTTTTTCTCCAATTCCTTTCTTTCAATAAAAATGAAAAAAAAATGAAAAATGAAAAGAAAAAAAGAATCGAAGAATAAGAAGAAAAAGAATCGAAGAAGAAGAAGAAGAAGTAAAAAAGAATCAATAAGTAAATTGAAGAATTGAAGAATAAGAAGAAAGATTGAAGAATAAGAAGAAGAATCGAAGAAGAAAAAGAAAATGAGTGAAAAAAATGAACGATGAATGATGAACGAAGAACAACAAACGATTAACACAGAAATTCAGTTGGATTTCCATGTTGCAGATTTTATCTCTTTGTTAGCTTTAACGGGGGATAAATCCGGTTTTAGATTAACAGAGGATAAAATCCGTTGTTAGCTATTCACCATTACTTATCCTAACCGCAGACTTTGTTAGCTTAGGAGGTTCCAAGTAGCAATGCTTCGAGTTTTGATAGGTGATGAGATCTAGAATCAAGACGGAATCATGGGCACCACTTTCCGAAAAGATTATTTCCACCCTTACAAGCCTTGGGTATCAGGAAACTCTTTCCGAGAATAACACCGTCTCTACTCAAGTTCTTAGACTTTAAATACTAGAGTCACTTTAGAATTCGTAGGTTAGGATAGATGTCTGTTTCTGTGTGTGTTCTGTCACACTACTGTCTTTTTTATATAGGCAGAGGGATCCAGAGACGAAAAGGTGTGAATACCTTACACCAAGAGGTGCCATTATCCCCAAAGATAAACTTGTAAGAAACTGCCATGAAGTACCACGGGTTTTGGAGGGAAAACAACTCAAAAAGAGTTTGAATCAAACGAAAGGGTGTGTGCCCATTCGTCCTACAAGAGAGCTATCACTCCAACTACCTAACTCCCCCATCACTCTAACTCAGCTCAATATCGCAGCTAATAACACTATTATCCCGCTCAACCGTTATTCGTGAATGTTAGTTGTCCATTTTTCTAATATATGTTCAGTGGTAGTTCGCACTACTATTGTGATTGGATTTTGATGGATTCAGTAGCTGGATGATTTCTCAAATTGAAGTAACTGGTTGATTTCTCAAATTGAAGTTGGAAAAATAGAAGTTCGTTCCTCAAACTTAAACCTAGAAAAAATCAAACTAGCAAAACTAGAAGTTCATTTCTCAAATTGAAACTTGGAAAAATCAGCAATTCATTCATCAAACTAATAAAACAAGAATAATCAACAGTTCATTGATCAAACTCAGACAAAGAAGTCCATATCAAGGAGTTCATAACAATCCAAACTTAGTCAAAGGAGTACATAATTAGTAGGAGTCCAAATCCGAAACCAAATTATACCACGAGAAAAAACAGATAGCAAACTGGAAAAAGATTGACAAATAGTCGCCAAGTTTATCAAAGTGCAGGAAGAACATTTAGGACAATCGCAGCAAATCAGCGTCTTTGACGATAGTAATTGCTGCCTTCATTACCTGATCTGACATAAGTCCTTCAATTTTTTGAAATTTAATCATACAGCATGTCCTTTTTCTTGTTCACAATTTCATACTTCCCCATGAAGAATTGAAGTGATTCAACGACATTCTTAATGATGGGCTTTATTTCTTCGATCTCTTCGCTTCCAGCTTCAATTCTAGAAGATCAACTAGGATTTTAGGACGGCTAGTTTCAAAAGAAACATTGGCCTTCCTCTTCACAGTTTCTGTAATAGGGCTGACCTCTTCATCCATAACAACAAATTCTTCTTTCTACGTTTTCTTACTAGCTGTAGAGTCTTGACCCGACTCAGTCAATTTCTTCCATCCCAACATCAAGCTAATCAGTATCCCTATTTGAGGACATGAGATTGACTTTTTCAACTCTTCTAACCCAATAGCACTTGACCCAGGTGCACAAACCTTCCCAAATAACTATTCTAGAACATCATAATAAGGAATGAGGACTCGGTTCAGGTTAGCATAATGCTTGTGCTCCCGTAAAAATATGTTAACCACAATTTGGCAATAAGTGATACAATTGTTACACGAGGCTGGATCAATGTTAATGATTTGAAATGCTTAATGAATTTAAAAACTAAAAACTCTAAGCCGCTTCAAAGACAAACCCGCAACCAGTCCATATAATCAGCTTATCCAGCACAAACCAACCTTCCAACCAAAAGCAAATGCTAATAAATTCGGTGTAAATTCCGCATGCACTAGATCTGTTACAGATAGTTAAAACATAAAAAAGTTCAGCACGGTTTACCTTCACATAATCTCCATAAACTCTATCTTCCATATTAACGCACTTCAGATTTTCATCCCAACATGGGCCAGTTAAGCCTCGTTACTTTTGCATTGCCAGGAATTTTGACCTTAGGGTTTTGCATCTAGACTTTATGTTCGGATCAGCCTTGACCCCACATTCTGGTTTCTCAACTTCTATCATTTTCTCTAGTACCTTTTAGGTGCTTGGGAGTAACTTTCCCTTTTGGTCTACGTTCTTATACTCCAACAAAAAGATAATGCACCTAAAGCTCATCTAACTCGTTCGTCCATGAAAAATACTATCGGTAGTTTTAGCATTGTCTTCAACTTTCTTCGTCCATGAGAAATACTATAACATAAAAGCATATTTCTCTTGCGTTTGGTTTGAACTCCAGTCCTTTAAATGATATCTTTAACACTTAAACGGTGTAAAAAATCCTTCATAATTTGCGTATCCGACATCAGCTAAATAATAATATAATATGATCATAATTAAAAAGAGGATGTTCATTGGTGTTTTCCTAGTACTATATAAGTTGTTCAAGGTACTTTGTGTGTTTTGTTTTACCTTTGGAACCTTTAACCCATCAGGCCAAGCCAAAGCATCACATAGGACATGAAGAAACTTGAAGATCGAATCGGAACAATCCGTGGGATTTGCCTAATTCATGCGACCAATTCCCACGCGGATAACGATGCAATTCTCTTACTTTAGTTGATGATTATCCATCATAATTAAATTTATTTAAGAACAAGGACATCAAAAGATATATTACTCAAATTTCTTTTTCATGACCAAAATAATAGGTATGTTTTTGAGACCCCGATTTTGGGTTCATCCGTTTAAATTTAGGGTTGATTAAAATCTTATACGTTGAGTAAAAGTAGGGAATTACAACTTAATTAATCTAATTAATTCGTCGAGTTGACTCTACAGTACCAAGAATTAAATACTGCTAAGACTCCGGTGATGATGAGAAGAGGAGAGGAGCAACGACATTCGCGAGGAGAGACGGAAACCATTCGCGATGGAGTCAAAGCCAACTGCAACGGTCAATCGTCGGTGAGCCGCGTGCGAAGCCGTGGGAGATCCGGCAAGGCGTTGAGGTCTTGAAGGCCTTGGGCAAAGGAAATGAAGCTGATCGGCAGTGGGAACCACGAATCCAAGAAGTTTGGAGCACGCCGGAGTCATCGTCGTATTCTAGAAACAACTCACCGGCAGTTAGCTTCTCGCCAGAGAAGAAGAGATGACTGCAAGTTTTGGAAAGCTAGAAGACTTGAAACAAATATGCAGTTTTGGAAAGACAGGTGAGTGTTTGACATTTTTGGAAAGTTAGTGGTCTGATTCCGTAATTTGCCAGCATAGACAGTATAATGTCATTTCTACCTTGGCAAGTTTCAGTTTGTTGCATAACTCGATTGTTTAAGCTCCAAATGACACATGGTCAGAAGCTATGGATTCGTGGCAGCGAGGGGAGTCTAGTATAGAAGTATAACTATATGTTGGGTGTTTATCTTTAGTTATTGTTTAGTCTAGTATAGAACTATAACTAGATGTTGGGGAATCCTATAATTGGATTTGCCATGTGGTGATTGATGTTGTGGAGTGAGGTCTTTGAGGCTGTATAGTACCTTGTGATGTAATGACTTTGAGCATGACACTCTTAAGGATTGAATAGTGGTGTGTGATCCACTATTCAATATAGGATAACATATGCCTAGCTAGATTAGATATCGATGTTGTGTATGCGGTGGTCAATGTGACACCCCTATTTTGGTCAACGATTTAAAATTCGGTTTGAAATCTTACTCATTAAGTAGAAGTCGGGAGTTGGAAACCTAATTAATTAGAAGATTTGACTCCATAGTTGATCAACTATTAGAGGCACGTAAGGCTTGACATAGTTATCAGGTTGACAAAGTCAATCAGATGAGGACTTAAGTCCTTGTTTTATTAAGTTATGAGATTGAAGAGATTTGGACCGTTAGATGGATGTGATGATGATGAGTGAACTTATACAAGTGAAGGATGGGGGCTACCGGTGTACTTGGACTTGGACTTAGATTAGGGCCTTGAGTCCAAATGGTGTTGTGGTGACAAGATTGGGCTTCGGTCGTCGGAGTAATCTAGTTGAAGAACTCGGTCCCATTACTACTTAAGGAGAGGAGGGCTATGGAATGGAGTGATTGTCCTCTTCTCCCTAACCTAGATCACGAATAGAGGGCCTGGTTGATGGCGGTGGTGCTCAACGAGATTTCATGAGAGATTCAAGAAGCTCGAAGCAATACAGAATCAAGGACAAAGATGGGATCCTTGCTTGGAGGAGTTGAAAATGACTTGGTGGTCAATTTTTGAGGATGAAAGAGGGTCTGACGACACGCGAATCACGTTTGGCGCTACTAGCAGTAGCAGAAGATGGCCAGAGGGCGGCAACGGTGAATGTTGCGGCGGCAGCGGGGGAGAGTCCCAATTGATTGGAGCCTCACTGGAGCCTCGCTGGAATCTCGTTGGACGTCGTTGGTGGCGCCCAGCCTCGCCGGAGAAGACAAGTGACCCTCCCGCTATAGTGGAGGAGTTTAGTGACTAGATCTGCATAGTCTGAAAGATAAGTGGCTGTTATGCATATGAATATTTTCAAGTCTTTCTTTTGTAGCTCTGAACTTCTGGATGGTTTACAGTTAAGGACTTGGGTCAGTTTTTTCAATGTTTGGAAGTTCTGGATTAGTAATTATAATGGAGGCTATTGGAGGACTAGCGCAACATTTTTTTCTAGTAGGTTTTAGATTGTTGCAAAGAAGTAATCGGAACATAAGTCATTGGTTTGAGCTCAAAATAACGCACGGTCAGAAGCTACATATTTGTGGCCGTGAGGGGAATAACATCAACTCAGGATCAGAGGTTCTTAAAGATTAGTGTCTGAAAGATGAGTGTCAGCTCTTCTTAACAGGTGGGGGTTTAAGATTATGTTATGTTTTATAAGCGTAGAACTTTAATAGAATGTTTCAGGAATCCATTGATGGGATTCCTATCTTGAGTGTAACACGATGTTGAGCAAGGGTTTGACGTTGTATAGTAGCGTGTAATCTAGTATACAGACGTGGTGACAGGATGTAGAGCAAGGTGTCTTAGGCTATACAGTGTTTGATCTACTCCACAGACAGTGTGTTGGGGTTCGAGCATAAGCTCTTTGCATTTGAACTATGGTGTGTGATCCATAGTTATAGGACATGATAGGTCGATCTATATTAGCTCATGATGATTATGCGTCGTTCACCCAACCCCGGATTGCGCAATCCCCCAGTTGATATTCAGTTTTCAAGTATGACTTGTTGAGTATGCTTACTGATGCTGCTCATATGGATTTTAGGGTGGTTGCATGGTTTGATCCACCATGAGGCTATCCACATAGTTAGGGGGGCTGATGTTAGCTTTATGCATACATGACCACAAGGTCACATTACTAGAGTAGTGACTATGATGACTTCTATGGTCTATCCTTGTTCTCAATCTCAGTTCTACGTGTTGTCCAGTTAGCCACTCAATGCTTAGCACTGACCTCGTTCGATGTTTTTTTCCATGTTGTATCTGTGTGTACAGTCACAGGTGCAGGAGATGGAGGTGGGATGACCTGGTCAGAGTTTTGATATCAACTGATATATGTTTTTGGTGTATTTAGAACTTGGGAGTTTCATCTCCTCTCTTTATGTGGTGTATCTCGGGATATGGGATCCTTGTCTATTAGGATTTGAAAGGCTTGATAAAGGATTTCAATTTAGTTTTAATACTTGTTTTATTCACATTTATAGTAGTTGTGGGTTTGAGTCTAGTCGAGTGGAACTCGAATAGGTTGCATGGGTCAAACTAGTGGTTAGACCTGGTCTTCTAGGGTCGGGTTTCATAGTGACTCACCCCCGGATTGCACAATTGCATAAATGTTAAAGGAATGTTTTAGGATGTGTCGAGTATGGTTATAGATGTTTTAGGGTGGTTTAATGGTCTCTTTCCACTATGATGCTATCTGCACACAGTATGGGATGGCTAATGCTAGGTAACCTAATACCGACTAGTAGGGTCACATTACTAGTCTAGACTTGAGGAGTTGGTGTGATATCTTCTATGATGATGATTCTCTTTCTTTGATCGGACATTATTCTGCCTTGGAAGATGCTTAGGCACTTAGTGGTTAGCAGTGACCCCGTTTGGATATTGTCTTTCTATTATATTTGTGTGTTCAGTCACATGTAGTAGAGTTGGATGGTGGGGAGAGCTAGTCGGGTTTTGATATTAACTTTTGATGTATTTTAGAACTTGGAGTTGTATCTCCTTATTCCTTGATGAGTTGTATTTTGGGACCCCGGATCCATGCCTTTTCTATTGAAAGTTTTAATAAAGGATTAAGTTTAGTCTTTAATGCCTGGTTATAAAAATGTTTAGTCAATGTTGGTTTGAGTCGAGTCCAATGAGAACCCAAGAAGGTTGTATGGGTCGAACCAGTCTTTGCTCCATCGGTTTTTATACCAGGGAGGAAGGAAGTGTTTGATGTTTGATTGAGGACCAAGTTCAAAAGCAAGGCTCATAGTCTCTGATGTTCAAGATGGTTAGGAACAAAAATTTGAATGTCGAGAAGAGCTCTGGAAGTTCTGGGAATGCTACGATTGTGGTTATGCAGCCACGAGCGTTATTGTGCTGAGACCCCGTGTGTGGTAGGTCAATGATCACGGGAGTGGGGATGAGGTCACCACGGGCGTGGTGATGAGATTACCGTGGGTGTGGTTCAGTACAAGTCACAAATATGGTGAGTTTTCAACCACGATCGTGATTGAGAGGAGGCAACAGTCGTGACTGGCAGGTGACAACGATTGTGGTGAATAGTTGGCGAGGAGTGTGACGGTTCATTAGTCACGAACAGGGTCAGGCTTGTCACGGGCATCCTTGAAGGACCCTCCATGGGATAGCATGTGTGGGACAAAGAGTGGAAATGGAGCTTTTTGATAGGTTTTGATGATGTACTTAAACATATTCTGTTTTAAGGAGGTTTGTTTTGAAGCAAGGAGGAGCTTTTTATTTTCACCCGATACTATTTCAAGAGGCAGTAGGTTTGAAGGAAGCTAATACTGGTTTGGATTAGCAAATTTGGTTTCATAAATTTTTACAAGGTTTTCCCACACCTTTTAAAGTTGTGCACTGAAGAATTCTTAATTCTTTTGGTTTCACCAATTTTTGAGTGTTGGAAACGTTTTATGGCCTGTTTTCATCAATTTGACAAAGGATGGTCAGACTTGTTTTGATGGATTTAAACCCGAGGTTGGATTTTTAAAGTGTCTTAACGGTATTTTAACTTAGTGAGGCAATGCTCATTCTATTTGGAAGCTCATCCAAGGAGAGGTTATGGATGGCTTGAGAGTAAGGGAGTAGTCATAGCATCTGGGTTCTGGAAGGCATTGTTAGTAATAGATTGGATGAACAAGCGTCACTGACCGTCAAAGAAAATGGAGAATGGAGGCAACAATCATGGTAGTGGGAAACCCACGGGCGTGGTGATCTGTCAGTCACGGTCGTGGTGCTCTGCTCGCCATGGTCGTGGTGCCCTGCTCACCATGGTCATGCTGCCATACTCATCACGGTCGTGGTGCCCTGCTCGCCACGGGAATGGCATGTCTGTTGATCATGGGTGTGGCGTGTCTACTGGTCACATGTGGGGTTTATGGAGGTGCTACTCACTTGGTCAACGATGCAGTAGGTCACATAGAGCACTTGATGAGGCTATAGATGAGGTGTCATCCTTGTCTTGAAGCTTGGTCTCATGCAGGCTATTGGATGATGTGTATAGTAGATTCAAGGGCGACTCAAAGGTGAGTTGGACCTTGAACAGTGGGAGTGAGCCTTCAACCTTGGTTGTCTAGTGGCATCTGAGGAGGCTTGTAGATGCCGGATTCTTAGTGGCAGTGAGTTTGTTGGGTCAGTTCGACCTTAAGCATGGCGGCCCTGCTCTAAGGCAAGAGGGATAGGCTTATATTGGCAAAGCGTGACCAACTTAGCTTTGGAATCTTGATTAGGTCGGGACCTAATTCCGAGAGACGAGCTGGAAGGATTTCTATAGGAGCAAGGAATTAGTCATGAGTTATGCTTGAGTGGGTCGAGCTTGGGTTAGGCAAGCCGAGGTGTAAATCACTATCGGTCTTCTAGGAAAAGATTTTGGTTTGCTTGTGGTTCGACCATAGGCTATTTCAGAGTTGTGGACCGGTTGGGTTCTGTAAGGAGGACAGCATTGCAGGGTCGTTTGTTAATAAGAAGGAAGGCTAGGTGAGTAGTACGCCGTTATGGAACCGTTGGTCAAAGCGTAACTTTAGTCCTTCCAAGTAGACGAGTTGATCTTCAAGCTCCAGTGGTTCACCACCAGAGTATTTGAACACTAATGTGTCAAATCTTTTCTGCTTAGTGGGGTGAAGTTTAAGTTTCGGGACAAAACCTATTAAAGTTGGGGAGAGTTATGAAACCCCAATTTTGGGATTAGTAGTTTAAAGTTTGGTTTGATTAAACTCTTACTTGTTGAGTAGAAGATAGGAATTGGAACTGAATTACTGTAAATAACTCGAGGACTTGACCCTGTTGTTGACCAAGAATTAAATACTTCTATGACTCTTGATAATTATCGGGCTGACTAAGTTGATCGAAGGCGGAGTTAAGTGTTTGATTTATTAGATATAAGCATGAAGGGATCTAGACAGATATATGGATCTAACGATGAGGAGTGGTCTTGATCCATTCAAGTGAAGGATGAGGGCTACCATTTTATTTTGGACGGGAATTATCTGTGGGCCTTAAGTGTTGTGGATTTTTCATAGTTGGACTTGCGTCTTTCGACGGCCTACATACCCAAGAAAATTGGGATCAAAGTCCATGTAGTTTGAGAATGCGTACCTTTCACCAAAGTGCGCGGGTGGCTTCAGAATGTGTTGACTCAAACGTCGATGCTCCAACTCGAATGTTGATAACCCTATAAATAACTAATCGACTAAACCATGTAGTGTCTTGGATCATAGTAGAGTCGTGTACGAATACACTTTTTGCAAATAATATTTAAAAACTCACGCATCTATGAAATTGTCATTAATACTGAATTTCCACCTAGTACACTACACATTCCAAAATACGCGAAGATAGGGATGTCACTAAGGATTGAACTTGTATACTCATTTGAGTATTTGAAGATAATGTACACATGAGATTTTAATTTCTCAAAGTTATATTGACATTATTGACCACCTTGTGTCCATTCCTTCTCACGAGTGTACACAAAACGAAGTGCAAGTTTTTTGAAGCGGTTACACTTCATACTCGCATAGGGTAATTCCTTCATCGTGTACATGTAATCAAACTTTCTCAAGGGATCAATTAAATTCAGCCTCTATAGTTGTATTAGAGGGGAATCGGGTGTCCCATGATTAAAAATTTAATTTGGACTTCAAACCATCCTCATTGCTCGACTTATGAACCAAGTCCCTAATAAACCACTCCATCAAGTGATTTATTAATAGTGATAACTTCCAAACTTATTCCATCTTCATAAGTCTACCCATACTTAAGTTTAAACCAACGTCTTAATGTAGTAACTAATTTAATTTTATCATGAGTCCATTCACCCTTACGTTTAGACCAATATCATGGTGTAATTACTCATTTTCCATCTAAGTTATAAAACCATAACAAATGTTCATGTTTATTTCACCACCATGCGTCAAGCACCCTCACATTAATCAAACGTCTTGATCTCATGACTCACTTTTATACTATGTTATTAGATCATAACCAAAGTATAAACAACCTTTGATGGAAAAAAAAAACAACCCCTAGTCATTTCATCATGACTAACATACTTTAAAAGATCCAAACATGACATCCCTTATGAAGTAACAATGATAATAACTAAATTTACTTAGTGTGCAATTAAAATTTCTTGACTAATCCTAAATGACTTAGTCTCATTGATTTTTAATGGTAGAGACTAACCCCCTGATTGGTATAAATGATTTTCTCCGAAATTTATGGAATTCATTTCGAAATGAATGTTTTTGTGTTTGTATGTAAAAGAATTCATTTCCAATACTAAATTTTCAATTCTGCGGAATTCAGGCTAGTATTAGCAATTCCGTGGAACTGATGAGGTATTTCGAACTGATGAGGTATTAGCAAAAAGTAGTTTTGAAGAGTTGATGCGGCTTTAAGCGCTTCCTTTCTCGGGACCAGTTCCAAAGGTGTTGAATCATCATCTCCTTCATCCACAATCGAAGCTCCCCCTTCATCTAATTCAACCAATAGGTACTCTGATGATCGCTTAAGAGTGTTTATCGTTCCTTGACTAACTTTCGAATGGAATGTTTGGTGAAGCCACTCCATCAAATCTTTTTGAGTGCATGAGGGATGATCTCTCTTATACTCACATAATTGTTCACGTATTTGATCGATCATGGTAGACTTTAGGATACCTTTCAAATGAGAGTCATTGTTGAATATGATTTTACATTTTTTTGTAGTATTTAATGTAATCGGGTCACCATATATTTGATGAATTATATTAAATATATGATAAAAATATATTAAGGGTCACTATATTAATTATGTAATTAAGATAATATAATGAACCTTAAAATTAAGTTTATCAAAATTAATAAAGTCACCATGTATTCAATGAATTATAAAGTCATCTATGACAAACACATTATAAAAAAAACCTCTTAAAATTAATAATTAATTAATAACAACTGTAAAATAATAATTTATGTAATTCCAACTATATTAAATAATAGAGGTTTTACTGTAAATGGTTATGGTGTAAGAGGTCACCTATGAAATAAGGGCACCAAGACATGTGATATGAGAATTTTGAGAATGGGACAAATTCACACTATCTCAACATCAATTTATGCTCCTTGGTAAGAAAAAGTTTAGATTAATTACACTATATACTATTGAACTATTTAAAACCTTTCACACTAACCATTCAACTAATTTCATTACACCAAAGACTACTGAACTTTACTTTTTATTACACAAACTACCATTCCGTTATATTTATGGATGGAAATAGGACATGGCACTAACGGACTTGGCATAGTCACACCAAAATTCTAACATGGCGGCCATGTCATGTTAGTTAAACAAAAATCAAAACTGAAATAAGAAATGAAACGGTATCCTTTGATTGTGGCTATTTTCTATATTTTAACAAATAATGAGAATTATCCTTTCTCTAGTGCTAAACTCGATTAATCTTCATTACTCCAAGGTATGTTCTGGCTACTGTCTTGCCCAATTATGGGACCAACTATTGTTGACACAACTCTTTGGGCTAGGCTATAGTCCCTTCCTATGATGCCAAAACTAAATTTCTTTTTATGGAAGATTTGTAACAACATTCTCCCAGTGATTAAAGCCCTACGTTCTCGACGAATGGATTTCAATACATTATGCCCCGCTTGCGATCTAGAGAATGAATCTCTCTATCACCTTTTCGTCAAATGCGCGGTGGCACACTTTTTTCCGTAGCAGTAACTTGTGCATCTTTCACGTCACTCACCTCTCACCCAATTTCCTTTGGCGAATTACCAACAAATTCAATGTGCAAGACTCTACCAAACTTTCCTTTTACTGGTAGCTCCTATGAAATTATGCTACACAGTAGTCTTTACCAATTCTTAACCAACAATTGTCTCTCTTGCTCGTCAATTCACTGCCAATTGGGCAGAAGGGTTATCAATGTCCCAACGGCATGGATCTCAGATTCCTAGCTCCCCCATTTGGCGGCACTTTATTAACGTTGCAGTTTGACACCCTAGCGAATTACCAACAAATTCAATGTACAACTGATGACATTTGATTTTTTGTGTTCATTGTCCTTATTAAAGCGACACTTAATGCATATTTGTATAGTTTTTAGTAGAAGTTTGGGTTGTTTCGTGCATTTCTAACTTCTATCTCGATTTAGTGTCTTGGACCCGTTTGGGGTCCATTTAATGTTGTTTCGTAGTGTTTTTGATTGATTCCAGGTACTCGGTGATATTTGGGCATTATTCGGAGATGCATGATGTGCACGGAGGAGTTGGATGCATGGAAAAATCACCAACTACGGGCAAACTTTTGGTCCCCTTATGGCGAAGTTTTGGTCAGCCGACTTACTTAAGGAATTGTCTCTATAAAAGTCTAGTTCTCCTCCATTCAAAGTCGGACTTTTCCGGACGAAATTGAGAGCTACAGTGAGAGATTTGAGAGAAATTTAAAGGCAACTTCAAGGAGTTCGGACTCGCCAAAGTAATCAAGACAGCAAATTTAAGTTTTTTCATAATTCTTTGTGTAATCCTAGGATCAATATCTCTCCAGATTATGAGTAACTAAACTTCTCTTGCTTAGATTAGATGAACCCTAGGCTAATTCTTATGAAAATGATTTGACGACATTTTGCCGATTTATGTGAGTTGGATTTCAGTATATGCTTGATTTCATTTTCAATTTGTTCTTACCTAATCAACTTGAATTAATCTTTGTTAGATTTGTCTTAAACTCGTGAGAGCCTGCATATCTAGAACACTGAAATCAAACAACTAGGTTAGATGTTAACCCTCATTCGACAATGAATGAACTATTATGTCGTGTGAGCAATTCTTATTAGACAAATCGCCTAGTAGGGTTCAGATCTTTGTCTAGAAAGAGTGGACTAGGATACTAGATAGGTAGCAAATTAGCGGTCTTGAAAGAGTGTGATTTAATTAGAGAGGAATTTCAATAGTTTATTGACTTTATCTTGTTCGTTTTAAAACATGAAATTTGCATATCATTTGTGAATTTGAATTACCTAGGGGGATTCGAAATTTACGCAGTTTCATCTCTGATTGTCTAAACCATATTCGTGCAATTTTGCAAACTTTATATTCAAAGAAATGTTTGTTTCTTATTTTGATTGTTCCATTGGTCGTCATGTAAATATGTTATTTCTTACTTTGGTTTTTTTATTCAATATCATTCTTGCTCCCCAAGTTTTTAAGATTATATAATGAAACTTCAACTTCTAATATTTAACAGCAGTGTTTAATTTTTCAAATGTTAACATCGGTGACCCATATACTTTTACAGTTAACACAAATAGACCTGACTGTTTTACAAACTATTTATTTTACACTTGATGAGTTATTTAAGATTATAATTAATTAATTTTTTATAACCAATTATGTTACTTTTATAACCAGCTATATTTTATTGGTTATAATTAGTGATTAGTTATTACAATATAACTGGTGTTATGAATATTGTTATTATGGTGCATGAATTCCCATTTTGTAACACCTATACATTAACCATGGGAATGAATACCATTATCTCCTATTCAAGTGTAGTTATGTTAGTCATTAGGGGTTATGTATCATGAGCCTATAAATACTGCTTACTCTTGTATGTTTGACACACCTCAATAAGAATGTCATTCTCCTCCCATATTCTTGTTTTTCTTCTTTTAGTTTCTTAACACGTTATCAACACGAAGTTCTGCCGTCGAGCAACTTCTTGTAATCATGCGACAAAGAGTTAGTTGTAATTGTGGATGAGCAAGTGCATACAAATAATACATACGGCCAGTGAGTTTATGCTTATACTCCTGATGCTCGTTTTTGCAATTTTATTATTGCGCACGAGTGCTCGATTCTCGAAAGTTTACAAAGATTGCTATTTTCTCGATTCTCTTATTCTTCTACCTACTTTCCTTTTGTTTCAACACTAGATTTAGTTTGCGATTTCAAATGTTATTATATTGATTTACCCGGTTCCTTACATTTTAGCTTAATATATCATCACATCAATTTTTTTCTCCTATAATATAATTGGTTCTGCAAGTTGTTCTCGCTATTGATAATTCTCAGATTTATTATATCTGCTACGTGTTTTTTTCTTTGGGTATATGTATATTGCCATATTTTAAATTAAGTATTTACCCTTTTGAATATTACGTACTTTTTTAGTTTGTCTTATGTTTTGAATACATATACTAAGAAAAATTTGTGGTTCTCATTTCCATTTCTTACTTTTTCATAACGCTATTGTTACTATTTAAAAATAGGTCATTAACGTGGGCTATGAGCTAATTCATATGTTTACTTCTTCAATCTTCATTTTTGTCTGTTTTCTACTAATACCCCACCGAAGGTATATAGTAACAAATTGTTTATATGAATATTCACCGTGTAACAATATTATTTATTTATTTTGTGTTCATATATGTCTATGACTTAATTCTAATATTTGATAGCTTATCTTTACTACTCAATTATTATTGATCACACAAACAGTAATAGACATCTTATGCATATACATATGTATTTTTTCCTTTGTTTTTTTCAATTTTACTTAATATTAAAGCATATTTGTCAAAAAGAAACAGATTGGTGGTTATCTGATTATTATCATAACCATTATTTTTGTAACGTTAGTCATCACATTAGTACATTATGTTTACATTACTATTTTTCAATTATCATCAATGGTTGTCATTAAATATTTAAATGGCTAATGATCATGCCATTATTAATGGAATCGTAAGTTACGTTTATTGATTAAATAAATGTATTATATATATTGCTAATTACAATATTATTATAGTATATTCATGTCATTATTAATTCACTCATAATGTGATATGATTTATTTATTTATTTTGATAATTACGACACACTTTTTGAAATTTGAGTATGTGGTTTTTGATGTTTCGGGCAAGAATTACTCTTCATGGGCATTAGACGATAAAATCCATATATAATGGTATTGGTTAAATGAGGAGATAATGCACATCTTATCATGACAAAGCTAAAGCTTTGCTATTTACTCGCCATCATTTCAATGATAGGCCGAAAGATAGTACCAAGAGACACAACATATCGAAAGGACAAAGCCTATCATTTCAATGATAGGCCGAAAGATGAGTACAAAGAGACACAACATATCGAAAGGACAAAGCTATACATATATTTTATATGTCTCGAATAATGAAGGTCGAAGTGACAAAATATCAATCTTTGTAGTGATTGATTATACTCATAAAAGCCCGATATGATTGAATGTCCCACGAGACACATATCTTGAGAAACAGGTTATCTTATGTCTCCAATGTTGATGGTCCAATGAGACAAATATCACTCCATGACGTGAGTGGATATAATCATATGCCCACAAAGTGATTAGACAATATATATTCCCACAAAGTCAATACACTATTTTGGAGAAAAAGACCTATTATTTTGGAGAAATTCGAGAAGTGTATCTTTACCCATGAAAGGGTGTTGTGAATTGATTTTTGTCATACAACCATCAATTTTATTTTGATGATAATACCCAAATGATACTAATTTAGCCCTCAAAGTGAATGTGCATAAACACATATGTTACACTATTTTGAAAGCATATGTAACTATGTGGAACCCTTTTATTCGGATAGACAAAACAATTGTGGTTATACGAGAATTGTTGATCCATTAATTTGTGACATAGATGATTGAGACATATCTCTATTTATCATTTAAACTATGTACAACTCTCATGACAAAAATGAGTATTTTATGATGAGAATCAGCAGAATTAATTGTCATATATATCACATTGATAGTGTACCAAGATATATGGTGTAGTACAACATTTCTCTTAAGCTCTAGATCTAGCTATTCTATTATTCACGAAGGAACAAAATCCTTATTCCAATTTGTTTAGGATCAAGAGAGGAACAATAATAGGGTCTATGGCTATATAATTATTGAATCAATAATTTTATCCTCCAATTTATACTACACATATGTTATTGTGATTGAGATACATATATATAAATGTAAACTATAAGTTTACTCGTCCTACAACTATTATTTGGCATAACCGGTCAGACCATCCCGGTTCAATCATGATGCGAATCGATAAGTACCTATATGGTCAATTTTGATGATTCCATAATCTAAAGTGTATGTTCTATTGAACATTGTTGTGCATGATGGTCTCAACTTCGGTATTCTAAAGAAATGATTCCTAAGGTTATAGGGATTTATGTAGTCCTTGTGACTCCCCTACTTCCTGGGAACACGGACGATTTTCTGTTCTGTCAACAAGGTTTCATTTCTAGGAAAGCATTTTTACCTTTCTGTTACTCATTGTTGGGTAAATCTCCAACACAACATAACTCATTTTTGGGTTACTTATTCTCAAATAGAGTAGATAGTTGGATAATCATCAACTAAAGTAAGATCATTTCTTTTAGACGCAAACAGTAAGGGTGATATTTATGGATCCATACACCCGACATGTTGACCAATTATCTTAATTGATGCATCAACTAGGTGGTCACATGTATCTAGAAATCAAGAGCTTGCAAGATTACTAGCTCAACTATTTTGGTTATGAGTATATTTCCATGATTATCCAATAACGAAAATGCGTCATTGAAAACCAATATATTATTGTGAACATGTCATTTACATTCACAACACAAATTCGCTTTACGCCAAGAAATTATCATGAATTCCTCCATTATATTTGGTTTTTGGGTCCAAACCATACATTGCCCATCAATGCATATATGGATATACATATCCCAATTGCTCCACCACATTTTATTATGATGGGTTCGCAATGAAGATTGAGAAATTATTTGGATTACGAGTTCATCGATGGTAAAATATCACATCGTTGTCAAGAGAATTTGATGACTCGTTGGAGGTCTATATTCAGACTTCCCAACATTAGGGGGAGAAACCAAATGTTGGTCAAGAAATTAGATGAATGATTATCATTTCGATCCTCACACTAAAAAATATGAACTTGAAGTTCAAAGGTATAATTCATCACTAAAGTTGAATTCATCAACTACGACACGCCTTTAACGACCCAAATAGAACAAAACTCTCATGTGCCAACTACAAATGTTCCAATAAATATGATGTTGTTATGGGGCAATCTCTTATTACAAATGTGTCTAAAACATGCATGACACATGATAGACCACTCTGTTCCAAAGAAACAAATCCTCAAAAGTGAAATGGAGTTATATATCAAGATGGTCAAATTAAAGTTAAGATTATTTAAGCAAAGCCACCAAGAGAAACAAATAATGTGCTCAAGAAGAGTCTCTGGTACATGACCGATATGAATATATATCTCTCGATTATCTATATCTTGGATGGAAAATATTGGAACCCCAATGAAGTCAACGTCGACAAAATTTTTGCGCATAGTGCAACGCTAAATGTGATAGTTGAAAATGAGGATCATTACAAAAATGCATGCAAAGAAAAAAATGATTGGCTAAAAAAAAATCAATTTGAGGCAAATTTAAATTCCCAAGAGAAATGAAAAGTTTTAAGACGTCAAGTGTTTATATATAGAGATGTAAAGTATGAGTATGAGAAGTTATGAAACATCTCATTTTTGAAAGGTTTTGTACAACAAACCTAAAATATTTTGATTATGAGAAAATACATTCTCATTTGGTGGATGGAACTATTTTGTATTTGATTAGTCTGGCAATTTGTAAAGGGAAAGAGTTTGCCCCTAGTATATGTCATTGCAACCTATATGTATGGTTTGCATAATATGAATACACGTGTATATGAAATTTTCTCGAGGATTTATTTCGCTACAAGCGAACAATTCACTTTGATGTGAACAGTATTCAAGTATATCCAATTGACGTCTTATGAATTGAATGATTGAGACAAGTGGTCCATTTAGCACATCATACATTTCTTTTCCATATGAATTTTGAATGATGAAAAATCATCTTTGTCATATTTTATGGTTTTTGAAATTCTTACAAAAATTTCTTACTTTATTTTGTATTTAAAATATTTTTTTTTGTTTATAAGACTTTAAATGTCACCATCATCTTTTGTTACATAGATGACATACACTTTACTGAGACTCCTAAAGAGTTCCTCAAAGCAATATACTATTTGATTAGCTAGAGAGTTCGAGATGAAAGATGTGGAAGATTATCACTAACTTGCCAACTGTGCATCTCTCTCGAACATGATTTTTGTATATCATCAAAGATATAATAATTATATCCAACAAGAAGTTATATGAATATGACATGGCTATTTGTGCCTAGATGGTAGTAAGATCACTATGTGACTCTATGTCAATTTGAATCAACTTTTATTAAGACACGAGAACTACTCGGTTTTGAAGTAGTAATCTTGGTCATATTTGTGTTGGTTGACCATAATTGGTCCCATGTGGTAATTTTACCACTTGGTAGGGGTGGTGAAACCAACTTATAAAGCTACACCACCATTCAAAGACATGATCCTATAAATCATGTGTGATATTTATTTTGCATATATCATTGAGTTGCAAGAAAATGTTATAATGTAATGTGATGATTATGTACTCTTTTTCCTTCACTAAGTTTTTATCCCATAGGGTTTTCCTAGTAAGGTTTTAATGAGGCATATTCTCATCTAATGGTCATCCAAGGTGAAGTGTCATGTGAATTATGGACCACCATCGATCATGTGATGCATATATTTTATGCACAAACTCCAATGAGTTGAAATATTTATTAACTAAGTGCACCTAAGTGATAACTTGGTTGATATATTCACCAAACCTCTATCTGCATCAACTGTTGGGAAGAAAATTTGGAGTTGGTGACTGAATGATCTCAACTGATATAATGATGAACGAAAGTTGATATCCTCATCAGGCGGAGTCGATGTGAAGGATATCAATGGATATCATCATAAGGGGGAGTCAATACGCAACTGTACTCTTTTCCCCTTAACCATGGTTTTTCCCACTGGGTTTTCTTGGTAAGGTTTTTAATGAGGCAGTATCAATAGCATACTTGAAGAGCATAATATATATTCTTATCCAATGTACATTCAAGGGGGGTGTTATGAATATTGTTATTATGGTGCATGAATGACCATTGTGTAACACCTATACATTAGCCATGGGAATGAATATCATTATCTCCTATTCAAGGTTTAATTTTAAATATATAATTAGTTATAATTAATGTTTTTAACCGGTTATATTTATGGCTGTAAATGATTAGAATTATGACTAGTTATTAAGAAAATATAACTAGGACATCCTAAAACTAATAAAATACTAGAATTTAAACCACTATCGTCTCTTTACTCTTGAGTCAAACCATCTTTCGATGAACAAATTTGAAAGAGTAAATGTTGAAGTTAAAGCAAGGAGACTGAAGAATAAGAAGAAGATGTAGAAAATCGTTTGGGTGCATATAAACCATCACAGCCGAAAACGATAAGCATCTAACATCCTAGACCAACTCGCATGCATAAAAAAAAGTTTATCAAGATTTACCTCGTGAAGCTTAATTACTAGCTCGACGACTAGTACTTTTCAAAGCCTTTAGATCAATTACGAGAGATTCACGTGCACCTCTTCTACTCATTCTATACGCTAGCTGCATTCCGGATCTCCTATTTAAAGCCTGCTAGAACACTTGATTGAAGAACAGACTTTCAGAGGGTTTCATGGCTTGGGTTTTTCTATCATAAGAAGTCTGACGGCTTGAAATAATATGATACTGATAATAGTATATTGATAGGTTATCATAAACCCTAACCCTATTGGGCCACCAACATGTTAGAACGGGAGGTTCCGAGCATCAATACTTCAAACTTTGACAAGTAATGAGATCTTGGGTAAAGACATAATCGTGGGCACCATTTTATGAAAAGATTATTTCCACCCTTCAAGCCTTGGGTATCAGGAACTCCCTTTCGAGGATAAGACCGTCTACGTGTTCTCTCTAAAAATGGCCTTTTATATATAGGCAAAGGGTCTGGGGTAAGGGGGTATGAATCCAGACACCAAGAGGCACAAAGAAAGGTGTGTGAATAGACTTGAGGGTGGTTACAAGTAACTATCTTCATGTCATACGGGTTTTGAGGGCAAACAACTCAGATTGAGTTTGAATTTCGGGAAGAGGTGTGTACCAATTCATCCTAGGATAAAGGGTAACCACCCCAACCACCTAGCTCCCTCCTAGCATTGTAGCTCAACTCAAGATCGCAGCTAGTGACACTTGCATCCAGCTCAAGCTGAGTTGGATGAGCTGGAATGTCAGTTCCTAGCATCAGCTAGCTCATAGAGGAGTTGTTCCTAGCTAGTTCCAGCTTGCTCGAACCTGTCTACTTATTTAAGTATATGAAGATAATATACACAATAGTTTATCCTACCTATTTTAAGATATCTTGACACTATTGACTGACGTGTGTCCCAATCCTTTCACGAGCGCACACGAAACCAAGTCCAAGTTCCTTGAAGCGTCTACACTTCATGCTTGAATAGGTTAATTCCTTTATCGGGTACCTTCTTATATACTTTATCAAGGAATCAATTAAGAATTTAATCTTTAACCTCTATAGTTGTAGGTTTCTAAGCACATACCTTTAGGATGTTTCAAACCTTGTGCCCCAATTTTCATACATAGGCTTTCCGCATTGAATTCAACCTCTAACATTATATTATAGGGGAATTGCATGTCCTATGTTTGGAAATGTAGACAAACATAAGTCCCACCCCTCCTATCGATTTGGCAACCAAATCTCTCGTTCACCGTTGTTTCAAGTGATCAACTAGATTTTATTCAGGAACAGACTGCACGGTGTATGTGAGTGATTAGTTCACGGATTTGCCACTAAGCACAATTCGACGTACGTCGTTTTTGGCATGGGGGTGTGGTATCCCATACAGAGAGACGTTTCTCCATATGAAAATCGGGGACACACCGGAGCCGGGTGGTGTGACATTCCTAGTGTGCACTGGTGATCACTGGTTGCGCTTATATTTAGATGTCCATGACGGGGTACTTCCAATCCCGCCGGTCAGTCAAATGTGGCGTTATTGGGCAGATGACAGTGCGAAAGCAGCTTGGTTGGGCACACTGTACCGTCGGGAGCATTTAACGTACCAATTGTTGGTGCAACCTGCACCATAATTCTACACATTTACCAATAATCGTCTATGTAATCGGATTATTTATTTTGGCGTTCTTGAACAATGAATGGTTGCGTTTGTGGGCCAATAGTATTGCGTAATAAATAAGGTGTGCGCATACATAATGTGAAAAGTACTGAAGGCTCAAAAGTGCATAATGTGAAAAGTACATAATGTCATAAGTCTCAAAACAAAAGTACGTAAGTCTCAATACATAACATGGATAGAAAACGATAACATAAGACAGAAACAACGTCTAACGGTACGGTCTCTAGTGGCGGAAGTCCACGTACATGTCTACAACACTGCATCGGAGATGTTTGACCGCCTCCAGGTACTAAGCATCAGACTCGTACTCCTGTCTCATCGTCCCAACAAGGTATGGATGCATATGGTCTAGCACCCTGTAAGCTAGCTGCACAGCGGAAAAGAAAACAAGTTAGCTACCTTTATCAAATGCGGACCTAAACCCTAAACCAAAACATAATTACCAAATCTGTTGGCGCCTGAGCACCAGTAGGGAGGGGCCTGAGGATGCGCGGGTGGGTGTGGCATCGATACCAGTATATGTATCGCGGATCGACGTCGATCACATCGTCAGTACTTCTAAACAAAGACTAAAATGGCATCAGTCTGGACCAGTCCTCGTCCCTCCTCGCTCTATCTGTGATGTCAGCCCACTCAACAAGGTACCCATTAGGCAGGGGCAGGGATAAGATCCGGAATCATCAGCGCGTAGCCGAACTGTCTAACCACACGTGTCAGATCATAGTACTCTGCTGTTGTCGCGAACCAAATCACGCCACAAAACGTCGAATCGGGAACCTCTACCTCGGGACGTGGCCCAAATGGCAGCAAGATCACATCCCGTGCGGTCATATCATCAAGCAGACGACGATAGTACTCCAGAGGACGGTGCATGAACTTGTATGATCTATCTGACAGCTCGCTACTACTCCACCGCCCAACCAAGGCCTCGACATCACCCCACTCCCGAGCCACTAGTCTAGCAACACGAGTACTAGGGAAGTACTCGTGAATCCAAGACTGAAGTAGAGACACGCTCCCCAGCATCCCCTTACACTTAGCCCTGCTCACCTTACCCAGCTCGTGGTACAGCCATGCTAGAGCCCCAGTCCCCCAACATATCATGACATAGTGGATACGTCCCTCATCAAAGACTCCCACAACACCATACGAGTACGATCGGCAGACTTATCAGCAAACAGAGTCGAACCCAGCAGACAAAACATGAAGACCCTGTATGCATCCTCATCCACTAAACCGCTCCCCACGGCTAACATCGACTTCTCATGCATCACAGCACCCTTCAGCCAAGGATATCGTGCATCACCACCTGCAGCGCCTCCAACTGGCAACTGCAAATCCCCGGGATGGATACAGAGAGCCCTAGCTATATCGGTCTACAGGTCAACGCTGGATCGAGGAATGTGAAGTGGATGTTCATGCATTGGGATACGAAGAATATGCCATACATCATGAAGTATGATGGTCATCTCTCCGAAGGGCATGTGGAATGTGTTAGTATCTGGCTGCCACCTCTCAACAAAAACGTGGATCAGTGCCTCGTCCAACTGATCGGTCATCCCAAAATGACCCAAATGGAGAAGTCCAAAGGTAGACATCATCATCTCAAGTGTCGGTGTCTGAGGCTGAAATCTCATCACTTGCCTGAGATGACCCGGACGGGTGTAGAACTTGAAATCGCGGATGTTACGGTAGTTCGCACCGACCTCCCATAGATTATGTGCAATGTCACCCCCAAAACTGAGAATCACACTAGTCGCAATCGGGCCACCATCCTCTATCCCCGACTCGAGCAGCCAAGTGCGGGAAAGGTTTCCCCCGACCCCAGTAGTCTCGACCTCCTCATCTATCAGTCGACCATATGTACTCGTGGCAGGAGCAAAACGAGCATCTCTCCCAGTTGCAACACCAACGCTCGCTGAAGTATGAGACGAACTAGTGGAAACCCTAAACGGTGGAGGCGGATAGGTATCAGACTCATAGCCACCAAGTAACTCCTCCTCGCCGTCATCTAGCATAAATCTCCGCCGTGAAGTTAGAAAGGGAGAGGGTCTAACAAGCCTAGCGGGGAATGGAGGTCTATCTTGGCATACCAGAATTCTAACTGGGGGGAAAGGCTCAGGGGTTTCGTAGTTTTTTTGTTTTTTCTTCTTCTTATCTGCTTCTCTCCTATTCGAAGCAGTAATCGCAAGCTCGGCAAGTCGATTAATAATTTCCATTGACTTGCCCTTCCCTCACATTTTCTGAATTCCGTCAGTCTCTTCTTCAATAGGGTCAGTGCTATGCTGCTTAGCTCCGCCTTTTGTCTTCGACATTTTTATTCAGAAACTATAATAAACGAAATTATCTAATTAATCACATACCTATAAAATCTAATTAATATTAATTAACACTAACTATCATTGAATACTAAACTATTCAAATAAATTAAAATCCTAAACCCTAAACCCTAAACTAATTCAGAATTCATTAATTTCATTCTAACTACACAATTATCAAGAATTAAATTCTTTTAATTAATTTTGAAAAAAATTAAATTAAATATATGAATCAGACGGACGGCGGACCAACATAAAATCTTGGTAATTGTCATTTTTGTAATTTAGGTTTTGATTTGACTGTTTACTTAACTTTTATTAATTCGAATTTAAAAAATTTCGGTTTTAATATATCAGTAACCAATATTATGTATATTGCCCAATGGATGATTTGCTACGTTATCTTTCGTAGAAGAATTAGAGAAAACGCAAAGCAATAAGAGAAAACCGGTGTCAACTTTCCAGTATAATAACTCCAGCAGCAATGAAATAATTACCTTACCCAGCAATGAAATAGTATTTTAAATTCAGTTATGCTGTCTGTTTCTTGTTTCTAATTTCTAAATGTTAAAAAAGTATTAACAAACCCAGAACGACTATCCTACTCCAACCACAGCCGAATTAATTAATTAATAAATAACATTTTTGAGAAAAAATTTTACATAACCATCTGGATCTTGCTTAGCTTAGGTATGTGACTTTAATTTGAAGTATTCCTTACGTTATTTAAAGCCACAAGGTCCAACACTTTGATGGTTGAAGGAAGCTTCATTAATTAGAGCTCTTAATCATTTGATTTTTCATATTTTCTTGTCAGATTTGGATGTTTCAAACTTGAAACATTATGCCTTATTATTATTATTATTATTATTTATAAAAAAAATTAAATAGACACCACATTAAGTGATATCATCGTGAGATATCATCCTGAGGTAAACTTTAGAGTTATCAGCCATCAATCTAAAGTAAGAGAAGTGATGCCGTCACAAAAATGTTTAATGATTGTGCATTTTATAGACTTTAAAATCAAAATTTTCAGAAACAAAATTAGGGATTACAAACCTACGACTTCTCAAACTACAACCTTCATGTTTAAGAACTTGGAAACATTATTATCCGAACTCATAAGTGATAGACACCGTGATGAACAGAACTGAAACAGTAATCAAAATCTCAAACAACCAATACATCAAATATCCTCACCTGCTTCCCATCATTATCCACAATAGAAAACTTATTAACGCCCATGGAATAAAAAATATAGTTAAAACAATAAAAATGAAAAATACAGAACAAACTTTTCTCTCCTTCTTCCTTCCCAACTGACTGACTTCGTGTGTGTGTAACGTTATTCAAGGGCAAAAAGGTCTTCCAGGGCGAGCATGATGGCTAGGAACGGTGAAATGCCGCAACCTCCCCTCCTGCTCCGTCAAGTAACCTTCGCACAGAAACGCCTTAGAGAATCTATCCTCCACCGTCCGATCCACATCGTGAACAAACACTTCCGTCTCCCCTGCTTCCTTATTCCTCGCCATTAACCCGGCGGTGTATATCGCGGTCATCCTCCCGGGCGCCTCGTCGTGGTACCCGGTGGGAGCGTCCACCATGATCAGATCCCAACCCATTTCATAGATCTCCGCCGGAAACCCTTTGAGAGCCAATCGGCACTTGGATTCTCTAGGATCGGAAACAGCCTTGCAGTCTTCGTCTCCGATTCCGGCCTCCATAAGTCCGCCGGCCTGGTGGACCTTGGTGTCGTAGCTGACGTGGTAGGCCTCGAGGGAAGGGATATCCCCGAGGACCTTCTCGATCCAAGTCTTGTCCTCTTCGAGGAAGACGGTGCGGCCGCCGTAATTGAGGGAGGACCACATGAGGCTGTCGTGGCCCAAGCCGAAGATGAGGAAATTACAGGGGGATTTCTTCTCGAGGATGCGGAGGGAGACGGAGACTTCTTTGAGGGTTTGTTGAGGGGTGATGTTTGTTGTGGCGTAGTGGATCAGAGCGTTGGCGAGGGACGGCGGGGCTTTGGTGCACGTTTGGGTTTGGGGATTAGAATTACTAGTTGTGGTGGAGGTGGAGGGACAGTCAGGCTTGGATTGATCGTCTTGGGATTCGGAATGTTGGGTGGTGACGTGGGAGGGGGGATTGGGGGAGGAGAAGGTTGCCCAGAGGCCGAGGATGAGGATGCAGAGGAAGAAGAAAGAGAGGAAGATTACCTTGGCGTTAATGGCTGATTGCTGCGTTTTTGGCCTCATTGCTGAGATTAGGATGGTGGGTATAGTTTGCTGGTTGATGAAGAAGAAGAGAGGGAAGGAAGTGGGAGGAAAAGATGGAGAAGTGATGAGAGGGCAGCAAGCAACTGAGTATTTATGTTTGTTTTTTGTTTGTTTGAAGTAGGGAAAATAATTGTTATGATGTGAAATATCCTATTCGATTATTATATGTAGTGATGTCGGATTTATATTAAATTATGGGAAGTATTATTTTGCTTATTTAATCAAAGTCGGATGCAAAATGTTTTAAGAAAAAATCCTTAATGAAATAATGGATTAAATTTACACACTCACGATTAATAATCTTCTTATCCTACATTGGATACTCGCTCATTCACAAGTTGGGAGAAGTTGGTTGTATATATGTCGCGGGAAAGAAGATAGGAAGAATGATGGACTATGGGGTTGTCCCAACTCCCAGTATAAAATACAATTTTTTTTTTTTTTGCCATGGGAACATTTGTCATTCGGTAATGAATTAATCTATTTTTGTAGTCCAAAGTTTAGAGACCGCGTTATACTTATACACTTAATTTCTTTCTTAAACTGTAGAATGGTTTCACGGTTGATTCATTATCATTTTACTCCGAGACAATTCTTTACTGAAACATTCAATTCTTAGTTTTTATGTTTTTCGACTACATAAATGATAAGACTGATTCAGCATTTTAGAGCATCTCCACTCCAATAATAAACTAGATCCACACTCATGTTGTGATATATTATAATTAGTTGGGTTGTATAGTTATAATTTAAAAATACTAAATTCAAATTTAAATTATATCTTTATATGAATAATTTATTATTCTTTTTTTCTCTTTATGAGTATAATTTCACCCGTTTTATTTTCAACTAAATTTTTTTTAATAACAGACAATAATGTGTTAAAACAAGAGGTTATAAACAGCAATTTAAACTTTAGATGCATATTTCCAACATAATGTATATGTTTAAATTTAAATTAATCACTTTATACACTATAGAAAAAAGATGATGCAGAGAGAACTGTGGTGATGTGGCTTTAAAAGATTTATGCCCATACATTTAGGGGACGACATGATGATTTTAATATCAATTAAGCGTAGAATGTGGTAGTTTTTTTTTTATATTTGGTGATTTTTTTTAGTTCGGTTGCGTTAAATTGTGTTTGGTTTGTGTAGGGTAATTCAACACCTTTCTAAAAGGTATACGCTATAAGAAAATGTAATTTTAATGATAATAATTATGTAATTGTTTTAGTGGTGACAATTTTGACTCATCAGTATCCATTTTACAAGAAAACGATATTAACCTATTAATCATTAAAAACTACATTTTTCTTATAATAATATGATTCTCCGAAGCATTCTTTTCTTAACCTTTTGGGGAGGCTTGAGATTGGCAATAAACTACAGCAAGTATTTGCCAATCATATTAGTAAATGATTGAAGTTTAACCTATAATGAAGACATCCGATGAGAGTTCTAAGGTCTAAAAAGGAAAAATCTCATTTCGTTCAACTTGTTTTAATTGTTAACTATGAAACATGATGATAAGACTGGTAAGTGGTAACAATCTCGTTTGGGGTGGGATTTATATAAATCCAACATTGTTATTGTCGAGGGAAACAGATAATTGTTTGAAATATGTCAAATTACAATGAGTTGAACCTATAGAGTTTAGTACCAGCTTGGAAGTAAAGTAAAAGAACGTGGCAGAGTATGGAGAGGGAGGGAGTTGTTGATGGTGACAGGGGAACAAACTTATAACTTACTGCCTTTGTTTGTTGGCAAAGGAAATATAATATAAGTTTGGTGGAGATCTATCCCTTCCCTTCTCTTTCTTAATTTGGTGTGGTTCAATGGACCAGTTTTAAATTCAGGATGTATCAGTCTAAGGATTCCTTGGATTTATAAGTAGAGGGGTATTTTCGGCATTATGATTATTTATTGAAAAGTCGCCGGCCTGTTAACGTAGACTCAACCACGACAATGAGGTGGCAGTGTCGTTTTATAAAATAATAAATTAAAATAAATTTAGTGAAATGAATTTATTACTTTTATTATACATATTGTTAGATCAGTCAAAGAGTCTAAAAACCTGGATCTAACGGTGCAAAATTGTCCTGAACATCTTGGAATCTGTGCGCTTCTGGATTTCAAACAGTTCCCTGGTTTAACTACCTAATTAGAGGAGATTAAACTAGTAATGTGTGTTTGGGCAGGAAATGTGAAGTAGTTGGAGAGGCTGAAGATTATCCCATCCTATATATGATCTGTCTGTTCTCCAACTCTCACATGAAGAAGGCATATATTGGGGGTGGCTTCAAGACTTTGGACGGATAATAATGTATAGGGATGATAAATAATACAAGGCAGTTGTTAGAACTTAGAACATGTTTGTAATAAAATATGCAAGTAATTGAGAGAGAAAATCTCAGACCCTAGTATACTCGTATATATGCAATTGTATAATTGAAAATAGTACATGACAGCTTTGTTTTTTTAAGAAACTAGTAATATTAATTAATAAAAAAATAAAAAGCTAAGGAGTATCACTGTTCATTACTGTAGATTAGATTATGAATAGGGCTGTTGAGGAATCAAGCCTTTCGTGATCAGCTTGGTATTTAGCTTGGTAAAAGGTTGTTTGTAACTAACTCGATTGTAAACAAGTCAAACTTGAGCCAAAGTATGTTTGACTCGATAGGCTCGCGAGTTGGCTCGAGCTCGAGCTCGAGATTCAACTCGAGTATATAGCTCGTTAATAGACTCAATAATGCAACAATAATTTTGCCTTGCAAATCATATACAATAAATAATATTTAATTTGTGATTGTGCTCATGAAAATACAAGTGATATATTATTTAGATTTAACTATTTTGAGTGAGAAATGTAAAAACTTATAAATTTTATGATATGGTGTGACATTTACTACCCGGAAGGTTATATACAGTGGGTATTATCCGAATTTAAAACTAAAACTGGTGGCTATCGAATATCAACTATCCGAACCCAAACCCGACTGTTGTGAAGCCTACCTCAATTTTAAATATATATATATTCCCTTTTTTAAGTGTTTCCCAATGTTTTTATTGTTATTCGCGGGTTGCACCAACAATTGGTACGTTAAATGCTCACGACGGTACAGTGTGCCCAACCAAGCTGCTTTCGCACTATCATCTGCCCAATAACGCCACATTTGACTGACCGGCGGGATTGGAAGTACTCCGTCATGGACATCCAAATATAAGCGCAACCAGTGATCACCAGTGCACACTAGGAATGTCACACCACCCGGCTCCGGTGTGTCCCCGATTTTCATAGAAAGAAACGCCTCTCCGTATGGGATACCACGCCCCCATGCCAAAAACGACGTACGTCCAATTGTGCTTAGTGGCAAATCCGAAAAGGTCCAGATTTCATAAATCTGGAAAATAAATATTGTAAGGAAAAACTACACACCTCTATTCAGAATAGAGTTTCTAGACATGTTTGGGGTGGGTTTAGCCGCTTGCGGCGTTGAGCGACCTGTTAGGTGATTTACTTATGTTACAAACCTCGCAAAACAATGACACCGGTAACTGAATGTAACAAACCACAAACCTGGTTTGGTCTTGCCCTTACATGGGGTACAATAAGCGCTCGCATGCTCGTGGTACGAAGGGTTCCGCCTATCCGTCTTTCGCGCACGGGGCCTGCCCTTAAGCGCGTCCGACTTCTTCCACTCTTTCACTCCGTCTGATTCTGGTTGATATACTGGGACCGCACCAGTGTAGTCAAGGCACGTACAGCGGGCCCATCTCTATCACAAATTGTCTGCACCATCCCGCTGAGGATGACGCGGTCTGTCGCGTCGTGGTCTTCCCACTTCTCAATGTCTATAAGAAGACGGTATTTCAACGATCGCCAAAAGTGGTGGAGGTGGTATAGTTTCAGCTCGACCCCATCGCGCTCCATAGATTCGAGCCTACAAGTACAAGGAAGGCCATGCGTATCTTCGATCACACAATCACAATCGTCTTTACTTGATAACGCCTCATTCACCAACTCAATACCCCAAAGGCTGACTTCAATTTTCAGATATGTAAACGGTCGTCTGTGCGAGAAACGATGAGTCTAAACCAAACCAAAAAGCTAGTTACGTACACACGAATTGATAATGTAATGTCCTAAACATAACCAAATAAATAGTGATTAACTTGCTTCGTGATTCATTGATAGCCCGCTGCACTTCTATGACTTGGCCCTCGATCGATGCATGATATCCCTCAAATAGTGTATCAAGTCCCTGATTGGAAGAGTTATACCATGTTTTGAGAGACGAGTGTTGGGACTCCACCCTATTCGTACTCGTACACCCAATATGGAAAACCTCGTTAGTGTTGCAATGGGTCCACTAAGTCTTATACGGTAACCACTCACTTCCTAAGTACTCCATCAATCCTCCGACATTAGTCCAATCACTCATGAGCATATCCTCCCACTCCTTGAAGAACTCTACGTCTATTTGTGCATACAACACTTTATTCCACCTACCATGCACGAATGCCTCAGCCATTTCCGCATTACTCGTGATGTACTTAATTTTTGCCTCGATATTCCTCTTCATGTGTCAAATGCATAGTAAATGGGGAGTCTTTGGAAATACGATGCAGAGAGCCGCTGCCAGACCTCGCTCCTTATCAGTCACAAATACAGTAGGTTGTCGCCTACCCAACATCAACTCCAGAAATTCCAAAACCCAAACATATGCAAACCCGATGCTAAAGTTCTTCCACACTGGAGTCACACTAACCAACTGGATCACTGGCTTCCTATAGGCGTTGGTGTTGAAAGTCGAGTCAATCATAATCACAAAATACCATGAGCTAACCATTTGGACACATTCGGGGTGGCTAAGAAACAGATGAACAAGATTGTCATCATCATCCTTTAAATATTGAACGAAATAACCTAGTTATGTAGCCTCATGCAAAGTCCACTCCATCGGATCCAAACCATCTAATTTCTCCTTCCTAATCTTGTATGACTCGTTATAAATCTGATTCATATTGTAACGAGTGTTGAACTTCTTATTCAAAGAATACATGATCTTATTCAGTTGTGTGTGAACAGCCACCATACCCCGAATATCTTTTTTCGCCTCATCTGATAACAGATTGCTTTCCGTGCTTACTTCAGTGAAATGAATCAGGGGATGATTGTGTTACCCCCTCGACTTATCAAGGTTTTTTATGTCTCCGACTCCGTCAATAAAATACTTCCACTCGCAATCTACCATCCTTGATCGCACGGCAAGTCTGAATGCGCAATTACACTTCTTTGACTTCGTAGCACGTTTCGGGAGATCTGAACCCTCAGACTTGCGAACTGGTCCACGTGAGCAATAAAGATACACCCGACACTCCTTTTCCGAGTCATTGCTTTTATTGGACCCTTTGATCAAATGGAAATTTTGCTGCTTGCGCCGCTTCACCGATAGTGTCGTACACATCATTGGATAAGAACCAGTCGGAGTAATCAATTCCGTCACTGGCATCCACTTCCTATGGAATATCAACACCGAAATGAATCATTTACATACCCTATTCATTGATAATACTAAAGAAACTGGCCAAACAATTGCCGTGGTACTTGTTGACATATCTCGTGCATAAACCCTATATTTGAAGTATCCAAATCACTTAATGAATCAACATAAAATTAAAAAAAGTAAAAAATTTAATTAAAAAATAATAATTTCAGACGGACCAACCGGACGGACCAGCGTTCCATCCACTAATCAAATCTGACGGACCGGCGTTCAGTTCGGTTAGACCACCCGGACGGAAATCGTTTTCATCTGGGTGGTCTGACCGGACGGAACGCCGGTCCGTCTGATTTTTTTTCAGATCCAAAATTCAATTTTGTACCTTTCCAATTTTGAGCCGTGGTTCGTCGAGAGTGTTTTCGAGCAACTAAAACATACTAAATAAGGGTTTTTGGATTGAACTAGTAAGTTTTTCTTATTTTTCATTTTTACGAAATGGACGTTTAGACCATTATGAATGTAGAGTGTCGTTTAATTTGAAAACTAGGGCGTCGTTTAGTAACCCTCATTCAAAATGCTGTCGCAGCAACTAACAAAAATTTCATAATTCCGTTAATTGTACCGTTGGATTCTAGAGCTGGAGATGATGAATAGTCTTCCTGATTTTGCTCCACGTTTGATTACAGAATCATCCACTGTCTTCCAGTTTAGATCATGTAGATTACGTGCGAAATTAGGGGAGATATGGTTGAACTTCTTGTACTATAAATGGATGATGATTAGCAATGAGCTGATCATCGATTTATATAGATACACAACCTTCCCCTAAGATCTCTACTTTCTGCTTTTATTTAGTGTGATTATTTTTGGGGGCATTTCTCATCTCTGATTTTGTGGGTGATCAGAAAATTGCTTCAAAGGCAGTGACCATCATACCACGATCACAATTTTTGTTTTTGTTCTTTTGTATTTCAATTTCCAGTTTTTAGGTTTGTTTCTAGTTCTAGTTCTAACAATTTTGAAGCGATTTAGAATTATCTTGTTTCAATGGCTACACCGACTAGGTTTCTACTTGGATGGAACAAATTACAAGAGGTGGTCTCAGAAGGTCTTGATCTTCCTTTAACAAATTGAAGTTGATCATGTGCTCTTTAAGGATCCTCCTGTTGCACCTACAACCAATCCTGACTCATCATCACAGACAGTAGATGTTGCCAAGAAAGGAATCACAACTCCGCAATAACCAAAGATGAAGCCTCTTCTATAAGTGCAGTTGAGAAGTATGAACGGGACGACAAGATAGCGAGATGACACATCCTAGTTCTTGTGATCAACCGTATCTTTTGATCTACTGGTTGACACCATGTCAGCCAAAGCTCTTTGGGAACTGTTGCTAAAGAAATATGGAGGAGATGATGCTGAAAGGAAAAAATATGTGGTGGGAAACTTGATAAAGTTCAAACTAGTAGACAATCTGCCAATCATGGAACAAGTTTATTTGTTTGAAAATCTCATTGTAAATGTACTGGCTGAGGGCATGAACATCAGTGAGATGTTTCAAGCCAATGTCCTCATAGAGAAATTGCCTGAGTCATGGTAAAAAAACATACAAATATGTGCTGAAGGCATATCGAAATGTGTGCCAGACATTTTGATATTTGCAGGTTTTTTGGTCAGTAGCAATTGGCCTTCGATATTGAAATATGCGTTAAAGGTCGTATTAATGTGCGACGCACATTATCACATGTTTGGCGCATATTTCACCATTCTCTACCTGTTTTGATCCTCACGTCCATTCGTTGAGTCGTAGCTCATCCATGCTTGTCAATATTGGTCTGAATATTGTCTCAATTTTGTCATGTACCTTAAATCTATAAAAAAAAATCTCCAAACCGACATCAAATGGACCCCGAAAAGGTATGAGACACTATCGAAATGTGTGCCACACATTTCGATATTCTTCACCACATATTAGCACATCTAATAACAATTTGGTTTGCCCTTCTATTCAAAGACCAGAGATCCTCCATTTGAACACAGACTTTTCGGATGAATTCGAGAGATATTTTAGAGATTTTCGAGCAAGAAGAAGGCATTACTTGAAGGAGTACGGATCGGAGTACATAATCGATATTGGGAAGACCTGTTCTTCGAAGATCTTAGGTAAAATTAGGGTTTTTGAGATTTTTCTTGTAACACTAATTTCAAAGTTTTCTTTCAATAGTTCTGATTTGTTTATCGAAGTTCCGAACAGCTAAACTCCTCGTACTTAGATTAGATGAACCCTAGATTATTTCCTTATGAACGAATGATTTGTAGACTTTGGCGATTTATGCAGGATGGATGAATGTTGGTTTATAGGCTTGGCAATTGATAACTTGAACTCCGGCTATCCGGCCGAATCGGCCTGATCAATGCGGATAAAATCCGGTGTAACCCCCTTTAAGGTAAAACCCGATAAATCCGAACTGTTCATTTGTACTTTAGAGGATCGGCCCCGGTATCTTAACTATCTAGCCTGGGAAAATTCCCCGACCCGGACAATTAGATAAAACGGCGTCGTTTAATTATAATTGCAAGTTGTAAGTAAAATTCTAGAATTTTCACTGGAAGAAACTTCGTGGTCAACTCAAAAGTCTGAAACCCAATTTTTCCCCTTTCCCTAATTCTCTCATCTTGAATCTCCGATATACTTGTCAGCAAAAAATCTGCTATCGTGATCTCATTCATCATTCCTTTCCCTTGCCGCCCATACTTGCTGTTTCTGTAACATACTAACCAATAATGTTGAAAGCCTTATTTATCGATAGAATCGTAGAATTAGGGTTTCTTAAACCGAGAATCAATTCTTTGAAGTTGGAGTCTCGATCCAAGAGGTTCAACTATAAATACATATCTTGCTTCATTCCCTTTTTTTCACCACCGATTCTGTTATGTGTTTTCTTCACTACTTTGCATAAGCGAGCGATTCTGTCGAGTATTCCCAAATTTCCGATTTCGAAGAATATCGACAGACGACAGGCGAGACTTGGGGTTAAGGTATATTCATTCTTTAATCTTCAGTCTTTTTTCATAAATTAGTGATTAGTCGTTTATTTTTTTTATTGTTATCAGTACTGATTTTTAAGTTAATATGTTTGATGTATATTGTATGCAGTGTACTGATTATTGTAAAAGCTGCCGAATTTGACTCAATCTTTGTTCTCGTCTTCTCGAACCTGGGTATTTTTATATTTCCTCTGTTCGGATAAACTTCTACTCTTCTAGTTAATGGTCCTTCAGAGTAATTTTGGTTGTTTTATGATTGCAGAGTCACAATGTTTGAATATCAGCATTGTTTAAAACTGCAGCTGTCCAATCCACTTCTCTTGGCAGGTTAGGAATCTCTAGCGAGTGTGGTATTTTAATATTTTTATTTCATCTATGCAGTGTACCTGAATCTTGGAATTGGCCTCAAGTGATTTTTTGTTTAAATAACGTCATTGTTTGAAACTGCATTTGTCCATATTGTACTGGAGTTTAGTTTTGGCTGGTTTAGTGGTTTTACGAAAGAGTTGGAAGGATAGCCCATATTCACATGTGGGTTAATAATAATTGGTTGCCTTTCTAAGGTTTTTTTAATCATGTACAATGTGTTATTTGCTTATTTACTGATACATATTGGTTTGCTTCTGCATTCTCTAGTTGTGTTGCAGACTTGCAGTGATTATTATTGGCTTCCTAACAGTTATCAAACCAAGGATCAAACATCTAATACTCAGTGAGGTAAGTTTGCTTTTTATGTGTTTCAAAGATTGTAAATGATCAACTTGTTTTCTTTGTTTGTCAAACTAAGATTAGAAGATCACTTGTATGAATCCAATGCCAAACAAGTACTATTTATGCCAAACCTGCAACCTGTTAACTATCGGTGTTAGTAACTATTGGCTAAACTAAGATTACAAGATTAAAAATTTACAATGCCAAACGTGTACTACTTTACTTCTGAATAGCTTATCAATGTATCCTTGTCCAAGTGCCTTTATTATTATTATGTGAATCCATCTTGTAGTTTATGAATAGCTAATGACTATGGCTTATGAACGATTATGAATCCATTTCCATCTGCCTTCATTCCTATTAGAATCTATTATGAATAACTACTTTTACAAACTTGTTCCATAATCTCAATCTGCTTCTTTACATTCCAATTCTTGTAGGAATAGAATTTGCATAGTTTTGGAAAATCTTGTTCCTTCTCAACCCCTAGCAAGTAATAGTGGATTGGTTACACCACCGTTCATTGCAGCAGCCGGAACTCTGCCAATAACTGCCAATGATACTCCTTTGTTGTCGCAGTCGCAGACATAGGAGGCTCGAATTACTTGTACAACAACTCATCAGCCTAATTCTAAGCCGACTGAAGAATTATTAAATATGAGTAAGCTCACTAGTGAAGTTTGGAGTCTTCTTTACAAAGTGAGGATTGGGAATTTGTCAAGGCTAGATGCAAGCACTGTCGGAAGCTGCTAGGTGGGGACTCAAACAACAGAACTTCTCATTTGAAGAGTCATAAATTAGCTTGCATTCAACGAAAACTTCATGACAAAAAAAGGAAAACACTCGGCTCAAACTTGGTCTCTGATTCCAAGAAAGAACTCGCTGGTACCACCTTCAATGTCGAAGTTTGTAGGAGAGAGTCAGGCTTAGCCATAGTAATGCATGAGTATCTGCTATCTGTGGTGGAGCATCTGTATTTCAAAAGGTTCATCACTTCTCTGCATCCTCTCTTTCATGTTCCGTGTAGGAATACATTAAGAGGGATATTCTCAACGCTTACCAACGTAAAAAATAGAAGATTCATAGCCTCATAGATGGTAACATTGGAAGCGTTGCAATCACTACCGATATGTGGATGACCACTAATCAGAAGAAAGGGTATATGGCATTGACATCGCACTATATTGATAATGGATAGCATCTTGCACCCACTTGCTTAGGTTCATGTATGTCCCTGCACCTCAAATTGCTTAGAGGTTCGGAACAATACTTCATGAAGGTATGATGGATTGGAAAGTAGATGCTAAGGTATCTACCATCACTGTCGACATCTGTAGCACTAACGACAAGATGATGGAGATACTGAAAAATAAATTTATGTCGTCTTTCCTTATAAAAGAAGGTGCTCTTTTGCATATGAGGTGTGTAGCCCATATACAAAATTTGATTGTCAAGTATTGAAGGGTGGTATCGAGAAGATTAGAGATAGTGTCATCTATTGGACTGCAACACCTAAGAGATTGGAGTTCTTTGAAGAAACTGTGAAGCAACTTCGTATTCCTTGTGATAATCGACTAGTCCAAGATGTTCCCACAAGGTGGAACTCCACCTTCTTGATGTTGGAGGTTGCATTACCATACAAGGACGTTCTATAGGCTCAAATGACGCGACTCTAATTTCCCATCATTTTCGAATGAGACACATTGGGAGTTTGCTAGGCATGTTTCTGGAAGTTGGAGTTCTGTAACATCATATCAAAGTTTTTTTCTGGCATAGGTAGGACTAGGAGTCTGTTAATTTGGTTATTAACCATCGGTTAACAGTCGAGAAAAATTATTTGGAGACTAAAATTGGTTTACCAGTTTAGCCGATCGACCATATGCAATGTTTAAATAGCCGATCGATAACCGACCAATCGGTTAAATAATCGATTATTAACCGACTGCTGGTTGGTTAACCCTATTAACTGACTTTGACCCAACAAGATCTGAAATATGAACTGACCGACTAGTCTATTACAACAATCGGCAATCTCCATTGACGCATCATTGATTTCCAGCACCGTCAGGGGTGAAGGCAACCCCTCCTCTATTGCGTCCTCATCGAGCCGTTACTGAGCCGTCTCTGTTGCTACTGTTGGAGAGTGTTGAAGAAATTAAAACCACCTCCTCCTCCATTGTTGTTGTCGTTGTTAAAGAAGCAGTTCTCTGCCGTGAAATCCGTGGAGGCCAACGGAGCAGGGAACTACACTTGTATCGCCATTGCCTGAGAAAAAGAATATCGATAGATCCCCTTTAGTGAGTTTTCGATTGGGTAGCCTTTAAAATCGAGTATTGAAGCAGCAAAAACGTAGATGTAATGAGGGAGAGAAAGAAGCATAGGAAGAGAGCAACAGAGGGGTGAATGTTGAGTGAAGGTGTGGTCGTGTGGGTGGTGGTGGTGGGTTATGATCGGTTAAAGTCGATTAACTCAAGTTAACCGATTCACCATTTAACCGAAATCAATGTTTCTCTTTAACCGTTCCCCAACCGAGCTGTAGCTCGGTTAAACCGTCCTTTACCCGATTCGGTCGATGAAATAGTTGTAACTGATTAACCGAAACCGAATTCCCACCCTTAGGTACAGAGTTTCCTACAGCTAGCCTTTTTTCTAAAGATTTGTGAGCTGAATGTGAAGATATGTGACTGGCATATTGATCCTAACCCCGTTATTTGAAATACGGCTGAAATGATGTGGCTGAAGTTTGCTAAATATTGGAGTGACATCCAAGAGGCACGCACAAGGCACGCACAAGTGTATATCAAACTCAGTTGGATAGTTATCTTAATGAGGAAATCATCCTTCGTTCTCCTAAGTTAGATATTCTCAAGAGGTGGTAAGATAATGGTGTGAAATTTCCAACTTTGCAAGCAATTGCGAGGAATTTTCTAGCTATACGCATTTGTTCGATGGCCTCTGAAGCGGCATTTAGCGCTGGTGGTAGATTGTTGGATCCACATCGAATTAGACATCACTACACTACGGTGGAGTCTATGATGTGCTTGAGGAGTTGGGTTCAGGATGAGATCAAGAAAGGTACCTTTTCGAAAACTAGTGATTTACTTTGTACTAACTCAATCTCATTTGTAATTTAAGTTAAATTGCTGACCTTTATGTTTCTTGTTATTTGTCTACAAAATCTCCAAAGCATGGTGCTGATGCACTACAAGGTTATTTCTCAGAGCTAAATTTGAATAGAGCATTGGAGAATGAGAATGTGAACATTGATGAAGGTATGGACTATGGTGGAGTCGAGTTTTGGTTTATTAAATTCTTGGTTCTGTAATTCTGTTTTTTCGTACTTACAATTTTCTTTTATTTCTATGACCAGCTAGAAATGGACATTCTACTTCCAATTTAGAATGATTGGAAATGGATATTACTAGCTGATGATGATGTGTGCTGCTGTTGGTGATGCTGCTGCTGCTGATCTGCTGTGGCTGCTGTGCTGTTGATGTTGTTGTTGCAGTTTTGCTTCATTTCCAGCTGATGTTGTCACTTGACAACAAACATTTCATATTTTCATTGTTTTGATTTGAGAGTTTGGCTCTTAGTTATCTTCGCTGTTAGATAATAAGCATTTCGTATTTTCATTTCATGATGATACTTATTAGCTATTTCATATGGCTCCAAACTTGAAATTAGTTATTACATTATGATTCCCTATAGCTCCAAATTTGAAATTTCATATTATATTTCATGAATCATGATTCTCCCATGAATTCTGTAGGTCTGGGTCGGTTATACAAATAACCGATGGGTAACCGTCCCTGACATGGGGCCAGTTATGGTTCACAGAAATTGAAGCTTTAAAGCCCCATTCTCGAGCCTGACTCCCAGTTGGAGTCCGGTCTTGCTGCACTGTTTCTTCCCACCCCACCCACTTGCCTTACTCTAGCCACTCACGAGCAAAGTGCCCCTGTTGGCCACACTTGAGACAAGCACCTTTCTTCCTCCTACACACATCTCCATGTTGGAACCCATAGTCTCGACGTGGCGGACGATTATTCCCCATAGTAGACTGCATTTGCTGTCCACCTGAGCAGCATGTGCACAGTATAGAGTCTGTTACATAGAAGTAGCTCCCACCTGAGCAGCATGTGCACAGTACAGAGTCTGTTACATAGAAGTAGCTCAACTACCTTCATCTCTCCCTACTTCAAATTCAGGAATTCAGCTTGCTTGTTATTCTGCCACGGCTCTAACATATACTCCTTACAAAAATTCTTCACTGTCCTTATGATACAGATAATCCTTGATTACCATCAAATTGTTCCACCATTCCTTAGCAGCACCTCTCATCTGAAACACATCATACATCAATTGTTGCTCAAGGGCGGGCTTCAAATAGCCAAACACATTCATCAACTCTCTCAGCCAGTTCACTGCTAGGCGAGGATTGGAAGATTCATGATCAAGGGTGATGGATCCCATTTTGGTCAACTCCTTGAAGTCCAGCTTAGGTGTTGGCGGATTCCTTGCCTTCCTCTACCTTTCATTCAATCAAGCCCCATTTGGAAAACACTTCATCTGCTTCATTATCCCTTTTATCAATTACTCATTCCCAACATCACGTCATGTTATGTAAGCTGAAACTTGGAACAATCATTAGAGCAATATCACTTATACTAAAATTTATTTAGATAAATTACAACTTTCCTTAATTATTGTAAATGAACAATGAGTTCTTTCTAAGTTTTCCTCCTTTATCTTTTAGCATTGTAATTATGAATCCCAATAATAGAAACGCCGATCAAGATTACTCGTATCTACATTGCTGAAATTATTTTCAATCATAAAGTATGACGACAAATCAATCTGCAAAATGGTAGCCATGTCTTGCCGTTATTTTATACATGAAAATAGATATGAGTTTGATGACAGAGATATGAGCTTGATGACAAAGATATTGCTTCAAGATTGGTAGTAAATCCAAGGTCAGAGAACTCAAATCAAAGACCAAGTAGATAAGACAAAAGGGATCGATATTAAGATGTTGGCCTTATGACTCAGGCCCAATGTTGTTAGGACTAAGCCCGGGGCCATCCGCTGGATGGGCCAGTCCGTGGTTGCTCCGCAACCCAGCTATATAAGTCGCAGCCTTAGTTGACAGAGAATAGAAGAGAGAGAGAGAGTGCGCGTGCCTACGAGAATAGAAGAGAGAAGACGGAGGGTTTCTCTGGAGAACTGCTTGCGCAGCTAGGGTTTGCGTCGTCGAAACTTCTGCCGTCGCTTCGAGACCTCAGGGATAGTTTTCTCTGAATCCTTACTCTGTATTCCTTTCTTGTGCTATTGCATGTTCGTTCTGAGTAGTCTAGTCACTGGCTCTGCTCTTGTACTGGGATTATGCTCTTCGTGATCTAGTGGATTTCTAGGCTGAGTCTCCCCCTCCCGAGACTCCGCAGATTAGGGTCTTTGTGACCTGAACTGCGTCATCAATCTTGTTGTTGTGGATGCTTAGTTTCTCGCTTGTTCGATTACTCGTCGTTATTAGCGTTTAGCCATTCCGCTGCTTACTCAATCCTTTAGTTCAATCTGGTATCAGAGCTTGGTGGCTCTGGTCCCTTTGCTCAAGGTTCTTTGTCCCTCTAACTGTTTTCTTGTTTTTCTTGAAACATGTCAGAGGGCTATCGCCTCAAACCATTCGACGGGAACTGTGATTTCGCGATCTAGAAGATCAAAATGAAAGCGGTGCTGGTAAAGGAGAAGTGTTGGGCTGCCATCACTGAGAATTGGCTAGCCTCCACCTCCGACCTAAGGAAGGAAGAAATTCGAGAGATAGCCCATTCAAAGATACTCATCCGACTTGCTGACGACGTTGTTCGTCAGGTGGTAACGTTCTCTGACCCTAAATCTCTGTGGGAGGGCCTTGAGTCCATTTTTGAATCTAAAACTTTGCCTAATAGAGTCTCTCTGCTTAGTAAACTGTTTACGTTCAAAATGGATGTCTCCCTGTCTCTGTCTGAAAACTTTGATAGCTTCCTTAGGATGACTTAGGACCTAAATCGTTGTGGTGATGTGATTGATGAAACTCATCAAGCTATTTTGCTTCTTAACTCTATGCCTGCTCAATTTGATAATCTGAAAGATGTCATTCAATATAGTAGGGACGAGCTCACTGTAAAGAAGATTGCTGAGGCTATCTCCCAAAAGGATGATACTCTCAGAGTCTTCAAACAAAAGCTTAGACCTAAGGGTGAACCTAAGGGTGAACCTAAAACTGAACCTAAGACTGAAGTGTTAATGGTTAAAGGCAAAGATAAAAAGAAGAATTGAAAGAAGAAGAAAAACGATAAGTCTTCTTCCTCTTCCAACTCCAAAACAGTCACTTGCTTTTATTGTGGTAAAGAAGGTCATTATGCTAAAGACTGTCATCAACGTGTTAAAGATGTAAAAATGAAAGAGTCTGATAAGTCAAATGTTTCAAATTTGCTTGAAACTTGCCCTGAATATTATGAATTGCTGCTGCTTGACTCTAAACGCTCCTCTAACAACTGGATCCTTGACTCTGGTTGCAACATTCATGCTTCACCTATTCGTGCCTTGTTTAGCTCTTTGTCTGCTTGTAGTGGTGGTGAGGTCATGTTGGGGGACCACACCACTTTAGAGATTAAGGGAATTGGGTCCATCCTCATGCGCATGCATGATGGGGTGGTTAGATTGATTCAAAATGTCAGGTGGGTTCCTGCCCTAAGGAGGAACCTCCTTTCAGAATCAATGTTTGATGACTTAAACTGTCAAATCATCACCCACAATGGTATAAAGGATGTTATTAAGCATGGTTCTATTGTGATTTATAGCATCAAACGTGATGGTCTTTTTCATTTGGTCGGATCTCCTGAGTTAAACTCAGCTGATCATAATGTCAAACATGGTGATCTTGCTTACACCAAGTCGTGGCATTCCAGGCTTGGTCACATTGGTAACCATGGCCTGTTACACCTGCTCAAACATGGTCTTCTCGAGAAACATCCCTGTGATCTTTCTTTTTGTGAAGATTGTGTGTTTGGCATGAAAACTAGGCACAACTTCAGTAAGTCTACTTACGTAGCTGAAAAACCTTTAGAGTATGTTCACTCTGATCTTTGGGGCCCTGCCCATGTGGATACTATTGGAGGGAAGAAATATTTTCTGTCCCTAATAGACCACTTCTCTCGGAAAGTCTGGATAAGACTTCTGAAAGCTAAGAGCGATGCCTTTGAGTCTTTCAAGGACTGGAAAGTCCTAGTTGAAAACCAAACTGGTTTGAAACTAAAGTGCCTTCGCACTTACAATGGTCTGGAATTCTGCAACAACGAATTCAATTCCTTTTGTCTTGAGAATGGCATCAAAAGGCACCTCACTATACCTGGCACACCCCAGCAGAACGGGACTGCTGAGAGGATGAACCGTACCTTGCTTGAAAAAGCCCGTTGTACGCTGATAAGTTATGGAATGAGATTGTCTATGTGGGGTGAGGCAGTGGTTACAGCTGCCTACCTCATCAATCGATCTCCTTCCTCCACTATCAACTACAAAACCCCTCAGGAAATATGGATTGGAAAGAAACCTATCCTATCCCACATTCGCTCTTTTGGTTGCACTGCGCATGCTCAGATCTCTCAGGGAAAATTGCTCCCTAGGGCCCTGAAATATGCTATGCTTGGGTATCCTGATGGTGTTAAAGGATATAAACTGTTGATTATCCAACCTGGTGGTTATAAAGTTATCTCCGCTCGTGATGTCACTTTTAATGAAAGTGAATTTCCTTTTAAGAAAGAACATTCTAATGGTTTCTTTGATAAGTCTGGAGGCCTACAGGACTCCCTAGCCTCTAGTTTTCCTGCAGGATACTTTTACACACCCCCACCACGATTGGAAAATCAAGAGGAGGAATTTGACATTGGGCACCCTTCCTACGAGGAGGCGTCCTACGAGGAGGAAACTGGAACTGACCAGAATTCAGACCCACCTACATCAGACTCAAACCAGCAACTTGAACTACCTGTCAACATGGATCACCTGGATTCGGAGGGCATCCTTTCAGGCATTCATCTGAATGCTGAGGTAAGCGGGGAAGAAGTAAGTACATCTTCCCCAACTCAACCCTTTCCTCATCCTAGTACTTCACATGAACTTGTTTCGAGCGTGCCTGCTGAGTCTGTTCCCGATATCTCCAACTATCAGCTGGTTAGAGATCGGGCCCCTAGGTTTAGAATTCCCAACAGAAAGTTTACTGTCTCCCTAGTCGAGTCCCTCCTTGCTTTCTCTGTTTTTTCTTCTGAATTGCTCCATTGCACTGTTCCTGAAACCATAGAACAAGCCATTAAAGGTCCCTTCTCTAATGAGTGGCTCAAAGCCGCCCATGAAGAGATGCAATCCATGATTGTCAATGTGACCTGGACTCTGGTCCCTAGACCTAAGAACACTAGTCTTATTGACAACAAATGGATTTTTAGGATAAAGGAAGGTACCAACCCGGGTGACCCCGCAATGTTTAAAGCCAGGCTCGTAGCCAAAGGCTTCACTCAAAAGGAGGGTATTGATTACAATGAAATCTTTGCTCCTGTAGTTAAATACAAAACCCTTAGGTTACTGCTGTCAATGGTTGCTGTGTTCGACTGGGAATTAGAACAAATGGACGTAAAAACTGCCTTCCTGCATGGTGACCTAAATGAAACGGTCCTCATGAAACAGCCTAAAGGCTTTGTTGATAAAACCAAACCTGATCATGTTTGCCTGCTTAAAAAGTCAATATATGGTCTAAAACAATCTCCTAGGCAATGGAACATTAAATTTGATTCTTGCATAAGAAGCTTGGGTTTCACTCGTAGCAAATTTGACACCTACCTGTATTTCAATCGCTCTGCCTCTGTCTCTCACTTCTTTGTATTGCTGTACGTGGATGACATCCTGATTATTAGCGAAAATAAATCTGCTATTACTGCTATCAAACGTGATTTGAAGAAGCATTTTGATATCAAAGACCTTGGCTGTGCTTAAAAGATTCTAGGAATTAGAATTGTTAGAGATAGAAATGCCAAAACTCTCTTGCTGTCTCAATCTGAGTATGTTCTGAAATTGTTGGAGAGGTTTGCCATGGTAAATTCAAAAGGTTCCCCTATTCCTTTAGGAGCTCACCTTGAATTGACCAGGATAGACTGTCCTATCACCCCTGCTAAGAAAGAGTCAATGGAAGATGTGCCTTATGATGTAGCTGTAGGGTCTGTCATGTATGCTATGTTATGCACTAGACCTGATCTTGCTTTTTCCGTTAGTGTCTTGAGTAGGTTCATGTCCAATCCTGGTCCCACACATTGGACAGGCATGAAATGTACTCTAAGATACCTGTCATGCACTTCCTCCCTAGGGCTCGCTTATGCCTGTCATTCTAATAAAGACTTAGCAGGTTTTGTTGATTCTGACTTTGCTGGTAATAAAGACACTAGAAAGTCAACTACTGGTTACTTCTTCACTTGGGCTGGGAATTGCATATCCTGGAAGTCTTAGCAGCAGTCTATTGTAGCTCTATCTTCCACTGAAGCAGAATACATAGCTGCCACTGAAGCTTCCAAGGAAGCAATCTGGCTCCGAGGCTTGCTAAATGAAATTGAGGAACGTGAATATGTTCCGTTGCTCTTTATGGACAGCCAGAGTGCTCTACACTTATGCAGAGACCCTGTCTACCATGAGAGAACGAAGCATATTGATGTCCGCCACCATTTCATTAGAGATGAAGTTGAAAAACGTCATCTCTCTGTCTCCAAGATTGCAGGTTTTGAGAATCCTGCTGATTTTGGAACTAAGGTTGTCCCTACTGACAAGTTTGTATTTTGCGGGGACGCGTTGCACATCCATGAAGTTGGCTGAGATGTGGAACTCGAGTCAATGATGAATGAGGGGAAGATCAGCTGTTGGAAATCCGCTCGATCACGAGAAGTCAGGAGGCTGACCCCTGGTGCATGGTTCACTGAGTCAGGAGGGCATATGTTGGCCTTATGACTCAGGCCCAATGCTATTAGAACTAAGCCCGGGGCCATCCGCTGGATGGGCCAGCCCGTGGTTGGTCCGCAGCCCAGCTATATAAGTTGCAGCCTTAGTTGATAGAGAATAGAAGAGAGAGAGAGTGCGCGTGCCTGCGAGAATAGAAGAGAGAAGACGGAGGGTTTCTCTGGAGAACTGCTTGCGCAGCTAGGGTTTGCGTCGTTGAAGCTTCTGCCGTCGCTTCGAGACCTCAGGGATAGTGTTTCTCTGAATCCTTACTCTGTATTCCTTTCCTGTGTTGTTGCATGTTCGTTTTGAGTAGTCTAGTCACTGACTCTGCTCTTGTACTGGGATTATGCTCTTCGTGATCTAGTGGATTTCTGGGCTGAGTCTCCCCCTCCCGAGACTCCGCAGATTAGGGTCTTTGTGACTTGAGCAGCGTCATCAATCTTGTTGTTGTGGATACTTAGTTTCTCGCTTGTTCGATTAATCATCGTTATTAGCGTTTAGCCATCCCGCTGCTTGCTCGATCCTTTAGTTCATAAGAAAATGAATCAAGAGCAGAAATTGAATATGAAGAACAAGCACCGATGTGATCGTGCTATAGAGACCACTGTTAAAACGGTGTAGTTATTGTAAATAAGAATAGTTTACTGTTAATTCCTTTTCTTCTTAGGGTTTAGGTAAAATCCAAAGACTATACATATACCTGTATATTGCAGCCCAGTACTGCTAAGAGATCAAGCATTATTTTTGCGCTGTTCTCTATTTCAACTCACCTTCTTCGAGTTTGATTAATCTCATTCAAAGATGATTTTGTTACTACACTCTTTAATGAGGAAAACTATGGTCTCTAGGAACATCAATTTCATGTTCATGTTCAAGGCATAGCTCTTCTTGGCTACCTAACTGGCAATATCACTGAACCTACATCCCCTGCTGCCGTTGAAGGCACACCTATCAATATCGCGGCGACCGAAGCGCATAAAAAATCCGCTCATATGGAAAACTAATAACGCCAAGTTTGTCTATTGGATTCTTGCATCAGCGACCTCACCGATTGCACTCTCTCTGTGTTGCTTTACATCAGCCTCTGAAATTTGGAAACATCTGAAACAAGTCTATGCTCAGATTAATGCATCTTGTTAGTTTGAGACTGAAAACAAACTTGCCAAGCTGAATTAAGGTGAGCTCGACATTCACAGTTACTATCTTGCTACAGGCCAACTCTGGAGGAAACAGAACCTCATGACTATTGTGATTCATGATCAGGCCACTAATGTGGTGCGCACCAAGGAACGCAAGTGTAGCCGAATTTTGCATTTTCTAATTTACACACGCACAGATTGATCAACCTAATTCTACTACCCTCCCGTTTCCAGCTGTCATGAATCGCTTCCAGGTAACCGCACAAAATCCTTCCACTATAACGATCGGAGTCACAGCTTCCAGTTCCAGTGGGAATGCATTTTTTCGCCATTACAGTATTAAAGGCCATAGTACTTCGCATTGCCGCAAGTGAAACTTCTACAACTATTGTGAAACACCCGACCATATCATTCTCGATTGCCTCACTCTGAAGATCAAGTCAGCCAAATCTTCTGGTCGCTCCACTTATTCCATGGCTTGTGTGTCCTCTGCCGACAGCTTTGTTGCTACGGGTGGGTCTGCTCCCCTTACTGATGCTTCAATTGAAGCTCTAGTTGCTTCGGCTCTACAAAAACTGCCTCTTACCGCTATCAACTCTGCTTTTGGTGATATCTATTCTATAGGTAAATCTTGGTACATTGAATATGCTGCTTATAATCACATGACAAGGGATAAGTCTCTTTTTCATACATATTCTCCTATACAGAATATAGATGTTCGACCGACTAATGGTGCTATTATTCCTATTGTTGTATAAGGGTTTATCTCCTTGTCGTGCATTTTACTTGACACGGTTCTACATGTGCCTTGCTTAGCTCCTAATTTACTCTCTATATTATTGATAGTGGAACTCATGTTACCTTGGACCGTCTGGATTATCTGTGTAGGACCTGCGGACCCAGGAGGAGATAAGGAGGAAGAGTAAATGTTGCTGCACATTCAACCTTCGCCAGCTTGGTCATGTTCCTCTGCCATTCACCCAACAAGAAAGTGAGAGGGTTCTTGATGGTTATTCGATGGAGACTCGAGAGATCCAAACATGGCGGTTATGGCATTCATGTTTAGGGCACCCACACTCTAGAAGTTTATAATCTATGTTTTGAGATAATTTGTTGTTAGTTCGTATTCGGTTAAGACAACATTCTATTCAATATGGTACTAGTTGTATTGAAGCGAAGATAGTTAAATAGTTTTTTTTGAGTAGTACTAATACCATTTCAGACCCGTTTCACCTTGTTGGCACTGATTTATGGGGCCTGCTCCTGTTATTTCTCGAATGGGTTACTACTACTTTGCTAACTTCATTGATCATGCTAATTGTTACACTTGGGTCTATTTCTTGCGATTCAAATCTGAACTGCTCCAGGCTGCCCAACAGTTTGTTCAAATGATTCAGACACAGTTTAAAATGGCAGTTAAAACTTTCCGCTCCAATCCCGGAAGGGAATTCAGTTATGCTTCTCTTCACCAGTTCTATAAGGATCATGACATTCTCTATCAGATGTCATGTCCCGGGGTTTCAGAGCAAAATAGTCTTGTTGAGCGTAAGTATCGACATGTGCTAGGCCTCACTCGCGCCTTGCTTCTTGAGTCCAAGGTACCAACTAAGTTTTGGCAAGAAGCTGAACACACTATGGTATCTCTTATTGATCGCCAAAATAACAGTGAAGTTATCTCGACCACACAATTGTCGTATGTGTCCAAGGTTCATCTTGTTATGCTTCTACTCAAACTTAGCTACATGGTTTATACTAAACAAATTTATTTTTGTTTCCAATTATACTACTAATTCAATTAAAATAGAGAACTAGGTTTGAACAGAATGAGAAAACAAGTTCTTAGCAGGGATGATTCATCAAACTTAACTTCCTATTAGTAGTCGGATCGGGCAAACTTTGGACTAGGATTGAATAATATAACTCCTCATATTACTCGTATGAATCCATGGCATGATCATGCATGCGGATTATCAATACTAGTTTCCCAATCAAGGTTAGAATCACCTCAACTAGGCTAACCAATAATGAACACCGAGAAGTTCTACAAAGTGATAAGGTGCTCTCTTTGAATTAAAGGAAATCACAAGTAATTGGAAATAGTGTTAACTTGGTCCATAAAAAACTAAGATACTGATAACTACACACAACTTGGTCCATTAGGTGAAAGCCAAAGCGCCCGCCAATTACTCGATGAATAACCGTTAAAACCAAAAGAAACACGAAAGGTAGAATCAAGCTATTGGCTTGCTCCACCGATAAATTTCTTCTATCTTAGATTGTTAATAATATGAATTCCAAGGTTCGATCAAACAAAGGAATCCAAAGATTTGACCTAATTCGAGTTGTAACATGAACGAGGTTGAAAACCAACAATCAAAGCAATCTTTCATTCAAACCCAAATATCCAACAATCGTCGACCCTATACTTTTAGGGAGAGTATCATGGCTTAATTCCTACATCCCAACCAAGAAACTCTAAAGATATAGCTACTCATACCTTTAGAAGAAGAGAAAACAGAAAAAGACCTAACCACCATCTTGTTGAAGAGATAATGAATCAGACTCGTTCCAATCTTAACTTCCGGTCTTCTAGCTTCAATCCTAGCTTCAATCTTCAATGGAAACTCCTTCAGATCTTCAATCGAACTTCTATGGGTGAAGGTATGAAGTTTTTGCAGAGGAAAATCGGGGCAAAATGATGGGAATTTGTTGATCAAGAAGTGTTGAATCGCTTTCCTCAAATCGCTCCTTTTATATGACAACTTTCAAAATTGGGGTGCGTACGACGTGCAAGACGTGCATGCATGCATGCATGGTGTATAGGAGTGCATGCCATGCATACCTTCTTCTTGTTGCCTACACTTGTTTTCACTGTGTTGATGTCTCCATCACTGTCCCAAATTTTCCGGCTCATTCGAGTTCGTGTCGTGGCGAGGTTGGGTCAGAGTAAGTTGGGTTTGATTTTGCCCGGTTCAGCACGAATGCATTATCGTAGACGAACTATGCTGAGGTTGTGCTTTGTATACCTCCCAATCCACAGATGCTGATGACTGCCATGTTTTCAAGCATTTGGTAGGAGAAGAGGTCCAGTTCTTTAATTGTTTGGGATATGGAAAATTTCCCCCTTTATTGGTTAGCGGCGGAGTTATTGACTGCTGTCGCAGAAGTTCTCAGCATATGAATTTCCTACGCCGCAGTCTCCTCCAACGTTTCTTTAATTGTTTTTCTGATCGTTTCAACTAGTATGGCCTCCGACCTGCATTATTAAATATAACCAGTGGCGGAGTAAAAAAAATTATAAGTGTTTTTGAATTCATAAAATATAACAAGCAAAAACATTCCACATTATAGAAGTTCCAACTGTAAAATCACAGGAAAGTCAATAGATTAATATTTATTCGTACAACAACCAAATAATATATAGCTCAATACACATTCTTTCTAATAAACCAAAACATGATATTTCATGTACTAAATGTATCATAGTCATGAACTCTAGTAGGTCCGCCTAGTGGTAAAGTCGGAAATTAGATTCACCACGCTATGAATTCGAACCTTGGGGCCATAATATATAAAAATGTATCATAGTCATTCATAGAACGTATTTTTTTGTCTAAATTAACAAATAAATAACTGCATATAAGCGAGGTTTTAAATTGGTTAATTTAGGTTGTTATAAATTTAAGTATATACAAATTGATAAATCCAGGACAAACAAAAATAAATAAGCACTAAAATTATATGAGTTGTTTCACGTATCAATTTATAAATGATTTTTTGACAAATAAATGATTTCTATATATCCTAAAGTAGATCATATATTTATATATGTTTTGAATTTTATTAGAGTGATGAGTTAAATCAAAAGTAAATGAACATATATAGAGTCTTACTCATTATTGCACAAGCTCCATCCTGAAATCCAAGCAACAATAACTAGAGCCTCCCTCCAACTCAGGACCCTCTTCTTCTCAAACACAGTCTCATGGCGGGAGAAAGAATCCTTGTAAGCTCCCATCTGGGCCACCACATAATCCGACGACACAACGAAGAAGACGGGCATGACAATGTGTCCCTTATTCTGATCAACACATTTAATGATCTCGACCAACTCATCCAGACACCATTCTGAGTCGGCGTATCCAGACGAAAATATAGTAAGTTAGACTCTCGAGTGCTGGATAGTAACTCTACACTCTCTTCAAGTTGGCGAGCAAATTTCAATGACATCCAACTTTCCTACAGACGCAAGACTATGTAGTGTATTAGTGAAATGTGATAAGGGCTGCAAAATTAAAAGATAAGGTTTTCAGTTAGTAATTACTTCCTTCTAACTTGAGGCTTATGCCTGGTTGTTTCACAGCTCTGTTTATGGTGTTCTGTTTCTTTTAATTAGTTCATTTCTTTCTCATGTCCTTTTTTTCGCTATGTTTAACCATTGCTTCTTCTTTTTCCTTCTACTTTCTCTATTTTTTGGAAATAAAAAATCATTGACAATTAATATTCCTGTTGAATTTCTGTGACTTACTACATACATTATATATCATTGAATTGAATTATTTATAAGTTTTTACACTAATCACTAAAATAAATTTATTACACTCATACTACTAAACTCCACTCTTTTACACCAACTACCATTCTGTTATATTTATGGATGGCAATCTAACATAGCATTAACAAACTTCACCCAATCATACTTGAATTATGACATGATGGCCACATAATTTATGACATGATGGCCACATAATTACCTTTATTCTTCTTGGTGTAAACTCTGGTATTGGACCCACTGGCCGAGACCTATCTCACCGATTTTTATCTCGTGTGATAGAAATGCTACCTTGGCTAAGACTTATAACCAAGTCTATAATGGCAAGTCTCGTCATTTGACGGTGAGGCATAGTGTTATCCGTGAACTAATCACTCACATACACTGTGAAGTTTGTTCCTAAATAAAATCTAGTTGATCACTTGAAACAACGGTTAATGAGAGATTTGGTTGCCAAATCGACAGGAGGGGTGGGACTTAAGTCTGTCTACATTTCCAAACATAGGAAACCCAATTCCCCTATAGTATAACTTTAGAGGTTAAATTCAATGCGAAAAGCCTATGTATGAAAACTGGGCACAAGGTTTGAAACATCCTGAAGGTATGTGCTCAGAAACCTACAACTGTAGAGGTTAAAGATTAACTTCTTAATTGATTCCTTGATAAGGTGTATATGCAGGTACCCGATAAAGGAATTAACCTATTCAAACATGAAGTGTAGACGCTTCAAGGAACTTGGAGTTGGTTTCGTGTGCGCTCGTGAAAGGATTGGGACACACGTCGGTCAATATTATCAAGATATCTTAAATTAGGTAGGATAAATTCTTGGGTATACTATCTTCATATACTTAAATGAGTAGACAGGTTCAAGCAAGCTGGAACTAGCTAGGAACAGCTCCTCTATGAGCTAGCTGATGCTAGGAACTGACATTCCAGCTCATCCAGCTCAGCTTGAGCTGGATGCCAGTGTCACTAGCTGCGATCTTGAGTTGAGCTACAATTGTAGGAGGGAGCTAGGTGGTTGGGGTGGTTACCCTTTATCCTAGGATGAATTGGTACACCCCTCTTCCCGAAATTCAAACTCAATCTGAGTTGTGTTTCCTCAAAACCCGTATGACATCAAGATAGTTACTTGTAACCGCCCTCAAGTCTATTCACACACCTTTCTTTGTGCCTCTTGGTGTCTGGATTCATACCCCCTTGCCCCAGACCCTTTGCCTATATATAAAAGGCCGTTTTTAAAAGAACATGTAGAAGATTAGACATATATCCTAGCCTACAAAAGTTCTAAGTTACTCTAGTTTCTAAAGCCTAAGAACTCAAGTGTAGACGGTCTTATCCTCGAAAGGGAGTTCCTGATACCCAAAGCTTGAAGGGTGGAAATACTCTTTTTAGAAAATGGGGCCCACGATTATGTCTTTACCCAAGATCTCATTACTTGTCAAAGTTTGAAGTATTGCTGCTCAGAATGCAGCTATCGTATAGAATAAGTAGAGGAGGTGCACGTGAATCTCTCGCAATTGATCTAAAGGCTTTGAAAGGTACTAGTCGTTGAGCTAGTAATTAAGCTTCACGAGGTAAATCTTGATAAAATTTGTTATTTTTTTATGCATGCGAGTTGGTCTAGGATGTTAGATGCTTATTGTTTATATGCATCCAAACTATTTTCTACATTTTCTTCTTATTCTTCAGTCTCCTTGTTTTAACTTCAACATTTACTCTTTCAAATCTGTTCATCGAAAGATGGTTTGACTCCAGAGTAAAGAGACGGTAGTGGTTTAAATTCTAGTATTTTATTAGTTTTAGGATGCCTTGGACGGTTCTGGACCATTAGATCTCATGGGTTTGGCCCATTAACTGATCTAACAGTCTATATAGAAAGGGCACTATCATCTTTTCATAAAATTTATTTTGATTAATTATTTTTATAAAAACACTGCTACCTCATCGTTGATGTAGACCGATCAGCGACCTTCCGACGAGACTCCGATCACCGGCCGTCACTTTTCGGGCGACGCACCGGTCACCGGCCAGCACCTTTTCTGACGAGACTCTGGTCACCGGTCGAAAACTTTTCCAGCGAGACTTCGACGACTTCTCCAACGAAACTTTTCATAACTAGTTATATTTTCTTAATAACTAGTCATAATTATAGCCAGTTATAGCCATAAATATAACAGGTTAAAAACATTAATTATAACTAATTATATCTTTAAAATTAAACCAGTTATATTGTAATAACTAATCACTAATTATAAGGTTATAAAAGTGACATAATTGGTTATAGAAAATTAATTAATTATAATCTTAAATAACTCATCAAGTGTAAAATAAATAGTTTGTAAAACACTCGGGTCTATTTGTGTTAACTGGAAAAGTATATGGGTCATCGATGTTAACATTTGAAAAATTAAACACTATGCTGTTAAATATTAGAAGTTCAAGTTTCATTATATAATCTTAAAAATTTGGGGACCAAGAATAATATTGAATAAAAAAACCAAAGTAAGAAATAATATATTTACATGACGAAATTGCCCCTCCTCCATTCATAAATCCTGGACTTGTCTGGAACTATAGCCGTTGGATTATAAATCGCTCTCTAGAAAGATCGAGTATTAATCTCGATGATTCGTTGGAGAGATCGAGTATCGGTGGCTGGGTGGACACGATTGGAGTTACGCCAGTAAACTAATGCTTGTGCTCTTTTTTATATTCTTGTTTTTTTGCTTCTGATTTTGTGAGGGATTATGGTAAGAACATCTAAAGGGGAGATGGATAGATATATATATATATTTATATGTAGTGCGGAATGGAAATTATAGAAGTAGTAGTTGGATTATTTAGCTTCTTTTCTTCTTTATGGAAATTGAAAATTGCTGAATTGAGGAGGATGGAATGGATAATAGTTGGATTATTTAGCTTCTTTTCTTTTTTTATGGGAATTGAAAATTGTTGAATTAAGGAGGATGTAATGGATAATAGTTTTGGGATATATTCAGATTATCATGAGAATAAATAACAGATTTTGTTAATACTTCATCTAAATAGTCTTCATTTCATTTATCGCGGAACAATGTGATGAGGTTGATCGGTGAAGATGAAGGTCACTGTCTACATAATGGCCGGAGACTGGAGTATTTTTTTCTAAGGTATCACTCAAGACACACAAGAGATAACAGTAGAACCGAAGCCAATATAACCAAAGCCACGAGAAGTGAAAGAGCTCGGTTGCACTGTCGTGTCAACAAAGTATCGCCAAGTGAGAGAGCTAGGAATCGAAGGCTCCAATCAGATGGGGGAACATGGTTGAGGTTAGTGAGACCCATTCCGTTGAGCCATTCTTAAGCCTTCTTCCCAATGGACTATAAATTTGCGAGCAAGAAAGGCTATTGTTGGTTGAGAATTGATGACGACCATAATGTTGACTGATTTTTCATAAGCACCACCAATAAAAGGTAAGTTTGATAGGGTTGTGCTGATAAACGCTTTTTAGGCATCTCAAAATTATCCGATTAATAAAGTAATCGGAGTCGAATGTCCCTATGGTTTCTTTAAGTATCTTACTCGAAGTTGTAAAAAGTAACAATCAAAGTAACAATAAGTGTGGTTTAGGTGTCATGACAACCAATCGAACAATCAAAATAAAAAATAAAAATTTCTTTGAATATAAAGTTTGCAAAATGCACGAATATGGTTTAGACAATCAAAGATGAAACTGCTTAAATTACGAATCCCCCTAGGCAATTCAAATTCACAAATGACATGCAAATTTCACGATTTAAAACAATCAAGATAAAGTCAATAAACTATTGCAATTCCTCTCTAATCAAATCACGCTCTTTCGAGACCGCTAATATGCTACCTATCTAGTATCCCAATCCACTCTTTCTAGACAAAGATCTGAACCCCACTAGGCAATTTGTCTAATAAGAATTGTTCACACGACAGACTAGTTCATTCATTGTCGGATGAAGGTTAACATCTAACCTAGTTGTTTGACATTAGTATTCTAGATCTGCAAACTCTCACGAGTTTAAGACAAATCTAACAAAGATTAATTCAAGTTGATCAGGCAAGAACAAATTGAAAACGAAATTAAACATATACTGATATCCAACTCACATAAATCGGCAAAAAGTCGTCAAATCATTTTCATAAGAATTAGCCTAGGGTTCATCTAATCTAAGCAAGAGAAGTTTAACTACTCATAATCTCGAGAGACAAATCAAAATCAAAAGAGAAAGACATTGATTCTAGGATTACACAAAGAATTATGAAAAAACTTAATTTGCCGTCTTGATTACTTTGGCGAGTCCGAACTCCTTGAAGTTGTCCTTAAATTTCTCTCAAATCTCTCACTGTAGCTCTCAATTTCGTCTGCGAAAGTCTGTCATTGAATGGAGGAGAACTAGGCTTTTATAGAGACAATTCCTTAAGTCAGTCGGCTGACCAAAACTGCGCCTTAAGGGGACCAAAAGTGTGCCGCACACTTTTGGTCTTTCTTAGGCGCGCTTTTGGTCATATTTCCATAGACCTTGACTTTGAATTTACCAAAAATGCGTTATAACTGAACCAAAAGTGGGCCATGCACTTTTGGTCTGTCTTAGGGGCACTTTTGGTTCAATGCCTGTAGTTGGTGATTTTTCAATTCTTCTATGCATCCAACTCCTCCTTGCACATCATGCATCTCCGAGTAATGCCCAAATGTCACCGTGTACCTGGAATCGATCAAAAATACTACGAAACAACATTAAATGGTCCCTAAACGGGTCCAAGACACTAAATCGAGATAAAAGTTAGAAATGCACAAAACAACCTAAACTTCTATCAATAAATATACAAATATGCATGAAATTTCGCTTTAATAAGGACAATGAACACAACAAATCAAGTGTCATCAGTTGTACATTGAATTTGTTGGTAATTTGCTAGGGTGTCAAACTGCAACGTTAATAAAGTGCCGCCAAGTGGGAGTGCTAGGAATCTAAGGCTCCGACCGGATGGGGGAACATGGCAGAGGCTGGTGAGACCCATGCCGTTGGGACATTGCTAACCCTTCTGCCCAATTGACAATGAATTGACGACCAAGAGAGACAATTGTTGGTTAAGAATTGGTAAAGACTAGTGTGTAGCATGATTTCCATAGGAGCTACCAGTAAAAGGAAAGTTTGATTGAGTCTTGCACATTGATTTTGTTGGTAATTCGCCAAAGGAAATTGGGTGAGAGGAGAGTGACGTGAAAGATGCACAAGTTACTGCTGCGGAAAAAAGTGTGCCACCGCGCATTTGACGGTAAGGTGATAGAGAGATTCATTCTCTAGATCCAAACGGGGCATAAAGTATTGAAATCCATTCGTCGAGAACATAGGGCCTTAATCACAGGAAGAATGTTGTTACAAATCTTCCATAAAAAGAAATTTAGTTTTTGCATCATAGCAAGGGACTATAGCCTAGCCCAAAGAGTTGCGTCAACAAGAGTTGGTCCCATAATTGGGCAAGACAGTAGGCAGAAGATACCTTTGAGTAATGAAGATTAACCAAGTTTAGCACTAGAGAAAGGATAATTCTCATTGTTTGTTAAAATATAGACAATAGCCACAGTCAAAGGATACCGTTTCATTTCTTATTTCAGTTTTGATTTTTGTTTAACTAATATGACATGGCCACCATGTTAGAATTATGGTGTGACTATGCCAAGTCCGTTAGTGCCATGTCCTATTTCCATCCATAAATATAACTGGATGGTAGTTTGTGTAGCAAAAAGTAGAGTTCTGTAGTCTTGGGTGTAATGAAATTAGTTGAATGGTTACTGTGAAAGGTTTTAAATAGTGTAGTAGTATAGAGTGTATTTAAGCTAAACTTTTTTTGAAATGGAGCATAAATTTATGTTGAGATCGTGTGAGTTTGTCCCATTCTCAAAATTCTCATATCACATGCCTCAGTGCCTTTATTTCATAGGTGACCTCCCTACACCATAACCATTTACAGTAAAATCTCTATTATTTACTATAGTGGGGACTACATAAATTATTATTTTACAGTCGTTATTAATTAATTGATAAATTAATTATTAATTTAAAGATGTTTTTTATAATGTATTTGGCATAAATGACTTTATAATTCATCGAATACTTGTATGATGACTTTATTAATTTTGATAAACTTAATTTTAAGGTTCATTATATTATCTTAATTACAGAATTAATATAGTGACCTTTAATATATTTTATCATATAGTGACCTTTAAGGTTCATTATAATTCATTAAATATATGGTGACCCGATTACATTAAATACTACAAAAAAATGTAAAATCATATTCAACAATGACTCTCATTTGAAAGGTATCCTAAAGTCTACCATGATCGATCAAATACGTGAACAATTATGTGAGTATAAGAGAGATCATCCCTCATAAACTGAAAAAGATTTGATGGAGTGGCTTCACCAAACATTCCATTCGAAAGTTAGTCAAGGAACGATATCAAACACTCTTAAGCGATCATCAGAGTACCTATTGGTTGAATTAGATAAAGGAAGAGCTTCGATTTTGGATGAAGGAGATGATGATTCAACACCTTTGGAACTGGTCCCGAGAAAGGAAGCGGTTAAAGCCGCATCGACTCTTCAAAACTACTTGGTCCTATTAGAGAAGACAACACCAGAGATAAACACGAAAAATCGAGTGTCATCATTAAGCTTGAGGCTGAGTTCCATGGGTGTCAAAACTTTCTTATAATTTAAGAACCCAATCCATAATTATTTTATTTCTAAAAATAAAAATTAAATAACTGAATGGTCACTCTATTTAATTTCAATTACATGAAGCCTTGTTTTATTTTTATACTGTCATATTAAAATTTTGCCTTTGACAAATCCTATTTTGAACATCCTAACCTAAATGATTCACTTACGAATCACTCTTGTTTTGGAAATGGAATTTATTTATCACTTAGTTAACTTTATCATCTCAATTCATCCTATTAGTTCATCTACATCCGCAAACTTGATTTACTCGATGTCTCTTTACCCTTTTTCTACATCCATAGGGTTGTTTAGCAATCTCACCTTTAATCGTCTCTGGAGTATAATCGGCCCTTTGGATGAGTCATTGAGTTCAGAGACATCAATCCTGAAGCATAATCAAAACCCCTCAAAGAGAAATTTGTCTGTCATAATTTCCTCTCATCAATGGCGTCCAACTTTCGGTTTCCTCATCGTTCTCATCATGTTGGGAAGATTTCTTTTTATCGCCATGTTAGTGTTTAGGTATGGTTCTGAAATCCCAAATCCCTCTTTTCCTGTGATCGACTGTGGCCTCCACTCCCAATTGGAGCTGTCTGTGATTCAGAAGCTATCTATAGTTTAGGCCATGTTTTGTCGTAGTGATAATTTGCGATCTAGCTGAAACAAACTATTCCAATCTGATCCATTAGTGCTCTCTCTCTCTCATAAGCTCAGCCTCTCCCCCTCTGCGTTTCTTTGTTTAGAAAACTGTGAGTTATTTTATATTTTGCTGCTAGGAGGTTTTCTAGAATCAATGTCAGTACCGTGATGATTACTCAATTCGAGCCGTAGCAAGTCGATTATAAGAGCTGAGCGGCTCAATATAAATGCCTATGTTAGGGTATACACTTCGAGGATGAAGATACTGAGCCTCGCGAGACTTAAAAGGAGTTTTCCACTCATCTACCATGCGAATACGAATCTGATGCTAGCCATTCTTGAGATCTAGTTTTCAAAACACAGAAGCACCACCCAACTGATCTAGCAAGTCATCCAATCGGGGAATAGGAAATCGATAGTGCATTGTAATCTTATTAATCGCACAACTATCAACACACATAAGCCAAGAGCCATCCTTTTTTTGGGCTAGGAAGGCAGGGACAGCACAAGGGCCAAGGCTTTCGCGAATGTGCCCCTTAGCGAGCAGGTCCTCAACCTTCCAACGTAACTCTTCATGTTCCTTGGGACTCATACGATAAAGATGTTGATTGGGCAGAGCAGCACCCAAAACCAAGTCAATATGATGTTGGATATCACGCTGAGGAGGAAATTCACAAGGTATGGTCTCAGGAAATACTTTTGCAAACTCCTGTACAAGTGCCTGAGCTGGAATAGGTACATGGAAGAGGGCAACACTTGTAACCAAAGAGCAAAACAAGATAAATACCACTCTAGATTCTTCCATAGTAGTCTGAAAAAGACCTTGGGATAACAAGGTGGTAGGGAAAGGCATTTAAGTTGTGGGGACAGCACCCCCTTTGGGCTAGTAGGCATTAAGACAATTTTTGTACCACGGAATAGGAATGAAGATGTGTTAGCATGCCCATCCTCTTGAACAGAATTATCATATTGCCACCGGCGACCAAGTAAAGGGTGAAAAGCCTCCATAGGAACCACATCATAATATATGACATCACGATAAGTAGAGCCAACGGAAAAGTTAACAAGCACACGCTTGGAAAGAGTAACATCCGTACCTTGACTAAGCTAGGAAAGATGATAAGGCTTAGTGTGAGGTTTAGTGGAAAGATGTATTTTAGAAACTATAACTTCAGAAATCACGTTCTCACAGCTACCAGCATCAATGAGAAAGATGCAAAATTTCCCACCGATAGTACATGTCGAATGAAACAAATTATTGCGTACCCACTCATTATCAAGAGCATGAGGAGTTAAGAAGGACTGACAGAGCACTAACAGAGGGCCAACGTGACTAGTAACATACTCCTCCACGTCAGTGCCATTATAATCATCATAAATTGGGGACGAATCTGTGAGAGGGCCAGATTCTGACTTAGTAGCCTCGGTAAAAGGCCACGATTGGTTAATTTTGGACTTCAACAATCTGCCTGGCGATGACCAACTTCACCAAAATTAAACCATCACAAACCACCATTGCATCCCTGTGGGAGAGCTGTAGAACCATGTGCTGTTTGAGGGGTGGGTTGGGCGGAATTTTCTCGTGGAGGTTGTGACGAAGAACCAGTGACACTAGTTGAATTAGCTAGCGGTCTGAAGCTACTGGTGCCATGCATGGCTAATTCTTTTTCAACCTGGGATGCACGCTACTGTGCCTCCATGACAATTAATAAGTCAAACATATTCAGAACATCCTGTAACTGGAGATGCAGGCCTCCAATATATCGAGAAACCAATTGAAGAGGAACTCGTTGAGAACAACATGAGCCATAAAGGTGTAGAATTATGTGGAATACTTATCCACAGAATGGGAACCCTGACATGAAGATTTTGGAGCCACTGATACAACTCTCTCTCGAAATTATAGGGCAACAACATAGCCCTAATATTCTTTTGGAACTTGACCCAATTCAAAATCTTCTCCTTACCATGATAAACACGAGTCTATTTCAATTGTTGCCACCATGCTTACGCGTGACCATGTAAATGGATCGTAACAATATCCCATCATTGTGAGTTCTAGCTTATATCATTTTGATATCAGAGCTCCATTCTGTTTAAGGACTATGTATTCTTTTCCTATTAGTCTTTAAATTCAAAAAAAATATAAAATTTAAAAAAGCCCTAAAAAGTTTTATTTTGGTCGAAACCCTAGTTTGGTTAGGTCTTTATGATATTCGGATTTTTAACTAACTCTTTTTGGGCTTATTTTAAGATTTAGGATTCTCATTATCCCACAATCACCTACTAATGCCAAGTCCAAGAATCCGTAGAGTTGAATGACTAGTTTGAGTGAATTGAGTCTCTTTCAAGTTAAACTCTTTCCATGTAGGCATGTATATAATTCATGAGTCATTTGACCATCCAATTTGGACCATAATTTTATCATTCAATTCATCTAGTATTTCTTTAGACCACCCTTCAAGGAGATGAACTTTGAGTCTTTCCATCAAATCCTCATTTGGATCACCATACATGCCTACAGAGTTTCTCATTGAAGATATAACATATTTCATCCCCAATATAAGTGCATTAGTTTTTTAGAACATGCTTGACTCATCACATAGGTTACATCGTTTGAGTCCCATTCCTTGAGCTATCTCAAATATAAGCTTTCGATTTAGTCCTTTAGGAAATGGATCAGCCAGATTGTTCTTTGATCTCACACACTCCAATGATATTACTCCATGTTTAATGAGACTTCTCATAGTTTCATGTCTGATGTGTATGCTCCTCTACTTTCCATTGTAATCCTAGCTATTGGCTACACAAATAGAAGTTTGTGAGTCATATTGTAGAGAAATAGGAGGGGAGATTTTTCCAAACCTATAATATAAGATAATAGACTTGAGTCAATCTGCTTCTTGCCCTACAAGATAAAGCAATAAACTCATTCTCCATTATTGATATGGCAATGCAGCTTTGTTATATATTTCTAAGAAAGAACTTCACCTTTAAGAATAATGACAAAAACACTGGTTATATATTGCATCATTGCTTGTGATCCAATTTACATTGTAATAACTTTGTAGAACATGAGGATAATAAGACAGATATATATTCCTAGATTCAATGTTCTTCTGAAACATTTCGATATCATATTTAATGCAAATAAATGGTCATTACCAAGGTTGTGAGTATATCTACTTAGCCGGTTAAAAGCGTAGGCTAAGTCTGGCTTGATGAGAACATGAGGCTCCCTAAAATCTTAACATATTCTACTTGATCAACAACTTCCTCATGGTTCTCTTTGAGATGCAACCTAGCGTCATATAATGTTTTTGCTCGAACTACAACAAAGTTGTTGAACCCCTCGATAGATCATTTGTATAGTGAGATTAATCAAGCAGATATCCATTCCATTTTTGGTTACTTTCACCTCTAAAATCACCCCAACTTCCCCTATTTTTTCATCTCAAATTTTGATGAAAGTAAACTCTTTTTATAAATAGCTTTCAGGTTAGTACTCATAATAAGCATATCATCAACATATAAGCGTAGTAACACACTTATAGCAAAGGTCAAAGATATAATTTTTATATTTTCATAGGTTTCTAGGTCATGGTTACTCAATCCGCAAGATATGTTAAACTTTCACGATTACTAAATTAACAGTTATACTAAGAATGTAATAAAAAAGTAAAAGGGCGCAAATGATATAGGTTTCAATGGATGAAAGTGCCTTAGATTTCAAATCCCCTAATCAAAATGTCTTTCCATTGGGTTGTAATGTTGGTCAGAATGGAATAAGAGAGGAAAGATAACTGTGTGCACAAAATAGTGGACCACTAAATCTACTCTATCATAGAGTTAGAGCTACCTAAAACGGTCAAGATCAATGCAAGGATTCTAATGAATGTATAAGAGCTTACGTAATAGCTCGTCTATCTCTTAAAAATGAACTACAAATTACTTTGAAAATACACTATCTCCGTCGAGCTTATTTCTCTTAATTTCATGTTTTAGACTTTTTGTACTTTTTGTACTTTTTTAATTATTAATTTTTTTCAATTGGAGACTTTAAATTTACACAATGAAATGAGAGAGACTAGACAAATCATGCAATTTTGCTACAACTTAATAACTGTAAACTCTAACTAGACCATATACAAAAATTCCAAATATGTATGTGATCAAATATACGCTTAAAGAAAGGGAATGTGTATAATGAAGGGGACTTTATAAAAGCTAAGGTTAAAAATTGGGTAGTTGTTTACACAAAATAAAATTTATATCATAGTTAAATTTATGATATTAGATTTCTCTATTAAGGTCAAACCAAATATAATAATTAATTTTAGTTTAAAATGGACTCTATGATTAGTTTTTTGGGCCCAATGCAGCAAAGGTTCAATGATGCCCCCATCCTTCATAATACCCCCCTTAAGAAGAGGGAGGTCATCATCAACAAATTCCCCTAAGGAAAGAAGGTCCCATCATCTCACCCCTAAAAATGAATCAAGATAATATCATCCTCATCAATACTCCTGGTCATGAAAGAGTATTATCCTCATCAAACCCCAACCATAGGAAGGGGGTCATATATAAATATCATCCTTATCATCCCCCAACCATTGAAATGTGGGAGGGGGTTCATCATCGTCTTTCATCATCGTCATCCTGAAAAAGAAGGGGATCATCCCAAGAGGGGCGTCATCAGACTCACCACCAAAGGGGTCATCAAGAGAGGATATACTTCAAGTATAAGATCACAGAAGTTCTAAGTGACAGGTCATCCCACCACCCTATTTAGTGACAAAGGGTATATCTATTCTGTTACCCTCATCTAAATAGCTCACCTTGGTTGTCGAGGAAGTTATGAAGATAGTTTTTATTACAACCGAAAGGTGGTTTCTTCAAGAAGTTACATTGGATGATTATAACAATACCTAGATGACTGAGGCAAGGATTTTCAAAACCAACAATTAACACCACCTTTCAAGTTTATCAGTTTTCTACAATTTTATCTTTTACTTTTCTCTACATGTAGCCATAGTTATAGTTCTTGAATTTCTCGTTGAACTTACACATTAGTAAAAGTAATGTAATACAAATTCACAAACGACATTCAACTTGAAAATTTATGCAAAACAAGATAAACTCAGTTCACCGTCGCAGTTGTTCTCTACTCTAATCATGCTCTTTCGGGTATGCTAATCTACTACCCATCTACTATCCCAGTCCGCTCTTTTAAGATAAATAGCTGAAATCCGCTTAAGTGATAAAACAAACGAGAACTGCTCATACGACAAACTAGTATATTCACTCCCGAATGAGGGTTAACGACTAACCTAGTTGTTTAATTTCAGTGTCCTAGATATGCAAGCTCTTTCAAGACAAAGAACAATCTAACAAGGTTCTATTCAAGACAGCAAAGCAAGAATAAGAACAGAAACAAAATTAAACATAAACCAAAATCCACCCAACTCGTATAAATCATCATAGTCAAACAATCATTCGATCATAAGGAATTACCTACAGTTCATCTAATATAAGCCCAAGAAGTTTAGCTACTCATAACTTTGAATAACAAATAAAAGTCAACAAAAGAACACATTGGAATTAGGTTTACAAGAAGAATATAAAAAGAACTAATGTCGCCAAGACGGTCGAAGAAATCGACCTTCCAATCTTGATTATGTCATCCGATCCGAGCTTTTTGAAGTGGATGCCTTCTCGTTGCTCCTAAATTTCTGAACTATGCTTTGAAATTCGTCCAAAGGGGGTCTCTCTCGAAATAATGATTGACCAGTCTTTAAATAGGATTTTAGATCCTAAATTCTTCAGGATTTGTCAATAAATGCGCCTAACCCTTGTGAAAGATTGCGCCTAACTTAGTCGGAAATATTGACAAGTTTAGGGGAAAATTTTCACAGTTTCATGGATGAAAGTTATAGGAAATTAAACAAGCTTTCCAACGCCTCCCTCCTTGTATCGATGAGAGTTCTGAGTTAGGAGATATGTCCAAATACGAAACTGTGATGTTTTCCGACCAAGTCGAGATCCTTGCACTTCCTAAGTTGTCCCAAAATGTCAAAATGTTTCTTATTGCTTGACCGAAATCATCCATGCATGTTGTATCACTCTTATTAATGCCTCCATTTCGTCATGTACATGAAAGTTATAAAAAACACTCCATAACGACAAAAAATGAACCCCGGCCGGGTCCGAGACACTTACTCGATATAATATCTTAAAATGCAAGAAACACCCTAAACTTCTACCCAAAGTTATTCCATTATGCATGAAATGTCTCTTAAATGAGGGAGATGAACGTGGTAAGTTGCACGTCATAAAAACCCAAGCCGCTCACGAGCAGCTCGGTGTTCGGTTCGGAAAGAGTTGGATCAAAACTCGGCTCGATCTGAACAAGCCAGCTCATGAGCGGATTTGATAACAAATGAGCTAAACCCGAGCTAACCTTAGCTCGACTAGGCAGGCTCGGGACCCAGCTTGGCTGGGCAGGCTCCCTACCCAGCTCGGCTCGAGAGCTCAATGAGCTCGACTCGCGATCTAGCTCGTTTAACGCTCTAGTACCAGTTCGATTAACTTGGAAAGTTGGCTCGAGTGATAACTTGATTGCAAGCTCGACTGAGACTTGTTCGTTGGCTCGATTGGTGTAGCTCATGAATTGGGTTTCTACATTGTAATGGTCTTAATGTCCTTATTTTATTTTAAAAACAAGAATATGGTGATCAATGACGTTATCCTAACGATTAATTACTTATTTATACTATGCGAGTCGTGTCCCTTCTATAATCTTGTATTTTTTATAAGTTTATCGAAGTTGAGCTTGAAATTTAACTTGGATTGTTAAAAATTTCAAACGAGCCGAGCCGAGCTTGAGTTTGAGCTTGTTGGGACTTGCAAATGTGTGGAGCTTTAACTTGACCTCATTGCGAGCTCGTTAAGGCCTCTAAACAAGTCGAGCTCGAGTTCACAATTATTTTGTTGAGGTGAGCTCGAGCTCGATTATACAAGATCGACTCTAGCTCAAGCCGTGCTCAACCCGTTATTCAAACGAACAATCCAAGCTTGAGTTGGGAAAATCTCATCTAGATTTCGTTGGTCAACAACTCTATGAGTGACAAGTCTGGTTTTGACTATTTACTGAAAGTATTTGCCTATCTGGGAACCTTTTTAGAATAAGAAACCTATATATCTACTTAACTAAAACCTACCGAATTATTTTCTATTCCAGCTTCTGAACAATTAACAAGACACAACACGAGGACAAAATAAGACGAATTATTATTAACTTTGGAGCATCACTTGATAACCGTTTGGGAAACCTGGGGGAAGACTCGCTTAGGCGCAATACTTCTTTACTTTCTATGAATTCATGGGATTCAGAAACTCTTCTCCGTTGACATTCACTAATATAAGGGACCTCCTGAGAATGCCCTTTTGACCCCAAACATTCTTTCATAATTGAGGGGTCCACTTTTCTCTACGATCTCCCTATTTCAGAGGCAAGGTTATGATCACCATTTTGCCCTCTCGAAACTTCTCCGGCTTTACTTTCTTAATGAAGGCATGTATTACCCGTCTCCGATACAAGTGACTATGATGGATGGACTACTACTAATTGTATCGAGCATGTATCTGCTCAGCTTCCTTTAACTTTTCCTCAATCAGCACTCTAAGTGAAGGAATTTTCATTTCTATGGGGAAGTATTTATGGAAATACAGTATCTATGAAACGCACACGGTAACATATCATGCCAATCTCAGTATGTGACTATCATTTTCTGCACTATCTTTTTTATGTTCTTGTTAGCGGCTTTCACTTCACCGTTCATTTTTTCCTATAGGGGATGGAGTTATGGAGTTTGATTTTAAACTCATTAGAGAGTTTACTCACCATCTTATTGTTGAGGTTCTTGGCATTTGTCAGTTATTATCCTCTTGGGAAGTCCGTATCGACAAATGATTTCCTTTTTGATAAACTTGAGTAACACAGTTCTAGTAATACTAACGTATGAGGCTTCTTCTACCAATTTGGTAAAGTAATCGATGGCAACCAGTATGAAGCGGTGATTATTTGACGCTTTGGGTTCAATCAATCCTATCACATCGATGCCTAGACGGCAAATAACCAAGGTGACGACATCTCATTATAGAGAAGTTGGTGGTGCTTGAAGTTCATCAACAGAAGCTTCCCATTATTTCTTTGATGTACTTGTGGTAACAGATTAGCTTTTTGTCCCTTGTTTCACATTCGCCTTTTTAATCCCCATTTATATGGCTGATCGGATACCCAAGAACACACCTCAAACTCATCAACGTTGTTTGTGTAGTAGAAGGTCAATTTGACTGTGATGGGCTAAAGAAGAGCCGGCCCACTTGCCGGTTCGTGGCCTAATTCGAGGTCTGCTAGCTATAAAGAAGTCCAGGTCAACTTTAACCCAAAATCTGGTAGGCCCAATCTTAGAAGAAGTGAAGAACTAGGGAGTTTACTCCATCCTCCTATCAAGCGGTCATTGCTATATCCTCTCAAAATCTCCTCTTCTCAAACCCTAGCCGCCATTCTTCCATCTCAATGTATCCTTTATTCTCTTGACTCTCTCTCTCTCTCCCCCATACAATCCCTTGTCTACTCCTATATGCCAAGGACGACGACATCCCTTCCTAACCTACAACCTACTTTTTTCGATTCTTCATCTGATCCAATCGTCCCGACAACTACTTCTTTACAAAAAAATATAACCATTGTCCTGACTCCCACGTTGATTTTATTCTTAGTTCCACTCTCTATCTCTTGGTTCTTCTACTCTTCTAGTCGCGCCAACAGAAAATCAAAGGGAAAATGAGGGATGGATGAGGGTAAGGCTAATTCCTATCTAGCTTGATTTTTTATGTCCTGAGTCTTAGAAATTCAGATTTGTCTATTTTAATCTTTAGCCTATCTACAAGCCTTGATATGGGAAAGTAGGCTTGGTAATGGAAAATCAAAAATCAGCTACCCACCAAAAAATTGGACTTTTTGCTCTGACAATCACAGGCCAAATCAAAGGGTTGAAAGCGGTAAACTCAGAGGGTTGACAGGTTTCGGGGTCCATGTAACCCATGATCACCTGTTAACGGTCGGTGATGGTATTGTTGGATACGCTCTGATGACCCCTGATACCCAGTAAACTATCGTAACTTGAAGTGCGAACAAACATTGAACACATCTCATTCTGAATTTTTTATCCGCGTCTTCTGTCCCTACACATTCTCCTTGACTCTCTCGATTCCATTGATTTTTGTCGTCAATCTCTATAATTCTTCACCAAATAAGCAAATTATACAATGAATCTGCTCATCCTCTTCGATTTTGCCGAGAATTATGAGTATCCCTTCAATTTTTCATTCATCGATTCGTAATCTTCTCCTTTAAATACACTAAATACACTAACCCTAACCTCTTGTTTTGTCACCCAGATTCTTAAACATCAGAGTAGCAAAGCAAGAGAATCATAGTAGCTATCAATCAAGGAGCATAGCAGCTATCAACTGTAAGTGTTTCTGTCTCTATTCGATTTATGTTTCAATTGATTTCTAAGTTCTAAGTTCTGAGTATTGGTTTTTTTTCTGTGCTTTGTTTGATGAACATATCATGTCGATGGTTTCTACTACTATTGTTCCCCCCAACTCTCAAGTCCCAAATCCACCTCCCAACTTTGAAGCTGTACCTCAGGTACCTCCTACTGTTGAACCCAGCAACCAGTGCTTAATGGTGGCGATGCACTACCAGTGAATGACAATGATGTTGCTGGTGATGCACCACCAGCTAATGAAATTGCTTTGGATGACCATGCTACGTTAGCTTTTGTGGCTAAACATCCTTTGAAAAGTGATGTTTGGCCTCACTTTACCAGATTCTTAGATAGGAATAACGTGATGATGGTCAAGTGCAATTACTGTCGTAAGATTCTAGGGGGGGTGATACTAGCAATGGTACTTCTTGTTTGAGGAATCATAACAAGGTGTGTGTTCAGAATCTCAAAGCAATTGCAACTAATTTTCTTCCTAACGGTGTTGTTGAGAAGAAGGAAATGAGTACTTGTCATTTTAACTCTGAGGTTTCTAGGAAGGAACTGGTAACAATGGGTTTGATGAAAGAGTATCCACTTGGAATGGTTGATCACTTGTACTTCAAAATTTTCTGTAATTTTTTACATCCATTGTTCAAAGTTCCTAGAAGAAACACCACTAAGAAGGATATCCTAGCAATGTATGAAATTGAGAGGAATAAGATTCTAAAGGTGATTAATGGAAATATTGGTCGAATTGTTGTTACTACTAATACTAATAATAAAAAAGGGGCTACATGGCTGTAACGTCTCATTAGGTTGGTAACCACTGGAACCTTCAGAGCCATTTCCTAAGGTAATTGAATTTTTTGTTGTAATTAACAATAATTTTAATGTTTCTTGAATCCTAATGGTTTTACTTTTATTCTGTCTGTTGTATGTTGTGTTTCACAGGTTTCTCTATATGCGTGTTTCACATATGAGTGAGAAACTAGCAATTGTGCTTCGAGATTGTCTCATGTCCTGGAATGTGGATTTTAAGTTGTCCACTATCACTCTTGATAACTATTCCATGAATGATGCCCTGATAGATAGGATCAAGCGGATATTGGTTCTGCCTGATCTTTTGATGAATGGTTTGATGCTACAAATGAGATACTCTGCTCATGTGCTTAATTTGATTGTTAAGGATGGATTGGATATTATCAAAGTTGGGATTGAAAAAATTAGGGCTATCATGGTATACTGGATTATCAAAGTTCTTTAAAGAGACAGTTAGGCAAAGAAATGTTGAAATTGGAATAAAGCTTGCTTTAGATTGCCCTACTAGGTGGAATTGGACATTCAAAATGATTGAATCTACTATTCCATATATAGATGTGTTCACTAGATTGAGTCACAGAGAACCTAACTATATTTCTTTGCCTAACAGTAACGATTGGATGTTTGCTACGGTTGTCAGAAAAAAACTTGAGATATTCAAAATGATTTCATAGCTCTTTTCTGGAAACAAACATCCTACTACAAATTTGTTCTTCCCAAGGATTCGTGACCTGAAACTTAAGCTAATTGAGTGGAAACTTGATTTTGATGAGGTTCTTGTTGCTATGGCTGAAAAAATATGGACAAAGTTTAGCAAATATTGGTATGATATTCATGTTTTACTTACTGTGGCTGTGGTTCTTGATCCTACATAAAAGCTTGAGTTGATTGATTTCTATCATTTGAAAGTTTGTGGCTTTGATCCCACTATAGACCCTGAAAATGTTAAGGCTTCTATTTATGAAGTGGTTCGTGAGTATGAGCTGAAACAGAAAACCAAATTGGATGAGTCTTTTAGTTCTGGTAATGCTCTTGGTTCGGCTAGTATGTCATAATCTGACCTTCACTTTGAACTTTACTAAAGCCGAAGGAAAATGGCCAAAACAAGATCTCTTTGTTTTGAGTTAAATCACTATGTTAGTGAGGGTATTGAGGAAAAAGGTCCTATAGTTGGTGTTTTGGATTGGTGGAGAGTCAATACTAGTAAGTTTCCTCTATTGCAAGAAGTAGCATGAGATTTTCTTGCTGTACTAGTTACTTCTGTTACTTTAGAGTCGGCATTCAGTTCCGGTGGCATCGCTAGATCATCACCGGAGCAGACTGCATTTTTGAAATGTCGAGGCTCTCATGTGCACTAGGAGCTGGATTAAGGATGACATATACAAAGGTAAGGCTGGTAGCAAGTTTAGTTTAATTTCTGAGTTCTGATTAAGTGTAAATGTGTAACTAATTCATGGTTTTACAATGACTGCAGATGGTGTAAAGGAGGAAGAAGTGCAAGGGTTGAAAAGCTACTTCTATGTGATGTTAATGGAGGATCCTAGTTGTGAAGAGTTTGAAAAAGAAGGTTAGTACATATTTTGAAAAATAGCATATAGACAGTTAGCCAGTCATACTAGTTATTAGTACAGGATATACTAACTTGATATCATCATAATCTATCACAGATCTTACTAATGAAGGAAGTCAAAGTCGTACGCACTTGAAATTTGAAGATTGAACTTACCAGTTTTATGCTGCTTGGCCCTACTGATATCATTGAAGTTTGATGTTTCTGGGTATGTGTTTTGCTTGAAGTTTCACGGCTGGCTTGCTGGGAACTTCTACTTTTTATACTTGGTTTTCCCTTCTATGAATTCTATTTCGATTGAAACTTATATTCTTAGCTTTGAATATTCAGTCTGTTTTTGTTAGTTTGAGAATTGTTGGTTGTAGGTAGCCTGGTTGATTTTAAGTTTCAAGACAGTAATGTTTTATTTCTGACTTGGGGTTTAATAAATAAGGTATTTTTATAAATTTGATTTCCAATTTTATCGTTTTACTACTTTTTCATATTCATGGGTTAAATCCATTAAAACGGATTGTACGCAAAACCCACTGGATCCGGTGTTGGTACTGGCTTCGATCCGATCCGTTGACAAGCCAAGGGCAGTGGCGATGATCCGTTCCAATGAATTACCTATGACAGTGACGGGGTGAGACGCGAGCCTAAGGGCTTACTAGACATCGCCTTCTTCTTATAATTAGTATAACAAGGTATCGAGAAACCAAATGGTGAAACGACCAAGTGAGGTCATTCGTCCACTCTAATATTATCCCTTTGTCCTTTCGACGAGGGTTCCTTCATTTGCTCTACTCGACTAATATGCTAACTTCTCTTCTCTGAGGACCCCAACTATGATAGGGAAGAGCCGCCGTACCGGGGAGGAAGGGGGGGTGGGGGTAGGGGTGGGTTTGGATTGGCTCTTACCCATGGATGCTTATCGGTGTGTTTATTTTGATTTTAATAGCTTCTTTTTTTTACTTGACTTGGACCTAGGGGATATGGTGGTGGCTGGAACGATTGGCCTTGGGGAGAAGGGAACATGGCTCGTGATTTCTGCTAGGTGAACGAATCAAATATCCAAGGTATGGCCCGACATCTTAAACTTTGTCCCGGTGTTATTATTGGTTTTGGGTTAGGAAGCTGAGATCTAGGAAAACTAGTTTGCATTACTATTCTACCTGTCAATATGTTATAGCCTTTGAATTGGATGGTTGCTTCATTGGAATCGCAATGGCTGACCGTGGTGATGATTTCATGGATATGTTGTAATGATTTTTGGTGTGATATTGTGGCTGATTATGTAGTGATTTATGAGTAGGATTTTGGCTAGTTTGGTAGTAGTTCATGTGTAGGGTCGGAATGGTTTGGTTGACCCTTTTCCTGGTATCCTAAGTCAAAGTATGCTAAAGTTTATATAGGGTGAATCTTATAACTAGTTCACTTAGTCTAATCAATCTTTTGAACATTTTTAAGCTATAAATAGCAATCCTAACTAAAATGAGGTTTTAAAAAAAAGAATATATTCCACATATGTTACCATGTAAAGGTAATTTTAAGTTAGAATAACTAGTTATAATTTTTATGTTAGCTTATTTTAACTTGAATTATTATTGAGTTCATTATCTATGCCTTTTTTGTTATCATAAATAATCATGTGATGTTAACCATTTTAAGTCATTTAGCTCCAAAAGGGTCCATTCACATAACCAAATTAACATTCAAAGGATTAAGGTCAAGGTTAATAGTGCTTTTACCAACTACTAAAAGTTTGATATTTTAGCTCCAATTAAAGTATTTTTAGGATGATAATAATGATTTCGTATGTAATCATGTTAATGAAGTAGGTGCTTTAGTGGATTTTTCTTTTATGTACCTTTCACTTTTAGATTATTTATAATCCTTCAGCAAAATTTTTAAATTTGTATAATAAAAATTTATAAACATTTTTAACCCACCTTTCAAAATACAGAATAACTAATTAAATTCATAAAATAAATAGCTAAACTTACAAAAATATCAAAATATAGCAACGGCTACATCAACTAGCTAAATTTTAGGGCCCACGTGCTATATTATATTTGTTGTGATTCTCACCTCATAAGTGAGAATTTGTTTCACACGCAATCAATTCTACTAGGCATGCACTATAAACGTGCGTCACCCTCTTCTTTTTATTCTTTCCTTTTTTTCACTTTTCTTTGTTTCTAATATAAATTGTTAGCTTACTTCTGTTTGGCCATTAAATAAATTATGTTTATTTAATTTCAATGAAATTCGTTCTTTGATAATTTTTATCGAAATTGGCTCAAACTTTAAGGGAATGTTCATATTGATATATCTTGGATAAATATAAAATAAGTAGGATGAAAAATATTAATTTAGTTGTTCATAAATTATATTTTAGAAACAAAACATAAATTTAAGATTTTAGCTAGTTCCATGGTTGGAACAGTCACGGGTTTTTAGGTGGCTAAAATGCTAAATCAATATTTAGTCGCCCTTTATTAAATACAGAAGTTTGTGATTAGCCTTAGAAGTGAGGATTAATGTTTAAGATGGTCGCTAACATTGTGATCTTCTTTTCTCTTTGAAGTGACTCTTATGAAACTTGTACCCGAGTATTTGACGATAATGATGAACTTAGGGTAGTGATGCCCGAGTGTAATTGAGAGGGTTCGAAACTATGAAAGTGAGTGTGCGGTTTGTGAGATGAGGATGAGCTTTTGAGTGACTTCTAATTTCTTCTTGGAATGTATCTCAATGTTTATGTGAGCTTGCAATTTCTATCTTTTAACCCCTTCCTTTTTATAGCTGAATTTAGATTCAATTTGATGAAAATTTTGTAGTGAAAATCCCTAAATACCCCTACCTGATTTACCCTGACCTTAGAGTTTGTGTCTATGCGGGCCATGCCTAGCCGGGTTGTCTGAATTTTGAACCTGTTCGGGCAAAATCAAAGCGGTTTCCTTACCCGCATAATAAATTAAAACTCGATTCAAAATTATTTTTAATCCTTTCAAACCTTTTGAAATAGAATTAGAGATCATAATCGAATTCAAAATATTGATTAATAGCTTTACTTCAGAAAAAAATCGATCTTAAAAGACGGAAACGACCACTCAATTAGATAGAAATCCAAGGTGCCCAAATTGACTATTTGACCAGATCGATTCAATCCCAAACCGAACCGATTTGACTAGTCAAACTAACCAATTATGAAAATCGGCAAAATTGTCTTTTGTGTCAAATGGCACCAAAATCAAACCGGTTGAACCGAATTCTGAGCGGGAACTGACCTAATCGAATCTCAATTGAATTGAGACTCTCCTCTTTAGACCGTAATGAACGGATTCGGGGATAGGAAAATTAGACCCGACATTGTACCCGAGAATTGAGTTGGTTTACTTGACGGGACTAAATTCAAACATGAGAATAGGACAGGACGAGCTATCCGGTCGGACAAACTTGTCTGGAATTCAGGTAAAATTATGCCCAAATTCTCGGATGAGAGCCAATCCTCGGTAGTCAACTTTTAAAGCACCTTAGCTTAGCTTTCTCGGCCTGCCTAAGAATGTATTGAATAGCAGGAGAAGATCCTGACCCCTAAATAGATAATTAAAATTCGATTTACACAGGACCCAGACAAATATCGGTAACCACACCTACACATCAAAAGACTTCAACGTGCATAGAAACAGTTTAAGACATTCCATTCCTATTTGAAATGTCACTTATATGTTGGCATGTGTCACATCACTTGGCGAAGGAATCACAACCGCGGAAAGTGGTAGGCCAATAGAACCCAAAATCAAATACCTTGCGAACAATGTGATTTCCACCATGATGGTCGGTGGCGGCACCAAGTGGCAATGTCGGATGATGTTGCATGCTTCTACAATAGATACACAACATCAAATAATGTGATCAGCACCAACGAGTAAGAAGTAAGGATCATCCCCCAAAGATAGTGCTTAGCATAAGAAAATAGTGTTAATACGAAATCCTACGAATTTAGAACTCGACACACAAGTGTCGTTATTGTTCCTTTGGTTCTTTTTAGTATGCCTCTACTCAATTGGGAGCCTACAGTTTAAGCTAAAAAAAGGGAGAGAATTTTTTCGGTCTATGATTGAACTACCTAACAAACTAGCGAGGAAAAGGCAATGGTGAATCGCAAAAGTCAATGGTCAAACAATAAGAGAGGGACATTTACTAGGTTTAGATTGGGTTGTTGCTCAAATTCTATTCAGCATAGTATCAGACACAATTGAGACTAATATTGGCTATGAAATTCCTCTAGGCACTCATAGGAGTCTATGCTTTTGCTCATACACACATCTCACACTACCTTCATCTCAGTTCCATTAGCAATTGAGGTTCCTCGGCAATAAACACAAGGTGTTGAAAAATGCATAGAAAAGGATGCTAAGTGGATCACTTATGTAAACCTCCAATTCCTCACTTAAACTTCTCATTTAAGTGACAATTGGAGTGCAAGCCAAGTGTTCTATAAACTCCCTAGGTAAGAAACCTTGGACAAATGGTGGGATTAGGGAGTGTCTTGGTATAGGCCCACCGCTCTTCCAATCTTGGGACACACACAACTTAATTCCTACCAAATCAATGTATAAGAACTAATTTTATGAAAGGCGCGCGAAGGCACCAACCTCAAAGGGGAAACCCCTAGGGCAACGGCAATAATGCCTCACCTTATGAGAGGCGGTCAAATAAGGCAGAGTGGCAATTAATCGGTACTGAATTGATGAGGTTTCGGTGAGGTGCCGCTGAGGTGGTAAATCCGGTGATTAAGCGCCTATTAAAAAAATGAAAAGGTCCCTACGTTTGTTGTAGAACCTGCTCTAAAAAGACCCGACCGAACCACTGGTCCGACCCATGCATATTAATCATGACGGTCCATTATACTAAGCATTTAAATCACTCTTGACAGCATAACAGGAGACCAAACTTTGTTCAAAGTCAACTACATAAACTAGAACTAACGTAGCATCACAAAGCTCCTAATGAGTAAACATCGACCATCAAGTACATAGTAAAAGTGGTAAATAAGAAAAACAAGGTTCATCCAAAAACATAGGGAGACTGAAAAATAGAGTGAAAACTAGAATGAAACTAATGAAAATAGTGGGCCGAACATCCTGTTTGTACCGTTTTCTTGGACTCCCAGAGCCCCTCAGTAGAGATACCATCGTCGCATGTCTTTTCCTCTTAGGAGGCATCGGCTCCTATAGGACCAGAAATGCACTGACATATAAACATAGACGGGGTCAGTGATATGGTCTAAGTGTCTAGCCATCATCACACAAAACAGTTTCTGGTAGGAATAGAAGATCTCACAAAGACAAGAAGAGAGATTATCCTAGGTTCTAATATAGTAATGTGACCCTATTGGTCTTGCAGTCATATTACCTAGCATCAACCACCCCTACCATCGTGTGCAGAACCTCAAAGTGGATCAGACAATGAAACCACCCTAAACCGTGAGAGCAGCATCTGGAGGTATACTCCACACATGCTTAACATTTCCTTTATATTCCTAGGGGATTGCAAAATCTGGTATTGGTTGACAAATGCATTCACAACATCGACATCTAAACTAGGTAAATCTGACGTATCCTATTCTCAATAGTCAATCACGCGTCATTTTTCATTCCTTGGATCTTCATGCCCAACATTCTTGGATTCTTTTGTATAGTAGATCACGGTAGTGTACAACCAGTAGAGCTCTTACTTTGCATGATCAATCATGACAAAAGAAACCAATAACATGGTAATATGTATCGAACTATAGGTCTACTAGATAAAGGTAGAAACATAAACATGAACCCCCCCAACTCTAATCGCTTTCCTAAAGGGTCTGAACTGTAAAAGCCATCCAAAAGCTTAGATCACTTCTCCTTATAGATCCAAGGGAAGAAAATCCATGATTGAACCCAAAACTCAAACTGCAGGAAAGTTTGTAACCCATAGATAAAGAGATTAAGAGAGGCGGATGTCTGATTACCTTACAAAGACTCATAGGGATGACCTCATTGGCTCTCTAAATCTATACTCACAGATGGGGAACGAACCATTCAAGTCCTCTCCTTCGATTGATCAGACTCTGAGAAGAACATCCGCTCATCCAAAAATATTTAGGAGAAAGGAATAGGGTTCTGTAACTCCAATGAGTTACAATCTTGGTAAATTTATATAAACTCTTCACCAAACTCTTGGTTAAAAGCTGATCATGCCCGTGGTGAGCCTGCAACCACATCCATCCCTGTTTAACAGCCACGATTGTGGTGCCCTCTAGCCATGCCCGTGATGTCCTGTCAGCCATGCCTCATAATCACAACTATGATAGAAAATCGACCATTGATGTGATCAATAACTCAGTCAAAACTCTCTTTAGTATTTTGGAACCAGACATCAACCCTAAATCGAGGTGTGACATTGGTTATCTTGAACTTTTCCATTTACAAGCCTATTACTCTATGGACTTATGAACTATTATGTTTGATCTTACACAGTTAACTTAAAATCTCTTACAGTTTTTTAAATGACTAATCATCCAAGGCGTGACGCAGGACCTCAGCGCCTTATTTATGCCTTACGCCTTCCTGAACCTTGACAAAAATATAGCCATAACACAATTAAGGTTTCACACACCATGTCTCAAGCATAACATAACAATATATTAAAGTCCAAATGTATTCAACCCTATTATCTTAGGAAATCATCCTTGCAACAACATAAATCTTAACCTAGCAGGGAGAATGATGGACCAACACGGTCTTCAACCAAGCTCCAATGATGGCATTTATCTTCCAATGATCAAGAAATCCAAGTTCTAAGCAATCCTAGATCCCCAAACTCTTTAATTGATCTTCAAATGGATGTACAAGGGTTTATGGACGACTAGAGAAAGGGGAATTTTCATACTATGGTCTTAGGAGAAGTGGAATTTCCTTTCTCTCAGTTTCGGCTCGCTATTTATAGATTTTGGGTTGCATGATAGGGACAATCATGCTAAGGAGCACGATAGTAGGTACACCAAATGGCTATGGATGGTAAGCGGGGCACAATCGATGAGGTAAACCAAATCGATGGAAAACTCGATAAAATTGACCTTTTAAGTTAGTTCCTCAATTGCTATAATAGAGTGAGGGGTGCCAAAACGTGTGAAAAGGCGTTGGATAATCTTTACCACTATCCTAACATCGTTGGTGGCAGCTCTTGCGTTTCCTTCCACCTAGATACATAATCCACATCAAGAAGAATATACTTACTATCGAGGGATAGTGGAAAAGCCCAGTATGTTGGCACAAATCACACTACTTCATAAAAATTTTGTCGTCTTTAAAAATGGAAGGCCAGTAGAAGCTTAAATCGAGTTGCCTTGCGAGCGGTGCGGTTTCTACAATGATGTCCCCCAACATGACTGGTGTGGCAATGTTGCATGATGTTTTCAACTTCATAGAAAGGAATACAACATTGGTTAAATCCTTCTTGTTCCATACGAAAGGGTGTAAAGAAATACAATGTCGGTTAACTCAACAAACATCCTTCTCTATTTTAGATGGTTGAGGGCTTCATCGACGATGTTGGTGGCTATGTAATTAGCTGTGGGGAACTTCCATTCCGGATCATCCCAAAGAAAGTGCTTAGCCTCATCAAACATCCTTCTCTTTGTTGATGGTTGAGGGCTTTATCGATGATGTCGGCCTAGGACGGTTCCAACTGCAAAGTGACTGGCAAGATAGGTGCAGTGGTTAGCTGCTTCTTTAGAATATTATAATCTTGCAATCAATTCACGTTGAAAACAAAAAGATCTTTCTCTAACAATGGTCATAGGCAAAGTAATTTTAGAGGAATCCTTAATGAATCGACGTAGAAACGTGCACGACATATACTAAGAAACTATGAACAACTTTAATGGAAGTAGGAGGGGAGTTGGAGATGGTTTCATGCTTAGTTCGATCCACCTCAATACCTCGTTTGGTGACTATATGGACTAGGATGATTATGGAACATGAAGTGGTACTTCTCCCAAATCAACACCAAATGCATTTCTTAATCCAATTGTGCATAGTGAGGGCGTAAGAGGGTGGATCGTGATCACCGAGTTGGCGGCGGTGAGAAGTGGGATATGAGAAAGGGTGTTTGGCCATCGCCCTCTGGATTCCGGCAGCGCACGAAACCTCCCCGATCAAGGACGAGATCGGCAACGACAATGCGTCGGTAGATAGTGAGATAGTGTTCCAGTGGGAGCGGATTTCGTGGGTGTGGAGGAGTCGTCGGCACGGGTTGCAGCGGTGGAGGACGACCAAGGGGTCATTCAGATGCCAATGGATAGAAGAGTGAGGTACCAATGGCCGTATGAGCGAAATTAGTTGCTTACCGAAGTCTCAACGGAATCTGGGCAGAGGTGGCCTGCGGCGACCAGCCTCCCTGGAGAAGAAGGTGACCTCCCTCTCTTTGTTGGAGAAGTTTGATGCCCAGTTGGCAATTCTGGAAAGATAAGTGGTTAATATGAATTTGGTTATTCTTAAGTCTCGCTTCCATAGCTCTGGACTTTTGGATGGTTTACAGTTAAGTACTTGGGTTAGTTTTTTCAACTATTGGAAGTTTTTAGATAAGTTAGTCTAACAGAGGCAGTTAGATGACTACTGCAACGTTTCTGTCCCAATAAGTTTCAGATTGTTGAAAAGAAGTAAATGGAGCATAACTCTTGATGGTAGCAGACCCAAGTCGTCCACCGGATCAATCTGACGGCTCAAACCCATCTCATCATCGCAACTCTACTTCAGCCTCAAGGCGCGCAACCTGAGCCTTTCCAAAATAAAGTGAGAGTCTCCTTCCTTCACTTGAGTGGATAAAGACTAACTCATCGTCGTAGGATCCATTTAACGGTCCAGATGCCTTCAAGCTCATAACTAATAAATCCAAGACTTAACTCTGCCTCCAATTAAATTAGTCAACCCGATAATTAATCCGAGCCATACAAGTGCTTCATACTCGGTCAACTACAGAGTCGACTCCTCAAATTAATTAAATTGATTTGGTTCCAAATCTCGACTTCTACTCAACGAATAAGGTTTTAATCAAACCAAAATTTTAATCATTGAACCGGAACCGGGGTGTCACGATTCTCCCCCCATAAAAAGGTTTCGTCCCGAAACCTCAACCTTACCCACATCAGTGTTCAAATACCTTAGTGTTGGACCACTAGTGCTTGAAGATATACTTGTCTACTTGGAAGCACTAAGGTCAAGATTTGACCAACGGTTCCAAAATGACCTCCAGCTCACCTTGCATTCCTTCTTAGTTACCAACTATCCTAACGTTACATCCTCCTCAAAAAACACAACCGTTCCACATCTCATAATTGACCCAAGGTCAAACCACACACAAACCAGTACCTTCTCTTAGCGTACCAAAAGCAGTCCACACCTAGACTTGCATATCCCAAGCTTGACATACTCGAACAAAACTCTGGAGTAATTTCCTTGCACCCACTGAACTCCTCAAGCTTCACCTTCAGAATTAGCTTTTGACTGAGTTGAGATCCTAAAGCTAAGTTTTTAAACGCTTTGCCAACATAATCCTATCCATCATGCCACAGAACAAGGTCAAATGTGTCCGATACAGAGCCAACCCAACAAACTCGTTACCAATTAGATTCCAACATCTAGCAACCTCCTCAGAAGCCACTAGACAAACCACGTCAAAGCCTCACTCCCACTGTTCTAGGTCCAACTCATTCTGGGTCACCCCTTGATCTACTTTGTGCATCATACAACAATCTGCACAAGACCAAGCCTCAAGATAAGGATGACACCTCATCAGCAGGCTGATCATGGGCGCTGACCACGCTTGTGGTCCCTCCGCGCATTATGCCTGTGACCAAGAAACAGACCACACCCGTGGCTAGCTAAACATAACGCTTGTGGCCAAGATAGAACCATGGCCATGGCCATATAGCACAACACTTATGGCTTGCCATCTAACCATGATTGTATCTTTCACAAAACTCATGATGATCCATTCGCCCTCCTTTTGTCAGCCAGTAGACCTTGTTCATTCAACTCATTACTAATAATGCCTTCCATAACCTAGATACAACTATCACTACATGCACCCAGAGACATCCAAAACTTCCCCTTGGATGAGCTACCATTAGACCATGAACATTGTGATTAAAATCCTACTCATTGCGTAGAAGTTGGGAGTTGGAAACACATGAATCTAAATTAATTCGAGGAAGCTGACCTTAGGCACCGTAGGATGTTAACCGTTAGCACGATGGGATGCTGACCATTAGCACGAAGGGGATGTTTACCGTGGGCACAGTGGTAGTCCCCACCAGCTTGGTTGTTTATTCACCATGAGCTTGTTGGTAAGGCGGTCACGGGCGTGGTAGGGTCATTGTATAACGACTGTAAATTTTAAGGGTTTTTCGGCAGAAGAATTAGAATTTCAAAAATTAAGTTTCTCTGTATTGTCGACGAATGCCATTTCAAAGAAGGGCGATCCAATTTTGAAAATGCAAATGAGCTCTGATGGCCTCAAGATTTTAGAGGATCAACAACGACGCTGTCGGGATCGTTTCCCCTAGATCAATCAGAGGTAAATATGGTTTTTGGATTAGCTTTAGAGAGATTCAGTTTTGGGATTAGGTTTCGGGGTTTCTCCATATGTTGATATTTTGTGATCATTCTTGGCATCGAGGATTGGTGGAGGCTTGTTGAAGAGTCACTAGAGACTGAGACCTGCTCGCCGAAGGTGAGGAGCTCGCCGGAGAAGATGATGGACTGATCTGTAAAGTCTAGAATTAAGAAGTGACCGTCTATAAATTCTATAAAGTTTCAGACTGATTTGTAGCTTCTTGAAAGTTTGTGACTGATCTGCAATTGGGGAAGTTTAGGGGCTGATTTTGTAATTTGCCAAGCTGGACAGTGAAAGAATGATTTTGCCCCTGCAAGTTTTGGCTTGTTGCACAGTACATGGAGCATAACTAGATCATTTGAGCTCCAAACGACGCTTGGTAAGAAAGCTACAGATTCGTGGGAGCGAGAGGAATCATATCAAGCCAGAATCAGAGGTGTCATATCTTCTTAACTGGTGGGGGGATTATGATTACATTATGCTTATATGCGTAGAACTATTATACGATGTTGGGAATCCAATTATTGGATTCTCCATGTCATTCGGAGCAAGGACATTTAGGTTGTACAGTAGCATCTGATATGCAGTAGGGATTGTATGATGTGATTTAAAGCAACGGGTCTCAGGCTGTATAGTAGCATGTGATATGTGGTACAAACATTGTGAAAGGATGTTGAGCAAGGGATCTTAGACTATGCAGTAGTGTGTTATGATTCGAGCATATGCTCTTCACGTTTGAACTATGGTGTGCGATCCAGATTTCATGACAGGACAGGATAGGCCTAGCTAGACTAGCTCAAAATTAATATGTGTTGGTCACCCACCCCCAGATTGCAAAATCCCCTAGGTGATATTCAAGTTTCAGGCATGACGTGTAGAGTATGCCTATAGATGCTGCTTACACGATATTTAGGGGTAGTTTCATTCTCTGATCAACCGTGAGGCTATCCACACACAGTTAGGGGTGGATGATGCTAGGTATATGCCTACAGGATCACAAGGTCACATTACTAGATGTAGTGACTTGATAGATGTCTATGTTCTATCATTAGTTTTAGCCACAGTTCTATGTGAGTTGTAGATAGCCACTCAATGCTTATCCTTTGGTTCCATTATATGTTTTTTTCCTATTGTATATGTGTATTTCAGTCATAGATACCTGAAAGTTGATGGTGGGGAGGGAACTTGTTAGAGTTTTGATATCATGTGATATCTGTTTTGATATGTTTTAGAACTGGAGTTCTATCTTCACTTGTCTTGTTTTCATCATGTATTTAAGGATTCACGATCCATGTCTTGCAAGTTTTCCAAAGGCTTGTGTAATGGTTTCATGTTCAGTATTTATTGCTTGTTTTTATGCATGTTCGCATGCCGCTGCCGTCGCTGGATCCGCATCGCCTTTAGCCGTCATCTGCCGCCTCCACTAAACGCCACAAGCCTCCGTCTCTTCAATTCACGGATCCGATGCCGCTAGGTCCCACCATCGGTACTTCACCCTTGGATCCCCACTTTGAAGCCATCCATCACCGGCGAGATTGGAATAAGGAAACCAACTCCCTTGAGCACGGTTATCTCCAAGGTGGGAGAGGGAGCCCTCTCTCTCGCTGCTACAACTGTAGGCTTAGGAACAACCCAAGGCTCTCGTTTAACTTGAATGGAGCCTGAGCCCATCTCATGATTGGGCTTATCCAACGGCCCAAGTCTAGTACATCAGCATATCTCTAGTTGGGCCCCATAGTTCAAAACTAAGTCTGAATCCAATTAAATTAGCAATCCCAATCCTTCACTTAGTTAGATTCATCTAATGGTCCAGAATTCTCCAAGTTCAAAACTAATAACTCAAGGACTTAACTCCTCTTCTGGTTGACTTAATCAACCCGTTAATTAACCCGAGTCTTGTTAGCCTTTATTACTTGGTCAACTGCTGAGTTGACTCGTCGAAGTAATTAAATTAATTTGGTTTCCAACTCTCGACTTCTACTTATTGAGTAAGATTTTAAATCAAACCGAAAATAAAACCAAAAAAAATCGGAGTGTCACACACATCAGGCATGTAGATAAGGTGTCGTACTTATTTGAGACCTGATCTCGTGTAGACTGTTGTAGGATGCACATAGTTGATCCTGGGATGACTCATAGGTGAGTTGGACCAGGAACAATGAGAGTAGACTTTGACCTTGGTCATTTAATTAGTAGCTCCTAAGGAGGCCGCCAGGTACTGATACTTGATGGGTAGCGAGCTTGATGGGGTTGGATTTGTATTGAGCACAGTCGATGCTAGTATAAGGCAAAAGGGATAGGCTTATGTTTCTGAAGAATGCCTAACTTATATTTGGAATCTCAGCTAGGTCAAGAGCGATTTATGAGGGTCGAGCTTGAGGAAGTTTGGTAGGGCAAGAAATGAGCCATGAGTTCCGCTCCGGTGGGTCGAGTTAGAGTTGTGGTTTACTTTATGACTTTTAGGATAAGGTTATGGTTTGACCATTAGGACATTTACCAAAGAGTGGACAGGTTGGGTCCTTGAGAAGGATAGCACATCAGGGCCGTTTGCTACCAAGTAGTGCTGCAAGCGCTAGGGGTTGAACACTATTGTGCAGAATCTTTGCCGCTCAGTGGGGTGAGGTTCAGGTTTCGAGACGAAACCTTTTGGAGGAGAGGAGAGTTGTGACACCCCAATTTTGGTTAGCGGTTTAAATTTCAGTTTGATTAAAATGTTACTCGTTGAATAGACCTCGGGAGTTGGAGCCAAATTAATCTAGACTAATTCGAAGACACTGACCATGGGCACGTTGGGAAGGTGACAGTGGGCACGACGATATGTTGACCACGGGCACAGCGGGATGTTGACCGTGGGCACGGTAGGAGTCTCCAAAGACACAAAAAGTTTGAAGGTGCAAACGAGCTCGGATAGCCTCGAGATTTCGAAGGATCAATAAGGATGATGTCAGGATCGTTTCCCCTATATCAATTAGAGGTAAATATGGTTTTCAGATTAGCTTTAAAGAGATTTAGTTTTGGAATTAGGTTTTGGGATTTCTCCTCATGTTGATTTTTTGTGATCGTTCTTGGCATCAAGGATCGATGGAGGCTTATTGAAGAGTCATCGGAACTAGGACCTGCTTGCTGACGGTGAGCAGCTCGCCAGAGCCGACAATGGGCTGAACTGCAAAATCTTAAAAAGATAAGTGATCGTCTATAACTTCTGGAAAGTAGGTGATCGATCTATAGTTGGGAATGTATAGGGGCTAATTCGATAATTTTCCAAGCTTGGCATTGAAATGATGATTCTGCCCCTGTAAGTTTCAGCTTGTTGCAAAGGAGTAAGTGGAGTATAACTTGATACTTTGAGCTCCAAACGACGCAAAGTCAAAAGCTAAAGATTTGTGGCAACGAGAGGAATCATGTCAAGTCATGATGAGAGGTGTCAGATCTTCTTAATAGGTGGGGGGATTAGGATTACATATTGCTTATATGCATAGAATTGTAGTAGGATGTTGGGAAATCCAATGATTGGATTCTCCATGTGATTCGGAGTGATGGCTCTCATGATGTACTATAGCGTGTAATCTACTATACATATAATGAGATGTGATTCAGAGCGAGGGCTCTCAGGCACTATAGTAGCATGTAATGTACTGTACAAATGTTTTGATATGATGTTGAGCGAGGGGTCTCAGACTATGCAGTAGCGTGTGATCTACTGTGTCGGAAGTGTGTTATGATTCGAGCATAAGCTTTTGATATTTGAGCTATGGCGTGTGATGCACATTCCATGATAAGACATGATAGGCCTAGCTAGACTAGCTCACGTTTATTATGCTTCGGTCACCCACCCGCATATTACGCAATCCTTTGGGTGATATTCAAGTTTCAGGGAGGACGTGTAGAGTATGCCTACCGATGCTGCTCACACGGTATTCAGGGGTGGTTTCTTGGTCTGATCGACCATGAGGGTATCCACACATAGTTAGGGGTGGCTGATGCTAGCTAGGTATATGCCTATTGGATCACTGGGGTCACATTACTAGATGTAGTGACTTGATAGACTTATATGTTCTATCCTAAGTTTTAGTCTCGGTTCTATGCAAGTTTTAGATAGCCACTCAATACTATCGCTGACACCATTATATGTTTGGTTTCCTTATTGTATCTGTGTATTTCGGTCCTAGGTACTGGAGCTGATGGTGGGAAGAGAGCTGGTTAGAGTTTTAATATCATGTGATATCTGTTTTGATATGTTTTAGAACTGGAGTAGTATCTCCATTTGTCTTATTTTCAACATGTATTTAAGGATTCATGATCGTTGTCTTGCTAGTTTTCCAAAGGTTTATTTAATGGTTTCATATTCAGTATTTAAGGCTTGTTTTTATGCATCGTTAGTAGTCGTGGGTGGAGTTTGGTTGAAGTTGGAACCCGAGTTGGATTCTTTGGTTGAACTAATGGTTCGCCCGGGTCTTCTAAGGTGGGGTTTCACAAAACCCTTAAAACATGACAAACCATCTTTGGTCAAATTGGTGAAAACAAGCCATAAAACCTTTTTAATACTCAAGAACCGGCAAAATCAAGAGGGATAAGAATTCTTAAGTGCACAACTTAAAAGGAGTGGAAAAGTTTAAAACCCCATATTTGAAAATCCAATCCAAGCTTTATTTCCTTTAAACCTCCAACCTCTTGAAATAGTATCCTATAAAAATATGAAATTCTATCGTGCTTCAAAATAGAACTCATTGAAACCAAAATCATGGAAGACCTTCAAACTTCTTTAAAACTCAACTAGCCCTAAAGGTAGCAATGAAACCTTCTTAAAACAAACACGTTTTAGATCGTCACCAAACCTAGTTGAAATCCTCAAATTGACTTAAATCACTAGAAGCCAACACCCATAAAGGGTTCAGGGGTCCACCTTTCAAAAAGGAAGCCCTTAAGGAAATTAGTTAACCTATAGACAATGTTCAACGTCCTTTAGACCTTCCTTTCTATACCACTTCAGGCTCCTAGCTCTCCTTTCCTCTTAATTAGAACATCAGCGGCTCGCAACCCCTCATGACCAAACTGACCCTTCCTATTCTGAATCCTTATCGAATCCTGATTACACCTTGTCCCGCCCAGATGCTACTGACCCATGGGTAATCACCATATGACGGAGAGACTTCCCTTAACCTACACACTGTATTACCAGAACCTCTATCAAACTCCCTAGCATCAGGTCGTATTGCACCCTATGACGGTTTCAATAAGTCCAATCACTCTACTCCACTCAGCTCATGCCCTTTTAGAACTTATTTCTCTTAATCTCCTTCTCATATGAACATCAGAAGCTTGCTTCTTACTCACTTGCTAGAGGTATGCCATGCACGTGGAAAGCCCACTGTCACGCCTGTTGTAAGCCTGACCATGCCCGTGACTTTTGTGTAGCCACGCCTGTGGTCTTCTTCTCACCACGCCCGTGGTCGACTGATGCCACCATCATATCACATGCATTGCCACAAGCCGATCTTGGCTGTCGCCAGCACCCAATCACGGTCGTGGTTTCCAACCACCACATCCGTAACTATCACTTGACCATGCCCGTGACTAGCACCAAGGAACTCATACAGACTATCAAATGTAATCCCCAATGGAAAGTCTAATACCGTTACATATGTGGAATATATTCTCCTCCTTGATGTTTCCAACGCCTCAGAGGACCAGGTAGCACACCCATAAGGTGGAAGAAAAACTAGTTTCTAATACCTATTGTGGAACCCAACCCTAGAAGACTCTGGTCGAACCACTGGTTCAACCCATGCAACATACTTGGATTCGAACTAGCCCAACTATGATCCACATCTACTATTAAATACACATACAAAAACATTAAAGACTGAACTGCAATCTTTATTAAAAGATTAGAAATCAGACAAGGCAAGGATCTTTGGAACCTTAAATACAAGCTTTAAAATATAAAATAGCAGAGATACAACTCTATTTTATAAATACACCAAAACGATATCTACCAATATCAAAACTGACCAGCTCTCTCCCAACATCTGCTTCAGTACGAGTGTCTGAAACACATAGATTCATATAGAAAGACAACATCCATGGGGTCAGTGCTAATCACCAAGTGCCTAAGGATTATCCAAGAAAAACTGTGTCCGATCAAAGAAAAGAAAACATAATAGAAGATAACACATCAACTACTCAAGTCTATACTATTAATGTGACCCTATTGGTCGGTAATCATCCTACCTAGAATCAGCACCCCTAACATCATATGGATAGCCTCATAGTGGACCCGACCATGAAACCATCCTAAACCGTGTGAGATGTATCTATAGGCATACTCGAGACATTCTGAACCTTTCCTTATATTCCTAATAGAACTAGAGCACGAGCTAACGTTGGTTGCGCAGTGCCACGTATGTTTGTTGATGTGATAGTCTAATTAAGATATTCATGTACCTGAGTTGCAGTAGAGTTGATAGCTTCATTGAGAAGCTCTTCATAACTTAGGAGATGCTTTCTTCCTCAATTAAACTTAGGTTCAGATCAAAATCCCTTATGATTAAATCTTCATTTCGTTTTTGGTGAGAATCCATGGGAAATCTCTATAAAAAGAAAAAAATATTAAAAAATATTACAAGAGTATTAAAGCGTATGTTAATAGAAATAAAACTGTAGAAATGGGTGTTTGAAGTATTGATTTTCTCATTTAACTCAAATTAAAATTGATGATGAATTAAAAAGATTTTGGGTCAACATAATGAATCTGAAAATAAAAACTAATTTGGACCATTTTTTCATAACTTAAATGTAAATCAGAATACTTGATAACACATTTAAATTTTGAACGGTTTAAGTTTGGACCGGTTTCGTAAGATTTTAAACTCAGTTTTAGTTAGCCAATCTAGGTGTACTATCAATTTGATATCACATTTAAGTACTGAATGGTTTAAGTTTATAATAACTCGATTAAGTTTGAGTTTGATTAACCAACACTGAAACATAATTAATATTTTTGAACGTGAACATCTTTTGTTTTTATTGTAAAGCAATTTATTATTTTGAATTGAGTTGACAATTTGCGCTAGGTATATAGTTATATTGATATATTGTGGAAGAATTTTAACCATCTAATTTGATCACAATTATAATCGGACTAGAGTCGGAGCTAAGGTTATTTGGGGAGACCTCGACCCCTCCTAACACCCCGAGACAGGTAGTTTTCTATTTCTGAGAAATACACGTCAATATATTAATTACTTATTATTAAAAAGTCCTACTTCAGGAGTTCTTGTCGAACCACTTATTCAGCGAAAAAGTTCTACAGGGTTTCAGCCTGAACCATAACTTAACGCTAATCTACTAATCAAGCATTAAATACAAGCGTTAAAAGCTGAACTGAAATACTTTATTAAAATTAACCAACTCAGATCTTGGATCCCAAAACACAACAAATCAAAGTAGATGCAACTCCAGTATGAAAATAAATCAATATGATATCGAAACATATCAAAACCCCGACCAGCTCTCTCTCCACCATCAGCTCCAGTACCTGTGACTAAACATACATATACACCAAGGAAAACAATGTCTAACGGGGTCAGTGACAAGCAGTAAGTGACTAAGTGTACCTGCGTAGAACTGAGACTGCACTGAGAGTCTACTTGAATTGAAACAGAAATGAGGATAGAACAAGAAAGTCATCCGAGTCACTACTCTCACTATTCAAACGTCATGAGCTTATGTTGGAATATAATCGCAGGTACAGTAGAACACGAGCTACAGTACGGCCCAAGAGCCCTTCTCTATAATCAAAACATCAACGTATATACAGTAGAATACAAGCTACATTACATCCCTATAGCCCTACTTTGTAATAAAAACAACCCATGTATTAAAAAGAGCTCGGCTATGAAATCAGAACGACCGTAGAGTCGATAACACGCTACTGCATAGTCCAGGGAGCGCGGCTCCGAGGTATAGTAGATTACACACTACTCTACCGTTCTGAGAATCCGTTAATCGGGTGCCTGACATTCCTAGTTATAGTTCTATGCTTAAAGTAGGTAAGTATCCTAAACCCCCACTTGGTATGAAGAACTGACACCTTTGATTCTGACTTGACATTATTTCTCTCACTGCCACGGGTATGTAGCTTATGACCTTATGTCATTTGGAGCTCAAATGACCGAGTTATGATCCATTTACTTCTTTGCAATATTCTGAAACTCGCTAGTCCTCTAACTGCCTCTGTTACACTAACTGACCCAGAACTTCCAGTCGTTAACAAAACAGACCCAAGTCCTTAACTTTAAACCATCCAAAAGTTGAGAACTACCTAAGCAAGACTTAAGAAGATGCGATTCCCCACAAATACTTACGTCAGAAATTGTAGCTATGGTCACTAAACTTCTCTATTATTTTGGGAGGGTCACTTGTCTTCTCCGACGAGGCTGCAAGCCGCTGGCGAGACAAAATCCACAATCTGGAAACCTCCGATGAGCTCCCACCTCCTTGCAACAAGAGATAACCGCCGATTCGCCCCGCTTCAGTCCGCTGCCATTGATGGGTGGGCCGTAATCCTCCTTCTCGAGCGCTGCCTCTACTTCCGATATACATAAATTGAAGTCACCACCTTACAGTTGCTACTCTCCCCTTCCGCGCACCAGCAATGCCACAAGCCCCAGCCACCGCCCAGGCCGCGGATCTCCACTCCGTCTCTTCTCCTCTCCCAAAACAACCACCGTCACCCTCTCGACTCCAGCATCGTTGGAGGTTGCCGCCGCCATCCTCTATCTTCCTCTCCTTTGTTTTCACGCGAAGCATTATTTTTAAACAAACCTACACAAACGGCCCCTTTAACTCACTTGGTAAATGAGGCCCCTCATACAGTTGGGCCCATCCGACGGCCCAGGCCCACTCCGTCACCATAACTTAAGAACGGATCAAGGCCTACAGCGAAGCCTAAGTCCAATAAAGTGGCAGCCTCGACCTCCTTTCTATTGAATCAAACAAGGCTCTTCCCACCGCTGGATCCATCCAATAGTCGAGAGCTCTCCGAGCTCATAACTAACATTTCACAGACTTATATTCTATTCCGATTGACTTAGTCAATCCGATACTAATTTCGAGCCTTACAAGCCGTTAATGCTTGGTCAACTGCGATAAGAAGGCTATATACAGGTGTCAAAAGGCAATACCTAGTATTCACCATGCTTGGACAAGAGCAAACAAGCCACAAATAGAAATATCGGGTTTTTTTTGGAGGAAACTGGACAAACCTAAAGCAAACAACCGGCGAAGGCGACACGGCTGGGGTCTGCCTGAGGGTCACGCCAGGTGGTGGGATTTGGGTGGGTTTGGCGGCCAGCGCATGTGAATGAGATAAGTGAAAGAAAATGCCCAAATCCTTACCTAAGCTCGATTTGTGTTGAATCTATGTCACATATTGTGCCAAAGGATTGTCAAAAACTGAGCCTAAGGTAAGGTGAAATTTTTGACAGCCTAAGGTGCAATATTTACCGAAGATACATGGATTTCGTGTCGCTGATTATGCCTAAACTTGTCAAAGGGACTCATGTATCACGTTCTAGACACGATCTAACACCTAAACATGCAATTTGACTCAAATAAAATGAAAAACGCTGACTCTAGACATGGGATGCCTCCTATGAAGCGCTCTTTCTTTATCGTCTTTGAGCTAGCCAATCTCTGGCCTTTCGTTCGGCATTCACAAAGTACTGAACTTTGACTCCCTCAGTAGGCTTGGCACTTAGATACCATTTGAGACAGTGACCATTGCCCTTGAATGTTCCTTGGTCTGGATGGGTGATCTCAATAGCCCCGTAGGGGAAAGATTATGGTCCTGACCATCTGGATTGTAGTTTTCCCGGGAAAAGCGGAGGTAGGAGTTGTAGACCAGTACCTTATCCCCTTTCTTGAACTCCTAACACTTTGGAGTTTAGCATCATGGATGCGTTTCATCCTCTCGTTGTATATCCACAAACTCTCATAGGCATGAAACATGTATTCCTCTGGCTCAAGGAGCTGATATTTGCACTATGAAGCTCTAAGACTGTCATCCATGTTTAGTAGCTTCATGGCCCACCAACCCTTGTGCTCTATCTCGACCGGTATGCGAAAAGACTTGTCAAAAACTAATCGATACCGCTAAGTGCCGATAGGAGTCTTCAACGCGATTTGATAAGCCCATAAAGCTTTATAAGGCCAAATCGACTAGTCCTTGTGAGACTGATTTGTCACCTCCGCTTGACCACTTTCCTGTGGATGGTAACTGGTGGTTAATCCATGACTTACGCCAAATTTTTGGCAAACTCGATCGAATTGACATTGGAAGTGAGTGCCCCTATCACTAATGATAGTGTGAGGGGCGTCGAAACGCATAAAAAGGTGTCAGATAAACTTTCCTGCCATCCTAGCATCGTTAGTAGGCATCGCTTGCACCTCCATCCACTTAGATACATAATCCACAACAATAAGAATGTACTGGTTTCCATGATACAGTGGGAAAGGTCCCATAAAAAGGGTTCCCCACACTTCAAATAGCTCAATCGGCATAGAACTAGTCATATGCATTTTGTTGTTATTTGAAATGTTACTTGTACGTTGGCAAGGATCACAATTCTTCACGTATCTGCCACAATCCTTCCAAATCTTCCTCTATTAGAATCCCGAATCCAAAATCTTGACTGAATATGAACAATTTATTAACCCTTTAGTATTTTCTCACACGGATTCTGAATCAATAAAAGCATACTGAAAACAAGACAAGTAGAGATGCAACTCCAGTCTAAAACATACATAAAACAATACTACCTAGATCAAAACCTCGACCAGCTCTCTCCCCAGCATCAGCTCCAGTACCTGTGACTGAACACACATATACACCAAAGAAAAAAATATCTAACGGGGCAAGTGATATGTCTGCGCCTTCGCTAGGCCTTTACTGTGCCCGCATTGAATTGGACTGAGCCTGAAATGAACTGTACTGGACTGTACTGCCTGAGCGGGGAATTTTACTACCTGAGCGGGGATAGAAACAAGAAGTCTATCTAATTTCTGAACTAATAATGTGCCATTTGATCCTGTAGGTATCATTCTAACGTTAGCCACCCCTAACTATGAGCGGACGACCTCATGGCGGATTACACCATGAAACCACCCTGAATACCGTGTGAGTAGCATCTAGAGGCATATTCAATATGTCATACCTGAGCCTAAACCGTAACCTGGAGGATTGCGTAATCCATGGGGTGGGTGACCAACGTGTTACGTCAGCTAGTCTATCTAGTCTTCGTTCCCAATCCTAATCATGAACTGTGAAACATGCATAGTTCCTCGCTATGAGCTTATGTTCGAATAAAAAACAACTGTCTGTGCAGTAGATCATACGCTACTACACAGCTTGAAACACTAAACTGCGTATCCCGTCTTCCTGTACAATAGATCGAACACTACTGTATCATCCTGAAAATCCAATCACTAGATTCCTCACAACCTAATTACAGTTCGACACATAAAGCAGAAAAGTATTTCTAAAACCAGTTGATATGAAGAGCTCACACCTCTGATTCTGATTTTACATTTTTCCTCTCGCTGCCACGAGTCCGTATCTCGTGACCGTGCATCGTTTGGAGTTCAAACAACCGAGTTATGCTCCATTTACTTCTTTGCAACATTGTGAAACTTGCTAGTCCTCTAACTGCCTTCGTTAAACTGACAAATCTGAAACTTCCAGTCGTTGACAAAACTGACTCAAGGCCTTAATTGTAAACCATCCAAAAGTTTAGAACTACGAAACCAAAACTTAAGAATAACTAAATTCCAGTTTAGTCACTTATCTTTCCAACATGCTGATCGGGTCACTAAACTTCTGGATATGACTGTACGATCACTCGTCTTCACCGGCGAACTCCTCACCATCGGCGAGCAGATCCCAAACTCCGATGGCTCTCCGGCGAGCCTCCATCGATCCTCGATGTCAAGAACGATGAATAAAACAGCAACATGAAAGGAAACCCAAAACCTAATTCTCAAGCTGAAACTCTCCGAAGCTTATCTGATTTTTTTTTTCTTCTCATTGATCTAGGGGAAACGATTTTCATATTTTCCTTGTCAACCCCCTGAAATCACGAGGCAATTGGCGCTCGTTTGCACCTTCAAACTTGAGATCTCTTTTTTCAAATCACCTTCGTTGACAATACAGAGAAAACAGATTTTGAGCTTCTAATAATTCTGTCGACTAATAACCTAAAGCCTTATATATTGTTACCACCATGCCCATGGCCTAGTTACCGCCACACCCATGGTCAACGTACCACCACACCCATGGCCTACTTACTGTCACACACATGGTCAATGTACCACCACGCCCATGGCCTACTTACCATCACGCCCATGGTCAACGTACCACCATGCCCATGGCCTACGTACCATCACGCCCATGGTCAACGTATCACCATGTCTATGGCCTACGTACCATCACGCCCATGGTCAACGTACCACCATGTCTATGGCCTACGTACCATCACGCCCATGGTCAACGTACCACCACACCCATGGCCTACTTACCATCACGCCCATGGTTAACTTACCACCATGCCCATGGCCTACTTACCGCCACGCCCATGGTCGTTATCCTCAAATTAATTAAATCAATTTGGTTTTCCAAGTCCTGATTTCTACTTATCGAGTAAGACTTAAATCAAACCAAAAATTAAACCAAACCGAAGTCGGGGTGTCACACTACTCATCTAGGAAGAGTTCATTTATTTCTATTTTAGCAAATTGACTCGGATGAAGCCCTTCAAGGTATGATAGGTGGTCAGATGCAACATTCTTTGATCCCGCCTTGTCCTTAATGGTGATGTCAAACTCTTGAAGGAGTAACACCCACCTAATCAATCTCGGCTTTGCATCCTGATTAGCTAGAAGATACTTAACAGCAAAGTGGTCATTGAAAATAGTAGTATGGGACAACACTGAGTAGGACTTGAACTTTTCGAATGAGAACACAATCGCCAAGAGCTCATTCTCAATCATTATGAAATTTCTTTATGCATCGTCAAGCGTCTTGCTTGTGAAATAGATGGGATGGAACCTCTTTTCTCTCCACTGTCCCAATACTACTCCAACTGCAAAGTTACTAGCATCACACATTAGTTCAAAGGGGGGCTCCCAGTCCCGGGAGACCAAAATTGGCACGACCGTAAGCTTTTTTTGAGAATATTGAATGCCTGTAGACAGTTATCATCGAAAAAATGGCACATCTTTCTCTAACAACCTAGTCATCGACAATAAAATCCAGCATGTCCTAAGAAACTACGGATAGTCTTAATTTTAACAAGGGGTAGATGTTGAGGGATGGTTTTGAGCTTTCCTCGATCCACCTTGTTTTGAGAGCATGTGGCGTAGGACGATTCCCTTTGCCACTAGGAAGTGGCACTTCTCCCAACTTTGAGCTAGATGAGATTTTTCACACTTTGATAAGACCTTCTCCAAGTTGGCTAGGCATCTAGAGAAGGAATCCACATAGAGTGAGAAGTCATCCATGAAGACTTTGACAACATCTTCTAGTAAATGTCTAAAGATAGTTGTCATGCACCGTTGAAAGCTCGCATGTGCATTGCATAGACCAAAGGGGATGCGCTTATCTGCAAATGTGCCGAAAGGGCATGTGAATGTCGTTTTCTCCTAGTCCTTTGGCTTTGATCAGAATCTGGAAGTATCCAGGCATTCCATCCAAGAAGTAGTAATACTCATGACGCAGAAGGCACTCCAGCATCAGATCAATAAATTGCAATGGAAAGTGATCCTTGCAAACTCTCAATCTAGTGACTGTCCAAGTAGGAATGAGCTATTCTTAGTCGTTAGGAATGGCTACGTAACTGCCCTTCTTAGGTACAACCTGCTTAGGACTCACCCAATGACTGTCAGAAATTAGATAAATTTTACGTGCATCAAGGAGCTTCAATGAGTCCTTTTTCACAACTTCCTTCATTGTTGGATTCAGTCGGTGTTGAGGCTGTTCCACATGCTTAACATCAGCCTCTAAATTAATCTTATGAGTGTAGAAAGAAGGGCTAATTCCCTTGATGTCAGCAAGCTTCCACGCTTTGGCCTGTTCATGTTTCCTAAATAGGGCTAAAAGCTGGTCCTTTTGTTGAGGTTCGAGTTTCAAGCTGATGATGACTCATGGTTTCGCATCCTCATGGAGAAATGCATACTCAAGATTCTCTAGTAGTAATTTCAGCTCCAACTCTGGAGGCTCCTCATACGAAGTAGTTATCTACGGGATATTTGATTGCTCCTACAGTGGTGGTGAACCAGAGTATGACTCGAGCTGCTCAAGGGTTTTCACTTGTGACCTCTAATCCATGTCGTTCATCAAATGTCCATATACACCTGTAACAACACAGACATCTCCAACAAGCATATGAGACATCTCAAACATTTCAAACGTATCCTGGTAATCCCCAGACACATTATCATTGTTCTCGGCCTTGTAATACTTCATGCCATCTTCTAATCAAAAAGTGCTTTCATCCTGTCCTATTTTCAGAGTTATACACCCCTTTCAAACATTTATCATAGCTTCATCACTAGCTAAGAATGGATGTCCTAAGAAAGTATTGCAATCATCTTCATGGTATCTAGGACTACAAATTCAACATGAAATTTAAAAGGTCCTACACAAATTGGCATATCCTCTATGGATCCTCTAGGTTTTACCAAAGTCCTAGTAGCAAGTTGAAGAACCATCTCAGTTTGTCTAAGTTCACCTATATCTAGTTTCTCATATAAGCTATGGGGCATAACATTTATACTAGCTCCTAGATTAGCAAGACTTCAAATATTTTTAACATTCATAATCATGTATGGAAAATTATAGCTCCCTGGGTCTTTTCTCTTGGTCTGTCTGACTTGGATGGCTGCTCTTTCTTCATTTAGGGAGACCTCTATGGCATCTCTGAGATTAATCTTCTTGTTGAGTATGCGCTTCAAGAATTTTACATATGCTGGAATCTTGGTGAAAGCTTCCAAAAAGGGCAATGTGACCTCTTGTTTCTTGATAATCTCCACAAATATCTCAAGTTCTTTTGAAAGCCCCTTCTTCATGAGTGCCAATGGGTATGGAATTGGAGCATGCTTCTTGATCTCCTCTAGTGTTAAAATGAAGTTGGTGTTAGCAAGTTTTCGAGTTGTAGGAGATGGGGTAGCTGCTGTTGCTGGTGTCTTGTCCTCTTCCCCTGGGATGTCAATCGAAATCTCATCTGGCACTATTTATGGTTCTTGAACCGATTTAGGATTTCCCTGAATTATCTTCCCGCTCATCAGTGCTATCAACTTTGCATCCATGCATGTGCCCTTTTCCCAGATGTTGTTTGTTGTTGGGATTTTGCTTAGTGTTTACTGGGAGCTGTCCGTAAGGCCTTTGATCGACCTTCTGTTTGATAGTTTCGCAATAAGCATAAAATCCACAAGATGAGCACATGGATTCACATCAATTCTCCCCACGAACTTCAGGTTCTGCTGAATTAAAGCAATTAGATTCCCTTTGATCTTGTAGTTAGCATCATCTTGTTTTGGTAGAGCCACACTTGATGTGGAATTTTCTATACTAGGCATGGTGTAATCGGCTAGAGTTTGAGCCACCATTGGTGGTGCTGGTTCTGGAAGACGGGAAGTGTAGATGTGATCTGAATCTAACTATGAAGATTCTTCGTGCCCATATCCTTCTTCGCTTCCCACTAAACCTTGTAGAGATTTAAAAAACTCCCCTTCTTCTTCCGTGCACGATCCTTGATAAGATTCTTGATTTGATTTGGACGGTGTCAGTACCGGTGTCATGCAATAAAGAAAGTAAAAAGTAAAAACAACAAAGAAAGTAAAAAGTACCTATGAAAGAAAAAAATTTAAGCGGAAGTGAATGACTAACACTAATCGAACTACTATCAAATGTAATAAAGCGTTCCCTAAGTAATTAGGGTCGAATTTCCCCAAGGTCTCTTTATGTATTCTAATCAGATCACACCCATTTAGATTCGCTAATCTTCTACCTATATAATATCCCAGTCCGCTCTTCCGAGATAAAGATCTGGTATCTGCTAGGCGACAAAACAACCGAGATCTGCTCACATGACGGACTGGTTTATTTGCTCTCGGATGGGGTTAACGCCTAACATAATTGTTTAATTTCGGTGTTCTAGACATGCAAACTCTTTTGAGATGAAGAAAAATCTAACAAGGTTCTATTCAAGTTGATCAAAGAAGAACAAAAACACAATCGAAATCAAACATAAACCAAACGCTACCCAACTCGCATAAATTGTCAAAGAATATAAATCATTCGTTCATAAGGAAATCACTAAGGTTTCATCTACTCTAAGCATGAGAAGTTTAGCTACTAGAAATCTCTAAGAATAAAACAAATTCAACAAGGGAAAACATTGATTCTAGGTTTACACAAAGATCTATGAACAACATAATTTCGCCAATTCCCGCTGATGAACTTGATTTGCCGATCTTGATCCGTCGTTGCCAATTCGAGCTCCTTGAAATTGATGTTTTCTTCTTGCTATGAGGTCTATAAACTTCTCTATGTTCATCCAAAAGGGCCTGTCTTGAATTAGAGGAGAGACGACCTTTAAATAGGATTTTTATATTTCCAAATTCTGTCGGATTTGTCAATAATTAAACCTAACCCTTAGCAAATATTACCCCTACGTCTAGATGCAATATTTATCCACGTTTCCAGGGAAAATTGTCACAAATGGTGCCTAAACTAGTCAAATATTACGCCTAGGCTAGGACACAATCTTTGACAAAGTCAAGGAGCAATTCATAACAATGTCCATAATTTTCTTTCTTCGACTCCTCTGTTCGTCCCATCTTGTCCATGCATGTCTGTATTGCTCCGAAAAGTTTCTCGATATCATCTTGTATCTGAAATCTATAAAAAACACTCCAAAACGACATCAAATGAACCTCGAACAGGCCCGAGACACTAAATCATGATAAAAGCAATAAATGCATAAAACACCCAAAACTATACAAACATACATGGAATTTTGCTCAAATGAGGGTGATGAACGCGATAAATCAAACGTCATTAGTGGGTAGGGGCTTTGCTGACGAATCAACCAACTAATCCTTGGTGGATATGTAAGCGACACACGGATGTTTCAATGCAACTCATTCGCGGACCAAATGGAAATCAGTTTCCAAGTGTTGGGAGCGGGAATAGAAAACCGGGTTGGCAGAGAGTTTGGTGACACTTAGGTTGTCGCACCATAGAACAGGTGGATGGTGAACTGAAACGAAAATTTCTTGGAGTTATAGCCAAGTGATTTCAAAGGCGACCATGGTGAGGGCTTTGTATTCAGCTTACTTGCTGGATCAAGCCATAGATTTTTGTTTGTGACTAGCCCAAGAAGTGAGATTGGGGTTGGGGAATGTGAAGTAGCTACTCGTAGATCGGTGATCGGAGGATTCGCTGCCCAAGTCCGCATCAGATAACCTTTCCAATTGGCGCAATGGTGTGGGACGGAGGACGAGGCCGAGTTCCGCTATTCCACCGAATTAGCATAACGCTCGTTTGAGATGCTGTTAGCTACCCATGGTGGGGGAGTGAATTAATTGCTCCAATTTGGCAGTTGTGTAAGCCAGATCGGGGCGCGTCATTGACAAGTACTGTAGACTTCCCACCACCTACCTGTAGAGTTGGGGGTCCGTAAAGGGGGTGTCGTCAATGGCAACTTTGGTTATGGCTGACTGTGTGTGAAAGGGCTTCGAAGTGGACATCTCGACCATGTATAGTAGATCATTGATATACTTTTTCTGGCTCAAATGGAGATAGGACTATGGCGAGCAACCTGAATGCCAAGGAAGTAGTGAAAGTTGGCTAGGTCTTTGATGTTGAAACGAGCAGCAAGGTAGGGGATGAGGGAGGCGATGGCATTTTTTGTAGTGCTAGTAAAGATATGTCATCAATATAACCAACGCCATAAAGAGTGGTACTATTATGATGATAATAGAACAAAGATTGGTGAATCTTAGAGCAGTGAAATCATAGGCAATCAGCACGCCTCGCAGATTGGAAAACCAAGTGCAGGGTGCCTGCTTAAGGCCATACAACAAGCAATTGAGGAGGTAAACGTGGTTTGGGTGCTATGAATCAAAGAAGCCTCGAGGTTGTGTAGGCTTGTGCCATATATACTGTAAACGTGGTTTGGAGACATAAAAGATTTCTATAAGATCACATTGCCTATGACTAGGCTGTTAGAGAAAGATGTGCCTTTTGTTTTCGATGATAACTGCGTGCAGGCATTTAATATTCTCAAAAAGAAACTTATGATTGCCCCAATTTTGGTCTCCCCAGATAGGGAGGCCCCTTTCAAACTAATGTGTGATGCAAGTAACTTTGCAGTTGGAGTAGTATTAGGACAACAACAAGACGCTTAACAATGTAAAGAGAAATTACACAACCATTAAGAAGGAGCTCTTGGCGATCGTTTTGGCATTCGATAAGTTCATGTCCTACTTAGTGTTGTCCCATACTACTGTTTCACTAGCCACTCTACTCTAAACTATCTTCTAGCTAAGTAGGATGCAAAGCCGAGATTGATTTGGTGGGTGTTACTCCTTCAAGATTTCGACATCACCATTAAGAACAAGATGGGAGAAGAGAACATTGCAGCTGACCACCTATCAATCCTTGAAACGCCTCCTCCAAGTCAATTCGCCGAAGAGAGAGATAAATGAAATCTTCTTGAATGATTAGTTATTCCTCTTGGAAGAAAAAGAGGAAATCTCAGATCATCACCATAAAAAAATCCCATGGGTTGCCCAATTAACCAACATCCATGCATCCAGGACATTTCTAGAAGATTCATCAGTAGCAGCAGAAAGTTCCTTGATTTGGGGATTTATTGTTGAATATGGGTTTTTATATGAATACTAGAATTGGCTGATAGGTGGACCGTGGCGTGACAGTAAGTCACCCAGCTAACCACCTAGTAGCTTTCAATATTGTACATCTACCCACCAACTATAGAGTTTTTATCAGGTTAGTACAGTATGTACCATATCAGTAATGGGCCAGGACAGTAAATAATTCGTTGGTAGTATATTCGCTGACGTTCGTTGTTGGAAATGCGGGTCATCCGGATGTTTCGTGCATACAGTTCCTAACAGTTTAGGGGATCAACCGAACCGGAGAACGTGAATAGGACTTCTTACTAACAGTTTACAGGGTATGGTTTGTGTGGGGATGGGGAAGTAGAACGGCCAATTTCCATCCAAGATTTTATAGGAGCATTTCAGCTTAGGCTTTATGGAGAATAGTAATGGGAAAGACGTACTCATCTTGATATTAACATCTAAGGGAATCTAAGCAATAGTGTGTGAAATCCGAGTTGACTAGAAACTTTGAGAGTATGCGCGAACTCAAAGTCATTTATACGCTCACCGAACCGTTTAGTAAAGTGTCTATTACTATATATCTGAATGAGATCTTATTATGTATAGGACAGTTAATTACTTGTATATCTTATTTCTCTGGTAAAGGTGTGTTCCTCCCCCACCCCCTTCACTCACCGTTGTCGTCTAGCCAATTCTTGATACATCACATTTGCAACAATTTATAGGAGGTCCTGCGGTGCAACAATTTATAGGAGGTCTGGTGGTACTATAACGGTTCAATACAAAATACTAACTACCACATCAAATTTCTGTACGTTAACAATTACATACTGAGAAAACTTGGTAGGGAGTAAATTCTGCTCCTACGGAGGTACATAGTGTTCATTAAAGTAGATAGTGCATAGTGGTAGCTTTGAACTCTGTAACCATTTACAGACATCTGTTTGTGAGTTGGAGACAAAACACCCGTTTCAAACGCAAGAGACGTCATAAGTTGCTTCCTGGGACACACAACCACCTCCATTACTCAAGGAGAAGGATAAACAAAACAAACTCCAAGTTACCAAAAATCCATACAATGGATAGAGTCCCACCTCGACGTTCGTTCGACATAATGAGACAATCGGCTGGAGGGACAACATATATTGGATTCACAGTGGAAGATCTAAGGAACCACCTACACTCCTCATACCTACGTCTACTGAAATAGAAAAAAGACTCAATGATGCAGAATCATTTTAATGAGAGAGCTAGACTTGACAAAAATTTATTCTACGAAATGCTTGAAAATGAAGATGGCAAAGTCCTCACTGTATGCCGGGTGGACGGGAGAATGGGAGCTGAATATTCGGTATTCGGCGACTCCATTAGTTTTGATACTATATATGGGACCAACAATGATTATTGGCTTTTTGGTGAGGCTTATATTCTTCGTTTTGTCTCTATTGACGTTCGTGTTGTTATTTGTTGAAGTGCACTTTCATTATGTTGTTGGCTAGAAAACAAATTTTATGTGTTGTTCTTTGTATCTTACATCTTCTTAATATGTTTATGTTGATGCTTGTGTTTGTGTACGTTATAAATACAACGCTAGTGTTGTTTTGTCTTACAAGATTGTTTCTTTCGTGTGGTTATTCTATACAGCCATCTTTGATTGCTACAATCATCACCGTGAACTTGTTATATTTGGGCTAGCTCTCTTATTTGATGAAAAGTCTACAATTCGACTGGTAGTTCCAAACATTCAAAAAGTGTATGGATGGATCCCAAACAGCATATTCACGAATCAAGATGAGGTGATAGTAGCAGGAATAAGATCCCAACTACCAATGCCATCTACATACTATTTCTTATGCACGTACCACATAATGAACAATGGTACCAGGTATTTGGGCACATTATGCAACAAAGTGGTCGTGGATGAGCTAAACTACCTCATGTTTCAGGTAGATAACGAAGCCGAATTTGATGCAAAATGGAGAAGGATGAAGGATGTTTGTTTCAAGGGCAAGGGTGGCGAAGGATATCCTTGGCTAATACAAATATATGTGAAGAGAACTTAGTGGTTAAGGGCATGGCAACGATATCACTTCACTTGTGGGATTCGTAACTCTCAACTAAGTGAAACATGCAATTCTAACTTGAAGGAAGACCTCAAACATCGTTTCAACTTGTCTGACTTCTTCTATCAATTCATCCGACTAGTTGAAAACAAAAGAGAGGCATAATTGAAAAGGGACTTCAAAATGCATAACACTATCCCACTAAATCGATTCAAAAAAGCGCATTAACACAACAACTCTCCTTGGTGTACACACATTAGTTTTTCAGGAAGTGCCTTGAAGAATATGCTCCAACCTTGTCATACGGGATGGAATGTATCTTTCAACAGAACAAAGGAATACGAGTATTCAATTTTTTCAAGAGAGAAATGGATGGCACAAAAACGGATGAGCGAATTGTGCTTCTAAGTACATATAACATACGAATGAGGTGCGATTGAAGTATGTATGAAATGGAATGTCTCTTCGGCAGGTATCTTATTGGAATGAGAGAGTTTCTAGGCAACAAAAGAGAGCCCCACTTACTGACTATATCGCGAGAGCATATACTAAGAAGGTAAGTCTGATTATGACATTCGTGTTATTAACAAACATTCTATAAGTGTTCAATGCTACGTTCGTACTTTAATAACTTTGTATTTGTAATGTATAGGTGCACACAAAACGCCAAGGAAAGGCTAGATATTGGTGAAGCGTTTGTCGACATAGCACACTAGGACATGGAAATATTCGAAGAGATGAATATGTTGATGGCCAAAATGCAGGACACAACAAACGCCTTATATATGAATTTGTTTGTGCTCATTCTTTTTCCTAGTAGGTTAATGGCGATTAAATACGAACTGTCTTAGTGATATACCCTACTCGAGTTGGAGAAGCAACTATTAGCAACGAAAACCACAAGCATGGCGACAAAAAATACACTGAATATCATAAAAACGCTGCAACAAAACCTAAAAATCTTATGAAGAGGAGACATATAACCTAAGAAAAAGGACACGTTCAGACAGTGAGAAATACATGCACGCCAATAAGAGGAAAAAGAAGGAACCTACAAGGATTCATTAACTAGGTGGTGCTGATCTACACATGTATTCGCACAAAGAAGTACTATTTTGGGCATGTTGTCTCTTATAACTAAGGATACATTTAGATTATGAACACCTAAGTCGTCTCTGGTAAAGTAAACAACATGTGCCCGATTGTTAGCACATTTGTTCCCTCTTTAATTGACAGTTTTGGACGTTTGGATTCCTTAACATGTTTGCATTCATGACGTTTGGTGCATATTTGGTTCCGGTTAACTCCTTAGGCCGTGTTACGTTGCTTTGTATGTTTTTGGTACATTTCAGGTGTCATATGATGTCTCACGATGAATCAAAGCATGACTGTATGTTTGACTTGGGAAGAAAACGTCACAATTAGTATTTTGAGCATAACTCATCGCTCCGAAGTCCGATTGATGCAAAGTTAGTGGAGTTGGAAAGATAATTTGATTTTCTAATTCTTTAATGTTGGTGGTGTGTCCAAAATTAGTGTATTTATCAACACAAGATCGTCTTAGAAAGTATCAGCCATGAGAAGCAGAACACACGACTGTGTGCTGCTAATACACATTGTGATGTGATTTTTTGATCTTTTCCTTTCCAACTTGTCCTAGAAGCCTATATAAAGTTTTGGGACCCCTTTGGACTTGAATAGATATCAAAAGAATTCATTTGAGACATACTTTAAAGATCTTAGATTGAGCGATTGAAGCAACAGTTCATGAAAGCGATAAGTTGGATATTTCTTGACGCAAGATATGTTCTTTTCAGGTTATTTTCCTTTCTTCTTGCTTTCTTATTTCCAGAACCATGAGAAGCTAAAATCTTAGTGTTGTTTCAGTTAGATGAAACTTTAGCTTCGCTTTTGTATGGATGTTGGGTTTCTAAACCCTTGATATTGCTATTGATGCTATTCAGGATTATCGGGTACACTTGCTAAACCTAATTTTAGATTCATTCTCATCCGATCATCTTGATTGAATCTTTGTCATTAATTTTCCGCTTACGAAGAACTCTAGATTCTCCGTTAGCTCGAAAGAGAAAAGGACCGTCTAGGCTTTTTGTAACATTTTAGTTGTGGCATTTCATTAAACACCTTTAGTGCATTCTCCCTAGGTGTAGATTACCTCGAGAGAGGAGTCTACTGTCAAGCAGAATAGATCCTTAGAGTCGTGAGAGCAAATCTTTGTTATTAATTAGTGGGTCTAACAGGAACGATAATTGATAGAACACTTAGGAAGAACTCTAGATTCTCTATTAGCTCGAGAGAGGAACGGATGATCTAGGCTTATTGCAACGTTGTAATGTCACATTTCATCGAGCACCTTTAGAGTGTTCTGCTTGGGTGTAGATTAGCTCGAGAGAGGAGTCTACGGTCAAGCAGAATATATCCTTAGAGTCATGAGAGAAATCTAAGACTATCTTAGGAGTTGGCCAAGCCATTATGACCTGATTAATTGAGTGTGCATATAGTTCATCCATGCATTGCACGCTTTAGCGGATTCGAGTCTGAACAAACTTCATTCATATATTTCAAACTTGATCTCTTGCATTTTTTTTTAATTTTAATTCTTTATTGATAACCAAATACTACAACATAAAAACAATCAACCAATCATTGTCACTTGGTCTAGTTAGCATATTAAAGTTGAGTAATAGCGTTAGAAAGACCCTAGGGAAATAAACGATTCCATTAGAGCTATCTAGTGGATATTTGAAAGGCAAGGTAAAATCCATTATCACAACATGATCGTACCTATTTTGAAAGGCATTACTTTTGACAACACGAAATAGAGAAGGTACATTCTCTATAACGCATTGCCAAATGTCTTTTGGCCAATCTGTCTCGCTATAGAGAGTTCGTATAGGCTATGAATACAAATATCTTTTTTACAATGTGCATCACTGGATTAATTGTGGATCTGAAAAGCATGCTTGTGTCGGTTACTTTAATGAAACTGTAACCAAAACAAGAATGAATATGATAAATAAAAGACAACAAAAACCTATCTCTATTGCACACAACTTAATCACTCGGATCTCACTGGAAATGGAAACGCTTTCACGGATACAAGATTTCAGCCTATTTATTTCCTAATTCCTCCTGAAAGTTATATCCACTACGACCCTCAACCGCAGCTCACAATCTAACAATTGGGATTTCAAATTGGTGAGTGAACCCGGCGATAGTCCTCCATCATTGATAGAAAACTCATCCACCCACTTGAAGAGATCGCAATATGCCCTTTTGTCTTTCTAGTATTGGCATCTGTAAAATTGCTCCCTAGATTACGACTAGTACTCAAAACATCAAGTCGCCATGTTTGCAAACAACATTTCTGTTAGAGCTTGACAATGTTGCAGATTGGCTTGAACACCCTTCCATACCTAACAATTGGAAGGAAAACGCTAAAGACAAAGAGAAAACCCTAGAGAGAGGGAAAATGAAACAAACAAAAGGGTGATACGGTAATGTACCAAATATATTATTATATATCTAACAATTCTTCGCCATATAGGTAGACTTGCTAACACAAATGTATTACCATACATGCTTTAACTTTTTATTTTTGCCAATACTTGTTCGGTATGGCTATTGGATATCATGGACACGTCCGTGTGGATTGACTTTGTAAATAGTACAAACGTAACGACATGTTTGTGTTATATAACACTCATTGACAATGCAACATAACAATGGCTGTAGAAAAAAACAACACAAAATCTCAACCTAGGCTAACACACAACCATATAGTTACCACTACAAACTCATACCATAATATCCATAACATACTTCAAAATATAATATCTACCGGCCATACTAATAAAGTCTTGGCAAAAAAAAACCTAGAAGCAGTTCACCAACACATACGTCACCAACGACCATAGTTAAACATAATAAACCCAAAAAACATACATCCTTGATCTTGTTTCTCTTTGCCATCCTCACCAGCCTTCTCTTCCATAGCAGACTTAGAAAACATGCGATCCTTGAAGATATTGCCCCTAGATAATATCAATCGCATGCATATCATGGATGGGCCGCATTTGATAGTATCCATAGACATCTAGTGATCCTTCATCCACCCTTCGACTTCACCAACCCAATATTGCAGGAAGTTCATGGAAACTATGCCACATCACTTATCATCCAGTTGCTTCCGGCTCCTAGGAAAAACATATCCAAAATCATTAAAGTCATCGAGAGTCCACTCATTGCAGACTATCAGAATAAAATACCTTACTAATTTCGCAACCTCCACCCCCAGCTTCTCATACTTGGGTGAAAATTCATCATTGTCCAAGTTTTCCAGGAATTCAAATCTTTTCTTCTTTAGCTTCACGCAGTACTCCACCCAGTGATCCCCATCGAAAAAGGGGAAGAACCACGACAAAACCAATGAAAAAAAGTATAAGTTCAATAACGAATGTTATGCCTAAATCTACAAAGTATGAAGTTGATAACATGAAAAAGGCTTAACTCACTAAGTAGCAGCTGCCCCAATCTAAACCACTAGCCCATGCCTTCCCCAACCAATTATCTGTGGCGTAATGAATAGTATTTGAGTCGCACCCATCGTTGAACATTATCTGACCAAGGGGAAAAAAACATTATAATAAAATTTCTATCAGGAAAGACAATAAACAACACATACATATCCTTAAGAAACACTACTTATAGCGATCCAACAGGTAGGATCCGACAATTAAGTGCCTTGTTCAAAGTTGATATTGCTCGAAGCAGCATGTAGCAATACACATCCACAAAGAAATTGCATACCTTACTGTTGTGAGCACAAGTATAGAAATCTTTTCTGGTGACCTTAAACTCTGTTTCATCTAGTTGGTACACAATCTCATCCCTAACATCAACCAATAAACGTAAGAACACATGCAACAATATAATGAATTATGTGTCAATAAAACAAACAAAGCCTTTGTAGAAAACATATCGGGCAAGTATGTGTTCCAAAGATAACAAAGTACTAAAATTGCAAAATTGAGATTTGAGAAAACGACGTTGTGAATATCCTCCACTACGTCAATTCTTTTCACAAATTCTTGGGTGCATGGCCAAGCAATTTAATCGAAATTTTTGGATATCCCTTAACTTCCTCTACGGCTTGTTTACTCTTCTAAACATCATCCTTAACCGTTGGCCTTCTAACACCCTCAAATCTTTTTTCTTCAGCAACTCTTTCAGGTCAAAGGGAGACATCTTGAAACGAGATTCATATTTCACCCTTTTTGAGTCAGACCTTAACAATCTGGTTGCTAAATGAGAATGCCCCTCTCTTTAAAGAACGAACATAACATTAAAAAACTAAACGTATTTATTAAAGACAAAAAGTACTGGTAAGTAATATAGATCAAATTACTTATCGTTTTCCTCTGCTTTATAGCTAGTAAGCCTTTACCCACCGGAGATGTCCTCAATTTATTAACAAGAGGTTTCTGCAAAGCTTCCTCCAAAGCATCTTGTTCAACTTGCTACTTTGACACAAAGACCGTTTGAAGAAACAAAATGAAGGTAATAGAAAACATAAATAAAGACAACAAACATTCCTGATCATCAACTGATGCAGCCTCGCTGCCCTTCCCATGTTCATTCTCCTCGTTCCGCTCCAATGTACCTTCAGAACCAGCTCCAACATCTTGATTCATTACATTGATATTAACATAACGAATAGATATAAGAAACATACAAATGTGACAGACATTTCACATAAACAACAATTGGATACCTCATCAGAAACTTGTACACCAACCTTATCACTTCCCTTGCCGTCCTAGTTCCCCTCCTTATTATCTTCCATTGGCTCTTTCTTGGGAGATGCCCCCAATTCAGCTAGAGCATCTTGCCCAGTTACCTAGTGTTAGAAGAATGAAAGTCGTAAACCTCAATACAAATGTTGTGGTAATTGTACGTAAAAATAATAGTTGTACCTCATCAGCCACGATTACCAACATCGTGTCATCCTTTCCATCTTTATTAAGAACTAACATTTCATTCTCATCATTGTTACCTATCAAAACCCACTACAACAAAAGAGGCATTTGGCATCGGTTGTGGAGAATTAATTTAGCATCGGTCGAGAATAAAGCGACGGGATTTAATTTTTTCCGTCACTTTGGAGAATCCGTTTTATATATAGTTCAAAACGTCGGGGCAGAAAATCATCCTCTACATTAACACGAATAGAATCCAACCCAATCTCAGCAACAACACTAAAGTCCTCCCTTGTCAGCATGTTCCTTCCTTCCCAAGCTCTCTTTACTTTGCTTATCCACATCCTTCCTTACTCCACTATCTTCCCTACCTTATCAGCATCCTTTTTCCTTCCCCACTCTTTTCCCCTGCCTCCCTTACCTCATGTACATGCTTCTTCATTAACTCATGATCTTTTGTCTCATTGGTCTCCTCTCTGGTTGACCTAAGGGAGGACTCCTGTGTTCCGTGCATTTGGCTGCAACTCTCGCTTGGTCATCAAGTTGCTCCTTAAAAGATGGAAAGGAAGCAATCTAAATATTCATACCATGCATGACATTTTCAAACCACATTGACCTATCCTTAACCTAAAAATATATATATTGTAAATGACACAAATTTATTACTAAAAAGAGATTAGAAACACAAACGGGGCTTATCGGTCGAGTATTAACCTCCTTAGCGCTCAGATCTTAACTTGCTAGCCTTGTGAACGAAAAACTTGAATAAGGAATACCAAAACCATCAAACACTTCCTCCCTTCCTCCTCCCCCAACATTGAACTTCTGCTTCCTTCACCAATTACCTTAACTCTTGTGAGCTTCTCAACCACTTTCTCAACCGGTAGGCCTTTCCTTGCTGGTGTGTTGACAGATGAAATGTTCTTAATCCAATAGGTGATAGTTGACCTTTCTTGGCTGGACATGTTGGAAGCTCTTACTGGGGCACTTTTGTCCTCCCAATATGCAGCTCTTTTCTAACAAACCATATAGCGTCATCGTCATCTCTGCTACACAAAGTCCAATCGATGATGAAACCATTTTTAAAACCAACAAATTTGATCAAACTCTTGGTAATGGTGCTTGAGTATGTTGTTTGGCCAGTACCAACCAGTACGCCTTTCTCAAGGGACACGTTCGTCACTAGCAACTCCAACATGGTCTAACAGAAATAGCTGAAACATGAACGAATGGACGAACATTTAACATAACCCTACATAACCAAAAACAACATCTTTAAACATAATATCCGTAAATAAGTAAGAGAAATGTACCATTAAATGGTTCAAGTCACCTTGGTGTACGCTTTGCAGCCGATACCTCCTGCTCCGATGATTTCTAAAAGATGTTCACACCAGTTGTAATCGACAAAATTGGCTGCATCCTTTTTTAAAAAAAGACCCAGGTAATCCATCTTGATGATTACAGTAGCGTGTGGGCAAAATAGATGCCCAACAACGAACAGTACGAAGAGTTGAAACCAATGTTCGTCGTCATCTTCTTCAGCCAACCTTGTTTCCTCATCCGCCAACTTAAGATTCCGTTTACTATACTGCATGGCAACGTAACTCGCTTGCCAACAATCTCAAATCAGACGTTTCATCAGGCTCAAGGTAATTGGTGACCCTAGTATAACCACGACCAAGGCCATAGATGCATTTAACATCCTCCCTAGTAAACGACACCTCCTTACCCTCATTAATGACGAGCCTACACTTATCAAAATTAAATTGATGTATAATGAACTGAATGACCTTTTTATTAAATTGAATCACCTAAAGATGTTCAACAAAACCAAACCCTCAGCAACAACACGTATGTTTTTTTGTCACACTTAGGGTTTTCCAAACACCGACAACTTTCCTTGGACTACATCGCCACTAGTCCTTCGGATTTGCACCACCACCATCATCTTCTAGAACCATCACCATTATTTTATCTTTAGAGAGGAAAACGTTCCGTTTGGAAGAAAATATAGCTATTAGGTCAAAACAAATGGTGGGAAGATTGTGGGTCTCGATTTGCGAGAAGTATTAAAAGGGTGGGGGTGAATTTCAAATCTTGCAGAATGATATGAACTAGTTCGTAAAAATAAGAGTGGAGAGAGAAAGGACGCGTGGATGAGTCATAATTATCCTGACAGGTTCGCAAATTTCAATCCCTGTTATATGTCATTTCAGGGCGGGAAATTGATCCCATCATGCAAAAGAGAAATTAGATCTCACATACGCATTAGTGGTTTAGACTTTAAGGTCCTCTGTGTAACATAAAGTTTGTGATCCTGCTTTCAAGCTCAAAAAATATCAATATTAGACTAATTAGAATCATCTTCAAATAACTGAGATTTCAATGCAAAAATTAGAAAGATCACATCCAGGGTAAAAATACTTATGTGATTTAGTTGTAAATAGAAAAATTGCATTAGTTTAATAATTTATCTCTCTCCCCTATTTCTGCCTAAAATCCCTTTCGATGTTGAATTTTTTCGGATATGGACAGAGGTTTATGTAGAGTGGTGGGGAGGGAGGGTAGGACAACGGGTGCAGTAATGACAGGATAGGTTTTCTTTACCAGTACACATGCGGTAATATATCGATAACAGTCAAACAGCAAATGGTGCACAATTGGTGTGCATCGTAGTAATATATGATTGGGAAATACAACTGTAATAAATTATTACAGTTATACATTATTCCGACCACAATAATGGTGTGTCCCAATAAAGGACTGTCATGGTTGAATGCAAATGGTATAATTCAAAGCGAGAAGAACATCGCTAGGGTTAAATTGGATAGGAAACACTCATTCATCTGAGTCCTCACTTGACAGATCCATATTTTCCCAGTCATGGTGTTGGAGAGCAATCTCATACTTAGCAATTTCCTCTTTCACCTTCCTGATGGATTCTTCTCGCTCAGTCTTCCGTATCTCAATTTCTTCGCATACCTCGATTGCACCTACTTGGCCTTTGTTTTGCTGGTACCACATGAAATGGTCATACCCACACGGGTAATCATGACAAGCAAGGAAATACTATGCTTTGAATGGGTTGTGAGGGGTTTCTCATGGAACTGCATTTTGCATCCGGGTTCAGCCTCAGGATTGCTGTACGACCATACAAGCACATTGTAAGTAGAGCACTTATTAACTTCATGATGTAATTTCTGCTGAATGGGTTGTCATGGCTCGAGGGATAGGATTTCTTGGGGTTTTATATATCGGCAAGTTGAACTAGTGATCGCCAAAATAACTGCTAAGTTATCCTAACCATGCAAGTGTCGTTTGTGTCCAGGGATCCTCTCGTTATGCTTTTACTCAAACTTTGCAACACAGTTTAGACTGAAAAGTTTGAGTTTGGTTTTGAATTATACTACTATCGCAATTAATATTAGCAATAAAAACGAAGAAACAATGAGAAATAAGTTTGAAGAGAAGGAGAAAACAAGTTTTTGGAAGTGATGTTGATCAAACTCAACTTCTTATCAATATTCAGTTCGAAAAGATATTGGACTAGGATTAAATATTAAGATTTCTCTTATCACTCGTAGGAATCCACGACATGATCATGCACACGGATTACCACCACTACCTTTCCGAATCAAGGTTAGAATCACCCCAACTAGGCTAACAAGTAATGAACACCAAGATGTTCTACAAAGTAATAAGGTGTTCTCTTGATATAAAGGACCTCACAAGCAATTGGAAATGGTGTTAACTTGGTCCATCAACACCGACGCTACTGATCACTACACCTAACTTGGTCCATTAGGTGTAAATCAGGACACCCACCAATTGCTCAATGAAAAACTTTCAAACCAAAAGAAACACAAAAGGTAGATTCAAGCTATGGCTTGGTCCCCAATAACTTTCTTCTATCTAAGATTGTTAACATATGAATTCCAAGGCTCGATCAAGCAAAGGAGTTTACAGATTCGACCTAATTCAAGTCATGACAAGAACTAGGTTTAAAGAATAACAATCAAGCAATCTTTATTCAAATCCAATTATCCAAAAACTCGCCCACCTATACTTTTTGGGAGAGTACCATGGCTCAACTCTTACATCCTACCCAAAAAATCTATAAAATTAGCTACTCATGTCACAAGAAGAGGAGAAGATCAAGCCAAACCTAACCATCATCTTGTTGAAGAGATAATGGGACAAAGTCGCTCCAATATTCACTTTCGGTCTTCTAATTCCAATCCAACCTTTGATCTTCAATGGAACCTCCTTTGGCTCTTTAATCATAATTCTATGGATGAAAAGATGAGAAATTTTACAGAGGAATTCAGGGAAAAATCACTGGAAATTGTTGAAGAAGAAGTCCATTTCTCTTTCCTTAAATCGCTCCATTATATGGAAGTTTTTGAAATATGGAGGTGCAGGCATGGCGTGCATGCATGTGGGTCGTACACACTTAACCTCGTCTAGAGCTAATTCAAGGTTAGGGCATGCATGGCGCGTATGCATGCAGGACGCACAACCTTTTTTCTTCAACAACTTTTGCAACCTCATCCCATTTGAGCTCCATCCGTGCTCTAATTTGCGCCCGTAGCCTCGTAGCTAGACCACCTATCTCCAAAGGAAACACATCAAATGGATTCAAACGGTCCAAGTGAACGGGTCTATGTGATACAATGCCAAGACGTAAAACCACACAGAATTAAAGCACAAACAAACTAGTATTCACTTAAAAAGCATGCAGATAGGGTAAGATAAACACTAAAAATCCTAGAATTATCAATTGGTCTTCGTGTTATGCACACACAATTTGAGTTAAGTACACAACATGGAAAACGTTCCACGTAAACGCGGTAATTAGCTGGTAACGACCGGTAATGAAAACGTAGCCGCATTAATGGATGGCAACCAACCTGTGTGACAAGACAATGGCTACAGCCATCTGGTCACTTGAAAATACTATGGTCTTAGTGAAATAAGAATCCGGTCAAGTGGAATAACTTACCCACTTGTTCACGGTCAAAGATTTCTTTGAAGAAAGTTAGGCGAAAGTAGATACGCGCGTGCAAGCATGATTGTCTTGTGAAACGACATCCAAACAATTGAACAGTAAACCGTTGGTCACGTGAAATTACTGTTCGCATACTGGCCAAAAAATTTACATTTGGTCAATGCACTAATTATGTGGTAGGAACGAGGGTGGGGAATGAAGATTTTTGGTATCTATGGTGTCCTTGTTGTAATCGACTTGGAAATACTACTCTAGGTTTGTAGTAACGGAACAAAGTGTTATACAAATATGATGGCAAATGTTTAAATGCGGTGGTGGTTCTAGTGCAGCTAATACATTTTTATGTTCTCACATTTGGGAGCGTGATGGGATCAGTTTATTACCGTTGTAGTATTGAAGTGTGTTCTACGTTTACACGACGGTCGGATAGTGCGCTGGCCACAATAAGAATTCAAAGCATAATATTTATAAAAGCAGGCCCTGAAAGTGAAAATTGTTCCTGCAACATTGCGAAGATCTGTGGGGTGTAAACAGCTGCAGCGTTCTTAACAACGTCACTGTATTCGAATGTTATGCAAGGCTGGGTATTCCTTGCCTTTAATTCCTCCATTTTCTCAGCTTCTCGTCTGCTTTGAACCATCCTACGAAGAACCGAATGTTGGGTAATTGGTTAGGATGGAAGAAATATAAAAACAAGTATCAAAGCAGTACAGGTAGTGAATACATGGTTTGTGCATTGAAATTACCGTTCAAATGGGGGAAGAAATCAACCAGTGATGTATCGGCATCAAGGAAACCGTGAATAGTTACGTTGAATGTCTCAACAAGCTGTATGCTGACCATCCCTGCCGTGTAATGATTTTTTACCCACACGGATGAACACTTTTTTCGAAGTTGAACTATCTTCTTACACCACAGATGGCCACCAGGCCTGTACGTGGGGAAATAATCACACATCATGGTCGTCCACACATCATCAAACTCAGCAACACTATCGACATCATAAAAAGAAACATTAGCCTCTTTATGAAATCCAACATGAACAATGCGGGGCTGATATTCCGCTTTGTATTCAGCAAGATGTGGAAGGTGCATAGTGCATGGTAAGTATCTGGTAAGGCTTCAATTATGCGTTTTCCATGGCAGCATCTCGGTAAGTGAGTATTGTTTTAGGGGCCTTATTTTTCATGCATGAGAGAAATGCCTTGAATAGCCACACGAAGTAGGGGATGGTCTTGTCATACAACTATATCCACACGAAGTAGGGGAAGCCCACAAACACAGCTGTTTCAAATGAAAACAGAAAAAAGCAAAGGCAATATGAAATCAGTGATCTTGCTCGGGAATGATAGAACATAGTAAAATAAAATATGAATGTGGTAACATTTTTCTACTGATATTATAACTCCACTGTAATAGCACAGAAATAGAAAGGTGGTGCAAGATTCACGACATAGAGTTTTTCAATTATGAGGAATATTAAAAATTTACCTAGAGGCCGGTAATGCTTGTTGGTACAGAAGGTTGTATCAAAAGTTATCGAAACCACTAAGTAGGTGTAATCGGAATGCATTTGTTGGTCCACCCAAAATATATTCGTGATGTCCTCCGCCCAAAATCTCAAAGAGAGTTGAGTTCTTTCCCTAAACTACACGGTAATGGCTGTTCCCTCACTGTGGACCATTTGTCGTTGTCTAATGCGAGCCAAGTGGTACATGTGGTCCACTTGAGTGTATCCGACATTCTCAACACCACCAGTCGTGGCAGCAATAATCTTGAATGATGATCGAAGCTAATCCCTGTCGCGACATTGATCTTCATCATCATACCATGTGCACACTGACCGTCCTATTGGAAACCAGGAGGTGGAAAACTCTTTTGGGTTCATTAGATGGTTAGTTTGATAAGTTTGGAAGATTGGGTCAGATCAAGCTAACTTGTGGGACTTCAAATCAGCAAGCGTGTCGTTGGCATTCAGATAAGTCTCATGGATTGCCAATGGAGATTGATTATGGGCCGGCTAAGTGGATTATATGGAATAGCAAATCGAATACATAGAGAGAAGTGTGGAGATTAGTCAACAAAGCTCTTTGAGCCCAACATATACTTAGATTAACAACACTTACGTTTAGGTATCAATTCCTGTAATCAACATTTTCAATGTCTAGCCGGTTTTAAAGAATCTTAAATATAAGCATTAAAAACCTCAAAAATTATTTTTATGATTATCTCGAAATAACTAATTTCCAAGAGTTAGTTATTCCAAATAATTGTCAAAAACTCAAAAAATTTGTTTTATCTTCTTTCTTTTGAAAAATCCCCTAAAACTCATCTAAAAAATTTATAGAATAAGTGTTAAGAAAATCCTCAAAGTGCTATGAATATTATTATGTAACCTACTACATTAATTATGTTTATAAATGTTCATAATGTCTATTGTGTAATCCCTACATAAGTATACTTTATTGGGATATCAATTGTAGTTATGTTGTTATATAACCTACTACATTAATTATGTTTATGAATGTCCATAATGTCTGTAGTAACCAAATTTTGTCCGGGTCCTTGAGTTTTTTTACGTAACTCTACTTTACATCGAATTTTTGATTTTTTTCAGGTCCAATTTCAGGCCCGATTTTCGGCCCGATATCAGGCCCGTTACTGTAATCGTCGTGAGCCGCCACCTCTCTTTTAAGTCAGAGCATGGGTGTTGCATTGTGATTGGTTTTTAATGGAGGTGGGAGCCCCTTTGTTCATTTAAAAGGACCATCGAATTTCTTTCGAGGGGGGGATGGAAGAAAAAGAGAGGACCTACCGATTACAATGAGAAACACCAACCCTAATCCCACCACAAGCAATCTCTCTACACCCCATTACCACTACGCCCCCAATCATATTACACAATCCCATTACAAAAGAAAATTGGCCAAAATAAACAGAAAATACAAAGCTCTTCTAGCCGAAACTTTGGGGATTCGAAGCTTCCGAATTCCCAAGTTCCCGGAGCCGCAATCAAGGGCCATCCACGCTGCAAAAGAAGAACAAAATCAGCTTTCGAAGGTTGGTACTCCCAAACAAAACATCATCCCAATTTTCAAATCATATCTATGTTTCCATTGCTCATGTCCTAAACCCTTTTCTAATCTAATAATCATCAAAACTAAATAATCCGAAGAACTCACTGAAACAGTAATATAAAAAATAAAGACTTTTTTCACCAAATGAAAGCTTGCTAGAAAATATGATTGAAAGGATTCAAATGGACGATTTCGAGTCATGTTAACACCATCAACATCAAGACTCAAATACCGTACAAAGACTTAACATGTGGCACTACAGTCAAGCAAAATATGGGCATTTTCTCCAAATAACTATTGCTGGAATTTTATTAAAACTAACAAAGTGATCAAATTTTTCAAGCAAATAAGCCATCTTATGGTGTTTAAAGTACTGAGTTCAGTTCCATAACAGGACAGTCAAATTTTCACCTTTCAATCTACATATTTTAATCTAGTGACAAAACTGTTTCTACGAAACAAAATTAGAATATTTAGAATGAAGAGTTTTACCTTTCCTAAGAGCGTCTTCCCTCTTCTTCATTTTTTCGATCGATTTCCCCTGGTAGGTTGAATCTGAGTTTTCTTTCTTCATTCACCTGAAATACACTTAGAAAATCAGACTCTTTCTCTTCTGTCTTCGAAATAAATTAAACTACAAAAGAAAGAAGACAAAACAATACTTAACCTTCTTCTCTTTGTCAGTTTCTTCGTGAACCCTTCTCCTTTTCTTTACCGATCCTCAACTCCATTGAAAACAGTAAAGAGAACAAAAATAAGAGAAAGAACAAAAACTCAAACCCTAAATCTACAGATCGACGCTTGCAGACGACATGCAAGCCCAGATCGAACTAAAAATAGAAAAAAACACGAATAGAAAGGGGGCTTTTTATCTTTTCTTCCGTCTGTTTTCCTTCCTTTGTTGTTGTGAGAGAAGAGAGGAGGTAGAGGCGAAGAAGTAAAGAAGAAGGAGATGGAGGCGGCGCGGGCGCCGCCGCTGAGAGAGAAGGAGAAGAGGAAGGAACATGAGGCGGAAGAGAGGCAGGAAGAAGAAGAGGAGCAAAAGAAAAGAAGAGAAGAGAAGGGAGGGGCGGCGGCGCTGCCGCCGTCGCCGGAGGAAAAAGGGAGAGAAGGAAAGGAGGGTCGGTGCCGCCGGAGGCGGAGAAGAAGAAGAAAAAGAGAGAAAAGAAGAAAAGGAAAAAGAAGAAAAAGAAGGAGGAGGAGCGGCGGCGGCAACGGCGCCGTCGACGGGGGGAAAGTGTAGAGAGAAGGGAGAGGATTGAGGGGAAGAGAGAGGAAGTTAGGGTTTCAAATCGCTGAATTTGGCTTAAGAGGGGTATTTATATGAGTCAGGTAAATTACATTTTTACCCCACGCCTTCCTTCTTGACACACAAAATAGTTAGGGGTATTTTCGTCCTTTTCCAGCCCTGAGTTGGGTAATGAACAATCGGACCGGTCAACTCGCTCAACGATTTTGGCCTTCCTCCCATCTCGCTTCGGACCAAAATCCAACTCGGCCTATTTCGGTCAGAACGCCCTTAGAATGTTGTGTAAATTAAGCTTTATTAAGTTTGGATTAAAAACATAGTAAAACCGAAATAAGGGTAGGTTAATAATAAAATTTTAAATTCTCTAACTTTAATTGATATTAAAAAGTAAAAATAATAAAGCCCAAAATATTGAATCTTCCAAGTATTAAAATTGATTTAACGTGTTTAATTTCGATAACGTTAATTTAACGATAATAAAAGCATTGAATCACTAAAAATGTTTGCGCCAAACACATCCGAATCTAGGTTCGTTTCTCATCCAATGGCATATTTCTAATTTTGGTCAATCAAATTAATTTTAATAAAAATCAAATAAATCGTCGTTAAACAAAAAGATTAAAATCAAATATACCATGAATAATAAACCATAAAAAGCGTATAGCAACATGTATGAATCCTTTGCCCGGAACAAGAGTTTCGGATCATACAAAATATCAACTAATGCAACTTTCAACAAATAAATGCCGAAATTATAAATCATTATTATTTCCTTCAGCGTTATAAAATAACAAATATTCCAATTTACGAGCCTGGGGTTCGTAAGTAAATTCATCGCAGATTGTATTTTTGGTTCCTTGCCTTTTCCTCGATAAATATATTAGTGAATTGGTGTTGATGGATTCGAAATACCGAAACTAAAAAGTAGTTTTTGCAAAAATCTCATCATGAATCATTCGACGTGTTTTTTTAAAATAAAAGAAAACGAGCACAGTAGCATAATGTTGGCTATATAGTAAAAATTACACGAAATCCTCAACAACTTTTACAATCCGAACTACGCGGACTTTGATCCCAAAATATTGGGTACGTAGGCAGTCGAGAAAGGCTCGAGTCCACTTATAAAAATCACCATCATAAAAGTAATCGGTCGAGTAACGTATTTTTCGCAAGAGCGAAAATCCGCGAAAAAACCTCGAATAGTGATGTAAACCTTCTCAAGAGGGAAAGTATTTGGGTCTACTATTTTCAAACAAATCCTCTTCAAATCATAAAATTATAAAACATAAAATCTTTTTCTTAAATAAACCTAAAATGAGAATAAGTAATGTCGGGCTTTATGCTATTAAAGTGACGTGATATTCTCAAAAATATAAAACTTGTTATGAAGATAATAATGTAGTGAATGCCCAATTGTGTAACTCTCATTCTATGATTAATGTATTTTATTCCCCTCCTTTATGTGTATGATTCAATGTATTTCATTCCCCTCTTTTATGTGTAATAATATTAGAGAGTGTAGGTTATAATTTCATGAGCCTATAAATAGAGCTCTCATTTGTAGCATTCCATACACCTCAATAAGAAAGTGCTTCTCCTCCCATGTTCTTGTTCTCTTCTTTGTTCTTAGTTTTATAACATGTTATCAGCACGAGTGCTCTGCCTATTTTCTCAAAGTTTTCACGAAGGTTGTTATTTGCTATATCTTGTTTTCCAAAGTTATTATTATTATTTATCTTGTTCTTTTATTTGCTTATAAAATCTTCTTTTTCAAAATTAGAGTTAGAGAAAGGAATTCATTTCTATTTTTTTTTATATGTAACAAATGGTGGTCTTTCTCATTTTACCGATTTCAAAAACGACTTTGTCATTTTTCTATTGATGACTATAATCAAACGTTTATATTGGTCAAATATCATGTCTTTATAGATCGGCCTAAACGTTTAGTTATCATCATGTATATTTTATAGTATATATTATTATGACCTATCATATTTTATATCTTCCGTTTCGTTCCATAGTGTTTTTTTTGCTTGTATGTTGCCTTTTTAATTCATGATCAATTCTAAAATAGATATAGTTTCTATTTTATTATGGCATATGCATGAGTATCTCTTCTAGGCAACAATATTTATAAAATATTTTATGCATTTTTCTAAGTGAACTCACATTATATCGTTAGCATTTTTTCCATCCTATTTTAAATGATCATATTGATGTTTTTGTCACGTATATATATGATATTTTAGCCGTTATAAAAATATATTAAAATTTATCATCTCATTATAGTTAACTCTTTTGATTTTGTGCATTTTGTTTATAATTCATGAATACCTCTCGTTTTTTTGTTCCTACCCAAAAGAGAAAACCTTTATCACTATTTAAATGTCTATATAGTTATGTTTCAAGATGGGTATGCCACTATTATTATTATTATTATTATTATTATTTCTTTAAAGCATTCTTTATTTTTATGTTAATGAATGTTCCATTACCGTTACTATTTTAATTATTATATCATTTTCATATGTTTTATTATTTGGCTTATAATATATTTATAATTCAATTTGCTTCTTTTATAGCATGTCGAATATTTCCAAACTTGAGTTTGTGGCCCTTGACGTTTCGGGCAAAAATTACCTCTCGTGGGTCTTGGATGCTGACATCCATTTGCAAGCCAAAGGGTTGGGCGACACGATTAAAGATAAAACTAAAACATCTGCCCAAGACAAAGCCAAGGCTTTGATCTTTATTCGCCACCATCTTGACGAGGGCTTGAAAAACGAGTATCTCACCATCAAAGATCCTCTCGAATTGTGGAATAATCTCAAAGACCGATATGACCACCGAGAGAACGGTGATTCTCCCTCGAGCTCGTGATAATTGGGTGCATTTACGCCTACAAGATTTCAAATCCGTGAGCGAGTATAATTCTGCCCTCTTCAAAATTTGCTCGCAGTTGTTGCTATGTGGCGAGAAAATCACTGATAAGGAAATGCTCGAGAATACATTTTCCACTTTCCATGCTTCCAATATAGTTCTCCAACAACAATATCGGGAGAAGGGCTTCACCAAATATTCTGAATTAATATCATGTCTCTTAGTGGCCGAGCAAAACAATGACCTCTTATTGAAAATCACCAATCACGCCCCACTGGTATGGCTCCATTTCCGGAAGCTAACGCGACAAATGGCCACAATTTTGATCAATATCGTGGCCGTGGCCATGGTCGTGGTCGTGGTCATAACCGTGGTGGTGGTTATGGTCGCAATAATGTCCATGGTCGTGGACGTGATTATGGTCACGGTCGCTTTCAGAGATTCAATCACTCTTCTCGTCCACATTTCAAACGGGATGGGCGAATGAATAAGGAACGAGGTGGGCCTAGCAACAGAAACTTTCAAAATATGTGTACTAGATGTGGCGGCGATCATTGGACTCGCACTTGTCGTACACCTAGACATCTTATCAATCTTTACCAAGAGTCAAGGAAAGACAAGAAGGTTGAAACCAATATGGTCATTGAGGAAGGTGTTTTGAACCATGGCCAATTTGACACCACTCATCCGGATGTTGCCGACTTCTTTCCTCCTCATGATGGAAATGTTGAGAAATAAGATTGTTGTTGAGATATCTTTTATTACAAAAATGGTGCCTTGATGTATGCACCTTATTATCGTTCTCATTTGATTTGTTTGAGTTTGTTTTTCTTGAACGTGTTTTCTCATTTTTTTATTTCTTTTTATTAATGAATTTCCCATCATAATTGTCCCTTCTAATATGGATTATCATTTTCGTGTTATAGCATGGATACTACCGCCATCCACGACAACATAAAAAATGAGGATGTGTGTCTCATCGATAGTGCTTCCACTCATACTATTCTAAAGGATAAGAAGTATTTTTCTCATCTAGTGATGCGAGAAGCTAATGTTAGCACTATATCCGGTAGTAGTAATTTAATTGAAGGCTCGGAAGAGCAACCGTGCTACTACACGGAGGAACTAGAATGCATATTGATGATGCATTATATTCTACAAAGTCTCACCGCAACTTATTAAGTTATAAAGATATCCGTCGTAACGGATATCACATCGAGACAATTAAGGAAGAAAATAAAGAATATATTGCCATCACAAGTATGGTAGATGGTAACAAATGTTATCTTGAAAAACTACCATCTATTTCTTCCGGTTTGTACTACACTTTTATTAGTACAATTGAATCACATTCCATTATAAACTCCAAGTTTATGGATCGTGATAGATTTGTAGTTTGGCATAACCGGTTAGGCCATCCCGGAACAATTATGATGCGTAAAATACTTGAGAATTCCCTTGGACACTCGTTGATGAGTAAGCGAATTCCCCAATCGAATGATTTGGCTTGTATTGCATGTTCTCAAGGAAAATTGATTATCCGACCATCATCGATAAAAGTGAGAAATGAATCGCTCACATTTTTGGAACGCATTCAAGGCCATATTTGTGGACCAATTCATCCATCATGCGGACCATTTAGATATTTTATGGTTTTAATTGATGCATCAACTAAGTGGTCACATGTATCGTTATTATCCACTCGTAATTTGGCATTTGCACGATTACTTGCTCAATTGATCAGATTACGGGCACAGTTTCCGGATTATCCGATAAAAACGATACGCCTTGACAATGCTGGTGAATTTACTTCACAACATTTTAATGATTATTGCATGTCCGTCGGAATTGATGTTGAACATCCTGTAGCACATGTTCATACACAAAATGGTTTAGCGAGAATCTCTAATCAAACGCTTACGAGTTAATAGCAAGACCATTGTTAATGAAGGCAAAGCTTCCCACTTCATGTTGGGGGCATGCTTGTCTTACATGCAGCATCATTAATTCGCATCGAGCCAACAAGTTATCACGAGTATTCCCCCTTACAAATGGTTTTTGGTCGGGAACCGAATATATCCCATCTAAGAATATTTGGATGTCTTGTTTACATCCCTATTACACCACCACAACGCACTAAGATGGGACCTCAAAGGAGGTTGGGAATTTATGTTGGGTATGAGTCTTCCTCGATTATAAAATATTTAGAACCAATGACGGGGAGATTTATTCACGGCTCGTTTTGCCGATTGTCACTTTGATGAATCAGCTTTTCCCAACATTAGGGGGAGAAAATAATAAGCCTGGACAAAGAGATCAGTTGGAATGAATTAGCATTATCTCATTATGATCCTCGTACTAGACAATGTGAACTAGAAATTCAAAAGCTAATTCATTTACAAAGTTTAGCGAATCAACGCCGACGCTTTTACCGACCCACATCGAGTAACCAAATCTCATGTTCCAAAGCAATGAATGCTCCATCAAGAGTAGATGTCCCTATTGGACATCATGAAAATACAAATGAGTCTAAAGCACGTCGAAGCGTGGTAGACCTATCGGTTCCAAAGATAAAAATCCTCGAAAAAGAAAAGGAGCCGTAAATCAAGATGGTCCAATCGAGGATAAGCTACCAAACATTGCCGATATATCAAGACAAGAACAAACATCGGTACCTGAACATATTGAAAATAATGAGATCTCAATCAACTATGTCTTGGATGGTAAACAATGGAACCGCAATACAGTTAACATCGATGAAATTTTTGCTTATAATTCAGCGCTAAATGTTATTGATGAAAATGAGGATCATGAGCCAAAATCCATGAATGCATGCAAAATACGAAAGGATTGGCCAAAATGGAATGACGCAGTTAAGGCAGAATTACATTCTCTTGAAAAACGAAAAGTTTTTGGACTCGTGGTCCTTACACCCGATGGTGTCAACCCCGTCGGGTACAAATGGGTTTTTGTAAGAAAACGTAATGAAAATGGTGACATTACGAGGTACAAGGCACGCCTTGTTGCCCAAGGATTTTCACAAAGACCCGGAATTGATTATGAGGAGACATATTCTCCCGTGGTGGATGCAACTACTTTTCGTTATTTGATCGTCCGGCAATTCGAGAAGGATTAGATTTGCGTCTCATGGATGTCGTAATCGCCTATTTATATGGATCACTTGATAACGACATCTATATGAAACTTCCCGAAGGATTTCATTTGCTCGAAGCTTACAAATCAAGTTCTCGAGAACGTTATTCGATCAAATTGAATAAATCCTTATATGGATTGAAACAATCTGCGAATGTGGTATAACCGCCTTAGTGAATATTTGATCAAAGAAGGATATGCAAATGATCCGATATGTCCATGTGTTTTCCTAAAAAGATTAGGAACCGAGTTCGTTATCATTTCGGTTTATGTTGATGACATAAATATCATTGGGACTCCAAATGAGCTTACAAAAGCAATCACCGCTTGAAAAAGGAATTTGAGATGAAACATTTGGGGCGGACAAAATATTGTCTTGGTTTGCAGGTTGAGCACCTACCAAACGGTATTCTTGTACATCAAGAAGGATACACTACTAAAGTGTTGAAACGATTTTACATGGATAAATCACACCCATTGAGTACCCCCGATGGTTGTCAGATCACTAGATGTGAAAAAAGATCCCTTTAGACCTCGGGAAAGTGATGAAGAACTACTTGGTCCTGAAGTACCTTATCTTAGTGCAATCGGTGCACTAATGTACCTTGCCGGTCATACAAGACCCGACATATCATTTGCTGTTAATTTATTAGCAAGATATAGTTCTTCTCCCACACGAAGACATTGGAATGGTGTCAAACATATACTTCGCTATCTGCAAGGAACACAAGATATGGGATTATTCTTCTCGAATGAATCAAAAGCAGATTTGGTAGGATATGCAGATGCTGGATACCTATCTGGCCCTCATACTAGCCGATCACAAACTGGTTATTTATTCACATGTGGTGATACAGCATTTTCTTGGCGCTCTGTGAAACAAACACTTACCGCCACATCATCTGACCATTCCGAGATTTTAGCAATACATGAGGCTAGTCGTGAATGTGTTTGGTTGAGGTCTATAATTCAACATATTCGAAGTTCGTGTGGATTAACTTCGAAAAGATGGCTCCGACACCCTTGCATGAAGATAATGCTGCATGCATCGTACAATTGAAAGAGGGATACATCAAAGGAGATAGAACAAAACATATCTCTCCTAAATTCTTCTTCACTCATGACCTTCAAAAGAATGGTGACATTACTGTCAAACAAGTACGTTCAAGTGATAACTTGGCTGATTTATTCACTAAGGCTCTTCCGCCATCAACATTTGAGAGACTAGTTCGGAAAATTGGAGTTCGGCGACTGAGGGACTTCAATTGATATCATCATTAGGGGGAGTTGATACGCACTGCACTCTTTTTCCCTTAACCATGGTTTTTCCCATTGGGTTTTCCTGGTAAGGTTTTTAACGAGGCAGTATCAAACGCGTATTCAAAGAATGATGTATATCGTTAACCAATGGACATTCAAGGGGGAGTGTTATGAAGATAATAATGTAGTGAATGCCCAATTGTGTAACTCTCATTCTATGATTAATGTATTTTATTCCCCTCCTTTATGTGTATGATTCAATGTATTTCATTCCCCTCTTTTATGTGTAATAATATTAGAGAGTGTAGGTTATAATTTCATGAGCCTATAAATAGAGCTCTCATTTGTAGCATTCCATACACCTCAATAAGAAAGTGCTTCTCCTCCCATGTTCTTGTTCTCTTCTTTGTTCTTAGTTTTATAACAAAACTCATAAAAAATTTCAAAATTACCAAACAAACCGTAACTATTCAGTTTCACCTCAAATCAACTTTTTCAAATCGAACTACGTGGACTTTGATCCCGAACTCCGGGTACGTAGGCTGTCAAGAGACTTGAGTCCAACCTTAAAGCAATTTATTGTTTTCTTCGACTCTAAAATAATGTATTATCTTCTTCCCGACTTTAAAACAATTTATCATTTTATCTTTAATTTTAAAACAACTTATTAGTTTCTTTCCAACTTTAAAACATTTATCGTTTTATTCCCAATTTTAAATAACTTATCATTTTCTTTCCAACTCGAAAATAATTTAGCGTCTTCTTTCCAATTTCAAAACAATTCACTATTTTCTTTTCGACTTCAAAACAAATTACTATTTTCCCAATTTTAAATCGATCTATCATTTTTTTTTCTATTTTAAAACAGTTTACTATTTTACTTCCAACCTTGAAGCAACTTATCATCCTTCTAAATTAAAAATAATTTATTGACTTCTCCTTTTGAACTGTTTTACAAAACTATGACCGTATTGACGGCTTTAGTCTTCACAAGAGTGAAGACGAGTGAATTACATAATAAAAAAATCAAACGCACCTAATAAAAACACATCAAACTTATCGATCTTCGTAGTACCGGTTTACCGGGCGTTGTGGGGGTGCTAATCCTTCCCCACACGTAACCGTCCCCCTTACCCATATCTCACAAAGCAGACCCTGCCCGGTTTAGGTCCCAAAGCCTTAACCGGGCTCCAAGTGTCCAATCCACTTTTAAGCGATTGGTGGCGACTCCGAACCATCGCGAGCCATCGGCGGGCGGACGGAAACGTTCACGACAATGTCAACTGTGTAACCGCTACATAAGTATATTTTATTAGGTTATCAATTGTTGTTATGTTGTCTACATTAATTATTTTTATGAATGTTCATAATGTCTTTTGTGTAACTCCTACATAAGTATATTTTATTGAGTTATCAATTGTAGTTATGTTAGTAATTAGAAGTTATGATTATTACGCCTATAAATAATTCTCTTCTATGTATCAAATGAAGAAATCAATAAAAACATTCTCTTCTCTCATATTCTTGTGTTCTTCTGATTTCTTTTAGTTTTATAACATGTATCAAATTCATAAAGACTTTGTTAGTTCAAAGCTATCCTATTTTCCATTTTCATATTTTGGGTTTACTACGTATGAGTTTTCATTTTTGTTTATATTTAGTTTGCTAATGGTCATCAGCTTTTGCAGTTTTGCTACGAATGGTTATCATTTCTCTGTTTACGTTAGTTTTTCTTTTTTCCTTCTAGTATTGCAAAACTATGAAATTTATGCTCTGATTATTATAAATATTATGTGTAACTCCTATTTATACATTAACATGATATCGAATGCCCATTGTTCCTATTGTATAACTCTTACATAACTATAATTTATGGGTTATTAATTCTATTTATATTAGTCACTAGGAGTTATAGTTGTTGAATTATAAATAGTATTCTCATTTGTATTAAATGTACACATATCAATAAGAAAGCTCTCTTCCTCTCCATTGTTTCTTATAGTTTTATTCTCAATCCATTAGTTTCTTATAGTTTTTTTCTAAATTCTCAACGAGAATTTTGACTCATAATATTTTGTTACTTTCATACATGGGTCCTTAATGTATCTGTTACTTATCATAACTTTACCTACTAATGTTTCATATATGTATCTTCTGAAGGTGAATCTATCAGGTGGTATGAGATGTAATCATTATGTTCAGAAGATATATATCTGCCTACTAACTGTTGTTAATCATTTTGTTCGTTCATATCTTTTTTCTAAGACATTGACATATTATTACTACCCATAATAGACCTTCTTTTCATTATTTATACATATATGCTTTCTTTTTATGTTGTTTCTATTTTTCTTGCATGAAAATTGAGTGGATATTGCCAAGTGAGCATTGTACTAACATTGGGTTCCTGTGTTAAATTTACTTTTATGTTTAGCACTTTTAATTTATAAATATGTGATTGCCCTCGCAACCACGCCCGTGATAGACCTAGTGTCACAACCAGGAAAGTATCTTTGGGAAGTGTCTTGGATTTCCTACGGAGTGAAGACGATTTAAATAAGATACCATCCACTTCATTTTGGTTAGATTGATGGAGAGAGCACGATCATGAAAAAATTTGTTGTTTTTTCGCATGGAGGTAGAGAAACTTTGACAAAGGCTATCATGCAAGCCATCCCTTCCTTTATTTTTTCTTACTTCAAACTTTCTAATGAGCTCCGTAAGAAGATGAATGCCTTTGTTGCAAGGTTCTGGTGGTCGGGGATGTGAGTAAACAACCGATTCATTGGTGCAACCATGAGAGACTGACTTCGTCCAAGATCAAAGGGGGTTTGGGGTTCAAGAGTTTTAAGGAGTTTAACCTTTCTTTTCTAGAAAAATTGGGTTGGAAAAGTAGTCAGCAACCTCATGCAATATGGATCGAAATTTTTAAGGCTTTGTATTTTCCAAAGAAGGACTTCATGAGGACTAGATATCACTCAAGACCTTCATGGGTGTGGTTTAGTATATTGGCAAGTAGGGATGCTTTGTGTATTGGGTTAAGGAAGAATGTTGGGAATGGAGAAAGGACAGTGGTTGGATGATGCTTGGTTTCCCGTGTCGAAGTATTTTCACTGCCAGCCTTTTTCAATTCAGAATTGTAGGATTAGAGAGTATATTATTTATCCTCGCCGATTCTAGAATGTGACAAAGCTAAGGCTTCTTTTTTCTTGAGCATATTGTTCCTAAGATTCTGATGATCCCTTTAAGTCTTTCTTACTTCGAAGATCGATGAATATGACATTTTGACAAGAATGGAAAGTTTATGATGAAGTCATATTATCAACTGCTCAAGCATGGCGAACGGGGGCTCACTTCAAGAGATACTAATGCTCATGATTAGGAGTGTTGATGGCTTTCGAAGCTCTCTCTCCCTTCAAAAATAAAAAAACATTATGTGGAAAGCGTGTGCTTACAAACTATCTACAAGGATTAATCTAGAAAGGAGGAGTTGTTCCCCTAACTGTTTGTGTGAGGGCCACGCGAGGGAGGATGAAACTACAAAACATATGTTTTTCGATGTGGTTTGATGGTAGAGGGCTTGTCTGACGATCCAACTTCCGGAACCCAAAAATTTGGGGTCATTAGTGTGAACCCTGAAGGTTGAGTGGTTGATGGTGTGGCAGCTAAATTTTTTTGTAGAACACCAAGTGTTGCCGAAGAAAAAGTTATGTATGGTACGTGTGTTATTACTGCTCGTGAGGGTGGAATTGCGGATGTGTTGTCTGACAGTCAAAAGGTCATGGATGCTTGTTATTCGAGTTTGGAGGATTGCCCTTGAGAATTCTATCCCATTCTTGTTATGGTGTATGTTGTTCTTGAAGTTAACCCCTCACCATTGCCCGAGAACACATGTTGTAGCTACTGACACAATTGTTAAACAAGCTAGAGATGGGTCCTTGATATAATTTGCTTTTTTATGGTTGTTTTCATATAACCACCTTCTTAACAAAAAAATATATATTTTACTTATATTGAAATAAAATGACTAATATAAACTTAATAAAAAGACGTATATATTATTTTTCTAAATAACTCTTATCATATTAGTCATCAATACAATAAGGGTTTTATGAAAAAAAATCTACGAGAAGAGAGGTTTTCAGAGCCGCCATTATTGCGCGTATAGATTTTTTTGAAAAAGGGAGAACTTTGAAGCCACCATTGATAACCAAGACCAATATTTATGTGCAAACCAGTTTGCACGCCCCTACATCTCTTTCATGTGGTACTGTATTAAGAAAAATAAAGAGTGAAAGGTAATGAGAGAAATAAAGTGACGATTGATCCAAATTAACTAAAAGGAAGTGTATAACATGTGTTTATAAGTTTTATAGCAATTAAAAGGAAAGCCTCAGTCACCAAACAATCCCACCAGCAAAATAGATAATGACCATGCAACACTAATAAATTCAAATCAAAATAAACATTAAAATATGTTTGATGGATAATTCTTTCCCATAAAAGTTCAAAATGAATAATATTAGAAACATAAAAAATAATCCTTCAAAATAATTATTGTAATATTTCAAATTGCAGCTAAATAAAATGTATTGTCAAATAATATCCTACACGAGCTGATAAAACATAAGTTCGCTATTTTGGTGCATCATGATGAGAATTTGCAATTGCATCCTGTATTGATACAAATCAACAATAGTGTAAATAAAGGTATGTAGAACATAAAAATAATGGTTATAATAATAGTTTTCATGACATACCTGTAGCAATTGGGTGTATGAAATGTTATTTAATGGAATAGTATAATTAAAATTTTATTCATTAACTTTGAGATTCAACTTGTCCACTCATTTTTCAAAAAAAATATACATATTTGAACATAATATATAATTACATATATAAGATCAAAAAGTAATATATATGTTATTTTTATTAAAGTAGATTAAATCTAACAAGAAACAAAACAATAATATCTCAAATAACCAAATAATTATACCTAATCATTTTATACTTGAAATTTAATATCACTTTTTGCTTGTTAAAATATATTTTTTATTTTTTTATTTGGTTGGGTATATTATCTTTTGAAATGTAGTTAATATAATTAGATACCATAACAATAATTTCTTCCATAAACAAAAAGAAAACGAATAAGGAGAACCGTACCTTTGACTTTGCTAGAGTTTTCTGTTTTTTACTTCTCTTTAATGAACATTTCAGTTTCCCTTTTGGCCATCCAAGTGTTGGTTTTGTCGTCATTCCAGCTACAATTGAAATGTCTTGCTCATGATTGACTCTAATACATCATTATCGGTTCCACCACAATTGAAGATTTCTTCAAGTGCTACCTACATATTGTATGAATGTCTTTCTGTTACCAAACCAACTCATCAAGGAGTTAGAAACAATTATGCACTCATTTTTGTGCGAGTCAATGCGTTGCAACGAAAAGGGATTCCATGTATGAAATGGGAGAGGTTAGCGATAATAAAGGAGCACAAGCGCATGGGATTTCAGGACCTTAGAGGTTTAAACATGGCGGATTTTAACTCGACCTGATACTCTTATCGCCCGCCTTTACAAGGCAATATATTCCCAAACGGTTCAATCTTGGAAGTGGAGTTGGGCCCTCACCCAAGCTTCGCTTGGGTAAGCTTATGTAATTCAATTCCGTTGATATTAAAGGGAGAACGATGGTGCATTAGTGATGGTAATGCATTTAGGGCTTGGATGGATCCATGATTACCAGATAGGAATAACTGACACATCGAAACTGTCCCGATCGAGGCTTGGAGAAGGCTGAATGTTCAAGATTTAATAGATCACGAAACACACTATTGGGATACCTCGATGTTAACTAATTTTTTGCAGAGAGCAATATAAATTTATCAATAACAATATTTGCGGCGTCAGGAATTGACAAAACGATTATGTCACATTAGTAAAGACGGCTAGTATACGGTTCGTACCGCATACCGCCTTTACATGAAACAGATCATCGACCAAACTCAACACTAGAGAGAAAGTAACTGGAAATCATTGTGGGATATCGAGGCTCCCGCCAAAATGGTTTACTGCATATGGCGTTTAGCTCGGGATGTCCTCCCTACTAGAGGCTGCTTACGACGTTTAGATGTGCTGGTGCCAGGCTCATGTGGATTATGCGACCAACAGTATGAAAAAAACTGGCAATTACTTATTGAATGCCCTTGGTCAAGAGATTTATGCAGAGTTGTAGGCCTCTCGACGGTTACGAAGAGGGAAGCGGCTAAGGTGAATGAAGTCGACGACTGGATGCGAGGTATGATCTAAGCTTTGGATGGAAAACGGAGAAGTAAATGGTGTGCATGCTTATGGGCGATCTGGCGAGAAAGAAATAACCGAGTTTGGACGAGAAATCATCGGTCGAAGGACGTGGCCTTTCAATTATGTGCACAAGAATTAGAGGTTTGGAAACATTGGAATTCACCATCCTCACCGTTAACTCCTTGATAGGTAATTCCATATTGTGACCATTGGCACCCACCGCAGGAAAGCTTTGTCAAGTGTAATGTGGACATCTCTCTTCTCCATACCCATCTTCAAACAGGTTTTGGCTTGGGCATTTGAGACCACGAGGGCAGGCTGCTTAACTTTCGCACCTTTGCATACCTGGGCTTGCTTGGTTACATCCATGTTCAATTCGAAGGGGATTCTCGTTTAGTATACACGGCATTACAGGGGAAGATGATTGACGAAATGGAATTTGGTATGGCTATTTTTATCTATTGGAGTTTGCTGAATTGGAATAGATACTTTTCCTATCATTGTGTTAGGAAAGTGAGAAATGAGGTTGTACATACGTTTATGAAGAAGGTTTTTTTCCCATAATTTTGCCAATAAAAATTAATTCTCCTGATTGGCTCAAAAATATATTTAATAGTTACTGCCGCTCGATTGAGCATTGAATTATGAAATACTACATTATATCGAAAAAGAAAAATACTATGCTAACGTTATTTGATTTCTCATCGGATCTCCTGAAAGAAAAACACTATCCTATCCATCTTCTCTGAATTGACCACCAATTTCTCCGCCGCCGCGAGCTCCAGTATGGCAAAGGGTAAGAAAGAGCTGCTCTCAGACGCGCCGTGGAGAGGAGACGACGGCGATGGCGAGAAATTCAAAGACGCCAAGCTCAAAGTCACCAAACAGCCTGGTTCCGATGCCAAAATGCACATTCCTGGCAAGAAGAAGAACCGCCCTTCCGACTACGATGAAGACAACTCACTCGAGATTGACCCGGAGCTCCGTTACAGCTTCCACCGCAATTATCAGGTCCTTATATGCTTTTTCTCTCCTCGCTCTATTGGAAAATTTTATCCCCAATCGCTTCGTTAATATTGAAGAGTAGGGCAAAGAAAAACACAATTTTGGGATATTAGGGAAGATACGATTGAATTCGAAGTGGATCGTTAGAACTTGCTGCTTGTTATGTTTTCTATTGCTTGATTAAATTTTGAGGAACTTTGTTAGGTTCTGCATAGCTGCTCAATTCAGTAACTTTAGCTGCTTTTCTACGATTCTTTGGTGTTTGATTGGGTCTCTATGATTGTATATCTGATGTGTGTGTGTGTTAGCCTGTATCTTTATTTGGTCTGTGGTGAACTGGTCTGATTGATTTTGAACAATTTGATGTGTTTCTTTCCTCAGTTCATTCAAAGAGTATTTAGCATTGACACTATAGTGAAGCCTCTTCCACCTGCCATGGCTTACAATGTTTCTCGCAACTTGAGCTTCTTCACTCGCATCTTCACTCAGTTCTTTGGTAAGTCTTGTTTTCCTCTCATTTCGCGAGTTATTTGATAATCCTTCTACATCTTAATTGTCAACCACGGTGCTCTCTCTCTATGGTTTTGGAAATCAGTTTCTCTCCCGACTTATGATTTGTCTTCATACATACCAGTTGACCATGGATACTAATACAACTGCCTAGCCTATCTTGGGTTTTACTTGTCAGCTACACGAAGTATCCAAAACATTTACCTTGCTGATAAGATTGGATTAGCTGAGATTCAGATTCTGTGATTTAGGAGATTTAGGTTCGGATTACTTTCAACAACCAGTTTTAGGTAAATGTCAAGGAGCAGTAACAGTAATGGACATGATCAACTAGTTTCAGCCAGTCCTTTTCAGAGTTTGATCCTATGCATATCTTATCTTCTCGTAGAGTTTATATCTATTGACAAATGCTATTTGGTGAACTTGTTGTATTGCAGACCCTGAAGGTATCGCAAACGCCCAGAAGTCACTTGGGTTAGGACAAGAAGAGAAATCCCGTAACGTCCGCTAACGTCAGCATATCAATCCTTTTCACCATTGTAATCTAAAGCAAATTAGTATGCTTTGTGATTCCAAAGAAGGGGGCGGGATAAGAAATTCTATCAGCTGCCTCGTGCTATGTACAATTCAACACCGGTTTAGAAATTAAGATACATGTTGTAATCATGGAATGCTGCATCTCCTTTGCCTGTGGCTACTAGCATCCTCTGTTTTCATCTCCAAGGGGTCAGCTCTCTCTATTTGCTGCTGCACCCGTTGTTTTGTGCTTCCGACGTGTGGATAGAAATAAATGATTGCGATTTCCTGTGATATAAGAGTGATCTACCTCCGCCGTAAGAGATAATAAATTGTTGAGAACTCAGCTATTGGGCATAGGCGGGCTTCCATTCCATCACCGTCTCTTTTGGAACGTTATTGTGTCCTTTTACTTATGATCCAGAACTGGATGACGGAACTGATTCAGAAATCAATACTGAAGTTAAGCCAACGTTAAGAAAAGACCGCTCATCTGTTGTCCATAAAGCGAAATTCCGGGGAAGTAAACCGGAGGTGAAAGCTATTTTTATTATAAAGTTGGGAGCTTACGATGTTCGTTAATGTGATTGGTAGACAACATCAAAAGAAAACTGCATAGCGTCACGATCATACTTGATCCATCTAGTAAGCCAGGGGCACTATGATTGAGAAATGAGAATACTATATATATAAGGTCATTATGATTAAGAAGTGAGAACACTATATAAAAATTATTGTAGCGGAGGCAAACGGCGGAATAGATTGTGATAGCGAAATGGATGCGAACGGCGGAATGGATGGTGATGGTGAAATATGGTGATAGTAAACGTGGGAAGGTGGAAGGAGAGGAAGAGTAAAAAACCTTGTTTCTTTTATTTATTTAGGTGGTAATATACAAAGGGAAGTATAATGCAGATTTTTTATTACAAAAGAGGGGGTGGGGAAACATTCAAACTACGAAGCTCACACACTAATTATTTTCTTCTTGTTTTTTGTAATTTGTACGGAAACAAAAAAAGATGCTCATTATATATAGAAGAGGAAGAACAAAATAATAAGGGAGAAAAACACAAGTTAGCACAAGTAACAAAGACAAACGTAACAAAGGAATATTTGCTCCCCATGCAAAGAACAACAAACAAAACATAATAAATAACAAGTTACTAAGGTAGTACATAGATGGACACTTAAGGTACGTAGGTGTCATGCTTAAAGGATGGATGAAACAAGATGGCACACCAATAAGAATGATGAGCCAAGTGACAAATCTTTTAGCATAAATGGACCTAGGTGGAACATCTTTAAGATGAATGAAGCAAGGTTGCACTTTTAGTGACTAGGTATAATGACTAGATATGAGGATACACTTTAAGCGATTGGATAGGATGACAAGACATATTGATGCACTTTTAGTGAATTAAACATCCTCATCCATAGTGTTGGTTTCTCACTACAAGAATCTTCCTTTCTAACAACACATAATGAACAATGGACAAGTATTCGCCGTCAAAGGTATTCTTTAACGGCGGACTAGTTCTAATCTAACCGCGGATACACAACCGCTGTAAAAATAAATAATTAACAGCGGATAATAACCGTTGTTAAGTTTTACCAAGGATTATATCCGAAGTTAAATTTGCTCGCAAAAATTCTTACCTCCAAAAATACGCGCCAAGTTTTGCCTAGGGTGAACGACGACGTACTCTTACTATTTAACCGCTATTAAACTATCCGCTGTTAGGTTGTTTAAGAACGGTTAACATAGGATATCAGCAGAAGCAACCCTTTATTTCCCTTTTTTCTTCTGCTCTTCTTTCTTCTCCACGGCGCAGCTTTGTCAAACAAGTGAAAAAAATCGTCGTCGCTCCCCGTCCACCGATGTCGCTCACTGTCTGTCGGTCGTTGCTCGTCAGTTATGGGTACTCCTCTATCATACTCCTGCAAGTGGGCTAATACTATAACAAACAGGGACTACAGGAAAGATGATCTTGGATTTGAATGTGTTAACTTCTCCCATGTAATATACACCGGTAGTCAAGCTAGAGATGAGCCATATGTGGCAGCAAGTCTAGCCAAGATGGTGTACTATGTTACTAATGTGAAAGAGCCAGATTGGTGTATTTTAATTCATATTAAACCAAGGGATTATATGAAATGGGCGATGAAACCAATTCTGGACATGTATCTAAGGAATTCCAACGCCAAGAGTTGCCTAATGTTGATGATGGTTCAAACCTATCTCTCACATGGTTTGATGTGGAGGAAAAATATGATTGAGGCATTATACTTTTTCCAACATGGTTGTTTAATTTAATGAATACATTTTATTTAGTCATTAGTTTCTGAATCTATTATATGAATTCAGTTATGGTAGACTTTATGAGAGGTAACCGCGCTGGAGGGAATGTAGGGGATGATGATGATCAGCGGCGTGCAGCCTATAAGGAGGCTTCGGAGTGGTATGTGTGTTGCATGTACGGTATGTATACTTTCTCTCTAAAGCATGTATTATATATATGTGTGTGTTTGTAAAATCTATGTTGTATCGACCGTTTACATGAAAATGGTAACCCGTCGAGGAAAAGTGGACGGTTAGAGAGTGGAGCAATGTTGGGCACGATTGGAAGAGGATTTTTATCGAGTTGGATGCAGTTCAAGTGCCTTACAAACGATCGGGCCGATACCTACAACACGTGCTTGGGAAGAGCATCAAGCCGGAACTCTTCCCACTTGGGCATGATGATTGGTGATATGTGAGCGATTTGGACAAGGCCAATTGTGGGAATTAACCCATAGAGGTAAATATTAGAGTATTTTCTACCTCTTATTTAGAGGATTATAGTATTTTATATCTTTTATCAATGGTTTGTTAAATAAATCTATATCGATGTATCTTAAGTTCTATTGGAGGCCAGAGGATGATAAAGATATACGAAACTATATCTTCCAACATCTAGGGAAGAAGTGGAGAGAGCATCGAGGGGGAGTTTGGAAGAAATTCCATTACCTGAAAACCCTAAGAGAGCTGAGTATTAGCGAAGCCAAATCTCAACTATGAAGTTCACGATTAAGATATGTTTGTCAAGTACAAGACGGGAATGAAAGGAGAGAGGACATCGACTTTTAATAAGGACAACAGAAACAAACTGTCGATCTATCATACAACTGATCTAAACCGTTCAACATAACGCAACAACTGGTATGAATTAATTTAGCAAGTTGATTAGTTTCCTAAATTTCAAAGCTAAACTTCATGTGTACGTGGTTTCATAGGAGGAGGAAAAAGGATGGCCAATTAGTAGGGGGGACCTCTTCCTAGAAGTAGTTCCCCAATAATGAGACGGAGGAGATGTAAGTAAGTATTCAATTACCCTGAACTCTGTATGAACTTCAATTTGCATGTTCTTTGGTGGAAGTACATTCTTAACTGTGTATGTTTCTTTCTTTGTGCATGCAGAAACAAGTGGAAATGAATGTCAATGATACAACCATTGATAATTCAAAAATTGGTCTGAATGATGTTGTGGGAGATGTTATGATGGAAAAGAGAAGCCGGGAAGATGCACTATATACAAAAAGGAAAGTCTAGTAAAAACGAGTGGTCATTCCGCAACAACTACCACATCCCCATATTCGTTAGATTCTGCTTGCCTGTTTTAATGTGATCCCTAAATTGGTAGATGTGTATGCGCCAGTTATGTTTGTGAAGACGTGAAAGTAAATTATGGATGAAATGATGAACAAAATTTAAAAGTCCTATCGTTACACCATTACCCAACACTTGAATTGTACATTGCCCTTAATGGACTAAGAATTAGGGATAAGAGTGAAACGAGTATACCGAGATATCGAGAATGACAATGTTAAAGTACACTGCTCCATAATACATGTCTGTCGGATGATAATGGTAACACACGGTGATAAAAAATCAAAACAAAACTCAAACACATTTGGCAAATGCCACAACTAAAAATCATACTAAATCACACCACACAATAATGTAGATACATATAATAAAAAATGTAAATATCGTGAAATATATAAAAAAGGAAAAGAAAAATACACATCCTAAAGCAAAAAATCAATCATAACTACTGGAGCATATTCAGAATTTTGGGGAGAGTCAAGATGATTTTAAGGGTCTTAGTTGATTTTATTGAATGAAAATAAGAAACTTGGGTTGTCTCCCAAGGAGCATTATCGTCTTTAAGTTAGACATTTCCAAGAAAATTAATTAATTAACTAGATGAAAAACCTCAAGCATGGCTAGAGAGTCGCTTGCGAGGTAGAGTTTCAACCGTTGACCATTAACTTTAAATGTACTATGATCAGAGCTCAAGATTTCAACATTTCTGTAAGGAAAAAACTTCAATCACTTTGAATGGGCCCGACCAACGGGATTTTAATTTTCCTCAAACGAGCTGAAGCCTAGAATTATGTAGGAGAACTAAGTCTCCCGGAGGAATGTCTTTTCCGAGTTTTAACCTTGCGTCATGAATACGCTTTGTCCGTTCCTTATACAACTTGGCATTTTCATAGGCATGAAGGCGGAATTCCTCAAGTTCATGTATTTGGAACCGATGGTGAGGTCCAGCGACACTCATAACAAGGTTTAGAGAGTTCATGGCCCACAATATCTTATGCTCTTACTCAACAGGCATATGGCATGCCTTTTTGTAGATAAGACGATAAGGGGTAGTGCCGATAGGAGTTTTAAAAGCCGTCTGATATGCCCAAAGAGCATCGTCCAACTTTTTTCACCAATCCGTGCGAGAATGGGTGACAGCTTTCTCCAAAATCTGCTTGAGTTCTCGGTTTGTAACTTCCGTTTGACCACTAGTCTATGGGTGGTAAGAAGTGGACAGACGATGAGGGACACTAAAGTGGTGACACACATGATCAAACTGGCCCTGGAAGTGGGTTCCTCGATCGCTGATGATAGCGTGAGGTGCTCCAAATCGAGTGAAAAGACGTTTGAGAAATTTTCAAAACTGTCCTTGCATCATTAGTAGGAAAGGCTTGCGCCTCAACCCACTTAGATATGAAATCCACCGTGACAAGAATGTACTTATAGCCGCACTATGGTGGAAAAGGTCCCATGAAGTCGATGCCCCATACATCATAGATTTCAACCGGTAAGAACAAGGTCCGAGGCATTTTGATTACGCTGGCAGATATTGCCAGCGTGTTGACACACTTCACAGGTCTTTGTGAAGAGGTCGCAATCTTTCTAGATCGAAGACCAGAAAAATCCAGACTCTAAAACCTTTCTAGCCGTCCAGTTACCACTATAGTGGCCGCTGGTCGATCTTGAATGGCTGTGTCGGATTATGTTGTGTGCCTCAGAAATTGTGACACAATGACGGATAATCCCATCGGACCCTATACGGAAGTGAAAAGGGTCATCCAAAAGTAGTGCGTAAGATTAGCAAAAAATTTCCAAAGTTCACTGGTAGCCAAATAGTTGGCAAAATCAACAAACCAAGGATCGTCTAATTCTTGAGCAACTACCCCAAAAAGTTGTTCGTTGGGGAAGGAATCATTGATGATAACCTCAGGAGAGGGAGATTCTTCCGGACCTTGGAGTCTGGATAAATGATCAGCTGCGACATTTTTTTTACCCTTCTTATCGCAATTTTTAATGTCAAATTCTTGCAACAACAATACCCACCGGATGAATCGTGGCTTTGCATCGGGTTTGGCCAAAAGATACCTCAGTGTTTGGGGGTCAGTAAAGAATACTTTCTTAGATAGTAAGAGGTACGATCGAAACTTAACAAACGCATAAACAATAGCTCCAAATGGAGTGTCCAATTAGGAGCCACAATGATGGGAGCATTTGTGAGCTTCTCCTATCGGAACTCAAAAGCATAAAGACACTTTTCATCAAAGCAAAACTCAGCATCTTTTTCAAGAAGCTTTGTCAAGGGCACAGTTATCTTTGAAAAATCTTTTATGAACCGTCAGTAGAATTCAGCATGACCCAAGAAACTCCGAATAGTTTTGATAGAAGTTGGAGGAGGTAGACGAAAGATGGTCTTGATCTTGGCTTGATCAACCTTGATCCTGCGTTGGAAGATTTATGGCCAAGAAAAATGCCCTATTGAATGATAAAATGACTCTTCTCCCAACTAAGAGCCAACTGTGTTGCCTCATAGTGGATGAGCACCTTTTCCAAGTTCTTGAAACAGTGGGAGAATGAATCTCCATAGATGGAAAAATCGTTCATCAAGACTTCAACGACATCCTCCACTAAGTCAGAATACACCTTTAAAACGTCGTCGGCGCATTGCAGAGACCAAATGGTATTCTAAGATACGTAAATGTACCATAGGGACAGGTGAAGGTAGTCTTTTCCTGATCTTCTGAATCAATGGGTATCTTGAAGTAACCAAACATCCCGTCTAGAAAGCAGTAATAGGAATGACCGGATAGGCGATCAAGCATTTGATCAATGAAAGGAAGAGGAAAGTGGTCCTTCCTAGTAGTGTCATTCAACCAGTGATAGTCTATACAAACTCTCCAACCAGTAATGATCCGAGTAGGGATTAATTTCCTGTTATAATTTGGGACCACTGTCATGCCCCCTTTCTTTGGCACTATTTGCACTGCACTAACCTATGGGCTATTAGAGATGGGATAGATGATACCAGCGTCAAGTAATTTCATTACATCATTTTTCACCACTTCTTTCATGTTTAGATTCAAGCGTCGTCGTGGTTGCATTACTGGCTCGTAAGCCTCTTCCATAAGAATATTTGAGGGTACAAAAAGAGGGAGAGATGCCTTAAATATTAGAGATTTTCCAAGAAATGGCCTTAATATACTTTTTCAAAAGGGTGATGAGACGTCCCTTTTGTTTCGGAGTGAGGAAGGCATTGATAATGATTGGAAGCTTTGAGTCATCCATGAGAAAAGCATACTCGAGGTGCTTAGGTAGTGCTTTCATCTCCAAGATTTGAGGCTCCTCATATGAGGGTTTGATGGGCTCCATCATTGGGAGCTTGAAAGGAGTTTTAGGAGCAAAGTGAATCTCTTATCCCTGAGGTTCCAACATGGCAATTTGCTCAAGTTGTTGTACCTCATCAGAAGCATTCAAAAACCGAATATAGGCACAACTCGAGAGGGTCTTGGCAAATGCTGTTGGATAAGAAGAACATTTATCCAACCTCAACGGAGTCATCAAAATAGTTTGGGTCATCCTGGACATGGGCATATATTTCATCCCGTTAGCAAGGCAAAATGTGGCCTTTCCTTGACCGACTCGAAGAATAAGCTTCCCTTCATGGACATCAATGATGACACAAGCCGTATTTAAAATGGGCGGCCAAGAATGAGTAAGACATTTGATTCATTCGTATCAATGATAACAAAGTCCAGCGGAAAGACATAAGGTCCCACCTGCACAAGTACATCTCTCTGGATTCCACAAGGAACCCGAGTGGACCTGCCAGCCAACAGGATGGTCATTTGAGTTGGTGTTGGTTCTCCTAAACCGAGCTCTTGGGATATCTTGTATGGAATTACATTGATACTTGTCCCAGAGTCAGCCAAGCTCCTATCGATGCAGGTGTTGGCGATATAGCAAGGTAAGGTGAACCGACTGGGATCCTTAAGTTTCTTAGGTAGCTGGTTTAGGATGGTGGCAGAACAATTCAACATCAAGAGTAATAGATTCAATTTCATCCATTTATCTCTTGTTGGTCAAAATCTCCTTTAGATTTTGAGTATTGAGACAGTTTGGTACTTGCCTCAATAGACAGGATAGTGACATTTTCCGTACTCATAAGTATTTAATCTTTTTATAACTGGCATCCATCAAATCACTCCTTAGACGAGCGGGATAATGAGGTTTTGGTTTGTAGTGTGGTAACTCTGGCTGAGGGGGAGAAGGTGGCAGAGTAGCCTTTGGAGAGGCGGCCGAGGTGGCTTTCTCATCCATCTTCTCGATGGCAGGGTCACTAACCAGCGCAGGAGGAATGATGACAGGTGTCGACTTAGGAATGGCGGGATCCTTAGTGGTAGTTCCACTCATTAGGGTAAAAGCTTCACAAGATTCCGAAGTGTAAAATCCTTCATTAATAATAAAGATTGCTTTTGATTCTTCTTGCCTAGGATTTTTTTCAGTATTGCTCGGGAGAGAGCCTTGTGGTCTCTCACTGAGCATTTTGGCAAGATTGTTCAGTTGCAATTCCATGTTATGGAAAGTGGTTTGTTTCCCAAGGACAATCATTTACAATTGCTCGAGTCTGGAAACTTCATTAAACATGGATGTAGAAGAGGCTTGAATAGGTAGTTGTTCAGGCTTTTGACCAAAACCAGGGGGTCCTTGGTTATTGGTATAGTTCCTCAGCTAATCACCTTGATTAGGGTGAGGGTAAGAGTTTCCTTGGTTGAAGGTTGATATGTAATGGGCATGTTCGTCTGATTTGTGAATGTTTTGCTATTGTGACGGTCCTGAAATTAGGGTATGACAGTTAATTTAGTAAGAGTTTTGGAAAGGCTTATAGTTGCCTTGATTTCGGAAGTTTGAATTCAGATTTTGACCAAAATTTTGTCGATCTTGTGGGTAACCCTCACCCAAAAAGTCAACTTCTTCCATCTAACCGGGAGCGGTATCTCCAAAGTAACAGTCACCAGAATTTTGTCCTTGATCCCCGTAGGCATCACAGACACAGATTGTTGTTGTTGGTTTCTATTGGGTCATGATGGTCAGCTTGCTCACTTGCTGAGAAAGAGCATGCAGCTGAGAGAGAACAGGAGAAAGAACCGTACTAAGGGTTTTAGGACGAATCATAGAGGATGAAGTGGTAGGCGGGGGTACTACGATGCTTCCGACGTCGCCTAGCCCAACTTTGAGTTTTGGTAGCGTACTCTTGGAAGAGAGTAAGAGCACGAGTCGGATTAAGACTGCAAATATCACCACCAGCAACCTGGTTAATCATTTGTGTGCTTTCCCGATTGAGGCTTCGAGTGAAGATTTAAGCTAGGTTTTGGTCATCGAAGCCGTGATGAGCGCAAGACCAGAGGTGGGCTTGGAGTCTATTCCTTGCTTCGTAAAATTGTTCATTATCTCGTTGCATGAAATGTATAATTCTCTCTTTGATCTCATTGCGCTTCCATGGAGCAAAATATTTTCTCAAGAAAGGTTTCAACGAGACCATCCCATGTGGTAAAACTACCCGCTAGTTGAGAAGCAAGGCATATTTTTGCGGCTCCCTTGAGAGAGAAAGGGAAAAGCCGAAGGCGAATAGCATTAGGGTACAACTGTTGGAGTTTTAAGGTATTGCATATTTTGAGGAAGTCTTAAATATATTGATTGGGGTTATTGCCCTCTTTCCCCAAAAATTGGACTGTTTGTTGGATCATGTTGATCATACCGGGTCACAATTCAAAATTGTTGGCTTCGACGAGGGGTCGGGTGATGGAGGAACCCACGTTCGAGAGACTTGGTTTGGCGTAATCGCCAGGTGTCTTCTCCTCAGCCATGGTGAAGGATCCTTCGGTGGGAATGCTTATGTGAACTTTGCCGAAGTACTCGCCCTCGGAACCCGTGTTACCGGGAACCGGAGGTGCAATTGCAATTTCTTCAAGGAGAAGTTTAGCAAATTTCCTAGTAATTCGTCGGGACATTCATTTAACCAAATATGAGTTTCGAAGACTAGACGAGAGAGGGAAGAAGAAGTTTAGAATGAATTCGTTGAGTTTTGGATTTTGGAGGTTTGAAGAAGATGTTTAGAGAGAGTGCTAAAGAAGTTGAGCGGGAAGATTATGGAGTACTTTGCTTAGAAACATCACCTTCCCAGAAAAGTAGGGAAGTCACTTGGACTAATTAAATCCCTTCAAACTTTAGGTAGCATCTTTTTATAAAAGCCCAAAATAATCCTCTCATCTTCTTTAAGTCTCCTTTTTTATGATTTTTAATTTTTTTAATTTTTAGTGTTTAAAATAATTAGTACCAGATTTTTATTTTTATTTTTGTGTTTTTTATTTTCTATTTTGTTTTGTGAAATAGGAAAGCTTCGGAGAGGAGTGGAAGTTATGGAAAAGATTGAGAATGGAATTAAGAAACATAAAAATTGGATGGTTGAAATGTGGAGAAAAAAAGTTGAGTGATCAAGATGGGAGTGTGGGAAATAATTTCTAGAAAATAAATATAAAATAATTCAACAAAAACTATTATTATTAAAAATGAAAATTTACTAACCGTTTCGTACAAACGAAATGAGGTCCTCGACAACGGCGCCAAAATTTGATCACATCAGAAGGCGAGTTCAAAGATAAACTCGATAAAACCGAGGTCGTATTCACGGGGTTTCGTTCGAGTATTACTTTAGAAAGTGCGAGGATGAAAGTCTAATCGTTGAAATAGCGGGTATGAAAGTATGAGAATCGAAATCGAGTTTAATGGATGAGTGAAACCTGTCCGGAAATGAATTCACCAAGAAGCAATGATAATTAAGTAAATTAGTGTTATGCTTAACTATACATTAAAATTAAAAAGTAATACCGCGATTAATCCATAATTTGAATCTAAGCATTTTTGTATCATCGATTCCATATTGGATATTAATCTAACCGCTCTCTCAAGACTAATTAGAGTTAATGACCAAGTGCATTAATATAGAACAATGATTAATCTAAAAATTAGTTCCAAAGCGGATCGACATTCCGCCCCTCCTGCGAGTGTAGCGGAGACAGCGACTCTAACCCTTGGTGTTCAGGGATTTGGACACACTTTCGTATCTAACCAAATCCCAACAATAATCTTACAACTGGAATTCAACAATTGCAAGATATGGCAGTTGCTATATGCAAGAGAATGACAAGAACGAAATTAATGATAGTTCCGCATAACATAATTGAAATAATGTCGTATTAACACATAATCAAGGTTTCATCAATTTTAGATAGAGGCAGAGCTTAATTACACATGGTAATCTACTTAACAATACCTAAATGGTGATAATACATGAAATTGGTGCTCCAAGATTCAAGAACTCGCGTGACCGTAAAATTCACCAATGTCGGCGATGCCGAACGGAAGTTCCGGATTGGATTTCTTCACCTTCGGGCTCCGAACTACGGGTGGCTTGAAGTGTCACATTATTGGGTTGAAGGAGGACGTGTTTGGACAGACTAGGAAGGCTTGGAGGTATGATATGGTGTGTGTATGGTGTCTTCAAAGTGGAGATGAGTTGCCCGTATATATGCTCGAAAAATGGCGTATTAAAGCCTACGACATGGGCGCAGCTACTCCATCAGCTATATGCATGTTGTAGCTTTCCCTAGAGTGATTATGGACAGATGTAGATGTGATGGACGTCCTCGCCCATGGCGGCGATCGATTTGTATCATTGGATTCATACTTCGGTCGTAACTTCTTCGTTCGGAAGCTGATTTAGCTCTAGTTTGTATCGTTGGATTGGTAATTCATCCCTTTATAATTGTGTGACCTGAAATTTTATTAAAAACACTAGAAATAACATAAAATTGGACCATGAAGGTCCAAGGGTTGAATTCATGGAATTACGTGCCAAATAACTGATTTCCATCGAAACATCCGTTTGCAATTGAAATTATGACATGAAGTTTAGAAAGTTTAGTACCAAATATTATGATATATTATAATTTCATCAGCCGTCTTGATTCTTTCACCGATTCTGAGCTCCAAAGTTGCCTTAAAGTTCCTCTCAAATATCTCAATATTGCTCCTAATTTCGTCTAAGGAAGTCTGTATTTGCCCTATGCAACTGTGAAAGATTGCGCTGTGGGTATTGCCCAATTATTGACCAACATAGCACAAAGACTTATAGGACTTACAGAATGGATTGTGTTTTCTTTACTTAATAAAAATTGTGCTATGGAAATAACGCAAAAATTGACCAATCTATAGCACAATTATTGACATCTTTCAGCACTTGTGTTTTCTTCGCTCCTTGAACAGTCTTAGGCATTCCATGCACGTATGTCTACTCCGAATAGTTCCCTGACATTGTCATGTACATGAAATCTTACAAAAACACTTCAAAAAGACATAAAAAGGACCCTGAACGGGTTAGAGACACTAAATCATGATGTGCATGGAATGTTGCTTAAATGAATGCGGTGAATCTAACATCATCAACCACCCATCCTATATCTGAGTCGAACCCATTAGTAGTAGAATTCCCCGACAAGAGTGTTTAATTTTGAACGCCGAGGAAGAGGAGGATGAAGAGCGACCCAGGTCCTGAAATTTGATGGGCCCTCCAATGCCCTCGGATATGGTGTAGGCGTTGTGTTCAATTCTCGCCCGAGGAAAATATGTACCCCTTCACCACCAAATTGACCTTCTACTGCATAAAAAATGTCGCAGGGTATGAAATATGTTCTCTCGGGATCCGATCAACCATAGATTATGGGAGTAAAAAACCTAAATGTTTACGGGGATTCTTAACTTATCATCTATCAGCTGAGAGGAGAGTGGGTAATAAGGGACGAGAAGCTTATCCCATACCACAAGTAAATCAAAGAAATGATGAAAAGCTTCGATAGCATCGAGTGGGAGGACATAATGAGAGCTTCTAATCAAATAGCGGATGGCTTGCCTCCCCTATCATCAATGTACACATTGGAAAACCTAGATGCCATTCCCCAAACGCTAAGCAAGAGGACCCATCCCACATAGCTAGTGTGGAGGAGGAGTCGAACGGTAAATCTTAGTAACATGACATAAAAACATACATTCAGAGTAAACAATACCCATCAGGGTTATCCAAAAATGATAAAAGGACAGTACGGACAGTCGCTTTAGGATTCTACATTGATAGATCCACCCTCTATAAAAAACCATGATATTACCCTCCGTCCATACGTTGATGCTAAATAAGCATGATGCATACACGAAGAGGTCCATGAAGGAAGTTGTGGCACCCATTCCGGTGAACAAGCCATGGCACGCAAGATCCTAAGGACATGATATTATTGGACCTGCATGGAGTCAAACTGTGACACCCTAATTTTGGGTTGATTGCCGATTCTGGAATTTTGGAATTTTGGATATCGACTTATGGATGCACCGTCACGGGCGTGAATGTTAGTCTGTCACGGGTGTGGTTGTCAGATAGACCACAATCGTGGTCAGCAGTATGTCAGGGGAGGGACCATCCGGAGAGCATGGTCGTGACCATCAATAAGTCATGGGTGTGGTCATCATGCCTTCGCATGAATTCTGGTAAGTTGGCCATGGGCGTGGTTGACTTATTATAAAATAAAAGTCGCGACCTGCAACTCGGAATTTACAAAAACCCAAAACTTAAAAATCCCTCGAACGCACGGTGATCTTTTTCGGGAGGTGGAGAAGGCAGAGTTCATCGATCCCAGATCATTGGCAGAGGATTGGAGGGCTTAGAGGAAACATAAGAAGGTAATCAATCTTCTTGCTCTCTCTCAATCCTTTAGATTGAAAACCCATATAGGAAAATCTTGACAGTTTAAGATTTTGGGATTTGGGATTCAATCCTACAATTGATCTCTACAGGTCAGAAGGAATACGAGACTTGAGCTCTAGGAAGGCAACTTCATATCAGACTACACTAGGAAAGCTTATTAGAGGTGGGGGGTTAGAATTACTTTTCTTCTATAAGCATAAAACTGTAATAGATTGTCAGGAATCCAATGATCCGGTTCTCAGGCTGTACTGTAGCGTGTGATCTACTCTATATGTGTTGTGATTCAGAGCAGGGCTCTTAGACTATAGAATAGTGTGTGATGTACTATACATATAGATATTATATTTCGAGCATAAGCACTTGGTGATTGAACTGGGGTGTATGATTCACAATTCAGGTTAGGATAGGATTAGGCATAACGAGATTAGCTCATGATTATGTGTTGGTTACCCACCCATGGATTGTGCAATCCCCCAGGTTATAATCTGGCTCAGGCAAGACGTGTTGAGTATGCCTACATATGCTGCTCATACGGTATTCAGGGTGGTTTCATGGTCTCATCCACCATGAGGCCATCCACTCAAAGCTAGGGGTGGCTAGTTCAGTTCTAACCGAGTCTACTTTAGTAACTCAGTGCTTATCACTGACCTTGTCTTTTCTTCTTGTATGTTAAACTATGGAACCTTAAGAGTAAATGCCTCCTAAGAGAGCTACACCAACGCCAGCGTCACCTTAACCGAGTGGCTTTGCGAGTCATAGAGAGAGGTACCCTCGGAGGACGTCATATATCCCTTTTCATGTTTTGAGTTTGGGATATTTTTAGTACGTATCTCAAGATGTTGAGTTCTCCTATTTTGGGATTTTTGTACCTGGATGTTACTAGTTGTTTTACAGTGTGATTTAGTATTGGATTTCGAGCCTTTGATGCCCTATTTCTTATGCTATCGTTTACTTTGTTTTTGAGGAGTTTCATTGATTCAGTATTTATGCGGTGATATGTATGTTATGTGATGTTGAGTGAACCCGCGAGTAGTTGCATGGATCAAACCACGTAGTTCAATCGCGTAGTCTAGGGGCAGGTTTCACACAGACTGTATCGCATATGTGCACAAGTGCCAAATCTATGTTGATAGCTTCACGCGCCACCGACTTACCTAAATCTGACATCTTCGCCTTGGCCATTCACCATCTAGGGAATCGATGTGATAGGAATGCATTGATGATCAAACAAAACTAATAAGAAGCAGTTCGACATCTCAGGATAACACATGAAGTGCAAGGACCTCGATACGGTCGAAAAACGTCAAAACTTTGTATTTTGACCAAAACTTTGTATTTTGACCATATCTCCTAACTCAGAAGTCGGATTAATGCAAGGCTAGCAACGTTGGAAAGGTAATTAAATTTCCTACAAGTTGACTGGACGAGAGTTCGTCAAATATTAAGCCTCAACTTTTTAATAAGTTCTCCTAATTTTAGGCGTAATCCTTGACACATTTTAGGTGCAAAAGTTGACAAAAGGCTCTGGAAATTCAGTCAACAATTGTGCCTAAAATTGTTAATAATTGCGTCTAATCTTAGGCGCAATCTTTGACAAATGTTAGGTTCCACTCTTGAGGATAAAAGAAGGATCTCAAATTCTATTTAAAGAGTGGTTCTCCTCCATTCAAAGGGAGGCCCTTTTTGGATAAAGTTCAGAGTATAGTTCATATACTTCAGAGTGACGAGAAGGCATCCACTTCAAGGAGCTCGAATCGGAAGACATAATCAAGATTGGAGGATCGATTTCTTTGACGGTTATTAGCGAAATTAGGTTTGTTGATTTGGAGGAGAACTGGTTTTCAAATAGAATTTGAAATCCTTCTTTCAATCAGATTTGTCAATAATTGTGCCTAAGCCTTGCCAAATATTATGCCTTAGTCAAGCGCAGTTATTGATAAGGTAGGCTGAATCTTTGACACACTTTCCAGGAACCTTTGTCAACTTTTGCGCCGTAGCCTTGTCAAATATTTCGCCTAAACTTACACACAATTATTGACCAGTTTAGGTGCAATATTTGACAAACTCTCATCCATTCAAGTTGTAGGAAATTTTACTAGATGCTTGAGACCATAAGACTTGCATCAGTTTGACTTATAAGCTAGGAGAGTGTTCCAAAATACAAAATTGCGATGTTTTTTTACCAAGTTGAGATCCTTGCACTTCCTGAATTGTCCTGAGATGTCAAAATGCTTCTCATTTCTTTTCATTGATAATCAATGCATGCCATATCACTCCAATTAATATCTTGATTTCGTCATGTACCTGAAATCTATAAAAAAACACTCCAAAACGACATCAAATGGAACCTGACCGGGTTTGAGACACTAAGTCGTCGGAACGTCATCAAATAACCCCATACTTAAGCTTTGCTTGTCCTTAAACAAAAAGCTGATAAGAACTATGGAAAAGTCCTATAAATGATTCAACACACTTGGCAAGACAAAGAAAATTCATATTCCTTGATCCACCCCTAAATTTCTTAACATACAAGTGAACCTTAAAAACAAAACCAGTCTCGAGAGTGCTCAGATGTTGGGGGCTTGGTATTACGTCATTCTATTTGATTCGACCTTCAACACCAACAAGTATAGGAAGCCAGTGATCCAATTGACCGATGTGACTCAGGTGCAGAAGAACTTTAGTATCGGATTCATACTCGTTGAGAATGAAAAGGCTGAGACGTATATTTGGGTGTTGAATCAGCTGAGAACGTTGTTGGCAGAGCGAAAACCAACGGCATTTGTGACTGACAAGGAGCGCGGATTGGATGTTGCGTTGCAGACTCTTTTCTCGAAAATGCCACACTTACTTGGCATGTGGCATATGAAAAGGAATATCGCTGCCAAAATAAAATTCATCTGCTGAGGCTACCGTTGATTGTACAAGAGGGCATAGTGTACCGGGAACCACTGGGTTGTGTTCACCTTAGATGACGATATTCGGGTCTTACCCATCTCGAGTAAGTCTTTGTTTTGTAGTTAATGGGCACAAGATCAAGTTAAACAGATGTGGCAACACGACTTATACGAGGCCGAGCATGCAGAGTACACAGGGTTGAACCCGTAGGTGTTGTCCTTGGATTTTGTGTATCTAATTGTCGGACTTTCGTAATAATCTCTATCATTATTAACCAGTTGCTCTATTGTGTCTGTGACTTGATGTTACGTTAATGGATTAATGGTTTGTTTTTTATTTACCACATAATGGTCTTGAACAGTCAGTGGTTTCGGCCGAACTGGTGCCGACCGAAACCTCATTTCGGGCGGCACTACGGCTCATTTCGGGCGGTACTACGGCTCGTTAATTGTGTGATTAATTGAACAGGAACGGTATTAATGCGAAAAGAGGACATAATAACACATAAATAATCCAAAGTCTGAGTTACTGGGTACCAGTGTACTAAAGATAAGTTCGAAAATGAAACAAAACACGTAGAGGTCCTCAAACTGATGGCGCATCCCATCCATTTGATCGTAGTACTCCTGAGGTGAGTCCATGTGCTGTTGGCCCAACGTCCCATTGAAATAGGAAGCCATACCATCAAAGATCCAATGAGAAAACAGTGCACTAACAGAAAATAAGAGTTAGTGTAACGACATTTACATACTCTAAACCCATTAGATGAAAAGGTGAAATCGAACTTACTATCTCACGAAGGATGCCAACACCAGACTCAACCGGCGGCACGATGTGCAGGTGACTGTGCTCGAGATACCAGTCCAACTACCCCGGGGCCAGTGAATTCTGATGAACTCCTGATCCAACCAAGTCTTATCCTCCGTCGGGGCCTACCAGACCACATAGTTCCACTCAACAATGGGTATCTAAAAGGTGGTTCCTTTCCTAGAAATGAAACCTTGTTGACAGAACACAAAATCATTTGTGTTCCCAAGAAGTAGGGGAGTCACAAGGACTACTTAAATCCCTACAACCTTAGGCATCATTTCTTTAGAATATCCACGTTGAGAACTTCGTGCACAACAATGTTCCAGAGAACATAGGGGGATCTTGGATTGTGATGGAATTGTGGATACCACTTTTTGAAAAAGAGTATCTGGACCCTTATAAGCCTTGGGTTACACGAAATATCTCCCAAGGATAAGACCATCACCACTCTTATTCTTAGGCTCAAGAGATAAGAGTAAAACCTTGAGAACCTTTGGGGAAAGATTACTCCACCACTTTTATTACCAAAGTTCCTTCATGTGTTGAATGCTTTGTGTGGTGTAAGTAGAACGTATTAGCATTGGTGTCCACTTTCTCCAACCCACTACACCCCTATTTATACTAGGGTGGTCGTCCATATTCACCCCTTCATAAACAGGTGTGTCCATCCAAACAATAAGGGAGGGAAAATGTGTTGTTTGGCCATTTTTGGATGGTGTCTTTTGGTTCAAATCAAAAGATAACTAACCCTTTTGGAGGGAAAAGGAGGGTCACGAGCCATAGGGATATAACCATCCTTATCCTCTCAAATTTTAACTCAAATGGGAGTGAAAATTCCGCAACATCAAGTGGGAAGACCAGCTTTCACCTACACTTCTCACTAGCTCACTTTAGCTCCCGAAACTATGTCACTACTTTCTGAGCTCAACTTGAGCTTGGTATTCTTTAGTGACACTCTCTTAACTCATTTCTAGCTTAGCTCAAAGTGTTTTGAGCTAATTTTAACTAGAGTTAGCTAGGATAATCATGAGTTAAGCCATGATTAGCCGAGGTAGAGCCATCACTACCACAAGGTAAGTGTTTCTACTACTAGTGCCTAATCATAAGCTTCTCACACCTAATTAGAGCTACTTAATGATTGTAACAACAATCCTTAAGTCACCATGAGCTACTCGTAGCTTAAATGAATAATCATAAAGCTACTATCACATAGCTTTGAGCTACACTTAGGTGCGTTAAGCCATCATGAGCTACTATCACATAGCTTTGAGCTACACTTAGGTGCGTTAATCCAATGATGTTACTTTAAGTCCAAGTAACATAATATCCAAAACTAAGTCCCTCCCAGTCCACTCCACTGGCAGCCTCCTCCTCCCGTTCCCTCACACATCGACTAGGTTTTCCTCCTCTAACGCCAACACTAGCAGAGGCATGTAACGAGGCTGTAGAAGAGAAGTGCGGAGAAGCCGTGTTCGGAAAAGACATGTGTACGGAAGTAGGTGTGTCCTCATACTCAAACCTCGGCGGTGGAACCTCATCCTCATCATCATCTTCCGGAAATGCCCTAACCGGTTACGTAACAGGAGGGTATCGGTCAGGGAGCCGTAAATTTTCAACTTCTTGTTCTTCTTCGCTACCTCTCCCTCTTTCCGCCTCGAAGCGGTGATCACTCGCTCTAAAATGCCCGCTTGCTTTCATCTCCCTCTCATTTTTAATGATCTCATTTGTTTCTTCCTCTACCGGATCCTGACTGTACCACTTACCTCCACCCTTTGTGTTCGCCATCTTTTTCAACAAACTGCATTTAAACAAATGAACATTTCTAATAAAATTCGCATTTTGCTAAACTAGGTTCACTTACTATTCCTAACAAAATCCTAAACCCTAACTAACAATTATCTAATTATCCTAATTACTCACTAACAATTATCTAATTACACTAATCACTCCCTAACAATTATCTAATTATCCTAAATATTAACTAACATTATCTAATTACATTAATCACTCATTAATAATTATCTATTATCCCAATTACACTAATTAAATAAATTAACTAAAAAAACCCGGCCTGTCGGGGCCTCCAATGGCCTTTTTTCGATTTCGTACCACAAACAACGCTTCCGATCTTCGATTTCTTCTTCGAATCAACGTTTATGGTGTTTGAGTTAGTCAATATATACAACTTCTTATATGGAATTTGATTTTAAGAAAGGATAATATTGTAATTTACTCAAATTAGAATATAGTTTAGTTTGAATGTTAGGATTTCAAATAAAAATTCAGTTAAGTCTTGTTATATATGTTAACATTTTCCTTCTGACACAGCCCTACATTCCCCAAGACAATAGCACCCATCACTTTGACCCAAAGCATAGACCAGCACACATCACTGGCCAACTCTACCCCCATTCTGTCATGGCCTAAGTCCAGTGATCTTGACAAAAATAACTTACAGACAGTTCTAATTAATGTAGCCCATGTCCATGGCCAACTCCCACCCGACATTTTGCCTACAGCCCAGTTGACCCATTTCCTTCTCTCCCTCAATAATACTCATATCACTGAAGCAGTCCATACTTACTGCTTTTCCCAACACCTGTACCAATCTCACTGATCCACCCTTTACCAAACACCCATAGTCTCTAATTACCAATAATCAACCATGCACCCCAATTACAAAATGTATCAGACGACCAATTGCAACATGGCACAACATGAAATTGAGTGGGATAGCATATGTACTAAGGAGGAAGGAAGGGCTACAAGGTCAATGACATAGTAATAAGAACAGTAAGACATGGACTGAAGGTGAGATTGGTGGGTTTCACGAGGGGTAAATATCAGGTCAGGAAGAAAGTAACCAAAAAATGACATATTTGAAGAAATACAAAATCGACGATAGAAGGAAGAGTAAATGATAGTGATGACAGTGAGGCAAAGGCGACGGTGGCATGCCATAAGCCATCATATTATTAGTTGGAATTGCAGAGTCATGGGACAGTCCTTAGCAGTTCATCACTTGCATGAGTTTTTCCGTAAGCACTATCCCTCCATTGTGTTCTTGATGGAAACAAAACAACAAAGGGACTCAATGGAGAAGTTAAGGAATAAAATGAAGTTTAGTTATGGGGAGTATGTCGATTTTTTGGGAGGGTTAACTTTATGGTGGACGCAAGACGTTAAGTTTGAAGTTGTTAGGATTAAAAACTATATCGATGTTAGCCGGATTGAAGATGGAGTACAGTTTATTACCTTTGTGTATGGGGCTCTTGTACAAAGTGATAGGGAGACGGAGTGGAACCAAATCATTACCTTCAATCGTGACCAAGATGTGTCGTGGTGTTTGATAGGTGATTTCAATTCCATCATGAGTAGGGATGAGAAAGAAGGTGGCATACTACTTGGGCCTTACAACCCTTTAATGACTTCATTTTTTGGTGGGGATACAAACTTGGGGAGCTCTGGGGAAAGCTCACATGGTGGAACAATAATACGCGGGGGAATGTTATCAAAGAAAGGCTAGATCGTGCTATGAGTAATGGCGAATGACTTGATCATATTCCTAAAATTATGATTTACAATGAGCCTCTAGCTCAATCCGTCATTGTCATGTTATTCTATCTCTTGAACAAGATGGATCACGTCAACAAAGGAGGGATATCAGGAGGTAGTGAGTGAGGAATGGATTAAGGGTAAAAATACTATTGAGAACCTTAAGCTATGCTCATTCAAACTTACTAAATGAAAAAGGGAAAATATGGGAGTTAATAGAGTAAATATTCAAGAGTTGTGTAGAGAGCTTGAGAGGCTAGCCATTTTCCCATCAATGAGGAGGTAATGCAACATTAGAATTGTGTTCAAAAAGATTTGATTACATATTGGAAAGTGGAAGAAGAATTCCAGGCACAGCAAGCTTGTAATAACTATTTTAAGTTAGGGAATAGAAATACCCATTTTTTTCATAGATCAATGCGTTAAAGAAGACGAAGGAATGAGTTCTAAACTACAAGATGTTTCAGGTGACTGGACTGACAAACCAATAGAGTTGAACACTCACATTGCTGAGTTTTTCATTCTATTTTCAAGGATCCTCTAGTTGTTGTTGACTATTCCATTATGCAAGCGTTTTCTACTCTGAGGAAGAAGGATGTGAATCAAATTTTGTGTAGAGATATTTCAGAGCCAGCGATTAAATTAGCTGTGTTTCAACTAGGTCCGACCAAGTCCCCCAACCCTGATGGATACAAGGGTGTTTCTTTGGAATCAATGGGACTTGATCAAATCAGATTTATGTTAGGCAGATACAAGGGTTTCTTTGGAGTTCAATTTTCCTGGCCCAATGGAACATAACTCATATAGCATTGATTCCAAAGGTCCATCATTAAGAGAAGATATCTCAATTTCGTTGATCAGTGTGGTGAAAGTCATTTCCAAAATGCTTGCCTCGAGGTTGAAACCCTACCATCTCCACCTTATTTTTGAGCTTCGGGCTGCATTTACAGGACATCGCTTTATCCAAGATAGTGTGACAATAAAACATGAAAGCAAAGGGAATGAAGTTTGATTTCCTCCTCAAGGTCAATATGATAAAAGCCTATGGCGGGGTTTCTTGGGAGTTTCTCTTTGTAATCCTAAATCAGAAGGGTTTTAGCCAAACGTGGATTTGATGGATTCGAGAGATTATGTCGAATGTGCAGTTTGCAGTTTGGTCAACGGATCATCTATAAAAATTTTCAATCCTAAGAGAGGCATTTGGTAGGGACATCCATTGTCCCCATCTTTTCTTATCATCATTTTCTACATGTATGTCTTTCCTTTTCAATAAGGAAGTTTGTAGTGATTTGCTTCAAGGATCAAGTTGAACTCTCACTATGTTCTTCTCGCTGATGTTACTGTCATCTTTGGTCATGCTACCGAATCTGAAGCTACTAGGATTTGAGAGATTCTAGCAATCTATGATGCTCTACCTAGTCACTACTCTAATAAATTGACCATGTGGTCCCTATAGGCATAATTCTAGCATTAGTCACCCCTAACACCATAAAACAACTCTGATACTCCGTGTGAGCAGCATCTGTAGGCATACTTTGTACTTCCTGGGCATATTACATAAATTTTCTAGGGGATTGTGCAATCCGAGGGTGGGTGACCGACCCTACATAATCATGAACTAGTATAGTTAGGCCTATCATGTACTATCATGAAACGTGGATCACACACCGCAGTTCATTTGTTAAGACCTTAAAGCCCAAACTATGTTACATTATCTATACAGTAGATCACACGCTACTGCATAGCCTCAGAGCCCTTGTTCAACATCGTGTTACATCGTTTTACATCACATTGGAAAAATCCTTTCAAAGGATTCCCAATCATCATATTATAGTTTTACGCTTAAAGGCAGAAAGTAATCCTTAACCCCCACCTCTAGTTTTTTTCATGTAAAGTCTAAAGTTGATGCTACCTTCCTGAAACTCAGCCTCCTATCCCAAATGACCTAAAGAGATTAGTTAAAAGGATTGAATCCCCAAAACCCTAATTATCAGGATTTCTATGTAGGTTTTTTTAACTATAGAATTAAGAGGAAAGAAGGAGATTGGTTACCCTCTCATTATTCTCTTAGCCTCCCTACCCCTATAACAGTAATCAATGATCGATCAGCTTCAATTTCTCCTCTTGATCGATCTTCTTCTTCTCTTGAGATGATAGTATAGTTCGTTAGAAGTTTTTAGGTTTTGGAGTTTCGTGTTTTCTGAGTTATCAGGTCACATATTGGCTTTTATAGTAAGTCCACCATGTCTGTGATGAACTTACCATCACCCCCATGGGTTACCCATAATCACGCCTGTGATCTACTGATGATCATGACTATGATGTGTCAGAGGTCACACTAGTGATGTACTATTGACCACGCCGTGATTGCCCTCGCAACCATGCCCGTGACAGACCTAGTGCCACACCTGTGATCGTTCTCCCGTCAGACCACTATCTAGAACTCAACCTAACACGAGAATCAAAATCAACCCAATATATTGGGGGTGTCACATGTGTTATTGCTAAAATTTTGCAGGTCAACTAGGGAAGTATCTTTGGGAAGTATCTTGGATTTCCTACGGAGTGAAGACGATTTAAATAAGATACCATCCACTTCATTTTGGTTAGATTGATGGGGAGAGGGCGATCATGAAAAAAATTGTTGTTTTTTCGCACGGAGGTAGAGAAATTTTGACAAAGGCTATCATGCAAGCCATCCCTTCCTTTGTTTTTCTTACTTCAAACTTTCTAATGAGCTCCGTAAGAAGATGAATGCCTTTGTTGCAAGGTTCTAGTGGTCGGGGATGTGAGTAAACAACCGATTCATTGGTGCAACCATGAGAGACTGACTTCGTCCAAGATCAAAGGGGGTTTGTGGTTCAAGAGTTTTAAGGAGTTCACCTTTCTTTTCTAGAAACAATTGGGTTGGAAAATTAGTTAGCAACCTCATGCAATATGGATCAAAAAATTTAAGGCTTTGTATTTTCCAAAGACGGACTTCATGAAGGCTGGACGTCACTCAAGACCTTCATGGGTGTGGTTTAGTATATTGGCAGGTAGGGGTGCTTTGTGTAGGGGGTTGAGAAAGAATGTTGGAAATCGAGAAAGGACAATGGTTGAATGAAGCTTGGTTTCCCGCGTCAAAGTATTTTCACTTCAAAGTATTTTCACTGCCAGCCTTTTTCCAATTCAGAATTGTAGGATTAGAGAGTATATTATTCATCCTCGCTGCCTCTGGAATGTTACAAAGCTAAGACTTCTGTTTCTTGAGCATACTGTTCCTGAGATTCTGATGATCCCTTTAGGCCTTGCTTACTTTGAAGATCGATGGATATGGTATTTTGACAAGAGTGAAAAGTTTATGATGAAGTCATATTATCAACTGCTCAAGCATGGTGCACGACGGCTCACTTCAAGAGATACTAATGCTCATGATTAGGAGTGTTGATGGCTTTGCCACTCTCTCTCCCTTTAAAAATAAAAAAAAAATTATGTGAAAAGCGTGTGCTAACAAACAATCTAAAAGGGTTAATTTAGCAAGAAGAAGTTGTTCCCCTAGCTCTTTGTGCGAGGGCTGCGAGGGAGGATGAAACTACAAAGCATATATTTTTTCGATGGGGTTTGGTGGTAGAGAAGTGGCAGAGGGCTTGTCTGACAATCCCACTTTTGAAACCACATGAAAGGTTTAAGAGAAAGGAGTTTTAGCTATTGTATCTTATTGAATTCTTTGGAAAGCAAGGAACAAAGTGATCTTTTAGCATGGGAATCCTACTATCCATATAATGATGGTAAGATTTTGTGATGAGATTTCCCTTTGGGAGAATCACTTGGCTTTGATTCAGATGCAGAATCTGAGAGGACCTTTTGAGACCAACTCTAGGAGCAACCAACAACTGAATGATCTAATCTCAAGATTTCTCGAAGACTTTTGTGTGATGGTTCTTTTCGTCAAGACGTCCAGAAGGCGGAATTTGGGATCTTTAGTGTGATCCTCGAAGGTTGAGTGGTTGATCGTGTGGCAGCTAAATTTTTTTGTAGAACACCAAGTGTTGCCGAAGCAAAAGTTGTGTGTGGTACATGTCTTATTACTGCTCGTGAGGGTGGAATGGCGGATGTGTGGTCTGATAGTCAAAAAGTCATGGGTGCTTGTTACTTCAGTTTGGATGATTGCCCTTGAGAATTCTATCCCATTCTTATTGTGGTGTATGTTATTCTTAAAGTTAACCCCTCACCATTACCCGAGAACACTTGTTGCAACTGCTGACACAATTGTTAGACAAGTTAGCGATGGGTCCTTAAGTTGTAATTGGCTTTATGTCTTGATGCAATCTGCTTTTTTATGGTTGTTTTCATATAATCCCCTTCTTAACAAAAAATATATATATTACTTATATTAAAATAAAAAGACTAATATACACATAATAAAAAGACGTATATATTATTTTGCTAATATAACTCTTATCGTATTAGTTATCAATACAATAAGGATTTTATGAAAAGAAAATCTGCGAGAAGAAAGGTTTTCAGAACCGCCATTATTGTGCGTATAGATTTTTTAAAAAGAGGGAGAACTTCGAAACCACCATTGATCCAAGGACAATATTTGTGTGCAAACAGTTTGCACGCCCCTGCATCCCTTTCATGTTGTACCGTATTATTGGTTTATCTTTATTTTTTTTATTTTCTTAATTAAGGAAAGACTTAACTAATATAAAAAAGAAAAATAAAGACTTAACGGTAGTGGGAGAAATAAAAGTGACGATTGATCCAAATCAACTAAAAAGAAGCATACAACATGTGTTTATAAGTTTTATAGCAATTTAAAAAAAAACCTGTCACCAAACAATCCCACTAGCAAAATAGATAATGACCATGCAATACTAATGAATTCAAATCAAAAAAAACATTAAATATGTTTGATGCATAATTCTTTCCCACAAAAATTCAAAATGAATAATACTAAAAATAGAAAAAATATTCCTTCAAAATAATTATTGTAATATTTCAAATTGCGACTAAATAAAATGTGTTGTCAAATAATATCCTACACGAGCTGACAAAATATAAGTTCGCTATTTTGGTGCATCGTGATGAGAATTTTCAATTGCATCCGGCATTGATACAAATCAACAATAATGTAAATAAAAATATGTAAAATATAAAAATAATGGTTATAATAATAGTTTGCGTGACATATATGTAGCAACTAGGTGTATGAAATGTTATTTAATGGAATAGTATAATCAAAATTTTATTTATTATTATAATTTTGAGATTCAAGTTGTCCGCTCATCTTCTAAAAAATAAATACGAATATTTAAACATAATATATAATTATATATGCCATATCAAAAAGTAATATATATGTAATTTTGATTAAAGTAGATTAAAGCTAACAAGAAATCAAACAATAATATCTCAAATAACCTAATAATCATACCTGATCATTTTATACTTGAAATTCAATGTCACTTTTTGCTCGTTAAAAAATATTTGTTATCTTTTTATCTGACTGGGTATATTATCTTTGAAATATAATTAATATAATTAGATAACATAACAATAATTTCTTCCATAAACAAAAAGAAAACCAATAAGGAGAACCGTACCTTTGACTTTGCTAGAATTTTTGGTTTTTTTGCTTCGTTCTAATGAACTTTTCAGTTTCCCTTTCGGCCATCCAAGTATTGGTTTTGTCTTCATTCCAGCTACAATTGAAATGTCTTGCTCATGATTGAGTCTAATACATCATTATCAATTCCACCACAATTGAAGATTTCTTCAAGTGCTACCTACAATTATGAACTCATTTTTGTGGGAGTCAAAGCGTTGCAACGAAAAGAGGATTCCATGTATGAAATGGGAGAGGTTGGTGATAATAAAGTAGCATAAGGGCATGGGATTTCGAGACCTTAGAGGTTTTAATATTGCGGATTTTAACTCAACCTGATACTCTTATTGGGGTATGATCGAAGCTTTGGATGGAAAATCGAGAAGTAAATAGTGTGCATGCTTATGGGCGATCTGGAGAGAAAGAAATAATCAGGCTTGGACGAAAAATCATCGGCCGAAGGACGTGGCCTTTCAATTATGTGCACAAGAATTGGAGGTTTGGAAACATTGGAATTCATCATTCTCACCGTCAACTCCTTGACAGGTAATTCCATATTGTGACGATTAGCACCTACCACCGGAAAGCTTTGTCAAGTGTAGTGTGGACATCTCTCTTCTCTATACCCATCTTCAAACGGGTTTTGGCATGTCCATCCGAGACCACGAGGGCGGGCTGTTTAACTTTCGCACCTTCGCATACCTGGGCTTGCTGGACGTGAAGATTAGCGAGGCACTCGCACTATTGGAAGCTATACGTTGGGTGAACTCATGGGTTACATCCATGTTCAATTCGAAGGGGATTCTCATTTAGTATACAGCATTACAGGGGAAGATGATTGACGAAATGAAATTTGGTATGGCTACTTTTACTTGCTGGAGTTTGTTGAATTTGAACATATACTTTTTTTATTAGTGTTAGGAAAGTAAGAAATGAGGTTCTTCATATGATTGCGAAGAAGTTTTTTTTTTGTAATTTTGCCAAAAGAATTTAATCCTTTTGATTGGCTTAAAGATATATCTAACCGTTGCTGCCACTCGATTGTATGAAATACAACATTACGCTCGGAATAGAAAATTACTATAGTTATTTGATTTCTCATCGGCTCTCCTGAAAGAAAAACACTATCCTATCCATCTGCTCTGAATTGACCACCAATTTCTCCGCCGCCGCGAGCTCCAGTATGGCAAAGGGTAAGAAAGAGCTGCTCTCAAACGCGCCGTGGAGAGGAGACGACAGCGATGGCGAGAAATTCAAAGACGCCAAGCTCAAAGTCACCAAACAGCCTGGTTCCGATGCCAAAATGCACATTCCTGGCAAGAAGAAGAACCGCCCTTCCGACTACGATGAAGACAACTCACTCGAGATTGACCCGGAGCTCCGTTACAGCTTCCACCGCAATTATCAGGTCCTTATTTGCTTTTTCTCTTCTCGCCCTATTGGAAAATTTTATCCCGCAATCGCTTCGTTAATATTGAAGAGTAGGGCAAAGAAAAACACAATTTTGGGATATTGGGGAAGATACGATTGAATTCGAAGTGGATCATTAGAACTTGCTGCTTGTTATGTTTTCTATTGCTTGATTAAATTTTGAGGAACTTTCTTAGGTTCTGGATAGCTGCTCAATTCAGTAACTTTAGCTGCTTTTCTACGATTCCTTGGTGTTTGATTGGGTCTCTATGATTGTATATCTGATGTGTGTGTGTGTGTTAGCCTGTATCTTTATTTGGTCTGTGGTGAACTGGTCTGATCGATTTTGAACAATTTGATGTGTTTCTTTCCTCAGTTCATTCAAAGAGTATTTAGCATTGACACTATAGTGAAGCCTCTTCCACCTGCCATGGCTTACAATGTTTCTCGCAACTTGAGCTTCTTCACTCGCATCTTCACTCAGTTCTTTGGTAAGTCTTGTTTTCCTCTCATTTCGCGAGTTATTTGATAATCCTTCTACATCTTAATTGTCAACCACGGTGCTCTCTCTCTATGGTTTTGGAAATCAGTTTCTCTCCCGACTTATGATTTGTCTTCATACATACCAGTTGACCATGGATACTAATACAACTGCCTAGCCTATCTTGGGTTTTACTTGTCAGCTACACGAAGTTTCCAAAACATTTACCTTGCTGATAAGATTGGATTAGCTGAGATTCAGATTCTGTGATTTAGGAGATTTAGGTTCGGATTACTTTCAACAACCAGTTTTAGGTAAATGTCAAGGAGCAGTAACAGTAATGGACATGATCAACTAGTTTCAGCCAGTCCTTTTCAGAGTTTGATCCTATGCATATCTTATCTTCTCGTAGAGTTTATATCTATTGACAAATGCTATTTGGTGAACTTGTTGTATTGCAGACCCTGAAGGTATCGCAAACGCCCAGAAGTCACTTGGGTTAGGACAAGAAGAGAAATCCCGTAACGTCCGCTAACGTCAGCATATCAATCCTTTTCACCATTGTAATCTAAAGCAAATTAGTATGCTTTGTGATTCCAAAGAAGGGGGCGGGATAAGAAATTCTATCAGCTGCCTCGTGCTATGTACAATTCAACACCGGTTTAGAAATTAAGATACATGTTGTAATCATGGAATGCTGCATCTCCTTTGCCTGTGGCTACTAGCATCCTCTGTTTTCATCTCCAAGGGGTCAGCTCTCTCTATTTGCTGCTGCACCCGTTGTTTTGTGCTTCCGACGTGTGGATAGAAATAAATGATTGCGATTTCCTGTGATATAAGAGTGATCTACCTCCGCCGTAAGAGATAATAAATTGTTGAGAACTCAGCTATTGGGCATAGGCGGGCTTCCATTCCATCACCGTCTCTTTTGGAACGTTATTGTGTCCTTTTACTTATGATCCAGAACTGGATGACGGAACTGATTCAGAAATCAATACTGAAGTTAAGCCAACGTTAAGAAAAGACCGCTCATCTGTTGTCCATAAAGCGAAATTCCGGGGAAGTAAACCGGAGGTGAAAGCTATTTTTATTATAAAGTTGGGAGCTTACGATGTTCGTTAATGTGATTGGTAGACAACATCAAAAGAAAACTGCATAGCGTCACGATCATACTTGATCCATCTAGTAAGCCAGGGGCACTATGATTGAGAAATGAGAATACTATATATATAAGGTCATTATGATTAAGAAGTGAGAACACTATATAAAAATTATTGTAGCGGAGGCAAACGGCGGAATAGATTGTGATAGCGAAATGGATGCGAACGGCGGAATGGATGGTGATGGTGAAATATGGTGATAGTAAACGTGGGAAGGTGGAAGGAGAGGAAGAGTAAAAAACCTTGTTTCTTTTATTTATTTAGGTGGTAATATACAAAGGGAAGTATAATGCAGATTTTTTATTACAAAAGAGGGGGTGGGGAAACATTCAAACTACGAAGCTCACACACTAATTATTTTCTTCTTGTTTTTTGTAATTTGTACGGAAACAAAAAAAGATGCTCATTATATATAGAAGAGGAAGAACAAAATAATAAGGGAGAAAAACACAAGTTAGCACAAGTAACAAAGACAAACGTAACAAAGGAATATTTGCTCCCCATGCAAAGAACAACAAACAAAACATAATAAATAACAAGTTACTAAGGTAGTACATAGATGGACACTTAAGGTACGTAGGTGTCATGCTTAAAGGATGGATGAAACAAGATGGCACACCAATAAGAATGATGAGCCAAGTGACAAATCTTTTAGCATAAATGGACCTAGGTGGAACATCTTTAAGATGAATGAAGCAAGGTTGCACTTTTAGTGACTAGGTATAATGACTAGATATGAGGATACACTTTAAGCGATTGGATAGGATGACAAGACATATTAATGCACTTTTAGTGAATTAAACATCCTCATCCATAGTGTTGGTTTCTCACTACAAGAATCTTCCTTTCTAACAACACATAATGAACAATGGACAAGTATTCGCCGTCAAAGGTATTCTTTAACGGCGGACTAGTTCTAATCTAACCGCGGATACACAACCGCTGTAAAAATAAATAATTAACAGCGGATAATAACCGTTGTTAATTTTTACCAAGGATTATATCCGAAGTTAAATTTGCTCGCAAAAATTCTTACCTCCAAAAATACGCGCCAAGTTTTGCCGAGGGTGAACGACGACGTACTCTTACTATTTAACCGCTATTAAACTATCCGCTGTTAGGTTGTTTAAGAACGGTTAACATAGGATATCAGCAGAAGCAACCCTTTATTTCCCTTTTTTCTTCTCGCTCTTCTTTCTTCTCCACGGCGCAGCTTTGTCAAACAAGTGAAAAAAATCGTCGTCGCTCCCCGTCCACCGATGTCGCTCACTGTCTGTCGGTCGTTGCTCGTCAGTTATGGGTACTCCTCTATCATACTCCTGCAAGTGGGCTAATACTATAACAAACAGGGACTACAGGAAAGATGATCTTGGATTTGAATGTGTTAACTTCTCCCATGTAATATACACCAGTAGTCAAGCTAGAGATGAGCCATATGTGGCAGCAAGTCTAGCCAAGATGGTGTACTATGTTACTAATGTGAAAGAGCCAGATTGGTGTATTTTAATTCATATTAAACCAAGGGATTATATGAAATGGGCGATGAAACCAATTTGGACATGTATCTAAGGAATTCCAACGCCAAGAGTTGCCTAATGTTGATGATGGTTCAAACCTATCTCTCACATGGTTTGATGTGGAGGAAAAATATGATTGAGGCATTATACTTTTTCCAACATGGTTGTTTAATTTAATGAATACATTTTATTTAGTCATTAGTTTCTCGAATCTATTATATGAATTCAGTTATGGTAGACTTTATGAGAGGTAACCGCGCCTGGAGGGAATGTAGGGGATGATGATGATCAGCGGCGTGCAGCCTATAAGGAGGCTTCGGAGTGGTATGTGTGTTGCATGTACGGTATGTATACTTTCTCTCTAAAGCATGTATTATATATATGTGTGTGTTTGTAAAATCTATGTTGTATCGACTGTTTACATGAAAATGGTAACCCGTCTGAGGAAAAGTGGACGGTTAGAGAGTGGAGCAATGTTGGGCACGATTGGAAGAGGATTTTTATCGAGTTGGATGCAGTTCAAGTGCCTTACAAACGATCGGGCCGATACCTACAACACGTGCTTGGGAAGAGCATCAAGCTGGAACTCTTCCCACTTGGGCATGATGATTGGTGATATGTGAGCGATTTGGACAAGGCCAATTGTGGGAATTAACCCATAGAGGTAAATATTAGAGTATTTTCTACCTCTTATTTAGAGGATTATAGTATTTTATATCTTTTATCAATGGTTTGTTAAATAAATCTATATCGATGTATCTTAAGTTCTATTGGAGGCCTGAGGATGATAAAGATATACGAAATTATATCTTCCAATATCTGGGGAAACGTGGAGAGAGAATCGAAGGGCAGTTTGGAAGAAAGTCCATGACCTGAAAAAACCCTAAGAGTGTAGCTGAGTATGCAGCAGCGAAGCCAAATCCCAACTATGAAGTTCACGATTAAGAGATGTTTGTGAGAAGTCCAAGACGGGAATGAAAGGAGAGAGGAGACCGAATTTTTATAAGGACAATAGAAAGAAACAGTTGATCTATCATAGAACCGATCTAAACTGTTCAACATAACGCAACAACAACGAGTATGAATTAATTTAGCAAGTTCATTAGTTTCCTAAATTTCAAAACTAAACTTCATGTGTACGTGATTTCATAGGAGGAAGGAAAAGGAGGGCCAATTAGTAGGGGAGACCTCTTCCTAAAAGAAGTTCCCCAATAATGAGACGGAGGAGATGTATGTAAGTATTAAATTACCCTCAACTTTGTATGAACTTCAACCTATATGTTTTTTGGTGGAAGTACATTCTTAAGTGTGTATGTTTCATTCTTTGTGCATGCAAAAACAAGTGGAAAGGAATGTCAATGATTCAATCATTGATAATTCACAAATTGGTCTGAATGATGCTGTGGGAGATGCTATGATGGAAAAGAGAAGTCGGGAAGAGTACGTCATATGGGATTTTCCAAGAGACTTCGGTGTTAAGTTTACTTCTAAATCCATCCATGTTTGTATTTAGAAGAAAAATATAATCTAGTCCACTTGACATGGCTTCGTAGATGTTTTAGTGAATATGTTATGTGATTGTTAGCTTGTTTGTGAATTTGGCGTGTATTTCGTTTGCTAATTTTGTAGTTGGAAGAGTATGTGGTAGAAGTATATAGAGATATGTCATGTCCTATTTTCTGTAACTTAATAATCTTGTATTCATTTTAAGGTGTTTGGTTTGAGTTCTAGCAACAAACAATGTCCTTTCCCTCCTAGAGTTCAAGTCAAGGACCCGCTCATGCGACAGTTTGCAAAACTTATGTCTGTGGAGTTTTAAAAGAAAACTGGTAGGCTCTCCCTTGAGTTGCAGCAGATGGCTCGAGCCATGGGAGGTTTTGCCCCGTACTCATCTGGAGCATCAAGATCATCGGGAGCTTCTAGAGGAAAGAGACATGATGATACTAGCCCACCAGCTGAGGAAGAGGAGGATGATGATGAGACGAGTAGGTCAATAGGTTTCAGGTTATGTTATTAGTATTGTCTTTCCAGATGATGTAGTAAAAATACTTAACTTTCGAATGATGTTGTAATAGTAAAGTTTGAATGATATAAAACACGTTTATTCCATTCTACATGTGTGTATTGACTACTAGAATTCTGATTGTTGAAATTTGATTTGGAAATTGGAAACTCGATCTAGAAATTGGAATTGTTTTTGGAAATTCTCATTTCCATTTTAACAGCGGATATCAGCGCTTATGTTCCGCTGTTAAACTTTAGATATCCGTTGTTACCTTTAACAATGGATAAAATATGCGGTTAGCTTAACAACGGATATGTAACCGCCATTGGGTATCCTCCAATTACTTAAACTAACGGCGGCTTTCAATCCGCTGTTAAACTGTGTAACGACGGAATATCCATTGTTAATTAGATATAAAACCATCGTTAAGGCGACGGATTCTAATAATGTCTTCATCCAACAAGTCATCATTTTTGTTGTTCTCTACATCCAAAAAATCATCATTTAATGAACCATTTTTGTCCTCCTTATTAACCGAACTTTCGGAGTGGCCATCGTCCAAGTCTCCATCTTCTAAGGCCTTCAGAAGTTCCAATTTAAGTTCGTTCTTTGATATTTCCTTTAAGAGATGTCTCAGGATATCTGAAATCATAGGCTTTTCACTAAATGAAGGTAGTGGTTGCCTATATAGATTTACCTTTATAAGCCCTTTTCTTGGAAATGCAGATTGCTTGTAAAAGCAATCATAATTGCTCCACCTGCGAAGTAATATTCTTCGTCCCAACCATAAAACTGGCGGCGCCGTTCACCAAATTTTTCACTTTTTACCTTTTTGGTCTTCACAGAGTCCCAACGAACCACCCATGACACATGATAGAGTTTTGCAAAACTAAGCATTGGATGTTGAAGACATGGATTAGCTTCTATAAACTGTGCAAAAATAGTACGAACCTTATTTGGCAAACAAATGGGAAATATATGAATCCAGATTAGCAGCCAGAGTTTTTGAAGTGTTTGATGCTGTCAAGAATAAATTTGGACCATCCGTTGGATTTTCTAGCTGACGGATAATAATAGTCTTTTGAATTAAGGGGTATACTTGACATTTTCTATCCTTTTTTTCTGGAACTATCTTTTCGCTTACGTACTATTATTTTATTGGCTTAAACTGACATTTTTATTTATTATTCTAAATTTGTTTTTGAGTTGCCTATCATTAGTTTTTTTTTGTAGAATTTGTCTGGTTTCAAATAATTAAAATTACTGGCTAACCTTGAAAAAAGAGGCTCTGGAACAATTATATAGAACGCGAGTATTGAAAAAATATAAAGAAATATAGAAGGACAGCTTGAAGAAATTATCATTCGATTACCAATATTGAATATAAGAAACTAAAAGCAAGTACGCAAACGAGCAAATGACATAAACATGAGTACATAATTGAGTACGTGAAGGCAAAATGACACTCAATAACCACAAGTACATGAAAAACTTTAGTACAGTACAAGACAAGAAACTCAAGTACATAAATTTGTACGGTCTTGAGTAAAAATTCAAAATATAATAAATCAAATATAAACGAATACAAAGTCAAAAAACAACAAATACACCAAATACCAAATAAAAATCAATACATAGGCACGTATAAGAACAAGTACATAAGCGAGTACAGTACAACTGAAACAAATACCGAAGAACAATGTGAATAAGCTTGTACTGGTGTGTTTTTCTTAAATTGTACTCATTTTACTAAAGCGAGTACAACATATAAGGTGGGAATCAATTTTTTTACTTGTTTTTTTCTTTTAGTACATGCCTTGTACTCATTTATGTACTCTTTTTTTTATTTAGCGTACACATTCTTTATACGTAACTTGTGCATGAGTAAAAAAAATTGTACTCGTTTTTTTATAATATACGATACATGTTTTTGTACTTGTTTTTTTATGTTGTACTCACTCGTCTATGCACTTATGTACATGTTTTGTACTCGTTTTTAATACTTTGTACTTATTTTTTATATTGTAGACAATCGTATATGCATTTTAGAAAACGAGTACAATACATGGAGCAGAAACAAATTTTGAACTTATTTTCAATCTTGTACATACATGTACTCATGTTTTGTGCAAGTGTACATATTTTTCCTCATTTGTACACAAATTTTTTTATATTATACACATTCATATATTTAGATAAGTGCGTGTGTTTGTACTCAGTTTTTTATAACACACATTCACAATGGGTCCTACTTTAGTCATCGGTATTTTTTAAGTATTTGATGCATTTTAATTATTTGAGTGGACAAAATTACCCCTACTAAGATGAAGAACTGTAGGATTGAATGTCCAAAATGGATGGTGCAAATTTGTTTAACTGGACCAAATATTTCTCTTCTTGACTGTTTATCCGGACTCGAAAATATACCCCAATTCCAAAACCATTGGAGAAACCAGCTAGGTATCACCTTTTTTTAGAAAAATTTAATGAATTCACAAACTATAGTTTTTATGCTTATTTTTATAAAGTAAAACTCCATATCTCCCTATTAGGAGTATACATATCTTCCCATCAGGAATATAATCCATGTAGTAATATGTACGCACTTTAGGATGTGGAGGATATTTCAATTCCTTAGGAGTATACACCAAGAGGCATCCTTATCTCTATGATAGACTTGAAATTAAAAGGAAACTACCTTGAAGACCTACGGGTTTGGAGGGAAAACAACTCAGAATTGAGTTTGAATCTCACAAAGAGGTGTGAGCCAATTCGTCCAAGGAGAAAGAGTAACCACCCCCAACCACCTAAATCCTACTAGCACCGTAGCTTAGCTCAACATTGCAACTAGTGACAACAGCATCAAGCTCAAGTTGAGCTGGATGAGATGGAGTGTCAGTCCCTAGCATCAACTAGCTCATAGAGGAGCTGATGCTAGCTAGTTCCAGCTTGCTTTGGGCAAAGGTGAGGTTCCCTGTGAGTCTACACATACATACCAATACTGGCATCGCACCAAGGTCAAGTCCAAGGTGCTGCCATTACACCAAGGTCGAACTCTAAGTGCATATTTCAAACATTCCTCCCCCATTTTCGTGAAGTCTATGAATTCGTTAAAATTACAACAAATATCCAACCGAAAACTCTTGCATCAATGAAAATTTCCATCCAGTATATTACACATTCCAAAATACTCGAATATATGGGTGTCACTAAGGATTGAACCCCATCATTTGAGTATAGAAGATAACAAACACAAGAGTTTATCCTATCTATTTTAAGATATCCTGACACTATTCACCGCCATGTGTCCCAATCCTTTCACGAGAGCACACGAAACCAAGTCCAAGTTTCTTGAAGCGGCTACACTTAATGCTCGCATGGGTTAATTCCTTTATCCTGAACCTGTGTATATACTTTGTCAAACAATCAATTAAGAAGTTAATCTTCAACCTCTATCACTCGCAGGTTTCTGAGCACATACCTCTGGATGTTTCAAACCTTGTGCTCCAGTTTCCATCCATAAAAATTTCACATTGAATTTAGACTCTAACATTGTATTAGGGGAGAATTGGGTGTCCTATATTTGGAAATCTAGACAGACTTAAGTCCCACCCCTCATGCCGATTTGGCAACCAAATCTCTAGTTAATACCTTTCTAAAGTGACCAGCTAGATTTTTTTGAATTTTTGGGTGATATTAACCGTTGATATAATGGAAAACACCGAGATTGATTTTTTCGGTGATTATACCTTCCGTATACTCAACGGAAAATATCAAATGAAATTGGGATGAAATGATTAGATGGGTGGTCTCGAGTCAAAATGACTATTTATGTACCCCGGGAATCAAGATCAAAATTCGCATAGTTCAGAATTGATAATTTTGGGTTGATTTTGGGATGGTGGGTTTGACTTGGGTTTTCATGCTTATCGGCGCGACTTGCGAGGAATCAACACCTAATAACCTTTGGATATTTTGGAACAAGGGAGTAATTATCTCTAATAATTAACTTCAAGAACTTAAGTACTAAGGGATAATTAGGAGTACTTTCTTTTTTAGGAATTTTTAGAATTTCCTAAACTTATTCTATTTCAAGAAGTTATATTTGGGGTTTGAATAATTACTAAGGATAGTCAAGTCCCAGGTTTTCTTAAGGGTTCGAAGTAATTATACAAACAAAAATTTATTTGACATTTTATTAACACTTATTATTATTTTATTTATGATTCTTATAGCAGGTTTTCCTAAGTTGGAGGAGACATCCTAATAGATAGTAAAAAGTTTTAAACGATTATTTTGAATAGCTAACTCGAAAAATTACCTATTGCGAGATAACCCAAAGACTAACTTTTGACATTTATTTAACTATCTTATATTTTTATCAAGAGATGTTTTAGAGATTTTTTAGTTATTGTTATTATTATTGTTAATTTTTTTAGGTTTTAAAGAGATTAGAGAAATGTTTTGGTTTTCTTGATGGTTATTTGGAATAATCAATTCTTGAAAATTAACCACTCCGAAATAATATAGGGAAATTTTTTTGAGGTTTTTATGATTTTTATATTTTTTTGTGATTTATTAGGCTAGATTAATTAAAAAGTTAAGTAAAAAAATTGAACAAAGATATGAGTCGAATCTAAACCCTAATAGATAGTTATCTAAGCATTTACTGTTTGGGCCAACTATGTTTTGTTCACTGATCTGTAAGCTTGGTCTTCTCACTATCTGCTGGGCAGGAGTGGGCTTTCATTTAAGAAATCGACTTGGGCCCTTAATCCGAGGCTCTCTGATTCAAGTGGAGCCCGCATCGGTCGCACTCGGTACGACCCGGCCCAAGTCCCAACTTAACTCTCTTAACCTAAGAGAACTAGGATTCCTACACTCTCATTTTCAACTTGTGGACGCCACCATCCCCATCTTGAACCTTCTTCTCCTCTATCGATTTCTGTCGATCAACCACTCCGTCTTCTCGCAACGCCGACCAAGGGCCTCTACTCCTCTTGGCGGTAGACTACCCGAAGCCAAGATCGACACGAGCGAGTCTACCCCTTCTCTAACTTATTTTTCTGCTTCTCCTTCCCCTTTAGATATCCTAGATATGCATAGATTCGAACTTGGTTCATGTGTTTAGGTTCGAGCTAAAGACAGGGGTGACAAATCTAGACTAAGAGAGAGGGGAACCGATCAAGATTTAAAGCGGTAACGCATAATGAAATGGATCTCATGTCTATTTAGCCGCCTAGGTCACTTTCTGATCTTGTTCTGGTTTCTGGGTTTTGACTAGCGGTGCGATGATGGTCCCTTTGATCAGTAGCTTGGCAGGTTCGGGAGATCGGTCAAACTAAGACCCTATACGATGTACGAGCTTCACTCTCCCCGTCTACCTTAACAATCTACGAATCATAGAACGGGACCCAGACCATTAATTTACACCGGGTCGGGACCCAGAACATTAAGTTACACCGGGTCCAGACGAAAACAGGTACCTACAGCTGTCCCGGTTAAAGCTCGAAAGTCAGCTGAATTTGAATAGACGACGAAAATCCGTTTGAAAATAATTTTGGGCCTAGAAATAGGCGAAAATTGTAGGGTGCTCTAGTTAAAGTGTGGAAGTCAGCTGAATTCGTTTAATATCTGAATACACGATGAAAATCCATTTGAAAATAATTTTTAGACCTAGACTTAGGCGAAAATAATAAGGTACTCTGGTTAAAACCTGAAAATTAGCTAAATTCGTTTAATGTACAACTTCTCTACGAAATTCGTTTTTGGATAATTATTGAGTCTAGACTTGGGCCAAAATAATAGGGTGCTTCGGCTAAGGCCTAGAAGTCAGCTGAATTCGTTTAATATCTGAATACATGACGAAAATCCGTTTGAAAATAACTTTTGGGCCTAGACATAGGCGAAAATAATAGGGTGCTCCGGTTAAAGCCTTAAACAACTAGAGCAACTCGATATGGGAATTAATTGTTCACAAGTCAGTAGACATCAAGATCGAGTCATCAATTGCATAAATCTATTCTAAACTCGTTCCGAGAAAAATAGAAGGCGACCCAAAAATGATCTATCATTCACCCTCAAGTAGCAATACTATACTAAATATGCATCCAATTCATCTATAGAGTTTAAGAGGGAATTTCAAATGTTGAACAACAAGGATTCAATCAAAGCAGTCAAGTGAAATAATTGCATCCTAATTCATCCCATAAACCCCAACATTTATCCTAACAAGAAATCACATTAGAGAAGAATGTATGTGATACCGATGAAATGAAGTTTGATGGTGAGATGTGATAAAACGTTTATTCGGAACCTGCCTACCATAACACAAACAACGTACTAATGATAGATGCAACCGAAGTCATCATCCGTTATACAGACCAAAGAGAAAAATTGAGAAAAAGAAAAAATGACATAGTCTCAAAACGGAAAGAAAAACACAAAAGTCTGAATCACGATACGTCCCAAGTGATGACTGATTTGGTGGAGCGTATGCATACCCCGGGAACTAAGGATATGGATCGTACTCCGACCCTTTGTGGTGGGGGTGGATAAGCTGGCCACGGAGGTAGGTAGGTAGGTCACTCTAGTGAAATACCTTTCCTTGTAGTTGGACATTTGTCCACTTTGCTAGTGCTGCTGCTCGTGGATGTAGGTGATCTGATGTCCCTGATTCTAAATCCACTAGCCTTGCTGAGCATGAGCCTCAGCAAACTGCTCGTCCTATCGCTCCTGACAGGTCCTAGCCTCTCTGCTCTCGGTGACAAAGTCTTGGAAATCCTGGCGGAGTCCTCGCACCTCGATCTCAATCCTATATGTCCTCTGGTCCAGGTTATCCTAAGCAGCTCTGCTATGACCATCAGACCAATGGAAATCATGGCTGAGAAAAGTCTGACTGTCGAGGACGTCACCCACGTTCAACTGTAGCCCCCCAATCTTTGTGTTCCAAGTGTCTCCACTGTATCTGGAGGGAAGTCTGCTCCTTTCCCCTCTCTCACATCTGGCCCCTCATCCACAATAATAGCCAACAAGTTGGGGACTCAATGCTCCTTGAGAGTCCAAACTATGATAGGAAACCCGTCCTGAAACAGCAGGTCCGCCCCGAAAGCGTCCATCACTCCCAGCCGTCGCACCAGGCGTGCGATGAAACTTCCCCAAAACAAAACTCCAACTCCTCTCTGCTCGAGAATGTGCCTGTACAGGACTACAACCAAGTCCCCAAGCTAGACCTTCACTTCGTTCTCGAGGCAGTAGAAAAGCCACAAATCTGTAGAGTTCACTATTCCTCCGCTGCTAGACTGCTTCTTACCAGTGATGTCGCAATGGACGTGCAGGTGAAGAAGCCTCATCCTCGGTGTCTTAATGTGCTTCGCCTTCAAGGACCGAGCAGAATAAGGAGCATTATCCCAAGCAATATCCTTCCAAGACTCCTCGGGTTTGGAACTGGCTTCCTCTCCATGGTGGCCAATGACATGACCTCCAAGTTGGTCACTTGCTCCGGGGTGTAGAAACTCATTTTCTCCGCTAGCTCATTCGCCGAAAAAAAGAACGGTCGACCTCCAATTCAAAATTTGATGCCTCCCGCCTCTTGTGCAGAGGTGTACCTCGCTATCTTAACTGTGGAGTAGAACTCCCTGGTTGAATGCGGGAGCTTCTGATCATCGAGTCGTACCAGCGGCTAAATACCTGCTCTTTCGCAGTATGCTATCAAACAAGTGCTCCAACCTTGCTCTATGAAGCTCTAGAAATCAAGGTACCCTTGTGGTGCAGTCGCCCAAGTCCGATATACTCCATATTGGCGGGAGGATTCACTCCCTGGCTCAAATTCGAAAATTGACCGCTCCACCTCCGGGCCGGTAAAGCAGTAGCAGCGACTGAAATGGGATCTAATGGTGTCTCCTGCTGAGAAGCTGGCCGTGAACGGTGAGCATTACCAGAGGATGAAGCTCCAGCCCACTGTGGACGGCTAGAAACAGAAGCTCTTGGTGGAGATGGGGGTGGAGTAGTCCCAAAAGAGGAAGGCTCTAAGGAAGGGTTTGGTCGCAGCCTCTTCCCAACATCAGTAACCTTCCCTAGGCCTACGACGGGTGTCCTCTTCCTATACATCCTACACAACTATCACAAACACAATTCGAACAAAATTGCATGTTGATTAGCTTCCACAACATCCCACAATATAAACATATTCCCCCCACACTTAAAGTGGTCACGTCCTCGTGAAATCAAGAGCAAGGCAAGGCAGAACTCATAGAATGAAAGTAACCAAATGAGCGTCCACAAAATCCAACTAGCTCGCGGGAGGCAACCACAACAACCAATACTAGTGACACAAGTTCCAAGCACGGGATAGGCAATAGATGGAACAATGGAAAATAAGGGCACATAGCATATCAACATCCGCCAAGAGCATCAACCACAATAGCATAACAAGCAGAAACATAGGCCACAACAATCTAGCATGGCATAGGCATAGGAAGTCATCAACAAAGCATCAACAACTTAAAATTTCAGAATTTCGAAATTTGGTCGACTCAAAAATTCTACCGTTATCAAAAGACTGAAATTCCAAGCGAAGTTCAAGTTCTATGGCACAAGCAACATCCTAGGTATGCAAGTTCAACACCTAAAGCACAATATTCACATGGAATCTACCCAAGTGACCCAAATTTAGAAAAGCTATAATTTTGACCTAAAAATTTGAGTACTAGCCGATATTGGGGGAAATAGAAATTAAAGATTGGAGAATAAAATTGGGCAGCCATTGAGTTGAGGAAGACCAAGGAGACGCGCATAATCGTCCGAATCAGGATGGAATTGAAGTTTTAGGTGTTTTGGGCATTGGGTCGACGGTGGAGGAGGAGGAGGGACGGGGCGGCGGGTTTTGGAAAATGTAGGGGAGGGGAGATTGGGAGGCGGAGAGTGTCGGGTGGCAGCGAGAAAGAAGGAGAGGAGGGGTCGGGAAAGAAGGGGAGGGTGGGGGAGGAGGGGAAGGAGGAGGGAAAGGAGAGGAAAAAGGAGGAAAAAGAGGGGAGAAAAGGGGAGGAAGAGGGGTGGCGGCGGGGAGGAAGAGGAAGAAAAGGAGGAAATCCGTGGAGAGAGAAAGGGGAATTTCTTTCGGTTTTGAAATAGGGTGCATGCCGTTCCCTATTTTGGTGGCCGAGGGTGTCTGAAAATTTCGGGCTGCACGGTATGCAGGTGTTTACGTCATTCCTCAATTTGGTGGCTGCGGGCTTCTAGAAAGCAGACCCTGCATGGCATGCAGGGGTGCATAGTGTTTTCACAACAGCTGCTTTCATTGATTTCCATCCATTCCAACATTCAAAAACCAACAAATAAATCTCTCCTAGGGTTCAAATTGCATCAATAATCACCAAGTATATGATCAATGACTCAAGACTCGACTCAAACACAAAATTCACACCAAACATGCATCAAAAGACTCACAAATTACCATCTAAGGTCTTTTATTATCTATTCTAACAATGGATATGCAAGGGTGCCTCCCAAGAGCGCTTCTTTATCGTCTTTAGCTAGACGGCCTCCCATGAACAATTCAAAGTGGGAAACAATTCACCTCGTCGACAATACCTACGGTGTCACCGACTCGGTAGAGTTTGAAACGATGACCATTCACTTTGAAAGGTTCAGAGGTGGGTGATGCTGGTCACTCAATGGTCCCATAAGGAAAGACCTTCGTCATGGTGAACGGACCACTCCATCGGGATTGTAGCTTTCCAGGAAATAGCCTGAGCTTCGAGTTGAAAAGGAGGACGAGGTCTCCCTCCTTGAATTCCTTGATAGTCCGTAAGAGGGAGTCGTGGTACTTTTTTGTCCGCTTCTTTAGAGCTCTCATAGGTGTGGTGACGGAGCTCCTCCAGCCATGTATCTGAAACTTTTGATGTTCACCTGCAGCACTAGCATCCATGTTGAGAAACTTTAAAGCCCAGTAAGCTCAATGCTCAAGTTTGACCGGTAGATCTAATGATTTTCCATAGATGAGTCTATGGGGAATGGTCCCTATATGAGTCTTGTACGTGGTACGATGAGCCCAGTGAGCCTCATCAAGCTTACTCGATTAATCTTTGTTCGATTGGTCGATAGACTTTTGTAACATTATTTCAAGCTCTCAGTTCGTCACCTCAGTATGCCCACTAGTCTGAGGGTGATAGGCAGTAGACAACCAGTGTGAGACACCAAAGCGGTGACACAACCGGTCGAACTGACCTTGAAAATGGGTGCCCCTATCACTAATGATCGCACGAGGTGTCCCAAACTGAGAGAATAACTTAATCAAAAATTTCTCGACGGTTCTAGCATCATTAGTGGGAAGAGCCACGACCTCTGCCCACTTAGAGACATAGTCAACTACGAAAAGGAGGCCATTAAACGGAGGAAATGGTACCATAAAGTCTATCCCCCAAACATCAAAGATTTCACAGACAAGATTATTATTTTGAGGTATCTCATCCCGATTAGAGATGTTACCAGACCTCTGACGTTTATCACATGATTCACAAAATCAAAACTATCCTTATAGACATCAGACCAATAGAAACCAGAATCAAATACCTTCCAAGCGGTGCGGTCAGCACCGAGATGTCCTCCGGCTGGCCCGGTGTGGTAATGCTTGAGGATAGAGTTGGTCTCTCTGTAGAGCACACATCGTCAAATCATCAGGTCCGCGCCCCTATGAAAGAGGTGTGGATCATCCCAAAAATAGTTCTTCATATCTGTCAAAATCTTCTGCTTTGCTTGTGGTGTGACGTCCTTTGGGAAGGATCCACTAGCGAGGTAGTTTGTTATGTCAGCAAACCATGGTCCTTCCACGATGTAGGCAACGACCATGGGAATCCACTCCTGAATGGGAATCCCATCCGACTTTTGTAGCTCCTCCATCAATCGAGAGAGGTGATATGCAACAACATTCTCGGAGCGCTTCTTGTCCTCAATCTCGCATTCAAACTCTTGCGGCAACAACATCTATCGCAGAATGCGTGGCTTAGCATCTGGCCTGCTCATCAAGTATCCGATAGCCGTGTGGTCAGTGAAAACCATAGTGTGAGAAATCACCAGGTAGGATCTGAACTTGTCGACTGCGAACACTACAGCTAGCAGCTCTTTCAGTGTGGTGGTGTAGTTCTTCTTGGCATCATTCAGTGATTTTCTGGCATAGTAGATAGGGTGGAAGCGGTTACCCTTTCTTTGTCCCAGAACCGCTCCCAAGGAAAAATCACTGGCGTCGCACATCAGCTCAAATGGGAGAGACTAATCTGGTGAGGTGAGGATTGCGCACTTGTGAGCTTTTCTTTGAGTAGCTCAAAAGAATGCTTGCACTCATCGATGATGGTGAATGTAGTATCCTTCTCCAGAAAGTGGCTCAAAGGTGTTGCTATCTTGGAGAAGTCTTTAATAAATCGGCGGTAGAATTCCGCGTGGCCCAAAAAACTCTCGAATCAGCAGTATCTTGGAAGATTTTCTATCATCTCGAGCTTCACCTTATCCACTTAAATCCACGTACAATATATCTTACGCCCAAGTACGATTCCCTCACGCACCATAAATTGGAATTTTTCCCAACTTAAGGCTAAGTTGGTTTCTTCACATTGCTGCAACACTCTCTTCAGGTTCCGTAAACAATGGTCAAAAGAATCACCATACACTGAGAAGTCATCCATGTAGACGTCCATGATCTCTTCCACCAAATCAGGAAAGATTGCCAGAATACATCTATGAAAAGTGGAAAGGGCATGACACAATCCAAATGTTATACTTCTGTATGCAAAGGTGTCGAAAGGATAAGTATACGTCTTCTTCTCCTGGTCCTCTAAATCTATTGGCATCTGAAAGAATCCCCACATCTCATCCAAGAAACAGAAATACTCGTGGCCAGCGAGGCGTTCGAGCATCTGATCCATGAACGAGAGTGGAAAGTGATCCTTCCTGGTGGCGTCGTTCAGTATCTTGTAATCAAAAGAAACTCTCTACCATGTGACAGTACGGGTGGAAATGAGTTCCTTCTTCTCATTCTCAACCACTGTGAAGCCTCCTTTCTTTGACACCACTTGAACCGGGCTAACCCATTCACTGTCTGAAATGGGGTAGATGATGACAGCATCCATCAGCTTCACAACATCCTTCTTGACAACCTCCAACAAATTTTGATTGAGTCTCTCTTGAGGTTGAACTACAAGACGAAAGTTCTCTTCCATCAAAATCTTGTGCGTACAGAAGTTGGGGTTGATGCCCTTGATATCTGAAATTTGCCACGCAATCGCTTCTTTGTGAGGAGAAGATTCACCAACCTGTCTTTTTGATTCGGCGTGACAAATGAGTTTATGATCACCGGGAATCACTATGAAAGATCTCCTACACAATATAGTTAAAGATCAAAAGATCCCAAGGACTAGGAATTCCTCATCTTTATTCGGGAAAAGAAGCTAGTGATTTCCTTTCCTTTGTGCCCTGAAGAAAGAAGAGAGGGTTTTAGCCTTCCGCAAGGAATGCGTACGCCAAATGAGCTGGGAGTGGTTTGAGCTCGAGCTAGACGGCTCATTGTATGATGTTTTCTTCACTGTAGATACTCCCATGAGCAGAATAACTTCTGCTCGATCTTCAATCTGATCTATGTCTAAGCCCTGTTCGTTAGATGATTCCTGCAGCAGTTGATTACTCAAGAACGAATCCAAGGCATATAGATTAAACAAAGCATTAACCTAAAAAGCCGCAACAGTGGCATCCACATCCTGAAATTCAATCTCACAAAATCAATGTCATCTTGAGCATGAGAAAATTTCATGCTCTTAGTAAACTTGAAAGTGGCATGTTCCTCGTCAACACGCAAGGTGACAGTTCCTTGAAATACATCTATAATTGCGTTAGATGTACTGAGGAAAGGTCTACACAAGATAAGAGATAACTCAGTATCTCCGATATCGACCACCACAAAGTCGACAAAGAACACAAAATTTCCAATTCTAACATAGACATCTTCCACCACTCCTCCAGGATATTTTAATAACTTATCAGCTAGTTCAATTCTCATTCTAGTAAGTTTGAGTTCAATTAGGTCTAGTGCTTTATACACAAAATATGACAGTACGTTTATGCTAGCACCTAAATCAGCTAAGCCCTTTTCAATATCCAATTCACCATTTCTACAAAGGATATGGAATCTATTCGGATCCTTGAGTTTTGTTGGAATGAATGTGGAGACTATTGCTGAGCACTGCTCGTTGAGGGTGACGTTGGCAGCTTCCTCTTGTTGGTGAGGATCTCCTTCAAAAATCTTGCGTACATTGGCATCTTGGCAATGGCTTCAGTGAAGGGAAGGATGATTTGTACTCCCCTAAGCATTTGTACAAACTGGGTGAAACTCCTTGCTCGAGAATCCTCATTGCGTCGGTTGGGATATGGGGCGTTTGGCTTGTAAGGTGTCAAAACTGGCTAGCTCCATTGGTCTTTGATGGCCCCTTATCCAAGGGATGTGAGAGCATTTCTTCTTCAGACCCTTTGGCTTCATCTTCATTGTCTTTGGCTGCATCCTTGTCCACTAACTCATCGAGTCCTTCATCTTCAGCAACCAACTTTGGAGGGACCATCACGGGAGGCTTCACTAGTGTGGGAATGGGATTTCTTTGTTTCCCACTCCTAGTATTGATAGTCTTCAACTCAGCATATTCACCTTTGAGATTCTCCTCAGTATTTCCAGGTAAGGTACCCGGTTTCCGAATGGAGAGGAGGCGTCCCATCTGAACTTCCAAGTTGTTGACGGAAGTTTGTTGGTTCTGGATGAGAGTTTGCTAGTTCGGTAGGAGTTAGAGTAGCATAGCGTTGTTGTCGGTCGGAGGCGCTGCTGAAGATGAGGGTCCAACTTGAGGTGCAGGTGCTTGTAGAAATCTGGGAGGAGATGCTCGAGAGGCTTGATAACCCTGCTGATTAAAACCCTATTTTTTTTCCTTGGGGTGGATAACCCCTATGATTTTCCTGACGGTAACCTTGATTTCCTTGGAACCCTTAGTTTTACCCCGAATGTGGTTGTCGTGGAGGTCTTTGAGGAGCTGCCTGCGGTTGGTTTGGAACCTGTCCTTGATGTCCCGACCCTTGTTGATAGTTCCGCGATAAGTTGTAGTACCCACCTTGGTTGGGTCGGAAGTTATTTTGGTAACCACTTGTATTGTACCCAACCTGTTGGTTCTGATCCCCGTGGACATAATCCACCTGCTTGAAATTCTCCACATCTTCTTCCGAAGCAGCCTCTTTTGGAAAGAGTTGACATGATGAAACATCATGTCCTTCATGTCCACAACCCTCGCAGTAGTACACCATCACTGCCTTCCGTGGTTGAGGTTTGGGAGGTGGTGCGACCTCTTTGATGGGTGCCTTGTGCAAGGCCATGCTATTCATCTGATGCACCAATGCATCAACCTTGGAGTGGAGAAGATGGAGGGATTAGTTGGAGTTGTCATCTGGGCTTGTTGAGGCACACTTGATGATGGTGGGGCAACTGGTACTTGTAACCTCCTTGACGCTTGTTGGCGCGCCCAACTCTTGATCATGACAGCCATTTCCTTGAATAGCTGTAGACACATTGCTGGAGTAAGTGACTTCAGATCACCATATGCAGCTTGGTTGATCATTCGCGTGTTCTCATAATCAAGAACACGCGCGAAGATGTCCGTTAAAGTCCAATCCTCCATGTTGTGATGGGGCAGGAGTACAACAAGGATTGGAAGTGGTACCAGGTCTTGTGATAGAGCTCTCCATATCTCTGCTGCAAATTACTGATCTGAGCCCTGATTGCATCTGTCTTGTAGGGCGGAAAGAGCTCTTCTAGGAATGCTTTAGCCAAAGCTTCCTATGTCCGGAACGAGTTGATTTGTTTATTGTCCAATTAAGTTTTCGCCTTCCCTTGGAGCGAGAAGGAGAAAAGCCTCATGGGAACAACATCTGCATGGACCCAGTTCAACTTCATGAGCTCTACGATTTCTGTGAAGTGTCTTAGATGATTACTCGGGCACTCGTGATCGTTGTCTGAGTATGGTCACTACTTCACCATCTGAACATATAGGGTCTTCACCTCAAAATTCCGGTTGTCAAATGGCAGAGGGACTATGCTTGAGCCAGTGCCTGCAAGTGTGGGCTTAGCATAGTCCCCAAGTGTTTGAGCTGCGTCTCCCATTATGATTGGTTCTTCGAATTCTTCTTCTTCGCTTGAAGAATTGAACTTAGAAGAAACCGTTGGCAATGAGGAGCAGATTGAGATTGGTGAATGAGGTGGTGAAGGTGCTGGATGGATTGATGTTGAGGAGAGAGAACAAGTCGAGGTGGTGTGAGATTACTCTATAGATTCTGAAGCCGTCGCTCACAGATTCAGCTAGATGGTCTCATATAGCACACCTAAACAACTACACATCCAAAAACAACACACCAAAGTGGAACCCAAACAAACAACAAAGAGACGGGGAAAAAAAACTAAAATGGAGTCGAATGCTTAAGTCGGCGCCAACTAAGTCCTTTTGAAGGAACGAGAGAAGTCCCCGGCAACGGCACCAAAAACTTGATCGCCGAAATAACTGTGAAGTTATTTCAACAAAGTAAGTATCGTTTTTGTCCAAAGGTCCCTCTCGTTATACTTCTACTCAAACTTGCCAACATGGTTTAGAGTAACAGGATTGGTTTTGGTTGCTAATTATTCTAAGGTTCATTAAAACTAACAATTCAAAGGTTGATTTAAAAGGAGAAAACAAGTTCTTGGAAGAGATGAGTCATCAAGCTCAACTTCCTAAATGCATTCAAAACGAACAAATGTTGGAATTGGATTGAATAAAATGAATCCTCCTATCACTCGTATGAATCCGCAGCACGATCAGGCATGCGGATTACCATTACTAGCTTCCCAACTAAGGTAGAAATAACCTTAATCAAGATAGACAATAATGAACACTGAGAAGTTCTACAAAGTGATGAGGTGTTCTTCCGGATTTAAAAAGAATCACGAGCAATCGGAAATAGCATTAACTTGGTCCATCAACGCCTAAGCTACTGATAACTACACCCAACTTGGTCCATTTGGTGCAAACAAGAGCGCCCGCCAATTACAAGCTGAATAACTTTTAAAACTAGAAGAAGCACAAAAGGTAGAATTGGGTTATCGGCTTACCCCACCGACAACTTTCATCTATCTTTGACTATTAATCTTATGAATTCCTAAGTCTATCAAAAAAAGGATTTCATAGATTTGACCTAATTCAAGCCGTAACAAGAATTAGGTTGAAAACCTACCAATCGAAGAAAAATTTCATTAAAATCCAATTATCCACAATCATCATTTCTAAACGTTCAAGACAGGTATCATGGCTGAAATCCTACATCTCAAATAAGAAACTCAATGACTTAGCTAGTCATAACTCTAGAAGAAGACAAATCAAAAGAAACCCTAATCGTCATCTTGTTGAAGAGATAACAACTTGTTCTTCTTCCAATCATCCTTTTTAGTCTTCTAGCTTCAATCCTAGCTTCAATCTTTGATAAGAACACCTTTAGATCTTCAATTGAGCTGCTAGGGGAGGATTTATGCTGTTTTTGCATAGGAAAGTCGGGAAAAATCGAGAGAAAACAAGTTTGGGGAAGAATGTCCTCTTTCCTCAAAATCTACCCTTTCAAACTGGAGGGTGCACGTCGTGCACCTCCCTGTCTTCAGTCTTCCATGTAGAAAAAAGGGGAAACGGCGTGCATGGGTGCATGACTTGCTGCTCCTATTCTCCAATGTTTCATGTAGCAAAAAGGGCAGAAGGGCATGCATGGGTGCACGCCGTTCCCCTGTTCTGAGGCCGAGGATTTTGACATGCAATAGGGCTGCACGGTGTGCATTCCCTCTACTCCTCCATTTCCTTTATCGATCTTTCGTTCAAACGTCCTTGGCTTCATGGCCAGACCACTTATCTCCAAAGTACCTATAGGTGACAAATACTAAAAAGAACACATCAAATGGACTGAAACGGTCCAAATGAACGGCTCTGGACACATGATTGCAAAACACGAAATCATATGGGAATGAAGCTCGAACAAACTAATAATCACTCAAAAAGCATGCATAAAAGGATAGATAATTGCTACAAATCCTAGCACTATCACTAGGTACGGGGGTTGGTTACGAAACTAGAGCAACTTAATGCACCCGCTCCGCCCGGCTCAAGACGGGTTCTGCTTAACGATCATGTTTTGGATTGGGTTACTTGGGTTACCACACTTTTTATTAGGGTTAGAGTTTTAGGGAGAGGCTGATTTGGATTTGATTGGGTGGACTCAAGTTGAAATAGTTGCCTACGTACCTGGAAGTTGGGATCAAAGTCCGTATAGTTCGCAATTAATAAATTTAGTTTGGTTTGCAGTCCATTTATACTCTCGTGCTCGAGTTGGATTCTTTTGAAATTTGGTGTTATATTAATCATTTATATAACATCAAACATCGAGATTGACTTTTTCGGGGATGATACTTTCCGTAGACTCAATGGAAAATATCGAATGAAATTTGGATCGAATGAATGGATGGGTGGACTCGAGTCGAAATGACGGCCTTCGTATCCAGAAATCGGGATCAAAGTCCGTGTTGTTCAGAATTAATAAATTTTGTTTGGTTTGCAATCCATTTATACTCTGGCGCTCAAGTTAAATTTTTGTTATATTTGAGGTGATATTAACAGTTGATATAACGACAAATATTAAGTTTTGAGTTTTGATTTTTGAGATGATGATACTTTCCATAGACTCAACAAAAAATATCGAATGAAATTTGGATGGACTGCATGGATGAGTGGACTCGAGATGGGCACCGAACCAAACAAAACGACTTCCTAAACTCGAAGGAAATCGCAGAAATCATAGAAGTTTTTATGGGAACAGTAATTTTTTCTGCCTATCCGCGAATCAAGTTTATTTATCCTTAACAAGCGAATGAGAACGGTCATTGATCACCGAAATAACTGCGAAGTTGTCTCGACAACACAAGTGTCGTATGTGTCCAAGGATTCCTCTCGTTATGATTCTACTCAAACTTGTCAACACAGTCTAGACGAAATTGATTGGAAAGGGTTTCTATTAATTCAATTAAAACAGACAATTAAGGTTTGATCAAAGTGGAGAAAACAAGCTCTTGGATGAGAAGATTCATTAACCTCAACTTTCTAATAGCAGTCGGATCGAACAAACATTGGACTTGAATTAAATAATACGACTCATCTTATCACTCGTATGAATCCGCAACACGATCATGCACACAGATTACCACTACTAGTTTCCCAATCAAGGTTGGAATAATCCGAACTACGCTAACCGGTAATGAACACCGAGAAATTCTATGAAGTGATAAGGTGCTCTTTCAGAATTAAAGGAAATCACGAGTGATCGGAATTAGTATTAACTTGATCCATCAATACCTAAGCTACTAATAACTACACCTAACTTGCCCATTAGGTGCAAATCAAAGCGCCCGCCAATTACAAGATTAACAACTTTAAAACTAAAAGAAACACCAAAAGGTAAAAATCGATCCATTGGCTTTCCCCACCGATAATTTTCATCTATCTTAGATTATTAATCATATGAATTCCAGAATCTATAAAATAAAGGATTTCATAGATTTGACCTAATTCAAGTTGTAACCAGAACTATGTTGAAAACCCAACAATCAAAGCAATCTTTCATTTGAATCCAATTATCCAAAAATCGTCAAACCTATACTTTTAGGGAGAGTTTCATAGCTCAAATCCAACTCAACCAAGAAACTCTAACGAATTAGCTACTCATGATTGTAGAAGGAAAAAAATCAGAATTCGACCTAAAGCTCATCCTGATGAGGAGACGATCAATCGATCTTGCTCCAATTGTCGCTTTTAATCTTCTAGCTTCAATCCTAGCTTCAATCTTCAATGGGGAATCCTTTTGATCTTAAATTGGACTTCTAGGGATGGAGAATGATGTTTTTACAGAGGAGAGGTTGTGAAAAAGTCAAAGAAATTCGTTCAGGGGAAGTCTCTTTCTCTTTCCTCAAAATCAGCCTTTTATAGGGAAATTGCTGATATTGGGAGGTGCACGTCGTGCAGGGGTGCACGCCGTGCACCCTCTGTGCTGAAATTGGTCACGTCCTGGATAATGAGGAACGGCGTGCACCCATGCACAACGTTCCTTGAATTTTTCTACGCGGGCTATAGTGCAAATTAGGACTGCACGACGTGCAGCTCCTTTGCTTCACCAATTCTTGTTTTGTTCTTCCGTCTTACCTCCAATCATGCTCTATTCCCTATCAAAAGCTTCATAACCAGACCACCTATCTCTAGAGTACCCTTGAATAACAAATACTACAAAGAAACACATCAAATGGACCACAACGGTCCAAATGAATGGATCTAGGCACATAATGCCAAAATACAAAACCACACAAGAGTGAAGCACGAACAAGCTAATATTCACTCAAAACGCGTGAAGATAAGGATATATAATCACTAAAAATCCTAGCACTATCAGTCGTTGAGTCACTTTATGAGCTGTGTGGAGGCCGTGAAAGATCGAATTCATTCATGTTTATTAAGAAGGCAATCATGCAGTAGATTACTTTGCTAGCATCGAGTTTAAGATGCCCTTAGATGTGTATAAATTCCCTATTTTAAATATATTATTGGCCTATTTATTTAAAATCTAGATATAAATTACTTGATGTGACAGAGAAGAAATTGATTGTAATTGAAAGTTAGATGGCTTGCAAATATTTTCTACCAAAAAATAATAATAAACCATGGTCAAAGGAAATATTGGACACAAAAATTAAAGAATTAATACTCCCTAACTTCCAAGGGTATTTTGCGTATCTCTGCCCGACCTCTAGGGTTTTTTCTATCATCTTCAGCAGCAGCTCTGCTCCAATCTTCTCCTGCTCTTCATCACGATGGAAGCACGCATGCAGGCACTCTCAATATCCGAGGCGGAAGACCAATTCGAGGAAATTGAAGGTTTGGAGGTGACGGAAACGGTGCTGGAAGATTTGCAGTTGTGTCTGGTTGGGCGATACCTCATGGAACACGTCTTTAACTTCGAGGTGCTGAAGGAGCGGTTGGCAGAGATTTGGCGGCCAAAGCGGAGTAAGGTGGTCCGCAAACTTGAGGATCGTCAGATCCTATTCAGGTTTTATCATAAGCTAGATCTGCGTGGGGTTATGGATGGCGAACCATACCACAATGGGTCTCTCCTCCTCCTCCATGAGCTCCAGCCAGGTGAGAAACCAATGGAGGTCTCGTTGACCCACGCGAAATTTTGGCTCTTTGTTTACGACCTACCACCTGGTTTCTTTGCAGAAGCGCCTAGCTAAGACGGTGGGAAATTTTGTTTGTAGCTTTCTACAGTACGTTCCGGTACAATATTACAATGGAGAGAAGGCAGTAATGCAAGTACATATCCTGATGAACACGTTCAAGGTCCTTAAGCGGGAGAAGAAGATTAAACGCCCGAAAGTACGAGAAGCTCCCAAACTACTATTTTATTTGCGGTCTCCTAGGTCATGTTGATCGTACGTGCGGCATACATTTTGAGGATCCCGATGGTGATGTTCAAAGTTATGGGACGTGCAGCTACGTGCCTCACAACGTCTCTCGCTGAAGCCATGTGGGGGCGTGTGATACTTGTTGGAGGAAGGAATTCCTGGAAAAGTAACAAGTGGAGGGATACATCTACCCAAGCATGCAGCACATCCATCACTTGATTTCTTTGTGGTGGATAACGACGAAACTACCCCAATGGAAATTATTGCAGAGAAGAAGCGAAAACTTAAGAGGCGGCTGGACTGAGACAAAATGTTAACTCGAATGGGACTCCCAAACCCAATAATCGGGGCCACGATGGATCAAGTATCATCCTCGGTCCACCAATCATCATGATTATTCTAGCCTAGAACTGTCAAAGATTGGGCCAACTTCGAGCAGTTTAGGCACTGAAGGAGTTGGTGGATATCAACAGGCCGAATGTGATTTTACTTTCTGAAACTTTAGTTAATAGTAGTAGAATAGATGATTTAAAACAATATTTTCATTTTGATGGGTGCCTTGTTGTTAACAATATCGGCCATAGCGGTGGTCTTGCTGTCTTTTGGAAAGAGGAATGGCAAGTCCGTATAAATATTTACCACATGCATTTTATTGATCTTGATATTGAAGCTAAGCATAGGTCAAAATTTTGTCTCATGGCTTTCTATGGAATGCATGATCGCTCTCAGAGACAAGAAACATGGAACCTGTTGCGTATGCTGAGTTAGCAGGATAGTGGTTTGTGGTGCGTCATCGTCGACTTAAATGACCTCCTTAGTGAGGTAGAGAAAAGAGGGTACTCATATCCCCGACCACATCTCATCTGGGGTTTCCAAGCAATCTCATCGACTTACCTATGCAACGGTATCCTTTTATGTGGTCGCAAACGTGTGGGGGAATCGTATGGCGTGGAGGAGAAGTTGGACCGATGTCTGGTGACTGGAATGGTTGGAGCTATTTCCCAACGCAGAGCTTCATAACTCGGTGGCTCCGATCTTAGATGACTCACCGTTATTTTTATCTACCGTGCTAGGACCGATTCCAGTTGGCAATCGATGTTTTAGGTTTGAAAATCAATGCATGCTAATCCCGGAGTGGAAAGAGATCGTTTGCTCGAGTTGGAGAGTTGGGGGTGATGTCAATATTGGGGAACGCTTGCATGCATACAAACGTGATTTACAAGAATGGAGCAAACAACAGTGGGTTAATTTCAAGTATGAAATTAGGAGGTTGACTCGAAGGCTTTATGAGTTGCGCGAGGAGGATGTGGCAGACACTGTGGAGAACATTGAGATGTGTCGAAACGAGCTTAGTCATGTTCTCCGTTGGCAGAATGAACACTAGCGACAACATGCGAAGCATTTTTGGTAGAGAGACGGGGAACGCAACACTCGATATTTCCACCGAGTTGCTAATGGTCGTAGGAAGAGTAAATTCATAAAAAGTTAGAAAACGAGTAGGGTGTTTGGGTGGACTCGTAAGGAGTTAGCAGGAGTCGCCCATAGGAGTATATATGACAATATTCTCATGTCGTTCGACACCTTGCATGCTATGAAGACAAAACAAAGAACAACGCAGGAATTCGTGGCCGTTAAGGTGGATATTCTAAAGCATATGACAGAGTGGAGTGGACTTATATGTAGGTTATATTGTCTAAGTTGGGGTTTGCTGAGCAATGGGTTGAATGGTTGATTATGTGTATCTGATCTGTAGAATATCGGGTGTTGATGAATGACACGTTGCAAGACGCCTTTGTCTCGTCTCGTGGTCTCCGATAGAGGTGTCCCCTATCCCCTTTCTTGTTCCTTCTCTCTGCGGAGGGGCTCTCAGGATTGATACGAAAGACGGCCTCGACGGGTCGATCTTGGGTATGCGGGTGAGCCGGGGTGCACCGTGGCTCACTCACTTGTGTACTCGGGAAGCGGACCCAATGCTCACCCTAGTGGTCAAGGTGATATTGGGGATCTCAGCCACCATGGTTAATGGAAAGTATTTGGAGCTTCCTTCGATGATTATGCGGATGAGAAAAGCATGTTGCAGTTCCTAAAGGAGAAGATGTTCAGTAAGATTCAAGGGTAGAAACATCGCTTTACAACCGCCGATGGGCGGGAAATCCTTATCAAAATGGTGGCGCAAGCTATCCTGATGTACTGTATAGGGGTTATACATATTCCCCCTTCGCTAGCAGAGGAGATTGAGAGAATGTTAAATAGTTTTTGGTGGGGATCTAAGCAGGATGGAGGGGGAGGGATCCCATGGATGAGATGGTCCTGACTCTGTATCCGGAAGGAATTTGGTGGAATGGAGTTTCATGATCTCCAGCACTTTAACCTAGCCATGTTGGGTATGAACGGGTGGAAGTTTTTTTCCAACCCAAAAACTTTGGTATCTCGCGTGTTCAAAGCTAAATATTTACGTAATGTCCACTTGTTGTCAGGTCGGTTGGGAAACTAACCTAGTTGTGTTTGGCGAAGCATTTATGGAGCTCAAATGGTGGTTCAAGGTGGGTGTAGATGGAGATTCGGGGACGGTCGCTCTATCAAAAGTTATTTGGAGCAGTGGTTAAGGGATGAGAATAATTGTTTTTTGGAAACGAACCCTAGTATGCAACTGAATGAATTGACGGTACACAACTTACTCGTCCCAAATCTTTGGATTTGGGATGAGAACTTGCTTAGTCTTTTATTTTGAAATCATCATGTTTTGTTAATCCCCAACATGATACCGTCAGCATTGGAGGACGGACCTAACACAAGAATTTGGCGTTTTGAGAAGAATGGGGTTTATTCACTGCTCTTGCCATATCGAGTTGCGATGGAATGAAATGTTGCATCCTCCATATTACATGAAAATGGTTATTGGATGATCATGTGGAAGGTGTGCTCTGCCTCCGAAGATCAAACACATGTTATGGCGATTCCTGAAGAACATGGCCGCAAAACGGAATGCACTGAGCCACCGCTGTATGGATTTACTCGATGAATGTAGGTGTTGCTCTACAACATCGGAAACAAAGGAACACGTTTTATTCCACTGCACTTTTTCTGATGATTGTTGGAGAATGAGCATGTTGCATGCATGGGTAGAGCATATTGGCGGGTTTGGAGTGCTTCCGGCAGTGCGTTTTCGAGGTGCTATGAACTAGAACGAAGATTCGCATCTAACAGACCTTCTGATGACACTCGATTTGTCGTGTTCATCACCCTTATTTAAGCGAAATTTCATGCATAATTGTATTACTTTGGGTAGAAGTTTAAGGTGATTCTGTGCATTTGAAGCTTCTACCTCGTTTTAGTGTCTCGGAGTCGCTCGCGGTTATTTTGATGTTGTTTTAGAGTGTTTTTGTAAGATTTCTGGTTCATGACAATATTGTTCACAACCCTCTCTGGAAACAGGTCTAGTTTGCCGCTATGGATGTGTCAATCTTGCCGCTATGCACATATCAGCAAAATTGACCAACCATAGCGGCATAGTTGACATTTCGGAAAATTGAAGGATTTTTGGGAACTTCTATTTAAAGCCCGCTCATCCCTCATTCGAAGGGAGACTTCCCTGGACGAAATTGAGAGCAAAAAGAAGGCGACTTCAAGGAGCTTGGGATCAGCGTAATAATCAAGATGGTGAGTCAAGTTCTCGAGAAGATCGCCAAAATTAGGTTTTTCATAATTCTTTGTGTAATCCTAAATTCAATGTCTTCCTCTTCTTATTTTGATTTGTCTATCGAGATTATGAGCGGCTAAACTACTCTTGCTTAGATCAGTTGAACCCTAGGTTAATTCCTATGAACGAATGATTTGATGTGTTTGATGATTTATGCGAGTTAGATGATTACATTGCATATTTGATTTTGTTTTCAATTTGTTCTTACCTGATCAACTTGAATTAAATCTATGTTAGAGTTTTCTTAGACTCGAAAGAGATCGCATATCTAGAATGCTGAAATCAAATAACTAGGTTACACGTTAACCCTCATCCGGGAGCGATGAACTAGTATGTCGTGTCAGCAATTCTAAATCGGTAAATCGCGTAGCGGGTTATAGATCTTTATTTCAAAAGAGCGGACTAGGATACTAGATAGGTAGCATAGAGAAGAATTGTCACATTGTAATGCATCTATCCTGTTTTGTTTAAATCGTGGAGTTTGTCTGTCATTTGTGAATTAGAATTGCCTAGGGGGATTTGATATCTAAGCAGTTTCATCTTTGATTGTCTAAACTCTTATCGTGCACTCTTGCAATCCTGTTTACATTAAAGCAAATTTTCATTTTCTTTTATGATTGATTAATCGCCATGGCACCTAAACCACATTCATTGATATCTCAATTAATACTATTTATAACTTTGAGTAAGATACTCAAAGTGACCCTAGGGAAATTTGACCTGGTTAATTAATAACCGGTTTATTTTGAGAAAGAGTACAATCTGTTCATCAAATTGGCACTATTGTCGGGGAGTTCTTTCTAGTATCTTAAAGTAGTTAGATTAGTATTCATCTTTATTCCCACCTTAAATTTTTGCATTCACAATTACTTCTCACGGGTGGTATTGTTTTTCTTTCCGCAGGTGAGAACCCATTGCGTGTCACCGGTAGTGACACGATCAAAATCAGGTCACAGTTCTCATCAGGATTCGCGTTCATTGACAGAAGAAGGAGCAATTTCTTACTCTCTCAAGGGTTTATTCGGAAGTGACAAAGAGTCTAGACTAGAAGACTCTTCAGACTCGGATTGTTTAACCACTCCCACTAACCAGAGTTACACGTCCAGACTTACTGACTCAATGGCAGCAGCAAGAACTCTTGCCGATTACACGAATCTTAGTGTTGCAAACTCCACATCTAGTATGATTCCTCCTTATTAGGAGGATGCCAATTATGAGATCAAGGGGAATCTCATCTCGTTAATTCAACAAAATTTACTGTTTGAAGGGAAAACTAATGAAAATCCATGTGATCATCTAGTGGATTTCTATGCTTATTATGAGACTGTTAAACATTAGGGTCTGTCTGAAGATGCAATGAAGCGGAAGCTCTTGAAGTGGTCTCTCTGAGGAGCAGTAAGAAGATGGTTTACTAATCAACCCAGAGGTACATTCAGAGATTGGGCTACTCTAACTCAAGCTTTGTAGAGGAGTATTATCCACCAGCGAAGACAGCTGCTATTTGTGAATAAATCTCTCAAATTTATCAGTGAGTGGGAGAAAGCTTATATGACTTGTGAAACAGATTTCAGGAGCTTTTATCTGACTGCCGTCACCATGGTTATAGAGATAGTTAGCTGGCAGACATGTTCAGTAGATCATTAGACATAGCTACCTCAATGCTAGTACATCAACTAGCGGATGGCAATGTTACCGCTCTCACTCCTAAAGTTGCTTTAGCACATTTTTCTTCCTGTGCTACCAAGTCTAGAAACTGGTCGAGAAATACAATTCAGCCAGCACATGCAGTATCTTCTAACAGTGCTGATAATATTGCTTTAAGAGCTCAGGTTCAAGCTTTGGAAAAGAGGATGGATAATTGGAAGGTTGGGAACCCCCCTGCTACATCTGTCTACACTTGTGCTTGGTGTGGTATTTCTGATAGTCAAGGAGAATGTGATAATTTCTACAACAAGCCAACTATGGAAGAAGTAGATTTTATCAGAGGAGGTTACCCATTCAGTCAGTAGGGATATCACGATTGCCGAGCAAAGCATGTCGGAGGCAAACAGTTTCTGAATGCTTACCCTTGCTCAGATTTCTACATGCCTAAAGTGGAGAATTACAACACAACCCCACAAGTACCGCCGGGATTTCTAGATAAGCCACCTAAGCAATAGAATTCAGCCACTACTGAGGGGTCCACTAATGTCCTTACCCAAATGATTTAGAGAATTGAGGAGCAATTGGCAAGTCAAGGCAGCGTTTTGAAAGGTCAGCAACCAATGATTCAGAGGATGGAGGTGAATTAAAATTATTTGGCGTAGAGGGTAGATCAGACACCTCTTGGGTAGCTCCCGGGGAATAATGAGCAAAACCCCAACAATACTCAACGCCTCAGAAAGTGGCACAGGATGCTAAGTCGATCTCATTGAGGAGTGGAAAGACAATTCAGGGTAATTCCAAATCTGTTGAGCAACCAAATATGGTGTTAGATGATATTTCTATTGATATTCTAGAGGAGGAAGAAGAAACACTAGTGGCGCCTACAATCAATGCTCCAAAGGGTCGAAGGCCTGCAAACACAAATTTTGTGCTAGGATTCCATATTAGTGGCAATCAAGAAGAAGGTGCTATCGAAGGAGTTTAAGAGATTTGTTGAAATCATCAAAACATAAGAGGTTAAACTGACCTTCGTAGAGGCTTTCACAAAGATTCCATCATATGCCTAGTTTTGAGGATGTGCTAAACAAGAAGATCAATCTTAGTGATCCAACAGAGGTCTCCATATATGAAGAGGGCACACCTATTCAAGTCGGGCCAACAAAGCAAAAAGACCCAGGGAGCTTTACATTGCACCATTAATAATGTTAAAGTTGGTAAAAGTCTTGCTGATTTAGGTGCTAGTATAAATGTGATGCCACATAGTTTGTTTGAGAAACTAGACATAGTGAACTTCGACCGACTGGGATGATTCTTCAACTTGCTAATAGATCTATGGTGAAACCTATGGGAGTCATAGAGGATTGCGGCCATTATGTGAAGAATTGCGATCCCTGCCAGCGTTGAGGTAACATCTCAAATAGGAATGAAATGATAATGATAAATTCTATGCCTGTTGAAATTTTTTATGTGTGGGAGATTGATTTTATGGGTCCTTTCCCACAAACCCATGGTAATAAGTACATACTGGTTGATGTGGATTCTGTGTCAAAGTAGGCTAAGGCGCAAGCACCGCATACTAATGATGCTAGGACAGTGGGAAAGTTTATCACCCGCCTTTCCCCCCCCCCCCCGGCACTATCATTAGCAATAGAGGAACTCACTTTCAAGGCCAATTCGATCGAGTTTGCCAAAAATTTGGCGCAACCCATCAATTGACCACCGCTTACCACCCACATGCAAGCGGTCAAGCTGAGGTGACGAATTATGAGCTTAAGAGGATTCTTGATAGGACTGCCAATCAATCTAAAAAGGAGTAGTTGATTCGGCTCGATGAAGCCCTCTTAGCTTATGGAACCGCCTTCAAGACTCCTATCGGCACTTTGTCGTATCGAATGGTTTGTGGCAAGGCTTGTCATCTACCGGTCGAGCTTGTGCATAAGGTGTAGTGGGCCATGAACTTACTAAACATGGATGCTAGTCTCGCAGCCTCTGAAAGGAAATATTAGCTCTTTGAGCTAGAGGAGTACAAATTTCACGCTTATGAGAGCTCATGGTTGTGCAAGGAGAAGATGGAGTGCATCCACGATGCAAAGCTGCAAGGTGTCAAAGAATTGGAGAAGGGGGGATAAAGTGTTACTTTACAACTCCCATCTCAGACTGATTCTGGGAAAGTTGCAATCCAGATGGTCGGGACCTTATGAAGTCACGCAATCTTTCCCCTACGGGACCGTAAAGATCACTCATTCGGACCAAGGAACATTCAAGGTCAAGGGTCATCGTCCCAAGCGCTATCTAGCTGCCACACCCACCGACGTAGTCGAAGTTCATTACTTTGAGGATGCTTACTAACATGCCAGGTATGGTCTAGCTCCAAGACGTTAAAAAAAGAGCGCTTCATAGGAGGCAGCCCATGTCGGGAGTCCGTATTTTGATTTTTTGCTGTTGTTTTCGTTGAGTCTGTTTGCATGTTAAGGTGTTAGATCAAGTCTAGACATGATGCTTGAGTCCCTTGCCTTTCTCGAGATAGTGGTTCGAGGTGGGTTGATGTTTGCTTGAAGGGACAAAAATTTGTGTCGTTTGTCAACAAGGCCGCTATGGAATATCAATTTTGCCACTATGCCCCATAGCAACAAAATTGTACACCCGTAGTGGCAAATTTGACAACCCCCTCTAGAAAAAGGTCAAGTTCACCACTATGGAATGTCAATTTTTCCGCTATGACCATAGCGGCAAGATTGACCCTCCATAGCGGTAAAATTGGCATTGGTCTTTGGAAACAAGTAAGGATTGCCGCTATAGGAATGTCAATTTTGCCGCTATACCCTATAACGGCAAACTTGACAACCCTTATAGCCACCGACGAAGGCCATCCTTCCCCCTTCTTCGTTTTGCTTTTGCTTTGAGTATGTTTAGAGCTTGTTTGGTGCTTTTTCGCCCGGTTTCAACCGTCATCCGAAACCCACTTGTTTTCTTCTCAATTGCTCTTTCCAATCATGGTTCACGCAAAGTATTTCCCTTACATTTCTTTGCCTAGATTTCTCCTTGTTTGATTAGCCCCGGTTTGGTCAGATTTATGAAATTGATAGTTGGGCTCAAGAACCCTAATTTTTTGAGTTCAAGATTTTGTAAAATTCATGATGCTAGATTGAAATTGGGAATGATAGGGTGTTGGTGATATGACGTGCCCCTTGAAATTGCATGATTAGGTCGTCGGAATGTTGACTTTGGCTCGGCATTTGTAAGATATTTTTTCGGGTACGAAACTTTATGACTTTCTCCATGTCTTGCATTGTTTGTTTGGCTTTGTGGACTGTTTTTAGGTACCCTACGCTTCATTTGACATGCCTTGAAGATGTTGAGTTGCGTCATTCTTTCGATTCTTTATTTTACCAGGGATATTCCCAAATGATTTCTTCACTCATTCTTGTCTTTTGCTACACTTTGATGCTTATTTTTTTAGGCAAAAGATAAGTGCGGGATGTTTGTTTTTTAACCTCAATCATTTCGAGTTTGTTTCTCCAGGTTATGTGCTACTCACAAAACCTCCTCTAGTCGAGCAGGTGCTACATCTTCCAATCTGGAGTCACAACAACAACCCCGGACTATGGAGATTGACACTGAGGATGAGCCTGTTTTGGATGCTGAGGAGGTGATCCCAGATAGAAATGATCCAGGGGTTCAGGACAACCATCTCACCGTCGAAGAGTGGATAGTCTTTTGGACGCGCTTTCACGGGTATGATCCGGCCCCTACTGCTGTCTTCGACCCTGGCTATGTGGTAGCTCAGTTCTTTCATTCGTGATGGAGCCGTTTGTTGAGGTTTCTAACAGGTGGTACGTTTGTGGCCAGGATCATCGAGACGAAGGGAATTTGTCAAAATTGGGCAGATCATGCTGATTTGGAGCCCTACTCCGCCCCTAGGATGATATGTCATGACATCATTGCAGCGAGAAAATTGGACCTGTCTAAGGGGTGGCTCACTCGGGCGGAGATCGACTCAGCCCATTATCGACACATGACTACGGAGACTGCAGAACTAGTCTAACGTGCCTCCACACGCGGGAGAGGTGGTAGGCGCCGTCGAGTTCGAGCCCGGGCCTCGGATGGCATAGACGTACAGGAGGAGGCTTCCTACCACCCTAATCAGCATGAGCCAACTACAGCACAGGGCTTTCCATTACCTGAGTTTTCATCTATGAGTGTTGGTTTCCCTCCACGCCAACCACCACCACCCGGATACCAGCTGCCGCCGACAGAGTTTGCTGACATGATGCGGTTAGTGCAGCAATGGTAGATTATCTTTGGAGAGGGTAATCTTCCGTGGCAGCAGCAGCAGGCAGCCGACAAACATCGTTAGCCTGAAACTGAGAAGCAGAGAGTCAAGCAGAAGCACCACAATGAGCAGCTTCGCTACCTCCGCTACCTCACTCAATTACACACCGGGTACTCGAGCCTGCCACACTCGCCTCCGCCAGACAACTGCTGATTGAGTATCATTGTTCAAACTTGTAGTTTTTTCTTTCCTTTTGGATATTTTATCCCCTTTATTTTGTATGGGTATTGGACACTTGTCCTAGTCTCTTTTTACTTTCTTTTGGTTTTGTGCGTGTGTTGACTTTTTCAGGGATAGTGTCGCGGTCGAGTATGAACTTCTTGAGTTATATGTCCAGCATCTCGGTTCTCTTTCAGCATCCAGGTTTTCCTATACAACTCTTTTGTTTCGTTCAGTGAGGATACTGTCCAAACTAACTGTGGGGTGGGTTTGCATTGGATTTTTGTATGCTAGTGTTGTTGGGTAACTGTCTTTCATGTGAGTCCTAAACTCAAGCTTGTAGGAACCATCTTTGGATTAATTATTAGACATGCTCAAAAAACTTCCTTGTGATTTATGCACTTGAACTGCTGATTTGCTTGTGAACCTAGATTTGATAGGAGTTTAGGCCAGTGATCAAAGTCTATTGGTTCATTTTTAGAGTTACTTTGATATGTTGAAGTAGCACAGACTCTCCAACTTGATGTGACCGGGCATACATGTTTTTCGAATGCCATCTAGCAAAACAATGCGAGGCGTAAAACACCATTTTTTAGTATAGAGAATCTGTTTCAATAGTAGATTTGTTCTTAAATTATTTTGAGTGGTCTTCTCTGTTTGTTGTTAATCTCATATTTGCATAATACCTCTCTAAATTTGCTCGTCACTGATGCACTAAAATGATAGAGGCACTTTGAAAAGCTCTATCAAAAAATATCCATCATGTCCTTATATTTTCCCTAGGTAACCCAATCATAGCCAAAAAGCCTTTTTCATAACACCCATAATATCGTATCCCCTTTCTTTCAAGCCTTCATTTGATCATATGTACATCAGTGACATGTAACTCAGTCGAGTCTAGGAGTCAAAGTTGCTATGTTTTGAAAAGTGCATGATTATATAGTCTACTTTGATCAGTTTGATGTGCCTGTAGAATTTCAAAAAAATGAGAAAAGGAACAAAAAGATTGAAAAACTCAAAAAAGGAAGGTGACAAGCAAAAAAAAACTCAGTCTCTAGATAAGAAAAATAAAAAAAATAAAAAAGAGGACCAAACGTTCTCGAGTTAGTTGAATAAATTAGCACAAAAGCTCAAAGTCGTATTTTTTGCATAAGAGATAGACGAGCTAGTTTGAAGCTCTTGGTCAAATTAGATCCTTGCAGAATGTTGTTTATATGTAGTAACTTAGCTCCATATTAGAGTAGACCGAGTCATTCACCACTGTGTACATTCACCACCAAAGTCATTCACCTTCTTTTCTCTATTTTGTCTGCATTACAATGTCGAATAAAAGACCCTTGATTAGTGTTTGAAGTGTTTTGATGTTATGAGTAGGACTAGGTTGATGTGCAAGTGTTGGAAGCGCAACTAAGAGTTGATGATGAGTGCATATCCACTGTCCCTCAACACTGAGTGACTGCTTTTGGCTTCATCTTTAAGTTGAATTCCTTTAAGAGTACGTGTAGATGGGTGATAGAACATGTATGATGATGTGTGTCAAGTTGTAGAACTTCCTGTGAGGCCTTTACTTCCTGTTTCGGTTTTGTTTTGAGGTTCACTTGTTTGTTAAGCATTTCAAGGATGCTCTTAGGGGTATGGGTTTTCTTTGCTATATATGTTTGTAGTTGATTTGATTATAGATTTGTTCCATAGCTTTTATCTGCTTTTTGCTTGAGGACAAGCAAACCTTAAGTGTAGGGTTATTTGATGTCACTCGATTTGTTGTGTTCATCGCCCTTATTTAAGCGACATTTCAGGAATAATTGTATTGCTTCAGATAGAAACTTAGGGTGTTTCTAGGAATTTCTAGCTTTTATCTCGTTTAGTGTCTAGGACCCGCTTGAAGTCCTTTTGATGTTGTTTTGGAGTGTTTTTATAAAATTTCAGGTTCATGACGATGTCGAGGCACTTATCAGAGCGATACGGGCATCCATGGACGAGCTAGGACGTTGTCAAGTTTGCCGCTATAGGGGTGCCAAATTTTCCGCTAAGTGCATAGCGGCAAGATTGACCAACTATAGAAGCAAAGTTGACAACCCTCTATGGAAACATGTCAAGTTAGCTGCTATCGATGTGTCAATCTATGCACATAGCGGCAAAATTGACCAACAATGGCGGCAAAGTTGAAATTTAATTGAAGGATTTTTGGGAACTTCTGTTTAAAGCCCGATCCTCCCTCATTCGTAGGGAGGCTTCCGTAGACAAAATTGAGAGGTTCAGAGAGAGATTCGAGAACAACAAGAAGGCGACTTCAAGGAGTTTGGGATCGGCGAAATAATCAAGATGGCGAGTCAAGTTCTCGAGAAGATCGGCGAAATTAGGTTTTTCATAATTCTTTGTGTAAACCTAGATTCAATGTCTTCCTCTTCTGACTTTGATTTTTCTATCAAGATTATGAGTGGCTAAGGAGTTTGGGATCGGCGAAATAATCAAGATGGCGAGTCAAGTTCTCGAGAAGATCGGCGAAATTAGGTTTTTCATAATTCTTTGTGTAAACCTAGATTCAATGTCTTCCTCTTCTGACTTTGATTTTTCTATCAAGATTATGAGTGGCTAAAATTCTCTTGCTTAGATTAGATGAACCCTACGTTAATTCCTATAAACGAATGATTTGATACGTTTGACGATTTATGCGAGTTGGATGGGTTTCATTGCATATTTGATTTCGTTTTCGATTTTTCGTGCATGGTCAACTTGAATTAAATCTCTGTTAGATTTTTCTTAGACTCGAAAATCTCGCATAGCTAGAATGTCAAAATCAAATAACTAGGTTACACGTTAACCCTCATCTAGGAGCGATGAACTAGTCTGTCGTGTGAGAAATTCTAAATCGGTAAATCGCCTAGCGGGTTTTAGATCTTTATCTTGAAAGAGCGGACTAGAATACTAGATAGGTAGCAAATTAGCATACCCGAAAGGGCGTGATTTGATTAGAGAAGAATTGCGACAGTGTAATACATCTATCCTATTTCGTTTAAATAGTGGAATTTGTTTGTCATTTGTGAATTAGAATTGCCTAAGGGGATTCGACATCTAAGCAGTTTCATCTTTGATTGTCTAAACTCTTATCGAGCGATCTTGCAATCCTGTTTACATTAAAGCAAAATTTGATTTTCTTTTGTGATTGATTGATCGTCGTGGCACCTAAACCACATTCATTGATATCTCGATTAGTACTAATTACAACTTTGAGTAAGATACTTAAAGAGACCCTAGGGAATTTTGACCTGGTTAATTGATTAACCTGTTTATTTTGAGAACGAGTAAAATCCGATCATCACCTTCTCAATTCTCTAGGGCGTTTGGAGGGAGCGAAATGAGCGTATTTTCAAGCAGCAGTCGACGACAGCAAAGGTGGTGGCTAGCCGCTGCATGGATCACCTTCATGTTTGGAAAGCGTTTGGGATGAGTTTGGTTCCTGCCTCCATTTTGTAATGCAACGGCTACAAAGGTGGCAGAAGCCCTGCGAAGCGGAAGCGACGGCGATGCTTAATGCGCTTGAGTGGATACATGACATGGGATATGCGTCGTTTGTGTTCGAGACCGATTGTCAGCTAGCCATCCAGAAGGTTACAGGAGCAAACAAGGATATCGCAGAGTTTGGAATGTTGATTTATCGTTGTCGTGATATCATTGCAGACAATCTACTTTTCACAGTGTGTTGGGGTAGGAGAGATGGGAATAGGTTGGCACACGAGCTCGAGCTCGTCGGTCCTTTAGCCTTACATCTATTGTAATGGATAGGTATAACACCTCTTATTTTTTGTGAAAATCTTATGACCAATTATTTTAATCTAATTATTAATATTACAAATAGCCTTATTTTGAAAAGGAAAAAAAAAGAAATACTGGACACCAAACAATTTTTGCATGTTTTGTTGGTAAGACAAACTGTTGGGTGAACAGATGCACACCAAGACAAATATTGTTTCGAATGCTATCCTAATAAGTGTATGTTTGTTGTTATCGTTTTCGTATATTTCTTTTCCACATTTCATAGTTCCGTCTGATTCACATGTTTTCGTTCTCACATTTTGCTATTCATCCATACAAAATAATAATTTATTTCTAATTCCCTTCTCTTCTATATTTCCCCATACAACGTTGCTCTTATTCCACAATAGATTCTTTTACAAATAATGATGAAATAGTTAGTAAAATTGTTTTAAATACGTGATACTTAGGTTAATTTGGTTGAAGTATTTTGTAGATGAGGTATTTTAAAGTAAAATAATATATTATTTAAAAATGAGGTATTTTTTAGGTTTAAAATATTTTAGGTGTAAGAATTATCTTTATTTGATTAATATAAAAATATTGAATTATGAGTGAGTTTTTAAATATCACATTCATAATCAAGTATTTGAAATTAATTGAATTTGAGTTATTTCAAATACCATAATTACGAAATACTACAATTTTTATTTTGGATGGCAAACGAGGTATTTTGGCTCAAATGTACCTCATTCAAATACCTCAACCAAACGGCCCGTTCAATTATTTACTTACGGTCATTCCGATGTTAAATTTTTATGCTTTGTTTACTCAAACCTATAAGATTTTATAAATTTCAACTAGCCATTACATTATCCAGCTTCAGCTTGACAATCAAAAGATTGGGGTCACTCCACCCACACAGTTATATTATTCCAATTTACATTATTATGGGTCATAATGTACGCAGGCATATTAGCTTTCCGTCGACCGTGCCTCCAAGTATACTTCATGAAACTTTCAATGAAGCTTTGAATGCTTCTAAGCAACACAACAAACTCAATAGGGTGACTAAGATCATGGATGACAAGGAGACAATCACTTTCAATCTCAAAATGTTGGTAACCATGACACTACAACAAATTGCATGTTTAACGGTGACTTTTTATCTATTTTAACAGCGGATAGTCCTCGTTAAGTAATGGTAAATAAGCTAACAGCGACTTTTATCCGATGTTAAGATAACCGTGTATCTTATCCGCTGTTAAAGCTAATGGTAGATTTTACCCCATTAAAGCTAACAACAAATAAAATCCGCCTTTAAACTGTTCATCCAGTAATAGAAAAACGCAGAAATCCAACTGAATTTCTGCATTCATCGTTCGTCGTTTTTCATTCTTCGTTCATCGTTTTTTCAGTCATTTTTCTTCTTCTTTTTCTTTATCTTTTTCTTCTTTTTTTTCTTTTTCTTTGATCCTTCTTCTTCTTATTTTTTTATTTTTCTTTTTCTTCTTCGTCTTCATTTTTTTTCTTCATTTTTGATTCTTCTTCTTTTCCTTTTTTTTTCTTCTTTTTTTTCTTCTTTTTTTTCTTCTTCTTTGATTCTTGATTCTTTTTCTTTTTCTTTTTTTGATTCCTTTTTCGATTTCTTTTTTTCTTTTTTGATTCTTCTTTTTTTCTTTGATTCTTATTTAATTTTTTTTTAATATTTGGAGGAGATGAAGAAGAGATATGAATGAGATGGAGGATATAGTGGAGATGGAGAAAATAAAAATAAAGAAGGAAGGGATTGAAAATATTAAGGAGATGAAGAAGTTGATGTGAAGGAAATGGAGGATATAATGGAGATGGAGAAAATGGAAAGAAGTTTGAAACTTTACAGAAGAAGGAATGAAATTTGAAAATTTGAGCAGGAGGGAAAGAAGGAGAGATTGAAATTTCAAAATTCAGACAGCCTAACAGCTGTTTAAAATCCGCTGTTAAATATTTATTCTAATAATGAATTTTTAAAATGTGCTATTAAACTAACAGCGGTTTTGAATCCGCCGTTAAATATGTGTCGTTAAACTATCATTTTCTTGTAGTGTGATTTATAGCAAGCTGCGAACAAAACTCCATAGACAATCCTTGGCCATTTTCGGCCTCCAATTCTCTTTACTTCTCCGAATCGCGCCACAAGGAAGTGACCTTTATCATTCCTGATAACAACTCCAGCAACCATTCCATTAATACAAAAAATTCTAGCCTCAGAATTAATCATCAGATATCCGATTTTAGGAAGTTCCCAACGGATCATCCTTCGCACATTGACCTCACCCCGCGCATTGTCTTGATAAAGTTTGTAGTTGTCACAACACAGTCTCGCCTTGGGAATAATATCTCACTCTTCTGATCTAAAACCATTGAATAGGTGTATATTTCTCTCCTTCAAAGAAAGTATAGCAAAGTATACCACTGTTCCAAATCATATTCAACCACCGACTGCTTCACTGAATCAAACCATTTCAAACAATCCTCCGAATTTTGATTGTCAAAATAATGCGCGGGCGAAGAGAGACTACAAATACATCAAGACCATTGACACTTTCTCAAAATATGAATGTAAATTTCCACTAATCCAAATAAAAGGCCATTTACCATATTTTGAAAACTTCTCACTCAACGACGTAATTGTTGGAAGTGAATTTCTAAAAAAGAGAATTACATAACTTTCGGAGCAATCTAAAGACACCACATACATATCCATAACTTTGCATCCATAATGTTACGTCTCCACAATATTATGTTTTAAAGTACACATGAACTAAAAGCAGACATGAGCTGTGTGGTGCTAGAATGGTGATTGGGAGCTGAGTTCTCAGACTTGGAGGACCAAGGGGGAAATTGAAATGAAAGACAGAGAACTCGGAAGAAATCGGTGGAGAAGATTGGTTAGAGGAGAATTAAGAAGGCTATCAACTCACCAAAGAAAACTAACCCGAATTGAATATGATAGCAGAAAATTATGGCTATGATCGTGGGAATGGAAAGGGACCATCTTTTTTTATAATTCATTTTCTAAGCTTCCTTCCAAAATCCATGGTTATTCTCTTCTTCTTTCTTTGGCATTTAGAGCTGCCTGCCATTCTGCAAACCGCCAAAAATTCTTTCCTGCTCCCATTTTCTTCCTCCTACTTACTCCTCTCTTTATCTATTTTTCTTTTCACCTAATCGCTCTCTCTCTCTCTCTTTACTCCACACCGATTCTTCCGAGGTATTGCGATCCTGAGTTTTGAAATCGGCAGCCAAAAGAAAGTAAGAAAGAAAGAAAAAAATGGGTAATTTAATTTGTATCGCAAAGAAAGATCGAACTAGGAGTAATAACACTGGATCAAGGAGCAGCAGGAGGATGGGTAAGTCGCAAAGGAAGTTACTGGTTGAGGAAGAGTTGTTGCACAGACAAGCTCTGTCCATGGCTCTTCACCAGCATCAATTATCTCAGAGATTTGAGGGATCCATGTCAAGAAGGATCGGGTCCACTAGCTCCCGCAGGAAGAATCTGCCTGATGATGTTTTGGCTAATGGGAAACAGGTTTATTATATCTTCCCTTCTTTTAACTTTTTGTTTTGATGGCCTTTTTCATGTTTCTGTGCTGAAATTCCCGTGATATCGGAAAGGTCCGTTTGTGTGTTTTTAGCTTTTTGATGATTGGATCTGCTCTGTGAAGTCGTTGTTTGCAGAAGAAAGAATAATTTAGTTTATGGGGGCTGCCTTTATCATTAGTTGAGTAGAAAAGCATCACATGATTAAGGTAGAAATGTAGATTCTTTAGTTTATCAAGTGAAGAACTTTTTGTGGGGGTTTAAACAAGAGATACGGAAATAGATTACAGTTGGAGCCAAAAAGTGGATGATGTTCCATGTTGGTGAAGCTGTGTCTCCCTGGCCTTTTCAGACTTTCTTTCCTACTTAGTAATGATTACCTCTTACTTTTTGAGCTCCCACTTAGTGATGGTGTTCTTGGTGATTTTCGAGAGTCCAGAAACTTTTTGAGAGGATACTGTTGGTATCTCCTGCAAAAATATATTTGTCACAAACAACCTACACTTGATATGCGTTCAAATATTATCAGCGGTGTGTTTCAAATATATTATTGTATGACATTGTCCATATGAGACCAACCTCCCTCCATGTAGATATGTTCAGTACTGTATGAAAAAATGGTTCATGTAATCAGCCGAAATAGGCTCTTTTTAATTGTATGTATGGATCTTATATTTGGAGGATAGGATGTTTTTTCTCCCATGTTTCTTCTGCCTGTTTCTTGCTCTTGTCTCTCCCAATCTCTCCAATTATGGTTTTCTTGTTGTGTAAGGTGCCGGAGAATTTGGAGAATATCAAGATAAAGAAGTTTATTCTTATACACGGAGAAGGGTTTGGGGCGTGGTGTTGGTATAAAACTATTGCTCTGCTGGAGGAAGTAGGACTGATTCCAGTTGCCTTAGATCTAACTGGATCCGGCATCGATACAACAGATACGAATCATATTACTACGTTGGCCGACTACTCAAAACCCTTGATTGCCTATTTGGAAAATCTCTCTGAAGATGAAAAGGTTAGCTGCCGTATCTTTTGTAGCTTAATAAGAATGTTGAGAGGGTCTGGTTGTGTTTTAAACGGAGATAGATATGTGTATGTGCAGGTTATTTTGGTTGGACACAGTACTGGAGGCGCATGCGTTTCTTATGCGTTAGAGCTTTTACCTGAAAAGATATCCAAAGCTATTTTTGTTGGTGCCACCATGGTCTCAGATGGTCAGAGACCCTTTGATGTTTTTGCTCAAGAGGTGAAATAAACAAACTTATCTATTTTGCAGTGGAAACCCGCATGATAGAATGTGTAATCGAGTTAGTTAGAATGCAATATCCTCTGTATAACCAAATAACAGATCGCTCAATGAGAACTGGTGTGCTTTATGCAGTTAGTTCATCATTGATAGAATTAATGCAAACTTCATGCCTATGCTTTAGTAGCTAATCATGCATATCTCCATTCTAGTTTTGTTTCTCTTCTGCTGTTCTATGGTTCTCTGGAAAAATGACCCATAAGAGTTCTCCGTAGCAGCTTGGTTCTGCTGAACGCTTTATGCAGGAATCACAGTTTCTGATTCATGGGAATGGGAAGGACAATCCTCCCACAGGGTTCATGTTTGAAAAGCAATTAATGAAAGGCTTATATTTCAATCAATCTCAAACCAAGGTATGTTATAATCTTATATTGAACTTGAAATGTCTTCTGCTCAAACTGTTATCACAAAAGCTTATTTAAGTTGCTATGTTATTGGGTGCAGGATATTGCTCTAGCCATGGTTTCCATGAGAGTGTCACCCATAGGTCCAATGATGGAGAAGCTGTCACTGACAAAGGAGAAATATGGGACATGTCGTCGATTCTTTGTTCAGACATTAGATGATCGCGCTCTTTCACCGGATGTTCAAGAGAAACTGGTGAGGGAAAACCCACCAGAAGGAGTGTTCAAGATCAAAGGAAGCGACCATTGCCCTTTCTTCTCCAAGCCACAGTCACTGCACAAGATACTGGTTGAAATTGCTCAAATCGAGTAGAGGGTTGCATACAGAAAGGAAGGAACGAATGAAGAAGCATAGAGCCTTAGTTGGACTTAGAAGTAGCCGTTTTCCTTGTTAGGTTGTATACGTCATATATATCTTCTTCTAATTGGTTGGTTCTCTCGTCTACAAGAAGCTATGCATGTAGGAAAGGAAAACCTTAAAACACTGTGAGTCCTGTATATGTGGAAGTTGTTGGGAGTGTTACAAATACTGGCTGCAAATATACCACCACTTCCTTCATCCTACCCAGCTTTCTTAGCTTGTATTTTCTTCTAGGTCTCATTTTGGGACCAAACATTGTTCTTGTCCCCAGGTTCTATAACTAGCTTGGTTAAGAGTCGAGACGGCATTTAATCCTACCCCGAGCTTGGCTAAATCATCTTTTGCTTGGTTCGACCTTTTGTATTTAAGTTCGAGTATGGACTGGAATTGACAAGCTAGATCGATACCTATAACGTCCTTGGCTCGATAACAAATGTAGTAACTAACCTAGGCCTCTTAAGATTAAAACAGATGAGATTGTATAAAAGACTTCATCAATAGAAACGATTGAGCTCATATTCTAGCTAGATGGGAAGTTAAACCACCGCTAATTACCGAGTGGCCTTGCGAGCCATTAATCGAGCTCTTATTGAGCCGTCTCACGAGTTAACTAAATCGAGTCGGCTCAACGAGATCAAGGACATAGCCATGGTTAGTTAGAGTTTAGCTTAATGACTATTGACTCAGCTCGCGAACCAGCTCGTTTAATATCACGTAGACTGTCGAACGAGTTTTTTTAATAAGTTTGCTTTTAACTAAGGTTATACATCTCAAACAATGTACATTAAATTAAAATGTTTGCTTTGATGCACCCCTTACGTGGCACACTGTAAAAGTACACTACGTATTGACAGTAAATTATGTACTCAGTTTATGTTCACTCTTCATATTTGTTATAAACAACCTTTAATCCATAATTGTATAAAATTTACCCTAATCCATAACTAATTCAAGTTCATTATTTATTTTGACCCATCAATATAAATCAATAATTCAAAATTCAAATTCAATCCACCATAAGATCATCTTCATTTCAAAAATTGATTAGCAATTTCTAATATAAATTTTATAGCTACATCAGCAACTTTAGTTCTACAATTTCTAACCTCCTCCATCTCAACAATTGATTAGCAATTTTTAATCATCACTTTTATAAATAAACACAATCAAAATGAACCAATAAACAATCATTAAATATTATTTATCTTCAAATTATTTTCTATTCATAAATACATTTCTTGAAAAAATAGCAATTTGCTTATGTGACATTGCTAATTGACTTTCTAAATTAGTAATCTTGCTAATTTAAAAAACACTCTTCCATCTCTAGCAATTGTTTATTAAGTGCCACCTCACAATTGCTAAAAAGTTAGGGGTGTAGATGCTCTAATCAAACACAGGAAATCCATTAATATCGAATGTCATAATTACCCATAAACGGATTATTTCATCCTAAATATAATCTTCTAGACCTAAGGTCCTAACCTAAATTCTCTCAATGAATGATGATCATAGCGTTCGATTTACAACGTTCATCTCCCTTATTTAAACGACATCGTGTAAATTATATCACTTTAAGTAGAAATTTAAAATATTTTAGCATTTTCCTAACAATCATGTAGACCTGTAGAGCTGGAAATTGGGATGGGTTTGGGTACCCGTACCCGTATTGTGCGGGTACCCATATCCGAAAGTGCAGTAAAACCCAAGTAAACCTCCGAACCCGTTCGGAGTTCGGATACCCATACACTCGTACGGGTAATTGCGGATTTGAAACAAGGTATCCGTAATACCCAAATCAAAAATAAAAATACAAAATTCTCATTTATCAACTATGTAATCCATAGAAACTTGTATAGTCTCTGTATCGATTTACCATCCTCAATTTGTCTCCATAAATTTCCATAAAGAACAGGGCATTTTGTATCAAGGACAAAATACAGATGTCTGGCTGTATGCATACATGGAAGTAAAATCAAATAGCAAAATGATAAAGATGGGAAGTGGGCAGTAACACATATGAAGTTATGAGTCCTCGCTGGTTATGCATTTTACTGTCCACATATCAAAATGAGAAAGCAAGATTACAACCTTACATATCACTTTCACTATCACTGCCGACATCTGGCACTTGCAATTACGGAGCCAACTTCACCAAAATCCTCAAGTCCTCCACTTCCACTACTGTTTGGATTAATATGGAAGCTAGGAAGTCCAATCTGATGTATAGAAATAACAACATGCTTCAGTCCACGTTGGAGTTCATTATTAATATCAATGTTAGTGGATTGGTTTAAGGGTGATATTTTTCATTTTAAATTTTTATGTTTTATTTGTGTTTTTTATGCTTCTTGAATTACATGCATAACACTTGGATTAAATGTTCTAAATGAATTATATGTGGCAATATGACATGTCAATTATATGTGATCTACATATTATTCTGATATATTCTAAGTGATATATTTCTGATATAATATGTTACATGTAATGGTTTAGTTGAACAAGTTCTGTTACAAGGGAAATATTGGTATTGATTGATCACCTAGTTAGGGCTTGTATGCTGGTTATTGTGCTTATTGCACTTCTGTTACGCAGTGGGCCTTGGTAAGCGCCATAGCTAACTATTGTTGTGTGCTTTGGTAAGCGCCTTACTAACTCTACATGGGCTTTAGTGCCACTAACTCTACGTGGGTCGTCAGCATATGTGAGTCGGGATCCCAATTAAAATACGGAAGTTAGAGTCAGAATTGTCTAACTTGTTTTACATGCTATATGGTTGTCTTTTCCAATGATTTCCAATATTGGTATTTAAATGATAACTTCAGAAGATTGACCTGGAGCCATCCACCAGTTCTTGATAGGTTATATTGTATTAGAAGAAATAATCGAGGATCTGCTCATCTGCCGCCAGATCGAAGTTAGGATGTTGTTGAGACTGTGCATTTTTAGGATTTGTTTTAAAGATGGGTTCATTCACTGTTTATTACCAGCTTCCGCAAATTAGACGTTTGGCGTAATATTCTAATTTTTTATGAAAATATTACCAGTATCGTTGTATTTAGTATTTTACTATTTTAATAATGTATCAAGTGTCCATTTTGAGATAAATTTCTCATTTATTTTATTGTGTAAAATTGTGATGTTATATAGAGGCTAAGAGAGCATTGAAACTTGCGAGGATTAGGTAACATGAACGGGTCTTACTTCTTAGGAGGAATGGGCCTAAAGCCCATATTGAGATGTAGGTTAATAATAATTGGTTGCGCTTCTGAGTTTCTTTGGATCATTTATAATGTGTTATTTGCTTATTTACTGATATATGCGTTTCAAAGATGGTGTATGATCAACTTGTTTTCTTTGTTTTCCAAACTAAGATTAGAAGATCACTTGTATGAATCCAATGTCGAACGTGTACTGCTTATGCCAAACCTGTTACCTATTGACGTTAGTGACTAAACTAAGATTAGAATACAATGACAATGTACTACTTTACTTCTGAATAGCTTATCAATGTATCCTTGTCCAAGTGCCTTTATTATTATGTGAATCCTTCTAGTAGTTTATGAACAGCTAATGACTACGGCTTATGAACGATTATGAATCCATTTCCATCTGCCTGTATTCCTATTAGAATCCATTATCAATAACTACTTATACAAACTTCTTCCGTAATCTATTTCTCCGTCTGCATCTTTAAATTCCAATTCTTGTAGGAATAAAATTTGAATCTTGTTCCCTCTGAACCCCTAGCGAGTAATGGTGGCTTGGTTACACCGTCATTCACTGCAGCGGCCGGAACTATGCCAGTAAATGCTATTGAGCCTCCTTTGTGGTTGCAAATGCAGACACAGGAGGATCAAATTACTGGTACCAGCAGCTCCTCAACCTAATTCTAAACTTACTGAAGAATTATTAGATATGAGTAAGCTCACGAGTGAAGTTTGGAGTCATTTTTATAAAGTGAGGATTGGGGAATTTGTCAAGGCTAGTTGCAAGCACTGTCGAAAGCTGCTAGGTGGGGACTCAAACAATGGAACTTTTCATTTGAAGAGTCATAAGTTATTTTGCATTCAATGACAGTTTCATGACAAAAAACAAAAAACTCTCAGCCCTAACTTGTCTAATTCAAAGAAGAAACTTGCTGCTACCACCTTCAATGTCAAAGTGTCCAGGAGAGGGTTAGACTTAGCTATAGTAATGCATGCGTATCGGATGTCTATTGTGGAGCATCTTTATTTCAAAAGGTTCATCACTTCTCTGCAGCCTCTCTTTCATGTTCCTTGTAGGAATACGATCAAGAGGGATATTTTCAGCGCTTACCAATGTCAGAAATAGAAGATTCAGAGCCTCATTGATGGTAACATTGGGAGGGTTGCAATCACTACCGATATGTGGACGACCACTAATCAAAAGAAAGGGTACATGGCAGTGACGACACACTATGTTGACAATGGGTGGAATCTTCACAACCACATGTTGAGATTCATGTATGTGCCTGCACGTCATACTGCCGAAAGGTTAGGAACAATGATGGATTGGAATATCGATGCAAAGGTATTTGCCATCACTCTCGACAATTGCAATACTAATGACAAGATGATGGAGATATTGAAGAATAAATTGGTGCCTTCTTTCCTTATAACAGAAGGTGCTCTTTTGCACGTGCGGTGTGCTTCTCATATTATGAATCTGATTGTCAAGGATGGGTTGGATGTATTGAAGGATGGTATCAAGAAGATTAGAGATAGTGCCATCTATTGGACTGCAACGCCTAAGAGACTGGAGTTTTTCGAAGAAGTTGTGAAGCAACTTCGTATTCCTTGTGAGAAACGACTAGTCCAAGATGTTCCCACTAGGTGGAACTCGACCTACCGATGTTGAAGGTTGTGATACCTTACAAGGATGTATTCTACAGACTCAAACAATGTGACTTTAATTTCTCATCTTGACCGAATGAGACACATTGAGAGTTTGCTAGTATTGTTTATGACAAGTTGAAAATCTTTAATGTCATCTCCAAGGTGTTTTCTGGTACAAGCTATCCTACTGCCAACCTCTTCGTTCCAAAGATTTGTGAGTTTAATGTGAAGATATCGGAATGACTTCTTGATCATAACCCCGTCATTTGAAATTTGGCTGAGAGGATGTGGTTCAAGTTTGCTAAATATTGGAGTTAAATCCATGAGGTTTTGGCGATTGCTGTTGTTTTTTATCCTTGATATAAGCTGGCCAGTGTTGAATTCCATGAAAAAAGCTGAAGGTGGCCAACTCTTCTTGTACTTTTTTGTCATGAGAAGATAAAGCAATTGATTATCGACTTGGTTCGTGAGTATCAGTCGAGAATTGGTCCTAACAATGTTGATCCCTCAGATGAAGTTACTCAAAACTACTCAACTGAAGATATGGACTTTGAAATCTATGTAAGTCAAAGAAAGAAGGCATGAACGGTTGTTTATCAGACTGAGTTGGACAGTTATCTTAATGAGGACATCATTCATCGATCACCCAATTTACCTCTTCTCAAGTGGTGGGAAGATAATGATGTCAAATTTCCAACTTTGCAAGCAATTACCAGAGATTTGCTAGCCATACCGATTACTTCTGTTGCCCCCAAAGCAACCTTTAGCGTTGGTAGTCGATTGTTGGATCCACACAAAAGTCGACTTCACTACACTATGGTGGAGTCTATAATGTGCTTGAGGAGTTGGGTTCAGGATGAGATCAAGAAAGGTACTTTTCGAATAAATGGTGCTTTCTTTTGTACTAACTCAATTTGATTTGTAATCTAAATTGAATTGCTTACTTTTATGTTTGTTGATATTTCACTTTAGAATCTCCAAAAAATGTTGTTGCACTACAAGATTGTTTTTCGAAGCTAAATTTGCTGGAAGCAATGGAGAATGGAAGTGAGAATCCCGATGAAGGTATGGTCTCATCTACTTAGCTACTTGTTTTGATTTTCCATGCATGATAGTTATCTAAACATTCTTCTAGCCATTTTAGTGAGTACTATTTGACTGTTTCTGTTTGGTTTTTTAAAAGATTTAATTGATGAACTACTTGCTTTTGAATACATGCTATGTTATTGCTAGCAACTCAAGTCAAGGTGGTAATGGTCATTAGTACCATTTGGATGACTGTCCTGTGTTTGCTGCTGCTACTTCTGGGTTGTTGATGCTGCTTTTTGCTTGCTGCTGATACTGCTAGTTTGTTAATGCTGTTGCTTGCTGCTACCACTGCTGGTTTGTGATTGCTGGCTGCTTGTTGCTGCTACTACTGGGCTGCTATGCTACTGCTGGGCTTCTGCTAGTTGTTGTTGCTTGCTACTGCTACTGCTAGCCTATTGGTTGCTGTTACTGCTTGCTGTTATTGTTTGATTGATGAGTTAATGTTAGTAAACACTTGGATTGTTAATTTGTTAGCTGGATTTTTAATTTTTTTTTTTATCAACTCATTTTGATAGCTAGTACTTTTCTTTGGATTTTCTACTTTTGTTAAGACTTTATGTTGACCAGCAAAAGAGCAATTGATGTTTCAATTTTTTGATTAACCACCTGTTTTTTGGCGGGTAAATTTATCCGTCGGATAAATCCGGGCCCGAATTCTACCAATGATGGGTGCTAACATTTAACCGACTATCCGATGAGGCTGGGTTTTCCCGACCCGGTCATTAAGGCGGCCGATGATAGAGTATATACTACCCGTTTCCGATTCGACCAAATGTCAATGGGATATGTTGTTGAATAATATTGTAAAATTTACGAATAATGTAATATATGTTATGAAGATAATTATAGTGAATGCCCAATTGTGTAACTCCTCATTCTATGGTTAATGTATTTTATTCCCCTCCTTTATGTGTATGATTTAATGTATTTCATTCCCCTCTTTTATATGTAATAATATTAGAGAGTGTATGTTATGATTTCATGAGCTTATAAATAGAGCTCTCATTTGTAGCATTCCACACACCTCAATAAGAAAGTACTTCTCCTCCCATGTTCTTGTTCTCTTCTTTGTTCTTAGTTTTATAACACGTTATCAGAACGAGTGCTCTGCCTATTTTCTCGAAGTTTCACGAAGGTTGTTATTTGCTATATTTTGTTTTCCAAAGTTATTATTATTATTATTTATCTTGTTCTTTTATTTGCTTATAAAATTTTCTTTTTCAAAATTAGAGTTAGAGAAAGGAATCCATTTCTATTTTTTATATATATATAACAAATGGTGGTCTTTCTCATTTTACCGATTTCAAAAACGACTTTGTCATTTTTCTATTGATGACTATTATCAAACGTTTATATTGGTCAAATATCATGCCTTTATAGGTCGGCTTAAACGTTTAGTTATCATCATATATATTTTATAGTATATATTATTATGACCTATCATATTTTATATCTTCCGTTTCTTTCCATAGTGTTTTTTTTGCTTGTATGTTGCCTTTTTAATTCATGATCAATTCTAAAATAGATATAGTTGCTATTTTATTATGGCATATGCATGAGTATCTCTTCTAGGCAACAATACTTATAAAATATTTTATGCATTTTTCTAAGTGAACTCACATTATATTGTTAGCATCTTTTCCATCCTATTTTAAATGATCATATTGATGTTTTTGTCACGTATATATATATATATATGATATTTTAGCCGTTATACAAATATATTAAAATTTATCATCTCATTGTAGTTAACTCTTTTGATTTTGTGCATTTTATTTATAATTCATGAATACCTCTGTCATTTTTTTTTGTTCCTACCCAAACGAGAAAACATTTATCACTATTTAAATGTCTATATAGTTATGTTTCAAGATGGGTATGCCACTATTATTATTATTATTATTATCTCTTTAAAGCATTCTTTATTTCTATGTTAATGAACGTTCTATTACCGTTACTATTTTAATTAATATATCATTTTTCATATGTTTTATTATTTGACTTATAATATATTTGTAATTCAATTTGCTTCTTTTATAGCATGTCGAATATTTCCAAACTTGAGTTTGTGGCCCTTGACGTTTCGGGCAAAAATCACCTCTCGTGGGTCTTGGATGCTGACATCCATTTGCAAGCCAAAGGGTTGGGCGACACGATTAACGATGATACTGAAACATCTGCCCAAGACAAAGCCAAGGCTTTGATCTTTATTCGCCACCATCTTGACGAAGGCTTGAAAAATGAGTATCTCACCATCAAAGATCCTCTCGAATTGTGGAATAATCTCAAAGACCGATATGACCACCAGAGAATGGCGATTCTCCCTCGAGCTCGTGATAATTGGGTGAATTTATGCCTACAAGATTTCAAATCCGTGAGCGAGTATAATTCTGCCCTCTTCAAAATTTGCTCGTAGTTGTTGCTATGTGGCGAGAAAATCACTGATAAGGAAATGCTCGAGAAGACATTTTCCACTTTCCATGCTTCCAATATAGTTCTCCAACAATAATATCGGGAGAAGGGCTTCACCAAATATTCTAAATTAATATCATGTCTCTTAGTTGCCGAGCAAAACAATGACCTCTTATTGAAGAATCACCAATCACGCCCCACTGGTATGGCTCCATTTCTGGAAGCTAACGCGACAAACAGCCACAATTTTGATCAATATCGTGGTTGGTCGTGGTCGTGGTCATAACCATGGTGGTGGATATGGTCGCAATAATGTCCATGGTCGTGGACGTGATTATAGTCACGGTCGCCTTCAGAGATTCAACCACTCTTCTCGTCCACATTTCAAACGGGATGGGGGAATGAATAAGGAACGAGGTGGGTCTAGCAACAGAAACTTTCAAAATATGTGTACTAGATGTGGCGACGATCATTGGACTTGCACTTGTCGTACACCTAGACATCTTATCAATCTTTACCAAGAGTCAAGGAAAGACAAGAAGGTTGAAACCAATATGGTCATTGAGGAAGGTGTTTTGAACCATGGCCAATTTGACACCACTCATCTGGATGTTGCTGACTTCTTTCCTCCTCATGATGGAAATGTGGAGAAATAAGATGGTTATTGAGATATCTTTTATTACAAAATGGTGCCTTGATGTATGCACCTTATTACCGTTCCCATTTGATTTGTTTGAGTTTGTTTTTCTTGAAAGTGTTTTCTCATATTTTTTTATTTCTTTTTATTAATGAATTTCCCATCATAATTGTCTCTTCTAATATGGATTATCAGATTCGTGTTATAGCATGGATACTACTGCCATCCATGGCAACATAATAAATGAGGATGTGTGTCTCATCGATAGTGCTTCCACTCATACTATTCTAAAGGATAAGAAGTATTTTTCTCATCGAGTGATGCGAGAAGCTAATGTTAGCACTATATCCGATAGTAGTAATTTAATTGAAGGCTCCGGAAGAGCAATTGTGCTACTACACGAAGAAACTAGAATGCATATTGATGATGCATTATATTCTACAAAGTCTCACCACAACTTATTAAGTTATAAAGATATCCGTCGCAACGGATATCACATCGAGACAATTGAGGAAGAAAATAAAGAATATAATGCCATCACAAGTATGGTAGATGGTAACAAATGTTATCCTGAAAAATTACCATCTATTTCTTCTGGTTTGTACTACACGTTTATTAGTACAATTAAATCACATTCCATTATAAACTCCAAGTTTATGGATCGTGATATATTTGTAGTTTGACATAACCGGTTAGACCATCCCAGAACAATTATGATGTGTAAAATACTTGAGAATTCCCTTGGACACTCGTTGATGAGTAAACGAATTCCCCAATCGAATTATTTGGCTTGTATTGCATGTTCTCAAGGAAAATTGATTATCCGACCATCATCGATAAAAGTGAGAAATGAATCGCTCACAGTTTTGGAACACAGTCAAGGCGATATTTGTGGACCAATTTATCCATCATGCGGACCATTTAGATATTTTATGGTTTTAATTGATGCATTAACTAAGTGGCCACATGTATCGTTATTATCCACTCGTAATTTGGCATTTGCGCGATTACTTGCTCAATTGATCAGATTACGGGCATAGTTTCCGGATTATCCGATAAAAACGATACGCCTTGACAATGCTGGTGAATTTACTTCACAACATTTTAATGATTATTGCATGTCTGTCGGAATTTATGTTGAACATCATGTAGCACATGTTCATACACAAAATGGTTTAGCAGAATCTCTAATCAAACGCTTACAGTTAATAGCAAGACCATTGTTAATGAAGGCAAAGCTTCCCATTTCATGTTGGGGGCATGCTGTCTTACATGCAGCATCATTAATTCGCATCAGGCCAACAAGTTATCACGAGTATTCCCCCTTACAAATGGTTTTTGGTCAGGAACCGATCATATCCCATATAAGAATATTTGGATGTGTTGTTTACATCCCTATTACACCACCACAACGCACTAAGATGGGACCTCAAAGGAGGTTGGGAATTTATGTTGGGTATGAGTCTCCGTCGATTATAAAATATTTAGAAGCAATGACAGGAGATCTATTCACAGCTCGTTTTGCTGATTGTCACTTTGATGAATTAGTTTTCCCAACATTAGGGGGAGAAAATAATAAGCTGGACAAAGAGATCAGTTGGAATGAATTAGCATTATCTCATTATGATCCTCGTACTAGACAATGTGAACTAGAAATTCAAAAGCTAATTCGTTTACAAAGTTTAGCGAATCAATTCCCAGACGCTTTTACTGACCCACATCGAGTAACCAAATCTCATGTTCCAGCAATGAATGCTCCATCACGAGTATATGTCCCTATTGGACATCATGAAAATACAAATGAGTCTAAAGCACGTCTGAAGCATGGTACCTATCGGTTCCAAAGTTTAAAATCCTCAAAAAAGAAAAGGAGTTGTAAATCAAGATGGTCCAATCAAGGATAAGCTACCAAACATCGCTGATATATCAGCTCAAGAACAGCATCAGGTACCTGAACATATTGAAAATAATGAGATCTCAATCAACTATGTCTTGCATGGTAAACAATGGAACCGCAATACAGTTAACGTCGATGAAGTTTTTGCTTATAATTCAGCGCTGAATGTTCTTGATGAAAATGAGGATCATGAGCCAAAATCCATGAATGCATGCAAAAAACGGCAGGATTGGCCAAAATGGAATGACACAGTTAAGGAAGAATTACATTCTCTTGAAAATGAAAAGTTTTGGACCTGTGGTCCTTACACCTGATGGTGTCAACCTCGTCAGGTACAAATGGGTTTTTGTAAGAAAACGTAATGAAAATGGTGAAATTACGAGGTACAAGGCACGCCTTGTTGCCCAAGGATTTTCACAAAGACCCGGAATTGATTATGAGGAGACATATTCTCCTGTGGTGGAGGCAACTACTTTTTGCTATTTGATCAGTCTGGCAATTCGAGAAGGATTAGATTTGCGTCTCATTGATGTCGTAACTGCATATTTATATGGATCACTTGATAACGACATCTATATGAACTTCCTGAAGGATTTCATCTGCCTGAAGGTTACAAATCAAGTTCTTGAGAACGTTATTCGATCAAATTGAATAAATTCTTATATGGATTGAAACAATCTGGCAGAATGTGGTATAACCGTCTTAGTGAATATTTGATCAAAGAAGGATATGCAAATGATCTGATATGTCCATGTGTTTTCCTAAAAAGATTAGGAACCGAGTTCGTTATCATTTCGGTTTATGTTGATGACATAAATATCATTGGGACTCCAAATGAACTTACAAAAGCAATCACCTGCTTGAAAAAGGAATTTGAGATGAAAGATTTGGGGCGGACAAAATATTGTCTTGGTTTGCAGGTTGAGCACCTACCAAACGGTATTCTTGTGCATCAAGAAGGATATACTACTAAAGTGTTGAAACGATTTTACATGGATAAATCACATCCATTGAGTACCCCGATGGTTGTCAGATCACTAGATGTGAAAAAAGATCCATTCAGACCTCGGGAAAGTGATGAAGAACTACTTGGTCCTGAAGTACCTTATCTTAGTGCAGTCGGTGCACTAATGTACCTGCTCGGTCATACAAGACCCGACATATCATTTGCCGTTAATTTATTAGCAAGATATAGTTCTTCTCCCACGCGAAGACATTGGAATGGTGTCAAACATATACTTCGCTATCTGCAAGGAACACAAGATATGGGATTATTCTTCTCGAATGAATCAAAAGCAGATTTGGTAGGATATGCAGATGCTGGATACCTATCTGACCCCATACTGGCCGATCACAAACTGATTATTTATTCACATGTGGTGATACATCAATTTCTTGGCGCTCTGTGAAACAAACACTTACCGCCACATCATCTAACCATGCTGAGATTTTAGCAATACATGAGGCTAGTCGTGAATGTGTTTGGTTGAGGTCTATAATTCAACATATTCGAAATTCGTGTGGATTAACTTCTGAAAAGATGGCCCCGACACCCATGCATGAAGATAATGCTGCATGCATCGTACAATTGAAAGAGGGATACATCAAAGGAGATAGAACAAAACATATATCTCCTAAATTCTTATTCACTCATGACCTTCAAAAGAATGGTGACATAACTGTCAAACAAGTACGTTCAAGTGATAACTTGGCTGATTTATTCACTAAGGCTCTTCCGACATCAACATTTGAGAGACTAGTTCGGAAAATTAGAGTTCGGCAATTGAGAGACTTTAATAGGGAAATATTTATATGAATGAAATATTAATTACATAAAAAAATAGGGAAAAATATTAATTAATTTAAATTTTAATGACATACAAACACAACCTCCCCACTTGCATACAATAGAAGATCATCCACTATCAGACTTTTAAAAACGATCTAAGCCATAAAAACAATTGAAAAGAAACAATTTTACAACATCATCCTCAAACACAACGGTCTATTTAAATCAGTTAGTGCACCCGTGTATTTCCTTCTGCTTTAACTTTCTTTTAATATTATATAATACTTTTTGCAATTGATGCGGGCCCGGGGGAGTTCAATATTTATAATAATCAAAATTAACGACCTGAATCGTTGTAAAAAGGGATTATAATAGCAAACCCAATGTATTTGTAGAAGAAACAACTTCTTTCTCTCCCTCCGGCGAAGATTTCTTCTATTTAAACTCATATTTTGTAGAGTCCCTTTGACCATTGAAGTAAACCCTAGATCATCCCTTTTAACCCTTTCAGCTTTGAGTTTGTCCAAGGAGGAGACGAGTCACAGCTAGCTTCTGAAATTTCCCATACGGTAAGGTCTCGAAAAAAAGGCCAACCTCTTTTTCATGTCTTTCTCATTTTTGTTGTTGTTGCAAACTAGTGGTTTCTGGGTCTACTTTAGAATCTCGGTTGGTCGATCATTGAATGTTCTTCCCCTTATTTCCCTCTTTTTTTTCTAGGGATTTCTTACTGTGACTTTGTGACTGAAATTTTGACTGGAAACGTAGCGCCTTTTGCTGGGTAAATCCTAATGGGTTATCTGCCTTTGGAATTTGATATCGTGATCAGTATCTATACTTGTAAATGTTGCTGTTGTAGAAGGCTGAGTTGAATTTCTGGTACGGAACATTACTCTTACAGTCTCAAAGCTTAAGTGGCAGCGAGCTCCTGCTACTCATGTTATCCTGCTTTCTTTTACTGTGTATTAATCGAAGCTGCTTTAGAGTCATGGTTGATTAGAATTTGGCATGTTGGTTTTGACAGGTAATCTAGCAGAATGGGTGGAATTCCAATTGAGGATGATGACTGGGAGTTTGCTTCACCTTGTGATGAAGCTTGGTCGATTGTTTTAGTTGGACGTACTGGGAATGGGAAAAGTGCGACAGGAAATACCATTCTTGGGAGGAAAGCCTTCAAGTCCAGGCATAGTTCATCTGGTATCACTCGTTCTTGTGAGTTACAGACGACTATATTTGAAGACGGTCAGATCCTCAACGTCATTGATACTCCTGGTATGAACCCTCCTCTAATAAATCTAATCAGACAACTAGTTTAGCAGTAGATATCAATCCTTGGTTTTGACCGGTTACTTGTCTCCTCAGGACTTTTTGATTTCTCCATCGGTACTGATTCTGCTCATGAAGAAATTGCCAGATGCATCAAGATGGCAAAGACTGGGATCCATGCTGTCATCCTTGTTCTCTCTGTTAGGAACCGATTTTCCGAAGAGGAAGAAACTGCTATTCGTAACCTAAAATCTTTGTTTGGAAGCAAGATAATCGACTACATGATTGTCCTGTTCACCGGTGGAGATGAACTAGAAGACAATGATGAAACTCTAGATAATTACTTGGGTGATCATTGTCCGCAACCTTTAAAGGTTTATTACTTGAGTTTTTTCACATCTCTCCATTCTTCATTGCAGTTGTGCTTCCAATTCTCTATACCTGCATCAACTTTAGTTTATTAGCTCCTTTGGAATTCTTTCACGAGTCTGAAAAGCTGATGTTTTGCACAACAGTGGCCTTAATTTTCATCTGCGATTTTGTTTGATTCTAAATGGAGAGGTTCTTCTGATTAGTTGTTGTCAATATCCCGCAGGAAATTCTGTCAGAATGTAAGAATCGAAAGGTGCTGTTTGAGAACAAGACTAAAACCGAGTTTAAGAGAGCAGGGCAGGTTGAAGAGCTTCTCTATCTTGTTAACAGTACCATTATGCAGAATGGTGGACGACCATTCCGTGATGACATATTTGTAGAAATGCAGGTTTGTGTTGCTTTTTGTTTGTGGATATATGATTATATTAATGTTTCACTCATGTGCTTTATTTGGGTTACTCTATATTGCAGAGACAAGCTGCGATAATGCGTAATAAACAATCTGAGCTTGATGCACTTGAAGCTAACGATTGCTCTAGTGAGAAAATAATGGATCTGAAAGCAATGATGGATCAGATGTATGCAGAGCAACTTAAGCACATAACCGACATGGTATATATATCATTCTTTCCTTTCAGTGGCTCTCTCCTAAAGAGCTATAGTATACTATTAGTGCCTAGTCTTTTTCTTTTTTAACTGGACATTGTTACATATAGGTTGAGTCTAAGCTGAAGGAGACGGCTGCTAGGCTGGAACACCAGCTTGAGGTGGAACAAGCTGCGCGTCTGGAGGCAGAATGTTTTGCGCAGGCTGCTCACGTGCAGTCAAGTGATGAGATCCGCCAGCTTCGTTCGAACCTCGAGAAAGCACTAAGGGAAACTGATAGTCTTCGCGAGCAGGCAGAGAACCGTAGTTCAATTCTATGGCGACTCCGACAGAGCCTAGAGAAAGCTCAAAGAGAAACTGGGGAACTCTTGAAACAGGCTGAGGGACATTCTGCAGTTGTGTGGCTTCAGAAGGAAACTGTGGAGATGTTGCATCAAGCTGAAAGACATGCTGCTATTCAATGGATTAGGCAGAGCCTGGAGAAACTTAAGTTGAAACTGAGTAGTTCTCCAAGCCAGAGCTGAGAGGCACAATCGCAAGTCTGATTCTGGGGATCCCGCGTTAGATGGTTGGTCACTAATGGGGAAAGTGTTATGAGCACGTAGTACAGAGTTGGTATAATCATATATACTAGAGCCTTTGGACTGTCGTCGGGAGAGTTTTAGGTTTATAATAATAATAATAATAATAATAATAATGTCTCGTTATTCCCTCGGCGTTAAGTTTTAAGGTTACTTTCATGGCAGTGGTTTAAATTTTAGGAATTAATTGGTTTTAGGATGTTCTGGACGTCCTTGGACCGTTAGATTAAAACTTTAAAATTTAACGATCTTTACATAAAGAATATAAGGTCTTTTCACCAAAACTATTTTAATTTATTGTTTCTTTTAAAAATGGCAGCCACTAGTGAGTTTTCGTAGACCGGCCAACGACTACTTGTCGAGACTTCGGTGACCCCCCGATAACTTTCCGGAGAGACTGGTGACTTTTTGAGAAACTTCCAGCAAGACTCAGGTGACCTGCCGTCGACTTTTCCGGCGATTTTCCGACGATTTTTCCGATTTTTTTTTTATATTTGGATAAATTTTTTAAATTATAACCAATTATATTTTTTAATAACTAGTCATAATTATAACTAGTAATATAACTGGTTAGAATCACTAATTATAACCGATTACGTTTTGATAAGTAGCTATAATTAAAACTGATTACAACTAGAAATATAACTAGTTATAATCACTATTATAATAGAAAAATAACTAATTATAATCTTAAATTACTTGTTATAATGCAAAATAAATTGTTCGTAACCGCCTTGGTTTATTTGTACTAACTGAAAAAGTATCTGGACCATTGATGTTAATATTTGAAAAATTATTGATTACGTTGTTAATTAATTAAGGCTTAGGCTTGATTATGTAGACTTAAAAGTTTGGGGACCATGAGTGATATTCACCAAATCATCTTTTCCAACTTGAAGCTACTATGGTTCGATATGCGGCTTCACCGATGTCATATTGTCTTCTTATCTGTTACCTCAAATCGAAATATTATGTGAGTTTGATCTAAAATGTCAAAAATTGATGTTATGAGAAAGTGAGATCACGCGGTCCAGTTTTAGAATTACAAAAAAGTTGGTGACGTTTCAGACATATTTGCCATCAAATCACAACTATATAGCCAGAAGCAACAATCAATTTCTTCTTTAACCATGATTTATCCTTCAATAGTAAATCGTCTCCAATCAAATCTACTTTCTTTCTCTAGTTGTCACCGATGGAGTTTATATTGGTGTCGATGGCAGACTTCACAATGACGCTAACGATGAAAAAGAGGAGGAAGAGATGGCGTCATTAGAACAGGGGCAGCGCCGACAATAGGGTAGATGAGGAAAAAACGACGTTATCATTGTTGTTCGTAATGGAACACAAATGCTCTCTGTAATTCTAAAATCAAAACAAAAATAAATAAATAATTTATATGACTAAAATACCCCTCTCGTCTCAAATCGGGACTTCCTAAAACTTTTATCCGCTGGATTTAAAACTACTCCCTAATTTCATGCCCAATGCTTGGAGGCGGCTTGAGTTCTACGATTTGTGGATAGTAAGTTATAAGTAGGCTTACTTAGCCTATATTTGGTAATATGAATTATGATTCATAAAAAAGTTGAGTTGAGATTAATATAAAAAAGTTAAATTGGAGAAGAAAAATATTATGAATATAAATTTGAATAAGAAAAAAGAAATCCAATTAAAATCATGTTTTCCAAACTATTTTATGGGCTTTCCTAAAAATCTTTCATATCTTTTAAATTTAGTATTTTTTTCAAATTTCTTCCAACCTTAATTCAGTCATTTTGTACTATTTTAATTCAACTTTTATAAAAATCATAATTTTAATTGCAAAACATAACATTAACTTATACCAAACACCCAACCTCACCTCCTCCCTCTTCTTTCGTATGAGGCCGGAGGCCGTTCTCAATTCTTTCTATGTTTTTTATTTTTACCACAACTATTTGATGAGGAACCTCCACTAAACTAAGCGTTTAGTATTAAATAAATCAATAATTCATTTTATTTTAAAATGAATTATTATATAAAATTTATCATCAAATGAATTCCTACATTTTTGGAATGTTATATTCAAATCTTAGAAATAAATTAATTTAAATTCTAACAACATGTTTGGTATACAATTCATAATTGAATTGAATTAAAAATTTGCACATATACCCTAATTATTTTTTTTTTGAAAAATACCCTAATTAGCATGGTTAAGAATGTCGGATCTGACCGACCAGTTCGACTATAAACTAGCCAAAAAGCTGAAACCCCCGAGTCGCCGATTGATGAGAATGGTCAAAACCAGGCGTTGACACAGCTTGACTGCAAAATTTGGCCAGTTCGACCGAAATTATTTTGGCGGTTGGATCAGATTTTTATGACTACACTTTTTATTTTTCAAAAGTGTGGGATTGGGATAAGAACTAAGATCTTTCTTGAATGATTACTATCTCTATTAATATCACAATTTGATGAAAGCATGCATTTAATTATTAATAATAAACATTATGACATGTAATTAATACTAAAAAGTAGCATATTACCATAAATTAAGTAAATTATACATTTGATCCCAATTATTTGATTAATAAAAAATTCAAATCATTTATATAATTTGAAACTTCTTAAAAAATGATTCAAGAACTATAATTTTTACAAGCTAGATTATGATATTGGACTCTCTATACTATCGATTTGATCCGACTCAATCAAAAAATCATCTGATCCGGCTCAACTATATTTATTTATTTAATTAATAATTAAAATGTTCCAACCCGGTTTTGAAAGCGATCGGATCCTAGTCCAACCATCAAACTCTGAACCCCTAACCTCAATGATTTAATCTCCAGACCAATTTTCAAAATTTTGCTAATTAGTTTTTAGTAAAAAAAACATTGATATTATCCATAAAATATAAGAAATAATTGAATTAACAATATCGTCACCTTAACTTAACATACTAACCATATAAAAGTGGACTCCAACTTTGATAAATAAAAGATGAATATCTCTTTTGTTCCTCTCTGTTAAAGTTCTATTTGAACTCCTCATTTTCCTCCCTAGTGGAGTCTCACATTTGCACCTTTTGGGGAGCCCATTTGACCGATCACAATGCTTTGGGGTGTCATCAAGATGACTGGCAACCACCAACCACCAACCACCATCCATAACTAGTCTATCTACATAGCCAACCAGCAAATCTCTGTAAAAAATTATATTCTCCAAATGAGATGGGGTATTCAATATAAAAGAATGAAGACAAGGGATAAACTTACTGAAAAGAAAATAGTAATGACAAGGAGCAAAGATTGGAAGAAAAAATGACGCGTGAGTGTGAAAGTAGATGAATTCAAAGACGTGTTCAGAATATTTATGAAAAGAGAAAAAACAGCTAGGTGTTTCCTCTCGAACCAACTACCGTGGCAGCTATAGATCCAATCTCATTGTTGCAACACATCTAAAAGAAAGAATAATAAACCGTTATTAAAGTACTGGACTCAGAAGGATCTAACTCCACACCTCAACCCTTAACATTTGAATAGCAAAAGTTACATTTAAGAAAAAGTTGAGACCTTCATAATGACATCTTCCTCATGCTTTGGTGCTAGCAGAAATTTTGGTGATGACCAGGCATTGACCCTCAACCCCCTCCTCTCCCCCAAGAGTTCAGGGAGAAGGTGGAGCTTACAATATGCACATGGGCAAGTTCATCTCCCAGCGGAAAGTCAATATGGGCAAGGTGAAAGGTGGCATCCGTTGAGCCTGGCTGTAGATCAGAGGGATGACCATCGATGAGGCCAGGGACTACAAGTTTGAGTATGAGAAGGTGTCATACGGGGGTAAGTTTTGTGAGAGAATGGGCCACCTGATCCATGATTGCAAGTGGAAGAAAAAGAGGAAGACGCAACTAAAGAACTGAGGGGACATAGAGGGAAAGAAGCGGTGGTGGAGGACGATGCGTTATCGCCTCGTCTGAAGATGGAAGAAATGCGCTCTCCTATGCCTGGCTTTGCGTGGCTCCACTTCCGAGATGTGCACAAGAGAGAGGAATTACCTGCCTATCACACAATGACTCCCTTGTCAGTGACTACTCGCTCAACGGAAACAACCCCTATATCATAGGTTTTGATTGGTCACATACACATCATCATTGTCTAATCTAGTTATGCCTATCTTATCCTAATCTTTACTATAGATTACTCGCTACTGTACAACCATCAAAAGAAAATCCAATCATAGGATTCTACATCATCTATCTATAGTTCTACCTTGGATAAGGCAGTAACTAAACATGAACCCTAATCTGTGACCCTAATCTAAATGTGAGCTTTCAACCCTTCCAAAAACATCTGCTTTATATCATCAACCTTTTGTTCTAGTGAACCCTTGTACCACTTGATCACCTTGATGAAGGTGTTGTAGTAATCAACCACCTTTATCTCTCCTTGCTTGAGTTTGATAAACTCAACACTCTTGTTCTTCTACCACTACTTATTGAAAAGGACTAGGAACTCCTCCCAACCCTTCCCGAAGGGAGCCTCTCCGACCTTCAGCTGGTTACTCCTCTCAACAAGTAAGCAGCGTACATCACCCTATACTTTGGCGCAGGCTTCAGATACATGAATGCATTAGTTAGCTCTCTCATCAGCTGAATGCCAACTGAGGATCCATAGACTCTTCATCAAAAGTAATGACGCCTACTTGAGCCAGCTCCTTGAAATCCAACCTAAATGCAGGCAGATACTTCATCATCTCGACCGATTTCTGGTGATCACTACAACATGAGGATAACATTCAACATCTTTTTAAGACTTTTACTCTAGTTCTGGAAATATAGAAAACAACTGAAAATCCTCAAAACAAAGGGGCATGACCGTTGTCCATGGTACCTCTCTCTGCAACTCCCCGAGCCACTCGGTCGAGGTGTTGAGGTTGCACATGTCGATCTCTTAGGTGTCATTTTCTACTGTAGTTCCAAAGTTGCACATACATAGAAGAGATGGGATAAGGTTAGTGAAGCACTAAGTGGTTATCTAGACTCATTTAAACTGAGACTGAACTATGGAAAGAATGTAGGAGTCTATCTAGTCATTGTTGTAGTAATTGACATATGTGGTCCCTACAGGCACAACCTTATATCAGACCATGAAACCACCTTGAGCCCCCATGTGAGAAACATTTGTAGGCATACTTGGTCGGTAAGAAAAGGGGTGTGAAACCCAAATCCTAACTAACAAGTGTCCTTATGTCACAGAGATCGGTTCACTAGACTCTACTCAACATTTAGGGTCACGATTTAAGGTACAAAAGGTTTAAAAGGGTGTTTTCTAAGTTTCCAACTAAATAACTAACCATTCAATACAAAGCATACAAAGGAATTCAAGAAACTAATGGAGGCAAAAGAGTGTGAAGGTCAAACAAAGAGAGTACGGGTTGCTAGACTTCGGGTGTTGGAAATGCTCAAATCCGACCATTAGAGAAATTGGACATAACAGACACGATTTATGATTTGATACTCCTCTAGGAACATGAAAAAATCCATGACAAGATCTTGCAATGGATTACAAACACAAGAAAGGGGTTCTAGTCACCATTTGAAACCCCAAACAACCCAATCATTCAATTTTGTCACTACCTAAGTGATTAACGGAATGCGCTCTAAGTGTTCAATGAGATGTCCCTAAAGAAATCCTAACACTAAATGTTGAATTGGAGTTTGGAAACACACACCTTGCTTCAATCTTGAATTACAACCTAACTCAATTCAATCACAATTAAGTAAAACAAAGATTTCCTTTGACCTAAATCAAGCTATAGCACAAGATAGGTTGAAAAACTCCATAATCCAAGCACAACAATAATAATAACTAGCATCCAAACATGTACAACCACTCATCATGAGGGGATCATCCTAGCACTCACAACCAGCCTAATCTAACAACTGTAATAGCTTAGCCAATAATAATGAAGCTAACACAAAGAGGGAGAATACAATCACCATCATCTACACGAATGGAGGAGGTGATGAAGGCAAATCTTTGCTCCAAGCTTTAGCAATCCTTGATCTTCAAGAGCTCCAATCCCTCTTCTCATGTTCCCAAATTGGAGTTGAGAAAGTTCTAATTTCAGACTAACCTATTGTTATGGTGTAAAGTGACATGTGCCTCATATCTCCTCCAATTTGGGTTTAAGTATGTTTGCCAGCAGCATCCACACGATGTGTGGTGTTTCTGGAGACCACACACCATGTGGTACTTCTACCTATCGAGGCTCATATTCTTCTTTCACCCGTATCTCAGTAATTCAACCTCTGTTTGCCTTCTGATTGGTCTAGTTGGCTTTGTATCAACATCCTCTTTCCAAAGGATACCTCAAATCTCAATTAAACATAAGAAAATAAGTCGATCGAAATGAAATGGTCCATTTGAGATAACACAATCCCTTACTTTCATGAACCAATCACCAAAAGGGAACCATAAATCGCTCTAAAGAAGTCAAAAATAGTCAAGATGGGGCTGAAAATCATATTATGAATATGCTATCAAATTCCCCCACACTTGAACACTACGTATCCTTAAGGAATCTACTCAACACACTCAACAAGGAACTCGAAAGATGGTGATTGGAAAGCATAGCCTAGGGTTTCACACCTATCATGGTGCCAAGTAATGCTAGTAAAACATAAAACTACACAATTAAGTATAAACACCGAATCCCTTAGACTAGTAGAAGACAAACTCATATATTTGATGCAATTGACCCGATTCCTGACCACCAAAGTGTATCTATATCCCCCCAAACAATCATGCCTTTCAATTGTCAGTGGAAGAAACAGATCAACAACGTCCTGGCAGGGATTACTCTTTCGTTACGAGGGAGGAGGTGCTTTTCTATAAATCATAGCACTCAACTAATGCTAACACCTGCCTCTTATTTTGATTACTTTCTTACCTAGTCTACTTCAATAGACTACTATATACAACCTGCTTCCCTTTCAATTTTCTTTACTTTTCATCTTCTTTTTCTTTTTTTTCTTTTTTTCACCTTTTTGGCTTTTTTATATTACGACTTTTTTCCAAATGGGGATAGTCAAAACCTTAGCTGGACTCAGAAGTAACCAGTCGAAACCCATGTCTCATGCCTCATAAAGGTTGGGAAGAAGGCATACCTCATGGGTCGCCACACGAGTTTAGGTTATAACCAAACCACATGAAAATTTTTATTCTAACAACCTAGGAAAACACATTGGGGGTGGATACACATACACTCTAATGCAACCTAGAAAAAGACAGTAGAAGGAAACGATCCATATGCATCATATATAGGAGTCTCTAGTATACTAGTTTCAGGTAAAATGGCATGTGGTTCAAAAATGAGATCCTAGAATTAAAGACAACCACAAATCCAGTTCAATAGGAAATTTTAAAAGCAAGGACAAGTCAGAATACGGATATACGAGGCATAAAGAAGGATCCCAAACCTGAATAGTATCCAAAAAATCCACCCGCACACTTGCACAACACATTATCCTCAACGAGACCAAACAATAGGAGAAGAAAGGAGTACCAATATAGTGAAAAGTGATACCGGACCAAGAAAAGATGAAAGACCAGGATTGAGGATCTGGATCATCACAAAAGACAAAGTAACAAACAAGAGAAACACTGAAAATAGTACACAATACTATAGGAGTCAATAATCTTAGAAGTCTAACACATCCTAACACAAAAGACAACAACACAATACCACAAAGTCACAAACTCAAAGAAAAGAAGTCTAGAAGAGAAAAGAAACATGTACATCACAAAAGTCATGTCCGAGAGAAGAAAAGTATCCACAAGGAGTGTGGTTGAAGGAAATCCCACATGCCGTGTGACCAGCTGGGTCAGGGGTTGACTAGGAAAAATCAGCCGATTTGGGTCGATCAAAAGCAGGTCGGTCTGGTTAAAAATCAGCCGGTTCAAGCCCACACGACGTGTGAGGTCACACGACACCCACACGTCATTAGGCTTTAAAACGACATCAATCAAGCATTGAATCAACTCCGAATGCAACAAAACTTTCTAATTGTCCTAGGCATACCAAAATGGCATCAAGAAACTCCCAAAAACTAATTTTCTTGACTCGATCATCACAAGAAAATAAGAAAAAAAAATACAAAAAATGCAACAAACATGCAATCAAACAAGTTTTATTCATCATTCCTACTCCTAAACTATGTATACCATTGTGAGACATTCAATGGGGCTCACACATCCCCTCATTAATGAAACCAATTGTATCATTAACTCATAAATGCATAAGATGGACACCAAGAAGAAGAAGAGAGTCAGGAAAAGTAGGCATTGTTACCTCGATTCTCCCACAGTAAAGACTTCTGTTACCGTGTATGGTTCAGACTAACTTAAGATGGCACTTGCAGGAATGAGCCTTAGTGGAGTACCATAGATGATGACTTGATCGCCCTCCTTGAATTCCTTCTCGGTGTGGAGGTGTGAATAATGGATTTGCTTGATCTTCTCCTTGCAATACCCTGAACCTTCATCCGTGTAGGGGCGTGGCTCCTTGAGCTTGTGCATTGGTGATGTCCCATCCATGACCTTGTAGACTATTTTTGGCCGATAAGGGTTCTTGAGCTTAATATCTATTGATTCTTCATGCATGTTCCTCATCTTAGAAACACTAGACGAGACTAGAGTGACAGCATACACTCCCTTGATCGAGATAGCTCTGGTTTCTTATCATCCTGTTTCCCAAAATCGCTCAAGGAAGGATCCAAGGCATCTTGATGAAGAGAATCGTTAATAGCATAGGCCAAAGCCATCTCAATGGACTCACCATAATCATTATCATCTTGAGCATTTGGATACTCCATACACAGGGTCAACTGAAATGTGGCTTCCTCTTGATCTACTCTCAAGGTAAGCTTACCCTCAAATATGTCTATAATTGCCTTAGACATGTTGACGAAGGGTTGACCCAAGATCAAGGATATGTGTGTGTCCCTGGTGTCAATCACAACAAAATCCATTGAAACACGAACTTGCCAACATGCATAAAACATCTTCAACTACACCACTAGGAAACTTGGTAGATTTGTCAGTTAGTTAGATGCACATCTTAGTCGGTGTAACTTCACCTAGGCCTAGTTTCTTATACAATGAATATGACATGAAATTTATACTAGCACCTACATCTGCTAAACCTCTTTCAATCATAACTTGACTAATCATATAAGGAAGAATGAAGCTACCTGAATCTTTTAATTTGTGCAGATTGCTGAGCATTGCTCATTTAGAGTGATGTTGGAAGCTTCCGAGAGAGTTCACTTATTGGTGAAGATCTGCTTATGGAACTTGGCATATCGAGGCATCTTTCTATCAGCTCAGTGAAAGGAATGTTGAAGTTCATATTATGGAGATGATTCACAAATGGCTTGAAGCTCTTCTCAAGAAGATCCTTATCTAATTGGTTGGGATAAGGTGCCTTAGGCTTGTATAGAGCCAGCGGGGCTTGGAGATGGGAGCCTGATAGCTTGATTATTTGTAGCCATATTGACCCTACCTTATCAGTTTTTACTCCGGTTTTGATGATATTTGATGGTTATAAGTGCCTGGTTTGATCATTAGTGCATTTCGTGCTCGTTTCCCTCTCAAACGGACCATTTCGGTCCGTTTCACTTGTTTCTTGGAGTCTCTTCTTTGATTACAGGTATCTGTTGGATAGTGGGTTCGAATACGAAGCCGATGTTACCTTCTAGAGCGAAATTGGAGTCCGAATGAAGAAGTTATGGCCAAAAGAAGTCGATCAATGTTGTTGTTGACCAGTCAAGGCCATGACACAAGCTGTCACGGCCGTGATGGATAACCCATCACAGTCATGATGCCTAGTCTGGGCAGCAAAATTAATTCAGCACAAGACGCGATTTCAGAGGGGGAAAAGACAGAAAATGACGAACTAAAACACATTTTGACGAAGGGGAAAGTGCTTGGGAGCCTAGGAACGCCATGGGAATGAAGATTTGAACCAAATAGTCGAGGAATAAAATCCAACAGAGGATCTACCTTCTATTTTGATGGATTGGCGTTTTGAAACTTTCTCTACATCTTCCATGGAAAAATAAAGTTTCTTCTTGTTTGGGTTTAGTGAATTTCTTTGGATTTATGAGATTTTTCTTGTGTGGAGTGATATGATTGTGGATTCATGTTGATTGATGATGTGTTTTGTTACCTCGTTGCCTCAATTGTCCTGTTTCCATTTGATTCACAGTTTTTCTTAGTTTTCATGATTTTGTGTTTTCTTGTAAGATTGTTGCTGAGTTGTTTATTGAGTGGATACTTGTGCGTATTGAGAGTGGTTTTAGGTCGTTTAGTTGATAGACTCGATCCTAAGACCCAAAATTTATCGTTATCCATGTTCCTGTTTATTCTGCTGCTAAACAGTTTCCCATAGTTCTTAGGATGATCCAAAACCCGAGCAAGGCCTTTCCCCACAGTCGTTCTCACCTTAATTTGATCTGTAATCGTCGAGTGATATATTTACATTTTTGGTTTCCTGTTTCCTCTAGTAATTTTTTTGATTTTATTTTATAGTTTAGGATAAGACTATTTCTACATTGCGATCGACTAACCAGCGAACCAAAGCTGAGTAGTGAAGGCCAAGTGACCCGAGAGAATTCAACTCTTAGGTATCTCAGGATCATTTGATTGTTTGGGCCAGAAAACCATTACGTCAAATTGGCTCAGTTGAACACTTTGTAGCCTTGTTGGAACCAACTTGAATTGGCATCTTTGACTTACCATTATCCTTTGGAGCTTTCGAAACCGATGCATGCGGAACCGGTGCACTTTCTTCGACCATCACTTCATCCTCTTGATCACTAGATGCTTCATCCTTATTTACATCTTCCACAAGCACTTCACTATCATGCACAAGCTTTCTAGGTACATCGAGATGAGGATCGATTACCTTAAGAGTTGTGTCCACAAAGTGTCTCATGTTTCTAGTGGAGATTGCTCCACAAGTCTCCTTATTCCCTGGGTTTATTTTGGTATTCTTGGGTAAGGTTCCCAGTGGGGGACTTGAGGAGGCTTGAAGTTGGGGAACCATTTACTTTGAAGAAGTTTCTTGATCAACTTATCTTGGTTTTGCATTTAATTGAAGATCACTGAATGTTCATTGGGAGATGCACCAATTTGAGCTTGATAAGGAGGGTTGAAGTCTTGGTTTTGATTGAAGCCTAGATTACCTTTGTTGTAGTTTTGGTACCCTTGACTTTGATTATATCCTTTTCCTTGGTTTGAGCTTCAAAATCCTTGACCTTGGATGTTTGTTTGAAATCCACTTTGATTAGCACCTTGGTTGTTGTTCTAAGGGCGATTGTTTTGATAATTACCTTGCTTACCTTCTCTATAACCACCTTGAACAAATTCCACCTCTCCAATGTATTCCTCTTCCGATGCAAAGGTTGGAGCAAAAGCTTGACAAGTAGAGGAGTCATGACCCTCGTTACCACAACTCTCACACAGATAGAGTTTAGCAACGGGTTGATCCATCTTTGCTTTTGTGCCTCTTCCTTTTGAAGTTGAGTAGTGGTAGGTCTCACAACCGGTTGAGCTAAGGCAAGTGCTTTCATTTGAGCCACCATACCATCCCTCATTGAAAGCAACATATGAGTGACTTGATCAGGGTCTTCCTCCTTATTTCCCAACATCTCTTTAAGTACCTTTGGAGCTTGAGTGTAGGTAGACACATAGGTATCCAGGCTCACCGCCTTTGTGTCTTGAGGAGCTTGTTGCCTTGACCAACTATTTACCTTCACGGCCATCTCTTAGAAGATTTGAAGACAACGCTCGGGGAGGAGTGGTCTCAAATTTCCTCTCGCCGCTTGGTTGATCATCTTCGTATCCTCATAGGTAACTCCTCTAGTAAAGGTTTTCGCAAGTTACCACTCATTGAAGTTATGATGCGGGCAACCGAAGAGGAGAGCTTGGAACCTCTCTTAAGCCTCATAGAATGACTCACGATTTATTTGTTAGAAGTGAGAGATCCTTACTCGAATCTTGTCTTTCAAGAACTCTTCCAAGAAAGCACTTACCAAATTGTCCCAATTTTGGAAGGTATTGTTGGGTTGGTTGTCTAGCCATTTCTTCGCCTGCTCCTGGAATGAAAAATGAAAGAGTCGAAGTTGGATGGCCTCTTGGGGAATGTTGTTAAACTTTATGAGGTCCACAATCTCCAAGAAGCTTTACAGGTGGCTACTCGGACCTTCATGCTCTTGACCATGTAGGCAGTTTGTTACACCATTTGAATGTATTGAAACTTCAACTTAAAGTTCTGGTTGCCGATTGGTGGACAATGGACACTTGATGAAGTTCCTTCAAAAGTAGGCTTGGCATAGTTGCCAAGAGTCCTAGGTGATGATTGTTGATCCATTCCGAACACATTCTCAAATGCCTTAGGTTCTCCTTTGAAGCTTGAGTCAACTAGTGAAGCCTCCTGAGATGTTGGTGTATAAGATGCTCAGATTGATGGAGGTGTAGATGATGATGCAATAGATAGAGAACTGGATGGAGTCGTTATACGTGGTAGAGGTTGAGGTGGAGTCCCTATGACCCACCTTGGTGCACATCTCTTTAGCTTGAAATGTCTCATACACAATGAGGATGTATGAGAGAGTCCTACACACCAAAAATGAGCAAACCAAAGTAATACACACACGGGGGATAAAATAAAACAAGGAGAGCAAGAAGTAAATCAGAAAAATGCTCAAATCTGACTAATGATAGGAATTGGCCATAATGAACACAATATGATTCGATCCTCCTCTAAGCACTTGAAGGAATCCAAGACAAGGTCTTGCAATGGATTACCACTACCGTTTCACAAGGGATCAAGTCAATTAGTAGTGAAGACAAGATGTTCAACAAAAAGCCTACATGCTTAGAAAGCCTTAAGGACACTACAATACCAATCAAGGGGGTGCTAGTCACCCCTTGACACCCCAAACATCCCAATCACTCAAGTTTGTCACTACCTAAATGATTAACGGAATGCAATTTACGTGTTCGATGAAATGTCCTTAAATAATTCCTAACACTAAAGGTTGAATTGGTGTATGGCTTGGTCCCTACACACCTTTCTTAAATCTTAGATTATAATATAACTCCATTCAACCAAATTAAGCAAAAGAAAGAGTCAATTTGACCTAAATCACGCCATGGCACAAGATAGGTTGAAAAGCTCCATAATCCAAGCACAACCATATCATAACTAGCATCCAAAAATTTTCAACCACTCATCATGAGGCGATCATCCTAACACTCACAACCAGTCTAACCTAACAACTCTAATGGCTTAGCCAATCATAATGAAGTTAAAACAAAGAGGAAGGAATACAATCACCTCGTCTACAAGAATGGAGGAGGTGATGAAGGCAAATCCTTGATCTAAGCTCTAGCAATCTTTGATCTCCAATCCTTGTTTTAGGGGTTCCCAATTTGGAGTTGACAGAGTTCAAATTTTAGACTAACCTATTGTTTTGATTTGAAAGTGAATTATGCCTCATCTCTCCTCCAATTTGGGCTGACGTATGTCTGCCAGAACCATCCACAGAACATGTGGTATTGGCAGAGACTAGACGCCGTGTGGTCCTTCTACCAAATCGGGCTCAAATTTTTCTTTTTCCCGTATCCTGCTCATCCGACCTCTATTTGGCTCCCGATTGGTCTCGTTGGCTTTTTATTGACATCCTTTTTCTAACGGATACCTAAACTCTTAATGAAACATGAGAAAACAAGTCGACTGGACCGAAACGGCCAATTTGAGAGAACACAACACGAATCTCTTACCTCCATCAACCAATGACCGAAATGAATCAAAAATCGATCTAACCAAGTAAAAATTAGTCAAGATGATGATGAAAATCATACAATAAAAATTGTTACCAACACTCTACACATGCTACACGTGTTATATGAATTACCTAGGGGATTGTGCACTCCGGGGATGGGTGTGATGTAACATAATTGTGACCTAGTCTATCTAGGTCTATTCAATCCTATCATGAACCATGGATCACACACCACAATTCATCTGTTAAGAGCTTAAAGCCTGAATCATGTTACATCATCTATATAGTTGATCACACGCTACTGTACAGCCTCAAAGCCCTCGCTCAATATCGTGTTACATCACATTCAGAAAATCCTTTGAAAGGATTCCCCAACCATCCTATTATGGTTCTATACTTCTACAAAAAAAGTGAACCCAAAATCGGGGTGTCACATTATTTGGTACATGACTCGATTGTTTAACCTCCAACCAATGCACCGTTAGAAGCTGTGGATTTGTGGCAACAAGGGGAATCATCTCGTATACATTCCTGAGATGTTGGCTCATCAATGTGGTAGGTTATTTTAAGGGGGTAATATCTTATCGTTGTCATAGGTTGGTCATGTTTTAATTAATTTGATGCATTCAATTTTATATAATGCTTTTATGATGAAGTATTTTATTTATGTTATGTGATTACTTTGATGTTGTGCAAGTTGTGGCTTGTATATAAATATATGGTTAAAATAATGATAACATTATATATACGTCAAGGTTAGATGACGAGTGAGCAGAGAACACGTAATATGTGGATTTAGAACATGTAACTCACTATCTAGACTACCTCCCCAGAGTTATGATCTCATGTCATGATTTGGGCCAGTGTTTCCCATGTTTCTCTCGTGTTTGGGCCACAGTATGCCCGTCATGTTATACAGTTTGATGGATACGTACTCCTATACACTCATATTCATGTTTGGGTGGTTGGACTAGTTAGTTGAGTTGAGAGACACCTCATAAGTAATCAATTACCTTAGATAAGGTCAAGCACAAGTAATAAAATACGTTAGATAAGATATAATGTCAAGAATTCGGATTATAACTAACACGATGTTTATGAGGATGATCACATGTTATGTTAAGTTGATGTTATGTTAGGATTACATAAAGATGAATAGTTTATGTTATACGTATATTTAGAAGTGATTAATAATTCCAATGTATTAATGTGTTCAATATTTCTTGGAATTGATGACTACTAGTTATGATGAATGTTGATGCAATGATGTGTTGTTTAACCCAATGTTCATGGAATTGATTCGAGGTTCAATCTTTGATGATAATTATTTAATGTGTATAATTGCTATGTTAAGTTCACATATGTTAGGATTACATAAAGATCGCTACTTTATGTAAAATGTCTACTTAATTAGTATTAATGATTCTATGATGTGTTCTTATTTTTCCTATGTTCTATTATGAGCCGAATTTTATGTCTACATGATTAAGTTATAATATGTTTTAGTTAGATAACTAGAAATCATGTAATAAAGTCTAGATGATTAATTTATGATCCCAAATATGAACCTATTTAGCTAAACACTTGATCTGGTTTACGTTGTCAGATGATGATATTGGGCCACTAGAGACCCATGTTTAGCTATTGAGCCATTAGAGACCCATAGATTATCTTAATTCCATTAAATGAACAGTAGGTCTAGTTAGATGACCTAGAGGATGTCGTTTATTAATGATACCCTAGACGACCAATGCTAGCAGAAGTTTAGCAACCTTAATGGTTGCATAGTAAGAAAATGAATGTTAGTCCTTAATGATAACGTGATGTTTGAATAATATCATACTAGTATATTTATGTTAGAACTTTATTTGTTATGATTTGAGCACGAAAGACTGCCCAGAACCATCTACCAAGGTGTTTTGAAAGTTGTCGCATGAGCAGAGTGGAGCTGATTCGGAATGTGGAATGGCGGACGACGTTTTCAATGACAGTTAATTGTTTTCAAGTGTTTATATTGAGGCTTGTTTCTCTTTTTCATGTTGTTATATGTTAGAGTAGTTTCCAATGATTATTAAAGAATTTAAGTTTATTTTATGTTATTGGTTTTATCTACTTTAATAAAGATTTCAAATTCCTTTATACCGAGTCCCTACATGAACTCTAGTCATTTTATTGTTTTAAGAAATCAGGGTGTGACAATGCGTCAATTGTCTTTCAAAAACAGAAAAATAAGATCAACGGTATGAAGGATGATAATGGCCTATGGATTAGGTCTCAACATGGCTTATGTGACATCCGATTTTTGGTTACCGATTTAACTCAAATTCAGTTTGGAACTTCTCATTGATTGCAAGTGATTTAAGGTCCAACAGGCCGGACCATATGAGTTTGTCGTTGCTGGGGTGTTTGAAATTGGGTGAGTATGGTGTGTGGCTGGCTTGGATTTCATGCAAAGAATGTCTTAGTTTCATGTAATCACGTTATTGCATACAAGTGGATCATTAGGTGTTGAGTTAATGAATCTGTATTGGGTGTAGAGTTGGTGTTTGAGAATGGAATTAAAAAAGGGAGCAACGACCGTGACTTGTTTATGGTCACATGCGTGGTTAATGGATGACCACGGTGGTGCTTGTTTATTAATCACGACCGTGTTGGACAATGGAGTAACGAGTGTGATTGGATTTTTGTCACCGTAGTGGTGTGTTCAATATATAAGGCTCGTTAGTGTTATTAGTTGACAGAAAAATTAAAAACCTCCAAAATCAGTTTTTCTATATTGTCAACGAATGCATTTTTGAAGAAGAGCTATCTAAGTTTGAAGGGAAAACGAGTTTCGATCGTCTTAAGATTTCAGAGGGTCAACAAGGACGATGTCAGGATCGTTTCCCACTAGATCGATTAGAGGTAAATATGATTTTCATATTAGTTTTAGAGAGATTCAATTTTGGAATTAGGTTTTGGAGTCTTCTCCATGTGTTGATGTTTTGTGATCGTTCTTAGCACCGAGATCGATAGAGCCTCCGAGACTCGGGGATTGGTACATAGGTGGATCAAAGTCAAGAGAGAGATCGATCATCGCCAAGATGATTGGAGATCACCGGAGAAGTTCAGCCTGTCCACAAGGTCAGGAAAGTTAAGTAACCTTTATGTTGCTTCTATAAAGTTCAAGGACCAAATTGTATTTCCTGGAAAGTTGGATGACTGATCTATAGTCGGTCTAATGTTCAAGGACATATTTTATAAATTACCAAGCTGGATAGTGAAAGGACGATTCTGCCCTGCAAGTTTCAGATTGTTGCAAAGAATTACTTGGAGCTTAACTCAATCGTTTGAGCTCCGTATGATGCACAGTCAGAAGCTACAGATTCGTGGCAGAGAGTGGAATCCCATCAAGCAAAAATAAGAGGTGTGAGCCCTTCTGAGAGGTTGCAGATTATATTTAGCTACTACTTAATCCAGTGTAAAATGATAATAAGATGTTGGGGCATCCTTTGAAAGGACTCCTAATGTGATGTAACATGATGTGGAGCAAGGGTTCTGAGGTTGTACAGTAGGATGCGATCTACTGTAGTATCCACTAATGGAAGTACGGTTTTGCCGATAGGTGGTGCTCCAAATGATCAGTGCATCCGAACGATCAAGTTTGCGGTGCTATTTGATGGTAGACCCACATCATCTTTCGTCCATTCTTGGGGATTATGCAAGGTGACAGTCTCTGTCCATTCCTCTTCATCCTGGTGACAAATTGCCTCTCCTTCCTAATAGAGAAGGGTATCGACCTCAACCTCATCTCGGGTATCAAGTTGGCTCCTCATTTCCCACACATTTCTCCTTGCCTTTTTGAGGATGATACTGTTATATTTGGGAAAGCCTCTATTGAGGAAGATAAAAACATCATTGACATCATTAGTTGTTATGGGGCTATGATGGGCCAGAAAATCAAAAGGGAAGGAGCATGTGACACGCCAATTTTGGTTCATCGATTTTGATTAAGTGATTCAAGATCCAACCATTTGTCATTTCGGCTTAAAAGGTTGGTTAATGTTATATGAATGGCTGGTTGGAATTCATGCAAAAGCAAATTACATGGAGAACGTACCATTCATGCACAAATGCATGTCCTTGTTATATTGAGTGACCTGGGTAAGAAGTAGCGAGTTGGAAGAAAGTATAATAAGTTGCGAGAAGCAATGTTTTGGACGTTGGGTTGTTATATGGAGAAGGGACACTTGTAATAGGCGTGGCATGATTAAGGCCACATGCGTGGTTGCTTTGGTGACCACGGCCGTGGGTGTTTGATGGCCACGGTTGTGGAGGGCGATGTAGTAACGTGATATAAGCCGAAATACACAATCAAGACGATTGGGATAAACTATCAAAGATGGTTTTCAAAGAATCGAAACAAATAAAAGAACCGGATAAAATTTACCTAGCCAACCAATCGATAAAAATGTCGAAGGGAGGGTCCACGTCTCATGTTGTAGAAGGTGCTAAGAAGAGGGGGTGATAACCCGACTACGATAAACTGAATCTGATATCCTAGCAACGACGTGGTTCAAACAAGACAAATTCAAACAACATATGCTGAAAATACTTTAATTGATGTTAAGGGGGTCTCATTAACTATGGTGGATGTAACGTATTTAAATAAGAGAGGAAGACCACAAAATTATAAAGAAAATAACAAAGAGAAGGAGTCTTTATCTTGCAAGGAATCCTTCTCCCTCAAGGAACAAGTCTTGACTAGGTAAACCGTTGCTCACCAAAGATAGAATTTGGCCAAGGATCTCTTTAAGAAGAATTCTTGGGCCTTAACTAACACTAAAAGTTCAGAACAAAAGTCCGAATTAAACTACTAGAACTCGATTAAAAGATAGAGGCCTTGAGCCCGACTCTTGATCTGGATGTTCTGGACGACTTGAATGGGCTTATTTATCTTCAATATACTCCTGGTACAGAGATGGCTTGAATAAATATGGTTCGTGCTTTGAAGAGGCGGTGAAAACCCAACTATAATAAACTGAATCTGCTATCCTAGCAACGATGTGCTTTGAACAAGACGAATTAAAAATAGCGTAAGCCGAAAATACTTTATTTTATTTCAAGGGGGGTTCTCATTTGATTAAATGGCCAAGATACTCCTTTTATAGGTAAAGGATATGGCTAAAACTTGGAAGGAAAGAAAAGAACTAGGGTTCGAAGGGTACTTGCTAGGCAAGTCTCCTTCTTTTTTCTAGGATCAAGTCTTGACTAAGGAACCCATTTTGGCCAAGGATCCTTCTAGGAGGGCTTCCTTAGACCTAACTATACTACTATCAATATGAAAATAACTAAAATACGACAAACGGATAAAAGGGCCTAATTAAGCTCCGAATGGGCTTATTCAGCCGTGTACCTCTGGATGGGTAGATGGTCTAGTATCGGGCCTTGGATATACTCATGGTAGCGCCCTGAGCATATGATGACGTTTTGGTGTGAGCTAAACTAATCCGGACTCGAAATTGTTGAAGAGCCTTCGTTTCGGAAGCTCCGACTTCAGCGTAGTGAGTCCGCTCATGGGTCTGGACTTCAAATTAAGATCTTGATGGTTCCAACGAACTAGTTGGTCTTCAAACCTCCCATTAAGAACCTTGTCTAGAGAGTGTGCATGCAAAGTCTTCTCATTTGGGCCAGGGTGCGATTTGGTGCAATCGCCTGAAATCGGTGGACCTGATTTTGAGAAACTTCGCACCTTCGAATCCAATTGTGCCCCATATGCTCCCAAACTCACAGGCACGTCTTCTCTCATCCTTCCACACCTCTGCTCCAGAAATAGTGCGGGCAAAGTTGACTTGAACGCTCGTTCATGCGAATCTTGATTTTTAGGTGTGGCCTTAACGTTGATGTTGATGTGGGCATCAATGCCTTGGGATGCCTTCTTGGCTCCTTGGTGAATTGATTCTTCTTCAAGGATAAAATTGTGATTGTTGATTCACTCAAGCATGACTTTAGTTCTATGTAGCCCGTTTCCACTCCTAAATGTTTTGCTTCCGCTCCAAGCTACTCCAAATCCTTCGAGCTCCTCGTCGATCTTATTTGAAATACCTTTAATCCGTGGACCCCGAGCTCCATGACTTGAAACCATGTAATGGATTTCATCAGGCATGGTAAGCTTTTTGTTATGGTTGTGGTGTACTCATTATATAACTCTCCTTAGCATTATGAGTCGACATAAATTCAGAAGTCTTAAATATGTTTTCTCTGTCGTCGATGAACGCGATTTGGAGAAGGAAGATTTCAAGTTTGAAGATGCAAACGAGCTTTGATTGCCTGAAGATTTCAAAGGGTCGACAAAGATGATGAGATCGTTTCCCCTAGATAGATTAGAGGTAAATATGGATTTTAGATAAACTTTAGAGAGATTTAGGTTTTGGAGTTTTCTATGTGTTAAAATTTTTGTGATTGTTCGCGGCACCAAGGTCGATGGAGCCTTCAGCGATAGAGATCATTATGTTTTCTGGTCCGAGAGAGGGAGATCGATGGAATCAATTCTAAGAAACTGCAAGTTTTAGAATGTTGTAAAGAAGTAATTAAAGCATAACTCGATCATTTAAACTCCAAATGAAGCTTGGTCAGAAGCTACAGATTTGTGCCAGCGAAAGGAATCATGTCAAGTCATAATCATAGGTGTCAGCTCTTCTCAACAGGTGAGGTTTTAGGATTACATTATGCTTATAAGTAGAGAACTGTAATAGGTTGTTGGGGAATTCAATGATTGGATTCTCCATGTGATTCGAAGCAAGGGCTCTCAAGCTATACAGTAGTGTGTGATGTACTGTACATATGGTGTGATGTGATTTAGAGCAAGGGCTCTCAGACTGTACAGTAGCGTGTGATCTACTATACAGATGTTGTGACAAGATATTCAGCAAGGGCTCTCAGACTATACAGTAGCATGTGATCCACTATACATGCAGATCCCTCTCTGAAAGAACCAAAATAAATCTTGAGGTATAACCCGAGGGTCGATTTCTCAGGGGTCTACTTGGCCTTCACTATTCAGCCTCGGTTCATTGGTCAGTTAATCATAGTGTGAAAAGGGTTTATCCTAGACTATAGTATAAAATAGAACAATAAAACGAAAGGAAATATGAAAGTTAGGATACAAATAGAACAACTCAATAGGTAACGGTAGAACTAAAGGTAAGAGAGACTATGGGGAAAATGGCTTGCTTGGGTTTGTAATCATCCTAAGAACTATGAGAAACTACATAGTATCAGAATCGACGAGACATGGGTAATGATATTTTTCAGACCTTAGGATCGGTTCTATCAACACAACGACCTAAAACCACTTGCAACACCCACAAATATCCGCTCAACGAACAACTCAACAATCAATCTCACAAGAAAACTCAAAAAGGGAAAACTAAGAAAATTGCGATTTGAGTGAAAATCGGATAATAGAGGTGACAAGAAAGTAAAACATATCATCAATAATCATGCATCCACAATCCTATCACTACATACTAGAACAATCCCAAGAAAACCAAAGGAATCAACAAAACCCAAATAAGAAGAAAACCTAACTATCCATGGAAGTTATAGAGAATGTTTCAAATCGCTAATCCATCAAAGTAGAAGGTAGATCTTCCATTGGGCTTCGATTCCTTAGTTATTTGGTCTCAATTTCACCATTCCCATGGTGTTCATAGGCTCCCAAGAAATTCCCCCTTTTTCAATTTGTGTTCTCATTCATCTCCATGGCTCCCCTCCCTAAAAGTTTAAATTGGGGACAAATAGAGTTTCTACCCAGACTGGGTATCACGACTGTAACAGCATGTGTCACGGTCGTGACTCCTTAACAACATATACTCTCGGCTGCTTTCGGTCATAACTTCTTCATTTGGACTATGATTTTGCTCCAGAACATATCAATGGCTTGTTGTCAAACCCTCTATCCAACGGATACCTGTACTGAAGAAAAATATTCCAAGAAATAAGCAAAAATACCCTGCTACTTAGTGTCGCAACTCGAGTCGTTGGCATTGCTTATAAACCGATGTCAAGTCACTCCCATATAAATACCCCTCCTTCCAGCCATCTCCCTTATTTGTACACTCTCCCAAATAATTAAAAAATTCTCACTTTTGAATTGCTACAGCCACCCCTCTACCCACAGCCGTCGCCATCCATCTGCCCACCTCTATCATATTTAGAGAATTTTTTAAGTTTTAGGATTGTATTTTTTTCCTAATTTTGAAGTTCATTGTAAGATTATTAGTTAGAATTATTTTTAATTAATACTAGTTATTTTAATGCAAGGTACTATGTTGGTGGATCTAATATCATTAGTAGGGATGAATACGAGCCGAGTCGAGCCGGTTTTCTACTCGGCTCACTTACAAGATTCCCCATTCAACCTTGGCTCGAGTTCGATTCAAACTTTAGAAATTGAGCTCGAGCTCGACACTTTTAAGAAATCTTGGGCTTGAGCTCGGCTTGAGATCGATTATAAGAACGTTAACGAGTTTGAGCTCGGCTCTTTTAAGAATTTGAGCTCGATTCGTTTGAATTTATTAATGATCTCAAACCTTAGTTCAATTATAAGCTTGTTAAAGAGCTTGAGCTCCTATGTTAATTAGTAGAGTTCGTTTTTCTACAACAAATCATGGAAACGGACATGGAACTTACTATATATATTATATATCATATTTTATGATATCGCAACAACTTCTATATCCTATTTTAAATTGTTATAGAGTTTAGTTTACATATTAGGGGAAATGGTTTATTAATAAATTATATGTTTGGGTTTATGATTTTTTTGATACAGTTTATGTTATGATTTGAGATTTAGGAATCACATATAGGATATTGTATATATTGTATGTTTCACCCGCTACATATGTTCTAAACAATCTATCAACAAACTCTACGTCATAACGGACTTCTTATAAAATCGAGAAACTCTACACTCTATCATTGCCACGACTATCTGGTACACAAGTGAAACAACATATAACTATATAACAAATATGTTGAACCGATGACACAAGCTTGTTAAGCCGTATATATATGTTCAAACAAACTAGTGTAGTCATCGTTAACCATAAACGAATATTTTCACGAACCTCGTTTGACGAGCTAACGAGCCGAGCCGGCTCAGTAATCATAAACGAACATGTTCGCGAACCTGCTTTGACTACCCAACGAGCCGAGCCGGCTCGCGAATCTACCAAGCCGAATATCTTATAGCTGGGGCTCGATTTGTTAAGCTTTCGAGTTGTTCGCGAACATGTTTATTTCGAATTATGTATCTAAGACCTATATAACTATTTATTGATCTAGAACTGCTCCTACGACGAACTAGCCCGCCCCTCTTAAGTGGTACCAACTAATCTAGTTAACGGTTTTGGTGTTCTAAGATAAAAATGCTCTTTTGAGACGAAACGTCGATGAAGAGTTGACGAAATGATGAAAGGTAAATATTAAATTAGATTTGTGGTACACTACTTTCAATCGGTTAGTGATCAAAAGGTTCATTATAAGAAAATGCAATTTTACTGATCTATTAAGTTTTTTAGTGACCAGCTAATTAGTAACAATTTTACCACTACTAATCCAACTAGATGTTTTTAAAAATGATCCGATAAACCCAGTTACGATCGGCCATTCAGCATGACCAAGATTGAAACCAAACCAGGCGTAACTTGTTAGTGCTCTCATTTACAATCACCAGCAACAACAAACAAATAGTCCGATCTCAAGAGAATTGGCTGTAGTATAAGAGCACAACCCTAGAACTTTATCCGAAAAATGAACCTTTTATACCTTAAGCCACACTTTTCAACTTTTACCAGGATTATTCACTAAGCTGTACTAATAACTAGTATTATATATCTTTTTGTGGAAAATAAGCTCTATACTATACAAAATTTACATAAGTATTTTTCTATTAAATTTTAATCAATCAAAAACTCTTTGAATTTTGACGATTTTAACAAATACACCCATCCATTAGTTTTTGGTCTAAATTCTGTTTAGTATGCTAATTATACACGCCACATAAATTTATCTATCTACATTATATTATTATTTACTTACTGGAATTCCTATAAATTTAAAGTAATTTTTTTCCCCATAAACATAAAATGATTAAAACCTAATATTAAAAATTCAAAACTAATTAAAACTCAAAGCCAACGCTACCACCCAAAAAATAATACTTCAGAGTTTAATGGAATTACAGTCTCTAAATAATCCTACCACGTAGACAAACGTGTTTATATAGCATATACAATCAACACACTAAATAGAATTTGGATGAAAAAATTAATTGAAAAGTGTATTTGTTAAATCGTCAATTTTTAAGAAATTTGATCAATCAAAATTTAAAGAATTTGCTCAATTGAAATTGGATATAATTTTGCATAATAGAGAAGTGCAAATGTATATTTTGTCCATCTTTTTAAACCATCGGGCTAGCAATTTCACAGCGGACTATACTGTTTCTAATCAGCAACTATAAGGAGATCTCACAAAAGCCTGAAAATGAGAAGTTGGCGTAGTGCTGCTCAGAGTTGACAATCAAAATTCATAGGATGACACAAATCTTTTCAGCCCGCTTGCGGAGCTCCTCGGTTTCCTTCTGAGCTCTCTCAAGATTTTCCCGGAGCTGGCGAATTTCATCGCTTGATTGCAACTGAGCTTTCTGTACAACCTCCTCTGCCCTAAGCCGTGCCGCATGCTCTTCTGCTAGCTGTTGCTCCAGTTTATTTGTCGCCTCCTGTAGCTTTGCCTCGACCTATTTCAGAATAACAGTAGCTTGTGTTAATACTATTGCTCCATCAATTATACATTTAAAGGTTGAATTTTACAGTTAGTTTAACAATAAAATCAGTAAAGCATTTCAAAGGGTTGTAACTGAACTGAGTAGTTCGTGCCATGTTGTGTAGCAGTAAGTCTAATATGTTTGAACAGATAAAATGGATCTGGCTATTACACGTTTCTGCACTAATCACCAGATGAATCGTGGAGTAAGACACAAACAGAGGGTACGAGTATAAAAACAATACATAGAAAAATAGAGAACTACAAACAAGGAGGGGAAGAGTTGGGACAAGTACCACTTCAGTAATGCGTTTAAGCTGTTTTTCATATGATTTGTTCATTTCCTCCTTGAGATTATTCAATTGCTGATTTGAGGCACCCTTCATGGAGTTAACCTCATCTTGTTTGTCACGAAGGATCATCTCCTGCTTCTGCAAATGGACCTCAATATTAATAGACAACACGGAGTGGAGTGATCGAAATATCACAATGATATATATTCAGAAAACGAACACACCTGCATCTCGATAAAGATGTCATCTGTGTATGGCTTACCACCATTCTGCGCTATGATGCTGTTCGTGAGTGTCATAAGCTGCTGAACCTGTTCAACTCTCTTTTTCTCATCTTTAGTCTTGTTATCAAATAGCACCATCCGATTGTTACACAGTTGCAGTATTTCCTGCATGAGTTCAATAATTGATGCAAATCATTATTTCATCCTAACTGAAGCACATTACTAGTGTTTCCACAAATGCATATGCAAGTAAGTAAAATTCAGGCAAGCAGCAACAGAATCAATCTTAAAAAGCCGAACTCATCATTTTCTGTCGTTTGGGTCTCATAAATTATCGATTCTGTCAGAATCCAAATTTAAAATGAAATTCAGATTCTAGACCTTTTGAAATGGTATTCACCCGCCAGAATCAGGCCTTATATTTCTATGAAATTAGACCCATTTTTCTTTATAGAGACTTGTTGATTAATAAAAAATAAAAAACATAAATCAGCATTATAGAATGTCCATTTCGTAAAATCCACAGCAAATGCAAGCAGCCTGAAAAGGAAACACAAACAGAATGTTCCTTTCGGATGTAATGAATTGAGAGTTGAACATTAACCTTCAAAGGCTGGGGACAATCACGACCCAAATAATCATCTAAGGTTTCGTCATTGTCCTCGAATTCATCTCCACCAGTGAATACTACAATCATGTACTCAACTATCTTTCTCCCAAACAAAGATTGTAAGCTATGAATTGCAGCTTCTTCTTCTTCCGAAAAGCGACTCCTCACAGAGAAAACAAGGAGCACTGCATGGATACCGTTTTTGGCCATATTGATGCATTTAACAATTTCTTTGCCAACAAAATCAGATCCAATGGAAAAATCGAAAAGCCCTGGAAAAATTAAGTGTCAATTTCAGGCACTAAAAGCAGGGAACGGAGCAAGTATATAGGTAAGGCATGAAAATCTTATTGAAGAGAACAACACATGACAAAGACAACAAATGAAAAACAAGGAGATACAGCATACCAGGAGTGTCAATGACATTGACAATCTGTCCATCTTCCAGAACAGTTGTCTGCAATTCACAGCTACTAGTGACACCAGAAGAACTAGTCCTTGACTTGAAGGTCTTTCGCCCAAGAATGCTATTACCAGTAGCACTCTTACCATTGCCAGTACGTCCAACTAAAATAATTGTTCGAGCCCCAACGGATGGTGTGGTGAACTCCCATTCATCTTCTATAAAAGATCCTCCCATTCTAGCAAATTTAGATCGCGCATAAAGACAAGGATTAGCAAAGACGGTTACTGACAGGAACGAACTATAAACAACTCACTGGGAAACCCCACGATAGGACTCTTGAAAACAACCACGATTTCAAAACCTTTCCAATCATAAAAAAAAAGTAACCAGCTTTTGACGGATGAAAGATTAGAGTTGCTGGAGCTATTGAGTTGTAGGCAAATTGATGATTTCCAGTGAATAAAACAATTAAAATACAGACCTAGTACAGCTTCCTCCTATCAACACAGACAGAATCAGGTCTGGTGACAGCACCCAATTCAGCAAGGGTTCAACCCGTTACGTAATAGAAACTACGAGGACCAACATCACCCAATTCAGCAAGGGTTCAACCCGCTACGTAATAGAAACTACGAGGAACAACATCTCCAACAACAAGAACCCTAGAGAAATTATAAAACAGAGTAGACAATCCAAGAACTCTAATCAACATAATCATTCGGCGAAAAGCCTAACCAACATACTGGAGAGGAAACTAAACCGTATTTAGAATAAGAACAAGGAATCGTGAAACCCATACCGCAGGTTTTACAAGAAAATTGCCGAGAAGTGGTTCGAAGTCAGAAAGGAAGCTACCTCAACTCTTTGATTACCGGTGAACTTGATTGTGCTGCGGCTGTTTCTGGAGAAGGTGCCAAGAAGGACTAAAAGAAAGGAGACTTGTGTAGTGGGAATTTCCTGGCCTCTAATTGGACCAAGTTTCTGCTTTTGCTTGGCTGCGAAGTTTAGCAACTGGGAATTTAAGAGTCGGATGGATAAACTTAAGGGGACGTTCTCCGGAATTGGAGCTGGTTTGGCCCGAAATTGGAATTAATTTGGGCCTTTGAGTTGTTTTGGTCGTAAAATTATTTATTGGCGGCTTGAAGTTTACGGGTTTGTATCAAATAGATTTACAAAATGGACATTTTATAATGTTGATTTATGTTTTTAATTTTGTATTAATCAACAAGTCTCTATAAAAAATGGGTCTAATTTCATAGAAATATAAGGCCTGATTCTGGCAGAATAGATAATTATGGCAGCCTGATTCTGGCAGAATCTGAATTTCATTTCAAATTTGGATTCTGACAGAATAGATAATTATGAGACCCAAACGACAGAAAATGATGAGTTCAGCTTTTTAAGATTGATTCTGTTGCTGCTTGCCTGAATTTTACTTACTTGCATATGCATTTGTGGAAACACTAGTAATGTGCTTCAGTTAGGATGAAATAATGATTTGCATCAATTATTGAACTCATGCAGGAAATACTGCAACTGTGTAACAATCGGATGGTGCTATTTGATAACAAGACTAAAGATGAGAAAAAGAGAGTTGAACAGGTTCAGCAGCTTATGACACTCACGAACAGCATCATAGCGCAGAATGGTGGTAAGCCATACACAGATGACATCTTTATCGAGATGCAGGTGTGTTCGTTTTCTGAATATATATCATTGTGATATTTCGATCACTCCACTCCGTGTTGTCTATTAATATTGAGGTCCATTTGCAGTAGCAGGAGATGATCCTTCGTGACAAACAAGATGAGGTTAACTCCATGAAGGGTGCCTCAAATCAGCAATTGAATAATCTCAAGGAGGAAATGAACAAATCATATGAAAAACAGCTTAAACGCATTACTGAAGTGGTACTTGTCCCAACTCTTCCCCTCCTTGTTTGTAGTTCTCTATTTTTCTATGTATTGTTTTATACTCATACCGTCTGTTTGTGTCTTACTCCACGATTCATCTGGTGAATAGTGCAGAAACTTGTAACAGCCAGATCCATTTTAGCTGTTCAAACATATTAGACTTACTGCTACACAACATGGCACGAACTACTCGGTTCAGTTACAACCCTTTGAAATGCTTTACTGATTTTATTGTTAAACTAACAGTAAAATTCAACCTTTGAATGTATAATTGATGGAGCAATAGTACTAACACAAGCTACTGTTATTCTGAAATAGGTCGAGGCAAAGCTACGGGAGGCGACAAATAAACTGGAGCAACAGCTAGCAGAAGAGCATGCGGCACACAGCTTAGGGCAGAGGAAGTTGCACAGAAAGCTCAGTTCAATCAAGCGATGAAATTCGCCAGCTCCGGGAAAATCTTGAGAGAGCTCAGAAGGAAACCGAGGAGCTTCATAAGCGGGCTGAAAAGATTTGTGCCATCCTATGAATTTTGATTGTCAACTCTGAGCAGCACTACGCCAACTTCTCATTTTCAGGATTTTGTGGGATCTCCTTATAGTTTGCTGTTAGATCGCTAGCCGGATGGTTTAAAAAGATGGACAAAATATACATTTGCACTTCTCTATTATGAAAAATTATATCCAATTTTATTTGATCAAATTCCTTAAATTTTGATTGATCAAATTCCTTAAATATTGACCATTTCACAAATACATTCTTCAGTTAATTTTTCCATTCAAATTCTATTTAGTGTGCTGATTGTACATGAAATATATAAACATGTTCGTCTATATGGTAGGATTATTTGTTTAGTATATTTCCATTAAACCTTGAAGTATTATTTTTTGGACGGAGATGTCTGCTTTGAATTTTTAATATTTAGTTTTTAATCATCTTAAGTTTAACGAAATAAGCAAATAATAATATAATGTAGATAGATAAACTTATGCGGCTTGTACAATAAGCATAATAAACAGAGTTTAAACCGAAAAATTAATGGATAGGCAAATTTTTTAAAATCCTCAAAATTCAAAGGACATGATTGATTAAAATTTAATAGATATAGAGCTTATTTTCCCCAAAAAGATATATAATACTAGTTCTTTGTACTGCTTAGTTAATAATCCCGGTAAAAGTTGAAAAGTGTGGGTCAAGGTACAAAAGGTTCATTTTTCGTATAAAGTTCTAGGGTTGTTCTCTTATACTAGAATCAATTCTCTTGACTATTTTTGTTGTTGTTGCGGGTGATTGTAAACGAGAGCACTAACAAATTACGCCTGGTTTGATTTCAATCTTGGTCATGCTGAATGGGTGATCGTAACTGGGTTTATCGGGTCATTTTTAAAAACATCTAGTTGGATTAGTAGTGCGTAAAATTGGACTAATTAGCTGGTCACTAAAAATTTAATCAATCAGTAACATTGCATTTACTTGTAATGACCGTTTTGATCACTAGCCGATTGAAAGTATGTACCACAAATCTAATTTAATATTTACATTTCATTCAACTCTTGATCAACATTTCCTCTCGAAAGTGCATTTTTATTTTAGAACACCAAACCCGTTAACTAGATTAGCTGGTACCACCCAAGAGGGGGCTAATTAGTTCGTCGTAGGAGCAGTTCTAAATCGATAAATAGCTGCGTAGGTCTTAGATATATGACCCGAGTGGGTCGTCTTTAGGATTGGTAGAAGGTTAACATGACTTGAAAGACGACCTGAATAAAGAAAAACATTGACAGTAGATTGTTTATCGTTTGTTTTTTGCATGAATTGATTTGATTAATTGTTTGAAGTTCTTCTTAATAGCGCCCTAGGAGATTCAAAATCTTGACAGTCATCATCCGTATGTTTTTAACCCAATATTATTTGTAGTTTTGCATCCCCATTTTATAGTTATTTGCACTTTTTCATTGTATTGTTAGTTTTCTTAATCGTGGGACCTATACCACAAATATGATACTTTCGATTAGCATTTATCACAATTTGAGTAAGCATGACATTGAGGTCCTAGGGAATATGACCTAATTATTCGAGTAGTTAAGTTATCTTTGGTACATACTACAAGCGTCTCAAATTTTAGCGTCGTCGACCAAAATTCACTTTATCATATGAGTAAACAAGCCTTTTATTATTAATTATTCACTTTCGTTTTAGTTTTTGTTACCCAATATTCATACTTTGCCAGGTTTTGTTTTTCTTTTTATATGTTAACTTTTGTTTTATGTGCCCAGTTTCGAGTTGATCTCAATTGTCTAAACTACAACAATAATAGAAGGCGGAACAGGTTAAAGTCACAAGCCTCGATACCTCAGAAAAAGACTCTCCAGATCAAGAGGAGGAGGAGAAGGAAATTTTATTGTACACGAAAATTTCCGAATTGTGATTTTTTCTTTTTAGCGAGAGAAAAATAAAATTGTGGGTTTCAATAAAGCGAGGTTCCTGAACATGTTCGTTTATGGTTACTGAGCCGGCTCGGCTTGTTATCTCATCAAACAAGGTTTGTGAACATATTCGTTTATGGTTAACGATAACTACACTCTTTATATAAATATACGGCTTAACAAGCTTGTTTGATCGGTTCAACATATTTGGTATATAGTTATATGTTGTATCACGTGTGTACCAGACAGTCGTGGCAATTATAGAGTGTAGAGTTTGTCGATTTCATACGATGTACGTTAGGACTTAGGGTTTGTTGATTGATTGTTTAGAACATATGTAGCGAGTGAAACACACAATATATACCGTATCCTATACATGATTCCTAAATCTCAAATTATAACATAAACTCTATCAAAAATCGTAAACCCAAACATATAATTTCTTAATAAACCATTACCCCTAATATGTAAACTAAACTCTATAACAATTTAAAGTAGGATGCAGAAGTTGTTGCGATATCATAAAGTATGATATATAATATATATATATATATAGTAAGTTCCATGTTCGTTTCCATGATTTGTTGTAGAAAAACGAACTCTCCTAATTAACATCGTAGTTCAAACTCTTTAACGAGCTTATAATTGAACTAAGGCCTGAAATCGTTAATAAATTCAAACGAATCGAGCTCGAATTCTTAAAAGAGCCAAGCTCAAACTCGTTAACGATCTTATAATCGAGCTCGAGCTTGATTATAAGCTCGATAATACATTGAAACGAATCCAGCTCAAATTAAACTCGAATTGAGTTTGAGCCCAAAATTTCTTAAAAGAACTGAGCTCGAGCTTGATTTCTGAAGTTCGAAACGAACTCGAGCAGATGTCGACTCGGGAAACTTTTAAACGAGCTGAGTAGAATATCGGCTCGACTCGGCTCATATGCATCCCTACTAATGATATTAGATCCACCAACATAGTACCTTGCATTAAAATAACTAATATTGATTAAAAATAATTCTAACTAATAATCTTACAATGAACTTCAAAATTGTTATGAATATTATAATTATGTGTATGAATGCCCATTTATAACTCCTACATTTGTAACTCCTATACATTGAACATGAGAATGAATATCCTATTTAAGTGTAGTTATACTAGTGATGTATAGGTTATGAATTCTAGAGCCTATAAATAGTGCTCTCTTGTACTATCTTTACACATCAATAAGAATACTCTTCTCCTCCCATATTCTTGCTCTTCTTCCTTTTAGTTTCTTAACACGTTATCAGCACGAAGTTCTGCCGTCGAGCAACTTCTTATAATCATGCGACATAGAGCCAACACCATTGCTCTACCATCTCGAAGATAGATGATATCCTAATTTCTATATTTTCAAAGCTATCTTATTTTACATTTTTTAGTTTTGTTTTACCACGGTTCATGTTACTGTCTTCTTGTCTCTTTTTTCGTTTTCATATGATGAAGTTTCCATACGACGTTTCATAAATTTGTCTCTCGATTTATCTCCTATATTTCAGCTTTCAATTTCTTTTCTTTATCACAAGATGTTTTGTTATTTTCATGTTTTGTTTTCAAAAGTGATATCTGATATATCAATCTCTTATTTTATAATCCAAACCCCTTTCATCTAGTACTTAGATCCACCATTGATTCCTTCCGCTTTGCTTTGTACTATGTGAATGAATGTAATTGTTCACTAATTTCGTTACGATTTTATTTCAAAAATTGACTACTGTGTACAATCTTTAGTTGAGAGATATGCAACCTTAAGTCTCAGAACTCGTTCTTGTTGTTTCAATATATCTTGATATTTTTATCATTTTTCAAGAAGCGTAATATATGTCTTGCTTGTATATATGTCCCTTATTATTTTGTTACCAATATCTCAGGATTATCTTTTATATTATGCTATTATTTTGTTTCTAATATGATCTACTTTAATTTATTTATTTTAATAGTATATCAAATATTTTAGATGTCTTTTGATATTTCTGACAACAACTATTTTCTCACATACTAGATTTTGATATCACTTGTTATGTTTAGATTTTATTTATGATTATAATAATAATTATATTGTTGCATATACCATTTTATAAATTTCAAAATGTTGCTTTATTTTATTGATCTTTTTAAGAAATTCTTTATCTCATTGTTAATGTAATCATTATTGTTAACATTACATTTTTTAAAACGAACGTTACATTATTGTTATTATTATTATTATTGCTTCCAAACGTTTATAATTATTTTATTTTATCAAACTCATTACTGATTTCATATGAAACATTTGTCTTTCACTTTATTGTTGGTTATTGCTTTATGATCCTTTTTATATGAGTTTATTATATAGTCTCAATTAATTTATTTATCTTTTTAATTGATCTAACATTTTGAAATGTGAATTTGTGTGCTTGATGTTTCGGGAAAAAATTACCCTTTATGGGCATTAGAAGTTAAAATCCATATATAATGGTATTGGTGAAATGAGACGATAATGCACATCTTATCATGATAAAGTCAAGGCTTTGCTATTTACTCGCTATCATCTCAATGATAGGCCGAAAGATGAGTACGAAGAGCACAACATATCGAAAGGACAAAGCTATACATATATTTTATATGTCCCGAATATTGAAGGTCGAAGTGACAAAATATCAATCTTTGTAGTGATTGATTATACTCATAAAAGCCCGATATGATTGAATGTCCCACGAGACACATATCTTTAGAAACGGGTTATCTTATGTCTCAAATGTTGATGGTCCAATGAGATAAAATATCACTCTATGAAGTGAGTGGATATAATCATATGTTCATAAAGTGATTAGACAATATATATTCCCACAAAGTCAATACACTAGTGGAGAAAAAGACCTATTATTTTGGTTATGAGATAGAAATTTGAGAAGTGTATCTTTACCCATGAAAGGGTATTGTGAATTGATTTTGGTCATACAACCATCAATTTTATTTTGATGATAATACCCAAATGATACTAATTTAGCCCTCAAAGTGAATGTGCATAAACACATATGTTACACTATTTTTGAAAGCATATGTAACTATGTGAAACCCTTTTATTCGGATGGACATAACAATTGTGGTTATACAAGAATTATTGATCCATTAATTGGTGACATAGATGATTGAGAAATATCTCTATTTATCATTTAATCTATGTACCATTCTCATGACAAAAATGAGTATTTTATGATGAGAATTACCATAATTAATTGTGATATATATTACATTGATAGTGCACCAAGATATATGGTGTAGTACAACATTTCTCTCAAGCTCTAGATCGAGCTATTATATTGTTCATGAAGGAACAAAATCGTTATTCCAATTTGTTTAGGATCAAGAGAGGAATAATAATATGGTCTATGGCTATACAATTATTGAATCAATAATATTATCCTCCAATTTGCACTACACATGTTATTGTGATTGAGATATATTTCAATGTAAACTAACAGTTTACTAGTCCTGAAAAATATTATATGGCACAACCGGTGAGACCATCCCGGTTCAATCATGATGCAAATTGATAAGTACCTCTATGGTCAACTTTTATGATTTCCAAAATCTAAAAGAGTAGGTTCTCGCAAACATTATTGTGCATGGAGGTCTCAACTTGGGTATTCTAAAGAAATGATTCCTAAGGTTATAGGGATTTAAGTAGTCCTTGTGACTCCCCGCTTTCCCGGGAACACGAACGATTTTCTCGTTCGTCAACAAGGTTTCGTTTCTAGGAAAGCATTTTCGCATTTCCGTTACCCATTGTTGGGTAAATCTCCAACACATAACTCATTTTGGGTTGCTTATTCTTAAATAGAGTTGATTGTTTGGATAATCATCAACTAAAGTAAGATAATTTATCTTATACACAACAAAACAAAGGGTGATGTGTGTGGATCCATACACCCAACATGTGGATCAATTATTTTAATTGATGTATCAACTAGAAAGTCACATGTATATATGAAAGCAAACTAGAATTTGCGAGATTGCTAGCTCAACCATTTTGGTTATGAGCATATTTTCATGATTATCCAATAACGAAAATGTGTCATTGAGACGAACATTTTCCATTTATATTATTGTGAACATGTCATTTACATGAACAACACAAATTCGCATTATGCCAAAAAAAAATTATTATGAATTCCTCCATTATATGTGGTTTTTGGGTCAAAACCTTATACTTCCCATCTATGGATATATGGATGTGATATACACATCTGAATTGCTCCACCACCATTTATTAGGATGGGTTCTCAATGAAGATTGAGAAATTATTGTGATTACGAGTTCATCGATGGTAAAATATCAAATTATTGTTGGAAGTATTTTGATGACTCGGTTTGGAGGTTTATATTTAAACTTCCCAACATTAGGGGGAGAAAACAAAAGTTGGCCAAGAGATTAGATGAATGATCATATTATTTTGATCCTCGCACTAAGCAATATGAGCTTGAAGTTCAAAAGTATATAATTCATCATTTGCCAGACACTTTCCGACCCAAACAAAGTAAAACTCTCATGTGCCAACTCGCAATGCTCCAGTGAAAATGATGTTGACATTGGGCAATCTGACATCACAAATGAGTCTAAAACTCGTATAAAACATGGTAGACCACACGGTTCTAAGGAAAAAAAATCCTCAAAAGTGAAATGGAGCTATATATCAAGATGGTCAAATTGAGGTTAAGATTATTTAAACAAAACCACCAAGAGAAATAAATAATGTGCTCAAGAAGAGTATCGAATATTCGAAAGATATAAATATATATCTCAATTATCTATATCTTGGATGGAAAATATTGGAACCCTAATGAAGTCAACGTCGACGAAATTTTTGCGTATAGTGCAACGCTAAATATGATAGTTGAAAATGAGGATCATTAGCCAAAATGCATGCAAAGATAGAAATGATTGGCTGAAAAATTTCAATTTGAGGCAAATTCAAATTCCCAAGAGAAATGAAAACTTTTAAGACATCAAATCTTTATACATTGAGATGTAAAGTATGAGTATGAGAAGTTATGAAACATCTCATTTTTGAAAGGTTTTGTACAACAAACCTATAACATTTTGATTTTGAGAAAATATATTCTCATGTGGTGGATGCAACTACTTTTTATTATTCGATTAGTCTGGCAATTTGTGAAGGGAAAGAGTTTGCCCCTAATGGATGTCCTTGCAACCTATATGTATGATTTGCATAATTAGAATACACGTGTATATATGAAATTCCCTCGAGGATTTATTTTGCTATAAGCAAAAAAATTCAAGTTCGCGTGAAAAATATTCAATTATATCCAATTGACGTCATATGAATTGAAAGATTGAGAGACATGGTACACTTAGCATATCGTACATTTCTTTATGCATATAATTTCTTCTACATTTCAAGTTGATTTTTTGAAAAATCATCTTTATCAGATTTTATGGTTTCAAAATTCTTACCAAAAATTTTTTAATTTAATTTTATATTTTAAAATGTGTTTCTTTTATTTTGACATAATTGGATGTGATCATCTTTTGTTACATAGATGACATACACTTTATTGAGCTCGTAAAGAGTTTCTCAAAGCAATCAACTATTGATTAGCTATAGAGTTTGAGATGAAAGATGTGGAAGATTACCACTAACTTGCCAATTGTGCATCTCTCTCGAACATGATTTTCGTATATCATCAATGATATACTAATTATATCCAACAAAAAGTTATATGGATATGACATGGCTATCAATGCCTGGATGGTAGTAAGATCACTATGTGACTCTATGTCGATTTTAACCGACCTTTATTCAAACATAAGAACTACTCGGTTTTGAAGTAGTAATCTTGGTCATATTTGTGTTGGTTGACCATAAATTGGTCTCATGTGGTAATTTTACCACTTGGTGGGTTGTGAAACCAACTTATAAAGCTACACCACCATTTCACAAGATGATTTTATAAATCATGTATGATATTTATTATGCATATATCCTTGAATTGCAAGAAAATGGTGCAACGTGATGTGATGATTATGTACTCTTTTTCCTTCACTAGGTTTTTATCCCATAGGGTTTTCCTAGTAAGGTTTTAATGAGGCATATTCTCATCTAATAGTCATCCTATGTGAAGTGTCATATGAATTATGGATGACCATCGATTATATTGATGCATACATTATATGCACAAACTCCAATAAGTTGAAATATTCGCACTACAAGTGCCTTCAAGCGATAACTTGGTTTAATCACCAAGACTCTCCATCCATCAATTTTTGGGAACCTAGTCCACTAATTTGAAGATCGGCGACTAAATGATCTCGGAATGATATAATGATGAGATCTAGTTGATATCCTCATTAGGGAGAGTCGATATGAAGGATCTCAACCGATATTATCATCAGGGGGAGTCAATACGCACTGCACTCTTTTTCCCTTAACCATGGTTTTTCCCAATGGGTTTTCCTGGTAAGGTTTTTAACGAGGCAGTATCAAAAGCGTATTCGAAGAATAATGAATACTTTTAACCAATGGTCATTCAAGGGGGAGTGTTATGAATATTATAATTATGTGTATGAATGCCCATTTATAACTCCTACATTTGTAACTCCTATACATTGAACATGAGAATGAATATCCTATTTAAGTGTAGTTATACTAGTGATGTATAGGTTATGAATTCTAGAGCCTATAAATAGTGCTCTCTTGTACTATCTTTACACATCAATAAGAATACTCTTCTCCTCCCATATTCTTGCTCTTCTTCCTTTTAGTTTCTTAACAAAAATTAGGAAAAAATGCAATCCTAACACTTACTTGAAATTTTCTTTGAATTTGGTGGAGGTGGGCAGATGGATGGCGGCAGCTGTGGGCAGAGGGGTGGCGACTGCAATGCTGGCTGTGCCAGAGGCGGGCTATAGTTTGGTTGACAGTGACCGTTTCGGAAGTTTAGACTTTTTGAATTTGGGAGAGTGTACAAATAAGGGTGATTGCTAGAAGGAGGGGTATGGGAGTGCCTTGACGTCCTTTTATTAGCGACGCCAAAGACTCAAATGCGGCGCTAAGTAGCAGGGTATTTTCGCTCTACTTGAGCAATGCTAAACAAAACTAGGTATCGAATCGATAGGTGATCGGTCAGGTTTTTCCGTCTGGTTGGTTCGCAACCGATGCTAATTCAAAATGGCGCTAAAAATCGGTCTTTGACCGGTCAGCATTTTTATGTCGGTTCCATGACCAAACGACGGTATGTAAACTGAGAAGCGACTCCAATTCAAAATCCCGTCAATATTTACCGTCGGACGTTTCGTAGAGACGCAAAATAACGGAGGGCCAAACTTACTGTCTGCATTTTATCGTCCGATGGTAAGTTCTTTCTTACTAACCGACGTGAAGTGATGTTTTTTGGTAGTGTATGCCCAACAAGCCGTAGTAATCCAACAGCTCAAGCCCACTTTTGTTACCATAACTTCAATTTAATCCATCGCCTACAGCTTAGGGCCCAAGTCCAATAAGTGACAACCAATTTCTTATTCTTCAGCAAAACATGACTCGCCTGTCACAATTAGATTCATCTGACGGTCCAGACTCATCCAAGTTTACAACTAAAGAGTTAAAGGCTTATCCTCAACTCTGATTCAAAGTTCAACTCGGATAATGAGTCCAACTTCACAAACCTTTTAAACTCGGTCAAAATCACAAACAACTCCTCGAATTCAATAAACTAATTTGGTTCCAATTCCCAATTCTACTCAACGAGCATACTAGAACCAGGGTGCTACAACTCTTCCCTCCTTCAAAAAAGTTTGGTCCCAAAACCTAAATCTCACAACACTAAACAACAAAGAGTCGCTGCACCCAATTCCAAAATACCCCAATGCTGAACTACCACTACTCGAAGACCACCTCGCTGGTTTTGGGATCTCATGGTCAAAGCCTTCACCAACGTTTCCAAAACGATCTATTGCTTACCTACCATTCCTCCTTACTACCTCCCGATCACAAAGCATTGACCTTCTCACAGAGTCGAACTAGTCAACAATTTGAAGTTGACCCAAGGTCAAACTACAACCAATCCATAATCTTGTTCTATGGAGCCGAAACTGGTCAGACCCTCGCTCTCCCGACCCAAGTATGACAGACTCGAGCAGAACTCAAGACTAATTCCTTGCTCCCACAAAACTCCTTCTAGCCCGTCCCTCGGGATCACCTCCCAATCCAAGCCAGATTTCTAAAACTTAAGTTGAGCACGCTTTGCCAACATAAGCTTATACCTTTTGCCCTAGGGTCGACATAACAATCACGACCATGACCAGCAAGTATGCCACACCCATGGACAACAAATCACAATGCCTGTGGCGAGCAAAGCACCATGCATGTGACCAACATATCATCACGCTCGTGGTGAGTAGAGCATTGCACCTATGGTTGCCCACCAACCATGACCGTTGTCTGTCACGCAATGCATGTTGCCTCCATTCTCCATCATCTTCGTATGCAAGTACCCATTTCATCCACATTCTCTCTTGAGATGAGAATTCGTTAGCCCATGAACATTGTCTCACTATGTTAAATACCCTTAAAACACTCTCAAGTCCAAAACTTAGTCAAGACCCCTTAGAATTATATCAGCAACCTTTAGTCAAACCAGTGAAAACCAACCGTATGGACCTCTCAGTACTTGGAGTTGTTCAAAATAGAGAATTAAAAGCATTTGGTACACAACTTAAAACAGTAGAAAATCTTGTAAAACGTTAAAATCAGATTTGCAAATCCAAATCAAACTTTAGTTATTTTAAACCCGCAGGTTGTGAAACAAAAATCCGATGAAAATACATAGCTCTACATTGCTTCAAAGCAAAGCAACAAAGCTCATTAAAACTTAAATCATGGAACACCTTGTAACTCTTTAGAACTCAACAAGCCCCAAAGGTAGCAATAAACCTTTCGAAAAGAAACATGTTTAAGAATACCATCAAACCAAGCTGAAATCCACAAAATTCACTTTGATTGAACCAAATCAAAAATCTCATGGTAGTGTAGCAAACTAACTACCTTTAAAGAATAAAACCTTAAAATAAGTTGGTTTTGTTAACGAAAATGCTCTCGCAGACCGTCCTCTTTCATTACACACCACCAGACCACATTTCTAGTTTACTGAAATCCCATTTCCTTTTGGCAGAAAGTATCGTTATCTATCAATAAAAGAAACAACACTCTCTATCACCAGAACTTGTAACAACTTGAAGTCTACTCCACCCAATCTACTCTACCACGTTCTATCCTAGCACTTCACCCTCTTGACCTCCTCCTAACTTGAAGATAAGAAACGACTTCCTTGCTCACTTGACGGAGTTAAGCCACACCCGTGACCAATCATGCCACATTCGTGAAAGGTCTTCTTACCATATCCATTGTATTTCAGACAACGCCCTTGGCTGGTGCGCCAGCCATGCCCATGGCTACTTCTATCACACCCATGGTGAACCATTTTCTCATGCCCATGGCAATTCCCCACTATGACTGTGCTACCTTCCCTCCATGATCGTGCGCTCTGACACCACACTTGTGGCTTCCTTCTCACCACTGTCTTGCCTTCCGTCATCACACCCATGGTGTTCCTTCTCCGCACGACCGTGCGTTATAGTACCATGGTTGTGGCATCCCAAATCGTTCCCTTGACAGTGGCATCCTCTTTCCTGTTGCTTATGGACAACTTGAGCAGTAAAGACTAGCATTCTTACTTTCTAACTTGGTCCTCAAACGAACACCAAAATTGCTTTTCTTCCTTGGTGAGACACCCCAAGGACCAAAGAAAACATCCTAGCTCATAACTTTCTTTCCTAACTAGGGGTATAAAAAAACTGAAATCCTATTTATAGCTTCATAGAAGAGTTCATATTGAGAAGACTATAATAGTCTTATCCTTTGTTTCGCATTACCTTCCTCTCATCTTCCTAGAGCTAACAAAGGCTTAATTGAAAGTTCCAAAATTAGAGGACCCAAGGAATTGTACCATCGATTCCTCGACACTTTTCCTTGCCTTCATAAAGCTGGTAAGAGAGCGATAATTCACATATGTCAAATCCTTCCTTGAAAACATTTTCTTTTCCCTTTAAACCCTTTTTCCTTGAAAACCTTTTTTTATCAAAAGAAAGATTCACCACACCAATAACTCACAGAAACTCTGCAATACTGTCGTATAAAAGTCTAGTACTGTTACAAGAATAGAATACCTCCCACCCCTCTTTGAGGTTCATGACGTCTAAGAGAAGCAGGTATGTGACACCCCGACTTTGGGTGAACTGTTTTTTGAGTATTAAGGTGGAACCGGCTGGGTTTTGGTCTAATAAGTGGACCATCACGGGCTTGACCAATAGTCATTCATGTACATGGTTTTCAGACTGACCATGATCATAGTCAGCAATCAGTCACAGACGTGACCATCAGAAGATCATGGTCGTGACCATTAGTAGGTTACAAGTGTGGTGATCAGGTAGTCACATGCATGGTGGTAAGTCAGCCACCATGCAATCAGTCACAGACGTGACCATCAGAAGATCATGGTCGTGACCATTAGTAGGTTACGAGCGTGGTGATCAGGTAGTCACATGCATGGTGGTAAGTCAGCCACGGGCGTAGTGGAATTTTTATATAAGTCAGAATCATGATCAGAAACATAGAAACCCAGGAACATAAACACCTTCAGGCGGCAATTCTCTCCCTAGAGATGATGGATATCAATCAAGGGAAGAAGACAGATTTGACCGGTCTAGCATCAGGGTGCTAGGAGATTCATGAGAAGGTAATCAATCCTTTTCTTTCTCTCTTAATTCTATAGATTGAAACTCATGTAGGAAAACTTGACAGTCAGGTTTCTTGGAAGATTCAATCTTTGATCGATCTCTTCAAGTCTATGGAATGGGAGATTAAACTCTAGGGAGGCTGCTTCAGATCAAACTCTATTAAGAAAGCTTACCAAAGGTGGGGGTCTAGGGATACTTTTCTGGTTTAAGCGTTGAACTGCAAATAAGGATATCAAGAATCCAAAGATTGGATTTCATGCGATTTAGAGTCGGACTCTCGGGATTGTACAATAGCGTGTGCTCTACTATACATGTATTATGATAAGATATAGAGTTGAGCTCTCAGGAATTTGCAGTAGCTTGTGTTCTACTGTACATGCATTTATGATATGATACATAGCAGGGCTCTTAGGACTATACCGTAGCTTGTGTTGTACTACACATGTGGTTATGATTTGATATAGAGTTGAGCTCTTATGCAGTAGCTTATGTTCTACTATATTGGTAGTGTACATGATTTCCAGCATAAGCTCACGATGTTTGAACGGTGATTCACAGTTCATGATTAGGATAGAATTAGGTTTAGCTAGATTAGCTCCCGATATGCGTTGGTCGCCCACCCATGAACTGTGTAATACCCCAGGATGTTTCTACGGTTATGCAGGACGTGTCAAATATGCCTACAGATGCTGCTCACACGGTATCTAAGGGGTGGTTTCATGGTTTGATCCGTCATGAGGCTATCTACCATAGCTAGGGGTGGCCGATGAAAGAATGATGAGTATAGGACCATATGGTCACATTACTAGATTGGGGGATTTGTTAGACTCTCTTGCTCTATCTTCTCAGTATATTCATAGTTCTACGTGATTCTAGTCTAGCCTCTTAGTGCTTATCACTTACCCCATTATATATTGTTTTCCTTGATGTATCTGTGTGTTCAGTCACATGTATTGGAGCTGATGGTGGAGAGAGAGTTTGTCATGGTTTTGATATCATATGATATCGTTTTGATATATTTTCATACTAGAGTTGAATCTCCTTGTGCTTGTTGTGTTTTGGGATCCAGAATCCTAGTCGGACAGTTATTTAAGTATTTCAGTTTGGCTTTTCATGATTGCTTTTAAAGCTTTGGTTATTAGATTAGAGTTGAGTCTTGGTTCAGGTTAAAACCAGAGTAGAACTCTTTTGTTGAACCAGTGGTTGGACCGGGACTCTTATGATGGGGTTTAACAAGGTAGCACTCCCATAAGGCAAAAAAAGGCTCTAACATAGAATGACATGGAAGAGCTAAAAATCTAACAAAACTCCTCCAAAACAACATAAAATGGACCTCGATCTGGTCCGAGACACTAAATCGGGATACTAGCTTAAAATTCATGAAACATCTTAACCTTCTACCCAAACCAATACAATTATGCATGAACTATCACTTAAATTGGGGTGATAAACGTAACAAATCGAATGCCATCTCATAACCCCACACTTAAATTTTGCTTGTCCTCAATCAAAACGCTGATAATAGCCTTGGAAGACACCTACAAATGATTTACAGTACTTGGCACAAATAAGCATCCCATAATCCTCAATGTTTTCATAGATGGCACAACATATGCAAGTGAACCTTTAAATTAAAACCAATATAACAAGTAAAGGCCTCACAAGAAGTTGTTCAACTCGCCATACATCATCATGCACATTTGACTACACATCTAGACTTCTCACCAGGTGCACAGCTTAAAGATGAAGCTGAGAAACACTCACTCTCATTTTTTAGGATAATGTTTATTCACTCATTCTTTCTGAGGCACGCTTCTAATACTTGAACGTCAACTAAATTTATAGTTACATCAAGCGTTTCACACAAGTCTAAAGGTCTTTTATTCTGCGTTGTAACACGGAAAAAATAGAATAATAGGGGAAAGGAAATACATGATGGTGTGGATAAAGTGGTGGACGACTCGATCTACTCTAATATAGATCTCGAGCTATCTATAACATCGATGTACTAGACAAGGATTCAAATTAACGTAGATCTTTACTAACTCGTCTATCCCTAGAAATTAAACTACTTAAAGTTTTTCAACTCTTTTATTCTTCTAACTATCTACTACATATTTTTTCTTTTTGGTATTTTATTTCATGTTTTCTGAGATTGGGTTTTTTCAATGTGTCTCCTTCCCTTCTTTTTGATTTTTTTTTCAGAAAAAATTCCTTTTTTTCAAAATAAGATAACCTATACAAAAATTCTTACTACAAGAGACTAGATAATTGTGCATTTTCTACACTTAGTAACTTCTAGATTGTCCTAGACTCGATAGAGTTGCATGTCACTAATGTACAAAATGATCAAACAAAGGCTTGAAAGAAAGGGGATACAGTGTAATGATGGGGATTGAAAAGCTATTTGGCTATAAATTGTGTAATCCTACAGGGAAGAAAGGGACTGGATTGATAATTTTGGGTGGAGTTTTTCTAAGTGCCTCTATTATTCTAGTGTGCCATTGTCGAGCAAGTTGAATTCGGTATCATGCAAGCATCCCTTAATAGCCAACATAGAAGACCAGTCAAAATAATTTGAAGAGCAAGTCTATAGTGAAGCATACTATCTATATTACAAAATGGTATTTTAGGCCTCGCATCGTCTTTCTAGATGGTATACCTCTAATATGCATGCCCTGTAACATAAAGTTGGAAAGTCTGTGCTAGTAAGAACATATCAAAGTAGCTCTAAAGAGCTGATCGATAGACTTTGATCATTGGCCTCAATTCCTATCATATATAGGTTCAAAAAGCAAGTAAGTAGTCCTAGTCAACAAATCATTTGGCAGTTCACTAAACATGCAAAGTAATTGATCCAAAGATGTTTCCAACGACTTGAGTTTAGGACTCAACATGCTGACACAACAACCCAAATAGACTAGCTAATAGGTTTCCTATAAATACCCACCCACTCTTAGTTTTGACAGTGTCCTCACTAAATGAAATAGAAAAGTGTTATAGGAATATTTGTGAGAAACCGTAGAGGCAAGAGAGCATAGATCATATGAAGCTTGAACTTGTCGATGACCCTAAATCCTGAAAAGACTCAAATACACACAAAATAAAAAATAAAAGTAAAAAGGAACAAGGACAAGTGACAACCTCCATACAAAATAAAATTAGATATAAGATCTGAAATGAATAAAGCAAAAAGTTCTAAGAGAATCGAAGGACCCTAGTCACTGATCGCCACGAGGAGGTGAATGCGACGGGTAGTAGGAGAATTGACACTCATGCTGCTGATGAGGGATGCTCTAAATCCAAGTGAATGAGAGAAAACCGGTGAAGCCACCCCACAATTATCCTATGCTCAAGTATCAAATGTGTCATCAATTAAATCAACAATCGTACGATAAAAAGGTACATGCATGATTTTGGTGTAATGTGTGTCAAAGACTTGTTGTAATGTGTGCCACACATTAGGACAAGCTAAGGCGCATATTAGATCAAATTTATAGAGAATTTTATTTGCGCCGTTGTAATGAACGCTGTAATTATGTTGTAAAATGCGCCGCACATTACAACAACCTTAGGCTCACATTACAATAGAAAAAACTGAAATTCACCATGTTATTTTTATTTTAAAGCACCATCTTCCAAAACTCGAATTGACCTCAACCAAGAATAAATGGTAGGGACCTCGATTCAACATTGACAATCATGTAGACTGACTCAAAAGTAAAAATAACAAAGTTGACTCCAGACATGGGGTGCCTCCCATGAATCGCTCTTTGAATACCGTTGGTTTCTACATGGATGGTTATGCAATCCAACTAAGACCCTCCTTGAATAACGTTGGTTTCTTCATGGTAAAACATTGAAATGCCAAGTAGAAAATGAAGCCGATGGTGGAATAAACAGAGAAGTGTGCTCCAAAACTATTTGTCACCCCCATAATGACCATCTCCTTATTGAATTATAAACATGAGGAGGGAAGAGGTAATAAGGTTTATCACCAACATCAACCTCAACCTTATCTAAACCAGTGATGGAAATGAAAAGATCTTCTCAGTTGAGCATGAGTCGTTCCTCTTCTATGATCTCTTCCACCTCGGTGTTTAGGTACTTGCTATTAGTTTCCTGACACATGAACTTAATGATCGAGGAATAACTTTGAAGAGCCTTCGTGTCCATTGGTGAAACTACAATCTCTGAGATATCCTTGTTGATGGAGAACTTTATATTTGTTGTCATCAAACTTTGAATATAAGCTTCACCCACCCATATTATTTTGATGAGATATTCACTGTAATCTTTAGATTCTTCCAATTTTTCATCACAGATGGTTTGACTTTCCTCAATCATTTGTTCTTGCATATTTTCATCTTCATATCAATAGTATGAAGGTTTCCGATCCCACTCACACTCTTAGTTCATCATCACATTTAGCTTGAAATTTCGTAATGGTGGGTGCATCTTCCTGATCTTCATCTTCATCCTCTAAAAATTGAAAAGGGAATTCACTCTCATCCCATTTCGACTCTTTTATCTTTTTGTCACGAATTAGTTACATTGTCTTCAAGGATGATTTCATCTTCTTCCTTTATGAGCACCATGTCTCTTGTAATAGTGAGTATGTCCTGAATGTTCTCACCATTTTTGAACTCGATATCCTCATCAAGAGGAGTGTTGGTGCGCTCTATCCTTTAAAATCATCTCCATCTTCGACAACGAGCATTTCCTTAGCCTCCAATATGCATTTAACCGCCATGTCTTGGATATACTGCCTCACTGAATTCTATTTAGATGATGGAGAGCTCTTTAGAAGATGGTGAGGGTTGATAATAATAGTTATGTATAGGTTCCTGGTAGTGTGGAGATGAGTAAGGATGTTCATGATGGAAATGATATGGCAATGGATATATTTAACTTGAAGGGTGTTGATGATGATAAATCTGCATACCAAGATGGTAGTGATTGATGCTCATTGTGACTCCACCTCTGGTGGTATCCTCAATAGTCTTGGATCAGCACACTCAAACAGAACTACCAAGGTGAATCTGGCAAAATAAAAATATAGAAAAGATGGGAATTAACAATCAATGAATGATTAACACTACACACAGTTCTTGCAAACAGAACAACGAGTCCCTGACAATGGCCCCAAAATTTGATATTGTTATAGTGATGGTTTACAAATAACCTAACTGTTGAAATAGTCAGGGTTGAATTTCCATAGGGTCTTGATGATGTTCGATTTACCACATTCATCTCCCTCATTTAAGGGACATTTCTTGCATTATTATATAACACTTGGTAGAAATTTAGAATATATCTTCCATTTGATGTTGTTTTAGAGTATTTCTGATAGATTTAAAGTAAGTGACTACATCGAGGAATTATTCAGAAACTATACAACATGCATGGAAGAACTTGCTCTTCGTGACTATTAGTAGCTAAACTCCTTCCTTCTTAGATTAGAACCTTAGGGAATTCCTTAAGGTTCTAGATTATGAGACTTTGAATCGAATGTAGTTAGATTCACATAGACTTTAAAGAGGTTGTTTACCTTAGAACATTGAAATTAATCAACTAGGTTAGTTTTTAACCCTCACAAGTGGCAAATTAGAATATCCTATCACAAGTGAAATTCTAGACCAATAAATCACCTTATATATTTTAGATCTCGACTCAATAGAGCAGGCCGGAATACTAGGATTGGTAGTGAGTTAAAAATCCCGAAAGGCCGTAACTTGATTGAGAGAATAAATGTACAGTAGATTGGAATCATCTTGTTCTGCATAATTCGAAGAAGTTTAATATGGTTTGTTTATTTGGCTAGCCTAAGAAGATTCAAAGTCTAAGCAGTTTTATCCAATCTAGTTTAAACCCGTAATCGTGTAGTCTTGCACCCTTTCTTTAGTTACTTGTTATTTTTATTTGATTGATAGATTAATAATCGTAGAACCTAAACCACAAAACCTAATAAACCGATTAGCAGTCCGCAACTTTCAGTATACGCAACTTAGTAACCCTAGGGAAATCTACCCTTGTTACGTCGATAATTAGGTTATTATTGAGCGTGTACTACAACCGTGTCTAGTCTCAAGGTTGCATTTACTCATGAAAGAACAAGGACCCAATCAAAATCAATTATAAACTGATATCCATCCAACTCACATGAATTGAAATAGTCAAAAAATCATCCGTTCATAAGAAATCCCTTAGGGTTCAACTACTCATGATTATGACACCTCAATTTAGGCTGATGTCTGGTTTTGGAATACTAAAAAGAGTATTGACTGAGTTATCAATCACTGGCATGGTCCATTGTACATCACAGTCGTAGTTGTGAGGGTAAGCACGGACGTGGGTACAGCATATCACGGGCGTGGTCAGAGGGTATCATGACAATGGATGTTAAATGGCCACGAGTGTGGTCACAGGCTCACCACGGCTGTGGTTGCAGGCTAACCACTGGCGTGGTCAGCTTTTGACCATAAGTATGGTGAAAGGTGTATATAAACTTACCACAATTGTAGTAGTTCAACATTATGGAATCATATTCCTTTCTCCCAAATATTTTTTGACCAGCATTGCTTCTTCTATGAGTTTGGTAAATTGAAGGAGAAGAGATGAGTGGATCGCTCCCCATCTATGAGTAGTGATCTAGAGAGTCAAGGAGGTCATCCACCTAATTATTTGGAAGGTAATCAAACTTCTTCCTCTCTTCATCTCTTTAGCTTTGAGTTACGTACTTTCCAAACAGTTTGAGTGTTGGGATCAATCATGGGATTTTTTCATTTGGATCTATCAGGAGTAGAGATCCAAGCACTTCAAAAACTTCCTTGGTTCATACCCTTCAGGAAAGCAATCAGAGGTGGGAGTTCATTTTTATGTTTCTACTTTTATTTATTATAACTGTAGTTAGATACATGGACTCATCTTATTGGTTTCTCCTGTGATGATTGCTGATGTGAGAATCTTATTGATCTAGTGTATAGAAGAATCAATGGATGTTGAGCACGATGCTCTAAGGACTGGATAGTGACGTGTGATTCATTGTTCGAAATAGGATAAAATAGGTTTAGCTAGATTAGATGTCGATGTTGTGAATTCGTTGGTTACCCACCCCATATTGCACCATGAAACTCGACCTAAAAGACTCTGATCAAACCACTGATTAAATCCATGTAAGTTACTCGGGTTTCAACTAGACCAACTTTAGCCAATATCTACTACTAAATACACATAACTACACCTTAAAGGCAAGAATTTGAACCTTTATTAAACCATTGAAATCATGCAAGATATGGATCCTGAATCCTTAAATATAAGCTTTAAAAAAACACAGAGAAGTGGAGATGCAACTCCACTTCTTAAATACATCAAAATGATATCCATTGATATAAAACTGAGCGGCTCTATCTCAATCATCAGCTACAATACCTGTGACTAAAACATAGAAATACATACAAAAAGACAATACCATAACGGGGTTAGTGATAATCATTGAGTGCCTAAGCGTTATCCATAAGAGGAATTATGTCCTCAATTCTATACTAGTAAAGTGACCCATTGGTCGGTAATCAAACTACCTAGCATTAGCCACCCCTAACATCATGTGGATAGTCTCATAGTGAATCAGACTATGAAGCCACACTACACTCTATGAGTAGCATTGTCTGTAGGCATACTCTCTTTACATTCCTTTACATTCCTAAGGGATTGTACAATTCGGGGGTGGGTGACCAACGCATTCACAACAACATCTAATTTATCTAAACCTATCTTATCCTATTTTGAATAGTGAATCACATGCCACTATTCAGGCCTTAAGAGTTTTATGCTCAACATCATTGCATCCTATAGACTGTAAATCACACACTACTGTAGAGCCTTGAGAGCCCTTGCTCCACTTGAACAATTATCACAACAGAAACCCAATAAAAGGTTCTCCTAAATTTATCTATAGTTCTACTTTGATAAGGGAAGAAACTTAAACATGCATGAACCCCGCCTCTGATCGCTTTCCTAAAGGGTCTGGACCGAGGTAGCCTTTCAAGTGCTTAGATGTCTTCTCCTTCCAAAGACTTAGGGGGTGACTTCCTTGACTCTCTAGATCTCTATAGAGAGGAATAGGGTTCTGAGATTCTGAATAGTTCTAATCATGGGTGGGGGAGGGAGGGTTTATCTATAATACTCACCAACCTCGTGGTTGAAGGCTAACCAAGCCCATGGTGAGCCTGTAGCCATGCATGTGACTCTTTAACTGCCACGATCGTGGTATACTCGACCAAACGTGTGGTTGCCCTTGCATCCATAGCTGTGACTATCAATAAACCACACTCGTGATCAACAACTCAGTCAAACTCTCTTTAGTATTCCTAAACACGACATCAATCGAAAATCAGGGTGTCACATGCGCAATCTCATAAGAATTTAAAGGAAATGTAAATAACGTATTGAGTTAGCCTATAGATACTACTTAATGGTTTATGGTGGTTTCACGATCTGATCCACTATGAGGCTATCCGCGTCATATTAGGGTGGCTGATGCTAGGTAATATGATTACAAGACCATTAGGATCACATTACTAGATTAGAACCTAGTACGGTTATAATTATTATGTATGGGTCAAACTAGTGGTTCAACTAGGTCTTTTAGAGGCGGTTCCAAAATATTCATGAAGAACGAAATGAAAACAACAAAAGAATACATTGAAATTAGATTCACAAAAATAAATCTCAAAAACCTAATTTCGTCGAATTCTGTCGAAGAAAACCGATTCGTCGATTTTGAAAACGTTATGACCGATCCAAGATCCTCAAAACATTTCAAATCAGTACGTAGATTTGTAGTAACTACGTTACATATTGAGAACTCTTAGAATCAGACAGTTCAGTCATAAACATCCCCTTATTACTGTCGTGGCCAATAACTTTTTTGTTTCTAATGGAATGCACCCAACCGACTTTCTAAATGGTTCGATCAGTCAGAATAAATGTAGTTTCCATTAATTTGGTACAACATGGATTAATGAATTATAGTTTTTGCTTGATATAATTAATATGTGTCTAAATTTCTAGGATGATAGTACTTTAATCAATTACAGATTAAGTAATTTCTTATATGATTAGGATTTCACTTAATTAATTAAGTTTAGATTTAAATTAGATTTTAGGTAATTTAATACTGGTATAAATTGAAATATGATAAATGAAATTAATTGAGCATAATTAGATAAATTATATTTTATATGTAACTTATGTATAATTAATATAATGTAACTTGTGTACAATTAATAGAATTCGATAAATTTTGGTTACTTCATATTTAAATCTTTGGAATTGATTTTAGGAGGGTTAATTGGATTATGAATTAATATCTGGATTAATGGCTAGAATCAGTTGGGTATAAAATTGATTTATTAGATTATAAACTAATAGTATGTTTTAATATATTTTTAATATGATTATGAATTTTAATATGAATGGAATTGATTAGTAGATAATCAATATGATTTATTCTAAGTACGGATTAGAAATTTTTGCTTATGAGTTTGTAGATTAAATTCAATCTTTTCCTCTCACTTCATAATCGATTATGACGTGGACTTCCTCAAATCGCTGAGTCGTCGCCATAAGCTCGTCCCACTTTTTTATGGAATTTAGTTTGATTGGACTTCTTCGTCTTTAGGTTCATAAAGACGCTCACTTCTCTAGACCGGACTCTAGTTGGTGCATTGAGTCGTTCCCGCTTATTTAAATGTGGATAGGTTTAAAGGGGTAAATTCGATACGTTGTTGTAGTCAGGTTATGTGTTATGTTTTATGTTTTGATTTAATTATAAACGATTAGTAGTTATCTTACGTTATTACTTTTATGTTGCAAAGTGATATGTCTTAGTTATGATGATGTTAGACTAACGATAAAGTTAGACCATTAAGGTTAGAATTATGGCAAGGTTAGATGACGAGTGATCAGTGAACAAGAACAGCTCACCTAGATGATTAATAGATGATTAAAAGTATGAACTCACTATCTAGACTATCGCTTACAAGAATCGGGCCAGTATTCCCCTCATGATATGTTGTCTAATGGATATGTTGTCTAATGGATACGTTCTCACAGTTACCTTAAATAAGGTGAATAATTTGTCCAAATGTCATGTTATGTATTATGACTTCCACAAACCCGATGTTATCATATGAGAAGTTACAAGAACCATGATATTCACAATTTCATAATGTACGTAACATGTTGGATTTGAGTTTCAGATCTGAATGATGAATATTAATTGATGTGATTAAGATTTCATGCACATTACGATTACATGAAAACTACCTTTACTTTATCTATAATAAGTCTATCTAGAAATAATTTCCATTCAATGATGTGTAGGTATATACCAATGCATACTTGAAATTCTATTTATGATGGAAGCAAAAAGACGGACACCGAACCACCCATCAGACTTAGAAGCAGAATGGAGCTTATTCAAAGGTGGCGATGTGGACTTAGATATGAAAGAATTTTTCAACTTTAATTATTCAGACTTAGTTTCCAAATGCTGGTAACCCACGTGTTAGAGCGATTTCCACTACAAGTTCATAAGCTTAGTCTATTATTTAATTAAGGCTTCTATTTTATTTGCAGTTTATTATAAAGTTCCCTAATCAGGGTATTTTCGTCAAAGATTTATGTGAAAATATTTAAAAAAGCGTAGCGCCCTCATCCCGATTCAAGTCTTTCCCTGTTCCAAATGATGTTGTTGTAATTTTCTTTATTTCGTAAACGAGAGTGTTACAATGGGGTTTATGATACCCATCTTTTCAATGATTGTCAATATGTTTAGCTAATAAAGCGATTTTATTTTTGCCGCAATAATATTTAGCTACACTAGTTCAATGGCGGAAGTTGAGGATGTTACAGCTAATCATTCAGAAGAATGTAGTGCGGCTGGTGCTTACCAAATGATAGTGCTTGATAGGTTTGCAGTTTGTTAGTGAAATAGACTTTATATGGGGCCTTTTTTGTGCATTTGTGTTGTTTTGGCACTTTTATATTCTATGGATAAAATTTAAATTATTTTTTGAATTTGTTTTTAGCTTGTGGTTAAAAGATACTTAATTTATCAAACGATCGTAAGGGAAGATTACCATTCGAAAAAATGGTCTACATATATTATTAAACTTGATTCTCTTTGTCTAGCTTATATCTCCACTCTTTATTTCTCTATTTTACAGTCGTTCAGTTTCCAACAAACATAATGATAAAGAAGAAACTGAGAAATTAAATGTAATCGTCAGAAACTATTGGCTAATTTCCTTTCTAATAATTTGATTTGATTCGTACAATGGATTGCTCGGTTGTGCATTGTATCAATTGGATCTCGACGTCTGGGCTCCACTTCTTTGTTTCTTTCATAACTTTGTGTGTATTATATAGACAAAAACTAGCCACTGTTCAAAGAAAGCAGAGCTAAGAAAACCCAGACCTAATAAATGAATCCCATAAAGATATTAGCCGACATTAGTGTTACGTTAATATGGTAATTTTGTTTTTTACTTCCCTAATTAACATAGATCTCTTATGTGTATATAAAGTTGTAGCCGTCATGTAAAGAAGCTAAGAATATATTTCACTTCTTCCTTTTCTGAATTATTAATAATACTTTCCTCTTTCTCTTATAGATTAGTTGACTTTTCGTTTCTCTTACAAAGTTATTGAAAGGAACTCCCTAATTACTAGCAAAAACAAAGAGGGGACAAAACATACCATTTAAACATAGCAAAACTCTCCAACTGGTTCTTATTTTCATCACCATTATAATAAAGAGAAAAATTTGTTGAGAATTAATCTACAATTCTCTAGATTAACCTCTACAACTCATATAAAAATATTTCAATTTCTAATTACCAAATTAATTAAGATGTCATATGTTAAAATAATTAAAATTTTACAAACCACAAACTTAAGTTGGTTCCTACCTACTACTTGTATCATGGCTATTATAAATAACCCCACTTGTTACAAAGTGGAGCATAAGTTGAAGAAATAAGAAAGAAGAAGTAGAGAGGCATTTGTGAGGGAGGGAATTGGTCAAGTGACCAAATTGTAATATTTACAAAATTGAGTAATCAATTGAGTGAGTTATCAAAATACTATCTTTTCGATCCTAAATTCCACTACATTTTCGCTAGCGCCCCAACAAATTTGGTATTAGAGCTAAAGTTACGCTGAGTGTGCTATGTGGTTGCGGTTTTAATAACTGATCTTCCACATCAGAAAAGTTACACTTTAGTACTTTGATAACCATATTATAACCTACCATCACAAAACCCTCTCAAAACCTCTACCAAAAGAATCCTCTCAAAATCCTATGGCTGCACCATCGTCAAGTTCCATATTCCCAACTCTCCAAATCAAATCCCAATTTTTGATGGAGAATTGTATGAATATTGGAAAGCACAAATGGAGACTATCTTCACTTCACAAGACTTGTGGGATATTGTTGAAGAAGGAATCGAACAATCACCACAAGAGAACGATTCCATATCAACCGGAAAAAGGCGGAATCGACAAAATATGACGATCCCAAAACAAGCGGGACGAAGATGAAGGAACATAAGGAGAATGTCAAGAGGAACACCAGCGCACTGAGGATAATTCAGCAAGCTATGAGCAAAATAATATTTTCGAGAATGTTTGGCATCAAATCAGCCAAAGAAACTTGGGAAGTCGTGAGGAACGAATTTCAAGGTTCCAAGAAGGCAATCTCCATAAAACGCCAAAATCTATGGCGCCAATTTGACAACGTGGCGATGAAGGAAGACAAAAGCATCAAAGACTTTCATTCTCGTGTTGCAAAGATAGTGAACCAGATCAAAGTCACTAGAGACACTATCGACAAGAAGAAGATCGTGAAGAGGATCCTCCGCAGTCTAATGCTGAAGTTTGAGCACGTCGTCGCTGTCATAGAAGAAACCAAAGATCTTGGAAAATTACCCATGATGGAGCTTATGGGATCACTTGTACGTCACGAGCAGAGATTGACTCGGTTTACCAACCAACAACTCGAACAAACTTTTCAATCCAAGGTCGACATCAAAGGACACAAATAAGCAAATTAGGTGAACCGTAGAGGGGGCAACTTTCAGAAAAAGGAGGAAAACCAAATTTAAAGAAAAATAACAATTAGAGCTAGAATTAGGAGAAATCAAGTAACTCCAATGACAGATACAAAATTTGTAAAAAAATCTAACCATGCTACGAAAGAATGCAGGTTCAAGTGCACGAAATGCAAAATTCAAAATCACTCTCAACGAGATTGTTGGTTTCAAAACAAGAAAGAAGAAGGTGAATCAAGCTTCGCACATAAGGACGAAGAAAAAATGGTCGCGTACATTTGCTTCAAAACCAAGCAAAAATCACAACTTCCAAGGGTGGTGGGCAGCGGTTGCAGTAATCACATGACTGGAGATCGAGAGTCCTTCACCGAGATGGATGATACATATAAGTCCCACGTGAAGATTGGAGACGGTAAAATGCTGGAAGTTGAAGGAAAGGGTACAATCATCGTACAAGGAAAGGGAGGTAACAAAACTCTAATCCAAGAAGTTTTGTATGTTCCTGATTTAGCTCAAAATATTCTAAGTGTTGGACAACTAATGCTTAAAAATTACAATCTACTGTTTGATAACGACCAATGTGAGATTATCAACAAATCCAACAACTCGAAGGTGGTGAAAATTTTGATGACTTCCAATAGGATGTTTCCTCTCACAATGACGAAGAATGAAGAATTAGTAATGAGAGCCAAAGCATGGATGAATCTTTCCTATGGCATCTCGGATGTGGACACCTAAACTACAAAGGGCTTAAATTGCTAAAGTAGAAAAATATGGTGGTCTTCCTCAAATCAACATAGAAGAAAAGGTTTGTGAAGGGTGCATATATGGAAAAATGCATCGCCTGCCATTTCCAAAAACTACCTGGAGAGAAAAAGCACCATTAGAGTTGGTACACGCTGATATTTGCGGACCAACTAGAACAACATCCATAGGTGGTAAGAGATATTTTCTACTATTTGTGGATGATTATACTAGAATGATGTGGGTTTTCTTTCTTGAGAATAAGTTAGAAGCTTTCTCCAAGTTTCTTCAATTCAAAGCAGCAGCTGAGAAGGAAAGCGAGCATCAAATCAAGACACTCCGAACAGATCGTGGTAGAGAGTTCATCTACAAACCTTTCATGGAGTACTGTCGCACCAGCAGAATCAAGAGGCAGTTGACAGTGCGGTACACACCACAACAAAATGGCGTAGCAGAACGAAAGAACCGTACAATTGTGGAAATGTCAAGAAGCATGATGACTACTAAGAAAACTCCCAACCAACTATGGGCAGAAGCGATCAATTCAACAATCTACATCCTGAACAGATCGCCAACCAAAGCAGTGAAGAACAAAACACCTTTTCAAGCACGGCACCACAAAAGGCCGCAAGTGGATCACCTCAAAGTATTTGGATGCATAGCATATGCACACATCTCTACCCCAAATCGAGACAAGTTCGACCAGAAGGGAGAGAAGCTCTTCTTTATCGGATATAGTGACGAATCCAAAGGTTATAGGCTCTACAATCCATTGAAGAACGAGGTGGTGATATCACGAGACGTTATCTTCGACGAAATGGTCGAGTGGAGTTGGGAAACTCAGGATACTCAACCTCCATCAACAAATGAGATCCTGGAGAATCCAACAACTACACCAACAACACCAAATGAGGCGGATCAAAATCCAAGCCAAGGAAGAAGTCCAACAACAAGTCCAACGAGAGACAACTTCAGAGACGTCGTGACAGATTCAGATTCACATCCATTAAAGGTCAGATCCTTAAGAGAAATTTATGAATCAAGTCACGTAGCATATTTTTCTTGTGAACCCTATACATTTGAAGAAGCAGCAAAAGACAAAGTCTAGACAGAAGCAATGGACACAGAGATCTCAATGATCGAGAAGAACAAGACTTGGGAGCTCATGGACAAACCAAAAGACAAGCCGATCATAGGTCTAAAATGGATCTACAAGACCAAATTTATTGAAGACGGTTCCATCCAGAAGCACAAAGCGAGATTTGTGGCAAAAGGTTATTCACAATAGCTTGGCATCAATTTTCACGAATCCTACGCACCATTAGCACGGATAGAGACCATTAGAACAGTCATAGCTCTAGCAGCTCAAATAGAGTTACCAATATTTCAGCTAGACGTCAAGTCAGCATTCCTTAATGGAACACTAGAAGAAGTCTATGTGGAACAACGACGAGGATGCGAGAAGAAAGGAGAAGAAGACAAAGTCTATCGACTAAAAAGGTGCTCTACTAACTCAGACAACGGATTCCAAAGAAGGCCAAGTGAAGCATCTCTCTATATCAAAAGGGAGAAAACAAAAAATTTCATATTTTGTGCTTATATGTTGATGACTTAATCTATACAGGCACAAGTCTACAAATGATTGAAGATTCAAAAGGGCAATGATGTCAGAGTTCGAGATGACAGACTTAGGACTCATGAAGTATTTCCTGAGAATTCAAGTAAAGCAGAAACCTGGAGAAATATTCATCTCTCAAGAGATGTATACTAAAGACATGTTAAAGAGATTTCACATGGCATCGTGCAAGCCCATAGCAACACCAATGGTGTTGAACGAGAAGTTTCAACAAGAAGATGGAGCAGAAAAAGTCGACGGGAAAATTAATAGAAGCCTAGTCAGATCGCTCATATATCTGACACACACAAGATTAGATATACGTCACCCAGTAAGTATCATTTCAAGATTTATGAGTGAGCCTAGCAAACTTCATTTTTCAGCAGTGAAGAGAATCCTACGATACCTCCAAGGCACTAAACAACTGGGCCTAAGGTACAAGAAAGAAGAAGGAAGCAAGCTAATCGGATACATCGACAGTGATTGGGCAGGATCACTAGATGACCGAAAGAGTACATCTGGCTACATATTTTGCCTAGGTACAAAACCAATTTCCTGGAGCTCAAAGAAGCAAAAGACTGTGGCATTATCATCAACGGAAGCAGAATAAATTGCAGCTACAGATGCAGCATGCGAGGCAATATGGGTTAAAAGATTAATTGAAGACTTGCAACAAGGTGATAATGAACTAACCATTATTTACTGTGACAACATGTCAGCCATAGCCATGATGAATAATCCAGTATTTCATGAAAGGTCGAAGCATATCGAGTTACGACATCATTTCATAGTCAACAACGGAGAAATCACAATGGAATTCATCAACACAGATGATCAACCAGCAGATATCATGACGTAGGCAGTTACGAAGGACAAACTCGAGAAGTTCAAACACTTACTCCGAATTGCAGATTAAGAGGGGGTGTTGAGAATTAATCTACAATTCTCTAGATTAGTCTCTACAACTCTTACAAAAATATCTCAACATCTAACTACCAAATTAATTAAGATGTGATATGTTAAAATGATTAAAATTTTACAAACCACAAACTTAAGTTGGCTCCTACATACTACTTGTATCATGGCTATTATAAATAACCTCACTTGTAACAAATTGGAGCATAAGTTGAAGAAATAAGAAAGAAGAATTTGAGAGGCATTTGTGAGTGAGGGAATTGGTCAAGTGACCAAATTGTAATATTTACAAAATCGAATGATCAATTGAGTGAGTTATCAAAATACTATTTTTTCGATCCTAAATTTCACTACATTTTCGCTAGAGCCCCAACAAAATTTATATCCAATATGAGAATAACTAGATTGAAACAACAAACAGAAGGAAGCATAATTAAGGTTCGTGAGAGACGATGATTTCCAGCAATCAAAGTTGTTCGATCCTAGACTGAAATAAATGGCTAACGAGATGGGAGAAGAAAGAGTTTTTTATATGTAAAACGAAGTTTTTTTTAAATCAGAGTACATGATTTAAGTTGGCTTTCTTTCTCTGATTTGAGCTTGTTTATCTTATGCAGCATAAGCAACAATTATCAACTGGACAAAGCATACATATAGAGTGTAAGAGCAACAAACTAACAAGTTAGAAATATTGAATTAAACAGAGACAGAGGGAGTATAATTAAATAATCAATTGCTTTGATTTCAGGTAACTATGTCTATATCTTACTTTCACTTCGATTATTTGACGTTTGGTTCTGTTGTTTGGTACAATGACTTAGACATTCCAAATATTCGAGAAAAAGTTGTACCTACTCAATTTTAATAATTTAAAGGATACATGTAATTTTTTGTATGAGTAACATATAAAATTTATGTTCATATCCATGATTAACATTTTATGATAAATAGTAATGTGGTGCTAAGTCAAATAATATGAGAGAGTATATCTTTGTCAAAATTACGTTAGAAATTGGAGTTCTGTAAAAAATAATGAATTGAATTATATCTTTAGACCATTGTGGATATGTCTTTCTTGCTAATAACATTCATACGAGTAGTTAATTGATAGAGACATTGGATTTATGTTTGAACGTGGTAGGTGTTTATTATGGATAAAAGTTGGATGAATAAACTTAAAAGTTATGCCGAGTATATAAATGATTTGAATAATTTTTTTCAATTTTCATTTGGTTCTCCAAATTTTCGCGATGATAAGATATTGTGTCCATGCAAAACGTGTTCTAACCGTTATTGGAACTCTCGAACGGAGGTGAATGATCACTTAATATATTTGGATTTGTACATAATTATACTCGTTGGGTGCTACACAGGTAGAATTCATTTCATGCACCACCATCTATGGATGATGGTATATAGCAATATGAGGGTGCAAATAATGTATTGAAGATATGTTGATTGATATGATTAAGGGTAGTGAATCACTTGCATCTATGAAAGATCCTAATCCAGAGACTCACAATTTTTTTAAGTTGATGGAAACAAATCAAATAGAATTTTATCCTAGTTACACCAATCATTCGAAGTTGTCCTTCATCATTAGATTAGTTCAAGTGAAGTATTTTGCAATGTGATTAAACAAATCATTTACTATGCTATTGGAGCTATTGTGTGACGTGCTTCCTAAGGGGAAAACTCTACCCAAGTCTTACTATCAAGGTAAAAAATTGATTGTAATGTTAGCTTCTAAATTGGACTTGCTCCAAGCTCAGTCACTGTCATTAGATTATTGTTGACTCAATTGTGTTAGTTGTTAGTCCATTTCTTTTAGTTGTTAGTTTGGGTTATTAGGCATGTTCCTAGAGTCATCTGCGTCTCCTCCTTGTATAAAGCATCGAGTTTGGGCATTGTCAAACTTATCTTTCATCTGTCACCTTTACTGAATACAATTACATTTTGTCTTCATTAAAGTTTCAACATGGTATCAGAGTTCACAATTTGAGTTTGTGACGTTTCTTTTCTCCTCTCTTCCACTATTCTCCTCTTCTGAATTCTTGAATCCATTCCATGGCTATCAATTATGATATTCCTCCAACCGATGTCATAGCTTCCTCCAGTGTTGTTCCTCTCATCGTTCCTTAGTTTGGCTTTGTTCCCCCGACGTTTTTTACTGGCTCCACTCAGTCTGTAGCTATTATGGGGATCCTGGATGCCTCTCATCCATATAACATCCACCCATCAGGGATGGTGTCTTATGTCCTCGGTGTTAACGGAATCAAATTTCTTTGAATGGGAACGTTCGATGATGCTAGTTCTCAATGGGAGAACAAATTGGGCTTTCTTCACAGGATTTTGATAGCTCCAGCATCGACTGATCCTCTATACTCCTTTTGGCTACGCAACAAAAAACTTCTCCATAGTTGGATCCTTCTCCTTGTGGCCAAGAACATATCATGTAGCATCCTCTACTCCAAATCGGCTAGCCACGCTTGGCTGGTCCTTCGATCTCGCTTCTCCCAAGGCGATTCCTTCAAGATCGTCAACATTAGGAGCAAATCTTTGGTCTTTAGCAGGGCACTCAATCCGTCACCGACTACTTCATATGTCTGGTAACTGCTCAGTAAGTTACATCTTATTCCGGACTGCGCTTGCTCCTCGATTTGTGTCTGGGTTCTTGTTAAGATTAGGTTTCATCAACAGCATGACTGCACAATTTGTTTCCTTAGGAGTTTCGCTCATGACAATGCTGGTCCATGATCCCTAACATGGTTCTTGACCCCTTGTCGGACATTGTCAGATTCATGGCCATGATGATACAACAGGAGCACGTTCTTGGCTCCGCATCTTGGGTTCCCAATTTGATAGAATCCTGTCGGGACTTCTTCTCCTACTCTACCACTCCGCGATGGCGGTTCATGCCCCTACTTTCAAGAATCAAGGTAAACACCCTCTCTGCTCTTAATTGGGTTACCAAGACCACACAGTAGATGTTTGTTACAACGGCTACAACATCTATCAACACCTCCCAAAGAAGGTTTCTCACGCCAATGCCTTCGGTTCTTCCGTCGACAACCGTACATATCTCCCAGGCTTATTGGAAAGGTATCCAGGAGCAGTACCAGAAGATGTTGTTACACCCTAAACATCTAGCATTTATTAAATGACCAAAATGCCCCAAAGCGGACGAAAGACTCAAATTAAATATAAAAGTCAAAGTAAACAAAGTAAATTATTCAAAATCGAGAAGTTATTTTGAAACAAATAACACTAAACACGTGGGAAAAATTTAAATAGGAAGATCAAGTCCAAAGTAAATCATAAATAAAGTCTCAAGTCTAGTAGCTCCAAAGAAAACATCATAGGTGTCCAACATCCATCCCGATTACACACTCCAAGTCTTGCGACATGATTGGTAGCAACTATAGCTCTTGCAAGTCGTCTCCGCTTCGGTTTCCCTCGTATGACCTGGTGGGTGGCTCGAGGTCAGTCTCTCGTGCTCAATTTATTACCTTGTTAAGTATATTATGACATATTCGTGGTATCGTGTTATTCGTGTAATAGTATGCATTATCCTGAAAGTCAAACTATGTGACTTATATTCTTATACTAGCCTTGACATTCATTCAAGGTTTCTTAATTCATGTAGGGCGTCCCCTCTTGTCACTAACTAGCCCTACCATCCATTCATAAAAAATCAAGGATGTCTAGGAGAACGTATTCGCCAGACAACATATCGTGTTAATGGTGGAGGTCTAGGAGGGCATATCCGTCAGACAATATATCGTGTGGGCAATACCGACCCTATTCGCGTGGGAGCGGGGGTCTAGCTAATATAGCTCGTGTTATTATTCCACCTAGTAATGGTCTATATTTGAGTCGTGAATGAAGTACTAATAAAGTAAATAAATACTATAACTTAATTAATAACTTAATTTTAAAAAAACAGCAACGGTAGAATTTACTCCCTGAAACCACCCACCTGATAAAGAAATGCTGAGAGTCCAATCCCACAAATGAAGATTGAAGCCGGAAGGCTTGATCGTCTTTAAGAACCTAAAGACGAGGATTTTGGATATTAGACGTAATTCCAACATGGGTTGAAATAGTCTGGAACGATGACTTGGCGACTTTCGAGGAATGACTTCACAATTAAAGTGACGTGTCAGAAAAGATTGATCTTAAAGAACTCGTGTTCCACGGATCCGGTGGACTTAAGAAGTATATTATTATAATGTCTTAATAATTCTAGTTATAAGAGAGAAAAGAATTCATTAATTTTATTACTAACAATGGGAATTCATGTAATAATTATAAGTTACTAATCTAAATAAATTATTTCAACTATAAAATTATGAATAAAGTAATGATCCTAATATTGTCTTGAAAGATTACTATCATCCTGACCTGATTAGAATTGATTATAGGATTTAAAGAGCTATGGAATTCATTTTGGGTACATTCTGTCAGAACTGGAAAGTTACAGATCACGGCTGCTACAAGGGAATAGCTCATTACTAAAATGTCAGATTCTAACAGTTTGTTTACGTCAAGCAATTTACTAAGATTTGGGGTACTGTTTCTAATTTTCTGGAAGCTCAGTGACTGAAACGTAATCACTGAGAAATCCAGGCATCGTCATTAAAATTTGCTGGTCATCTTCCCCAACTTTCCAGGAGGATTTCCAAAATCGGGCGAGGCTCCGACGATTGACTAATCACCAGAAAACTCGAGAAAATCAACAACCGAACATACAAATCAAATCCTAACCTTATTCCAAAGATTTCCTAGTGTATTGGAGGGCTTGGGTCGCTCTCTGGAATCGCGAATCAAGAACATGACTGTCAACGAGAACTCCAGCTTGCAACGATGAATGGGAATCGTTTGTAAGGGGAGGAAAAGGAATCCCTTACCTTGAATGGAAGTCGAGACGGATAAGAGATTGGAACCGAAGAACGAAGAACAACCGTTGCGAATATAGCCGTTGACAAAAACGTTCTCTGAAATAAATGAGAATTGATGAGAAACAGACACGATGGAGAACTAGCTTGATCTAAACAATAAATACGAACGAGGTACGTCGATTCCTTACCTCCATCTCCGAAGTTCCTGGAGGTCTGCTTGGCCGCCGTCGACAATGGAATGGCCGACATTTCGATCAATTAGGGGTAAGATAAGTGACAAGATTGAGTTGATGAGATTTATGCTAACGATTCCACACGATTTCGATTGGTTATGGAAGGTGAATATCACCATGGTTTAGAAAAAGGAAGGGGAGGAATGGCTGCCGGATTTGTGATGGAGATGGTTACTCTGTATCCAAGATTGAGGAAGGAGATGAGCTGACTTCGTTAGAAGCAAGAAAGGGAATAAAATTAAAATGGATAGTCAGTGTTGAGATTTGAACACTTAACCTCCAAGTCGTGGGTTGGAAAATTCTTAGCCACTGCGCCACAATGAATTTCAGGATCCAAGTTCTCTTGGTACATTTAAGTTCTGATTAGGTAGCCAAATCATCACATTTAATCGATTAAAGGTTAGATGGTTAATCGATATTAATAGTTTCTAATATACTATGATTAACATGCAATCCAATCATCATGGAATAATAATAATCATCATTATCATCATAATCATACTTGTATTAATGCTAGTAATATCATCATTAGTAATAACGGTAGAAGTAATTATGAAGCATTATTCCAAGACCTTCTTTAGGGTTAGTTTAAAGACTTTTGAGCTCAAACTTTTCCCCACCGGGTTTGGGATGTAACAGATGTTGCAAGCCTTCCAATCATGTGCCTCTGCCCAACCTAGTTCTTCATATCCAGCTTCGTCAGCTATAGCTCAGTCTCCGCCAGCTTCCTCCCAATGGAAATGCCACTTCCACTCTACTACCCATTTGCAATACTAGCCACAGTCATATGTCCTTGGTGTCACTGACGCAATCGAGGTCACATCTCCCTCTAACATGGCACAGACTAACCTTATTCAGACTAATCCTTCAGATCAACCTTCTTCCTCATGTATCGCCTGTGAAACCTCACTCTAGGAGTCTCGGTAGAATCATTGGTTCAACTATGGAGTCCTACTCAGGTTTCAACCTAAACCATGACTCGACTCTAATCTACTAACCAAGCATTAAATCAAGCAATACAATCTAAATTAAAGACTTTAAGTAACTGACCAACTAGGATCTCGAATCCCAAACACACAACAGATAAAAAGGAGATGCCACTCCAAGCTAAAAACACATCCAAAATGATATCCTCTAATATCAAAACACTAACCAACTCTCTCTCCACCATCAGCTCCGGTACCAGTGACTGAGACACCAAAGAAAAACAAATCTAATGGGGTCAGCGATAAGCACTTAGTGGGTAATGTGACCCTGTGGTCTTCTAGGCATCATCCTATCTAGTAATGTTACTCTATAAAGAAGATAGCAAATGAAATCTAACTAATCCCTGAATCTAGTAATGTGACCCTATGGTCTTGTCAGCATCATCCTATCAATAGTCACCCCTAGCTCGAACTTTGTAGCCTCATGGTGGATCAGACCATGAAGCCACCTCGTAGTAATGGATGTCGTGTGAGCAGCATTTGTAGGCATACTCGACACGTCCGCCGTAGCCGTAGATATATCCAGGGGGATTGCGGAATCCATGGGTGGGTGACCAACGTGAATCATAAGCTAATCTAGCTAAACCTGAGTCATGTCCTAATCATGAACTGTGACTTTAAATTTTAACATCATGAGCTTATGCTCGTCTTATAAACCTCGGTATAGTAGAACACGAGCTACTTTACGGTCCCAAAGCCCTTCTCTGTAATCATAACATAAACGCATGTATAGTAAAACACGAGCTACTGCACGGCCCCAAAACCCTGCTCTCATAACATCAACGCCTATATAGTAGAACATGAGGTACTGCACGGCCCCAGAGCATTGATTTGTAATCACATCATAAATGTCAGTACAGTAGAACACGAGCTACTACACGGCCCAGAGCGGTGCTCTGTTTCTCATGAAATCCAATCCTTGGATTCCTAATAACCTAATGATAGTCCAATCTGAAGCGGCCTCCTGAGAGTCCAATCTCTTGTTCTGAAGAGATCAATCAAGGATCGAATCTCCTGAAAAAAAACTTTAATTGTTAGGTTTTCCTACGTGGGTTTTGAATCCATATGATTAAGAGAGAAATAAAAGGATTGATTACCTTCTCATGCATCTACTAGCCTCTCTAATCCCCCTATCGTTGAACCGACCAGCCCAGACTTCCTTCTATGTTTGATCTCCTTCATCCTTGGAAGAAAATCACTGTCATAGGCTATTTTTTTCTTTTCTTTCTTTATTGATGGTGACGACCGTGGTTTACTGATAACCGTGCCTGTGTGTAACTACTGACCACGGTTGTGGTCTATCTGACAACTACGCTCGTGACAGACTACTTGTCACACCCGTGATGATCCTCTTATCTGACCAAAATCTGGCTGGTTCAACCCCAAACTAGAACCAACAGTTGACTCGAAGTCGGGGTGTCACAAATATCCCCTCCTACAAAAGGTTTCGTCTTCAAATTTGGACCTTTCACCGCTGGGGGGAAAAGATTCGTCACCTTAATGTTTACCATGGAATTTGCACCCCTACTAAATAGCAACGGCTCTGGCGTGCTGTCCCTCTCTAGGACTTCGATCGGTCAAGTCTTCAGCAATGACCTATTAGTCATCCCACTCTCTCGTATTAGAAAATCAATTGTTGTGGTCTTCACCTTAGCTTGCCCATCCAAACGTGATATGTCTACCACATCACTCCTTACCAAAGGACTACTTGAAAATGACTTATCCTTGGCCTTGAAGTTACCCTGCTCAGTTTATTGCAAAAATTCTGCCTTTGTCGATTTTTGTGTTAGAACACGGCTAGTTCTTGATCATCCAACCTTGAGAGGCTATCTCTTTAATGGGTCATGTTTCATTTATCCACTTATCCTTTCTTCCATTCTGAAGGGAGAAGTCCTTATTTCCCTCTATCGTTCAGGGTCTCTAGTTTTTAAGCTACTCATTATAGTGATAATGTCTCCCATTGTAGGCGATCCCTTCTCTAGAGTTATTGAATTGGATTCCTTAGTCGGTTAATGAAAATGGGTTGTCAGAATGGTACTGCCAACCCAACTCGAACCCATACTTCTCTAGACTAAGCATGCCTGACTCAACAGTCATTTCTTCTATAGGGCTAGCTTCTAACCTAATCATTATGGCCCAATCTTATAGCCAAAACCAATGGTCACACCATCACACCCATGGCAGATTGGTCACCATGCATGTGGTAATCATGTCAATCACGCCCGTGGCATGATGTTGGCCACACCCGTGGTCAACCTTCTACAAGGTTTTGGATCCCCAAATTCAGAATCCCTAATTTCACAATCCTCCCCATTTCCCCCCAATTTCCTTCGATATCACTCACGGTCGTTTCCTACCATTTCTCCCTCATTCAATCCTTTAATTCTTATTAAGTTTCTGCCCTTCCTCTCTTCCATGTTTCCCTTTGAATTTGTTTCTAGAAATGTCTAATCCTCCTTCTCCTATAAACTCCCCCACTGTCGACGCCGCCTTCGTCCTCTCCTTCTTTTTGTCTAATTTCCCAACCAATAAGTCTCCATTCTTTCCTATTGACTCTAGGTCATCGGTGCGGTTTTTTGGGTTTCTAGGGTACGGCCAATCACGCTCGTGGTGGGAAGTACATCACGCCTGTGGTTGCCCCACTCATCACGGTCCTAGTGATCTGTCCATCTGCCCGTGATGAGGCATGCTCCCACACCCATGGTGGTGTGCACAAGTCTGACAAAGATTCATCGTCACATCACGAGACGCACATGAGGCCCAAGCGTTCTTTGGGTTGTACAGGAGAAGACACTGCTGTTGTCACCTACCTCACCGTTCAGGAGGTGAGCCTGGATCAAGGCATCGCTTGGGCTATGTATGGAACAGCTTAGACACAAACCCCTCTAGCGGATCGGGTTAATAAACTGAAAGGAGATCTGGGAGACGCACTTTAATGCTTGGGAGGAACAGACAGTGGAGCTCCTGCACAACGGACGTGTCGAACACGTCTGTGTTGGATGAGCCTGCCTCTGTGGAGTAGGTAGTACACTGATAGCGGTAAAGACAACCAGACTCTGCTACCAGTTATGAAACACCAACCTAGGAGTCATGGTCGAACCACTGATTCAATCGTAGAGTCCTACTCGTGTTTTAAATTGAACCATAACTTGACTCTAATATACTAACCAAGCATTAAATCAAGCAAAAAAGCAAAATTGAAGGCTTTAAATAACTTACCAATAAGGATCCTAGATCCCAAACACGAAACAGATAAAAAGGAGATGCAACTCCAGTCTAAAAACACATCCAAAAACGATATCCTCTGATATCGAAACACCGGCCAGCTCTCTCTCCACCATCAACTCTGGTACCTGTGACTGAACACATAGATACACCAAGAAAAAAAATCTAAAATCTAATGGTTCAGTAATAGGCACTGAGTGGGTAAACTATACTCGTGTAGAACTGTGACTCAATAGAGAAGATACACAGAGAAATCTAACTAATCCCCAAATATAGTAATGTGACCATGTGGTCCTGTAGGCATCATCCTATCATCAATCACCCCTAGCTCGAAGTTGGTAGCCTCATGGTGGATCACACCACGAAACCACTCCGTAGCAGTAGATATCGTGTGAGTAGCATTTGTAGGCATACTCGACACGTCCGACGAAGCCGTAGAAACATCCAAGGGGATTGCACAATGCATGGGTGGGTGACCAACGTGAATCGGAAGCTAATCTAGCTAAACCTGAGCTTGTCCTAATCATGAACTATGACTTTACATTTTAACATCATGAGCTTATGCTCGTATTAGAGAACCATGTACGCTCTGAGAGCTCTGCTCTGTAATCATAACATAAACGCATGTACAGTAGAACACGAGCTACTACACGTCCCCAGAACCCTGCTCTCATAACATCAACGCCTGTATAGTAGAACACGAGGTACTGCACGGTCCCAGAGCCCTGCTTTGTAATCACATCATAAATGCTTGTATAGTAGAACACAAGCAACGACACAGCCCAGAGCGGTGCTTTGTTTCTCACGAAATCCAATCTTGGATTCCTGAAAACCTAATGATAGTTCTACGCATTAAAGCATAAAGTAGTCCTAGACCCCCCACCTGAGATATGCTTTCTTGGTAGAGTCCGATCTAAAGCTGCCTCCCTAGAGTCCAAACATCTGTTCTATAGGGTTAAAGAGAATAATCAAGGATTGAATCTCCCATAAACCCTGACTGTCAGGTTTTCCTACGTGGGTTTTCAACCAATAGGATTAAGAGAGAAAGAAAAGGATTGATTACTTCTCATGCATCTATTGAGCTACTGGTCACGATTTTGTCTTGGTTATTTTCGTCAAAGGTTAGTTTAATATTTAATTAAGGTTTCTATTTTAGTTGTAGTTTATTATAAAGTTCCCTAGTTGGGATATTTTCGTCAAATATTTATCTAAATATATTTAAGAAAGCGCAACGCCCTCATCCAGATTCAAGTCTTTCGTTGCTCCAAATGATGTAATTTTCTTTGTTTCTTAAATGAGGGTGTTACAATGGGGTTTATGATATCCATCTTTTCAACAATTGTCATTATGGTCAGCTAATAAAGTGATTATGTTTTGGCCACCATAATATTAGCTATTCTAGTTTGATGGCAGAAGTTGAGGATGTTGCGGCTAATCATTCAGAAGACTGTAGTGCGGCTGGTGCTTATCGAATCACGTGTTGGAATACAAAACTTGTAAATAGTATTTGATAGGTTTGTAATTTTGTTAGTGAAATAGAATTTGTATGGGGTATTTCAGCGCATTTGTGTTGTTTTGGCACTTCTACAGTTGATGAATAAAATCTAAGATATTCATCAAATTTTATTTTTCTAAAATGATTTACTTATATTATTAAGCTTGTGGTTAAAAGGTGTTTAGTCTATCAAACGATCCCAATGGAGGATTATCGGTCCAAAAATGGTCTACTTATATTATTAAACCCAAACTCATAAATGTATAACATGAGTTACCGCATTCGTACTTCAAATATTCCCAAAATAGAAAATCTTGAACATAGGCTGACAACTTAGGTGCTAAACTCTACCTGATAGCAAGAACAAACAAGAAATATATTTTGAAGCAAAAAGAAACATCCGAAATTAAGAAAGCAGTAAATGACTGGTGGAGCCTGAATTGAGGAGACCCAAAACATCAAACACTTTAAAAGGCCGATAACTTGAGTTAGTTCTTGCCAACGAATCATTTCCTGTGGCAGAACCTGGAAGCTACGGTGCCATGGTTTTTGGGTGTTCCAGTTTTTCTCTTATGTTCATACATAGTTTAACAAGAAATTAAACTCCTTCGAACTGGTAATGGAAAGGAATTCCACCTTTTGATTTTTTATCGTTCTCAAGGCACCATCCACCAAACCACTTGCGTATAAACATCGCACCAAAATGGGTTAGTAGAATGGAAACACCAACATATTTTGGCCATCACTCTAACCTTGCTAATTCAAACACATCTCCCTTCTGAATTTTGACATTTTGATTTGATCCATGCAATCTATTTGATAGATCCCCTTCCTACACCACTATTACAAAATCAAACTCTTTTTGAATTCCCCCATAGTCGAAAGCCAACCTATCACCGGCTGAAAGTCTTTGGTTGTCTATGTTACTCATCTACCTTAAAATATGAATGTTGTTACATTCCGATTATAGGGTTAAAATTATGAATTTAAATGTCAAAATTACCCGTAGTAAAAATGTTATTGACTTTAAGATTATAATAAATTACTCGTTATTAACTAATGAATATTGTTATTATGATCATTAGTAACGGGTTTATAAATTTTTATTAGGATTATAAATTTGGTTATGAATTTGATTATGATGAAGAAGATTATTACCATTATTATTATTACCATGGTTATTCATATGAGTATAATTATGATTATTTTATGTGATGATTATTAGTACCCATGTTAAAGTTAGTACATGAACTACATGTTACTTAAAATAGATGACAAAGTTTTCATCAGCATCGATTAACCTTTGATCCCTAAATCGATTTACTAAGGTGAACCTGCTGTCTGGATAATTATTAAATATATCAGATGTCTGTGTAGTAATCAGTAGAGTTGTATCCAGATAAGTATCTGAACCATTAGAGCAGAGGTCGTTGTATCCCTCCCTATAGACATTAATCTTTTCTTTTTAAGTTGATGCTTGTTGCTGACTTCATGGATGGCGTCAGCGTTAACCCGTGTTTCCTCCTTCTTCAGTTCAATAAACTCTAGCGATCTTGGAGTCATGTCTTCTAATTAAATTCCAGTGAATTATGATAATCAATCATTCCCCCCTCCCCCTCCCCCCTCGGGAATTAATTTAGGATCATCCCAAACTCTACCGAACGGTTCTTAAAGAAACCCCAGGCTCCAAGAGTCGATTCCCATCTTGACGCTTCTTTCTCGAGTCAGCAAGCCAATCGGCGGACCTATGGTGACAAGCGAATCGGCTCGTTCAGGGTAAGAAACCAACGGCTCTCATGCTTGTTTCTTTTCCCTTGTTCCGTAGCCAGCTTCTCCCCGAGCTCTGTTTCCCTGACATAGATTCCAGGATCGCAATCGACGACAGGCTGCGGTGACTCTTCGATCCGACGACGGTTCTTCTTGGATTTAGGTGACGGTCCCTTGCCATTCGAATCAAATCGCCAAGAAGTAAGGCAGAAGCCTTGTTGATTTAATTTGTTGGTTTCTAATCCTCTTTCCAGAAACCGAGTTTCCACTGGCGACCTTGCATCGATTCACCTGTTCGGACCCTTAAGGACGACCCAAACGATTTAAAACACCCGGAAAACTTCGAATCAAGGTTAGGAAGCTTTCCAGCCGATTAGATTGCTTTTTCATTGATTAGTTTCGATTTTAGGAGCTTCGCCGGAATCCGGGCTCTCGAAATTCTAGTGATTGCTCTAAGGTCACTAGACTTCCAGATTTGACATTCCGAACCTGTAGTTCTAGTTACGAATGTAGAACTCTTAGGATTAGACAAATCAATCATAAAGAAGCCTTTGTTACTGTCGTGGCCAATAACTTTCTGTTTGTAAAGGAATATACCCAACAAACATTTTGATTGGTTAAATTCGAATAATTGTAGTTTGATTAATCTAGTAAGACATAAATTAATGAATTATAGATTTGACTTGATATAAAAAATATGAGTGTAAATTACTAGGATGGTAATAAATTGATTATATGTGGATTAGTAATTTCATATATGATAAGAATTTCAGTTAAATGATTAAATTGGATATTAAATGGATCTTAAGGTAGTTGGATAATGGAATAAGTTAAAAATGATTAATTGGAAATAAATTGAATTTGATAAGTTTTAGTTAATTCAAATTAAGTCATTAGAATTCATTTTAGGAAAGTTAATTGATTTATGAATTAATAAATTAGTTATTTTCATTTAGTTTAATTAGTCCATATACGAAAATAATTTGAAATTAGGGATTAATATTTGTAATTCGTAATTAATATTTATTTTATTAATAATTGAAAATTAGATATTAGTTATTACAATTAATGTGAAATAGCAATCCCCTAATTAGTGTTAGTTATGTTAGTAAACTATTAATTAAATATATATTGTAATTAATTATTTCTAAACTAAGTATGTACTTCATTAACGGTTGCAAAATAATAATTAGTCACGGTAATTAAAATAATTAAGGTGAATTAGACATATACGTAACAATTATTATTGATAATAGTAGATATGATAATTGAATATATTTACTGAATTAATAGTTCAAACAAAATACTTAGTTTATATATTATCAATTAATACACGCTAATATTTACAAATTCACTTTAATTACTAATATTTATAAATTCATTTACTAATATTTTCAAATGTTACAAATAAATATTCAATTGTAATGTATGTAACTATCACAATAAGTGTTAATATAAGTATTTATATTTACTAGTCTCCCATAATTATCATGACTAAACCCTAATTTCCTAAGATTAATTAAAAACAAGGACTAAACCTCTAACCGCTAAACCGTAACCGTTGAACCATGAACCCTAAATCCTAAACCCTAAACCCTAACCCTAAACCCTAATCCCTAAACCTTATCTTTAATCTCTAAACAATACACCCTAAACCCGAAACTCTAAGCCCTATACCCTAATCCCTAAACCTTATCTTTAATCTCTAAACAATAAACCCTAAACACTAAACCTTAAATCCTAAATCCCATACCCTAAACCCTAAAACTAAACCCTAAACCTTATCTTTAAATCCTAAATCCTAAATCGTAAACCGTAAACCCTAAATCCTAAACCGTAATCCCTAAACTTTATCTTTAGATTCTAAATCCTAAACCCTAAATCCTAAAACCCTAATCCGTAACCCTTATCTTTAAACCCTAAACCCTTAATTATCACTTTTAGGGCTCAAAATTACAGTTTACACTTAATTAACATGAGTAATGACCACGATTAATTACTATTTTTCATATAGTTATTCAAAAATATGAAATTACTTAATTTTTATTATGAAAATAATTGTTAATCTATTTAATTATATTTAATGATTCACCGTAAGTAAATAAATAAAAATTTAGGGGGAGTCGGTGGTCGGCATCCAATCCGACCGCATAATTTTTTTTAATTTTAAACTTTTTATATTTTAAATAATAGAACTATAATATTCTATTTATTTGATACAACTTTATGATCTTATAAATAATTTATTATTTACGATTTTGTTGAGGAATGTACAAATTATTTCTAGTTCTAAAGTAATAATATTGGAAATTATGAATACTTACAGTTTATAGTTTTGAAATCAGACTTCAGTACTTTAAATTATTGACATTAGTAGTAATAATATATGTAGTTGAGGATTCAGACTATTATTACACGGGAAGGTGGAGCGCTACCATGTGTAACTCGGTTAGTTCTCGTTGTTGTACGATATGCATGGTTTTTAATTATGTGGTAGGGTTTATTGTTTATTGTGTCGTGAATGATAATTAACAACATATTACACCGACTCATACGTTGTGGATAACCATGTTCAAAAGAGTTATAGTGACGATGATGATGTTGAGGAGCCGTTGAATTATGGAGTTTATTTCATCAACGCGGTGTTTTACGACACAGTCGATGACGGGTGTGCTGCGGCTAAGGATATTGCTTTCGCCTTAGGGTTTCAATTGATGCGTTACTCAAATAAGAAGAACCCGCGTGAAGAAGAAAAATGTTTGTACTTATACTGCTCCCATGGTGGCAGGGGTCCATCACAATCCGCAACGACTTCAGAGAGTTCACGTACGACTACAACATGCTTCAGAAGTTGTACGTTCATGGTGTGTGCGACCTACCTTTGTTGATGCTGAGTGGAAATGGAGGATTGACACCGTGAAAGATGATGTCAAACGCGAGATTTTTAAGTCATTTTTTTTCACAACCACCACTTTGAGTTGAGGCCTGAAGGTACACAACAACGGAACCAGCTTACAGACGAGATGAAAGATTACATTAGGCAGTTGGAACTTTATCATGTTCCGCCAAGACAGATGCAGAGCATACTCAACAATGAGTACGGCCGTCTTATCAACATAAGACGGATTTATAATGAGACGGTAAAAATACGGCGGATTAGGTTGGGAAACATAAACCCCATGCAATGGGAGGTGACAGAGGCGCGAAAAATGGGGTACTTTACGGTACATAAAGGATTCGACCGACCAGGTCAGTCATCTGAACGTGTCACATGCGGAGTCAATTCGCATGTTGCACGTTTGGTATTTTGTCATCCCGATCGACTCCACCTACAAAACCAACGTATACAAGAATGTGGTTGTGCAATTTGTATGTGTGACTCATGTGAAGAAAAACTTCAATATTGGGTTGGCACTACTAGAAGATGAGACGAAATAGTCGTCTGCATGGGCACTGAACCAATTGCGATTGGTTCTTGGGGGTCGTGTGTCGAATGCCTTCGTCACAAATAAGGAACATGGATTGGCAGTTGCACTACATGACGTATTTCCTTCTTCGGCTTATTTGTTGTGTGTGTGACACATGAAGCAGAAAATCGAGGGTAGGGTAACGCGGTTGTACGATAGATATGCAGCTGAGAAATTCGTCTGGGGTATGCAAGAACCATCCAAATGTTTTTCAGAAAATGGAGTGTTTTGGTAGAAGGTGGTTGGAGCAAAGAGCGAGTACAATATCTGGCTTCGGAGTGGCTACCTTGCAAACAGAAGTGGGCGCGTTGCTACACGAACAAGGTGTTCCATCTCGACCACACGAGCACAAACAGGATGGAATCGGCGCACTCATCCTTCAAGGCTTGGCTGCACATCTCGATCAGCAAGGCTGACCAGCTATTCCGTGCATACGTCCGACTTATAGCGGGTCAAGTGCTGGAGATACGAAAGTCGTTAGAAGAGTCATGGATGAAGGTACATACGGTAGTTCCAAATTTAGTGCATGTCTTTTTCTCTATATGTGTAATGACCAACGATTATTCCATGCAGTCTTTTGTCATTTGGAAGAAACCATACGAGAAGTTGAACATGACCGTGAGCTTGTGGGCGATCGATCAGCAGGGAGCCGATTAGCCAGCACACATACGAAACGACGTGCTCACCGATGCGTGCCCGACACGCTCAACATCCAGATTGAGTTGTGGAGCTGATATGCACGGACAACCATTGGTTACAGATCCAGTTGGTCGAGGTGGACGAGGTGAGGCCGATGCCGCCTTTCCATCCGGGTTGGGAAGGGGCGGAAGGGAGGACTCGTACAGTATTGTGGAATGACATCTACCGAGATGAACTGCAGTTCCGCGATTGTGGGGGCATAATCTGAACTCCCCCAACCCTGGAGTTGATGATGTATTCGATGTTTCAGATTAAGGGACGGCTAGTTTTTATGTTTATTTGTACGTGAATTATGTACTGAATAATAATTTATGCAAACTCTGGACGTTTTGATGTTTGAATATTTGACATCCTACGACAGCAAATGTTGGGTTAAATGATTTGGTGTATTCAACCACTAACATAAGTTTAGGAAAACATGAATGTCAGATACATAAGTACCACGATCACAATCCAACATAACTAATAGTTAATCCTTAATTTTATCGGTGTGAAAATACAATCCCAACATAAGTACAAATTACGATAATATCCAAATGAAAGTACAATACAGTAGTGAAATGGAAAACGAGGGGCTACGGAGCATACTGAGACAACAACCCGCGCATGCCCTCAATGACATCGTAGTACTCTCTCACCCGGTCAACGAACTCGTCCCTACCATCACACTTGTACAAGGGGGCCAACCCAGCGCAGAAAGACCGCATATTCTGCTCCGCATACGGGTTACCGTCAGGCGCTCCAGGCACACTACACATGTTGAAGTACATCGGGGCCAGCAAATGCCCAACAGGGACAGAGATCCCACACGAGAAGCAACCCCGAGCTGCCTATATAGGAAAGTTTGTGTAGTCGCACCCCAACTATACTCTCGAGTTAAGGCACGTCTCCCAACCCCTCGAGAGCCCCAATACGGACACGGTTCTGACTCCTGTCACAGAAAACCGTAGAACCCAGCAATGCAATCAAGTAGCAAAGGGTTGTGCTCGCATCGTCAAGGTATCCAGCCTCAGCAGCCTCGACTAGGTGGTCGAGATGAAACCCGCATGTTCTGTAGTAGTTCCGCCTGATCTCATCCCCATCAACATTAAGCATAGTGGCCAGCTGCCTCACATACGCCTTCTCGCCCTCTGAACTAAGCTGGGTGCCTCGAATGAGGAGCCTCAGTAGGTACATCACGTCGTGTAGGGTAATCGTAATACCTCCGAATGGCATGTGGAAGGTGTTGGTGTCTGACTGCCACCTCTCAACGAATGCCAACAGTAAGGGAAGATCTAAACTCCACGACATAACCCGACCAAGATGCGACACCCCAGAGGCATCGACCAGCTGCCAGCCTCAGGGGAAGGCCACCGGAACCACTCCAGCCTATGACCTTAGCCTTCGCAAGGCGAAGTCTAATTAATTTCGATGTTAATTGTTATAATATTAATTAATTAACCCTAATTAATATTTAGTAATTAGTAAATTAACCTTAATTTTTAATTTCGATTAACTACAAATTATAATCATTAATCCCTAATTTTAAATTATGTTTTGTATATGGACTAATTAACCTAAATTATAATAAGTAATTATTAATTACATATTATTCATTACTAAATTTACTAATTTGGTAATTTCGATGATAATTGTTACAATATTAATTAATTAACCCTAATTAATATTTAGCAATTAGTAAATTAACCTTAATTTTTCATTTCGATTAACTACGAATTATAATCATTAATCCCTAATTTTAAATTATGTTTCGTATATGGATGAATTAACCTAAATTATAATAAGTAATTATTAATTACTTATTATTTATTACCAAATATACTACTTTGGTAATTTCGATTTTAATTGTTACAATATTAATTAATTAACCATAATTAATATTTAGTAATTAATAAATTAACCTTAATTTTTCATTTCAATTAACTACGAATTATAATCCTTAATCTCTAATTTTAAATTATTTTTCGTATATGGACTAATGAACCTAAATTGTAATAAGTAATTATTAATTACTTATGATTTATTACCAAATTTACTACTTTGGTAATTTCGATGTTAATTGTTACAATATTAATTAATTAACCATAATTAATATTTAGTAATTAATAAATTAACCTTAATTTTTCATTTCAATTAACTACGAATTATAATCTTTAATCTCTAATTTTAAATTATTTTTCGTATATGGACTAATGAACCTAAATTGTAATAAGTAATTATTAATTACTTATTATTTATTACCAAATTTACTAATTTGGTAATTTCGATGTTAATTGGTACAATATAATTAATTAACCCTAATTAATATTTAGTAATTAGTAAATTAACCTTAATTTTTCATTTTGATTAACTACGAATTATAATCATTAATCCCTAATTTTAAATTATTTTTTGTATATGGACTTATTAACCTAAATTATAATACGTAATTATTAATTACTTATTATTCATTACCAAATTTACTAATTTGGTAATTTCGATGTTAATTGTTACAATATTAATTAATTAACCCTAATTAATATTTAGTAATTAGTAAATTAACCTTAATTTTTCATTTCGATTAACAACGAATTATAATCATTAATCCCTAATTTTAAATTATGTTTCGTATATGGACGAATTAACCTAATTATAATAAGTAATTATTAATTACTTATTATTTATTACCAAATTTACTACTTTGGTAATTTCAATGTTAATTGTTACAATATTAATTAATTAACCATAATTAATATTTAGTAACTAATAAATTAACCTTAATTTTTCATTTCAATTAACTACGAATTATAATCCTTAATCTCTAATTTTAAATTATTTATCGTATATGGACTAATGAACCTAAATTGTAATAAGTAATTATTAATTACTTATTATTTATTACCAAATTTACTAATTTGGTAATTTCGATGCTAATTGTTACAATATTAATTAATTAACCCTAAATAATATTTTAGTAATTAGTAAATTAACGTATCAATTAATTATTTAATTATCAAGTATTAATTATTACCTATTTCATTGCTAATTCACTAAACTAAATAGAATTGCTAATTAACTAAACTAAACCCTAATTGCTAATTTAATTTAAATAATAAATAATTGAAAAAACGGTCGGCAGGCCGACACCCTTGGGCGGCAGTCGGCCGAATATTTTTTTTGTGTACCTGTATGGGCGGAGACGGGCGAGGGTGCTGGGGCGGCGGCAGCAGGGGCAGGCGGCAAGCGGCGGCGGCGGACATGCGGTCAGCGGTGGACGACGGCCAACGGCGGCGGCGGCAGTGGTTGGTCGTTTTCGGGTATTGATTTCAAAGAGTATTTCGACTGTTGAAAGTTTACGAAAACTAGGAAGTGTGTTTTATTCGACCCCCAACTTGTATATTTAAAGAGGGAGTTCGAAGGGTATTTGCGTAATTTGACGTCTATAAATTAAATGATAGGACGTTTGATAGTAAAATTTAAGACGTTTTATAACAGTCCCGAAAAACAATGGCTTCCTCAACCAAACTTCCAAAAAAGTCTCCTCCTTCCTATAACCTTCATCAATTAGTTGCAAAACTTGTTATTGGAGCCGGCTTCGGCCTCATTTCCCTCACTGTTTTCGTTCTCCATCGTTCTTCATTTCGTTTGAATTTTTTTCCGATGAAAAGTAACGGTTTGTGTCCTCTCATATTTTACCCAAATCGTTTTCTTCCATTTGTTCCCGGATCTTCTCTCATTTTTTCATATCTTCTTCCGTTTTTTCCAGATCTGTAAATTAGAGGGTTAAGAAGTTATTTTTAGATCTAATCAATCAGATCTTATTTGCTTTGTTTGTTATCTTTAGATCTAACCATTTCTGTTCTCTTCTCTGTTTATTTAATGTTCAGTTACAAACTATGACTTGGAAGATCAATTCTGAAGAAATTTGAGAAACTAGATTTGAATTTTTAATTTTTTGTTAGATAGTTTGTTTTACTGCAATTCAAAATCTCCATGCAGACTTAATTTTTTATATTCTTGTTTTGTTTTATGTGTAGATAATTATAAATAATTATTCTAATTATTTTCTATTTCAAAGGAATGATGTTTCCGGTGTACATTTTAATTTAAGGTTATATTATTTCCTATAAAATCGTCAGTCAAACAATAATAATTTTTGGGTATTGAATTTTTGGGGAGTGGTGAGATTAAAATAGTCTCGGTTTTATATTAAACAGAGAGAAGTTTACCTTCAAAATTTTGTCACTGAAATTGAAGAAAACCGTCACTAAGTTGTCACAGTTTTACATGTTTCACGACAATCTTAATTTGTACTGATCAATATAGTCACAGATTTTTTTCTATGACCAACATTAAATAGCCATGGTATTATCATTAATAAAAATCGTGAGTAAATAATTTTTATTCTTGTAGTGCTTTATAATGGATTATAAAGTGATTTTTTTCAAGTCATTGAGTTGTCACCCAAATTCGTTTCACTTGTTAGAATTTAATTTAATCGAAGTTCTTCATCAATGGATTCAGAAAGACAATAAAGTCTCCAACATCATATTTGCTTCCTAGTGTTAATTATAGTTTTTATAAAGTTATCAAAAAATTATTATTATTATTTAAAAGTACCTTTGACCAGTGCATTTTAGTAAATAATCAAAATTTGTTAAAAGTCTTCAACGCCCTTATCAAGTTATCAAGTTTTTAAATTTTTGCTACTTTAAAGATAATTAGTAATTTAATAAATCGTAAAAGATGAGGGTGTAATAACCGGTCTAAACTCGCTCAACGATCTATCCCTTGAAAGTTCCTTGATTTTTCTCCTGATAAAAAGGGCTTTCTTCTCTATAATCTACAACACCATGGTACTCTTGTATCACGGGACGTTACCTTCTATAAAACCATTTTCCCCTTCTACAACAAGGGATGTCTTAGTACATGTTCCTTCCATTTTCCTCCCCAATTATCAAGGGTCTCATATGGCATTACGTCTCTCAATACCTCCTTACCCAATCCTTCATCCATTCCTTCCACAGCAGAAAATGGCTCTCGTCCTTATGCTATCCCAAACAGTTCCCCTAATCATGTACTTATTTTGACTTCCTTGCTCCCCCGTATTGGAGGCCCCTCCAATTTCTTTTCTTTACCGCTTCGGCCGTCTTAATACTAAACCCAATTTATCTCCATGATTATTATTGAAAATTCGTTGCCACTCATACTTTGCTTTCTCAAACATCTTGCTTTCCCATTCAAACGGTCCTCTCCTATAAGAAATTGTTCTATGCTGATGGATCGTTCTTCTCTGCCACTTCATCCTTGCACATTAGCGCCTTCTCTGACTCTGATTGGACGGGTTGCCCCAATACTTGTCGATCAGTTACCGGCTATTGGGTTTTCATCGGTAACTCTCTTGTTTCATGCACATCGAAGAAACCACCGACCATTTCTCACTCATCCACCGAAGCTGAGTATCAAGCTTTAGCAGCTACCACATCTAAGTTACACTAGCTCACTTTCCAATACCGTTCCTCCAACCCATTATCCTGTTTTGTGATAATCTCTCCGTTGTCCATATGACGGAAAACCCGGTTCAAAATGAACGCCCAAAACACATTGAATTGGATTGCCATGTTATCCGAGAATGAGTTCATAATGGCTTGCTCAACATACAACAAAAATCTACTCAAAACTAGCTAGCTGATCCCTCCACCAAAGCTATCTTTGTTCAACAATTCACACATCCCGTTCCCAAACTCAGCATGTTGTCTGTCCATGCCTAGTTTGCGATGGTGTTAGTTTCCAGATTGGTCTTGCTCCAAGCCCACTCACTGTCATTAAATTATCCTTGACCCAAGTTTGTTAGTTATTAGTCCATTTCTATTAGTTGTTAGTCCGGTTTATTAGGACTGTTACTAGAACCATCAAAGTCTCTTCCTTTTATAAAGCCTTGAGTCTAGGCATATCAGACTTATATTTCATCTTTCACCTTTACTGAATACAATTAAAATTTCTCTTCATCAAAGTATTAAAATGGAAGAAGGATATAAAAGAGGCAAAGTGCCTTATTTGTAGAGCTGATTGGTGAGAAACTAAAAGCACCACTGAAATAGGCTATTCCAAGAAAAATACTCATATAGTTACTTGACATGTTTGTAGTACGCACTCAAAAATAACTTAACTACCGAAGTAATTAGGATCGGATTATACTCAAATTCATAAAAACTACTAATCGATTCAACCGGATTGTGGTGTGACTTCCATGATTATCAATCTAAGAATAAAAAACTCTAAATAACACGAAAATAAAATAAGTTTGCAAGACTGCACGATTGAGGGTTTTGACTAATGATAGAAAACTGCTTAGACTTCAAATCCCCCTAGCTTATCCAAATTCACAAACGAGATACATCTAAGTTGAGCGTCGGCATGCAGAAGGTCGTATAAATTATGGAGTTTCAAGCATTCAAAAGATTCAAATGGAGGGAAGTTTTGCTATATTGTTCATCGAAGGTTTTTGTCCATGGTGCATGTACTTCGACGTCATAAAAGGGCTTTTAATAACTACCAAGAATTATGGTGATCTCAAAAACCATAATCTGGGGTAGAGATGTTGAATTAGTTACATGGCAAGCAGATCAAATTTGGAATGAGCGGCAAGAATGATACAATGCCATATGGTTGGAAGGAAGAAAGTATTTTTTGAGTACCATACTGGAAGGAGGTATTCCGAGACACAATCTTGATGCGATGTACATTGAGAAAATATATACGATAATATTTTTTAGACATTGTTAAACGTTACTGGAAGGACAAAGGCTAGTCTGAATCTGAATTGGTTATGTCGTAATTGGGAATAAGAGATGAGTTATGCCCCAGGGATATCAATCTGACAAGTTGAATGTGCCTCCAACTTGTTTTTCTCTAACTGCCAAAGAAAAAAAGATTTTGTGTAAGGTACTACCAAATGGATATGTTGCCAACATATCCAGATATATCAACTTGAAGGAGCGTAATATTTATTATTTTGAAAGTCATGATAGCCATATTATTATTAAACAATATATTTTTTATGAACAATTATGTTATTCACCAAAGTCGCACAAAGAGTTGCGACTCTGCAAACTCACCAAAGGGAACTACTACATCCACCCGTACAGGTCAGAACAAAACAAAGACTCAAAAGAACAGAATCTCAAAAAGACTATAACAACAAAAAGAAAAGAATTAGAACTTAGGAATATCTCTCTCGTTCTCAATCTTATGTTGAGTTCCAGCAACCACCTCCTCAACGGACTTAGCCACTCCGTCAGCATTACATGAGCATATGTCACACTCCCTAGCCGAAAGCTTCCTGGAGATTAACGGGACACCAAGATACCTCATAGGGTGGCTCCCTTCCCCAAACCCCGAGCTTTCCATAACTTTTGAATCTAATATAAGAGGAGACAGAACAAGAGAAGAAATTGATTCGGAAATTGATTCGGGGTGGGCATGAATTTACGAGTTGCACTAAAAAATGAATAATATTATTTTCTAAAAATGTTTACATTGTCAACTTTACACAACTGTATTAAAAACTTGAAAAATAAAATTTAACGACGTTCTTTGATGTTATTGAAAGGTTGCAAAATAGAATTTAATCTGAAATGATCAAATATTTCTCATTAAAACGAGAGAGACAACGGCGACGGAAGAAGATGTGGGGAATTCCCCAAATTCATTATTAACTTGTTATATTTTGATAAAAAAAATTATTAAACTCTTAAAATTAACTAATTAGATTAAACTATTACATACTAAATGGGGCTTTTGGCAGTAACCCGACTATGGTTCCGAGAGATCGTCCCGACTGATCGTGGGTTATTGGATCAGGCTACTTTTGGGTCAACTGTCATCGAACAGCTGAAAATGAGTCAAACGAATTGACTTGAATGGGGTAGTTTCAGAATAAAAAAATGGAAAAAATCACATTAATATGGTCATTGTACGAGCATGCTATGTCGCTAATACGACCATTTTATGGGCTCGTTATGTCGTTATTACGTCCACCTTACGAGTAGTTGGGTTCATCATTGTTATGTCCAGTTTACAGCTCTTTTATGTCGGTGATATATACACTTTACTAGTTAATTATGCTCTTTATTACGTCCTTTTAATAGGCTCATTATATCGACTTCATATAACTAAATTACTCTCGAAGCCATAGCAATTTCGTTTTGGGAGTGCCGAATTGGGACGTTAAATTTCAAAACAAGATAAATTAGTTTAAAAAACTCATTTACTTTTTACTAGCATCGAAACAAGGTTCCAGCGGGAAAATTCCAACTTTTTGCTGAGATACAACTAAATTTTATGACTTCTTTTGCTTCTAGAATTATTTATTAAAAACTAGCACTTACATAATTATAAACCTACCGGCAGTCAAGATGGCTGGCCGCCTACCCCTGTAACCCCTTTTCTATCTGTTATCAGGGTTTAGTTTTAGACCTAAGAGAGTATATAACTGTTTCTAAACCGCATAAATACCATCAACATCATGAGGGGATCCAGTGGTGCAAACAAGCAAGTCATGTGTGAAATAAATATTTACTAAAGACACCTTCTTTCATTTAGGATGAAAATGGATCTCTTCCCTTTGAACAACTTTCGGAAACATACAATGCAGGGATTCCATAGCGATAACAAATAGAAAAGGAGAAATAAGATCCCCTTGATGGAGCCCTTTTCTCCCCTCGAAGTAGCCAGCTATTCCCTCATTAATCCCAACCCTAATCATCAAAAAATCTAGACACCTTTATTGAACAAATTCTACCTTTAACAATTACAAGATTATTACTTAAGCAAGTTGGTAAGTCTACAATTCAATTATTCTCATTCTTCAAAGAATTATGTTCACGGGTGGAACAGATTGAGTGTTCGAACAATTTAGAAGGTCAAATTGCTTTAACGTTGTGCCATCTGGAGAGAGTATTTTTTCCATCCTTTTTTATATCATGGTCCAATCAATTGTTCTTTTGGCCGCCAGCCCCTGTAACCCCTTTTTATCTGTTATCAGGGTTTAGTTTTAGACCTAAGAGAGTATATAACTGTTTCAAAACTGCATAAATACCATCAACATCATAAGGGGATCTAGTGGTGAAAACAAGCAAGTCATGTGCGAAATAAATATTTACTAAAGACACCTTCTTGCATTTAGGATGAAAATGGATCTCTTCCCTTTGAACAACTTTCGGAAACATACAATGCAAGGATTCCATAGCGATAACAAATAGAAAAGGAGAAATAAGATCCCCTTGATGGAGCCCTTTTCTCCCCTTGAAGTAGCCAGCTATTCCCTCATTAATCCCAACCCTAATCATCACAAAATCTAGACACCTTTCTTGAACAAATTCTACCTTTAACAATTACAAGATTATTACTTAAGCAAGTTGGTAAGTCTACAATTCAATTATGCTCATTCTTCAAAGAATTATGTTCATAGGTGGAACAGATTGAGTGTTCGAATAATTTAGAAGGTCAAATTGCTTTAACGTTGTGCCATCTGGAGAGAGTATTTTCTCCATCCTTTTTTATATCATGGTCCAATTAATTGTTCTTTTGATGTCTGAAGCAAAACTAGGGAGAGTACAATAGAGATGTACCCACTCGAATAGTGATCTATAATCTAAATGTTTCTCTTCTTATATTTATATTGTACTAGGTTTTAATAGCGCCCGATCCCGCTTACGTGTTAGTTAACTTGTGGTATTACGTTTGTTCACTCGTCAACGATATAGAAAATTTAAAAATAAATATTTTCTAAGCTCGAGTCCGACCTAATCCTATTTAATATTGGTTTTTGGTGTAAATAGTGACTTACCACCCCTTTAAGGTAATTCAATCACCTAGCCATTTTGTCAAACATTTAGTGTTCATTATCAATTGGCTTGTCACTTGTCAATTGGTAGTGGTAGTCCATTACAAGACATTGTCTTGGACTCCTATCAATGTCTAGAGGAGACTCAAACTATAACTTGTGTCCAATGAATCCAATCCATCTAGTAAGCCAAATTTGAGTGCAAAACAACACCCAAAGTCTAGCAACCCTCTTCTCCTTGTTTCCCTCCTTTTTAACTCTCTTGATTGCTTAGTGAATGTCAAGTGCATTAGTTTATCACCTATAGAACTATACTTTTGATCAAATTGGTAGCTTGAACCGTATTCTATAAGTTGAGTAGAGGTTAGTGAGTGATCCTTGTGGATACGACACTTGAAAGCTAGGAATTGGGAGTAATCCCCTTTATGAAGCGATCAAGTTTTTGGCGCTGTTGCCAGGGAACTAGCTTACACATTTGAAAGACTAGTTCATAAAACCGATTCAAGCATTCTACCTCTCATTTTACTTCTTGTTTCCCTTCATTTTTTTATTTTCGTGTCTGTTTTTTTGTGTAGGTACCTCTCTTACATTGCAATGGTACATAAGAAGATCTAAGGGTACAAGACGTGCTCCAAAGAGATTCATCACAACTCCACCTCCACCGCCACCTCACATTGCTACTCCACCACCTTCTACATCAATTCAATCCTCTTCCTCAACAACTCCGGAGCTCTCATCAATCAATTCATCTTCCAAAGGAGAAACCGAGGAATTCGGGAACATCTTTGGGATAGATCAACAACCCAAAGAACTCTAGGGGACTGTGCAAAACCAACTCTCTAAGAGACTTCTTCAAGTGTGCTCCACCCTCTATTGATAACCGCAACTTCGAGTTGAACTTCTAATACATCAAAATTGTGCAGCAAAATGCATACCACGGGCATGAGCAGGAATGCCCAAGTAGCCATCTCTGAAGCTTTCTCGAGATAGTGGATCTAATGAAATTCAATAATGTGTCGCAATAAGCCATTCAACTTCGGCTTCCCTTTCTCACTCCATGGGAAGGCAAAGCAATGGCTTGACAATCAACCATATAATACCTTCCAAGCTTGGGATGATTTAGAAAAGGCCTTCTTAGAGGAATTCTTCCCACCTTACAAAACGGATGAGATCCGAGGTAGGATCTCCAACTTCGAGCAAATTAACAGGGGAGGTTCCAAGCTCTCTTCTACTCTTGCCCTCATCACAACTTCAATGAGTGGCAATTAGTGGAGACATTTGCTAGAGGAATCACCAACGAGGACACAAAGATAATCAATCAAGCGACAGTAGGAGACTTGAGATCAATCCTCCTCTAGCGAAGCGTTCAAGTCTTCCAGGAAATGCCGACGAAGATGAAGAGTTGGGCAAGACAACAAGGGCCTAGAGATACAATGGCAGTGAGCTGAGATCCCTATATTTATGCACTCAAGCTCCAAAGGTACTTAAAGAGATATCAGGACATAAGGAGGAAGATTCCGATCAACTCACACATGTTGATCTCAAGGATGGATGGCATGGCGGCCCAAATAAAAGCACTTGCCTTAGGTCAACCGATGGTGAGACCAACCGCTACCCCACCTAAGGTGAATCATCCAGTTGTGCAACTCTTTGAATGTGAGTGTTGTAGAAATGAAGGGCATGATGTCTCTACCTATCAATCCTTTGCTCCGGACTTTGCACGGAAGAGAACTTCATTGAAGAGGTAGACTATGTGAAAGGTAGATATCAAGGAGGCAATCAAAGTGGATACCAAGGCTCTAACCAATGGCAAGGTATGAGCCAAGGTGGGTACCACAACTACCCATAAGGACAAGGCTCTAATCAAGGAGTATATCGCACCAACAACTACAACCAAGGACAAAGGCCTCAAGTGTACAACCAAGGCCAAGGAAATCAAGGCTACACTCAAGGTTATAACCAAGGCCAAGGTAATCAAGGCTACACTCAAGGTTATAACCAAAGCCAAGGGAATCAAGGTCACAATCAAGGTTATAACCAAGGGTACTGGGAAGAGCTGCATAAACATATTGGAGTTGACCGAGGAGTCCTTTGGAAGCCGATAGCTTCCCAAACCGTGCATACGGTGCTAAAATACTAACCAAAGCTATGTTTACCACCATGCTAACTATCATATATGGACAGAGTTTTCAAGACACATATTTGTTTTAGAAAGTTTTATTCACACTTGACTTCATTTTCATGTTGATCTTATGATATAATAATTTTTACTGTTTCTTCAAATATTTAAGTTAATTTTTCATTATTATTTTTATGTATTGAAGTTTAGATTTAAATTTCTTTTAAAAAATCTCCAATCAAGGGCAAGGAAGCCAAGGCCAAAACAAATACAATCAAGGAAATTCTCAAAGGCCCAACAACTACAATCAAGGTCAAGGATTCAATCAAGGGAACTTCCAAGAGCCTAAAACTATAATCAATGCCAAAACTACTCCAAGGGAACAATCAAAGGTTCAAAAACTTCAACCAAGGAGGAAATCAATGTTCTAATCAATAATAGAGCAATCAAGTAAGTCAAGGGGACTTCCAAGCTTCGAATGGCACCTCCTCTCGGATTCCAACATCCTCCTAATCAACCTCAAGTTGGTGCATTCCCAAGTGAACTTACGACTGTCTTCAACTACATACAAAAACAAGATAAGGTGATCAATGAGCTTCTTCAACATCAAGCTTCCTCAAGTCATCCACTAGGTACCTTACCCGGGAATATTGAAACCAATCCAAGAAACAATGAGACTTGTGAAGCAATCACAACTAGGAGTGGGAAGTACCTTTCAAAGTCCACACGTAAGGTAACTAATCATCCAGGTAAATGTTCATAGAGAGCTTGTGAATGATGACGAAGTGCTTATGGAAGATGTTAGTGAGGAAGAAGCATTTGATGATCGAGAGGATGAAGCAATGATTAAGGAAAGTGAGACGGTTTTGAATGCATTGGTTCCCGGGCCTCTGAAAGATAAGGGGAACTCTAAGATGTCGATTGATGTCGACTGCAACAAGGCTATAAAGGCTGCAACCGGGGCAACTTCTACCTTAATGCCTCTTTTGGCTCCATACAAGCCTAAGGTCCCTTATCGCAATCGCTTGGACAACAACCTCCTGGAGGAGAGCTCCAAACAATTTGTACATCGACTTCAAGGGGTGCAATTCACAATTCCATTCACAGAAGCAATCGCCAAGACGTCACAATACGCCAAGTTTCTCAAAGAGATCTTCACCAACAAAAGGCGTCTTACGGAAGCTTCAAACATCACACTCAACGAGCAATGCTCCGCCATTCTCTCCATGGATCTCCCTCGCAAACTCAAAGACCCGGGTAGTTTCTTTCTCCCTTGCATGATAAGACAAGTTGCTATTCAAAGAGGTCTTGCGGATCTAGGTGCTAGTATGAATATCATGCCTTGCTCTTTGTAAAAAATGCTAGACCTAGGAGAACTTAGGCTGACTACGGTTTGCATCCAATTAGCGGAAAAATCTGTTAAGATGCCATATGGAAGATGTGATTGTTATGATTGATACCGGAAATGTCGATGTGTTGTTGATCCTTGGAAGACCCTTTCTAAACACGTCTAAGGCGGTAATAGACGTATATAAAGGGAAGCTCACCTTGGGAGTTGGGAACTAGGACGCCAGATTCCAATTGATCCATGGTATGAAGTACCCGGATAATCGGGATGATGACGAGTTTGATGACTTCGTTCATATGGCTTTGGTTTGTAACATTAAAGACTTTGTGTATAAAAATGCCTTGGATTTGTCCTTGAGAGATTTCATGCAGTAGGAAGATGAGCTATTCGAAAGCGAAAAAGACGAAGGTTCTCCATTGGAAGAGGCAAATGTTATTGCTCTTGAACCACCGTATTCATATGAGAGAGCGACTTCATATGACAACCCACCGGACCTTGATCCTAAACCTCTACCAGCACATTTGGAGTATGCTTTCTTGGTGGAAGATGGGAAGCTCACGGTGATCATTAACTCCAACTCTATTCCCGAGCAAAAGGAGCGATTGCTTGGTCTATTCAAGCAACATAAGCAAGCAATAACTTGGGGGATACACGACATCAAAGGAATAAGCCCAACCTTTTGCACACACAAGATCTTCCTTGAAGAGAGCTGCAAGCCGGTTGTGCAACCTCAAAGGTGACAAAATCCTCATTTGCAAGAATTTGTATGCAAAGAGGTGATGAAACTCATGGATGCGGGCATAATCTATGCTATCTTGCATAGCGAATGGGTAAGCCCGATCCATGTGATGGCAAAGAAAGGAGGGACAACAGTTGAAGAGAATGAAGAGAAGGAGCTCAGTTCAAAAAGAACAATCAAGGGATGGCGAGTGTGCAGTGACTACCGAAGGCTCAATGATGCCACTCGAAAGGACCACTTCCCTCTCCCGTTCATGGATCAAATGCTCGAAAGACTAACTGAACATGATTACTATTATTTCATTGATGGTATGTCCGGCTACATCCAAATCCTGATTGCTCTCGAAGACCAAGAGAAGACCACCTTCATATGTCCATTTGGGACCTTTGCATATAGAAGAATGCCATTTAGACTATGCAATGCTCCGACTACCTTCCAAAGGTGCATGCTTGCCATCTTCAGCAACCTTGTGGAAGAAATCATGGAGGTATTTACGGATGACAATTCGATATATGGAAGTTCTTTTGATGCATGCTTGAAGAACTTTCAAAGGGTGCTCCAAAGGTGTGAAGAGACCAATTTGGTCTTGAAGTGCCACTTTATGGTGAAAGAAGAAGCTTCATTGGGCATTTTAACTTCTCGAAGATGACTATTCCAATGACCCTGCTCCTCGGAAAGGATGTCCCTTTTAACTTCTTTCAAGAGTATTTTCAAGCATTCAACCTTCTAAAGGAAAAGCTTACTAGAACACTGATTCTAGTAGCTCCAGATTGGAGTCTTCCCTTCGAGCTCATGTGTGATGCAAGTGACTATGCCGTTGGAGTGGTATTGCATAAAGAAAGGAGAACTGTTTCCATCTGATTTATTATGCTAGCAAGACTCTTAATGATGCTCAACAAAATTATACCACTACAGAGAACGAGCTTCTTGCAATAGTGTTCACCTTTGACGAATTTCGATCCTACCTAGTTCTTTCTCAAGTTAAGGTATTCACAAATCACACCACAATCAAGTATCTCTTGTTCAAGGCAGATGCAAAGCCTCTGTTGCTTCGATGGATACTCTTTCTTCAAGATTTTGACATCAAAATATTCGGAGAATGTTGCAGCCAATAACCTTTCTCGATTGTTCGAGAGCAAAGTAAGGAACATAGTTGATGGACCTATCGATGATCTCTTCCCCGATGAGAAGCTCTTCTATATCATGGGGAAGGAAGTTGAATGATCGTGGTTCGAGGACATTGCAAACTACCTCTCTTGTAATGCATTCTCGGAGGATATTCCTCAACAAGACCAAAGGCGCATCAAGAACGACATCAAGCTACTTGTGGGATGACTCTTACTTGTTCCGAGTGGGAGCCAACAAGATCCTCCAAAGATGCGTTCCCATGAGCGAAGCAAATGACATCATCAAGCATTGCCATTCTGGATCGGTTGGAGACCACCATGGAGCGGATCGCACCGCTCACAAGGTATTCGACTCCGGTGTCTTTTGGCCCTTGATATATAAAGACTGGTTTGATTATGTTAAGTCTTGTGACAAGTGCCAATAAGCGGAAAAAATCTCTCACCTTGACAAGATGCCCCAAAATAACTCGGTTATGTGAAATTTTTGACGTATGGGGAATTAACTTCATGGGACAATTTTGACCATCACAAGGATACAAATACATCCTTATGGCGGTGGAATATGTGTCTAAGTGGGCGGTGGCCATTCCTCTTCCCATAAATGATGACTGCGTCGTTGGAAAGTTTCTTGTTAAGCTTTTCTCCCGGTATGGTGCTCTCTGTGTGATCATAAGTAATTGGGGCACACACTTCTAAGGGAAATTTGATCAGGTTTGCCACCGATTTGGTGTTTCCCATCGAATGTCAACGGGCTACCACCCGCAAGGAAATGGCCATGCAGAAGTGACTAACCTGGAGCTCAAGCAAATCTTCTCCGAAACGGTCGACCAATCTCGGAAGGATTCCCCGACTAAGCTCGACGATGCTCTTTGGGCCTACCAAACAGTCTATAAAACACATATCGATACTACACCATATAGGTTGGTTTTCGGTAAGGCATGTCAGTTACCAATGGAGAACGAGCATCGAGTGTTTTGAGCCCTCAAAGATACTAACTTATATGCTAGTGTGGTAGGTGAAGAAAGGAAGTTTCAACTTCGAGAGCTAGAGGAGCTATGGTACCATGTATATGAAATCTCAAAGCTTGATAAAGAGTGGACTAAGAAGGCTATTAATGCTCGCCTATGCACTATCAACGGATGTAAAGAAGGATACTAAGTCCTCCTTTACAACTCGCGCCTCATGCTCTTTCTCGAGAAACTCGTCTCAAGGTGGTTTGGCCCTTTCACGATAAAAAAATCCTTTCCTTTGGAATGATTAAGGTAAACTCTGCAACTCATCCCGATCCGTTTGTTATGACCAGACATTGCCTCAAGCAATAGGGAATTGGTGACACCATTGGTGCCATCAATGAGGTGGTTTGCGAGCCAAGGTAATTTGATGCCATGATTGGTGTAGCTTAGGAGTAGGAAAAATGAATTAAACTTGCTTGATTGTGTACTTGTTTTGTTATTCGTATGTTGTTCGTGTTTTGTTTCTTATGTTATTGTGATGATCGAGTCAAGAGATGGAGTGTTTGGAGAGTTGCATAATCCCCTCATGATATGCTTAGGGCTGGTATAAAATTTTGTAGCAATCAGAGTCTGTTAGTGGTAGGAAAATGTGCTTGATGCTGGTTGTTTGAAACAAGCCTGATGTGCAATCCATGAGCCATGTGGAGTAAATGACCACACGTTGTGTGGAACCACACACCATTTGGATGTAACTACCATACGCCGTGTGGTTTTTGTGCGAAAAATCTTTTACTCTAAACTTGGTGCGCACTCCTTATGGACTCCGTGGGTCCACACGCCGTGTAGCCCTTGAACCGGTTGATTTTAACCTAGCTAAGTGAACCATAATCCTTTACTTTACTATTAGTCAACCTGTTAACTTTGACCGTAAACTCATTGACCGTTAAGTCGGCTGTCAGTTGATCGAGTTGCCCTCCGAGTTGAATCGAGTCTGTTCTTGTCCGATATGGACCCCACATGCTGTGCGGATTAAAAGCCCACACGTAGTATGGGTTGGCTGAAAAAAAACTTTGGGTTCAGATTTGGGTGCGTGCTCCGTGTGGGCCTCTTGCAAGGCCATGCACGGTGCGGTCCAAATTCCCATACGCCTTGTGGATGATTGGGTCTACACTCTCATCTCCCCAAATCACCATTTTTCTTATCTCTTCTCTTTTTTCTCCTCTAACGATTGGACTCCGTCTCATCCTATGCCATCGTTCACCCCTCCACCTCTCAACACTCCATCAATCCCTTATCTCCCCTATTGCTTCCTTCCTCCGCTGTTACAACCCGCATCCCGTTGCCATCCTCCATCCTCTGCACTGCTCCGCCTCTTTAGTGCAACATCCTTCCACCGCAACCAGCACCCTTCGGCAACCCTCCACTCACCGAGTAGCAGCCAGCACCAAGACCAAGTCCATTCCCTAATGTTCGAATCAAATCCCAAATTAGGTCAGAAAATCGCCCCTAATTTTGTGTTTTTTTTTATTTGAACGAAATTGATGATGTCGTTGATTCAATTGAGACTTCTACTAATGTTAGTATGCATATCTAGGGTTAATTGAGGGATTTCAAGTGGATTATGCCTCCAATTTTGCAATATTGTGATTTTGGACGAAAATTGTGGATTCATTATTGACATTGTATTGAATTGATCCTAGTATGCATGCTAGGGTTGTGGATGTCGAATTGATCAACTTGTGCTCGAAATGGTGGCTTGTTGGATTAATTGGAGAAGGAATGCTTCTTGATTGCTTGACTTTGGTTGAAAGGGTTCTTGTTGGTTGGTTTGGTGTTTCATTATGAAGGTTTGGATGATTGTTTGGTTTCTAAACTTGTCAACTTTCGGTCTTGACACCTCTATCTTAGGATTTATGCATTCTTTGTATTTGCAAGGATGCAAATCTCCTAAGTGTGGGGTGGCAACTCAATTAATGGTCAATACTTCAACAACGAATGATTTCATTGTGATTTATGTCCTTAATGTGTTTCAAATGTGATATTGATGATGTTGAATCATGAAATTGCTAGTTTTTTATGATTATGCATAATGGATTGATTAGCGTTTTTATGATGATTCTTGTGAAATAAGAATGTGATGAACTTTGAAATTTTGAATTAAATTGTTAGAATTGCATCATTGTAGCTTGAAATGTGTTGAACCTAACTAGGTGATTTATTATGATTTCAAATGATGAGTTCATTTGTGAATATGCCTCAATGCCTAGTTTTCTCATCAATTGATAGAACCATTGCTCTTGAATATGCTTGTTCCTATTTGATATGGTTTGTGATTCGAATAGGCTTGTTGCATCGTACTAGTCCAATTGATGCTTTTGTGATAGATTTTGGATGTTGCATTGTCTTTTCTTTGATGCTTTGATCATATTGTGATGAATTGACTTAGTACACTTGAAGTTAGACTCTTAAGGTAATTGATGCTAGCTTGTTAACCTAGGATTGTTCTTGAATTGCATTGTTAGTTAGTTATTTAGGTGATTGACTATTTTGGTTTTCATTAGATTTCCTCATTTTGTGCATCTTACCTTCTACCATGACTACTTGTGAGCTTTGTTGATGATTGAGTGCTTAAGTAGGATGATTGTTTGCCATGCCTTTATTGTTATGTCTTAGGATGCTCCAACTTATTGATTGTTTCAGGGTGGCTCCAAAGCCTAAAACTACTAAGGGTAATAACAGAAAGAAAGGAGATAATGCTTCCTCCTCAACTGCAGCTCAGCCAGCTTCAGAGGAGTTTCCGGTGGGTTCAAGTACCTTCTCCCTCCCTACCAACCATGTTGCACCACCTGCTCATCTCATTAAGGATAATTCACTTTCCCAGCAAACTCAGTATACTGGCAAGCATATAAGACGATCTAGTACCTTCCTATCGTGCATCCTGGTAGGTTGGTGTTGGAGGGATTGTCAAATAGGAGTTGGTTGCACGAGCTCGACACCTATTGCAACCAATTTGACCGCTTCTGGAAGCTCATGATGATGCAGGAGAATGTCTACCCCCATGCTGTTCGTGAATTCAACAGCACACACAACATTGATAGGTACACCTCCACCTCCTCTAAGGCGATCTTCTTTAGGCTTGAAGAGAGATGTCCAAGGGTTCTTCTTGGTATGATTCTACTCAAACATAACAACACAGTCTAGACAAAAATAATTGAGATTGGTTTTTAATTATACTGCTAATTCAATTATCATTAATAATTAAAACAAAGAAATAGGTTTGAACATAATGAAAAGACAATTTCTTGGAAGGGATGATTCATCAAGCTCAACTTCCTATAAATATAAGGTTTCAGACATTAGACTTGAATTGAATGATACACCTCCTCATATCATTTGTATGAATCAGCAACACAATCATGCACACGGATTACCACTACCAACTTCCTAATCAAGGTTAGAATAACGTCAACTAGGCTAGCGAGTAACGAACAACAAGAAGTTCTACAAAGTGATAAGGTGCTCTCTTTGAATTAAACAAAATCACAAGCAATTGGATAGTGTTTACTTGGTCCATCAATACCTAAGTTACTGATAACTACACCCAACTTTGTTCATTAGGTGCAAATCTGAGCACCCGCCAATTACCCGATGTACAACTGTTAAAACCAAAAGAAGCAAGAAAGGTAGAATCGAGCTATTGGCTTAGTCCACCAATAACTTTCTTCTACCTTAGATTGTTAATCATATGAATTCCAGAATCAATCAAATAAAGGATTTCATAGAATTGACCTAATTCAAGTCGTAACAAGAACAAGGTTAAACACTAACAATCAAAGCAATATTTTATTGCAATCCAATTATGCAACAATCGTTGGCCCTACTTTTTGGGAGCGTATCATAGCTCAATTCATTACATCCCAACCAAAAGCTCTACAGATTTAGCTACTCATAACTTTAGAAGAAGAAAAATAAGAAAAGACCTAACCATCATCTCGATGAAGAGAAGATGAATCGATCTCGCTCCAATCTTCACTTTTACGCCTTCTAGCTTCAATCCTAACTTGAAACCTTCGGATCTTTGATTGGACTTCTATGGATGAAAGTAGGGTGTTTTTACAAGGCAAACCTGTGAGAAAAAGGATTCTCTTTCCTCAAATCGCTCCATTTATATGGAAATTGCAGGATCCAGGAGGTACATGTCGTGCAGTGTTACACGACGTGCACCCTCTTTGGCTATGAGAGTAATTGCAGCCTGAGGGCCTCCATGGTGTACACAGATGCACGGCGCGCACCCTCCTTCTTCATCAATTCTTGCACCATCCTTCCGTATGAGTATGAGCTCCAACCGTGCTCTATTCCGCGTCCATAGCCTCATAGCCAGAACACCTGTCTCGAAAATACATGTGGATAACAAAGTCTGGAAAGAAACACATCAAATGGATTGAAACGGTCCAAGTGAACGAGTATAGGCATATAATGTCAAAATGCAAAATCACACGAGATTGAAACACAAATAAGCTAGTATTCACTCAAAAACCATGTAGATAGGGTAAGATAATCACTACAAATCCTAGCCCTATCACCCCTCCCCCCCACTTGAACATTGATTCTCATCAAGCAACTCTGTTATTCACACTCTAAACAAACTGGAAACATGGTGAAAGAAGAATAACACGCTTAGCAGTTCAAGCCTACTTCACGATGCCAAGAATACACTTTAGATCACCATACCATAGAGTTACATTTACCAAGTCTTCTAATCCAAATAAAGAACAAACTTTTGCATATAGTTAGTACCACTCAACACCTACCGATAAAAGACATTCCCCTATCACTACTGCTCAAAATAGATGGTCTTGGCTGGGTATTTTCCCATCCTAAGGGTATGAGTGATACTTCAACAATGTATCCAATTCAAAGCACTTCCTTCTTGTTTTACAATTTTATTACATGTTATTCTAAACACTATGGGATAAATGAATTTCTCAATACTTGCAAACCCATCTTTCAAATATTTGTATAGCTTTTGGGAGGGTATCTTTCTAAGTGGGGGTTGTTGAGACCTTGATCGGGCTAAGGCTCACATCCACATAGATCGAGTTTACCCAGAAAACCCTAACCCACAACTAGGAAGAGGTGAGAAGAAAACCCTGAAGGGACTAGCTTACAGGCGGCAGACTCAAAGTCGCCATGTGTGTTGAATCGCAACCGAACCCCACGAGAATTTGCACACATTAGCCTCTTTTGCACCTTATTCGGACCATCTAGTCACATATGACTTTAAAAAACTAGAGCGACTCGATAGAGGAATTAATTGTTCATAAAGTTTGCTAGAATGGAAAATCACATGGGATTGAAGCACAAACAAGCTAGTATTCACTCAAAAAGCATGCAAATAAGGTAAGATAATCACTACCAATACTAGCACTATCATACATTCAAAGACACATTGGATTAAGAAGACCCAGGACTGGCAGCCTGGCATATGACATATTATCAAGATGCATAATTTCGGTTCCTTAAAATGACTCCCGACTACCCGCTCCCACTTTAGCACCACTTTCGGGATGCATAAGATGCATATTTAGGATAGTACCTCCACCAGAGTAGTAATATAAAAAAAAGAAAAAAATTAGAAAATCAAAGAAAAGAAAAAGAAGATGAAAAGTATAGAAAATCAAAAGGAAGCAAGTTGTATATAGTAGTCTATAGAAGTAGATTAGTCAACAAAGCAATCAAAATAAGAGGGAGGTGCTAGCATTACTTGAGTGCTATGATCTATAAAAAAAGCACCTCCTCTTTGAGGATGAAAGAGTAATCCCGACTAGGACGAGCCATCAGCAATCTATTACTTCCTCTGTTAGCTACGTGACATAAGTTTTAGGGGGTCATAAACATAGTCCAAAGGTTCGAAACTGATTCATGTGCATTATATGAAGTAGTATGTCCTGCACTAGTCTAGAGATCTCGGTGTTGTGCTTAATTTTGTAGTTTGGTGTTTGACTAGTACTACTTGGTACCATGATAAGATGTTAGACAATAGGGTATGCTTTTCGTTCACCATTTTTAGAGTTCTTTGTAAGTGTGTTGAGTAGATTTTCTTGAAGAAAAGCAATGTTGAAGTCTGAGGGATTTGATAGCACCATTATTCATTGTCGATTTGACCCCTTGTTGACCACGTTTGACCTTGTTTAGACCCTTCATTGTGATTGGATGGGAGAAACAAGGGTTTCTTTTTGCATATTCTCAAATGGACCATTTTGGTCCGTTTGACCCACTTTCTCATTATGCATTTGAGCTTACATGTATCCGCTAGATAGATGATGGCGAGACGATTCCGATGATACCAATCAGAGCTCAAACAGGGGTCGGACGAGGGAGAAAAGTGCGATTGAAGAATGAAGGTCCCGACTGCAAAAGAGGCCACACGGCATGTGGAGCCCGTGTGGGTGCTACATGCTGAATTTTGAGGAGAGAGGAGGCATTCTTTGGCTTCCCTTTGATCCATCACTTACATTACTTTCCCCCCTAACCCTAGTCCAAAAGTTCCACCTCATCCATCTTTAATTGGAGCCGTAGAAGACCAAATTGGAGCACTTGGAGAAGCTTGGAGTTAAGATTAGAGCAAGCATCACCTCCTTTACATCACTTGGAAAATGTTGTTTGTATTCTCTCTTCATTTAGCTAGGTCAATCTTGTTAGGCTACACTCTTAGTTGTTATATTAAGGTGTTGGTTTGTCCTAGGATGATCCCCTCGTGATGAGGGGTTGGAAACTTTTTGGATATTGATTCTGTTATGAGAATGCTTGGATTAAGATTATTTAAACTTAGATTGTGCTATGGCTTCATCTAGGTCAAATGTGTTATTTTATTTATTTAATTGGGATTAATTGAGTATGTGTGTAGTCCAAGATTGAAATAAGGTGTGTGTGGACCAAGCACACACCCCAATTCAACCTTTGTTGTGAGAAATCCTCAATTGTGTAACACAATTAAAGGATTGGGCGCTTGGGGTGTAAATAGTGACTTACCACCCCTTTTCCAAGTGTTTGTAGTGCCTTTAATTTAATTCAATTACCTAGGAAATTTGTCGAACACTTAGTGTTCGCTACCAATTGTCTTGATCACTTGCTAATTGGTAGTGGTAGTCCATTATAAGACCTTGTCTTGGCCTCCTACAAATGTCTAGAGGAGACTCAAACTATATCTAGTGTCCAATGTATCCAATCCATCTTGTGAGCTGGATTTGAGTGTAAAACAACACCCGAAGTCTACTGATCGCCAAAATAACTTCATATTATCTTGACAACACAAGTGTCATATGTGTCCAAGGACTCCTCTTGTTATGCTTTTACTCAAACTTATCAAGCAACTCTACTATTTGCACGCTGAACAAACTCAAAACATGGTGAACGAAGAATAACACGCTTAGCAGTTCAAGCCTACTCCATGATGCCAAGAACACACTTTAGATCACCAAACCACAAATTTACATTTACCAAGTCTTCTAATCCAAATAAAGAACAAACTTATGCATATAGATAGTACCACTCAACACCTACCGACAAAAGACATCCCCCCTATCACTTATGCTCAAAACTGATTATCCTAAGGGAGGGAATACTTACTTTAACAATGTATCCAATTCATAGCACTCCGCTCTTGTGTTTACTATTTTTCTATATATGATATGCTAAACACTTTGGGTCAAATGAATTTCTCAATGAATTTCAAACCCATCTTTCAAAAACTTTGCATAGCTTTTGGGGGGTATCTTTCCAAGTGGGGGTAGTTGCGATCCTGGTCGGGCTAAGGCTCTCATCCACATAGATCGAGCTTACCTATAGAACCCTAACACATAACTAGGAAGAGGTGAGAAGAGAAGCCTGAAGGAACTAGCTTACAGGCGGCAGACTCAAAGTCGCCATGTGTGTTGAATCGCAACTGAACCCGCACGACAATTTGGGCACATTGGCCTCTTTTGCACCTCATTCAGACCATCTAATCACATATGACTTTAACCAACTAGAGCGACTGGGTAGGGGAATTAGTTGTTCACAAAGTCGGTATATTTTAAGACCCAGTAAGCAAGTGCATAAATCTATTCTAAACTGGCTTCGAGAAAACGGGAGGCGGTCCCAAAATGATCTATCATGCATCCTATTCACCTTCAAGTAGCAATACTACGCTAAACATACATCCACGTTATCCAAAGTTTATTATTATTAGTTTTGGAATAAGGGGGCACGACGTGCATGCCAATTTTCGTCGAGGCTAATTTCACCATCTAGTTATGCACGACATGCATGCTAGAATTCAGCAACAATTTTTTTTCAACCTTCAACTACACTGAACATTCACAATTCCCTATCATTAATTTGGCAACAACAATCATATTAGATACTATCAACGGACTTAGAACTCGACTCAATCATAAGACTCAAACAAAAGACATACCAAAGGACACATATATCAATAATCTTTTGTCTTTTATTTTCTATTCTAACAATGGATATGCAAGGGGTGCCTCCCAAGTGCGCTCTTTCTTTTTCGTCTTTGAGCTAGAGGATACCTGGATTATGCTCCCCAACTTAGAACCTCCTTGAATTCCATTAGCTTTTTCAAGGATTGAAGTTGAATGCCATGTAGCACCCTTAGGGAGAAATGGAGGACCTGAAGCGGTTATGAGCGCCAACTCTTTCCTCGTTGCGGCTTTCTCCTTGTGGATGTGCATGCTTGAGTAGGGTAGAGGTAAGTTGGTGAATGAACATCGAGCTCTACAATGCTCCCAAAGCTTATGGTGGTACTCGGGCGGTCGATGAGGTCATCCAAGGATGGTCCCGAGATGGAGGAGTCCGTTTTAGACTGGTGTGGGAAGTACTCCTTGTGAGTTTCCTCACATTGGTACTTCAAAACAAAACATGAGTCTTGAAGGGTCTCGTTTGGTCTCATTGGAACCACTACTCGAGGAAAACGCCAAATGATGGGTTGCACAATCGGAGGTGCAATATCGAATTTGGGAGTCCCCATATCTTTATGTATTCTTCCTTCCACTCTCCATCATCCTTCCTTTCAGACTCTTCTCCCAACATTAAAGAGAGGTAGCTTGTCATCAAGGAAGGTTAATACCTTCACTTCTTCTTCATCCATTCCTCAGATATCACACCTAAATCATGATCATTCTCTCACCATCCTCCAATGGTGGTAGGAGAGGAATTTCCTCGACAAGTCATGTCAAACGGTGAGTTTGTTCGTTTGATATCTCTAGTCGGCGGCGACCGTCCTCAAGTTGCATAAGGAGTTGATCATGCACAGAAGGAGGGAACTGATATAAATAATCAGGTCTTGAGCATTGATCTTCAAAGGTGGATGATCTTGATTGAAGTAGGTTGAAGGTGAATCTTGGTGATAGTAAGTTGAAGGTGAGTCTGGGTAGAAAGGCGTTGTAGATTGGTGTGCACCCGAACTTGGCATTGCTCCTTGCCCAAAGTTACTCCATTGATGTTTCTATCCTTCATAGCTAGGTTGGTAGTAGTTTGGTGGACCTTGATGCTCATAATGTTGGTGTTGGTTAGGATATGATCTCAAACCTTCATCTCCATTACTTGCACCACAAGGACCTTGCCACTCTTCATTCCAATTACAACCTTGAATATGAACTCAAACACTAACAACCCAAGTAAATCAAGTGATAGAAAAATATAAATGAAATAACACTATACATGGGGAGAATGTTTAAAGCGGCAGCGGCTAAGTTCTTTCAAAGGAACGAGAGAGAGTCCCCGGCAACGGCGCCAAAAACTTGATCGCCAAAATAACTTCACAGTTATCTCGACAACACAAGTTTCATATGTGTCCAAGGATTCCTCTCGTTATGCTTTTACTCAGACTTATCAACACAGTCTAGACTTAACAATTTCGGAAAGGTTTCTAACAATTCTATTGATTCAATTAAAACTAAGAATTAAGGTTTGATCAAAAGGAGAAAACAAGTTTTTAGAAGGGATGATTCATCAAGCTCAACTGTCTAATAGTAGTCGGATCGGGAAAACATTGGACTAAGATTGAATGTTAGAATTCCACTTATCACTGGTATGCATCCGCGACACGATCATGCACGCGGATTACCACTACAAGTTTCTCAATCAAGGTTAAAATCGCCTCAACTAGGCTAACCAGTAATGCACACCGAGAAGTTCTACAAAGTGATAAGGTGTTCTCTTTGAATTAAAGAAAATCACAAGCAATTGGAATTAGTATTAACTTGGTCCATCAACACCTAAGTTGGTGATAACTACACCCAACTTGATCCATTGGGTGTAACTAAGAGCGCCCGGCAATTACCCGATGTACAACCGCTAAAACCAAAAGAAGCATGAATGGTAGAATCGAGCTATTGGTTTACTCCACCAATAAATTTCTTCTATCTTAGATTTTTAATCACATGAATTCCAGAATCAATCGAATAAAGGATTTAATAAATTTCACCTAATTCAACTCGTAACAAGAACAAGTTTGAAAAACCAACAATTAAAGCAATCTTTCATTCAATTCCAAATATAAAACAATCGCCCATCATATACTTTTAGGGAGAGTATCATGGCTCAAATCCTGCATCCCAACCAAAACGTCTAAGGATTTAGCTACTCGTAACTCTAGAAGAAGAGAAAACAGAAAAACACCTATCCACCATCTTGATGAAGAGACAATGAATTAGACTTGCTTCAATCTTCATTTTTAATGTTCTAGCTTCAATCTTAGCTTTAATATCCAATGGGAACTCCTTTGGATCTTCAACAGACTTCTAAGGATGGAAATATGGTGTTTTTGCAAAGGAAAATTGGGAGAAAAATGATGGGAATTGTTGAAGAAGACTCTCTTTTCTCTTTCCTCAAATTGCTCCTTTTATATGGAAAATGCCAAATCCGAGAGGTGCACAACGGGCTGTGCACCCCCTTTTGCTACGAGGGTAATTGTAGCCTGAGGGCCTGCACAGCGTTCACTGATACACGACGTGCAACCCTTCTTCTTCGCCAATCCTTGCATCGCCACTCCATTCGAGCTCCACTCCATTCGAGCTCCAACCATGCTCTATTCCGCATCCATAGCCTCATAACCAGACTACCTATTTCTAAAGTACCTGCTGCGGGTAACAAATACTACAAAGAAACACATCAAATGAAACGAAATGGTCCAAGTGAACGGGTTTAGGCATACAATGCCAAGATGCAAAACCACACGGAATTGAATCACAAACGAGCTAATATTCACTTAAAAGATGTAGATAAGGATAGATAATCACTCTATTCCACCCCCCCCCCCCCCCACTCTCTTGATTTCTTAGTTAGATTGCTTGAATTGATTTAAATTTGATTAGTGAATGTTAAGTGCATTAGTTGATAACCTAGAGAACTATACTTTTGATCAAATTAGTAGCTTGAACCTTATTCTATAAGTTGAGTAGAGGTTAGTGAGCAATGCTTGTGGATAAGACACTTGAAAGCTAGGAAGGAGTAAACTCCTTTCTCAAGCAATCAACTCCCCAACGGCTAGTTTGCAACAGTCATTACAAATTAGCCGTTATGGCACATGCTGCATAGCACCACGCTACTTGGGTAACGGCGCGCTATGCAAAGCCCCCTAATGGCTATTTTAGGTTATTTTAGTTTTGTAATGTCTTCTTAGGTTATTTTGAATTAAATTGTGTCTACCAAAAAAATCCGCAAACTAATAAAGAAAGTTAAAAGCAAACTAATGCAATTGAAAACTAAATGATTAGGGAAAATAAACTAATAGGGTTGAAAACTAACTAAAAACCTTATGAGCCTATTGGAAAAAGTAAACTAATAGTGTTAAAAATTAATTAAAAACTTTAAAAGCCAACCACAAAAAAATTCCTTAATGAGTGAGCTTTCGGTAACTCTAAACCTGATCGGAATCCGATCCAATTTTCACTTCTAAATCCATCTCATCATCCACAACATAGACTACTTTATCGCAAAATAATAAAGAAAGGTAAAAACAAATTAATGAAATTGAAAACTAAATTGTTAGGGAAAGTAAACTAATAAGGTTGGAAACTAATTAAAAATCTGACCTATTTGAAAAAGTAAACTAAGTGTTGGAAATTAACCTAAAATCTTAGAAGTCAACCACAAAAAACCTCATAATAAATAGTAAGATCTCTTCGTGCTTATATAATTTTAATTTTACCTATATATTGATTTGAATTTAATCATTATACAGGTTCTTATCAACACTAACATCTTATGTTGACAATAAAACTAAACCCAAGAATCCATAGGAAAGGGTTATATTGTCAAAGAGTGTATAACATTTTGTTTTAGATATTGTAACAACAAACTAATAGGGGGAAGTTGGCTTTTACCTCCGCACATATGTTGAAATATTTTACGGCATTGATTACTAGAAAAATATTTAGTATTACTGTGCTATTGATTTATGTAGATAAGATATAGGTTTATCATCTTGTATCGAGCATATGATTTTACGTATCCAGGTACGTGCTCAAAAGTCAGTTGACTACCTAAATACCATCTCCCTTGTGTTGAATCATTTAAAATGCCAAACTATTGTTCGTACCAGGCCGGATATCATGGTATTGTTCGCACAACTAATCTTTTATTCTCAAATCCTTTTCAATTTTATATTCTGCCGGTGGACTTGCTCTTCTTCAGACAGCATGTATTAATTGAAAATGCCAAACTAATTTAATTAATTTACATTGTGCTTAAAATTAATGGTGATCGCCAAGTTAGGGAGCTCGCCTTTCGTCATTTTAGCACTTCTCTTACAGGGCAGCTGCTTTGGGATGGTGATCAAATGGGTCGATATTCGGTTTCGAAGTTATGGCGGACTATCCGTCCTTCTGTGCCGAGTATCAATTGGTTTGATCTTGTCTGGGCATCCCCAGTCATCAGGAAACATTGTTTCATTGTCTGGCTAGCTGTACAGAGGCGTTTGGTCACCAATTCTTTGATTGCGACTGGGAGATTGATGGTGGATATTAGTTGTTATATATGTTCTTCCGCAATTGAAGCGATAGACCATATATTTCAGGATTGTTCGTATATCGCAGCTGTTAAGACTTATTGCTATGGTCGTCAGTATACTAATAGGTTCCTGGACCTTGGATTTTGCAGTGCTCTTCTCTTTTCAAGGGTGGTGGTGCCATTATGCAATCGAGGAGGCTTATGTGGCAAGCTAGCTGTTATTTATAACATGTGGTATGAGCGTTGTCGAAAACATGCTCGAGACAAAGGGAGATCAGCTAAAGAGCTTCCTCTGTTCAAATAATCATGTTAGAAAATATCTTGACTTAAAGTGCTTCAAGTTAGGCTTGTTTTCTTTAGGGGATGTGTAGCACCGAAAAACAACTTTTGCACCTATACAATATGAGAATTGGAGGCTAATGTAAGAAAAGCACAAGATTATATGGAATGTATGATATAGCCTACACATATTATCTTTGTATGCTGTTTCATATCTTTTCATAATATTTCTTTTTATCCTATTGTGTATTTGAGAAAAATTTGAAAATGATATATTAGCTAAATCTTGGATCATGATTTCTTTGAACAAAAAGTAGAATTTTTTTAAATCAAACGTGAAAAAAAGAATAGACCAAACATAACAAAAATGATCAAAGAATATCTAATGATGATCGAGAATGGTTGTTGAAATTATGGAGCGGCAATAAAGCTAAGGTAATTATCATCTTATTATCAAGTTCATATTAATTATAATAAACCTATTTCGTTGTCAAGTCCTACTTAAACTGAGTAAGATTGGAATAGAGGGAAAACCACTCCATTCTGATCGACCTAGGACAAATGCTCACCCACAAGCCTTGAGCTTCCCACTAATGTTTGGTGGCGATCGGATTTTGTTTGCTCTGATTATAACTTATTTGAAAAATATTTTCATTCGTTAGAAAGTTGGGAGAAATAAAAAGAAAGAAAATTTTTGAACTGCCTGATTTTGTTCGCCAAAGGCTTTTTTATACAAGACACACATGCCACAACCGTTGTGTACACAACTACACTTGTGTCTGGTATACAAGCAACGTCGCGCCAAGTGACCAACACTTACCCGTGCTCGATCCCAAGTCACAATCATTGCGTAGAAGCCACGTCGCGTCCAACCAGCACCATACATAGTTGTCGTTGATGATGAAGGGTTAGGATGTGCCTATCTCTGAGGCTTGGTAGGGATGGAGTTGGATGGCTTATCAATCGGTGGGTCGGGTCGTGTTGAACTCAAAGGTCTAGTCAGCTGATTGTGACTATGCGTAGGTTGCTCGTGGACCTTAAAGGACAAAGCTCTTGGGCCTTTAGGGCGGTTTGCTGACAATTAGGGGTCATTGTTATAGGGGAAGGTGGAATGAAGGAAATTTGGAATTTGGAAAATGAGGAATTGAAGTTTTGTTAATATTTGAGGGAATTGAAAAACATTGTTTGGTAAGTATTAGTGATTATAAGAGATTATATTTGTAGTTGTAACAAGTTATAATTAGTAGTTAGTTATTAAAAACTATAATATATTATAATTTAAAAAATATAATCGATTAAATTGTTTTGTCAGAAACGACATTCGACGATTGGAGTCTCATCGGAAAATAAACAACAACTCAACGAAAACTCGCAATGATGAGGTGGCAGTGGCTTTTTAAAAATAATAAATTAAAATAATTTAGTGAAAAACATTTTACCCTTTTGATACAAACCTGCTCCCAACCATACCCGAGTTGAACTGAATTAAAGGATAAACATGTAATCACAAATAATACATAAAATGTAATTGATTATTCCAATACCCAAAGGCACAAGGCTTACAATCACAGGTTTAAGCAATTCAACACACACAAACCACAAACCACAGAGACTTAAAACACACTTCGTAATCAGTTTGGTACATAGGTAGGGATAGCTGATGATCATACATATATATATATATATCGAGAAGCATGCACACACAAATAATAGCTTGCTGATCAATAGTAGTTCTTCAGGAAAGGTGGAGGTGGTGGACGTGTGACTTCTTCTCTGCCGGCGGAGTTGGAGACTGCTGCTGGTGGCTGCTACTGCCGGTAGAGAAAGGGTTGCTTGTCGCCGACGTCGGAGGAGGATGATCCATCATTTCATTTGGAGCAAAGAAGTTGCGAGACGCAGCCAGTGCGTGGATTGCATTCAGCTCCGCTCCACTCACCATGTTCGCTTCCTCATTCACCCTCTCCACCTCCGCTATCTGATCATATAATTAATTAATATGATCTCCATTATGAAAAATTCCATATATATATGCCTTCTACCTTATGTAACAGGCGGTTTAATTTTATGATTTGGTTTAAAGTGATTCCAAACCACAAGATATTTGATCATCTGAAGTAGGAAAGATTTCAAATATGCAAGTCATTATATAAATAACCTCATTTGTTTAGTGGAGTTTTGAAAATTAAAAGAAAAGTTTTAATTTTATAGATGACTAATAAACCCAGAACTTATCTAATTCTCGTAAACTCAACAAGACAATTTCGTTATTTTCTATTAAAATTATTTGAGATTTTACAAATTTCATGTCCATAAAGTGACTTTGAAATCACATACCAAATTACTTTGAAGGGGGCCACGAGGTAATTTCAAATGTCAACTCATATTTGTATTTTTGACCAAAAAGCCGAAACCATGAAATCAGTCTCCAAATCCAAAAAACAAACCAACTCTATGTACGTACCTTGGTACGAAGACACACACTTTCATTCTCCAGCTCAATCTCCTTCAAAATGTTTTAATAAACAATTAGTTAATGAGATGGAAATGGATTCTTATAGCTAGAGAAAGATTACATATATAATAATATTTTTATGTAATATAATGGTTACCCTTTTCTGCATATATTCGATTTCAGCTAGCAGAAGCTCATGCTGTTAAGAGTTACATATCATCAAAGATGGATCAGCACTTAATTAGTTGTTATATATTGTTGTTAGATAGAAGCTTGATATATATATATATATTATAAATTGGTCCAAATTAATGATATTACCTTCTTGGCCCTGATTCTGCTGACTCCTCGGTCAAGTCTGTTCTCCAGCTGCTTCAGCTCCTTTATAGAGAGTGAGCTCAAAGATTCCCCCATGAGGTGCCTGCAAAGCATGCTTCACATCCCGAAAATACCCCCCACAATTCAATTTTTCATGCTTTTCCTCATTTGGTACCCCAAACAAATCACAAGATGGTAAATAATTAATGAACAACCTGTTGGAATTCTGCAGCATTTGGATCTGTTGTCGCAGCTTAGCTGACTCCTGCTGATAATACTGCAACAACCAACATTTGATGAATAATTCGAGATTTTATATAATTTTGAAGGAGGTTAATTAATTAATTACCTGGGCGTTGATTTCAGTAACGGAGGGAGTGTGGGTACTGTCAGAACATGCCTTCTTGTATTTCTCTATGGTGGCCTTGATGCTGCTAATTAATCAACATGTAAGGATAGCAAAATTATCTAACTTTAATTTTTATTTTGTAATATTTTTTATGAGGGATGACGTCAAAGAAAAGAAAAGATTGGACAAAGACTTTTTATTAGAGTTCCAAGGAGATGAGTGCAGTAGTATTCAGAAATCTAACGTAACCCACCAGTGCAGAAGCTATAAAAGAAAACAAAAGTGGTGTTCATTGTATAGTTGGCTCAGACTTTCCTTTTCCATGATAACGTTTATTGACTCTTAGATATGAGTACAAGGTAGTAAAAATGGAAACAGCAAGGGCAAGGAGAGAAGAAAAGGCAGTAAAAAGAAAGAATAACAGAATAATATAAAAAAAGTGATTGATCGATAAAGTCATCACACTAATACATGTGAGATGAATGTTCATAAACCCTAGCTACTAGTACTGTTTAACCTTTTCTTCTACATTTTGCATTTGCTTTTTATAATATGATAATAAATCCCATTATTTAATTTATGAGAGTTACTATCAGAAGTCGCAAAATATCTAGGGGCATGAGTGGTGGAACAAAGATGGCTGGTTAGAGATCATGGGCATGATTTCTATTCTAAAAGTTAAATCGTATGAAATTTCAAAACGTAACATAGGGTTTTTTTTGGGGAGTGAGAGACCAAGGGCAATGGCTTCTCGAGTTGGCCAACTTCGATTCTTCCATTATGTATATATATGTACTGTACATATCTATATCAAACTTACATTACGCTGCTTTAGATAATCCTACTAAATTTTTTTTTAGCATGCCATTCAATCAAAAACAAATATTACAATAAGCAGATGGTGGTTTCATCAAATGTCCCAATAACCTTGGTTATGTTTACATTAGACTATCTGTAAATAGAACAAATTGATGGCAGCCGGTTCCATATATAATATGATATAATTGCAGGTATAATTGAAAAAAAATTACAAAATTAAAAAGTTTGCAAATTCCAAGTTTAATGTGTGACACAGCCAAGCAGTATAGTATTGAACTGCATGCAAGAAACGGAATGTTTCAGAAGAAGAAAGTACATCAAACTTTTTCATCTAGTTTAGTGAAAGAAGATCTTTCACCAACAGTTCAAACTTCACATCTCTAAGCTTACCACACACACTCTCTCTCTCTCTCTCTCTCTCGTTGATGAAGACAGCAAATGGGGTATCTTCTTGCTTATTCCACTACAAGGAAAGGCAGTTGGAAGGACTGTATACAAAAACGGTTCCCAAAACCCTTTAAACAGACACTAATAGACTAAAACGATCTACAATGTCTTTAGAAACTAGCTGGTTAGTCATCGTTTCATTAAATCAGTACCTAAAACTGCATTTTTTGTAGTGTTCGTTCGTTTTCTTAATTACCTGGCTATCAAAAAATTGAACCAAGCGACTGGGTAAAATAGACAAACCATGTTATGTTTCATTTGGTGTATATATATATACATATATATGTTTTCTTTTGCTGTTCATCTCAAGTGCTGAATCTGGTCTCTTAGTCAATGTCAATGTGAGTGGCTAGGCAATAATTAATGAAAAAAATCCAAGTTGTGAATAAACATATAAAAAATGAGGAAAACAAGTCAGTCTCTGTTTACTTCACTAGAAGAAGAAGCAAAACCCCACCTCTCAGCAGCTGATAGAGAGATAAATTGTAAGGAGTTTTTGAGGTAAAAAAAAAAACTGGGGAAGCTATATATGCATCATAACAAAACTGACACAAGAACCCACATTAAGTTTCAGTTGAGTTTAGCAAATGGGTACAGAACTAGGGAATCAAATGCCATATATATGATGTGATAATAACCCACCTCTTGGGTTTGTAGTCTAACACTGAAAAGGATAATTGTTTACTTGCTTCTAACTAAACACTGTAGAAGTGGGAGTGGGTACTGCTGGCTTTAGCTATATATGAAACCAAACAAATCTTTGGAGACAAAAATACAAGAACAGGAAAGGAAACTGGAATCTTCCCATACAGAAACCACCAATTAAATATGCAATTAATAGAAATTAGCATGTGTAAAAGGAACAGGCAAGAAGCAGAGGGGAACTGATTCCTAGCTATATCAAACAACCAAACAAGTTTCATCGACTCAAAATTAACAGTAGTAGCCTTGCAGTATGTATATATATATACGCACACCATTCAGAAAAACATAATAGTTAGTGCACTGATTGTCTTGTAAGAAAAACCCATGAAATTCGACAAGAAAAGTAAATCAATTGACGGAACTAGAAATAAGGGGATTACGGGTAATTTTGTGAATTAGTGAAAATTGGAGAGTTAAATTATAAAACTAAAGAACAAATTTGAAATGAGGTACACCCTAATTATTGGGTGCATTAAATATACAAACCTACAAGTCCCCAAGTACTAATCTAATGATTTAGGAGTCAAGAATTTTTAGTAGGACCCTACAATTATTACACCATAGATGAGTGATTAAATTTAGAATGAAGGGTTTAATAAACAAAATTAATCAATGCTTTAATATGCATGCATCGGCAACAAATAGAGAATTAAAAGCATGGTGAGGTCAGCCCTATGGTGAGAGAGATCTGGGTTGATCAAAGACAATACAAGTTAGTTTAGGGGTTTAATTTGCTTACTTGTTGTTGGAGTACTCGTAGAGGCGGCCGCGGGTGGAGAAGACGATGAGAGCAACCTCAGCATCACAGAGCACGGAAAGCTCATAGGCTTTCTTCAAAAGTCCGTTCCTTCGCTTGCAGAATGTCACCTGTCGGTTCGTGGTGTTTTCGATCCTCTTGATCTCGATCTTTCCCCTCCCCATGCTGCTGCTGCTGCTGTTGTTGTTGACTATGACCTCCTCTTGATCTTCTGCCACTTCTACGTACACCAATAATTAACATATATGATCAAATAAGTAAAAATATAATTAAGCAAAGATCTAACAAATTTGTAAGCAGAGATCGAGAAATTAGAAAAAAGGGGATTTGAAAGTTGACAACTCTTGTCTCGAGATCTTGATGGATCCATTGAAAGAGAGAAACTAAGATGAAGAAAGATTGAAGAGAGGGTTGGGGTATGGTGTTAAAAAAGTCTCATCTACAGAGAGCTAAGATATAGAGAGACACAAAGTAACAAACACCCATTTCTCTTAGTACTGTCCTTTAACTGTCTTCATATTTTAGTTTCTTGGCCTTAATACATAAAAGGAATTCATCCCTCTTATCATTTTGGCAACCATATATGTGTAGATATCAATAATATTCCATCAACAAGCTTTGGTCAAAGAAGCCCAAAATTTTTTAAAGGAAATAAAACCCTTTTGATTCAAGAGAACAACCTTGTTCCTGAGGAATTGAGTAGGAGAGATCCATGTAAGAAAAAAAGACACAAAGATTACAGTGACAAAAAAGAGAGAGATCTTGAAGAAGAAGAAGAAGAATCAATACTCTTGGTATAGTTTTAATTAGCAGTTATGCTTTGCATCCTTGAAGATCTTCAAACCCAAGGCTGAATTTATGATGAGAAAATGATGATGAAAGGTGAGAGATGAGAGATGGAAACCTGGGGAGAGAGAAGAGCTGCTGCTGCTGGGTGTGGGTTTCTTAATTGCAGCGCAGAGAGACTTGTTGAGCTTTCAGGATAGTTTAGAATCCCAAAGATAAAAAACTCTTCACTCTCTCACTCATCTCCTTCTTGCTTTCTTTTTCTTTCTCCTATTTATAATCTATTGTACATTTCAAGCGTCTTACTTTCATTTTCTTACTTGGCCCATCTACCCGCATATTTAAGCTAAAATTCAAATTAACTTGCTTTCCTTTGCTTTCTTCTATTTCGTGGAGTATCAACTTAGCCTAAGATTCAAAACTTAGGCTACTTAGCTAGGGTATATATATATATATATTAGCAATTTTGTTCGACCCATTGGCCGAATTGAATGTCGTATGTATTATGGGAAATCTTAAATTTTAATTGATTGACTGTCGTAGTTTTTAATGCATTTTAAGTGGTAGTTTAGATATAATTTGAATGTTTTTTCTCTCTCAACCTTCATGTATATCTCTAAATTCGTAATTAGAATGTTCCAAAATCACAAACATACAATGGCCGAACTATGCGGCAGAGACTTTTATCAACTTGCTCACCCGTGTTTAAGGTGACTAATACATATAACACAAAGATTTTTTGTTTAGTAATAAAGTTTCGAAAACTTAAAATTTCAAAATAATATCTTATTACTTATTTACTAAATTTTTTCCTTACTTTTATATCTTAAAATAACCAAATTCCATTAGTAACGAATTTAATAATAATGAAGTCAAATCTATTAAACTACTGACCATGCGACCAAAGAAGAACTATTATAAAGTATCAAAGTGGTTAAATATCAGAGAAATCATTGATTGATTAACAACTAAAGAAAAATTCACAAAAACACAGGCAATAAGAACTACAAAATTCTACCAAAATAAAAATATTTAGTAAGAAAGCAAAGTGTATGTTCCAAAGATAAACACCATGTAAAAAAAACTACACCATGTCATGTTGCAACTTCCCTACCCCGTGATTAACCCAAAGTCACAAACACCCTATTTATATTCTTGACAAAAGAATACATTTTAACCAAGAATTCTAACCAAATAATTTGTTAATGAAATGGAAGGACAACTTATAATGGACTTTTCTGTTACGACTATAAGAAAGTGACCATGTAAGTTTTCTTATGTTATAACCATGTTATGGTGTATTAAGCTATTGTTTTTTCATAGTTAAGAGTAGTTAGTAGCGAATACGCTAAGATGACAAAATAAAATGATAAAAATATGTAAGGTTGAAAACTACATGAGCATTAATTTCCATCCCTTAATCAAGTATTCATGCTCATATATCATAATGAAATATATTCATATTACATATTTTTTTCTCACATGTGCTGAGTTGGGGAAGCATTAGGAAACAATAAACTGTTTTGACGAAAAGTTGAGCATAATCAAAATTGTAATCTCAACTAGCGTGTTAAAAGAATCTTGAAAGGAAATCATGTTATATGAACTGATGAGGTTTAATGGATATGTCAAATTAAAATCGAGTCAACCCGATTTTTGTTCTAAATTGGTCAAGAGGTATATAAAATGTAATCTCAATCGACCCGTTAAAATAATCTTGACTGAAGGATCATGTTATATGAGCTTATGTTTGATGGATATGTACAATTCAGGTGACTCAACCAAAGAGAGTTCTAAATTGGTCATTAGATAATGACTCTAACCCGATTAACTTACAAAAATACAACCTTGACTGTCCCATGAAAAGATTATTAAAAGAATGATCATACTTTTAGTTATGCTTAGGTTTGATCAATATGTCCAATCCAACCCAACCCTACCCTATTAGCATTCTGAATCATTCCCACTAAAAAGAATCTTGAAAGAAGGACCATGTTATATGGACTATGCTTAGGTTTGATAGATATGTCCAATTCAAACTGACATTGTTCTCACTAAAAGAATCTTGAAACAAGGATCATATTATATGGACTATACATAGGTTTGATAAATGTGTCCAATTCAAACCGACCTTGTTCTCACTAAAATAATCTTGAAAGAAGGATCATGTTATATTGACTATGCTTAGGTTTTATAGATTTTTCCAATTCAAACCAACGTAACCCGATTAGGGTTTCGAATAAGGCTAGAGATATTGAATCATAACCGGTTGAACTTGCAAAAATCTAACTTATTAGGTTGATTTAAGATGTTTTCTACACTTTACAACGACTTGTGATTTTGAATGAAATGTATATTTGCTTCGTTTATTATCGTAGCATGTGATTCAATATGTTTGAAAATATTTAATGTGATGTGTAGGTTGGTTATCCTCAACATAGCGTCATAGCTTTCAATATTAGATCAATTTTTTCCATGAAAGATCAATAAAATATAATAAAATCAATATCGTTGGACTCAAAAAATTGTAAAAAAACAACATTTGTGAAGGTCACAATTTGTTTTGAGTAACGAACAAAATGTTATGAAAGAAAAACTAATTAAAAGGAAGAAACAAAATAGGAGATTAAAACAATTAATAAAGCTATTTTCACAATACCAAGTGGTTTGTGGATAAAATAAGTGTTTTGAAAAAAAATCTCTTCCTCAATTTAAGGAGAGCCTTCTAATAACTTACGTGACAAGCTTTTGAAGTTATTTTTGCATATATATTTGTTGAGATATATAGTTCCTTCGTCTAATATTGCTAAACATCAACCCTTAATTATTTACAGTTGCAAACTATATTAGCATCAATAGACAAATTATCAAAATGTTGAACGACTTATATCTTATTTGGTAGGCGACCTTCTTTTCATGTAACATGTCACATATGCTGCTTGTCATCGAACAATTAGTATATTCATCATCTTCCCATTATTTTTATTATAGCATAAGCTTGAGAAGATGATTAAGGAGGCAAATGTGTGCTTAATCTGTTGGAGCATGAAGCAGTATAGTTCAAGACCCTTGATCATTCAGTGCTCAATTTTCAAAGGCTGGTTTCTTCAAGATTGGCTTGTGCATGGCTGCATGTTTACTTAATCACATTGCGGTGGACTTGGTTGAGACGGCGTGATGTGTCTTCTTAATTAGGGTTACTTTAATTTAATTTCTCAGCGGGCTAGGAGATTTAGGGTTTGGGATGTTGGGAAGTTGCAAGAAATGTTTTTTCTTTCATTAAGCCTTCTTATCTTAGCTTACTTTTTTATACATCGTTTTAAATCAAATGAATAAAAATAAATCATTGTAAAATTAATTACCTTATAAAACTAATTATCGAATGAATTTCTTTACATATCAAACACAAAAATATTTCATTTTAAAATGAATTTTAATTTTTTTATAAAATTTTTTTATATCAAACAATATGTTAAAGTGCTGTATCAAACCTTGTAGTTTATGGGGGAAATTAAAGCTATATGGTTGCTACTTACAAAGGGCCCTCTCACACGGAAAAGGTGGGGGAGAGGCTCATTCTGTAATTAACCCCTGGAGGTTTAAATGAAATAATCAAAGAACTCAACAATTACCCTACTTATATATGAAATTTCAATTACGAAAGAGGAGACTAATAGCCTACTTTGTGTATATTTTCTGAACGTACATTGTTCTAAGTTTAAAGGAGATGCGAAGTGCTACTTAGCCTGTGATAGGTATATAGTGTATGTTGGGTTTGCGGAACGTTTCGTATTTATGATTTTTCAAGTGACTTTCAAAGGTATCATCTTTTTATAAATACTTTCAAACCTATCATTATTTCAAGTATATCAATTTAACAGAATCCACGTATTCTAAATTGTGTAAGTGCAAGTGTAACAATATATATTTTGAATCAACCAAGTACTATTTCGAATCAAACATGCAGGTTAGGGTTGCTAGAAAAAGTAAGGAGACGAATAGAGAAAAATTAAAGGAAGATAGATACACATCTGAGATTGAAAAGGAAAGATGGGGAAATTTTATGGTTTTGGGTGGGAGAAGTAGTGAAGTGGGGAGGGTTGATGAGGAAAGTGACATGGGGCGGTGTTGCTTTGCCCAAAACAAGCAGCAGATCATTGAAGACACTCTTATTTTTTAGCTTAAAATTAAATAAATGCTTGTTAATAGGGCTCTTTAATTATTATCTCTCCTTTGCTTACTATAGACAATACTTTTTCATCCCTAAAATATGTTGAAGTTGATCAAGTATACACAAGTGACATCTTTTCATATTGAAAAATGTGGTATCTACAATTTGGCAATGTTGGAGGAGCCTGATGGTACGCCTTGGACGCCAACATTAGGTGAGTTCATTCAAGTTGATGCAGTGAACCATCAAGGTCGAAAGGGCAGGCCCCGAGTTGTTGATAAGATTGTTCATCTTGACGTCAAACTTTCAGTCATCTTTGTTAATTTCTGTAGTCCAATTGGAGGCTCATGTTGATATTAACAGGTTTTTTTTTGTTTATGTTGCTGCTAATGCTTTAAGACCGCTTTATGAGGAGTGTTCTTGCCAGTGTGTTGTATGTTACTTTTATGCTAGTTTTATGTTAGAGTTGAGAGAGACTTGTGACGCATCTTTATCGTATTCTTTCTATGAAATGAACATTAAAATATTCATCGGAAAATGTTAGTTGTGATTATTATTATTTGTCGAGATCTCTCTGAAAAGAGAGATATCAAGATAGAAAACCACCCGAGATAGCATTAAGTGCCTTGGCCTCCCAAGAAGAAGGTGAAGAATACGGATGGGAAAGCTCATAACACATGCAAGCGTTCGAAGATATCATACATTTCTTCAATGATGGCACGACCACGTGGATGTAAGACTAGAGGTTGTGAAACTTTCGATCGTACCACACCAACATCATCTTCGAAAAAATTTCATGAAAACCTTTTGAAATATACCAACAAAACCCCAACGGAGTAAGGACGAGTTAGAGCCCTAGAATCAATCGAAAAAAATTATAAACATGACAAAAATAAAAAATAAAACACTAGGCTCATTATAATTTGGTGACTCTGGATTAAAAAATGGGGTGGGCTGGAGCCTGGGGCACACCAGCCCTAGCTTCGCCACCAAACAAAACGCTCCCCTCATCGCCAAAGCTTTCACAATGAAGGAATTAACAACGATGGCAAAGCTTCGTCCCCTTCGGAAGAGGATATTCCCAAAAATGGTATTGAACAATGAAACCAATCGCACCCTCAACGTGATTCACAATTGCTTAGCATGTAGTATTGGACGTCAAGCGGGAGAGAATGGGCCTCTAACAGGAGAGTCAGGCTGAAGTATCATGACTTCATGTTGGACAAATTCTGAATATTGATGTAGAAATTTCGCCTCCATAAATAGGAGGTGTGTTTGAATCAATTTGAAGACAACATTGTTTCATGATTTCCAATGCCTCCACCAAAAAGATGATTTTTTCCGAATTGAGAGTGAGGCATGAATAATAGTCGTCCATGATGCAAGGGAAGCTCAAGAACCCATCAATTGAAGAATAGGGCATTGTGGAAACAGATGCTCAAGAGTTTCAATTTATAGGTTGGAAATGAGACACTCTGCCGATATATTAAAACCTCGATATTGTAAGAATTTGATGACGGGAAGGATTCCTTGAAGGATTAAAGAATATTTGTTTCAGAGTAATTTCTATATCCTAGGTAACTTTCCAGTTTCCAGTTGTTTAAAAACAACTTTCCAGTTTCCAGTTGTTTAAAAACAACTTTCCAGTTTCCAGTTTGATGGAGTTAGTAGCGTAATCATGTTTTGCTTTTTTTCCTTATTCGTTTTTTACTTTTTAAATGAAAAGAACAAAATTGGAAATGAAAAGAAAAGTAAAAACCCTAATCATTATAGTCGATCTCGCTTCTTCGATTTTTTTTGCTTTTTATCTCAATTTGGATCCATCTTTGTCAGGATGCCTTGTTATCTCTTATAGGAGAGCTTTGTCAAGGCCGATTATGGCCCCTCCAACAAACTCTAGCCGCAACCCTAGACAGGACGTGTCGAGTATGCCTATAAATGCTTCTCACACGGTATATAGGGTGGTTTCATGGTCTGATCAACCATGAGACTATCTAGCACTCATTAGGTGTGACTGATGTTAGGATGATGCCTATAGGACCACAGGGTCACATTACTAGATTCAGGGATTAGTTAGAATTCCTTTCTCTATCTTCTCAGTATAGGCACAGTTCTACACGAGTCTAGTTTAGCCACTCAGTGCTAATCATTGACCCCATTAGATTTTGCTTTCCTTGATGTTTCTATGTGTTCAATCACATATACTAGAGCTGATGGCGGGGAGAGAGAGCTGGTCGGAGTTTTGATATCTGAAGATATCGGTTTTGGTGAATTTTGAGACTGGAGAAGCACCTCCCTTATTGACTTATTGTGATTTGGGATCCGGGATCCTAGTTGGTTAGTTATTTAAAGTCTTTCATTTTAGCTTGTATTGCGCGTTTTAATGCTTTTATTTGTAGTCAAGCATTAGAGTTTGGTTCAGAATGAAACTTGAGTAGGACTCTCCAGTTGAACCTCGAGCATTTATCGATGTGTCATTTTATCAAACACCTTTAGTGCGTTTTTCTTAGATGTAGATTAGCTCGAGAGAGGAGTCCACAATCAAGAAGAATAGATCCTTAGATTCGTGAGAGTGATCTAAGACTATTGTAGGAAATCGCCAAGCCATTATAACCTGATTAATTAAGATTACATATCGTTCATCCATGGGTTGCTAGCTTTAGTGGATTCATGTTCGAAAAACCTTCCATGCCTTATTTGAAACTCAATAAATTACATTTGCCATCTTTGAATTTAATTTTTTAGTTGATAATCGGATACACGAACACTAAAATCAAACAAACCTTCTTATTTGATAATTAATAATTTAAATTCTTAGTTGATAGTTGAATTCTTAGCTTTGGTACCCTTGGCAATTGCTTTGATTGTATTGGCTTTGGTGTTACACCTTAGGCAAATCCCACATTGACAAAGCACATGAGAGATCCATGGGTTATAAGTAAGAACCCGTCCCTTATTGACAAGATGCTTTTTCGCGGTGAAATGGAGGAGTTCTTGTAAAGAACTCTGAAGTTAAACGTGCTCAGGTGGGAGCAGTACAAAAAAGGGTGACCTCTTGGGAAGTCACTGTTTTGTACCCGAAAACAAATTCGTGAGGGATTAGCTATGCACAAAGCGGACAATATCTTGTCAGAAAAGGTCGGTGTCTTATAAGTGGTATCGGAGCCTCTCCGCATCCATCTTGAACGATAGTGGGGAAAACCTCAACGAGGACGTTGTATCCCAATGGGGGGTGTAATGTAACACCTTAAGAAAATCCCACATCAACAAAGTACGGGACAAATCCATAGGCTATAGGTAAGAATCCGTCTCTAACTGACATGATGCATTTTCGAGGTGAGATGAAGGAGTTTTTTTAAAGAACTCTAAAGTTAAACGTGCTGAGGTGGGAGCAGTGCATAAATGGGTGACCTCTTGGGAAGTCACTTTTCTGCACCCGAAAACAAATCCATGAGGGATTAGCTATGCCAAAAGCGTACAATATGTTATCGGAATAAGGACAGGGTGTTAAATTTTGCCTTGGTTTCCTTGCCCTTGAGTGTAGCCTTGATTTCCTTGGCCTTGGTTATACCCTTGAGTCCTTTGCCCTTGATTATATCCTTGATTTACTTGGCCTTGAGTGTTAGTGTGATATTCTCCTTGACGAGAGACTTGCCCTTGTTAGTCGTTGCGATATCCATGTTGGTTCATACCTTGACCTTGGTTAGAGCCTCGGTATCCACTTTGGTTGCCTACATGTTAGCTTCCTTGCATACAACCCACTTCTTTAATGTAGTCCTCTTTCGGTGAAAAGTCGGGAGTAAAATATTGGCAAGTCAAAGCATCATGCCATTCATTGCCCCAACTCTCGCATAAAAAGATTTGTGTGATAGGAGGCTTGACTCTTGGCTCGAGAAGAAGTGTTTGTTCTAAGTAACAAGCCTTGATTTGAGCCTCCATTGCATCCATCCTTGAGAGAATCTAGTAGGCTAGTTGCTCTTCATACTTCTCTTGAGGTTCGGGCATCTACTTGAGTGTTTTGGGAGCGGTAGTGTTGGAAGACATATAAGCATCCTGGCTCAGTACTTTTATGTCTCTAGGAGCTTGTTGCCTTGACCAACTCTTTATCTTCACATCCATCTCTCGAAAGATTTGAAGATAATGCTCAGGAAGAAATGATCTCAAATCTCCTCCCACTGCTTGGTTGATCATCTTCGTATCCTCATAGGTAAGCCCTCTAGCAAAGATCTTCACAAGTTACCACTCATTGAAGTTATGACGAGGGAAAGAGTAGAGGAGAACTTGAAACCTCTCCCAAGCTACGTAGAATGGCTCATCATTGGTTTTTTCGAAGTAAGAGATCCTCCCTCAAATCTCGTCCATCTTTTAGGGAGGGAAGAAAAATTCAAAGAAAGCATTAGGCAAATCGTCCCAATTGTGATAGGTGTTGCTATGTTGGTTATCTCGCCATTGATTCACCTTCCCTTGCAGCGAGAAAGGAAAGAATCAAAGTTGAATGGCCTCTTGAGGGGACATTATTGAACTTCATGACGTCCACATTCTTTAAGAAGTTTCGAGGTGGCTACTCGGACATTCATGCTCATGGCTATGGTAGGCATTTTGTTGCACCATTTAAAGTTGAAGTTCCAACTATCGATTGGTGGATGAAGTTCCCAAAAGAGTAGGCTATGCATAGTCGCTAAGAGTCTTAGCATGTGGTGGTTGCTCCATTTCAGACACGTTTCTTAAATTCCTCCGGTTCTCCTTCGGGGCTCGATTCAACTAGTGAAGCCTCCCAAGATGTTGGTGTTGAAGATGCTCAGATTAATGGAGGTGTAGACGATGACGCAATTGATGGATAAAGGGGTGGAGTCATTATGCATGGTATAGGGTCAGGTGGAGTCTCTATGAGCCACCTTGGTGCACATCGATTGCACTTAGTACGTCTCAAACACAATGAAGATGTACAAGTGAGTCATAGACACCAAAAACGAGCAACCCAAAGTAATATACACAGCGGGGATAAAACACAACAAGGGGAGCAAGAAGGAAATCGGGGGTGAATGCTTAAAGCATCCCCGTCAACGGGAATCAATCGAACAATTATCCGGCTAATGAATTAACCGAAGTCAAATCTCCTTAGGGTCTCTTTAAGTATCTTACTCAAAGTTGTAACTAGTACTAATTGAAGTACCAAGTAAAATAGTTTAGGTGCCACGAGAATCAATCGAACAATTAAAGTGAAAAAAAAATCGCTTTAAAATAAATGGTTTGCAAGACTGCATGATATAATGTTTAGACAATCAGTGATGAAATTGCTTACATGTCGAATCCCCCTAGGCAATTGAAATTTACAAATGATAGCCAAATTCCACGATTTCAACGAAACATGATAAATTCAATAAACTGTTAGAATTCTTTTATAATCAAATCACGCCCTTTCGGGGCGGCTAATTTTCTACCTATATAGTATCCTAATATGCTCTTTCGAAACGAAGATCTGAAATTCGCTAGGCGATTTATCAAATAAGAATTGCTTGCATGGGAGACTAGTTCATTTGCTCCCAGATGAGGGTTAACGTCTAACCTAGTTGTTTGATTCCGACGTTCTAGATATGCAAGCTCTCAGGAGTCAAAGAAAAATCTAACAGAGATTCATTCAAGTTGATCAAGTAAGAACAAATCGAAAACAAAATCAAACATGTATCAAAATTCATCCAACTCGCATAAACCGTCAAATATATCAAATCATTCATTCATATGAATTAACCTAGGGTGCATTTAATCTAAGCACGAGAAGTTTAGGTGCTCTTGGTTTCGGAAGAAAAATCAAAATCAGAAGAAGTACTCATTGAATCTAGGTTTACATAAGAAACTATGAAGAGCCTAATTTCGCGAATCTTCCTGAGAACTTAATTCGTTGTCTCAATCCTTGCGCCGATTCCGAGCTCTTTGAAGTTGCCTTTTTTGTCGGTCTCAAATCTCTCACTACTGCTCTCAATTTCGGCCAGCAAAGTCTGTTTGATAATGGGGTCAAATTGGGCCTATTTAGAGGCGCTTTCTTAAGTCAGTCAGATGACTGAAAGTGTGCCATAGACGAATCAAAAGTGCTCCACGCACTTTTGGTCTTTCTTATGCACAATTTTGATCATATTGTCAAAGACCTGAACTTTGAAATATGACCAGAAGTGTGTTGTAACCTAACCAAAAGTGCCTCGCGCACTTTTGGTCTGGCTTAGGCGTACTTATGGTTCAATGCCCGAACAAGGTGATGTTTACACATCATAAAGTTCCGAATAATGCCCTGATGTCACTATTTACCTGAAATCGATAAAAAACAATACAAAACAATGAAAAAAACATGAGATGGACCCCGAACGGGTTTGAGACACTAAATCGAGATAGAAGTTAGAATTGCATGAAACATCATAAACTTCTGCCCAAAACTATACAAATATGCATGAAATGACGCTTAAATGAGGGCGATGAACATGCCAAATCGAATGTCATCAAATAACCCCACTCTTAGGCGTTGCTTGTCCTCAAGCAAAAAGCTGATAAAAGCTTTGGAACACATATACAATCAAATCAACTACAGATATAGGAAAGAAAGTCCTTAATCCTTAATGCATCCCTAAATTACTTAATCAACATGTGAACGTTTAAACGAAACGGAAATATGAAGTAAATGCCTCACAAGAAGTTCTCCAACTTACGACACATCATCATGCATGTTAGACCAACCATCTAGACTTACTCTCAAAGAAAACAGCTTATAGATGAAGGCAATAACGAAGTCACTCACATACTACAAGAATTCTGTTACATGCCGTCGGAGCGACAGTAAGTTACGAAGAAATTTTGTGCAACTTAGCATCGGTTACAACCGATGCTAATTTAAACTAAAAGCGATGACAAATTAGGCGCCTATTTTGGAACATTGTTTACCGGTCAAAGCTTTGCCGTCGGTTGGTAGAAGAACCGACACTATATTTCACGCCACGCGAAGGGAAAATGGCGCAACATTTATATGCATTAATTGGTCAAACGTTTGCTGTTGGTTAATGACTAACCGACGCTAAATCGTTGACGAAACCGACATCAAATAATCAAAGCAGTTGACCACTTACTTGCCGTCGAAGTTTCCCATCGTGTGACTTACTGTCGGCTATTTATCGACCGACGCTAAATACTTTCGCGAGAACCGACGCGATATGCCTCTTTTGTTGTAGTGACAATGTTTTAAGGACAGTGTCTATGCGCTCATCATCAACTGTGAAGTGCGCTTCGAACACTTACATATGAACCTACTCCTACTCATCACATCAAGGCATGTCAAACACTAATCCAGAGGTCTTTTATTCGGCTTTGTAATGTGGACTAAAAAGAGAAGATAAGGTGAAATAACTTTTGGTGGTGAGTGTACATAGCGGCGAACGACTCGGTCTACTATAATATGGAGGTATACGAATCACAAACAATGCTATGCAAGGATCTAATTCTACCAAGAGCATCAAACTAGCTCGTCTATCATTATTGAAACTACTACTTTGAGCCCATCTACTCATTGATCAATGAACTCGAGACCTTTTGGGTTTCTTTTGGTTTTTTTTTTCGATTTTCTTCTCTCTAGATTGGATTTTTTACTTGTCTCCTTCCTTTTTTCGAGAATTTCAGATTTTTTTTCCTTAAATTTTCAAAATTTCAACAATAAATGGCAAAAATCAAGGGAAACTATGTAATCCTGCATTAGATTCAATTTACCAACTTTATTAACTCCTAAATTCGACTTGAAAGAAAAGGGATACGATGTTACAGGGGGTACGAAAAAGGTTGTTTGGCTACGATTGGGCTACCTAGGGGAAAATGGACAGGATGGATGTTTTGTTGTTAAGCTTTTCTAAGTGCCTCTATCATTCTAATGAATCAGTGTCGAGCGAATTCAATTCCGAACCATGCAAGTGTCAAGTTAACAAAAAACACAGAAGACCACTCAAATCAATTAAAAATCAAATCTACTAGTGAAGCAAATTATCTATGCTACAAAATGGTCTTTTAAACCTTACATTGTTTTGCTAGATGGTAATTTGATAACTTGCATGCGCGGTCACATCAAGTTGGAGAGTTCGTGCTACTTTAAACACATCAAACTAACTCTAAAGAATGAATCAATAGACTTTGATCATTGACCAATACTCCTATCAAATTTACGTGTACAAGTAAATCAACAATTCAAGTGCGCAAATTATAGGGAAATATTCTAAGCATGCCAAGTAATCGATTCAAAGATGGTTCCAACAAGCTTGGGATTAGGACTAATATGTAAGACAACTACCCGATATTAGCATACACAAATCCTATGCAAACTACCCCACACTTAGTTTGGACAGTGTCCTCACTTAATGAAACGACAAGTTGCATAGGAAAATCTGGATGCTGATAGAAATCCAAGAGGCTCGATACATGATTCATGAAGTTCAAACTCGGTGGCGAACTAACTTATGAAACACACTCAAATACACATAAAACATAAAATAAAAGTAAAATGGGACCAGTACTAGTTTCCTCGTCCCACAGATAATAAAGTGAATACATCATCCCAAAAAAAAGAAATAAAAACAACTATAAGATAGAGCATCCATATGAGCCTATCTTTTGGTCAGTCTATAACATATTTTTGGTAAAAAATGCAAAAAATTTCAGAGCCCAAATTTGAACTCCAACAGCTCATAATTCCAACCAGGACCCAGAGCAAATCGCTCTAGACTCTATCCAAGACATAATCATGCAATTTGAATAAAGGAAAATGAAAAGTACTGACTCCATACATGGGTGCCTCCCATGAAGCGCTCTTTCTGTAACGTCTTTGAGCTAGACGATACCTATCATTTCATTGAGCATCCTCGAAGTAATGAACTTCGACTCGTTTTGTAGGCTTGGCATCAAGATAGCGCTTGAGATGGTAACTGTTGACCTTGAGTAGTCCTTGGTCCAGATGTGTGGTCTCCACGGTTTTGTAGGGGAAAGATTGTGTGACTTCATAAGGTCCCGATCATCTTGATTGCAATTTTCCAGAAAACATTCCGAGGCAGGAGTTGTAAAGCAGTACTTTATCTCTCTTCTCGAATTCCTTAACGCCTTGAAGCTTGGCATCATGAATTCTTTTCGGACCAATCTTTTCCTGGTACAACCATGAGCTCTCATAAGTATGAAACATGTACTCCTCTAGCTCAAGGAGCTGATATTTCCTTTCGGAAGCTGTGAGTCAAGCATCCATGTTCAGTAACTTCATGGCCCACCACGCCTTGTGCTCAAGTCGACTCGGTAAATGGCAAGCATTGCCATAAACTAGTCGATACGGCAAAGTGTCGATAGGATTCTTGAAGGCGGTTCAATAAGTGCATAGAGCTTCATCGAGCTGACCAATCCTTGCGAGACTGATCGACCGTCCTCTAAATAATCCGCTTGAGTTCAATATTCGTCCCATCCGCTTGACCACTTGCATATGGATGGTAAGCGATGGTCAATCAATGAGTTCTACCAAATTTTTGCCAACTCGATCGAATTGAGCCTGGAAGTGACTGCCCTTATCGCTAATGATAGCGCGAGGAGCACCAAAATGCATTAAAAGGCGCTTGATAAACTTTCCCACTGTTCTAGCACCATTAGTAGGCAGCCGATTGCGCCTCTGCCCACTTTGACACATAATCCACAACAAAAAAATGTACTTACTACACATTTTAGGGTTTCAATCAACTATTTTATTTGCAATATGCAATACTATGCCTCATTTTATTAGTAACATCCTTTCTGGACCTACTTTAGTACATGCGTGGTTTTGATTGATTGGTCAACATTTGTACTTCAATTGGACCCTTGTTAACGGATGATAACACTTGTTACATCTATCACTATGTTGTTTTTGTGTGTTTGTTACGATTGGCAGGTCTCAATAATGGTTCTTCTATCACAACTCACCACCAAATTCCATTTCATTAACTCAATTTGGTATCACCTTACCTCTTCTCTAAATGTGACTTCTTGTGAGTATAATGTTGTGGTTTAGGGGATGAATTAGGATGCTAGTATTTTCACTTGATTGCTTGATTGAATCATTGTCTTTCAACATTTGAAATTCCCTCTTAAACTAAAAAATTAAGGATGAATTGGATGTATGTTTAGCGTAGAATTGCTACTTGAGGGTGAATAAGATGCATGGCAGATCATTTTTGGGCCGCCTCCCGTTTTTCTCGAAACGAGTCTAGAATAGATTTATGCACTTGGTGACTCGAGGTTGATGCTTACTGACTTGTGAACAATTAGTTCCCCTATCAAGTCGCTCTTGTTGATTAAAGTCATATTTGACTAGATGGTCTGAATAAGGTGCAAAAGAGGCCAATGTGCCCAAATTATCGTGGGCGTTCGGTTGCGATTCAACACACTGGCGACTTTGAGTCTGCCGCCTGTAAGCTAGTCCCTTCAGGACTCTCTTCTCACCACTTTCTAGTTGTGGGTTGGGGTTTTTCAGGTAAACTCGGTCTATGAGGATGAGAGCCTTAGCCCAATCAGGGTCGCAACTACCCACGTTTGGAAACATACCCTCCAAAGCAATACAAACTTTTTGAAAAGTGGGTTTGCAATTAATTGAGTAATTCAATTGACCCAAATGTGTTTAGTATATCATCTATAATAAAATTGTAAAAGAAGAGGGGAGTGCTCCGATTTGAATACATTGTTAAAGTAAGCACTCCCTCCCTTAGGCCGTGAAAAATACCCGGCCAAGACAATCTGTTTTGAGCATAGGTGATAGGGGAAACGTTTTTGTTAGTGGGTGTCGAGTGGTACTAACTATATGCATAGGTTTGTTCTTCATTTTGATTAGAGGACTCGGTAAATATAACTGTGTGGTTGGTGATCTAAAGTGTATTCTTGGCATCGTGAAGTAGGCTTGAACAGCTAGCATGTTGTTTGTTTTCACCATGTTTAGAGTTTGCTTAGAGTGCAAAAAGTAAAGTTTCTTGAGGACAAGCAATATTTAAGTGTGGGGGATTTGATAAGGCTGGAATTTATAGCAATTATCTATCCTCATATGCATGCTTTTTGAGTGATTATTAGTTTGTTCGAGCTTCATTCTTGTGTGATTTTGTGTTTTGGCATTATGTGCTTAGACCGGTTCATTTGGACCATTTCGGTCCATTTGATATGTTTCTTTGTAGTATTTTTTCTCCACATGTACTCTAGAGATAGGTGGTCTTGTTATGAAGCAATGAACGTGAAGTAGAGCACGGTTGGAGCTCGGACGGAAGATCGAGAAATGAAATGGAGGAGCAGAGGGGTTGCACGTCGTGCACCCCTACGATGCTTCAAAATTTTGGCCCTAAAACAGGGGAACGACCTGCACACCTGCACTCCGTTCCCCCCATTCAACTATGCAAAATTTTGGAAAAAAGGAGGTGCACTGCGTGCACCCTCGAGTTTCAGCAGCTTCATATAAAAGGGCATATTTTGAGGAAAGAGAGGCGAATCCCAAACTTCATTTTCCCTTGATTTTCCCCTACTTTTCTCTGCAAAAACTAGCACAAAACCTCCTTTAGAAGTTCAATTTAAGATCCAAAGGAGTTCCCATCAATGATTGAAGCTAGGATTGAAGATAGAAGACTAAAAGCGACGATTGGAGGAAGAACAAGCCGCTATCTCTCTGACAAAATGATGGTTACGGTTTCTTTTGATTTGTCTTCTTCTAGAATTATGAGTAGCTAAATCTGTAGAGATTCTTGGTTTAGATGTAGGATTTGAGCCATGATACCTGTCTTGAATGTTTAAGAACGACGATTGTGGATAATTGGATTGTAATGAAGGATTGCGTCGTTTGTTTGTTTTAAACCTAATTCTTGTTACGGGTAGAATTAGGTCAAATTTATGGAATTCTTTGTTCATGATAGACTTAGGAAATCGTAAGATTAACAATCGAGGATAGAATTAAGTTATCGGTGGGGTAAGCCGATAACCTAATTCTACCTTTTGTGTTCCTCCCAGTTTTAAAAGTTATTTATCTTGTAATTGGCGGGTGCTATGGTTTTGCACCCAATGGACCAAGTTGGGTGTAGTTATCATTAGCTTAGGCGTTGATGGACCAAGTTAACGCTATTTCCAATTACTCATGATTTCTTTTAATCCCGTAAGAACACCTTATCACTTTGTAGAACTTCTCGGTGTTCATGACAGGCTAGCCTGATTAAGGTTATTTCTACATTAGTTGGGAAGCTAGTACTGGTAATCCGCGTGCATGATCGTACCGCAGATTCATACGAGTGATAGGAAGATTTGTTTTACTCAACTCAAGTCCAACATTTGTTCGTTTTGAATGCATTTAGGAGGTTGAGCTTCACGACTCATCTCTTCCAAGTACTTGTCTTCTCCATTTGAATCAACCTTTGAACTTGTCTTCTTCCAAAAATGTGCAAAATCCAAAGAAATTTGAAACATAAATAGAAACCCGGATTGTACTCAAACTTTAAACACATAAATGACTTGGACTTAGTTCACAAGACTGAAAACACCAAACATTATCCAAATTATAAAACAGTACTTAGTTCAAACTTGAAACTTCAAATAACTAATGAACTAGAAATCTATAATAGTGACAACAGCAAAAACACCCTCCTTTAGCAGCAAGGGGACAAGAACATCAACAAAGGGACAACAACATCAACAAGGGGACAACAACATCAGCATCCATCATGCCAACTAGCAACAACAACTTATCAATCATCTATAGAAGCTCCCTTACCAACTTGATAATCTGCAAGAGTGCAACATTTTAAAATACAACAACAACAACAACAAATCAATAGATCATTCATCAATAAATAATTACGTTTAAATTCTAAATACTGAACCACCAAATATAGTATCAGATTGCAGCGTTTCAAAATTCAACAACAAAACTGCGAATAACTGAAACATCATAATACAAGGTACTATAATTACCTTCTTTGTCCAATATGCTAGGTGTTTCACTCAGCTTATTCATCGGGAAAAGAAACCTTCGAGAGCTCCATCTTTTCCACTTTCAGCCCCTGTTTCGAATTCGACAAGAGGCAAAGTGAGTCAGCCAACAAATATTGCAATTTATAGTCATAATTCAGACTAATTCAAACCTGAACTAAAACTAAATACATACTTCAGTATTGAATATCATGAATCCAACTTTGAGTACACATCATTGCTTCCACCATTGCACTATGGAGGCGGCTACAATGAGGATTTAAGAGTCTACCCCCTGCACTAAATCCCACTTATGATACAACTAAAGTGATAGGAATAACAAGCAGATCTCTTGCCATTTTTTTGTAATATTGGTTACTTGGGACCATTTTGCATCCACCATACCAGCATATCAAACTTAGATGATGGACCATTTTGCATCCACCAAACCATCATATCAAACTTAGATGATAGATCAAACCAGCATATCAAACTTAGATGATAGACCATTTCTAGAGCTTAGGCTCGTAATGTCCACTTGTTAGGATTGTGAACTCGCTTGCTAGTATTAGGATTTGCGGTAGCCAACCGATTGACTATATTCATTAGTGATTTTCGTGTGTTCTTAGTTCAGTCATGCCTGTGGTGATCAGTCCCCCATCCCCGTGGCAGTATGAACACCACGCCCATGATCATGTATCAACCACGCCCATGGTCAAAAGTGCCCCACGCCCGTGGTCGATAATTTTATAATCACTGATTCTCTATTGGCTTGGTACAAATGTCTGGCCAAGGTTCCTCATCCGGATACTTTGTGCACCCGAGGCAAAAGCGTACTCACCATCAGGCGGGCTCCGGGGCAAGCCCGTTCATTAGGTCGGGTTGATTGACTAGAGGGAGATCGGGGACACCCCTTAAGTGACTGAGAGAGGTAAGCTACAGAGCTTCTCCATAACAGACGTGATGACTGTGCCTTCTAGGTGGATGAACTCGCACACCAGGTTCTCACGCACGAGTTCTTTGTGAGTCTGCATGTGGACATATTTTTAGCAGACTTTGTTGGCGCTCATCTTCACGATCGTCGGAAACCATCACACTCTTACCTTCGATGAGCTAGCCATAGTCTGTAGCTTCTACTTTGAGGAGGACATGACTACGGATTGGTTCCATAGTCTGCCCACCTTCACCTCCATCCACTCTGATCCTCGGTCCTGGCTCCAGCTGGTAAGGAGGAACATCCCTTTTGCACTATGATATTTTCGTGAACGTTTCTGTCTGTGGGCTGATGGCTTGATGTTTTGAAGTCGCCACCAATCTTTTCAAAGGGGGATTGGACACTTTCGACATAACTCAAGTCCTTTTGGACACGAGTTTGATCAAGTCTGCGGAACATAGATCTTGGAATAGGGAGGCGGTTACGTACGAGGAAGAATTATCACTCTTGCAACGCCCGGTAAATCGATATTACCAAATTTGATAAGTTATTTTTTATTTTATTAGTTTAGTGGGTTAATTATGTTTTAGTTTGAATACTGAGGATTATGTAATTTTTTAGAGAATATGACATTTATTTAATTGGAAGTTTTTACGAATTCTCAATCTTGTAGAAATTTTATTTTATATTAATAATATTTTTTTCCATGAATATTTTTTATTTGATTATTTGGACTCGAGTCTTATGACTGTCTACGTACCCAATCCTTTGGGATCAAAGTCCCCGTAGTTCGCTTGAAAAAGCCAACCAGGATTTGGTGTGATTTTTACTATTGTAAAAAACCATGTAACCATGCTCGTTTTCATTTCAAAGATATTTTATATGATTATTTTGGTGATAAGATTTTTAGGAAGAGTACCGTCGTACTTCGGTATTCCGGAGTCGATGGTGTCGATATGTTGATCGAGGAATGAGAAATATACGTTTTAATATGCTTACTTACGAACCTCTTGGTTCGTAATTGGACTACTGTTATTTATAAAGTTTGGAAAAGTAGTGGTGATTTGTAATTTGGATACTTGTTTGTGCCACTTTTGATTAACTTATAATTTTGAAAAATCTGAAACTCTTATGACGGATACAAAATTTGTATAACGTTGCTATCATATTTTTAAAGGATTATTATTAAGGAATTTTCACATTCCTTGTCAAATGACAAATTAATTGGTTTATATCAATTAACTTGATTTGACATAATTAAAAATGCATTATAAGATGGGTAATGAAATTATACTTAAATAAATATGCCACACGTATTTTTGTTGATTTGGTAATGCTATGATCGTTAGGTTAACGTTAATTAAAATGTTACGCCGATTCAGGTAATCGGAAGGTTCGAGATTTTTAAGTTTACGACTTTAACTTATAAATACCAAGTAGAAATAAAGAGGTTGAGACTTTTATTTTGTTATTAATCTACTCCTATTTTGGTTTTATTCTACTCTTAATATAAGCTTAATGAAACATTAATCTATATAACTCAACTAATTGCTTGGCCTTCTGACTTATTTGGGCCCTAGCTCACGATGGGACCAACCGAAAAAACGGGCTGAAACGGCGGACAAGAGGGGCCAAACTGTTTGATCTGACACCTGAAAAGATGAAATTGCCCTTGCTCGGCTACGCGCTGAAGAAGGAAGACAAGGGCAAAATTGTAACTTCACCCTAACCTAATCGGTCGTATAAAAGGTCCTCTTAACTCGAAAACCTTTTCTCTCTCGCTTTGTCCTCCCTCTCTCAAACCGCTCTAACCTCTCTCTACAATCTCCTCCTCTTCTCCCACCGTCGTGCCTCCCTTCTTTCTCCCCCTTTTTTCTCCTCTTTTCTTGTTCTCCTCCTTCTTCTCCTCTACTCCTTCTTCTCCACGTCTCTTTTCCACCGCGCCTCTCTTCTCTCTCTTTCTTTTCTTTTTTTTCTTTCTTTTCTTTTTTTTCTCCTCTCCTTCTCTTCCATCTCTCCTTCTCTTCCTTTGCTTCCCTCTGCTTCCCCCTTGGTTCCGCCAACGATGATGGCGGCAGCGGCGTCGCACCGCTCCTCTCCGTTTCCTCTCTTTCTTTTTTCATTCTTCTTGCCCCTCTCATTCTATTCCTCCTCCGCTTAGCTCTCGTCACTCAAAGCGACGACGGCAGCGGCGTCCCCGCCGCCTCTCTCTCGACGGCCAAGAAGAAAAAACAAAGTCAAACTCAAATCTGCCTCCCTCTCCTTTTATTTATTCGATTCCGAATGGATCGGGGCTGGCATGCATCGGAGGATGCCTCCGGCGAGTCCTCCGGTGACAGACAAGCCCCAATCTACAGATCTAGGGTTCTAATATTTCATTTAAATAGCTTTTCTGACGTTGTTATTTTGTTTTATTTTTTATTTTTAATTTAGGGATGGAAATCGACGGAGAGGAAGACGAGGACCTCGCCGCCGCCGACGCGGCCGACGACTGCAGCAAAGAGACTGACAGAGAAAAGGGGAGTCAGGTAAAAAACTCTGTTTTATTTTCTTTAACTAATCCCTGTTTTAGCGAATAAGGAACTAACCCTTCTTTGTAATATCAGACGAGAAAATAAAAGAAAAGCATACCTTAATCGCTGAAGAGAAACGAAACAAAAAGAGAAGGGAAAACGGCTACCGTAAAGTAGAGCGTTAATTTCTAACTATTCTAGTTTGTCTTGGTAAATGGTAGTAGTGGTTTTGTTATTGACTAGGTTGCTTATTATCTGAAAAATTTGATTGTTTTGTTATTGAAGCTGGACTGGTAATCTAAACTTTTGTGAAAACGATTTTCTGATTACAAAATTTTGTCATTTTACTACTTTTAATAAAGTTCCAGCAATAATACTTGACAGAAAATCCATATTTTAGCTCGATTTTGGCGTCATATTATGAGTAGTATTGTAGCTCTTAAGTTCTTGGTGTAAGTTGCGTGAAAATGGTAATTGGAGATTGCTTAATCCATTGTTAATCTGTTTTCCAGCGGCCTTTCTTGAACAAAAATTCTTCATTTTACCCTTGAATTCATTGTTTGCTTAAGTTGGCTGTTTCACGATTTAGTAGTTGTGAATATCAAGTTAGGAGCAGCAAAACAGACAATATACAAACAAACCTAGGAAGCATATTGAGAAGTGTTAAAACAGAATATGAATGATATGTGAATGATTGTGAATCGGAAAGGGGTTCGTTTGGGAGCACCGATCTTTTAACGTTAGCTTTTGTTTATTAAAGTTTCGGTAGTGTGAACTAAACTTCTGTCTCTTATTCTATGAATTTTGGGGATTCAGTGGGTCTCGGGAGCTTGACGGAAGCACCTCATCTAGTGGATTCAACGCTTTCCAATCTTTGTATCTTTTCTTCGTTCAGTTTTATTTGTTTCTTTATGTGATTGTACTATGTTGTTGTTTTGTAATAGGTTTGGTTAGATTGGACGTGTTGTAAATAATATTTGGGATTTTGTGGTTTTTGAGATTTAGTGGGCTAAAAGTACATGTAAAAAAAACTCCTCCTTGTGGTCTTTAGTTAGGTCCTTTTATAGAATAAAAAAGGTTGCTGCCTCTTCAATTCTCCAATCCACTTCCAACACCCATTTCTGACACAATAGGGCAGGTGCCAGATTTTGAGAAATAACAAAAACATGTATGAAATCGGGCCTCAATTTGGGCTTCAACCAGGGGCTCAAATTAGGCCGAAAACACCATCAAATATGGCAAAGCTTCGTTGTTGATTTTGTTCGCTAAACTTCGAAATAGCGGATTTGGAGGCCCATTCGATTTGCTGCTCCAATTTAGAATGACCTAAAACTACTTGCTTAGAACAACCAACACTGTTAGAAATAAAAATATACGACCTAATTACCATTATCTCCGTAACATGTATTTTAACCAATATGCAAGAAAAACCGTCATACAGAGATTGATGGATAAGATTGGCTCGGTGCTAAGTCTTCGCTAGAGATGCTTGTGTTGTTTAATCATATATTACTAATACAAACTCCATACTCGGAAGAAATGTGCTAAGTCTTCGCTATCTTTTCTCCTTTCCTGCCTATTCCTTCGACTCTTAGATGCTTCTCATCCTTGCCTCCGAGCATGGTCCTCATGTGGATACCAAGGGCTCCTTTTCTTCTCAATGCAATCGCTCCCAAGGAGCAAAAACATCTTTTTAAACTCAGAATTCTTTCCCACCTTAGGTTTAGAAAATTTTCTTACCACTCACTCTATCGAAGAGTTTCAGTGGATTAGACTCCCAGAGTCCATCCACTGTTTCCCCTCATCACTACTCCTTGTCTTACTAAAACTTCTAAAATTCATCAGTATGCCTCTAAATCAAAGAAGCATGGTGGGAGAGCAGTCATTCAAATCTAACTCTCGATAATGGCCGTGATCTTCTAACAGTCGCGTCCATGACTGACTGCTGACCAATACTGTGGTCAGTCTACCAACCAAACCCGTGCGTGACTACTGGTCACGCCCGTGATGTTTCGTTCATCAAAAAAAACTCAGACGGTTTAACCTTGAAACGGAAACAAACTGTTGACCCAAAAACTTGGTGTCACATGCATCATACCAAAATGCATTGTGCATAATGGAAGTGCACCATTCCAAGTTGCACGGTGCATAGTGGATCGTGGAAGTGTGAACTGTGCATAGTGGACGTGCATTGTACCAAGGTTCAAAGTGCATAATGTAAGATGAAAGTGGACCATACCAAAGTGCATGGTGCATAGTTAATGGTGGAACTGCATCATACTGATCAGCATGGTGCATAGTGGATGTGGACCATATTAAGGTGCAAAGTGGAAGGTGGACGTACATCATACCAAGGTGTACCATGCATAGTGGAAGTGCATTGTGCCAAAGTCCATGGGGCACACTGCATGGTGGAAGTGCACTATATGAAGTTGCACTGTGCATAGTAGAAATACACTAAACTAAGGTGCACGGTACATGGTGCATGATGGATGTGCATCATACCAATGTGCATGGTGCATGGTAAAAGTGCATCGTACAAAGACACACAGTGTAATGTGGATGGTAGAAGTGCACCATACCAAGATACATAGTGCATAATTGAAGTGGACTATACTAAGGTACACGGTGCATGATGCATAGTGGAAGTGACTATACCAAAGTGCACTAGGTATAGTAGAATTGCGTTCTACCATGGTGCAAGGTACATGGTGGAAGTGCATCGTATAAATGTGCATGATGCATAGTGCATGATGAAAGTGCACCATACCATGGTGCATGGTGCGTGGTTGAAGTGCACCATTCCAAGCTGCATGGTGCATACTGCGTGGTTGAAGTGCACCACACACAACTATATTGTGCATAGTGTAAATGCACTATACTAAGGTGCATGATCAATGGTGCGTGGTAGAAGTGTGTTATACCAAGGTTCCATGGTGAATATTACTTTGGAAGTGCACCATACCAAGGTGCACTATGCATACTAGGGTGCCATATACAATGATGCATGGTGCATAATGCAATCTGTAACTATACTACGGTGCACGATGAATAGTGCATGGCGGAAGTACACCATACCAAGGTGCACTATGTATAGTGGAAGTGCATTGTACCAATGTACAAAGTGCGTGGTGGAAGTGTATCGTACCAATGATAACTATGGATAGTGCATGATGAAAGTGAACCATACCTAATTGTAGGGACTAATCAAACTAATGTGCATGGTAAATGGTGAAACTGCATCTTCCTAATGTGCGCGGTGCATGTGGATCTGCACCGTACTAAGGGGTAAAGTGGAAGGTGGATGGTGAAAGTGAATACTACCATAGTGTATTGTGCATAGTGGAAGTGCACTATCACTAGCAGAAACTGCATGTTTAATGCCACATGTTTAATTGTGGATTCAAAATCGCGGTAAGCTTAACAACACATACTAAACATCTGCGATTAAACTTTATATGTAACAGCGGATCCCAAATCGCCGTTAATTTAACTGCGGATTTCAAAAATTTGCTGTTAGACTATCCGTGAGAATTGAAATTATCAAAATATCACTCCCTCTTTATTTCCCTCCTTCTCCAAAATTTAAATTTCTTTTCCCTCCTCTCCAAAATTTTCAAATTTCTCGTCCCCTATTTCTATTCGTTCCATCTCCTCCATTTTCATTCTTCTTTATCCATTTCTATCTTTCATTGGAGATGAAGAAACGAAAAAGAAGAAAAAGAAGAAGAACAATCAAAGAAAAAAAATAAAAGAAGAAGAAGAAGAAGACGAATCAAAGAAGAAGAAGAAGAAAAAGAAGAAAAATAAAAAGAAAAAGAATCAAAGAAGAAGAAAAAGAAGGAGAAGAAGAAGAAGAAGAGAAATCAAAGAAGAAGAAGAAGAAGAATCAAAGAAGAAGAAGAAGAAGAAGACTAATCGAAGAAGAAGAAAAATCAAATAGGAAGAAGAATAAGAAAGCAAAGGAGAAGAAGAAGAAAAAATGATTGGAAAACGAAGAACGATGAACGAAGAATGACGAAGATGGATTTCTGTGGTTTTTTATTACAAAACGAAAAGTTTAACGGCGGATAAAATCCGATGTTAGCTATAACATCGGATAAAATCCGCTGCTAGGGTAACAGCAGATAAAAATCCGTCGTTGGCTTATTTACGATTACTTAACCTACCGAGTCATTTTCCTCCACTCTTAGGATTTCTAACAACAGACTATCTGCTGTTAATATAGATAAAAAACCACCGTTAAACATGCGGTTTCTTTTAGTCTATACCAAGGTGTAAAGTTTATGGTGCATGGTGGAAGTGCATCGTACCAAAGTGCACTGTGGATAGTGCATGACGGAAGTGCACCATACTATAGTGCATGTTGCATGGTGGAAATGCGCCATACTCATGTACATAGTGCATGGTGGAAGTGCATCGTACTATGGTGCAAAGTGCAAGGAGGATGGTTAAGAAATATGATCTAACTTCATATGCCTATTATTTAAAGGGTTTACCATGGTGAAACCTAAATTTTTAACCATTCCGAACATACACGTCAAATACTAGCCCATTTAAAAAGTATCAATTTTCACCTCAAAATTTGTCGATTTCCAACGGGAACGCCTATAGAAATATACCATTCGGACATGAAAATTTCAAAATTTTCAAATTGGCTAATATTTGACATCAATGTTAGAAATTGCTAAAAAGTCAAGTTTCAGCAGAGTGACCCCCTGAAACACTTGGATTATAAATTTAAAAATCCATTTAACTCGATATGGTTTTAGGGTGTTAAGAAATATTATATAACTTCATTTACCTATTATTTTAAGGGCTTAACATGGTGAAACCTCAATTTTTAACCATTCCGAACATACACGTCAAATACTAGCCCATTTAAAAAATTCAATTTGCACCTCAAAATTTGTCAATTTCCAAAGGGAACACCTATGGAAATGTACCATTCGGACATGAAAATTTCAAAATTTTCAAATTGGCTAATATTTGACATCAATGTTGGAAATTGCTAAACAGTCACGTTTCATCAAAGTGTCCTCCTCAAATACGTGGATTATAAATTTAATAATCCATTTAACTCGATATTGTTTTAGAGTGTTAAGAAATATTATCTAACTTCATTTGCTCATTAATTGAAGGGCTTAACATGGTGAAACCTCAATTTTTAACCATTCCGAACATACACGTTAAATATTAGCCCATTTAAAAAGTTTCAATTTTCACCTCAAAATTTGTCGATTTCCAAACGGAACGCGTATGGAAATGTACCATTGGACATGAAAATTTCAAAATTTTCAAATTGGCTAATATTTGACATCAATGTTGGAAATTGCTAAAAAATCATGTTTCATCAGAGTGACCCCCTCAAATACTTGGGTTATAAATTTAAAATTCCATTTAACTCGATATTGTCTTAGAGTGTTAAGAAATATTATCTAACTTCATTTGCCTATTATTTGAAGGGTTTACCATGGTGAAACCTGAATTTTTAACCATTCCGAACATACACGTCAAATACTAACCCATTTAAAAAGTATCAATTTTCACCTCAAAATTTGTCGATTTCCAACGGGAACGCCTATAGAAATATACCATTCGGACATGAAATTTTCAAAATTTTCAAATTGGCTAATATTTGACATCAATGTCAGAAATTGCTAAAAAGTCATGTTTCATCAGAGTGACCCCATCAAACACTTGGATTATAAATTTAAAAATCCATTTAACTCGATATGGTTTTAGGGTGTTAAGAAATATTATATAACTTCATTTACCTATCATTTTAAGGGCTTAACATGGTGAAACCTCAATTTTTAACCATTCCGAACATACACGTCAAATACTAGCCCATTTAAAAAGTTTCAATTTGCACCTCAAAATTTGTCAATTTCCAAAGGGAACACCTATGGATATGTACCATTCGGACATGAAAATTTCAAAATTTTCAAATTGGCTAATATTTGACATCAATGTTGGAAATTGCTAAACAGTCACGTTTCATCAAAGTGTCCTCCTCAAATACTTGGATTATAAATTTAATAATCCATTTAACTCGATATTGTTTTAGAGTGTTAAGAAATATTATCTAACTTCATTTGCTCCTTAATTGAAGGTCTTAACATGGTGAAACCTCAATTTTTAACCATTCCGAACATACACGTTAAATATTAGCCCATTTAAAAAGTTTCAATTTTCACCTCAAAATTTGTCGATTTCCAAACGGAACGCGTATGGAAATGTACCATTGGACATGAAAATTTCAATATTTTCAAATTGGCTAATATTTGACATCAATGTTGGAAATTGCTAAAAAATCATGTTTCATCAGAGTGACCCCCTCAAATACTTGGGTTATAAATTTAAAATTCCATTTAACTCGATATTGTCTTAGAGTGTTAAGAAATATTATCTAACTTCATTTGCCTATTATTTGAAGGGTTTACCATGGTGAAACCTGAATTTTTAACCATTCCGAACATACACGTCAAACACTAACCCATTTAAAAAAGTATCAATTTTCACCTCAAAATTTGTCGATTTCCAACGGGAACGCCTATAGAAATATACCATTCGGACATGAAATTTTCAAAATTTTCAAATTGGCTAATATTTGACACCAATGTTAGAAATTGCTAAAAAGTCATGTTTCATCAGAGTGACCCCATCAAACACTTGGATTATAAATTTAAAAATCCATTTATCTCGATATGGTTTTAGGGTGTTAAGAAATATTATATAACTTCATTTACCTATCATTTTAAGGGCTTAACATGGTGAAACCTCAATTTTTAACCATTCCGAACATACACGTCAAATACTAGCCCATTTAAAAAGTTTCAATTTGCACCTCAAAATTTGTCAATTTCCAAAGGGAACACCTATGGAAATGTACCATTCGGACATGAAAATTTCAAAATTTTCAAATTGGCTAATATTTGACATCAATGTTGGAAATTGCTAAACAGTCACGTTTCATCAAAGTGTCCTCCTCAAATACTTGGATTATAAATTTAATAATCCATTTAACTCGATATTGTTTTAGAGTGTTAAGAAATATTATCTAACTTCATTTGCTCATTAATTGAAGGGCTTAACATGGTGAAACCTCAATTTTTAACCATTCCGAACATACACGTTAAATATTAGCCCATTTAAAAAGTTTCAATTTTCACCTCAAAATTTGTCGATTTCCAACGGGGACGCCTATAGAAATATACCATTTGGACATGAAAATTTCAAAATTTTCAAATTGGCTAATATTTGACATCAATGTTAGAAATTGCTAAAAAGTCAAGTTTCATCAGAGTGACCCCATCAAACACTTGGATTATAACTTTAAAAATCCATTTAACTCGATATGGTTTAGGGTGTTAAGAAATATTATATAACTTCATTTACCTATCATTTTAAGGGCTTAACATGGTGAAACCTCAATTTTTAACCATTCCGAACATACACGTCAAATACTAGCCCATTTAAAAAGTTTCAATTTGCACTTCAAAATTTGTCAATTTCCAAAGGGAACACCTATGGAAATGTACCATTCGGACATGAAAATTTCAAAATTTTCAAATTGGCTAATATTTGACATCAATGTTGGAAATTGCTAAACAGTCACGTTCATCAAAGTGTCCTCCTCAAATACTTGGATTATAAATTTAATAATCCATTTAACTCTATATTGTTTTAGAGTGTTAAGAAATATTATCTAACTTCATTTACCTATCATTTTAAGGGCTTAACATGGTGAAACCTCAATTTTTAACCATTCCGAACATACACGTCAAATACTAGCCCATTTAAAAAGTTTCAATTTGCACCTCAAAATTTGTCAATTTCCAAAGGGAACACCTATGGAAATGTACCATTCGGACATGAAAATTTCAAAAATTTCAAATTGGCTAATATTTGACATCAATGTTGGAAATTGCTAAAATGTCAAGTTTCATCAAAGTGACCCCCTCAAATACTTGGATTATAAATTTAATAATCCATTTAACTCGATATTGTTTTAGGGTGTTAAGAAATATTATATAACTTCATTTACCTATCATTTTAAGGGCTTAACATGGTGAAACCTCAATTTTTAACCATTCCGAACATACACGTCAAATACAAGCCCATTTAAAAAGTTTCAGTTTGCACCTCAAAATTTTTTTCAATTTCCAAAGGGAACACCTATGGAAATGTACCATTCGGACATGAAAATTTCAAAATTTTCAAATTGGCTAATATTTGACATCAATGTTGGAAATTGCTAAAATGATCACGTTCATCAAAGTGTCCTCCTCAAATACTTGGATTATAAATTTAATAATCCATTTAACTCTATATTGTTTTAGAGTGTTAAGAAATATTATCTAACTTCATTTACCTATCATTTTAAGGGCTTAACATGGTGAAACCTCAATTTTTAACCATTCCGAACATACACGTCAAATACTAGCCCATTTAAAAATTTCAATTTGCACCTCAAAATTTGTCAATTTCCAAAGGGAACACCTATGGAAATGTACCATTCGGACATGAAAATTTCAAAATTTTCAAATTGGCTAATATTTGACATCAATGTTGGAAATTGCTAAAATGTCAAGTTTCATCAAAGTGACCCCCTCAAATACTTGGATTATAAATTTAATAATCCATTTAACTCGATATTGTTTTAGAGTGTTAAGAAATATTATCTAACTTCATTTGCCTATTATTTGAAGGGCTTAACATGGTGAAACCTCAATTTTTAACCATTCCGAACATACACGTTAAATACTAGCCCATTTAAAAAGTTTCAATTTTCCCCTCAAAATTTGTCGATTTCCAAACGGAACGCGTATGGAAATGTACCATTGGACATGAAAATTTCAAAATTTTCAAATTGGCTAATATTTGACATCAATGTTGGAAATTGCTAAAAAATCATGTTTCATCAGAGTGACCCCCTCAAATACTTGGGTTATAAATTTAAAATTCCATTTAACTCGATATTGTCTTAGAGTGTTAAGAAATATTATCTAACTTCATTTGCCTATTATTTGAAGGGTTTACCATGGTGAAACCTGAATTTTTAACCATTCCGAACATACACGTCAAATACTAGCCCATTTAAAAAGTATCAATTTTCACCTCAAAATTTGTCGATTTCCAACGGGAACGCCTATAGAAATATACCATTCGGACATGAAATTTTCAAAATTTTCAAATTGGCTAATATTTGACATCAATGTTAGAAATTGCTAAATAGTCATCTTTCATCGTAGTGACCCCATCAAACACTTGGATTATAAATTTAAAAATCCATTTAACTCGATATGGTTTTAGGGTGTTAAGAAATATTATATAACTTCATTTACCTATCATTTTAAGGGCTTAACATGGTGAAACCTCAATTTTTAACCATTCCGAACATACACGTCAAATACTAGCCCATTTAAAAAGTTTCAATTTGCACCTTAAAATTTGTCAATTTCCAAAGGGAACACCTATGGAAATGTACCATTCGGACATGAAAATTTCAAAATTTTCAAATTGGCTAATATTTGACATCAATGTTGGAAATTGCTAAAATGTCAAGTTTCATCAAAGTGACCCCCTCAAATACTTGGATTATAAATTTAATAATCCATGTAACTCGATATTGTTTTAGAGTGTTAAGAAATATTATCTAACTTCATTTGCCTATTATTTGAAGGGCTTAACATGGTGAAACCTCAATTTTTAACCATTCCGAACATACACGTTAAGTACTAGCCCATTTAAAAAGTTTCAATTTTCCCCTCAAAATTTGTCGATTTCCAAACGGAACGCGTATGGAAATGTACCATTGGACATGAAAATTTCAAAATTTTCAAATTGGCTAATATTTGACATCAATGTTGGAAATTGCTAAAAAATCATGTTTCATCAGAGTGACCCCCTCAAATACTTGGGTTATAAATTTAAAATTCCATTTAACTCGATATTGTCTTAGAGTGTTAAGAAATATTATCTAACTTCATTTGCCTATTATTTGAAGGGTTTACCATGGTGAAACCTGAATTTTTAACCATTCCGAACATACACGTCAAATACTAGCCATTTAAAAAGTATCAATTTTCACCTCAAAATTTGTCGATTTCCAACGGGAACGCCTATAGAAATATACCATTCGGACATGAAATTTTCAAAATTTTCAAATTGGCTAATATTTGACATCAATGTTAGAAATTGCTAAATAGTCATCTTTCATCGAGTGACCCCATCAAACACTTGGATTATAAATTTAAAAATCCATTTAACTCGATATGGTTTTAGGGTGTTAAGAAATATTATATAACTTCATTTACCTATCATTTTAAGGGCTTAACATGGTGAAACCTCAATTTTTAACCATTCCGAACATACACGTCAAATACTAGCCCATTTAAAAAGTTTCAATTTGCAGCTTAAAATTTGTCAATTTCCAAAGGGAACACCTATGGAAATGTACCATTCGGACATGAAAATTTCAAAATTTTCGAATTGGCTAATATTTGATATCAATGTTGGAAATTGCTAAAAAGTCAAGTTTCATTAGAGTGACCCCCTCAAATACTTGGATTATAAATTTAATAATCCATTTAACTCGATATTGTTTTAGAGTGTTAAGAATTATTATCTAACTTCATTTGCCTATTATTTGAAGGGCTTAATATGGTGAAACCTGAATTTTTAACCTTCCGAACATACACGTCAAATACTAGCCCATTTAAAAGTTTTCAATTTTCTCCTCAAAATTTGTCGATTTCCATAGGGAATACCTATGGAAATGAACCATTCGGACATGAAAATATCAAAATTTTCAAATTGGCTAATATTTGACATCAATGTTGGAAATTGCTAAAAAGTCAAGTTTCATCAAAGTGACCCCCTCAAATACTTGGATTATAAATTTAATAATCCATTTAACTCGATATTGTTTTAGAGTGTTAAGAAATATTATCTAACTTCATTTGCTCATTATTTGAAGGGCTTAACATGGTGAAACCTCAATTTTTAACCATTCCGAACATACACGTTAAATACTAGCCCATTTAAAAAGTTTCAATTTTCCCCTCAAAATTTGTCGATTTCCAAACGGAACGCGTATGGAAATGTACCATTGGACATGAAAATTTCAAAATTTTCAAATTGGCTAATATTTGACATCAATGTTGGAAATTGCTAAAAAATCATGTTTCATCAGAGTGACCCCCTCAAATACTTGGGTTATAAATTTAAAATTCCATTTAACTCGATATTGTCTTAGAGTGTTAAGAAATATTATCTAACTTCATTTGCCTATTATTTGAAGGGTTTACCATGGTGAAACCTGAATTTTTAACCATTCCGAACATACACGTCAAATACTAGCCCATTTAAAAAGTATAAATTTTCACCTCAAAATTTGTCGATTTCCAACGGGAACGCCTATAGAAATATACCATTCGGACATGAAATTTTCAAAATTTTCAAATTGGCTAATATTTGACATCAATGTTAGAAATTGCTAAAAAGTCATGTTTCATCAGAGTGACCCCATCAAACACTTGGATTATAAATTTAAAAATCCATTTAACTCGATATGGTTTTAGGGTGTTAAGAAATATTATATAACTTCAATTACCTATCATTTTAAGGGCTTAACATGGTGAAACCTCAATTTTTAACCATTCCGAACATACACGTCAAATACTAGCCCATTTAAAAAGTTTCAATTTGCACCTCAAAATTTGTCAATTTCCAAAGGGAACACCTATGGAAATGTACCATTCGGACATGAAAATTTGAAAATTTTCAAATTGGCTAATATTTGACATCAATGTTGGAAATTGCTAAAATGTCAAGTTTCATCAAAGTGACCCCCTCAAATACTTGGATTATAAATTTAATAATCCATTTAACTCGATATTGTTTTAGAGTGTTAAGAAATATTATCTAACTTCATTTGCCTATTATTTGAAGGGCTTAACATGGTGAAACCTCAATTTTTAACCATTCCGAACATACACGTTAAATACTAGCCCATTTAAAAAGTTTCAATTTTCCCCTCAAAATTTGTCGATTTCCAAACGGAACGCGTATGGAAATGTACCATTGGACATGAAAATTTCAAAATTTTCAAATTGGCTAATATTTGACATCAATGTTGGAAATTGCTAAAAAATCATGTTTCATCAGAGTGACCCCCTCAAATACTTGGGTTATAAATTTAATAATCCATTTAACTCGATATTGTTTTAGAGTGTTAAGAAATATTATCTAACTTCATTTGCTCATTATTTGAAGGGCTTAACATGGTGAAACCTCAATTTTTAACCATTCCGAACATACACGTTAAATACTAGCCCATTTAAAAAGTTTCAATTTTCCCCTCAAAATTTGTCGATTTCCAAACGGAACGCGTATGGAAATGTACCATTGGACATGAAAATTTCAAAATTTTCAAATTGGCTAATATTTGACATCAATGTTGGAAATTGCTAAAAATCATGTTTCATCAGAGTGACCCCCTCAAATACTTGGGTTATAAATTTAAAATTCCATTTAACTCGATATTGTCTTAGAGTGTTAAGAAATATTATCTAACTTCATTTGCCTATTATTTGAAGGGTTTACCATGGTGAAACCTGAATTTTTAACCATTCCGAACATACACGTCAAATACTAGCCCATTTAAAAAGTATAAATTTTCACCTCAAAATTTATCGATTTCCAACGGGAACGCCTATAGAAATATACCATTCGGACATGAAATTTTCAAAATTTTCAAATTGGCTAATATTTGACATCAATGTTAGAAATTGCTAAAAAGTCATGTTTCATCAGAGTGACCCCATCAAACACTTGGATTATAAATTTAAAAATCCATTTAACTCGATATGGTTTTAGGGTGTTAAGAAATATTATATAACTTCAATTACCTATCATTTTAAGGGCTTAACATGGTGAAACCTCAATTTTTAACCATTCCGAACATACACGTCAAATACTAGCCCATTTAAAAAGTTTCAATTTGCACCTCAAAATTTGTCAATTTCCAAAGGGAACACCTATGGAAATGTACCATTCGGACATGAAAATTTGAAAATTTTCAAATTGGCTAATATTTGACATCAATGTTGGAAATTGCTAAAATGTCAAGTTTCATCAAAGTGACCCCCTCAAATACTTGGATTATAAATTTAATAATCCATTTAACTCGATATTGTTTTAGAGTGTTAAGAAATATTATCTAACTTCATTTGCCTATTATTTGAAGGGCTTAACATGGTGAAACCTCAATTTTTAACCATTCCGAACATACACGTTAAATACTAGCCCATTTAAAAAGTTTCAATTTTCCCCTCAAAATTTGTCGATTTCCAAACGGAACGCGTATGGAAATGTACCATTGGACATGAAAATTTCAAAATTTTCAAATTGGCTAATATTTGACATCAATGTTGGAAATTGCTAAAAAATCATGTTTCATCAGAGTGACCCCCTCAAATACTTGGGTTATAAATTTAAAATTCCATTTAACTCGATATTGTCTTAGAGTGTTAAGAAATATTATCTAACTTCATTTGCCTATTATTTGAAGGGTTTACCATGGTGAAACCTGAATTTTTAACCATTCCGAACATACACGTCAAATACTAGCCCATTTAAAAAGTATAAATTTTCACCTCAAAATTTGTCGATTTCCAACGGGAACGCCTATAGAAATATACCATTCGGACATGAAATTTTCAAAATTTTCAAATTGGCTAATATTTGACATCAATGTTAGAAATTGCTAAAAAGTCATGTTTCATCAGAGTGACCCCATCAAACACTTGGATTATAAATTTAAAAATCCATTTAACTCGATATGGTTTTAGGGTGTTAAGAAATATTATATAACTTCATTTACCTATCATTTTAAGGGCTTAACATGGTGAAACCTCAATTTTTAACCATTCCGAACATACACGTCAAATACTAGCCCATTTAAAAAGTTTCAATTTGCACCTCAAAATTTGTCAATTTCCAAAGGGAACACCTATGGAAATGTACCATTCGGACATGAAAATTTGAAAATTTTCAAATTGGCTAATATTTGACATCAATGTTGGAAATTGCTAAAATGTCAAGTTTCATCAAAGTGACCCCCTCAAATACTTGGATTATAAATTTAATAATCCATTTAACTCGATATTGTTTTAGAGTGTTAAGAAATATTATCTAACTTCATTTGCCTATTATTTGAAGGGCTTAACATGGTGAAACCTCAATTTTTAACCATTCCGAACATACACGTTAAATACTAGCCCATTTAAAAAGTTTCAATTTTCCCCTCAAAATTTGTCGATTTCCAAACGGAACGCGTATGGAAATGTACCATTGGACATGAAAATTTCAAAATTTTCAAATTGGCTAATATTTGACATCAATGTTGGAAATTGCTAAAAAATCATGTTTCATCAGAGTGACCCCCTCAAATACTTGGGTTATAAATTTAAAATTCCATTTAACTCGATATTGTCTTAGAGTGTTAAGAAATATTATCTAACTTCATTTGCCTATTATTTGAAGGGTTTACCATGGTGAAACCTGAATTTTTAACCATTCCGAACATACACGTCAAATACTAGCCCATTTAAAAAGTATCAATTTTCACCTCAAAATTTGTCGATTTCCAACGGGAACGCCTATAGAAATATACCATTCGGACATGAAATTTTCAAAATTTTCAAATTGGCTAATATTTGACATCAATGTTAGAAATTGCTAAATAGTCATCTTTCATCATAGTGACCCCATCAAACACTTGGATTATAAATTTAAAAATCCATTTAACTCGATATGGTTTTAGGGTGTTAAGAAATATTATATAACTTCATTTACCTATCATTTTAAGGGCTTAACATGGTGAAACCTCAATTTTTAACCATTCCGAACATACACGTCAAATACAAGCCCATTTAAAAAGTTTCAGTTTGCACCTCAAAATTTTTTTCAATTTCCAAAGGGAACACCTATGGAAATGTACCATTCGGACATGAAAATTTCAAAATTTTCAAATTGGCTAATATTTGACATCAATGATGGAAATTGCTAAACAAATCACGTTCATCAAAGTGTCCTCCTCAAATTCTTGGATTATAAATTTAATAATCCATTTAACTCGATATTGTTTTAGAGTGTTAAGAAATATTATCTAACTTCATTTACCTATCATTTTAAGGGCTTAACATGGTGAAACCTCAATTTTTAACCATTCCGAACATACACGTCAAATACTAGCCCATTTAAAAAGTTTCAATTTGCACCTCAAAATTTGTCAATTTCCAAAGGGAACACCTATGGAAATGTACCATTGGACATGAAAATTTCAAAATTTTCAAATTGGCTAATATTTGACATCAATGTTGGAAATTGCTAAAAAATCATGTTTCATCAGAGTGACCCCCTCAAATACTTGGGTTATAAATTTAAAATTCCATTTAACTCGATATTGTCTTAGAGTGTTAAGAAATATTATCTAACTTCATTTGCCTATTATTTGAAGGGTTTACCATGGTGAAACCTGAATTTTTAACCATTCCGAACATACACGTCAAATACTAGCCCATTTAAAAAGTATCAATTTTCACCTCAAAATTTGTCGATTTCCAACGGGAACGCCTATAGAAATATACCATTCGGACATGAAATTTTCAAAATTTTCAAATTGGCTAATATTTGACATCAATGTTAGAAATTGCTAAATAGTCATCTTTCATCATAGTGACCCCATCAAACACTTGGATTATAAATTTAAAAATCCATTTAACTCGATATGGTTTTAGGGTGTTAAGAAATATTATATAACTTCATTTACCTATCATTTTAAGGGCTTAACATGGTGAAACCTCAATTTTTAACCATTCCGAACATACACGTCAAATACAAGCCCATTTAAAAAGTTTCAGTTTGCACCTCAAAATTTTTTTCAATTTCCAAAGGGAACACCTATGGAAATGTACCATTCGGACATGAAAATTTCAAAATTTTCAAATTGGCTAATATTTGACATCAATGATGGAAATTGCTAAACAGTCACGTTCATCAAAGTGTCCTCCTCAAATTCTTGGATTATAAATTTAATAATCCATTTAACTCGATATTGTTTTAGAGTGTTAAGAAATATTATCTAACTTCATTTACCTATCATTTTAAGGGCTTAACATGGTGAAACCTCAATTTTTAACCATTCCGAACATACACGTCAAATACTAGCCCATTTAAAAAGTTTCAATTTGCACCTCAAAATTTGTCAATTTCCAAAGGGAACACCTATGGAAATGTACCATTCGGACATGAAAATTTCAAAATTTTCAAATTGGCTAATATTTGACATCAATGTTGGAAATTGCTAAAATGTCAAGTTTCATCAAAGTGACCCCCTCAAATACTTGGATTATAAATTTAATAATCCATTTAACTCGATATTGTTTTAGAGTGTTAAGAAATATTATCTAACTTCATTTGCCTATTATTTGAAGGGCTTAACATGGTGAAACCTCAATTTTTAACCATTCCGAACATACACGTTAAATACTAGCCCATTTAAAAAGTTTCAATTTTCCCCTCAAAATTTGTCGATTTCCAAACGGAACGCGTATGGAAATGTACCATTGGACATGAAAATTTCAAAATTTTCAAATTGGCTAATATTTGACATCAATGTTGGAAATTGCTAAAAAATCATGTTTCATCAGAGTGACCCCCTCAAATACTTGGGTTATAAATTTAAAATTCCATTTAACTCGATATAGTCTTAGAGTGTTAAGAAATATTATCTAACTTCATTTGCCTATTATTTGAAGGGTTTACCATGGTGAAACCTGAATTTTTAACCATTCCGAACATACACGTCAAATACTAGCCCATTTAAAAAGTATCAATTTTCACCTCAAAATTTGTCGATTTCCAACGGGAACGCCTATAGAAATATACCATTCGGACATGAAATTTTCAAAATTTTCAAATTGGCTAATATTTGACATCAATGTTAGAAATTGCTAAATAGTCATCTTTCATCAGAGTGACCCCATCAAACACTTGGATTATAAATTTAAACATCCATTTAACTCGATATGGTTTTAGGGTGTTAAGAAATATTATATAACTTCATTTACCTATCATTTTAAGGGCTTAACATGGTGAAACCTCAATTTTTAACCATTCCGAACATACACGTCAAATACAAGCCCATTTAAAAAGTTTCAGTTTGCACCTCAAAATTTTTTTCAATTTCCAAAGGGAACACCTATGGAAATGTACCATTCGGACATGAAAATTTCAAAATTTTCAAATTGGCTAATATTTGACATCAATGTTGGAAATTGCTAAACAGTCACGTTCATCAAAGTATCCTCCTCAAATACTTGGATTATAAATTTAATAATCCATTTAACTCGATATTGTTTTAGAGTGTTAAGAAATATTATCTAACTTCATTTACCTATCATTTTAAGGGCTTAACATGGTGAAACCTCAATTTTTAACCATTCCGAACATACACGTCAAATACTAGCCCATTTAAAAAGTTTCAATTTGCACCTCAAAATTTGTCAATTTCCAAAGGGAATACCTATGGAAATGTACCATTCGGACATGAAAATTTCAAAATTTTCAAATTGGCTAATATTTGACATCAATGTTGGAAATTGCTAAAATGTCAAGTTTCATCAAAGTGACCCCCTCAAATACTTGGATTATAAATTTAATAATCCATTTAACTCGATATTGTTTTAGAGTGTTAAGAAATATTATCTAACTTCATTTGCCTATTATTTGAAGGGCTTAACATGGTGAAACCTCAATTTTTAACCATTCCGAACATACACGTTAAATACTAGCCCATTTAAAAAGTTTCAATTTTCCCCTCAAAATTTGTCGATTTCCAAACGGAACGCGTATGGAAATGTACCATTGGACATGAAAATTTCAAAATTTTCAAATTGGCTAATATTTGACATCAATGTTGGAAATTGCTAAAAAATCATGTTTCATCAGAGTGACCCCCTCAAATACTTGGGTTATAAATTTAAAATTCCATTTAACTCGATATTGTCTTAGAGTGTTAAGAAATATTATCTAACTTCATTTGCCTATTATTTGAAGGGTTTACCATGGTGAAACCTGAATTTTTAACCATTCCGAACATACACGTCAAATACTAGCCCATTTAAAAAGTATAAATTTTCACCTCAAAATTTGTCGATTTCCAACGGGAACGCCTATAGAAATATACCATTCGGACATGAAATTTTCAAAATTTTCAAATTGGCTAATATTTGACATCAATGTTAGAAATTGCTAAAAAGTCATGTTTCATCAGAGTGACCCCATCAAACACTTGGATTATAAATTTAAAAATCCATTTAACTCGATATGGTTTTAGGGTGTTAAGAAATATTATATAACTTCATTTACCTATCATTTTAAGGGCTTAACATGGTGAAACCTCAATTTTTAACCATTCCGAACATACACGTCAAATACAAGCCCATTTAAAAAGTTTCAATTTGCACCTTAAAATTTGTCAATTTCCAAAGGGAACACCTATGGAAATGTACCATTCGGACATGAAAATTTCAAAATTTTCAAATTGGCTAATATTTGACATCAATGTTGGAAATTGCTAAAATGTCAAGTTTCATCAAAGTGACCCCCTCAAATACTTGGATTATAAATTTAATAATCCATTTAACTCGATTTTGTTTTAGAGTGTTAAGAAATATTATCTAACTTCATTTGCCTATTATTTGAAGGGCTTAACATGGTGAAACCTCAATTTTTAACCATTCCGAACATACACGTTAAATACTAGCCCATTTAAAAAGTTTCAATTTTCCCCTCAAAATTTGTCGATTTCCAAACGGAACGCGTATGGAAATGTACCATTGGACATGAAAATTTCAAAATTTTCAAATTGGCTAATATTTGACATCAATGTTGGAAATTGCTAAAAAATCATGTTTCATCAGAGTGACCCCCTCAAATACTTGGGTTATAAATTTAAAATTCCATTTAACTCGATATTGTCTTAGAGTGTTAAGAAATATTATCTAACTTCATTTGCCTATTATTTGAAGGGTTTACCATGGTGAAACCTGAATTTTTAACCATTCCGAACATACACGTCAAATACTAGCCCATTTAAAAAGTATCGATTTTCACCTCAAAATTTGTCGATTTCCAACGGGAACGCCTATAGAAATATACCATTCGGACATGAAATTTTCAAAATTTTCAAATTGGATAATATTTGACATCAATGTTAGAAATTGCTAAAAAGTCATGTTTCATCAGAGTGACCCCATCAAACACTTGGATTATAAATTTAAAAATCCATTTAACTCGATATGGTTTTAGGGTGTTAAGAAATATTATATAACTTCATTTACCTATCATTTTAAGGGCTTAACATGGTGAAACCTCAATTTTTAACCATTCCGAACATACACGTCAAATACTAGCCCATTTAAAAAGTTTCAATTTGCACCTCAAAATTTGTCAATTTCCAAAGGGAACACCTATGGAAATGTACCATTCGGACATGAAAATTTGAAAATTTTCAAATTGGCTAATATTTGACATCAATGTTGGAAATTGCTAAAATGTCAAGTTTCATCAAAGTGACCCCCTCAAATACTTGGATTATAAATTTAATAATCCATTTAACTCGATATTGTTTTAGAGTGTTAAGAAATATTATCTAACTTCATTTGCCTATTATTTGAAGGGCTTAACATGGTGAAACCTCGAATTTTTAACCATTCCGAACATACACGTTAAATACTAGCCCATTTAAAAAGTTTCAATTTTCCCCTCAAAATTTGTCGATTTCCAAACGGAACGCGTATGGAAATATACCATTGGACATGAAAATTTCAAAATTTTCAAATTGGCTAATATTTGACATCAATGTTGGAAATTGCTAAAAAATCATGTTTCATCGTAGTGACCCCTCAAATACTTGGGTTATAAATTTAAAATTCCATTTAACTCGATATTGTCTTAGAGTGTTAAGAAATATTATCTAACTTCATTTGCCTATTATTTGAAGGGTTTACCATGGTGAAACCTGAATTTTTAACCATTCCGAACATACACGTCAAATACTAGCCCATTTAAAAAGTATCGATTTTCACCTCAAAATTTGTCGATTTCCAACGGGAACGCCTATAGAAATCTACCATTCGGACATGAAATTTTCAAAATTTTCAAATTGGATAATATTTGACATCAATGTTAGAAATTGCTAAAAAGTCATGTTTCATCAGAGTGACCCCATCAAACACTTGGATTATAAATTTAAAAATCCATTTAACTCGATATTGTTTTAGAGTGTTAAGAAATATTATCTAACTTCATTTGCCTATTATTTGAAGGGCTTAACATGGTGAAACCTGAATTTTTAACCATTCCGAACATACACGTTAAATACTAGCCCATTTAAAAAGTTTCAATTTTCCCCTCAAAATTTGTCGATTTCCAAACGGAACGCGTATGGAAATATACCATTGGACATGAAAATTTCAAAATTTTCAAATTGGCTAATATTTGACATCAATGTTGGAAATTGCTAAAAAATCATGTTTCATCAGAGTGACCCCCTCAAATACTTGGGTTATAAATTTAAAATTCCATTTAACTCGATATTGTCTTAGAGTGTTAAGAAATATTATCTAACTTCATTTGCCTATTATTTGAAGGGTTTACCATGGTGAAACCTGAATTTTTAACCATTCCGAACATACACGTCAAATACTAGCCCATTTAAAAAGTATCAATTTTCACCTCAAAATTTGTCGATTTCCAACGGGAACGCCTATAGAAATATACCATTCGGACATGAAATTTTCAAAATTTTCAAATTGGCTAATATTTGACATCAATGTTAGAAATTGCTAAAAAGTCATCTTTCATCAGAGTGACCCCATCAAACACTTGGATTATAAATTTAAAAATCCATTTAACTTGATATGGTTTTAGGGTGTTAAGAATTATTATATAACTTCATTTACCTATAATTTTAAGGGCTTAACATGGTGAAACCTCAATTTTTAACCATTCCGAACATACACGTCAAATACTAGCCCATTTAAAAAGTTTCAATTTGCACCTCAAAATTTGTCAATTTCCAAAGGGAACACCTATGGAAATGTACCATTCGGACATGAAAATTTCAAAATTTTCAAATTGGCTAATATTTGACATCAATGTTGGAAATTGCTAAAATGTCAAGTTTCATCAAAGTGACCCCCTCAAATACTTGGATTATAAATTTAATAATCCATTTAACTCGATATTGTTTTAGAGTGTTAAGAAATATTATCTAACTTCATTTGCCTATTATTTGAAGGGCTTAACATGGTGAAACCTGAATTTTTAACCATTCCGAACATACACGTTAAATACTAGCCCATTTAAAAAGTTTCAATTTTCCCCTCAAAATTTGTCGATTTCCAAACGGAACGCGTATGGAAATATACCATTGGACATGAAAATTTCAAAATTTTCAAATTGGCTAATATTTGACATCAATGTTGGAAATTGCTAAAAAATCATGTTTCATCAGAGTGACCCCCTCAAATACTTGGGTTATAAATTTAAAATTCCATTTAACTCGATATTGTCTTAGAGTGTTAAGAAATATTATCTAACTTCATTTGCCTATTATTTGAAGGGTTTACCATGGTGAAACCTGAATTTTTAACCATTCCGAACATACACGTCAAATACTAGCCCATTTAAAAAGTATCGATTTTCACCTCAAAATTTGTCGATTTCCAACGGGAACGCCTATAGAAATCTACCATTCGGACATGAAATTTTCAAAATTTTCAAATTGGCTAATATTTGACATCAATGTTAGAAATTGCTAAAAAGTCATGTTTCATCAGAGTGACCCCATCAAACACTTGGATTATAAATTTAAAAATCCATTTAACTCGATATTGTTTTAGAGTGTTAAGAAATATTATCTAACTTCATTTGCCTATTATTTGAAGGGCTTAACATGGTGAAACCTGAATTTTTAACCATTCCGAACATACACGTTAAATACTAGCCCATTTAAAAAGTTTCAATTTTCCCCTCAAAATTTGTCGATTTCCAAACGGAACGCGTATGGAAATATACCATTGGACATGAAAATTTCAAAATTTTCAAATTGGCTAATATTTGACATCAATGTTGGAAATTGCTAAAAAATCATGTTTCATCAGAGTGACCCCCTCAAATACTTGGGTTATAAATTTAAAATTCCATTTAACTCGATATTGTCTTAGAGTGTTAAGAAATATTATCTAACTTCATTTGCCTATTATTTGAAGGGTTTACCATGGTGAAACCTGAATTTTTAACCATTCCGAACATACACGTCAAATACTAGCCCATTTAAAAAGTATCAATTTTCACCTCAAAATTTGTCGATTTCCAACGGGAACGCCTATAGAAATATACCATTCGGACATGAAATTTTCAAAATTTTCAAATTGGCTAATATTTGACATCAATGTTAGAAATTGCTAAAAAGTCATCTTTCATCAGAGTGACCCCATCAAACACTTGGATTATAAATTTAAAAATCCATTTAACTTGATATGGTTTTAGGGTGTTAAGAATTATTATATAACTTCATTTACCTATAATTTTAAGGGCTTAACATGGTGAAACCTCAATTTTTAACCATTCCGAACATACACGTCAAATACTAGCCCATTTAAAAAGTTTCAATTTGCACCTCAAAATTTGTCAATTTCCAAAGGGAACACCTATGGAAATGTACCATTCGGACATGAAAATTTCAAAATTTTCAAATTGGCTAATATTTGACATCAATGTTGGAAATTGCTAAAATGTCAAGTTTCATCAAAGTGACCCCCTCAAATACTTGGATTATAAATTTAATAATCCATTTAACTCGATATTGTTTTAGAATGTTAAGAAATATTATCTCACTTCATTTGCCTATTATTTGAAGGGCTTAACATGGTGAAACCTTAATTTTTAACCATTTCGAACATACACGTTAAATACTAGCCCATTTAAAAAGTTTCAATTTTCCCCTCAAAATTTGTCGATTTCCAAACGGAACGGCTATGGAAATGTAACATTGGACATGAAAATTTCAAAATATTCAAATTGGCTAATATTTGACATCAATGTTGGAAATTGCTAAAAAATCATGTTTCATCAGAGTGACCCCCTCAAATACTTGGATTATAAATTTAAAATTCCATTTAACTCGATATTGTCTTAGAGTGTTAAGAAATATTATCTAACTTCATTTGCCTATTATTTGAAGGGTTTACCATGGTGAAACTTGAATTTTTAACCATTCCGAACAGACACGTCAAATACTAGCCCATTTAAAAAGTATCAATTTTCACCCCAAAATTTGTCGATATCAAACGGGAACGAATATAGAAATATACCATTCGGACATGAAATTTTCAAAATTTTCAAATTGGCTAATATTTGACATCAATGTTAGAAATTGCTAAAAAGTCATCTTTCATCAGAGTGACCCCATCAAACAGTTGGATTATAAATTTAAAAATCCATTTAACTCGATATGGTTTTAGGGTGTTAAGAAATATTATATAACTTCATTTACCTATCATTTTAAGGGCTTAACATGGTGAAACCTGAATTTTTAACCATTCCGAACATACACGTCAAATACTAGCCCATTTAAAAAGTTTCAATTTGCACCTCAAAATTTGTCAATTTCCAAAGGGAACACCTATGGAAATGTACCATTCGGACATGAAAATTTCAAAATTTTCAAATTGGCTAATATTTGACATCAATGTTGGAAATTGCTAAAATGTCAAGTTTCATCAAAGTGACCCCCTCAAATACTTGGATTATAAATTTAATAATCCATTTAACTCGATATTGTTTTAGAGTGTTAAGAAATATTATCTAACTTCATTTGCCTATTATTTGAAGGGTTTACCATGGTGAAACCTGAATTTTTAACCATTCCGAACATACACGTCAAATACTAGCCCATTTAAAAAGTATCAATTTTCACCTCAAAATTTGTCAATTTCCAAAGGGAACGCCTATGGAAATGAACCATTCGGACTTGAAATTTCAAAATTTTCAAATTGGCTAATATTTGACATCAATGTAAGAAATTGCTAAACAGTCAAGTTTCATCAAAGTGACCCCCTCAAATACTTGGATTATAAATTTAATAATCCATTTAACTCGATATTGTTTTAGAGTGTTAAGAAATATTATCTAACTTCATTTACCTATTATTTGACGGACTTAACATGGTGAAACCTCAATTTTTAACCATTCCGAACATACACGTCAAATACTAGCCCATTTAAAAAGTTTCAATTTGCACCTCAAAATTTGTCAATTTCCAAAGGGAACACCTATGGAAATGTACCATTCGGACATGAAAATTTCAACATTTTCAAATTGGCAAATATTTGACATCAATGTTGGAAACTGCTAAAATGTCAAGTTTCATCAAAGTGACCCCCTCAAATACTTGGATTATAAATTTAATAATCCATTTAACTCGATATTGTTTTAGAGAGTTAAGAATTATTATCTAACTTCATTTGCCTATTATTTGAAGGGCTTAACATGGTGAAACCTGAATTTTTAACCATTCCGAACATACACGTCAAATACTAGCCCATTTAAAAAGTTTCAATTTTCCCCTAAAAATTTGTCGATTTCCAAAGGGGAACACCTATGGAAATGTACCATTCGGACATGAAAATTTCAAAATTTTCAAATTGGCTAATATTTGACATCAATGTTGGAAATTGCTAAAATGTCAAGTTTCATCAAAGTGACCCCCTCAAATACTTGGATTATAAATTTAATAATCCAGTTAACTCGATATTGGTTTAGAGTGTTAAGAATTATTATCTAACTTCATTTGCCTATTATTTGAAGGGCTTAACATGGTGAAACCTGAATTTTTAACCATTCCGAGCATACACGTCAAATACTAGCCCATTTAAAAAGTTTCAATTTTCCCCTCAAAATTTATCGATTTCCAAAGGGAACACCTATGGAAATGTACCATTCGGACATGAAAATTTCAAAATTTTCAAATTGGCTAATATTTGACATCAATGTTGGAAATTGCTAAAATGTCAAGTTTCATCAAAGTGACCCCCTCAAATACTTGGATTATAAATTTAATAATCCATTTAACTCGATATTGTTTTAGAGTGTTAAGAAATATTATCTAACTTCATTTGCCTATTATTTGAAGGGTTTACCATGGTGAAACCTCGAATTTTTAACCATTCCGAACATACACGTCAAATACTAGCCCATTTAAAAAGTATCAATTTTCACCTCAAAATTTGTCAATTTCCAAAGGGAACGCCTATGGAAATGAACCATTCGGACTTGAAATTTCAAAATTTTCAAATTGGCTAATATTTGACATCAATGTAAGAAATTGCTAAACAGTCAAGTTTCATCAAAGTGACCCCTCAAATACTTGGATTATAAATTTAATAATCCATTTAACTCGATATTGTTTTAGAGTGTTAAGAAATATTATCTAACTTCATTTACCTATTATTTGACGGACTTAACATGGTGAAACCTCAATTTTTAACCATTCCGAACATACACGTCAAATACTAGCCCATTTAAAAAGTTTCAATTTGCACCTCAAAATTTGTCAATTTCCAAAGGGAACACCTATGGAAATGTACCATTCGGACATGAAAATTTCAAAATTTTCAAATTGGCAAATATTTGACATCTATGTTGGAAACTGCTAAAATGTCAAGTTTCATCAAAGTGACCCCCTCAAATACTTGGATTATAAATTTAATAATCCATTTAACTCGATATTGTTTTAGAGAGTTAAGAATTATTATCTAACTTCATTTGCCAATTATTTGAAGGGCTTAACATGGTGAAACCTGAATTTTTAACCATTCCGAACATACACGTCAAATACTAGCCCATTTAAAAAGTTTCAATTTTCCCCTAAAAATTTGTCGATTTCCAAAGGGGAACACCTATGGAAATGTACCATTCGGACATGAAAATTTCAAAATTTTCAAATTGGCTAATATTTGACATCAATGTTGGAAATTGCTAAAATGTCAAGTTTCATCAAAGTGACCCCCTCAAATACTTGGATTATAAATTTAATAATCCAGTTAACTCGATATTGGTTTAGAGTGTTAAGAATTATTATCTAACTTCATTTGCCTATTATTTGAAGGGCTTAACATGGTGAAACCTGAATTTTTAACCATTCCGAGCATACACGTCAAATACTAGCCCATTTAAAAAGTTTCAATTTTTCCCCTCAAAATTTATCGATTTCCAAAGGGAACACCTATGGAAATGTACCATTCGGACATGAAAATTTCAAAATTTTCAAATTGGCTAATATTTGACATCAATGTTGGAAATTGCTAAAAAGTCAAGTTTCATTAGAGTGACCCCCTCAAATACTTGGATTATAAATTAAATAATCTATTTAACTCGATATTGTTTTAGAGTGTTAAGAATTATTATCTAACTTCATTTGCCTATTATTTGAAGGGCTTAACATGGTGAAACTTGAATTTTTAACCATCCGAACATACACGTCAAATACTAGCCCATTTAAAAAGTTTCAATTTTAACCTCAAAATTTGTCGATTTCCATAGGGAACACCTATGGAAATGAACCATTCGGACATGAAAATATCAAAATTTTCAAATTGGCTTTGCTAAAAAGTCACGTTTCATCAAAGTGTCGTCCTCAAATACTTGGATTATAAATTTAATAATCCAGTTACCTCGATATTGTTTTAGAGTGTTAAGAATTATTATCTATCTTCATTTGCCTATTATTTGAAGGGCTTAACATGGTGAAACCTGAATTTTTAACCATTCCAAACATACACGTCAAATACTAGCCCATTTAAAAAGTTTCAATTTTCACCTCAAAATTTGTCGATTTCCAAAGGGAACACCTATGGAAATGTACCATTCGGACATGAAAAATTTCAAAAATTTCAAATTGGCTCATATTTGACATCAATGTTAGAAATTTCTAAAAAGTCAAGTTTCATCGAGTGACCCCATCAAACACTTGGATTATAAATTTAAAAATCCATTTAACTCGATATTGTTTTAGTGTGTTAAGAAATATTATCTAACTTCATTTGCCTATTATTTGAAGGGCTTAACATTGTGAAACCTCAATTTTGAACCATTCCGAACATACACGTCAAATACCAGCCCATTTAAAAAGTTTCAATTTTCCCATCAAAATTTGTCGATTTCCAAAGGGAACACCTATGGAAATGTACCATTCGGACATGAAAATTTCAAAATTTTCAAATTGGCTAATATTTGACATCAATGTTGGAAATTGCTAAAAAGTCAAGTTTCATCGAGTGACCCCCTCAAATACTTGGATTATAAATTTAATAATCCATTTAACTCGATATTGTTTTAGAGTGTTAAGAATTATTATCTAACTTCATTTGCCTATTATTTGAAGGGCTTAACATGGTGAAACCTGAATTTTTAACCATTCCGAGCATACACGTCAAATACTAGCCCATTTAAAAAGTTTCAATTTTCCCCTCAAAATTTATCGATTTCCAAAGGGAACACCTATGGAAATGTACCATTCGGACATGAAAATTTCAAAATTTTCAAATTGGCTAATATTTGACATCAATGTTGGAAATTGCTAAAAAGTCAAGTTTCATTAGAGTGACCCCCTCAAATACTTGGATTATAAATTAAATAATCTATTTAACTCGATATTGTTTTAGAGTGTTAAGAATTATTATCTAACTTCATTTGCCTATTATTTGAAGGGCTTAACATGGTGAAACTTGAATTTTTAACCATCCGAACATACACGTCAAATACTAGCCCATTTAAAAAGTTTCAATTTTAACCTCAAAATTTGTCGATTTCCATAGGGAACACCTATGGAAATGAACCATTCGGACATGAAAATATCAAAATTTTCAAATTGGCTAATATTTGACATCAATGTTAGAAATTGCTAAAAAGTCACGTTTCATCAAAGTGTCGTCCTCAAATACTTGGATTATAAATTTAATAATCCAGCTTAACTCGATATTGTTTTAGAGTGTTAAGAATTATTATCTATCTTCATTTGCCTATTATTTGAAGGGCTTAACATGGTGAAACCTGAATTTTTAACCATTCCAAACATACACGTCAAATACTAGCCCATTTAAAAAGTTTCAATTTTCACCTCAAAATTTGTCGATTTCCAAAGGGAACACCTATGGAAATGTACCATTCGGACATGAAAAATTTCAAAAATTTCAAATTGGCTAATATTTGACATCAATGTTAGAAATTTCTAAAAAGTCAAGTTTCATCAGAGTGACCCCATCAAACACTTGGATTATAAATTTAAAAATCCATTTAACTCGATATTGTTTTAGTGTGTTAAGAAATATTATCTAACTTCATTTGCCTATTATTTGAAGGGCTTAACATTGTGAAACCTCAATTTTTAACCATTCCGAACATACACGTCAAATACTAGCCCATTTAAAAAGTTTCAATTTTCCCATCAAAATTTGTCGATTTCCAAAGGGAACACCTATGGAAATGTACCATTCGGACATGAAAATTTCAAAATTTTCAAATTGGCTAATATTTGACATCAATGTTGGAAATTGCTAAAAAGTCAAGTTTCATCAGAGTGACCCCCTCAAATACTTGGATTATAAATTTAATAATCCATTTAACTCGATATTGTTTTAGAGTGTTAAGAATTATTATCTAACTTCATTTGCCTATTATTTGAAGGGCTTAACATGGTGAAACTTGAATTTTTAACCATCCGAACATACACGTCAAATACTAGCCCATTTAAAAAGTTTCAATTTTCACCTCAAAATTTGTCGATTTCCATAGGGAACACCTATGGAAATGAACCATTCGGACATGAAAATATCAAAATTTTCAAATTGGCTAATATTTGACATCAATGTTAGAAATTGCTAAAAAGTCACGTTTCATCAAAGTGTCGTCCTCAAATACTTGGATTATAAATTTAATAATCCAGTTAACTCGATATTGTTTTAGAGTGTTAAGAATTATTATCTATCTTCATTTGCCTATTATTTGAAGGGCTTAACATGGTGAAACCTGAATTTTTAACCATTCCGAACATACACGTCAAATACTAGCCCATTTAAAAAGTTTCAATTTTCACCTCAAAATTTGTCGATTTCCAAAGGGAACACCTATGGAAATGTACCATTCGGACATGAAAAATTTCAAAAATTTTCAAATTGGCTAATATTTGACATCAATGTTAGAAATTGCTAAAAAGTCAAGTTTCATCGAGTGACCCCATCAAACACTTGGATTATAAATTTAAAAATCCATTTAACTCGATATTGTTTTAGTGTGTTAAGAAATATTATCTAACTTCATTTGCCTATTATTTGAAGGGCTTAACATTGTGAAACCTCAATTTTTAACCATTCCGAACATACACGTCAAATACCAGCCCATTTAAAAAGTTTCAATTTTCCCCTCAAAATTTGTCGATTTCCAAAGGGAACACCTATGGAAATGTACCATTCGGACATGAAAATTTCAAAATTTTCAAATTGGCTAATATTTGACATCAATGTTGGAAATTGCTAAAAAGTCAAGTTTCATTAGAGTGACCCCCTCAAATACTTGGATTATAAATTTAATAATCCATTTAACTCGATATTGTTTTAGAGTGTTAAGAATTATTATCTAACTTCATTTGCCTATTATTTGAAGGGCTTAACATGGTGAAACCCGAATTTTTAACCATCCGAACATACACGTCAAATACTAGCCCATTTAAAAGGTTTCAATTTTCTCCTCAAAATTTGTCGATTTCCATAGGGAACACCTATGGAAATGAACCATTCGGACATGAAAATATCAAAATTTTCAAATTGGCTAATATTTGACATCAATGTTAGAAATTGCTAAAAAGTCACGTTTCATCAAAGTGTCGTCCTCAAATAATTGGATTATAAATTTAATAATCCAGTTAACTCGATATTGGTTTAGAGTGTTAAGAATTATTATCTAACTTCATTTGCCTATTATTTGAAGGGCTTAACATGGTGAAACCTGAATTTTTAACCATTCCGAACATACACGTCAAATACTAGCCCATTTAAAAAGTTTCAATTTTCCCCTCAAAATTTGTCGATTTCCAAAGGGAACACCTATGGAAATGTACCATTCGGACATGAAAATTTCAAAATTTTCAAATTGGCTAATATTTGACATCAATGTTGGAAATTGCTAAAAAGTCAAGTTTCATCAAAGTGACCCCCTCAAATACTTGGATTATAAATTTAATAATCCATTTAACTCGATATTGTTTTAGAGTGTTAAGAATTATTATCTAACTTCATTTGCCTATTATTTGAAGGGCTTAACATGGTGAAACCTGAATTTTTAACCATCCGAACATACACGTCAAATACTAGCCCATTTAAAAAGTTTCAATTTTCACCTCAAAATTTGTCGATTTCCATAGGGAACCCCTATGGAAATGAACCATTCGGACATGAAAATATCAAAATTTTCAAATTGGCTAATATTTGACATCAATGTTAAAAATTGCTAAAAAGTCACGTTTCATCAAAGTGTCGTCCTCAAATACTTGGATTATAAATTTAATAATCCAGTTAACTCGATATTGTTTTAGAGTGTTAAGAATTATTATCTATCTTCATTTGCCTATTATTTGAAGGGCTTAACATGGTGAAACCTGAATTTTTAACCATTCCGAACATACACGTCAAATACTAGCCCATTTAAAAAGTTTCAATTTTCCCCTCAAAATTTGTCGATTTCCAAAGGGAACACCTATGGAAATGTACCATTCGGACATGAAAATTTCAAAATTTTCAAATTGGCTAATATTTGACATCAATGTTGGAAATTGCTAAAAAGTCAAGTTTCATCAAAGTGACCCCCTCAAATACTTGGATTATAAATTTAATAATCCATTTAACTCGATATTGTTTTAGAGTGTTAAGAATTATTATCTAACTTCATTTGCCTATTATTTGAAGGGCTTAACATGGTGAAACCTGAATTTTTAACCATCCGAACATACACGTCAAATACTAGCCCATTTAAAAGGTTTCAATTTTCTCCTCAAAATTTGTCGATTTCCATAGGGAACACCTATGGAAATGAACCATTCGGACATGAAAATATCAAAATTTTCAAATTGGCTAATATTTGACATCAATGTTAGAAATTGCTAAAAAGTCACGTTTCATCAAAGTGTCGTCCTCAAATAATTGGATTATAAATTTAATAATCCAGTTAACTCGATATTGGTTTAGAGTGTTAAGAATTATTATCTATCTTCATTTGCTTATTATTTGAAGGGCTTAACATGGTGAAACCTTAATTTTTAACCATTCCGAACATACACGTCAAATACTAGCCCATTTAAAAAGTTTCAATTTTCACCTCAAAATTTGTCGATTTCCAAAGGGAACACCTATGGAAATGTACCATTCGGACATGAAAATTTCAAAATTTTCAAATTGGCTAATATTTGACATCAATGTTAGAAATTGCTAAAAAGTCAAGTTTCATCAAAGTGACCCCCTCAAACACTTGGATTATAAATTTAATAATCCATTTAACTCGATATTGTTTTAGGGTGTTAAGAAATATTATCTAACTTCATTTGCCTATTATTTGAAGGGCTTAACATGGTGAAACCTCAATTTTTAACCATTCCGAATATACACGTCAAATACTAGCCCATTTAAAAAGTTTCAATTTTCCCTTCAAAATTTGTCGATTTCGAAAGGGAACACCTATGGAAATGTACCATTCGGACATGAAAATTTCAAAATTTTCAAATTGGCTAATATTTGACATCAATGTTGGAAATTGCTAAAAAGTCAAGTTTCATCGAGTGACCCCCTCAAATACTTGGATTATAAATTTAATAATCCATTTAACTCGATATTGTTTTAGAGTGTTAAGAATTATTATCTAACTTCATTTGCCTATTATTTGAAGGGCTTAACATGGTGAAACCTGAATTTTTAACCATCCGAACATACACGTCAAATACTAGCCCATTTAAAAGGTTTCAATTTTCTCCTCAAAATTTGTCGATTTCCATAGGGAACACCTATGGAAATGAACCATTCGGACATGAAAATATCAAAATTTTCAAATTGGCTAATATTTGACATCAATGTTAGAAATTGCTAAAAAGTCACGTTTCATCAAAGTGTCGTCCTCAAATAATTGGATTATAAATTTAATAATCCAGTTAACTCGATATTGGTTTAGAGTGTTAAGAATTATTATCTATCTTCATTTGCTTATTATTTGAAGGGCTTAACATGGTGAAACCTTAATTTTTAACCATTCCGAACATACACGTCAAATACTAGCCCATTTAAAAAGTTTCAATTTTCACCTCAAAATTTGTCGATTTCCAAAGGGAACACCTATGGAAATGTATCATTCGAACATGAAAATTTCAAAATTTTCAAATTTGCTAATATTTGACATCAATGTTAGAAATTGCTAAAAAGTCAAGTTTCATCAGAGTGACCCCATCAAACACTTGGATTATAAATTTAATAATCCATTTAACTCGATATTGTTTTAGAGTGTTAAGAATTATTATCTAACTTCATTTGCCTATTATTTGAAGGGCTTAACATGGTGAAACCTCAATTTTTAACCATTCCGAACATACACGTCAAATACTAGCCCATTTAAAAAGTTTCAATTTTCCCCTCAAAATTTGTCGATTTCCAAAGGGAACACCTATGGAAATGTACCATTCGGACATGAAAATTTCAAAATTTTCAAATTGGCTAATATTTGACATCAATGTTGGAAATTGCTAAAAAGTCAAGTTTCATCGAGTGACCCCCTCAAATACTTGGATTATAAATTTAATAATCCATTTAACTCGATATTGTTTTAGAGTGTTAAGAATTATTATCTAACTTCATTTGCCTATTATTTGAAGGGCTTAACATGGTGAAACCTGAATTTTTAACCATTCCGAACATACACGTCAAATACTAGCCCATTTAAAAAGTTTCAATTTTCCCCTCAAAATTTGTCGATTTCCAAAGGGAACACCTATGGAAATGTACCATTCGGACATGAAAATTTCAAAATTTTCAAATTGGCTAATATTTGACATCAATGTTGGAAATTGCTAAAAAGTCAAGTTTCATCAAAGTGACCCCCTCAAATACTTGGATTATAAATTTAATAATCCATTTAACTCGATATTGTTTTAGAGTGTTAAGAATTATTATCTAACTTCATTTGCCTATTATTTGAAGGGCTTAACATGGTGAAACCTGAATTTTTAACCATCCGAACATACACGTCAAATACTAGCCCATTTAAAAGGTTTCAATTTTCTCCTCAAAATTTGTCGATTTCCATAGGGAACACCTATGGAAATGAACCATTCGGACATGAAAATATCAAAATTTTCAAATTGGCTAATATTTGACATCAATGTTAGAAATTGCTAAAAAGTCACGTTTCATCAAAGTGTCGTCCTCAAATAATTGGATTATAAATTTAATAATCCAGTTAACTCGATATTGGTTTAGAGTGTTAAGAATTATTATCTAACTTCATTTGCCTATTATTTGAAGGGCTTAACATGGTGAAACCTGAATTTTTAACCATTCCGAACATACACGTCAAATACTAGCCCATTTAAAAAGTTTCAATTTTCCCCTCAAAATTTGTCGATTTCCAAAGGGAACACCTATGGAAATGTACCATTCGGACATGAAAATTTCAAAATTTTCAAATTGGCTAATATTTGACATCAATGTTGGAAATTGCTAAAAAGTCAAGTTTCATCAAAGTGACTTCCTCAAATACTTGGATTATAAATTTAATAATCCATATAACTCGATATTGTTTTAGAGTGTTAAGAATTATTATCTAACTTCATTTGCCTATTATTTGAAGGGCTTAACATGGTGAAACCTGAATTTTTAACCATTCCGAACATACACGTCAAATACTAGCCCATTTAAAAAGTTTCAATTTTCCCCTCAAAATTTGTCGATTTCCAAAGGGAACACCTATGGAAATGTACCATTCGGACATGAAAATTTCAAAATTTTCAAATTGGCTAATATTTGACATCAATGTTGGAAATTGCTAAAAAGTCAAGTTTCATCAAAGTGACCCCCTCAAATACTTGGATTATAAATTTAATAATCCATTTAACTCGATATTGTTTTAGAGTGTTAAGAATTATTATCTAACTTCATTTGCCTATTATTTGAAGGGCTTAACATGGTGAAACCTGAATTTTTAACCATCCGAACATACACGTCAAATACTAGCCCATTTAAAAGGTTTCAATTTTCTCCTCAAAATTTGTCGATTTCCATAGGGAATACCTATGGAAATGAACCATTCGGACATGAAAATATCAAAATTTTCAAATTGGCTAATATTTGACATCAATGTTAGAAATTGCTAAAAAGTCACGTTTCATCAAAGTGTCGTCCTCAAATAATTGGATTATAAATTTAATAATCCAGTTAACTCGATATTGGTTTAGAGTGTTAAGAATTATTATCTATCTTCATTTGCTTATTATTTGAAGGGCTTAACATGGTGAAACCTTAATTTTTAACCATTCCGAACATACACGTCAAATACTAGCCCATTTAAAAAGTTTCAATTTTCACCTCAAAATTTATCGATTTCCAAAGGGAACACCTATGGAAATGTACCATTCGAACATGAAAATTTCAAAATTTTCAAATTTGCTAATATTTGACATCAATGTTAGAAATTGCTAAAAAGTCAAGTTTCATCGAGTGACCCCATCAAACACTTGGATTATAAATTTAATAATCCATTTAACTCGATATTGTTTTAGGGTGTTAAGAAATATTATCTAACTTCATTTGCCTATTATTTGAAGGGCTTAACATGGTGAAACCTCAATTTTTAACCATTCCGAACATACACGTCAAATACTAGCCCATTTAAAAAGTTTCAATTTTCCCTTCAAAATTTGTCGATTTCCAAAGGGAACACCTATGGAAATGTACCATTCGGACATGAAAATTTCAAAATTTTCAAATTGGCTAATATTTGACATCAATGTTGGAAATTGCTAAAAAGTCAAGTTTCATCGAGTGACCCCCTCAAATACTTGGATTATAAATTTAATAATCCATTTAACTCGATATTGTTTTAGAGTGTTAAGAATTATTATCTAACTTCATTTGCCTATTATTTGAAGGGCTTAACATGGTGAAACCTGAATTTTTAACCATCCGAACATACACGTCAAATACTAGCCCATTTAAAAGGTTTCAATTTTCTCCTCAAAATTTGTCGATTTCCATAGGGAACACCTATGGAAATGAACCATTCGGACATGAAAATATCAAAATTTTCAAATTGGCTAATATTTGACATCAATGTTAGAAATTGCTAAAAAGTCACGTTTCATCAAAGTGTCGTCCTCAAATAATTGGATTATAAATTTAATAATCCAGTTAACTCGATATTGGTTTAGAGTGTTAAGAATTATTATCTATCTTCATTTGCTTATTATTTGAAGGGCTTAACATGGTGAAACCTTAATTTTTAACCATTCCGAACATACACGTCAAATACTAGCCCATTTAAAAAGTTTCAATTTTCACCTCAAAATTTGTCGATTTCCAAAGGGAACACCTATGGAAATGTACCATTCGGACATGAAAATTTCAAAATTTTCAAATTTGCTAATATTTGACATCAATGTTAGAAATTGCTAAAAAGTCAAGTTTCATCGAGTGACCCCATCAAACACTTGGATTATAAATTTAATAATCCATTTAACTCGATATTGTTTTAGGGTGTTAAGAAATATTATCTAACTTCATTTGCCTATTATTTGAAGGGCTTAACATGGTGAAACCTCAATTTTTAACCATTCCGAACATACACGTCAAATACTAGCCCATTTAAAAAGTTTCAATTTTCCCTTCAAAATTTGTCGATTTCCAAAGGGAACACCTATGGAAATGTACCATTCGGACATGAAAATTTCAAAATTTTCAAATTGGCTAATATTTGACATCAATGTTGGAAATTGCTAAAAAGTCAAGTTTCATCAGAGTGACCCCCTCAAATACTTGGATTATAAATTTAATAATCCATTTAACTCGATATTGTTTTAGAGTGTTAAGAATTATTATCTAACTTCATTTGCCTATTATTTGAAGGGCTTAACATGGTGAAACCTGAATTTTTAACCATCCGAACATACACGTCAAATACTAGCCCATTTAAAAGGTTTCAATTTTCTCCTCAAAATTTGTCGATTTCCATAGGGAACACCTATGGAAATGAACCATTCGGACATGAAAATATCAAAATTTTCAAATTGGCTAATATTTGACATCAATGTTAGAAATTGCTAAAAAGTCACGTTTCATCAAAGTGTCGTCCTCAAATAATTGGATTATAAATTTAATAATCCAGTTAACTCGATATTGGTTTAGAGTGTTAAGAATTATTATCTAACTTCATTTGCCTATTATTTGAAGGGCTTAACATGGTGAAACCTGAATTTTTAACCATTCCGAACATACACGTCAAATACTAGCCCATTTAAAAAGTTTCAATTTTCCCCTCAAAATTTGTCGATTTCCAAAGGGAACACCTATGGAAATGTACCATTCGGACATGAAAATTTCAAAATTTTCAAATTGGCTAATATTTGACATCAATGTTGGAAATTGCTAAAAAGTCAAGTTTCATCAAAGTGACCCCCTCAAATACTTGGATTATAAATTTAATAATCCATTTAACTCGATATTGTTTTAGAGTGTTAAGAATTATTATCTAACTTCATTTGCCTATTATTTGAAGGGCTTAACATGGTGAAACCTGAATTTTTAACCATCCGAACATACACGTCAAATACTAGCCCATTTAAAAAGTTTCAATTTTCACCTCAAAATTTGTCGATTTCCATAGGGAACCCCTATGGAAATGAACCATTCGGACATGAAAATATCAAAATTTTCAAATTGGCTAATATTTGACATCAATGTTAAAAATTGCTAAAAAGTCACGTTTCATCAAAGTGTCGTCCTCAAATACTTGGATTATAAATTTAATAATCCAGTTAACTCGATATTGTTTTAGAGTGTTAAGAATTATTATCTATCTTCATTTGCCTATTATTTGAAGGGCTTAACATGGTGAAACCTGAATTTTTAACCATTCCGAACATACACGTCAAATACTAGCCCATTTAAAAAGTTTCAATTTTCCCCTCAAAATTTGTCGATTTCCAAAGGGAACACCTATGGAAATGTACCATTCGGACATGAAAATTTCAAAATTTTCAAATTGGCTAATATTTGACATCAATGTTGGAAATTGCTAAAAAGTCAAGTTTCATCGAGTGACCCCCTCAAATACTTGGATTATAAATTTAATAATCCATTTAACTCGATATTGTTTTAGAGTGTTAAGAATTATTATCTAACTTCATTTGCCTATTATTTGAAGGGCTTAACATGGTGAAACCTGAATTTTTAACCATCCGAACATACACGTCAAATACTAGCCCATTTAAAAAGTTTCAATTTTCCCCTCAAAATTTGTCGATTTCCATAGGGAACACCTATGGAAATGAACCATTCGGACATGAAAATATCAAAATTTTCAAATTGGCTAATATTTGACATCAATGTTAGAAATTGCTAAAAAGTCACGTTTCATCAAAGTGTCGTCCTCAAATACTTGGATTATAAATTTAATAATCCAGTTAACTCGATATTGTTTTAGAGTGTTAAGAATTATTATCTATCTTCATTTGCCTATTATTTGAAGGGCTTAACATGGTGAAACCTGAATTTTTAACCATTCCGAACATACACGTCAAATACTAGCCCATTTAAAAAGTTTCAATTTTCCCTCAAAATTTGTCGATTTCCAAAGGGAACACCTATGGAAATGTACCATTCGGACATGAAAATTTCAAAATTTTCAAATTGGCTAATATTTGACATCAATGTTGGAAATTGCTAAAAAGTCAAGTTTCATCAGAGTGACCCCCTCAAATACTTGGATTATAAATTTAATAATCCATTTAACTCGATATTGTTTTAGAGTGTTAAGAATTATTATCTATCTTCATTTGCCTATTATTTGAAGGGCTTAACATGGTGAAACCTGAATTTTTAACCATTCCGAACATACACGTCAAATACTAGCCCATTTAAAAAGTTTCAATTTTCCCCTCAAAATTTGTCGATTTCCAAAGGGAACACCTATGGAAATGTACCATTCGGACATGAAAATTTCAAAATTTTCAAATTGGCTAATATTTGACATCAATGTTGGAAATTGCTAAAAAGTCAAGTTTCATTAGAGTGACCCCCTCAAATACTTGGATTATAAATTTAATAATCCATTTAACTCGATATTGTTTTAGAGTGTTAAGAATTATTATCTAACTTCATTTGCCTATTATTTGAAGGGCTTAACATGGTGAAACCTGAATTTTTAACCATCCGAACATACACGTCAAATACTAGCCCATTTAAAAGGTTTCAATTTTCTCCTCAAAATTTGTCGATTTCCAAAGGGAACACCTATGGAAATGTACCATTCGGACATGAAAATTTCAAAATTTTCAAATTGGCTAATATTTGACATCAATGTTGGAAATTGCTAAAAAGTCAAGTTTCATCAAAGTGTCGTCCTCAAATACTTGGATTATAAATTTAATAATCCAGTTAACTCGATATTGGTTTAGAGTGTTAAGAATTATTATCTATCTTCATTTGCTTATTATTTGAAGGGCTTAACATGGTGAAACCTTAATTTTTAACCATTCCGAACATACACGTCAAATACTAGCCCATTTAAAAAGTTTCAATTTTCACCTCAAAATTTGTCGATTTCCAAAGGGAACACCTATGGAAATGTACCATTCGGACATGAAAATTTCAAAATTTTCAAATTTGCTAATATTTGACATCAATGTTAGAAATTGCTAAAAAGTCAAGTTTCATCGAGTGACCCCATCAAACACTTGGATTATAAATTTAATAATCCATTTAACTCGATATTGTTTTAGGGTGTTAAGAAATATTATCTAACTTCATTTGCCTATTATTTGAAGGGCTTAACATGGTGAAACCTCAATTTTTAACCATTCCGAACATACACGTCAAATACTAGCCCATTTAAAAAGTTTCAATTTTCCCTTCAAAATTTGTCGATTTCCAAAGGGAACACCTATGGAAATGTACCATTCGGACATGAAAATTTCAAAATTTTCAAATTGGCTAATATTTGACATCAATGTTGGAAATTGCTAAAAAGTCAAGTTTCATAGAGTGACCCCCTCAAATACTTGGATTATAAATTTAATAATCCATTTAACTCGATATTGTTTTAGAGTGTTAAGAATTATTATCTAACTTCATTTGCCTATTATTTGAAGGGCTTAACATGGTGAAACCTGAATTTTTAACCATTCCGAACATACACGTCAAATACTAGCCCATTTAAAAAGTTTCAATTTTCCCCTCAAAATTTGTCGATTTCCAAAGGGAACACCTATGGAAATGTACCATTCGGACATGAAAATTTCAAAATTTTCAAATTGGCTAATATTTGACATCAATGTTGGAAATTGCTAAAAAGTCAAGTTTCATTAGAGTGACCCCCTCAAATACTTGGATTATAAATTTAATAATCCATTTAACTCGATATTGTTTTAGAGTGTTAAGAATTATTATCTAACTTCATTTGCCTATTATTTGAAGGGCTTAACATGGTGAAACCTGAATTTTTAACCATCCGAACATACACGTCAAATACTAGCCCATTTAAAAGGTTTCAATTTTCTCCTCAAAATTTGTCGATTTCCATAGGGAATACCTATGGAAATGAACCATTCGGACATGAAAATATCAAAATTTTCAAATTGGCTAATATTTGACATCAATGTTAGAAATTGCTAAAAAGTCACGTTTCATCAAAGTGTCGTCCTCAAATAATTGGATTATAAATTTAATAATCCAGTTAACTCGATATTGGTTTAGAGTGTTAAGAATTATTATCTATCTTCATTTGCTTATTATTTGAAGGGCTTAACATGGTGAAACCTTAATTTTTAACCATTCCGAACATACACGTCAAATACTAGCCCATTTAAAAAGTTTCAATTTTCACCTCAAAATTTGTCGATTTCCAAAGGGAACACCTATGGAAATGTACCATTCGGACATGAAAATTTCAAAATTTTCAAATTTGCTAATATTTGACATCAATGTTAGAAATTGCTAAAAAGTCAAGTTTCATTAGAGTGACCCCATCAAACACTTGGATTATAAATTTAATAATCCATTTAACTCGATATTGTTTTAGGGTGTTAAGAAATATTATCTAACTTCATTTGCCTATTATTTGAAGGGCTTAACATGGTGAAACCTCAATTTTTAACCATTCCGAACATACACGTCAAATACTAGCCCATTTAAAAAGTTTCAATTTTCCCTTCAAAATTTGTCGATTTCCAAAGGGAACACCTATGGAAATGTACCATTCGGACATGAAAATTTCAAAATTTTCAAATTGGCTAATATTTGACATCAATGTTGGAAATTGCTAAAAAGTCAAGTTTCATCGAGTGACCCCCTCAAATACTTGGATTATAAATTTAATAATCCATTTAACTCGATATTGTTTTAGAGTGTTAAGAATTATTATCTAACTTCATTTGCCTATTATTTGAAGGGCTTAACATGGTGAAACCTGAATTTTTAACCATCCGAACATACACGTCAAATACTAGCCCATTTAAAAGGTTTCAATTTTCTCCTCAAAATTTGTCGATTTCCATAGGGAACACCTATGGAAATGAACCATTCGGACATGAAAATTTCAAAATTTTCAAATTGGCTAATATTTGACATCAATGTTGGAAATTGCTAAAAAGTCAAGTTTCATTAGAGTGACCCCCTCAAATACTTGGATTATAAATTTAATAATCCATTTAACTCGATATTGTTTTAGAGTGTTAAGAATTATTATCTAACTTCATTTGCCTATTATTTGAAGGGCTTAACATGGTGAAACCTGAATTTTTAACCATCCGAACATACACGTCAAATACTAGCCCATTTAAAAGGTTTCAATTTTCTCCTCAAAATTTGTCGATTTCCATAGGGAATACCTATGGAAATGAACCATTCGGACATGAAAATATCAAAATTTTCAAATTGGCTAATATTTGACATCAATGTTAGAAATTGCTAAAAAGTCACGTTTCATCAAAGTGTCGTCCTCAAATAATTGGATTATAAATTTAATAATCCAGTTTAACTCGATATTGGTTTAGAGTGTTAAGAATTATTATCTATCTTCATTTGCTTATTATTTGAAGGGCTTAACATGGTGGAACCCTTAATTTTTAACCATTCCGAACATACACGTCAAATACTAGCCCATTTAAAAAGTTTCAATTTTCACCTCAAAATTTGTCGATTTCCAAAGGGAACACCTATGGAAATGTACCATTCGGACATGAAAATTTCAAAATTTTCAAATTTGCTAATATTTGACATCAATGTTAGAAATTGCTAAAAAGTCAAGTTTCATCGAGTGACCCCATCAAACACTTAGATTATAAATTTAATAATCCATTTAACTCGATATTGTTTTAGAGTGTTAAGAATTATTATCTAACTTCATTTGCCTATTATTTGAAGGGCTTAACATGGTGAAACCTGAATTTTTAACCATTCCGAACATACACGTCAAATACTAGCCCATTTAAAAAGTTTCAATTTTCCCCTCAAAATTTGTCGATTTCCAAAGGGAACACCTATGGAAATGTACCATTCGGACATGAAAATTTCAAAATTTTCAAATTGGCTAATATTTGACATCAATGTTGGAAATTGCTAAAAAGTCAAGTTTCATCGAGTGACCCCCTCAAATACTTGGATTATAAATTTAATAATCCATTTAACTCGATATTGTTTTAGAGTGTTAAGAATTATTATCTAACTTCATTTGCCTATTATTTGAAGGGCTTAACATGGTGAAACCTGAATTTTTAACCATCCGAACATACACGTCAAATACTAGCCCATTTAAAAGGTTTCAATTTTCTCCTCAAAATTTGTCGATTTCCATAGGGAACACCTATGGAAATGAACCATTCGGACATGAAAATATCAAAATTTTCAAATTGGCTAATATTTGACATCAATGTTAGAAATTGCTAAAAAGTCACGTTTCATCAAAGTGTCGTCCCTCAAATAATTGGATTATAAATTTAATAATCCAGTTAACTCGATATTGGTTTAGAGTGTTAAGAATTATTATCTAACTTCATTTGCCTATTATTTGAAGGGCTTAACATGGTGAAACCTGAATTTTTAACCATTCCGAACATACACGTCAAATACTAGCCCATTTAAAAAGTTTCAATTTTCCCCTCAAAATTTGTCGATTTCCAAAGGGAACACCTATGGAAATGTACCATTCGGACATGAAAATTTAAAAATTTTCAAATTGGCTAATATTTGACATCAATGTTGGAAATTGCTAAAAAGTCAAGTTTCATTAGAGTGACCCCTCAAATACTTGGATTATAAATTTAATAATCCATTTAACTCGATATTGTTTTAGAGTGTTAAGAATTATTATCTAACTTCATTTGCCTATTATTTGAAGGGCTTAACATGGTGAAACCTGAATTTTTAACCATTCCGAACATACACGTCAAATACTAGCCCATTTAAAAAGTTTCAATTTTCACCTCAAAATTTGTCGATTTCCAAAGGGAACACCTATGGAAATGTACCATTCGGACATGAAAATTTCAAAATTTTCAAATTGGCTAATATTTGACATCAATGTTAGAAATTGCTAAAAAGTCAAGTTTCATCGAGTGACCCCATCAAACACTTGGATTATAAATTTAATAATCCATTTAACTCGATATTGGTTTAGAGTGTTAAGAATTATTATCTAACTTCATTTGCCTATTATTTGAAGGGCTTAACATGGTGAAACCTGAATTTTTAACCATTCCGAACATACACGTCAAATACTAGCCCATTTAAAAAGTTTCAATTTTCCCCTCAAAATTTGTCGATTTCCAAAGGGAACACCTATGGAAATGTACCATTCGGACATGAAAATTTCAAAATTTTCAAATTGGCTATTATTTGACATCAATGTTGGAAATTGCTAAAAAGTCAAGTTTCATCATTAGAGTGACCCCCTCAAATACTTGGATTATAAATTTAATAATCCATTTAACTCGATATTGTTTTAGAGTGTTAAGAATTATTATCTAACTTCATTTGCCTATTATTTGAAGGGCTTAACATGGTGAAACCTGAATTTTTAACCATTCCGAACATACACGTCAAATACTAGCCCATTTAAAAAGTTTCAATTTTCACCTCAAAATTTGTCGATTTCCAAAGGGAACACCTATGGAAATGTACCATTCGGACATGAAAATTTCAAAATTTTCAAATTGGCTAATATTTGACATCAATGTTATAAATTGCTAAAAAGTCACGTTTCATCAAAGTGACCCCATCAAACACTTGGATTATAAATTTATTAATCCAGTTAACTCGATATTGGTTTAGAGTGTTAAGAATTATTATCTAACTTCATTTGCCTATTATTTGAAGGGCTTAACATGGTGAAACCTGAATTTTTAACCATTCCGAACATACACGTCAAATACTAGCCCATTTAAAAAGTTTCAATTTTCCCCTCAAAATTTGTCGATTTCCAAAGGGAACACCTATGGAAATGTACCATTCGGACATGAAAATTTAAAAATTTTCAAATTGGCTAATATTTGACATCAATGTTGGAAATTGCTAAAAAGTCAAGTTTCATTAGAGTGACCCCCTCAAATACTTGGATTATAAATTTAATAATCCATTTAACTCGATATTGTTTTAGAGTGTTAAGAATTATTATCTAACTTCATTTGCCTATTATTTGAAGGGCTTAACATGGTGAAACCTGAATTTTTAACCATTCCGAACATACACGTCAAATACTAGCCCATTTAAAAAGTTTCAATTTTCACCTCAAAATTTGTCGATTTCCAAAGGGAACACCTATGGAAATGTACCATTCGGACATGAAAATTTCAAAATTTTCAAATTGGCTAATATTTGACATCAATGTTGGAAATTGCTAAAAAGTCAAGTTTCATCAGAGTGACCCCTCAAATACTTGGATTATAAATTTAATAATCCATTTAACTCGATATTGTTTTAGAGTGTTAAGAATTATTATCTAACTTCATTTGCCTATTATTTGAAGGGCTTAACATGGTGAAACCTGAATTTTTAACCATTCCGAACATACACGTCAAATACTAGCCCATTTAAAAAGTTTCAATTTTCACCTCAAAATTTGTCGATTTCCAAAGGGAACACCTATGGAAATGTACCATTCGGACATGAAAATTTCAAAATTTTCAAATTGGCTAATATTTGACATCAATGTTGGAAATTGCTAAAAAGTCAAGTTTCATCGAGTGACCCCCTCAAATACTTGGATTATAAATTTAATAATCCATTTAACTCGATATTGTTTTAGAGTGTTAAGAATTATTATCTAACTTCATTTGCCTATTATTTGAAGGGCTTAACATGGTGAAACCTGAATTTTTAACCATCCGAACATACACGTCAAATACTAGCCCATTTAAAAAGTTTCAATTTTCACCTCAAAATTTGTCGATTTCCATAGGGAACCCCAATGGAAATGAACCATTCGGACATGAAAATATCAAAATTTTCAAATTGGCTAATATTTGACATCAATGTTGGAAATTTCTAAAAAGTCAAGTTTCATTAGAGTGACCCCCTCAAATACTTGGATTATAAATTTAATAATCCATTTAACTCGATATTGTTTTAGAGTGTTAAGAATTATTATCTAACTTCATTTGCCTATTATTTGAAGGGCTTAACATGGTGAAACCTGAATTTTTAACCATCCGAACATACACGTCAAATACTAGCCCATTTAAAAGGTTTCAATTTTCTCCTCAAAATTTGTCGATTTCCATAGGGAATACCTATGGAAATGAACCATTCGGACATGAAAATATCAAAATTTTCAAATTGGCTAATATTTGACATCAATGTTAGAAATTGCTAAAAAGTCACGTTTCATCAAAGTGTCGTCCTCAAATAATTGGATTATAAATTTAATAATCCAGTTAACTCGATATTGGTTTAGAGTGTTAAGAATTATTATCTATCTTCATTTGCCTATTATTTGAAGGGCTTAACATGGTGAAACCTGAATTTTTAACCATTCCGAACATACACGTCAAATACTAGCCCATTTAAAAAGTTTCAATTTTCACCTCAAAATTTGTCGATTTCCAAAGGGAACACCTATGGAAATGTACCATTCGGACATGAAAATTTCAAAATTTTCAAATTGGCTAATATTTGACATCAATGTTGGAAATTGCTAAAAAGTCAAGTTTCATCGAGTGACCCCCTCAAATACTTGGATTATAAATTTAATAATCCATTTAACTCGATATTGTTTTAGAGTGTTAAGAATTATTATCTAACTTCATTTGCCTATTATTTGAAGGGCTTAACATGGTGAAACCTGAATTTTTAACCATCCGAACATACACGTCAAATACTAGCCCATTTAAAAAGTTTCAATTTTCACCTCAAAATTTGTCGATTTCCATAGGGAACACCTATGGAAATGAACCATTCGGACATGAAAATTTCAAAATTTTCAAATTGGCTAATATTTGACATCAATGTTGGAAATTTCTAAAAAGTCAAGTTTCATTAGAGTGACCCCCTCAAATACTTGGATTATAAATTTAATAATCCATTTAACTCGATATTGTTTTAGAGTGTTAAGAATTATTATCTAACTTCATTTGCCTATTATTTGAAGGGCTTAACATGGTGAAACCTGAATTTTTAACCATCCGAACATACACGTCAAATACTAGCCCATTTAAAAGGTTTCAATTTTCTCCTCAAAATTTGTCGATTTCCATAGGGAATACCTATGGAAATGAACCATTCGGACATGAAAATATCAAAATTTTCAAATTGGCTAATATTTGACATCAATGTTAGAAATTGCTAAAAAGTCACGTTTCATCAAAGTGTCGTCCTCAAATAATTGGATTATAAATTTAATAATCCAGTTAACTCGATATTGGTTTAGAGTGTTAAGAATTATTATCTATCTTCATTTGCTTATTATTTGAAGGGCTTAACATGGTGAAACCTTAATTTTTAACCATTCCGAACATACACGTCAAATACTAGCCCATTTAAAAAGTTTCAATTTTCACCTCAAAATTTGTCGATTTCCAAAGGGAACACCTATGGAAATGTACCATTCGGACATGAAAATTTCAAAATTTTCAAATTGGCTAATATTTGACATCAATGTTGGAAATTGCTAAAAAGTCAAGTTTCATCGAGTGACCCCCTCAAATACTTGGATTATAAATTTAATAATCCATTTAACTCGATATTGTTTTAGAGTGTTAAGAATTATTATCTAACTTCATTTGCCTATTATTTGAAGGGCTTAACATGGTGAAACCTGAATTTTTAACCATCCGAACATACACGTCAAATACTAGCCCATTTAAAAAGTTTCAATTTTCACCTCAAAATTTGTCGATTTCCAAAGGGAACACCTATGGAAATGTACCATTCGGACATGAAAATTTCAAAATTTTCAAATTGGCTAATATTTGACATCAATGTTGGAAATTGCTAAAAAGTCAAGTTTCATCAAAGTGACCCCCTCAAATACTTGGATTATAAATTTAATAATCCATTTAACTCGATATTGTTTTAGAGTGTTAAGAATTATTATCTAACTTCATTTGCCTATTATTTGAAGGGCTTAACATGGTGAAACCTGAATTTTTAACCATCCGAACATACACGTCAAATACTAGCCCATTTAAAAAGTTTCAATTTTCCCCTCAAAATTTGTCGATTTCCAAAGGGAACACCTATGGAAATGAACCATTCGGACATGAAAATTTCAAAATTTTCAAATTGGCTAATATTTGACATCAATGTTGGAAATTGCTAAAAAGTCAAGTTTCATTAGAGTGACCCCCTCAAATACTTGGATTATAAATTTAATAATCCATTTAACTCGATATTGTTTTAGAGTGTTAAGAATTATTATCTAACTTCATTTGCCTATTATTTGAAGGGCTTAACATGGTGAAACCTGAATTTTTAACCATCCGAACATACACGTCAAATACTAGCCCATTTAAAAGGTTTCAATTTTCTCCTCAAAATTTGTCGATTTCCATAGGGAATACCTATGGAAATGAACCATTCGGACATGAAAATATCAAAATTTTCAAATTGGCTAATATTTGACATCAATGTTAGAAATTGCTAAAAAGTCACGTTTCATCAAAGTGTCGTCCTCAAATAATTGGATTATAAATTTAATAATCCAGTTAACTCGATATTGGTTTAGAGTGTTAAGAATTATTATCTATCTTCATTTGCCTATTATTTGAAGGGCTTAACATGGTGAAACCTGAATTTTTAACCATTCCGAACATACACGTCAAATACTAGCCCATTTAAAAAGTTTCAATTTTCACCTCAAAATTTGTCGATTTCCAAAGGGAACACCTATGGAAATGTACCATTCGGACATGAAAATTTCAAAATTTTCAAATTGGCTAATATTTGACATCAATGTTGGAAATTGCTAAAAAGTCAAGTTTCATCGAGTGACCCCATCAAATACTTGGATTATAAATTTAATAATCCATTTAACTCGATATTGTTTTAGAGTGTTAAGAATTATTATCTAACTTCATTTGCCTATTATTTGAAGGGCTTAACATGGTGAAACCTCAATTTTTAACCATTCCGAACATACACGTCAAATACTAGCCCATTTAAAAAGTTTCAATTTTCCCCTCAAAATTTGTCGATTTCCAAAGGGAACACCTATGGAAATGTACCATTCGGACATGAAAATTTCAAAATTTTCAAATTGGCTAATATTTGACATCAATGTTGGAAATTGCTAAAAAGTCAAGTTTCATCGAGTGACCCCCTCAAATACTTGGATTATAAATTTAATAATCCATTTAACTCGATATTGTTTTAGAGTGTTAAGAATTATTATCTAACTTCATTTGCCTATTATTTGAAGGGCTTAACATGGTGAAACCTGAATTTTTAACCATCCGAACATACACGTCAAATACTAGCCCATTTAAAAGGTTTCAATTTTCTCCTCAAAATTTGTCGATTTCCATAGGGAATACCTATGGAAATGAACCATTCGGACATGAAAATATCAAAATTTTCAAATTGGCTAATATTTGACATCAATGTTAGAAATTGCTAAAAAGTCACGTTTCATCAAAGTGTCGTCCTCAAATAATTGGATTATAAATTTAATAATCCAGTTAACTCGATATTGGTTTAGAGTGTTAAGAATTATTATCTATCTTCATTTGCTTATTATTTGAAGGGCTTAACATGGTGAAACCTGAATTTTTAACCATTCCGAACATACACGTCAAATACTAGCCCATTTAAAAAGTTTCAATTTTCACCTCAAAATTTGTCGATTTCCAAAGGGAACACCTATGGAAATGTACCATTCGGACATGAAAATTTCAAAATTTTCAAATTTGCTAATATTTGACATCAATGTTAGAAATTGCTAAAAAGTCAAGTTTCATCGAGTGACCCCATCAAACACTTGGATTATAAATTTAATAATCCATTTAACTCGATATTGTTTTAGAGTGTTAAGAAATATTATCTAACTTCATTTGCCTATTATTTGAAGGGCTTAACATGGTGAAACCTCAATTTTTAACCATTCCGAACATACACGTCAAATACTAGCCCATTTAAAAAGTTTCAATTTTCCCTTCAAAATTTGTCGATTTCCAAAGGGAACACCTATGGAAATGTACCATTCGGACATGAAAATTTCAAAATTTTCAAATTGGCTAATATTTGACATCAATGTTGGAAATTGCTAAAAAGTCAAGTTTCATCGAGTGACCCCCTCAAATACTTGGATTATAAATTTAATAATCCATTTAACTCGATATTGTTTTAGAGTGTTAAGAATTATTATCTAACTTCATTTGCCTATTATTTGAAGGGCTTAACATGGTGAAACCTGAATTTTTAACCATCCGAACATACACGTCAAATACTAGCCCATTTAAAAGGTTTCAATTTTCTCCTCAAAATTTGTCGATTTCCATAGGGAATACCTATGGAAATGAACCATTCGGACATGAAAATATCAAAATTTTCAAATTGGCTAATATTTGACATCAATGTTAGAAATTGCTAAAAAGTCACGTTTCATCAAAGTGTCGTCCTCAAATAATTGGATTATAAATTTAATAATCCAGTTAACTCGATATTGGTTTAGAGTGTTAAGAATTATTATCTATCTTCATTTGCTTATTATTTGAAGGGCTTAACATGGTGAAACCTTAATTTTTAACCATTCCGAACATACACGTCAAATACTAGCCCATTTAAAAAGTTTCAATTTTCACCTCAAAATTTGTCGATTTCCAAAGGGAACACCTATGGAAATGTACCATTCGGACATGAAAATTTCAAAATTTTCAAATTTGCTAATATTTGACATCAATGTTAGAAATTGCTAAAAAGTCAAGTTTCATCGAGTGACCCCATCAAACACTTGGATTATAAATTTAATAATCCATTTAACTCGATATTGTTTTAGGGTGTTAAGAAATATTATCTAACTTCATTTGCCTATTATTTGAAGGGCTTAACATGGTGAAACCTCAATTTTTAACCATTCCGAACATACACGTCAAATACTAGCCCATTTAAAAAGTTTCAATTTTCCCTTCAAAATTTGTCGATTTCCAAAGGGAACACCTATGGAAATGTACCATTCGGACATGAAAATTTCAAAATTTTCAAATTGGCTAATATTTGACATCAATGTTGGAAATTGCTAAAAAGTCAAGTTTCATCGAAGTGACCCCCTCAAATACTTGGATTATAAATTTAATAATCCATTTAACTCGATATTGTTTTAGAGTGTTAAGAATTATTATCTAACTTCATTTGCCTATTATTTGAAGGGCTTAACATGGTGAAACCTGAATTTTTAACCATCCGAACATACACGTCAAATACTAGCCCATTTAAAAGGTTTCAATTTTCTCCTCAAAATTTGTCGATTTCCATAGGGAATACCTATGGAAATGAACCATTCGGACATGAAAATATCAAAATTTTCAAATTGGCTAATATTTGACATCAATGTTAGAAATTGCTAAAAAGTCACGTTTCATCAAAGTGTCGTCCTCAAATAATTGGATTATAAATTTAATAATCCAGTTAACTCGATATTGGTTTAGAGTGTTAAGAATTATTATCTATCTTCATTTGCTTATTATTTGAAGGGCTTAACATGGTGAAACCTTAATTTTTAACCATTCCGAACATACACGTCAAATACTAGCCCATTTAAAAAGTTTCAATTTTCACCTCAAAATTTGTCGATTTCCAAAGGGAACACCTATGGAAATGTACCATTCGGACATGAAAATTTCAAAATTTTCAAATTTGCTAATATTTGACATCAATGTTAGAAATTGCTAAAAAGTCAAGTTTCATCGAGTGACCCCATCAAACACTTGGATTATAAATTTAATAATCCATTTAACTCGATATTGTTTTAGGGTGTTAAGAAATATTATCTAACTTCATTTGCCTATTATTTGAAGGGCTTAACATGGTGAAACCTCAATTTTTAACCATTCCGAACATACACGTCAAATACTAGCCCATTTAAAAAGTTTCAATTTTCCCTTCAAAATTTGTCGATTTCCAAAGGGAACACCTATGGAAATGTACCATTCGGACATGAAAATTTCAAAATTTTCAAATTGGCTAATATTTGACATCAATGTTGGAAATTGCTAAAAAGTCAAGTTTCATCGAGTGACCCCCTCAAATACTTGGATTATAAATTTAATAATCCATTTAACTCGATATTGTTTTAGAGTGTTAAGAATTATTATCTAACTTCATTTGCCTATTATTTGAAGGGCTTAACATGGTGAAACCTGAATTTTTAACCATCCGAACATACACGTCAAATACTAGCCCATTTAAAAGGTTTCAATTTTCTCCTCAAAATTTGTCGATTTCCATAGGGAATACCTATGGAAATGAACCATTCGGACATGAAAATATCAAAATTTTCAAATTGGCTAATATTTGACATCAATGTTAGAAATTGCTAAAAAGTCACGTTTCATCAAAGTGTCGTCCTCAAATAATTGGATTATAAATTTAATAATCCAGTTAACTCGATATTGGTTTAGAGTGTTAAGAATTATTATCTATCTTCATTTGCTTATTATTTGAAGGGCTTAACATGGTGAAACCTTAATTTTTAACCATTCCGAACATACACGTCAAATACTAGCCCATTTAAAAAGTTTCAATTTTCACCTCAAAATTTGTCGATTTCCAAAGGGAACACCTATGGAAATGTACCATTCGGACATGAAAATTTCAAAATTTTCAAATTTGCTAATATTTGACATCAATGTTAGAAATTGCTAAAAAGTCAAGTTTCATCGAGTGACCCCATCAAACACTTGGATTATAAATTTAATAATCCATTTAACTCGATATTGTTTTTAGGTGTTAAGAAATATTATCTAACTTCATTTGCCTATTATTTGAAGGGCTTAACATGGTGAAACCTCAATTTTTAACCATTCCGAACATACACGTCAAATACTAGCCCATTTAAAAAGTTTCAATTTTCCCTTCAAAATTTGTCGATTTCCAAAGGGAACACCTATGGAAATGTACCATTCGGACATGAAAATTTCAAAATTTTCAAATTGGCTAATATTTGACATCAATGTTGGAAATTGCTAAAAAGTCAAGTTTCATCGAGTGACCCCCTCAAATACTTGGATTATAAATTTAATAATCCATTTAACTCGATATTGTTTTAGAGTGTTAAGAATTATTATCTAACTTCATTTGCCTATTATTTGAAGGGCTTAACATGGTGAAACCTGAATTTTTAACCATCCGAACATACACGTCAAATACTAGCCCATTTAAAAGGTTTCAATTTTCTCCTCAAAATTTGTCGATTTCCATAGGGAATACCTATGGAAATGAACCATTCGGACATGAAAATATCAAAATTTTCAAATTGGCTAATATTTGACATCAATGTTAGAAATTGCTAAAAAGTCACGTTTCATCAAAGTGTCGTCCTCAAATAATTGGATTATAAATTTAATAATCCAGCTTAACTCGATATTGGTTTAGAGTGTTAAGAATTATTATCTATCTTCATTTGCTTATTATTTGAAGGGCTTAACATGGTGAAACCTTAATTTTTAACCATTCCGAACATACACGTCAAATACTAGCCCATTTAAAAAGTTTCAATTTTCACCTCAAAATTTGTCGATTTCCAAAGGGAACACCTATGGAAATGTACCATTCGGACATGAAAATTTCAAAATTTTCAAATTTGCTAATATTTGACATCAATGTTAGAAATTGCTAAAAAGTCAAGTTTCATCGAGTGACCCCATCCAACACTTGGATTATAAATTTAATAATCCATTTAACTCGATATTGTTTTAGGGTGTTAAGAAATATTATCTAACTTCATTTGCCTATTATTTGAAGGGCTTAACATGGTGAAACCTCAATTTTTAACCATTCCGAACATACACGTCAAATACTAGCCCATTTAAAAAGTTTCAATTTTCCCTTCAAAATTTGTCGATTTCCAAAGGGAACACCTATGGAAATGTACCATTCGGACATGAAAATTTCAAAATTTTCAAATTGGCTAATATTTGACATCAATGTTGGAAATTGCTAAAAAGTCAAGTTTCATCAGAGTGACCCCCTCAAATACTTGGATTATAAATTTAATAATCCATTTAACTCGATATTGTTTTAGAGTGTTAAGAATTATTATCTAACTTCATTTGCCTATTATTTGAAGGGCTTAACATGGTGAAACCTGAATTTTTAACCATCCGAACATACACGTCAAATACTAGCCCATTTAAAAGGTTTCAATTTTCTCCTCAAAATTTGTCGATTTCCATAGGGAACACCTATGGAAATGAACCATTCGGACATGAAAATATCAAAATTTTCAAATTGGCTAATATTTGACATCAATGTTAGAAATTGCTAAAAAGTCACGTTTCATCAAAGTGTCGTCCTCAAATAATTGGATTATAAATTTAATAATCCAGTTAACTCGATATTGGTTTAGAGTGTTAAGAATTATTATCTAACTTCATTTGCCTATTATTTGAAGGGCTTAACATGGTGAAACCTGAATTTTTAACCATTCCGAACATACACGTCAAATACTAGCCCATTTAAAAAGTTTCAATTTTCCCCTCAAAATTTGTCGATTTCCAAAGGGAACACCTATGGAAATGTACCATTCGGACATGAAAATTTCAAAATTTTCAAATTGGCTAATATTTGACATCAATGTTGGAAATTGCTAAAAAGTCAAGTTTCATCGAGTGACCCCATCAAATACTTGGATTATAAATTTAATAATCCATTTAACTCGATATTGTTTTAGGGTGTTAAGAAATATTATCTAACTTCATTTGCCTATTATTTGAAGGGCTTAACATGGTGAAACCTCAATTTTTAACCATTCCGAACATACACGTCAAATACTAGCCCATTTAAAAAGTTTCAATTTTCCCTTCAAAATTTGTCGATTTCCAAAGGGAACACCTATGGAAATGTACCATTCGGACATGAAAATTTCAAAATTTTCAAATTGGCTAATATTTGACATCAATGTTGGAAATTGCTAAAAAGTCAAGTTTCATTAGAGTGACCCCCTCAAATACTTGGATTATAAATTTAATAATCCATTTAACTCGATATTGTTTTAGAGTGTTAAGAATTATTATCTAACTTCATTTGCCTATTATTTGAAGGGCTTAACATGGTGAAACCTGAATTTTTAACCATCCGAACATACACGTCAAATACTAGCCCATTTAAAAGGTTTCAATTTTCTCCTCAAAATTTGTCGATTTCCATAGGGAACACCTATGGAAATGAACCATTCGGACATGAAAATATCAAAATTTTCAAATTGGCTAATATTTGACATCAATGTTAGAAATTGCTAAAAAGTCACGTTTCATCAAAGTGTCGTCCTCAAATAATTGGATTATAAATTTAATAATCCATTTAACTCGATATTGGTTTAGAGTGTTAAGAATTATTATCTAACTTCATTTGCCTATTATTTGAAGGGCTTAACATGGTGAAACCTGAATTTTTAACCATTCCGAACATACACGTCAAATACTAGCCCATTTAAAAAGTTTCAATTTTCCCTTCAAAATTTGTCGATTTCCAAAGGGAACACCTATGGAAATGTACCATTCGGACATGAAAATTTCAAAATTTTCAAATTGGCTAATATTTGACATCAATGTTGGAAATTGCTAAAAAGTCAAGTTTCATCGAGTGACCCCCTCAAATACTTGGATTATAAATTTAATAATCCATTTAACTCGATATTGTTTTAGAGTGTTAAGAATTATTATCTAACTTCATTTGCCTATTATTTGAAGGGCTTAACATGGTGAAACCTGAATTTTTAACCATTCCGAACATACACGTCAAATACTAGCCCATTTAAAAAGTTTCAATTTTCCCCTCAAAATTTGTCGATTTCCAAAGGGAACACCTATGGAAATGAACCATTCGGACATGAAAATTTCAAAATTTTCAAATTGGCTAATATTTGACATCAATGTTGGAAATTGCTAAAAAGTCACGTTTCATCAAAGTGTCGTCCTCAAATACTTGGATTATAAATTTAATAATACAGTTAACTCGATATTGTTTTAGAGTGTTAAGAATTATTATCTAACTTCATTTGCCTATTATTTGAAGGGCTTAACATGGTGAAACCTGAATTTTTAACCATTCCGAACATACACGTCAAATACTAGCCCATTTAAAAAGTTTCAATTTTCTCCTCAAAATTTGTCGATTTCCAAAGGGAACACCTATGGAAATGAACCATTCGGACATGAAAATTTCAAAATTTTCAAATTGGCTAATATTTGACATCAATGTTAGAAATTGCTAAAAAGTCATGTTTCAGCAAAGTGTCGTCCTCAAATACTTGGATTATAAATTTAATAATCCATTTAACTCGATATTGTTTTAGAGTGTTAAGAATTATTATCTAACTTCATTTGCCTATTATTTGAAGGGCTTAACATGGTGAAACCTCAATTTTTAACCATTCCGAACATACACGTCAAATACTAGCCCATTTAAAAAGTTTCAATTTTCCCTTCAAAATTTGTCGATTTCCAAAGGGAACACCTATGGAAATGTACCATTCGGACATGAAAATTTCAAAATTTTCAAATTGGCTAATATTTGACATCAATGTTGGAAATTGCTAAAAAGTCAAGTTTCATCGAGTGACCCCCTCAAATACTTGGATTATAAATTTAATAATCCATTTAACTCGATATTGTTTTAGAGTGTTAAGAATTATTATCTAACTTCATTTGCCTATTATTTGAAGGGCTTAACATGGTGAAACCTGAATTTTTAACCATCCGAACATACACGTCAAATACTAGCCCATTTAAAAGGTTTCAATTTTCTCCTCAAAATTTGTCGATTTCCATAGGGAACACCTATGGAAATGAACCATTCGGACATGAAAATATCAAAATTTTCAAATTGGCTAATATTTGACATCAATGTTAGAAATTGCTAAAAAGTCACGTTTCATCAAAGTGTCGTCCTCAAATAATTGGATTATAAATTTAATAATCCAGTTAACTCGATATTGGTTTAGAGTGTTAAGAATTATTATCTAACTTCATTTGCCTATTATTTGAAGGGCTTAACATGGTGAAACCTGAATTTTTAACCATTCCGAACATACACGTCAAATACTAGCCCATTTAAAAAGTTTCAATTTTCACCTCAAAATTTGTCGATTTCCAAAGGGAACACCTATGGAAATGTACCATTCGGACATGAAAATTTCAAAATTTTCAAATTTGCTAATATTTGACATCAATGTTAGAAATTGCTAAAAAGTCAAGTTTCATCAGAGTGACCCCATCAAACACTTGGATTATAAATTTAATAATCCATTTAACTCGATATTGTTTTAGGGTGTTAAGAAATATTATCTAACTTCATTTGCCTATTATTTGAAGGGCTTAACATGGTGAAACCTCAATTTTTAACCATTCCGAACATACACGTCAAATACTAGCCCATTTAAAAAGTTTCAATTTTCCCTTCAAAATTTGTCGATTTCCAAAGGGAACACCTATGGAAATGTACCATTCGGACATGAAAATTTCAAAATTTTCAAATTGGCTAATATTTGACATCAATGTTGGAAATTGCTAAAAAGTCAAGTTTCATCGAGTGACCCCCTCAAATACTTGGATTATAAATTTAATAATCCATTTAACTCGATATTGTTTTAGAGTGTTAAGAATTATTATCTAACTTCATTTGCCTATTATTTGAAGGGCTTAACATGGTGAAACCTGAATTTTTAACCATCCGAACATACACGTCAAATACTAGCCCATTTAAAAGGTTTCAATTTTCTCCTCAAAATTTGTCGATTTCCATAGGGAACACCTATGGAAATGAACCATTCGGACATGAAAATATCAAAATTTTCAAATTGGCTAATATTTGACATCAATGTTAGAAATTGCTAAAAAGTCACGTTTCATCAAAGTGTCGTCCTCAAATAATTGGATTATAAATTTAATAATCCAGTTAACTCGATATTGGTTTAGAGTGTTAAGAATTATTATCTAACTTCATTTGCCTATTATTTGAAGGGCTTAACATGGTGAAACCTGAATTTTTAACCATTCCGAACATACACGTCAAATACTAGCCCATTTAAAAAGTTTCAATTTTCACCTCAAAATTTGTCGATTTCCAAAGGGAACACCTATGGAAATGTACCATTCGGACATGAAAATTTCAAAATTTTCAAATTTGCTAATATTTGACATCAATGTTAGAAATTGCTAAAAAGTCAAGTTTCATCAGAGTGACCCCATCAAACACTTGGATTATAAATTTAATAATCCATTTAACTCGATATTGTTTTAGGGTGTTAAGAAATATTATCTAACTTCATTTGCCTATTATTTGAAGGGCTTAACATGGTGAAACCTCAATTTTTAACCATTCCGAACATACACGTCAAATACTAGCCCATTTAAAAAGTTTCAATTTTCCCTTCAAAATTTGTCGATTTCCAAAGGGAACACCTATGGAAATGTACCATTCGGACATGAAAATTTCAAAATTTTCAAATTGGCTAATATTTGACATCAATGTTGGAAATTGCTAAAAAGTCAAGTTTCATCAGAGTGACCCCCTCAAATACTTGGATTATAAATTTAATAATCCATTTAACTCGATATTGTTTTAGAGTGTTAAGAATTATTATCTAACTTCATTTGCCTATTATTTGAAGGGCTTAACATGGTGAAACCTGAATTTTTAACCATCCGAACATACACGTCAAATACTAGCCCATTTAAAAGGTTTCAATTTTCTCCTCAAAATTTGTCGATTTCCAAAGGGAACACCTATGGAAATGAACCATTCGGACATGAAAATATCAAAATTTTCAAATTGGCTAATATTTGACATCAATGTTAGAAATTGCTAAAAAGTCACGTTTCATCAAAGTGTCGTCCCTCAAATAATTGGATTATAAATTTAATAATCCATTTAACTCGATATTGTTTTAGAGTGTTAAGAATTATTATCTAACTTCATTTGCCTATTATTTGAAGGGCTTAACATGGTGAAACCTGAATTTTTAACCATCCGAACATACACGTCAAATACTAGCCCATTTAAAAGGTTTCAATTTTTCCCTTCAAAATTTGTCGATTTCCAAAGGGAACACCTATGGAAATGAACCATTCGGACATGAAAATATCAAAATTTTCAAATTGGCTAATATTTGACATCAATGTTAGAAATTGCTAAAAAGTCACGTTTCATCAAAGTGTCGTCCTCAAATAATTGGATTATAAATTTAATAATCCAGTTAACTCGATATTGGTTTAGAGTGTTAAGAATTATTATCTAACTTCATTTGCCTATTATTTGAAGGGCTTAACATGGTGAAACCTGAATTTTTAACCATTCCGAACATACACGTCAAATACTAGCCCATTTAAAAAGTTTCAATTTTCCCCTCAAAATTTGTCGATTTCCAAAGGGAACACCTATGGAAATGTACCATTCGGACATGAAAATTTAAAAATTTTCAAATTGGCTAATATTTGACATCAATGTTGGAAATTGCTAAAAAGTCAAGTTTCATTAGAGTGACCCCCTCAAATACTTGGATTATAAATTTAATAATCCATTTAACTCGATATTGTTTTAGAGTGTTAAGAATTATTATCTAACTTCATTTGCCTATTATTTGAAGGGCTTAACATGGTGAAACCTGAATTTTTAACCATTCCGAACATACACGTCAAATACTAGCCCATTTAAAAAGTTTCAATTTTCACCTCAAAATTTGTCGATTTCCAAAGGGAACACCTATGGAAATGTACCATTCGGACATGAAAATTTCAAAATTTTCAAATTGGCTAATATTTGACATCAATGTTAGAAATTGCTAAAAAGTCAAGTTTCATCAAAGTGACCCCCTCAAATACTTGGATTATAAATTTAATAATCCATTTAACTCGATATTGTTTTAGAGTGTTAAGAATTATTATCTAACTTCATTTGCCTATTATTTGAAGGGCTTAACATGGTGAAACCTGAATTTTTAACCATTCCGAACATACACGTCAAATACTAGCCCATTTAAAAAGTTTCAATTTTCACCTCAAAATTTGTCGATTTCCAAAGGGAACACCTATGGAAATGTACCATTCGGACATGAAAATTTCAAAATTTTCAAATTTGCTAATATTTGACATCAATGTTAGAAATTGCTAAAAAGTCAAGTTTCATCAGAGTGACCCCATCAAATACTTGGATTATAAATTTAATAATCCATTTAACTCGATATTGTTTTAGGGTGTTAAGAAATATTATCTAACTTCATTTGCCTATTATTTGAAGGGCTTAACATGGTGAAACCTCAATTTTTAACCATTCCGAACATACACGTCAAATACTAGCCCATTTAAAAAGTTTCAATTTTCCCTTCAAAATTTGTCGATTTCCAAAGGGAACACCTATGGAAATGTACCATTCGGACATGAAAATTTCAAAATTTTCAAATTGGCTAATATTTGACATCAATGTTGGAAATTGCTAAAAAGTCAAGTTTCATCGAGTGACCCCCTCAAATACTTGGATTATAAATTTAATAATCCATTTAACTCGATATTGTTTTAGAGTGTTAAGAATTATTATCTAACTTCATTTGCCTATTATTTGAAGGGCTTAACATGGTGAAACCTGAATTTTTAACCATCCGAACATACACGTCAAATACTAGCCCATTTAAAAGGTTTCAATTTTCTCCTCAAAATTTGTCGATTTCCATAGGGAACACCTATGGAAATGAACCATTCGGACATGAAAATATCAAAATTTTCAAATTGGCTAATATTTGACATCAATGTTAGAAATTGCTAAAAAGTCACGTTTCATCAAAGTGTCGTCCTCAAATAATTGGATTATAAATTTAATAATCCAGTTAACTCGATATTGGTTTAGAGTGTTAAGAATTATTATCTAACTTCATTTGCCTATTATTTGAAGGGCTTAACATGGTGAAACCTGAATTTTTAACCATCCGAACATACACGTCAAATACTAGCCCATTTAAAAGGTTTCAATTTTCTCCTCAAAATTTGTCGATTTCCAAAGGGAACACCTATGGAAATGAACCATTCGGACATGAAAATATCAAAATTTTCAAATTGGCTAATATTTGACATCAATGTTAGAAATTGCTAAAAAGTCACGTTTCATCAAAGTGTCGTCCTCAAATAATTGGATTATAAATTTAATAATCCATTTAACTCGATATTGGTTTAGAGTGTTAAGAATTATTATCTAACTTCATTTGCCTATTATTTGAAGGGCTTAACATGGTGAAACCTGAATTTTTAACCATTCCGAACATACACGTCAAATACTAGCCCATTTAAAAAGTTTCAATTTTCCCCTCAAAATTTGTCGATTTCCAAAGGGAACACCTATGGAAATGTACCATTCGGACATGAAAATTTCAAAATTTTCAAATTGGCTAATATTTGACATCAATGTTGGAAATTGCTAAAAAGTCAAGTTTCATCGAGTGACCCCCTCAAATACTTGGATTATAAATTTAATAATCCATTTAACTCGATATTGTTTTAGAGTGTTAAGAATTATTATCTAACTTCATTTGCCTATTATTTGAAGGGCTTAACATGGTGAAACCTGAATTTTTAACCATCCGAACATACACGTCAAATACTAGCCCATTTAAAAGGTTTCAATTTTCTCCTCAAAATTTGTCGATTTCCATAGGGAACACCTATGGAAATGAACCATTCGGACATGAAAATATCAAAATTTTCAAATTGGCTAATATTTGACATCAATGTTAGAAATTGCTAAAAAGTCACGTTTCATCAAAGTGTCGTCCTCAAATAATTGGATTATAAATTTAATAATCCAGTTAACTCGATATTGGTTTAGAGTGTTAAGAATTATTATCTAACTTCATTTGCCTATTATTTGAAGGGCTTAACATGGTGAAACCTGAATTTTTAACCATTCCGAACATACACGTCAAATACTAGCCCATTTAAAAAGTTTCAATTTTCCCCTCAAAATTTGTCGATTTCCAAAGGGAACACCTATGGAAATGTACCATTCGGACATGAAAATTTCAAAATTTTCAAATTGGCTAATATTTGACATCAATGTTAGAAATTGCTAAAAAGTCACGTTTCATCAAAGTGTCGTCCTCAAATAATTGGATTATAAATTTAATAATCCATTTAACTCGATATTGGTTTAGAGTGTTAAGAATTATTATCTAACTTCATTTGCCTATTATTTGAAGGGCTTAACATGGTGAAACCTGAATTTTTAACCATTCCGAACATACACGTCAAATACTAGCCCATTTAAAAAGTTTCAATTTTCCCCTCAAAATTTGTCGATTTCCAAAGGGAACACCTATGGAAATGTACCATTCGGACATGAAAATTTAAAAATTTTCAAATTGGCTAATATTTGACATCAATGTTGGAAATTGCTAAAAAGTCAAGTTTCATTAGAGTGACCCCCTCAAATACTTGGATTATAAATTTAATAATCCATTTAACTCGATATTGTTTTAGAGTGTTAAGAATTATTATCTAACTTCATTTGCCTATTATTTGAAGGGCTTAACATGGTGAAACCTGAATTTTTAACCATTCCGAACATACACGTCAAATACTAGCCCATTTAAAAAGTTTCAATTTTCACCTCAAAATTTGTCGATTTCCAAAGGGAACACCTATGGAAATGTACCATTCGGACATGAAAATTTCAAAATTTTCAAATTGGCTAATATTTGACATCAATGTTGGAAATTGCTAAAAAGTCAAGTTTCATCGAGTGACCCCCTCAAATACTTGGATTATAAATTTAATAATCCATTTAACTCGATATTGTTTTAGAGTGTTAAGAATTATTATCTAACTTCATTTGCCTATTATTTGAAGGGCTTAACATGGTGAAACCTGAATTTTTAACCATCCGAACATACACGTCAAATACTAGCCCATTTAAAAAGTTTCAATTTTCACCTCAAAATTTGTCGATTTCCAAAGGGAACACCTATGGAAATGAACCATTCGGACATGAAAATTTCAAAATTTTCAAATTGGCTAATATTTGACATCAATGTTAGAAATTGCTAAAAAGTCACGTTTCATCAAAGTGTCGTCCTCAAATACTTGGATTATAAATTTAATAATCCATTTAACTCGATATTGTTTTAGAGTGTTAAGAATTATTATCTAACTTCATTTGCCTATTATTTGAAGGGCTTAACATGGTGAAACCTGAATTTTTAACCATTCCGAACATACACGTCAAATACTAGCCCATTTAAAAAGTTTCAATTTTCCCCTCAAAATTTGTCGATTTCCAAAGGGAACACCTATGGAAATGTACCATTCGGACATGAAAATTTCAAAATTTTCAAATTGGCTAATATTTGACATCAATGTTAGAAATTGCTAAAAAGTCACGTTTCATCAAAGTGACCCCCTCAAATACTTGGATTATAAATTTAATAATCCATTTAACTCGATATTGTTTTAGAGTGTTAAGAATTATTATCTAACTTCATTTGCCTATTATTTGAAGGGCTTAACATGGTGAAACCTGAATTTTTAACCATTCCGAACATACACGTCAAATACTAGCCCATTTAAAAAGTTTCAATTTTCACCTCAAAATTTGTCGATTTCCAAAGGGAACACCTATGGAAATGTACCATTCGGACATGAAAATTTAAAAATTTTCAAATTGGCTAATATTTGACATCAATGTTGGAAATTGCTAAAAAGTCAAGTTTCATTAGAGTGACCCCCTCAAATACTTGGATTATAAATTTAATAATCCATTTAACTCGATATTGTTTTAGAGTGTTAAGAATTATTATCTAACTTCATTTGCCTATTATTTGAAGGGCTTAACATGGTGAAACCTGAATTTTTAACCATCCGAACATACACGTCAAATACTAGCCCATTTAAAAAGTTTCAATTTTCACCTCAAAATTTGTCGATTTCCATAGGGAACCCCTATGGAAATGAACCATTCGGACATGAAAATATCAAAATTTTCAAATTGGCTAATATTTGACATCAATGTTAGAAATTGCTAAAAAGTCACGTTTCATCAAAGTGTCGTCCTCAAATACTTGGATTATAAATTTAATAATCCACTTAACTCGATATTGTTTTAGAGTGTTAAGAATTATTATCTAACTTCATTTGCCTATTATTTGAAGGGCTGAACATGGTGAAACCTCGAATTTTTAACCATTCCGAACATACACGTCAAATACTAGCCCATTTAAAAAGTTTCAATTTTCACCTCAAAATTTGTCGATTTCCAAAGGGAACACCTATGGAAATGTACCATTCGGACATGAAAATTTAAAAATTTTCAAATTGGCTAATATTTGACATCAATGTTGGAAATTGCTAAAAAGTCATGTTTAATTAGAGTGACCCCCTCAAATACTTGGATTATAAATTTAATAATCCATTTAACTCGATATTGTTTTAGAGTGTTAAGAATTATTATCTAACTTCATTTGCCTATTATTTGAAGGGCTTAACATGGTGAAACCTGAATTTTTAACCATTCCGAACATACACGTCAAATACTAGCCCATTTAAAAAGTTTCAATTTTCACCTCAAAATTTGTCGATTTCCAAAGGGAACACCTATGGAAATGTACCATTCGTAAATGAAAATTTAAAAATTTTCAAATTGGCTAATATTTGACATCAATGTTGGAAATTGCTAAAAAGTCAAGTTTCATTAAAGTGTCCCCCTCAAATACTTGGATTATAAATTTAATAATCCATTTAACTCGATATTGTTTTAGAGTGTTAAGAATTATTATCTAACTTCATTTGCCTATTATTTGAAGGGCTTAACATGGTGAAACCTGAATTTTTAACCATTCCGAACATACACGTCAAATACTAGCCCATTTAAAAAGTTTCAATTTTCACCTCAAAATTTGTCGATTTCCAAAGGGAACACCTATGGAAATGTACCATTCGGACATGAAAATTTAAAAATTTTCAAATTGGCTAATATTTGACATCAATGTTGGAAATTGCTAAAAAGTCAAGTTTCATCAGAGTGACCCCCTCAAATACTTGGATTATAAATTTAATAATCCATTTAACTCGATATTGTTTTAGAGTGTTAAGAATTATTATCTAACTTCATTTGCCTATTATTTGAAGGGCTTAACATGGTGAAACCTGAATTTTTAACCATCCGAACATACACGTCAAATACTAGCCCATTTAAAAAGTTTCAATTTTCACCTCAAAATTTGTCGATTTCCATAGGGAACCCCAATGGAAATGAACCATTCGGACATGAAAATATCAAAATTTTCAAATTGGCTAATATTTGACATCAATGTTAGAAATTGCTAAAAAGTCACGTTTCATCAAAGTGTCGTCCTCAAATACTTGGATTATAAATTTAATAATCCACTTAACTCGATATTGTTTTAGAGTGTTAAGAATTATTATCTATCTTCATTTGCCTATTATTTGAAGGGCTTAACATGGTGAAACCTGAATTTTTAACCATTCCGAACATACACGTCAAATACTAGCCCATTTAAAAAGTTTCAATTTTCACCTCAAAATTTGTCGATTTCCAAAGGGAACACCTATGGAAATGTACCATTCGGACATGAAAATTTAAAAATTTTCAAATTGGCTAATATTTGACATCAATGTTGGAAATTGCTAAAAAGTCATGTTTAATTAGAGTGACCCCCTCAAATACTTGGATTATAAATTTAATAATCCATTTAACTCGATATCGTTTTAGAGTGTTAAGAATTATTATCTAACTTCATTTGCCTATTATTTGAAGGGCTTAACATGGTGAAACCTGAATTTTTAACCATTCCGAACATACACGTCAAATACTAGCCCATTTAAAAAGTTTCAATTTTCACCTCAAAATTTGTCGATTTCCAAAGGGAACACCTATGGAAATGTACCATTCGGACATGAAAATTTAAAAATTTTCAAATTGGCTAATATTTGACATCAATGTTGGAAATTGCTAAAAAGTCAAGTTTCATCGGAGTGCCCCCTCAAATACTTGGATTATAAATTTAATAATCCACTTAACTCGATATTGTTTTAGAGTGTTAAGAATTATTATCTAACTTCATTTGCCTATTATTTGAAGGGCTTAACATGGTGAAACCTGAATTTTTAACCATTCCGAACATACACGTCAAATACTAGCCCATTTAAAAAGTTTCAATTTTCACCTCAAAATTTGTCGATTTCCATAGGGAACCCCAATGGAAATGAACCATTCGGACATGAAAATATCAAAATTTTCAAATTAGCTAATATTTGACATCAATGTTAGAAATTGCTAAAAAGTCACGTTTCATCAAAGTGTCGTCCTCAAATACTTGGATTATAAATTTAATAATCCACTTAACTCGATATTGTTTTAGAGTGTTAAGAATTATTATCTATCTTCATTTGCCTATTATTTGAAGGGCTTAACATGGTGAAACCTGAATTTTTAACCATTCCGAACATACACGTCAAATACTAGCCCATTTAAAAAGTTTCAATTTTCACCTCAAAATTTGTCGATTTCCAAAGGGAACACCTATGGAAATGTACCATTCGGACATGAAAATTTAAAAATTTTCAAATTGGCTAATATTTGACATCAATGTTGGAAATTGCTAAAAAGTCATGTTTAATTAGAGTGACCCCTCAAATACTTGGATTATAAATTTAATAATCCATTTAACTCGATATTGTTTTAGAGTGTTAAGAATTATTATCTAACTTCATTTGCCTATTATTTGAAGGGCTTAACATGGTGATACCTGAATTTTTAACCATTCCGAACATACACGTCAAATACTAGCCCATTTAAAAAGTTTCAATTTTCACCTCAAAATTTGTCGATTTCCAAAGGGAACACCTATGGAAATGTACCATTCGGACATGAAAATTTAAAAATTTTCAAATTGGCTAATATTTGACATCAATGTTGGAAATTGCTAAAAAGTCAAGTTTCATCAGAGTGACCCCCTCAAATACTTGGATTATAAATTTAATAATCCATTTAACTCGATATTGTTTTAGAGTGTTAAGAATTATTATCTAACTTCATTTGCCTATTATTTGAAGGGCTGAACATGGTGAAACCTGAATTTTTAACCATCCGAACATACACGTCAAATACTAGCCCATTTAAAAAGTTTCAATTTTCACCTCAAAATTTGTCGATTTCCATAGGGAACCCCAATGGAAATGAACCATTCGGACATGAAAATATCAAAATTTTCAAATTGGCTAATATTTGACATCAATGTTAGAAATTGCTAAAAAGTCACGTTTCATCAAAGTGTCGTCCTCAAATACTTGGATTATAAATTTAATAATCCACTTAACTCGATATTGTTTTAGAGTGTTAAGAATTATTATCTATCTTCATTTGCCTATTATTTGAAGGGTTTAACATGGTGAAACCTGAATTTTTAACCATTCCGAACATACACGTCAAATACTAGCCCATTTAAAAAGTTTCAATTTTCCCCTCAAAATTTGTCGATTTCCAAAGGGAACACCTATGGAAATGTACCATTCGGACATGAAAATTTCAAAATTTTCAAATTGGCTAATATTTGACATCAATGTTGGAAATTGCTAAAAAGTCAAGTTTCATTAGAGTGACCCCCTCAAATACTTGGATTATAAATTTAATAATCCATTTAACTCGATATTTTTTTAGAGTGTTAAGAATTATTATCTAACTTCATTTGCCTATTATTTGAAGGGCTGAACATGGTGAAACCTGAATTTTTAACCATCCGAACATACACGTCAAATACTAGCCCATTTAAAAGGTTTCAATTTTCTCCTCAAAATTTGTCGATTTCCATAGGGAACACCTATGGAAATGAACCATTCGGACATGAAAATATCAAAATTTTCAAATTGGCTAATATTTGACATCAATGTTAGAAATTGCTAAAAAGTCACGTTTCATGAAAGTGTCGTCCTCAAATAATTGGATTATAAATTTAATAATCCAGTTAACTCGATATTGGTTTAGAGTGTTAAGAATTATTATCTAACTTCATTTGCCTATTATTTGAAGGGCTTAACATGGTGAAACCTGAATTTTTAACCATTCCGAACATACACGTCAAATACTAGCCCATTTAAAAAGTTTCAATTTTCACCTCAAAATTTGTCGATTTCCAAAGGGAACACCTATGGAAATGTACCATTCGGACATGAAAATTTAAAAATTTTCAAATTGGCTAATATTTGACATCAATGTTGGAAATTGCTAAAAAGTCAAGTTTCATCGAGTGACCCCCTCAAATACTTGGATTATAAATTTAGTAATCCATTTAACTCGATATTGTTTTAGAGTGTTAAGAATTATTATCTAACTTCATTTGCCTATTATTTGAAGGGCTGAACATGGTGAAACCTGAATTTTTAACCATGCGAACATACACGTCAAATACTAGCCCATTTAAAAAGTTTCAATTTTCACCTCAAAATTTGTCGATTTCCATAGGGAACCCCAATGGAAATGAACCATTCGGACATGAAAATATCAAAATTTTCAAATTAGCTAATATTTGACATCAATGTTAGAAATTGCTAAAAAGTCACGTTTCATCAAAGTGTCGTCCTCAAATACTTGGATTATAAATTTAATAATCCACTTAACTCGATATTGTTTTAGAGTGTTAAGAATTATTATCTATCTTCATTTGCCTATTATTTGAAGGGCTTAACATGGTGAAACCTGAATTTTTAACCATTCCGAACATACACGTCAAATACTAGCCCATTTAAAAAGTTTCAATTTTCACCTCAAAATTTGTCGATTTCCAAAGGGAACACCTATGGAAATGTACCATTCGGACATGAAAATTTAAAAATTTTCAAATTGGCTAATATTTGACATCAATGTTGGAAATTGCTAAAAAGTCATGTTTAATTAGAGTGACCCCCTCAAATACTTGGATTATAAATTTAATAATCCATTTAACTCGATATTGTTTTAGAGTGTTAAGAATTATTATCTAACTTCATTTGCCTATTATTTGAAGGGCTTAACATGGTGAAACCTGAATTTTTAACCATTCCGAACATACACGTCAAATACTAGCCCATTTAAAAAGTTTCAATTTTCACCTCAAAATTTGTCGATTTCCAAAGGGAACACCTATGGAAATGTACCATTCGGACATGAAAATTTAAAAATTTTCAAATTGGCTAATATTTGACATCAATGTTGGAAATTGCTAAAAAGTCAAGTTTCATCGAGTGACCCCCTCAAATACTTGGATTATAAATTTAATAATCCATTTAACTCGATATTGTTTTAGAGTGTTAAGAATTATTATCTAACTTCATTTGCCTATTATTTGAAGGGCTTAACATGGTGAAACCCGAATTTTTAACCATTCCGAACATACACGTCAAATACTAGCCTATTTAAAAAGTTTCAATTTTCACCTCAAAATTTGTCGATTTCCATAGGGAACCCCAATGGAAATGAACCATTCGGACATGAAAATATCAAAATTTTGAAATTGGCTAATATTTGACATCAATGTTAGAAATTGCTAAAAAGTCACGTTTCATCAAAGTGTCGTCCTCAAATACTTGGATTATAAATTTAATAATCCACTTAACTCGATATTGTTTTAGAGTGTTAAGAATTATTATCTATCTTCATTTGCCTATTATTTGAAGGGTTTAACATGGTGAAACCTGATTTTTTAACCATTCCGAACATACACGTCAAATACTAGCCCATTTAAAAAGTTTCAATTTTCCCTCAAAATTTGTCGATTTCCAAAGGGAACACCTATGGAAATGTACCATTCGGACATGAAAATTTCAAAATTTTCAAATTGGCTAATATTTGACATCAATGTTGGAAATTGCTAAAAAGTCAAGTTTCATTAGAAGTGACCCCCTCAAATACTTGGATTATAAATTTAATAATCCATTTAACTCGATATTGTTTTAGAGTGTTAAGAATTATTATCTAACTTCATTTGCCTATTATTTGAAGGGCTTAATATGGTGAAACTCGAATTTTTAACCTTCCGAACATACACGTCAAATACTAGCCCATTTAAAAGGTTTCAATTTTCTCCTCAAAATTTGTCGATTTCCAAAGGGAACACCTATGGAAATGAACCATTCCGACATGAAAATATCAAAATTTTCAAATTGGCTAATATTTGACATCAATGTTAGAAATTGCTAAAAAGTCACGTTTCATGAAAGTGTCGTCCTCAAATAATTGGATTATAAATTTAATAATCCATTTAACTCGATATTGGTTTAGAGTGTTAAGAATTATTATCTAACTTCATTTGCCTATTATTTGAAGGGCTTAACATGGTGAAACCTGAATTTTTAACCATTCCGAACATACACGTCAAATACTAGCCCATTTAAAAAGTTTCAATTTTCACCTCAAAATTTGTCGATTTCCAAAGGGAACACCTATGGAAATGTACCATTCGGACATGAAAATTTAAAAATTTTCAAATTGGCTAATATTTGACATCAATGTTGGAAATTGCTAAAAAGTCAAGTTTCATCGGAGTGACCCCCTCAAATACTTGGATTATAAATTTAATAATCCATTTAACTCGATATTGTTTTAGAGTGTTAAGAATTATTATCTAACTTCATTTGCCTATTATTTGAAGGGCTTAACATGGTGAAACCTGAATTTTTAACCATCCGAACATACACGTCAAATACTAGCCCATTTAAAAAGTTTCAATTTTCTCCTCAAAATTTGTCGATTTCCATAGGGAACACCTATGGAAATGAACCATTCTGACATGAAAATATCAAAATTTTCAAATTGGCTAATATTTGACATCAATGTTAGAAATTGCTAAAAAGTCACGTTTCATGAAAGTGTCGTCCTCAAATAATTGGATTATAAATTTAATAATCCATTTAACTCGATATTGGTTTAGAGTGTTAAGAATTATTATCTAACTTCATTTGCCTATTATTTGAAGGGCTTAACATGGTGAAACCTGAATTTTTAACCATTCCGAACATACACGTCAAATACTAGCCCATTTAAAAAGTTTCAATTTTCTCCTCAAAATTTGTCGATTTCCAAAGGGAACACCTATGGAAATGAACCATTCGGACATGAAAATTTCAAAATTTTCAAATTGGCTAATATTTGACATCAATGTTAGAAATTGCTAAAAAGTCACGTTTCATCAAAGTGTCTCCTCAAATACTTGGATTATAAATTTAATAATCCATTTAACTCGATATTGTTTTAGAGTGTTAAGAATTATTATCTAACTTCATTTGCCTATTATTTGAAGGGCTTAACATGGTGAAACCTGAATTTTTAACCATTCCGAACATACACGTCAAATACTAGCCCATTTAAAAAGTTTCAATTTTCACCTCAAAATTTGTCGATTTCCAAAGGGAACACCTATGGAAATGAACCATTCGGACATGAAAATTTCAAAATTTTCAAATTGGCTAATATTTGACATCAATGTTAGAAATTGCTAAAAAGTCACGTTTCATCAAAGTGACCTCCTCAAATACTTGGATTATAAATTTAATAATCCATTTAACTCGATATTGTTTTAGAGTGTTAAGAATTATTATCTAACTTCATTTGCCTATTATTTGAAGGGCTTAACATGGTGAAATCTGAATTTTTAACCATTCCGAACATACACGTCAAATACTAGCCCATTTAAAAAGTTTCAATTTTCACCTCAAAATTTGTCGATTTCCAAAGGGAACACCTATGGAAATGAACCATTCGGACATGAAAATTTCAAAATTTTCAAATTGGCTAATATTTGACATCAATGTTAGAAATTGCTAAAAAGTCACGTTTCATCAAAGTGACCTCCTCAAATACTTGGATTATAAATTTAATAATCCATTTAACTCGATATTGTTTTAGAGTGTTAAGAAATATTATCTAACTTCATTTGCCTATTATTTGAAGGGCTTAACATGGTGAAACCTGAATTTTTAACCATTCCGAACATACACGTCAAATACTAGCCCATTTAAAAAGTTTCAATTTTCACCTCAAAATTTGTCGATTTCCAAAGGGAACACCTATGGAAATGTACCATTCGGACATGAAAATTTCAAAATTTTCAAATGGGCTAATATTTGACATCAATGTTAGAAATTGCTAAAAAGTCACGTTTCATCGAGTGACCTCTCAAATACTTGGATTATAAATTTAATAATCCATTTAACTCGATATTGTTTTAGAGTGTTAAGAAATATTATCTAACTTCATTTGCCTATTATTTGAAGGGCTTAACATGGTGAAACCTCGAATTTTTAACCATTCCGAACATACACGTCAAATACTAGCCCATTTAAAAAGTTTCAATTTTCACCTCAAAATTTGTCGATTTCCAAAGGGAACACCTATGGAAATGAACCATTCGGACATGAAAATTTCAAAATTTTCAAATTGGCTAATATTTGACATCAATGTTAGAAATTGCTAAAAAGTCACGTTTCATCAAAGTGACCTCCTCAAATACTTGGATTATAAATTTAATAATCCATTTAACTCGATATTGTTTTAGAGTGTTAAGAAATATTATCTAACTTCATTTGCCTATTATTTGAAGGGCTTAACATGGTGAAACCTGAATTTTTAACCATTCCGAACATACACGTCAAATACTAGCCCATTTAAAAAGTTTCAATTTTCACCTCAAAATTTGTCGATTTCCAAAGGGAACACCTATGGAAATGAACCATTCGGACATGAAAATTTCAAAATTTTCAAATTGGCTAATATTTGACATCAATGTTAGAAATTGCTAAAAAGTCACGTTTCATCGAGTGACCTCTCAAATACTTGGATTATAAATTTAATAATCCATTTAACTCGATATTGTTTTAGAGTGTTAAGAAATATTATCTAACTTCATTTGCCTATTATTTCAAGGGCTTAACATGGTGAAACCTCAATTTTTAACCATTCCGAACATACACTCAAATACTAGCCCATTTAAAAAGTTTCAATTTTCACCTCAAAATTTGTCTATTTCCAATGGGAACACCTATGGAAATGAACCATTCGGACATGAAAATTGCAAAATTTTCAAATTGGCTAATATTTGACATCAATGTTAGAAATTGCTAAAAAGTCACGTTTCATCAAAGTGACCTCCTCAAATACTTGGATTATAAATTTAATAATCCATTTAACTCGATATTGTTTTAGAGTGTTAAGAAACATTATCTAACTTCATTTGCCTATTATTTGAAGGGCTTAACATGGTGAAACCTGAATTTTTAACCATTCCGAACATACACGTCAAATACTAGCCCATTTAAAAAGTTTCAATTTTCACCTCAAAATTTGTCGATTTCGAAAGGGAACACCTATGGAAATGAACCATTCGGACATGAAAATTTCAAAATTTTCAAATTGGCTAATATTTGACATCAATGTTAGAAATTGCTAAAAAGTCACGTTTCATCGAGTGACCTCCTCAAATACTTGGATTATAAATTTAATAATCCATTTAACTCGATATTGTTTTAGAGTGTTAAGAAATATTATCTAACTTCATTTGCCTATTATTTGAAGGGCTTAACATGGTGAAATCTAAATTTTTAACCATTCCGAACATACACTCAAATACTAGCCCATTTAAAAAGTTTCAATTTTCACCTCAAAATTTGTCGATTTCCAAAGGGAACACCTATGGAAATGAACCATTCGGACATGAAAATTTCAAAATTTTCAAATTGGCTAATATTTGACATCAATGTTAGAAATTGCTAAAAAGTCACGTTTCATCAAAGTGACCTCCTCAAATACTTGGATTATAAATTTAATAATCCATTTAACTCGATATTGTTTTAGAGTGTTAAGAAACATTATCTAACTTCATTTGCCTATTATTTGAAGGGCTTAACATGGTGAAACCTGAATTTTTAACCATTCCGAACATACACGTCAAATACTAGCCCATTTAAAAAGTTTCAATTTTCACCTCAAAATTTGTCGATTTCAAAAGGGAACACCTATGGAAATGAACCATTCGGACTTGAAAATTTCAAAATTTTCAAATGGGCTAATATTTGAGATCAATGTTAGAAATTGCTAAAAAGTCACGTTTCATCAGAGTGACCCCCTCAAATACTTGGATTATAAATCTAATAATCCATTTAACTCGATATTGTTTTAGAGTTTTAAGAAATATTATCTAACTTCATTTGCCTATTATTTGAAGGGCTTAACATGGTGAAACCTCAATTTTTAACCATTCCGAACATACACTCAAATATTAGCCCATTTAAAAAGTTTCAATTTTCACCTCAAAATTTGTCAATTTCCAATGGGAACACCTATGGAAATGAACCATTCGGACATGAAAATTTCAAAATTTTCAAATTGGCTAATATTTGACATCAATGTTAGAAATTGCTAAAAAGTCACGTTTCATCAAAGTGACCTCCTCAAATACTTGGATTATAAATTTAATAATCCATTTAACTCGATATTGTTTTAGAGTGTTAAGAAATATTATCTAACTTCATTTGCCTATTATTTGAAGGGCTTAACATGGTGAAACCTGAATTTTTAACCATTCCGAACATACACGTCAAATACTAGCCCATTTAAAAAGTTTCAATTTTCACCTCAAAATTTGTCGTTTTCAAAAGGGAACACCTAAGGAAATGAACCATTCGGACATGAAAATTTCAAAATTTTCAAATTGGCTAATATTTGACATCAATGTTAGAAATTGCTAAAAAGTCACGTTTCATCGAGTGACCTCCTAAAATACTTGGATTATAAATTTAATAATCCATTTAACTCGATATTGTTTTAGAGTGTTAAGAAATATTATCTAACTTCATTTGCCTATTAATTGAAGGGCTTAACATGGTGAAATCTAAATTTTTAACCATTCCGAACATACACTCAAATACAAGCCCATTTAAAAAGTTTCAATTTGCACCTCAAAATTTGTCAATTTCCAAAGGGAACACCTATGGAAATGAACCATTCGGACATGAAAATTTCAAAATTTTCAAATTGGCTAATATTTGACATCAATGTTAGAAATTGCTAAAAAGTCACGTTTCATCAAAGTGACCTCCTCAAATACTTGGATTATAAATTTAATAATCCATTTAACTCGATATTGTTTTAGAGTGTTAAGAAACATTATCTAACTTCATTTGCCTATTATTTGAAGGGCTTAACATGGTGAAACCTGAATTTTTAACCATTCCGAACATACACGTCAAATACTAGCCCATTTAAAAAGTTTCAATTTTCACCTCAAAATTTGTCGATTTCAAAAGGGAACACCTATGGAAATGAACCATTCGGACTTGAAAATTTCAAAATTTTCAAATGGGCTAATATTTGACATCAATGTTAGAAATTGCTAAAAAGTCACGTTTCATCGAAGTGACCCCTCAAATACTTGGATTATAAATTTAATAATCCATTTAACTCGATATTGTTTTAGAGTGTTAAGAAATATTATCTAACTTCATTTGCCTATTATTTCAAGGGCTTAACATGGTGAAACCTCAATTTTTAAGCATTCCGAACATACACTCAAATATTAGCCCATTTAAAAAGTTTCAATTTGCACCTCAAAATTTGTCAATTTCCAATGGGAACACCTATGGAAATGAACCATTCGGACATGAAAATTGCAAAATTTTCAAATTGGCTAATATTTGACATCAATGTTAGAAATTGCTAAAAAGTCACGTTTCATCAAAGTGACCTCCTCAAATACTTGGATTATAAATTTAATAATCCATTTAACTCGATATTGTTTTAGAGTGTTAAGAAACATTATCTAACTTCATTTGCCTATTATTTGAAGGGCTTAACATGGTGAAACCTGAATTTTTAACCATTCCGAACATACACGTCAAATACTAGCCCATTTAAAAAGTTTCAATTTTCACCTCAAAATTTGTCGATTTCGAAAGGGAACACCTAAGGAAATGAACCATTCGGACATGAAAATTTCAAAATTTTCAAATTGGCTAATATTTGACATCAATGTTAGAAATTGCTAAAAAGTCACGTTTCATCAAAGTGACCTCCTCAAATACTTGGATTATAAATTTAATAATCCATTTAACTCGATATTGTTTTAGAGTGTTAAGAAATATTATCTAACTTCATTTGCCTATTATTTGAAGGGCTTAACATGGTGAAACCTGAATTTTTAACCATTCCGAACATACACGTCAAATACTAGCCCATTTAAAAAGTTTCAATTTTCACCTCAAAATTTGTCGATTTCAAAAGGGAACACCTATGGAAATGAACCATTCGGACTTGAAAATTTCAAAATTTTCAAATGGGCTAATATTTGATATCAATGTTAGAAATTGCTAAAAAGTCACGTTTCATCAGAGTGACCCCCTCAAATACTTGGATTATAAATCTAATAATCCATTGAACTCGATATTGTTTTAGAGTTTTAAGAAATATTATCTAACTTCATTTGCCTATTATTTCAAGGGCTTAACATGGTGAAACCTCAATTTTTAAGCATTCCGAACATACACTCAAATATTAGCCCATTTAAAAAGTTTCAATTTGCACCTCAAAATTTGTCAATTTCCAATGGGAACACCTATGGAAATGAACCATTCGGACATGAAAATTTCAAAATTTTCAAATTGGCTAATATTTGACATCAATGTTAGAAATTGCTAAAAAGTCACGTTTCATCAAAGTGACCTCCTCAAATACTTGGATTATAAATTTAATAATCCATTTAACTCGATATTGTTTTAGAGTGTTAAGAAACATTATCTAACTTCATTTGCCTATTATTTGAAGGGCTTAACATGGTGAAACCTGAATTTTTAACCATTCCGAACATACACGTCAAATACTAGCCCATTTAAAAAGTTTCAATTTTCACCTCAAAATTTGTCGATTTCGAAAGGGAACACCTATGGAAATGAACCATTCGGACATGAAAATTTCAAAATTTTCAAATTGGCTAATATTTGACATCAATGTTAGAAATTGCTAAAAAGTCACGTTTCATCGAGTGACCTCCTCAAATACTTGGATTATAAATTTAATAATCCATTTAACTCGATATTGTTTTAGAGTGTTAAGAAATATTATCTAACTTCATTTGCCTATTATTTGAAGGGCTTAACATGGTGAAATCTAAATTTTTAACCATTCCGAACATACACTCAAATACTAGCCCATTTAAAAAGTTTCAATTTTCACCTCAAAATTTGTCGATTTCCAAAGGGAACACCTATGGAAATGAACCATTCGGACATGAAAATTTCAAAATTTTCAAATTGGCTAATATTTGACATCAATGTTAGAAATTGCTAAAAAGTCACGTTTCATCAAAGTGACCTCCTCAAATACTTGGATTATAAATTTAATAATCCATTTAACTCGATATTGTTTTAGAGTGTTAAGAAATATTATCTAACTTCATTTGCCTATTATTTGAAGGGCTTAACATGGTGAAACCTGAATTTTTAACCATTCCGAACATACACGTCAAATACTAGCCCATTTAAAAAGTTTCAATTTTCACCTCAAAATTTGTCGATTTCAAAAGGGAACACCTATGGAAATGAACCATTCGGACTTGAAAATTTCAAAATTTTCAAATTGGCTAATATTTGACATCAATGTTAGAAATTGCTAAAAAGTCACGTTTCATCGAGTGACCCCTCAAATACTTGGATTATAAATTTAATAATCCATTTAACTCGATATTGTTTTAGAGTGTTAAGAAATATTATCTAACTTCATTTGCCTATTAATTGAAGGGCTTAACATGGTGAAATCTAAATTTTTAACCATTCCGAACATACACTCAAATACAAGCCCATTTAAAAAGTTTCAATTTGCACCTCAAAATTTGTCAATTTCCAAAGGGAACACCTATGGAAATGAACCATTCGGACATGAAAATTTCAAAATTTTCAAATTGGCTAATATTTGACATCAATGTTAGAAATTGCTAAAAAGTCACGTTTCATCAAAGTGACCTCCTCAAATACTTGGATTATAAATTTAATAATCCATTTAACTCGATATTGTTTTAGAGTGTTAAGAAATATTATCTAACTTCATTTGCCTATTATTTGAAGGGCTTAACATGGTGAAACCTGAATTTTTAACCATTCCGAACATACACGTCAAATACTAGCCCATTTAAAAAGTTTCAATTTTCACCTCAAAATTTGTCGATTTCGAAAGGGAACACCTATGGAAATGAACCATTCGGACTTGAAAATTTCAAAATTTTCAAATTGGCTAATATTTGACATCAATGTTAGAAATTGCTAAAAAGTCACGTTTCATCGAGTGACCTCCTCAAATACTTGGATTATAAATTTAATAATCCATTTAACTCGATATTGTTTTAGAGTGTTAAGAAATATTATCTAACTTCATTTGCCTATTATTTTAAGGGCTTAACATGGTGAAACCTCAATTTTTAACCATTCCGAACATACACTCAAATATTAGCCCATTTAAAAAGTTTCAATTTGCACCTCAAAATTTGTCAATTTCCAAAGGGAACACCTATGGAAATGAACCATTCGGACATGAAAATTTCAAAATTTTCAAATTGGCTAATATTTGACATCAATGTTAGAAATTGCTAAAAAGTCACGTTTCATCAAAGTGACCTCCTCAAATACTTGGATTATAAATTTAATAATCCATTTAACTCGATATTGTTTTAGAGTGTTAAGAAACATTATCTAACTTCATTTGCCTATTATTTGAAGGGCTTAACATGGTGAAACCTGAATTTTTAACCATTCCGAACATACACGTCAAATACTAGCCCATTTAAAAAGTTTCAATTTTCACCTCAAAATTTGTCGATTTCGAAAGGGAACACCTATGGAAATGAACCATTCGGACATGAAAATTTCAAAATTTTCAAATTGGCTAATATTTGACATCAATGTTAGAAATTGCTAAAAAGTCACGTTTCATCAGAGTGACCTCCTCAAATACTTGGATTATAAATTTAATAATCCATTTAACTCGATATTGTTTTAGAGTGTTAAGAAATATTATCTAACTTCATTTGCCTATTAATTGAAGGGCTTAACATGGTGAAATCTAAATTTTTAACCATTCCGAACATACACTCAAATACAAGCCCATTTAAAAAGTTTCAATTTGCACCTCAAAATTTGTCAATTTCCAAAGGGAACACCTATGGAAATGAACCATTCGGACATGAAAATTTCAAAATTTTCAAATTGGCTAATATTTGACATCAATGTTAGAAATTGCTAAAAAGTCACGTTTCATCAAAGTGACCTCCTCAAATACTTGGATTATAAATTTAATAATCCATTTAACTCGATATTGTTTTAGAGTGTTAAGAAACATTATCTAACTTCATTTGCCTATTATTTGAAGGGCTTAACATGGTGAAACCTGAATTTTTAACCATTCCGAACATACACGTCAAATACTAGCCCATTTAAAAAGTTTCAATTTTCACCTCAAAATTTGTCGATTTCGAAAGGGAACACCTATGGAAATGAACCATTCGGACTTGAAAATTTCAAAATTTTCAAATGGGCTAATATTTGACATCAATGTTAGAAATTGCTAAAAAGTCACGTTTCATCAGAGTGACCTCCTCAAATACTTGGATTATAAATTTAATAATCCATTTAACTCGATATTGTTTTAGAGTGTTAAGAAATATTATCTAACTTCATTTGCCTATTATTTGAAGGGCTTAACATGGTGAAATCTCAATTTTTAACCATTCCGAACATACACTCAAATACTAGCCCATTTAAAAAGTTTCAATTTGCACCTCAAAATTTGTCAATTTCCAAAGGGAACACCTATGGAAATGAACCATTCGGACTTGAAAATTTCAAAATTTTCAAATTGGCTAATATTTGACATCAATGTTAGAAATTGCTAAAAAGTCACGTTTCATCAAAGTGACCTCCTCAAATACTTGGATTATAAATTTAATAATCCATTTAACTCGATATTGTTTTAGAGTGTTAAGAAACATTATCTAACTTCATTTGCCTATTATTTGAAGGGCTTAACATGGTGAAACCTGAATTTTTAACCATTCCGAACATACACGTCAAATACTAGCCCATTTAAAAAGTTTCAATTTTCACCTCAAAATTTGTCGATTTCGAAAGGGAACACCTATGGAAATGAACCATTCGGACTTGAAAATTTCAAAATTTTCAAATGGGCTAATATTTGACATCAATGTTAGAAATTGCTAAAAAGTCACGTTTCATCGAGTGACCTCCTCAAATACTTGGATTATAAATTTAATAATCCATTTAACTCGATATTGTTTTAGAGTGTTAAGAAATATTATCTAACTTCATTTGCCTATTAATTGAAGGGCTTAACATGGTGAAATCTAAATTTTTAACCATTCCGAACATACACTCAAATACAAGCCCATTTAAAAAGTTTCAATTTGCACCTCAAAATTTGTCAATTTCCAAAGGGAACACCTATGGAAATGAACCATTCGGACATGAAAATTTCAAAATTTTCAAATTGGCTAATATTTGACATCAATGTTAGAAATTGCTAAAAAGTCACGTTTCATCAAAGTGACCTCCTCAAATACTTGGATTATAAATTTAATAATCCATTTAACTCGATATTGTTTTAGAGTGTTAAGAAATATTATCTAACTTCATTTCCTATTATTTGAAGGGCAACATGTTTTTAAAGGAAATGAACCATTCGGACTTGAAAATTTCAAAATTTTCAAATTGGCTAATATTTGACATCAATGTTAGAAATTGCTAAAAAGTCACGTTTCATCGAGTGACTTCCTCAAATACTTGGATTATAAATTTAATAATCCATTTTACTCGATATTGTTTTAGAGTGTTAAGAAATATTATCTAACTTCATTTGCCTATTATTTGAAGGGCTTAACATGGTGAAACCTGAATTTTTAACCATTCCGAACATACACGTCAAATACTAGCCAATTTAAAAAGTTTCAATTTTCACATCAAAATTTGTCCATTTCGAAAGGGAACACCTATGGAAATGAACCATTCGGACTTGAAAATTTCAAAATTTTCAAATTGGCTAATATTTGACATCAATGTTAGAAATTGCTAAAAAGTCACGTTTCATCAGAGTGACCTCCTCAAATACTTGGATTATAAATTTAATAATCCATTTAACTCGATATTGTTTTAGAGTGTTAAGAAATATTATCTAACTTCATTTGCCTATTATTTGAAGGGCTTAACATGGTGAAACCTGAATTTTTAACCATTCCGAACATACACGTCAAATACTAGCCCATTTAAAAAGTTTCAATTTTCACCTCAAAATTTGTCGATTTCGAAAGGGAACACCTATGGAAATGAACCATTCGGACTTGAAAATTTCAAAATTTTCAAATTGGCTAATATTTGACATCAATGTTAGAAATTGCTAAAAAGTCACGTTTCATCAGAGTGACCTCCTCAAATACTTGGATTATAAATTTAATAATCCATTTAACTCGATATTGTTTTAGAGTGTTAAGAAATATTATCTAACTTCATTTACCTATTAATTGAAGGGCTTAACATGATGAAATCTAAATTTTTAACCATTCCGAACATACACTCAAATACAAGCCCATTTAAAAAGTTTCAATTTGCACCTCAAAATTTGTCAATTACCAAAGGGAACACCTATGGAAATAAACCATTCGGACTTGAAAACTTCAAAATTTTCAAATGGGCTAATATTTGACATCAATGTTAGAAATTGCTAAAAAGTCACGTTTCATCGAAATGACCTCCTCAAATACTTGGATTATAAATTTATTAATCCATTTAACTCGATATTGTTTTAGAGTGTTAAGAAACATTATCTAACTTCATTTGCCTATTATTTGAAGGGCTTAACATGGTGAAACCTGAATTTTTAACCATTCCGAACATACACGTCAAATACTAGCCCATTTAAAAACTTTCAATTTTCACCTCAAAATTTGTCGATTTCGAAAGCGAACACCTATGGAAATGAACCATTCGGACTTTAAAATTTCAAAATTTTCAAATGGGCTAATATTTGATATCAATGTTAGAAATTGCTAAAAAGTCACGTTTCATCAAAGTGACCTCCTCAAATACTTGGATTATAAATTTAATAATCCATTTAACTCGATATTGTTTTAGAGTGTTAAGAAATATTATCTAACTTCATTTGACTATTAATTGAAGGGCTTAACATGGTGAAATCTAAATTTTTAACCATTCCGAACATACACTCAAATACAAGCCCATTTAAAAAGTTTCAATTTGCACCTCAAAATTTGTCAATTTCCAAAGGGAACACCTATGGAAATGAACCATTCGGACATGAAAATTTCAAAATTTTCAAATTGGCTAATATTTGACATCAATGTTAGAAATTGCTAAAAAGTCACGTTTCATCAAAGTGACCTCCTCAAATACTTTGATTATAAATTTAATAATCCATTTTACTCGATATTGTTTTAAAGTGTTAAGAAATATTATCTAACTTCATTTGCCTATTATTTGAAGGGCTTAACATGGTGAAACCTGAATTTTTAACCATTCCGAACATACACGTCAAATACTAGCCAATTTAAAAAGTTTCAATTTTCACATCAAAATTTGTCCATTTCGAAAGGGAACACCTATGGAAATGAACCATTCGGACTTGAAAATTTCAAAATTTTCAAATTGGTTAATATTTGACATCAATGTTAGAAATTGCTAAACAGTCACGCTTCATCAGAGTGACCTCCTCAAATACTTGGATTATAAATTTAATAATCCATTTAACTCGATATTGTTTTAGAGTGCTAAGAAGTATTATCTAACTTCATTTGCCTATTATTTGAAGGGCTTAACATGGTGAAACCTGAATTTTTAACCATTCCGAACATACACGTCAAATACTAGCCAATTTAAAAAGTTTCAATTTTCACATCAAAATTTGTCCATTTCGAAAGGGAACACCTATGGAAATGAACCATTCGGACTTGAAAATTTCAAAATTTTCAAATTGGTTAATATTTGACATCAATGTTAGAAATTGCTAAACAGTCACGCTTCATCAGAGTGACCTCCTCAAATACTTGGATTATAAATTTAATAATCCATTTAACTCGATATTGTTTTAGAGTGCTAAGAAGTATTATCTAACTTCTTTTGCCTATTAATTGAAGGGCTTAATATGGTGAAATCTCAATTTTTAACCATTCCGAACATACACGTCAAATACTAGCCCATTTAAAAAGTTTCAATTTTCACCTCAAAATTTGTCGTTTTCAAAAGGGAACACCTAAGGAAATGAACCATTCGGCCATGAAAATTTCAAAATTTTCAAATTGGCTAATATTTGACATCAATGTTAGAAATTGCTAAAAAGTCACGTTTCATCAAAGTGACCTCCTCAAATACTTGGATTATAAATTTAATAATCCATTTAACTCGATATTGTTTTAGAGTGTTAAGAAATATTATCTAACTTCATTTGACTATTAATTGAAGGGCTTAACATGGTGAAATCTAAATTTTTAACCATTCCGAACATACACGTCAAATACTAGCCAATTTAAAAAGTTTCAATTTTCACCTCAAAATTTGTCAATTTCCAAAGGGAACACCTATGGAAATGAACCATTCGGACATGAAAATTTCAAAATTTTCAAATTGGCTAATATTTGACATCAATGTTAGAAATTGCTAAAAAGTCACGTTTCATCAAAGTGACCTCCTCAAATACTTGGATTATAAATTTAATAATCCATTTAACTCGATATTGTTTTAGAGTGTTAAGAAATATTATCTAACTTCATTTGCCTATTATTTGAAGGGCTTAACATGGTGAAACCTGAATTTTTAACCATTCCGAACATACACGTCAAATACTAGCCCATTTAAAAAGTTTCAATTTTCACCTCAAAATTTGTCGATTTCGAAAGGGAACACCTATGGAAATGAACCATTCGGACTTGAAAATTTCAAAATTTTCAAATTGGCTAATATTTGACATCAATGTTAGAAATTGCTAAAAAGTCACGTTTCATCGAGTGACCTCCTCAAATACTTGGATTATAAATTTAATAATCCATTTAACTCGATATTGTTTTAGAGTGTTAAGAAATATTATCTAACTTCATTTGCCTATTATTTGAAGGGCTTAACATGGTGAAATCTCAATTTTTAACCATTCCGAACATACACTCAAATACTAGCCCATTTAAAAAGTTTCAATTTGCACCTCAAAATTTGTCAATTTCCAAAGGGAACACCTATGGAAATGAACCATTCGGACATGAAAATTTCAAAATTTTCAAATTGGCTAATATTTGACATCAATGTTAGAAATTGCTAAAAAGTCACGTTTCATCAGAGTGACCTCCTCAAATACTTGGATTATAAATTTAATAATCCATTTAACTCGATATTGTTTTAGAGTGTTAAGAAATATTATCTAACTTCATTTGCCTATTATTTGAAGGGCTTAACATGGTGAAATCTCAATTTTTAACCATTCCGAACATACACGTCAAATACTAGCCCATTTAAAAAGTTTCAATTTTCACCTCAAAATTTGTCGATTTCCAAAGGGAACACCTATGGAAATGAACCATTCGGACATGAAAATTTCAAAATTTTCAAATTGGCTAATATTTGACATCAATGTTAGAAATTGCTAAAAAGTCACGTTTCATCAAAGTGACCTCCTCAAATACTTGGATTATAAATTTAATAATCCATTTAACTCGATATTGTTTTAGAGTGTTAAGAAATATTATCTAACTTCATTTGCCTATTATTTGAAGGGCTTAACATGGTGAAACCTAAATTTTTAACCATTCCGAACATACACGTCAAATACTAGCCCATTTAAAAAGTTTCAATTTTCACCTCAAAATTTGTCAATTTCCAAAGGGAACACCTATGGAAATGAACCATTCGGACATGAAAATTTCAAAATTTTCAAATTGGCTAATATTTGACATCAATGTTAGAAATTGCTAAAAAGTCACGTTTCATCGAGTGACCTCCTCAAATACTTGGATTATAAATTTAATAATCCATTTAACTCGATATTGTTTTAGAGTGTTAAGAAATATTATCTAACTTCATTTGCCTATTATTTGAAGGGCTTAACATGGTGAAACCTGAATTTTTAACCATTCCGAACATACACGTCAAATACTAGCCCATTTAAAAAGTTTCAATTTTCACATCAAAATTTGTCCATTTCGAAAGGGAACACCTATGGAAATGAACCATTCGGACTTGAAAATTTCAAAATTTTCAAATTGGCTAATATTTGACATCAATGTTAGAAATTGCTAAAAAGTCACGTTTCATCGAGTGACCTCCTCAAATACTTGGATTATAAATTTAATAATCCATTTAACTCGATATTGTTTTAGAGTGTTAAGAAATATTATCTAACTTCATTTGCCTATTATTTGAAGGGCTTAACATGGTGAAACCTCAATTTTTAACCATTCCGAACATACACGTCAAATACTAGCCCATTTAAAAAGTTTCAATTTTCACCTCAAAATTTGTCGATTTCAAAAGGGAACACCTATGGAAATGAACCATTCGGACATGAAAATTTCAAAATTTTCAAATTGGCTAATATTTGACATCAATGTTAGAAATTGCTAAAAAGTCACGTTTCATCAAAGTGACCTCCTCAAATACTTGGATTATAAATTTAATAATCCATTTAACTCGATATTGTTTTAGAGTGTTAAGAAATATTATCTAACTTCATTTGCCTATTATTTGAAGGGCTTAACATGGTGAAACCTCAATTTTTAACCATTCCGAACATACACGTCAAATACAAGCCCATTTAAAAAGTTTCAATTTGCACCTCAAAATTTGTCAATTTCCAAAGGGAACACCTATGGAAATGAACCATTCGGACTTGAAAATTTCAAAATTTTCAAATTGGTTAATATTTGACATCAATGTTAGAAATTGCTAAAAAGTCACGTTTCATCGAGTGACCTCCTCAAATACTTGGATTATAAATTTAATAATCCATTTAACTCGATATTGTTTTAGAGTGTTAAGAAATATTATCTAACTTCATTTGCCTATTATTTGAAGGGCTTAACATGGTGAAATCTAAATTTTTAACCATTCCGAACATACACTCAAATATTAGCCCATTTAAAAAGTTTCAATTTGCACCTCAAAATTTGTCAATTTCCAAAGGGAACACCTATGGAAATGAACCATTCGGACATGAAAATTTCAAAATTTTCAAATTGGCTAATATTTGACATCAATGTTAGAAATTGCTAAAAAGTCACGTTTCATCAAAGTGACCTCCTCAAATACTTGGATTATAAATTTAATAATCCATTTAACTCGATATTGTTTTAGAGTGTTAAGAAACATTATCTAACTTCATTTGCCTATTATTTGAAGGGCTTAACATGGTGAAACCTGAATTTTTAACCATTCCGAACATACACGTCAAATACTAGCCCATTTAAAAAGTTTCAATTTTCACCTCAAAATTTGTCGATTTCGAAAGGGAACACCTATGGAAATGAACCATTCGGACTTGAAAATTTCAAAATTTTCAAATTGGCTAATATTTGACATCAATGTTAGAAATTGCTAAAAAGTCACGTTTCATCGAGTGACCTCCTCAAATACTTGGATTATAAATTTAATAATCCATTTAACTCGATATTGTTTTAGAGTGTTAAGAAATATTATCTAACTTCATTTGCCTATTATTTTAAGGGCTTAACATGGTGAAACCTCAATTTTTAACCATTCCGAACATACACTCAAATATTAGCCCATTTAAAAAGTTTCAATTTGCACCTCAAAATTTGTCAATTTCCAACGGGAACACCTATGGAAATGAACCATTCGGACATGAAAATTTCAAAATTTTCAAATTGGCTAATATTTGACATCAATGTTAGAAATTGCTAAAAAGTCACGTTTCATCAAAGTGACCTCCTCAAATACTTGGATTATAAATTTAATAATCCATTTAACTCGATATTGTTTTAGAGTGTTAAGAAACATTATCTAACTTCATTTGCCTATTATTTGAAGGGCTTAACATGGTGAAACCTGAATTTTTAACCATTCCGAACATACACGTCAAATACTAGCCCATTTAAAAAGTTTCAATTTTCACCTCAAAATTTGTCGATTTCGAAAGGGAACACCTATGGAAATGAACCATTCGGACTTGAAAATTTCAAAATTTTCAAATTGGCTAATATTTGACATCAATGTTAGAAATTGCTAAAAAGTCACGTTTCATCGAGTGACCTCCTCAAATACTTGGATTATAAATTTAATAATCCATTTAACTCGATATTGTTTTAGAGTGTTAAGAAATATTATCTAACTTCATTTGCCTATTAATTGAAGGGCTTAACATGGTGAAATCTAAATTTTTAACCATTCCGAACATACACTCAAATACAAGCCCATTTAAAAAGTTTCAATTTGCACCTCAAAATTTGTCAATTTCCAAAGGGAACACCTATGGAAATGAACCATTCGGACATGAAAATTTCAAAATTTTCAAATTGGCTAATATTTGACATCAATGTTAGAAATTGCTAAAAAGTCACGTTTCATCAAAGTGACCTCCTCAAATACTTGGATTATAAATTTAATAATCCATTTAACTCGATATTGTTTTAGAGTGTTAAGAAACATTATCTAACTTCATTTGCCTATTATTTGAAGGGCTTAACATGGTGAAACCTGAATTTTTAACCATTCCGAACATACACGTCAAATACTAGCCCATTTAAAAAGTTTCAATTTTCACCTCAAAATTTGTCGATTTCAAAAGGGAACACCTATGGAAATGAACCATTCGGACTTGAAAATTTCAAAATTTTCAAATTGGCTAATATTTGACATCAATGTTAGAAATTGCTAAAAAGTCACGTTTCATCGAGTGACCTCCTCAAATACTTGGATTATAAATTTAATAATCCATTTAACTCGATATTGTTTTAGAGTGTTAAGAAATATTATCTAACTTCATTTACCTATTAATTGAAGCGCTTAACATGATGAAATCTAAATTTTTAACCATTTCGAACATACACTCAAATACAAGCCCATTTAAAAAGTTTCAATTTGCACCTCAAAATTTGTCAATTACCAAAGGGAACACCTATGGAAATGAACCATTCGGACTTGAAAACTTCAAAATTTTCAAATGGGCTAATATTTGACATCAATGTTAGAAATTGCTAAAAAGTCACGTTTCATCAGAGTGACCTCCTCAAATACTTGGATTATAAATTTATTAATCCATTTAACTCGATATTGTTTTAGAGTGTTAAGAAACATTATCTAACTTCATTTGCCTATTATTTCAAGGGCTTAACATGGTGAAACCTCAATTTTTAACCATTCCGAACATACACGTCAAATACTAGCCCATTTAAAAAGTTTCAATTTTCACATCAAAATATGTCGATTTCAAAAGGGAACACCTATGGAAATGAACCATTCGGACTTGAAAATTTCAAAATTTTCAAATTGACTAATATTTGACATCAATGTTAGAAATTGCTAAACAGTCACGTTTCATCAGAGTGACCTCCTCAAATACTTGGATTATAAATTTAATAATCCATTTAACTCGATATTGTTTTAGAGTGTTAAGAAATATTATCTAACTTCATTTGCCTATTATTTTAAGGGCTTAACATGGTGAAACCTCAATTTTTAACCATTCCGAACATACACTCAAATATTAGCCCATTTAAAAAGTTTCAATTTGCACCTCAAAATTTGTCAATTTCCAAAGGGAACACCTATGGAAATGAACCATTCGGACATGAAAATTTCAAAATTTTCAAATTGGCTAATATTTGACATCAATGTTAGAAATTGCTAAAAAGTCACGTTTCATCAAAGTGACCTCCTCAAATACTTGGATTATAAATTTAATAATCCATTTAACTCGATATTGTTTTAGAGTGTTAAGAAATATTATCTAACTTCATTTGCCTATTAATTGAAGGGCTTAACATGGTGAAATCTAAATTTTTAACCATTCCGAACATACACTCAAATACTAGCCCATTTAAAAAGTTTCAATTTTCACCTCAAAATTTGTCAATTTCCAAAGGGAACACCTATGGAAATGAACCATTCGGACTTGAAAATTTCAAAATTTTCAAATTGGCTAATATTTGACATCAATGTTAGAAATTGCTAAAAAGTCACGTTTCATCAAAGTGACCTCCTCAAATACTTGGATTATAAATTTAATAATCCATTTAACTCGATATTGTTTTAGAGTGTTAAGAAATATTATCTAACTTCATTTGCCTATTATTTGAAGGGCTTAACATGGTGAAACCTGAATTTTTAACCATTCCGAACATACACGTCAAATACTAGCCCATTTAAAAAGTTTCAATTTTCACCTCAAAATTTGTCGATTTCGAAAGGGAACACCTATGGAAATGAACCATTCGGACTTGAAAATTTCAAAATTTTCAAATTGGCTAATATTTGACATCAATGTTAGAAATTGCTAAAAAGTCACGTTTCATCGAGTGACCTCCTCAAATACTTGGATTATAAATTTAATAATCCATTTAACTCGATATTGTTTTAGAGTGTTAAGAAATATTATCTAACTTCATTTGCCTATTAATTGAAGGGCTTAACATGGTGAAATCTAAATTTTTAACCATTCGAACATACACTCAAATACAAGCCCATTTAAAAAGTTTCAATTTGCACCTCAAAATTTGTCAATTTCCAAAGGGAACACCTATGGAAATGAACCATTCGGACATGAAAATTTCAAAATTTTCAAATTGGCTAATATTTGACATCAATGTTAGAAATTGCTAAAAAGTCACGTTTCATCAAAGTGACCTCCTCAAATACTTGGATTATAAATTTAATAATCCATTTAACTCGATATTGTTTTAGAGTGTTAAGAAATATTATCTAACTTCATTTGCCTATTAATTGAAGGGCTTAACATGGTGAAATCTCAATTTTTAACCATTCCGAACATACACGTCAAATACTAGCCCATTTAAAAAGTTTCAATTTTCACCTCAAAATTTGTCGTTTTCCAAAGGGAACACCTATGGAAATGAACCATTCGGACATGAAAATTTCAAAATTTTCAAATTGGCTAATATTTGACATCAATGTTAGAAATTGCTAAAAAGTCACGTTTCATCGAGTGACCTCCTCAAATACTTGGATTATAAATTTAATAATCCATTTAACTCGATATTGTTTTAGAGTGTTAAGAAATATTATCTAACTTCATTTGCCTATTATTTGAAGGGCTTAACATGGTGAAACCTCAATTTTTAACCATTCCGAACATACACGTCAAATACTAGCCCATTTAAAAAGTTTCAATTTTCACCTCAAAATTTGTCGATTTCCAAAGGGAACACCTATGGAAATGAACCATTCGGACTTGAAAATTTCAAAATTTTCAAATTGGCTAATATTTGACATCAATGTTAGAAATTGCTAAAAAGTCACGTTTCATCAAAGTGACCTCCTCAAATACTTGGATTATAAATTTAATAATCCATTTAACTCGATATTGTTTTAGAGTGTTAAGAAATATTATCTAACTTCATTTGCCTATTATTTGAAGGGCTTAACATGGTGAAACCTGAATTTTTAACCATTCCGAACATACACGTCAAATACTAGCCCATTTAAAAAGTTTCAATTTTCACCTCAAAATTTGTCAATTTCCAAAGGGAACACCTATGGAAATGAACCATTCGGACATGAAAATTTCAAAATTTTCAAATTGGCTAATATTTGACATCAATGTTAGAAATTGCTAAAAAGTCACGTTTCATCAAAGTGACCTCCTCAAATACTTGGATTATAAATTTAATAATCCATTTAACTCGATATTGTTTTAGAGTGTTAAGAAATATTATCTAACTTCATTTGCCTATTATTTGAAGGGCTTAACATGGTGAAACCTCAATTTTTAACCATTCCGAACATACACGTCAAATACTAGCCCATTTAAAAAGTTTCAATTTTCACCTCAAAATTTGTCGATTTCCAAAGGGAACACCTATGGAAATGAACCATTCGGACATGAAAATTTCAAAATTTTCAAATTGGCTAATATTTGACATCAATGTTAGAAATTGCTAAAAAGTCACGTTTCATCAAAGTGACCTCCTCAAATACTTGGATTATAAATTTAATAATCCATTTAACTCGATATTGTTTTAGAGTGTTAAGAAATATTATCTAACTTCATTTGCCTATTATTTGAAGGGCTTAACATGGTGAAACCTGAATTTTTAACCATTCCGAACATACACGTCAAATACTAGCCCATTTAAAAAGTTTCAATTTTCACCTCAAAATTTGTCGTTTTCAAAAGGGAACACCTAAGGAAATGAACCATTCGGACATGAAAATTTCAAAATTTTCAAATTGGCTAATATTTGACATCAATGTTAGAAATTGCTAAAAAGTCACGTTTCATCGAGTGACCTCCTCAAATACTTGGATTATAAATTTAATAATCCATTTAACTCGATATTGTTTTAGAGTGTTAAGAAATATTATCTAACTTCATTTGCCTATTATTTGAAGGGCTTAACATGGTGAAATCTAAATTTTTAACCATTCCGAACATACACTCAAATACAAGCCCATTTAAAAAGTTTCAATTTGCACCTCAAAATTTGTCAATTTCCAAAGGGAACACCTATGGAAATGAACCATTCGGACATGAAAATTTCAAAATTTTCAAATTGGCTAATATTTGACATCAATGTTAGAAATTGCTAAAAAGTCACGTTTCATCAAAGTGACCTCCTCAAATACTTGGATTATAAATTTAATAATCCATTTAACTCGATATTGTTTTAGAGTGTTAAGAAACATTATCTAACTTCATTTGCCTATTATTTGAAGGGCTTAACATGGTGAAACCTGAATTTTTAACCATTCCGAACATACACGTCAAATACTAGCCCATTTAAAAAGTTTCAATTTTCACCTCAAAATTTGTCGATTTCGAAAGGGAACACCTATGGAAATGAACCATTCGGACTTGAAAATTTCAAAATTTTCAAATTGGCTAATATTTGACATCAATGTTAGAAATTGCTAAAAAGTCACGTTTCATCGAGTGACCTCCTCAAATACTTGGATTATAAATTTAATAATCCATTTAACTCGATATTGTTTTAGAGTGTTAAGAAATATTATCTAACTTCATTTGCCTATTATTTGAAGGGCTTAACATGGTGAAACCTCAATTTTTAACCATTCCGAACATACACTCAAATACTAGCCCATTTAAAAAGTTTCAATTTCCACCTCAAAATTTGTCAATTTCCAAAGGGAACACCTATGGAAATGAACCATTCGGACATGAAAATTTCAAAATTTTCAAATTGGCTAATATTTGACATCAATGTTAGAAATTGCTAAAAAGTCACGTTTCATCAAAGTGACCTCCTCAAATACTTGGATTATAAATTTAATAATCCATTTAACTCGATATTGTTTTAGAGTGTTAAGAAATATTATCTAACTTCATTTGCCTATTATTTGAAGGGCTTAACATGGTGAAACCTCAATTTTTAACCATTCCGAACATACACGTCAAATACTAGCCCATTTAAAAAGTTTCAATTTTCACCTCAAAATTTGTCGATTTCAAAAGGGAACACCTATGGAAATGAACCATTCGGACATGAAAATTTCAAAATTTTCAAATTGGCTAATATTTGACATCAATGTTAGAAATTGCTAAAAAGTCACGTTTCATCAAAGTGACCTCCTCAAATACTTGGATTATAAATTTAATAATCCATTTAACTCGATATTGTTTTAGAGTGTTAAGAAATATTATCTAACTTCATTTGCCGATTATTTGGAAGGCTTAACATGGTGAAACCTCAATTTTTAACCATTCCGAACATACACTCAAATACTAGCCCATTTAAAAAGTTTCAATTTGCACCTCAAAATTTGTCAATTTCCAAAGGGAACACCTATGGAAATGAACCATTCGGACATGAAAATTTCAAAATTTTCAAATTGGCTAATATTTGACATCAATGTTAGAAATTGCTAAAAAGTCACGTTTCATCAAAGTGACCTCCTCAAATACTTGGATTATAAATTTAATAATCCATTTAACTCGATATTGTTTTAGAGTGTTAAGAAACATTATCTAACTTCATTTGCCTATTATTTGAAGGGCTTAACATGGTGAAACCTGAATTTTTAACCATTCCGAACATACACGTCAAATACTAGCCCATTTAAAAAGTTTCAATTTTCACCTCAAAATTTGTCGATTTCGAAAGGGAACACCTATGGAAATGAACCATTCGGACATGAAAATTTCAAAATTTTCAAATTGGCTAATATTTGACATCAATGTTAGAAATTGCTAAAAAGTCACGTTTCATCGAGTGACCTCCTCAAATACTTGGATTATAAATTTAATAATCCATTTAACTCGATATTGTTTTAGAGTGTTAAGAAATATTATCTAACTTCATTTGCCTATTAATTGAAGGGCTTAACATGGTGAAATCTAAATTTTTAACCATTCCGAACATACACTCAAATACAAGCCCATTTAAAAAGTTTCAATTTGCACCTCAAAATTTGTCAATTTCCAAAGGGAACACCTATGGAAATGAACCATTCGGACATGAAAATTTCAAAATTTTCAAATTGGCTAATATTTGACATCAATGTTAGAAATTGCTAAAAAGTCACGTTTCATCAAAGTGACCTCCTCAAATACTTGGATTATAAATTTAATAATCCATTTAACTCGATATTGTTTTAGAGTGTTAAGAAACATTATCTAACTTCATTTGCCTATTATTTGAAGGGCTTAACATGGTGAAACCTGAATTTTTAACCATTCCGAACATACACGTCAAATACTAGCCCATTTAAAAAGTTTCAATTTTCACCTCAAAATTTGTCGATTTCGAAAGGGAACACCTATGGAAATGAACCATTCGGACTTGAAAATTTCAAAATTTTCAAATGGGCTAATATTTGATATCAATGTTAGAAATTGCTAAAAAGTCACGTTTCATCAGAGTGACCCCCTCAAATACTTGGATTATAAATCTAATAATCCATTGAACTCGATATTGTTTTAGAGTGTTAAGAAATATTATCTAACTTCATTTCCCTATTATTTGAAGGGCTTAACATGGTAAAACCTGAATTTTTAAGCATTCCGAACATACACTCAAATATTAGCCCATTTAAAAAGTTTCAATTTGCACCTCAAAATTTGTCAATTTCCAATGGGAACACCTATGGAAATGAACCATTCGGACATGAAAATTGCAAAATTTTCAAATTGGCTAATATTTGACATCAATGTTAGAAATTGCTAAAAAGTCACGTTTCATCAAAGTGACCTCCTCAAATACTTGGATTATAAATTTAATAATCCATTTAACTCGATATTGTTTTAGAGTGTTAAGAAACATTATCTAACTTCATTTCCCTATTATTTGAAGGGCTTAACATGGTGAAACCTCGAATTTTTAACCATTCCGAACATACACGTCACATACTAGCCCATTTAAAAAGTTTCAATTTTCACCTCAAAATTTGTCGTTTTCAAAAGGGAACACCTAAGGAAATGAACAATTCGGACATGAAAATTTCAAAATTTTCAAATTGACTAATATTTGACATCAATGTTTGAAATTGCTAAACAGTCACGTTTCATCAGAGTGACCTCCTCAAATACTTGGATTATAAATTTAATAATCCATTTAACTCGATATAATGTTTTAGAGTGTTAAGAAATATTATCTAACTTCATTTGCCTATTATTTTAAGGGCTTAACATGGTGAAACCTCGAATTTTTAACCATTCCGAACATACACTCAAATACTAGCCCATTTAAAAAGTTTCAATTTTCACCCCAAAATTTGTCGATTTCAAAAGGGAACACCTAAGGAAATGAACCATTCAGACATGAAAATTTCAAAATTTTCAAATTGGCTAATATTTGACATCAATGTTAGAAATTGCTAAAAAGTCACGTTTCATCGAGTGACCTCCTCAAATACTTGGATTATAAATCTAATAATCCATTGAACTCGATATTGTTTTAGAGTTTTAAGAAATATTATCTAACTTCATTTGCCTATTATTTTAAGGGCTTAACATGGTGAAACCTCAATTTTTAACCATTCCGAACATACACTAAAATACTAGCCCATTTAAAAAGTTTCAATTTGCACCTCAAAATTTGTCAATTTCCAAAGGGAACACCTATGGAAATGAACCATTCGGACATGAAAATTGCAAAATTTTCAAATTGGCTAATATTTGACATCAATGTTTGAAATTGCTAAAAAGTCATGTTTCATCAAAGTGACCTCCTCAAATACTTGGATTATAAATTTAATAATCCATTGAACTCGATATTGTTTTAGAGTGTTAAGAAACATTATCTAACTTCATTTGCCTATTATTTCAAGGGCTTAACATGGTGAAACCTCAGTTTTTAACCATTCCGAACATACACTCAAATATTAGCCCATTTAAAAAGTTTCAATTTGCACCTCAAAATTTGTCAATTTCCAACAGGAACACCTATGGAAATGAACCATTCGGACATGAAAATTGCAAAATTTTCAAATGGGCTAATATTTGATATCAATGTTAGAAATTGCTAAAAAGTCTCGTTTCATCAGAGTGACCTCCTCAAATACTTGGATTATAAATCTAATAATCCATTGAACTCGATATTGTTTTAGAGTTTTAAGAAATATTATCTAACTTCATTTGCCTATTATTTTAAGGGCTTAACATGGTGAAACCTCAATTTTTAACCATTCCAAACATACACTAAAATACTAGCCCATTTAAAAAGTTTCAACTTGCACCTCAAAATTTGTCAATTTCCAAAGGGAACACCTATGGAAATGAACCATTCGGACATGAAAATTGCAAAATTTTCAAATTGGCTAATATTTGACATCAATGTTTGAAATTGCTAAAAAGTCACGTTTCATCAAAGTGACCTCCTCAAATACTTGGATTATAAATTTAATAATCCATTTAACTCGATATTGTTTTAGAGTGTTAAGAAACATTATCTAACTTCATTTGCCTATTATTTCAAGGGCTTAACATGGTGAAACCTCAATTTTTAAGCATTCCGACCATACACTCAAATATTAGCCCATTTAAAAAGTTTCAATTTGCACCTCAAAATTTGTCAATTTCAAATGGGAACACCTATGGAAATGAACCATTCGGACATGAAAATTGCAAAATTTTCAAATTGGCTAATATTTGACATCAATGTTAGAAATTGCTAAAAAGTCACGTTTCATCAAAGTGACCTCCTTAAATACTTGGATTATAAATTTAATAATCCATTTAACTCGATATTGTTTTAGAGTGTTAAGAAATATTATCTAACTTCATTTGCCTATTATTTTAAGGGCTTAACATGGTGAAACCTCAATTTTTAACCATTCCGAACATACACTCAAATATTAGCCCATTTAAAAAGTTTCAATTTGCACCTCAAAATTTGTCAATTTCCAACGGGAACACCTATGGAAATGAACCATTCGGACATGAAAATTGCAAAATTTTCAAATTGGCTAATATTTGACATCAATGTTAGAAATTGCTAAAAAGTCACGTTTCATCAAAGTGACCTCCTCAAATACTTGGATTATAAATTTAATAATCCATTTAACTCGATATTGTTTTAGAGTGTTAAGAAACATTATCTAACTTCATTTGCCTATTATTTGAAGGGCTTAACATGGTGAAACCTGAATTTTTAACCATTCCGAACATACACGTCAAATACTAGCCCATTTAAAAAGTTTCAATTTTCACCTCAAAATTTGTCGATTTCGAAAGGGAACACCTATGGAAATGAACCATTCGGACTTGAAAATTTCAAAATTTTCAAATGGGCTAATATTTGATATCAATGTTAGAAATTGCTAAAAAGTCACGTTACATCAGAGTGACCTCCTCAAATACTTGGATTATAAATCTAATAATCCATTTAACTCGATATTGTTTTAGAGTGTTAAGAAACATTATCTAACTTCATTTGCCTATTATTTGAAGGGCTTAACATGGTGAAACCTCAATTTTTAACCATTCCGAACATACACTCAAATACTAGCCCATTTAAAAAGTTTCAATTTGCACCTCAAAATTTGTCAATTTCCAATGGGAACACCTATGGAAATGAACCATTCGGACATGAAAATTGCAAAATTTTCAAATTGGCTAATATTTGACATCAATGTTAGAAATTGCTAAAAAGTCACGTTTCATCAAAGTGACCTCCTCAAATACTTGGATTATAAATTTAATAATCCATTTAACTCGATATTGTTTTAGAGTGTTAAGAAATATTATCTATCTTCATTTGCCTATTAATTGAAGGGCTTAACATGGTGAAATCTAAATTTTTAACCATTCCGAACATACACTCAAATACAAGCCCATTTAAAAAGTTTCAATTTTCACCTCAAAATTTGTCGATTTCCAAAGGGAACACCTATGGAAATGAACCATTGGACATGAAAATTTCAAAATTTTCAAATTGGCTAATATTTGACATCAATGTTAGAAATTTCTAAAAAGTCACGTTTCATCAAAGTGACCTCCTCAAATACTTGGATTATAAATTTAATAATCCATTTAACTCGATATTGTTTTAGAGTGTTAAGAAACATTATCTAACTTCATTTGCCTATTATTTGAAGGGCTTAACATGGTGAAACCTGAATTTTTAACCATCTGAACATACACGTCAAATACTAGCCCATTTAAAAAGTTTCAATTTTCACCTCAAAATTTGTCGATTTCCAAAGGGAACACCTATGGAAATGAACCATTCGGACATGAAAATTTCAAAATTTTCAAATTGGCTAATATTTGACATCAATGTTTGGAAATTTCTAAAAAGTCAAGTTTCATTAGAGTGACCTCCTCAAATACTTGGATTATAAATTTAATAATCCATTTAACTCGATATTGTTTTAGAGTGTTAAGCAATATTATCTAACTTCATTTGCCTATTATTTGAAGAGCTTAACATGGTGAAACCTCAATTTTTAACCATTCCGAACATACACGTCAAATACTAGCCCATTTAAAAACTTTCAATTTTCACCTCAAAATTTGTCGATTTCGAAAGGGAATACCTAAGTAAATGAACCATTCGGACTTGAAAATTTCAAAATTTTCAAATTGGTTAATATTTGACATCAATGTTAGAAATTGCTAAAATGTCACGTTTCATCAGAATGACCTCCTCAAATACTTGGATTATAAATTTAATAATCCTTTGAACTCGATATTGTTTTAGAGTGTTAAGAAATATTATCTAACTTCATTTGCCTATTATATTAAGGGCTTAACATGGTGAAACCTCAGTTTTTAACCTTTCCGAACAATCACTCAAATACTAGCCCATTTAAAAAGTTTCAATTTGCACCTCAAAATTTGTCAATTTCCAAAGAGAACACCTATAGAAATGAACCATTCGGACATGAAAATTGCAAAATTTTGAAATTGGCTAATATTTGACATCAATGTTGGAAATTTCTAAAAAGTCAAGTTTCATTACAGTGACCCCCTCAAATACTTGGATTATAAATTTAATAATCCATTTAACTCGATATTGTTTTAGAGTGTTAAACAATATTATCTAACTTCAAATACGTATTATTTGAAGGGCTTAACATTGTGAAACCTGAATTTTTAACCATTCCGAACATACACTCAGATACTAGCCCATTTAAAAAGTTTCAATTTTCACCTCAAAATTTGTCGATTTCCAAAGGGAACACCTATGGAAATGTACCATTCGGACATGAAAATTTATAAATTTTCAAATTGGCTAATATTTGACATCAATGTTGGAAATTTCTAAAAACTCAAGTTTCATTAGAGTGACCCCCTCAAATACTTGGATTATAAATTTAATAATCCATTTAACTCGATATTGTTTTAGAGTGTTAAGAAACATTATCTAACTTCATTTGCCTATTATTGAAGGGCTTAACATGGTGAAACCTGAATTTTTAACCATTCCGAACATACACGTCAAATACTAGCCCATTTAAAAAGTTTCAATTTTCAACTCAAAATTTGTCGATTTCCAAAGGGAACACCTATGGAAATGTACCATTCGGACATGAAAATTTAACAATTTTCAAATTGCCTAATATTTGACATCAATGTTGGAAATTTCTAAAAATTCAAGTTTCATTAGAGTGACCCCCTCAAATACTTGGATTATAAATTTAATAATCCATTTAACTCGATATTGTTTTAGAGTGTTAAGAAATATTATCTATCTTCATTTGCCTATTAATTGAAGGGCTTAACATGGTGAAATCAAAATTTTTAACCATTCCGAACATACACTCAAATACAAGCCCATTTAAAAAGTTTCAATTTGCACCTCAAAATTTGTCAATTTCCAAAGGGAACACCTATGGAAATGAACCATTCGGACATGAAAATTTCAAAATTTTCAAATTGGCTAATATTTTAAATCAATGTTAGAAATTGCTAAAAAGTCACGTTTCATCAAAGTGACCTCCTCAAATACTTGGATTATAAATTTAATAATCCATTTAACTCGATATTGTTTTAGAGTGTTAAGAAACATTATCTAACTTCATTTGCCTATTATTTGAAGGGCTTAACATGGTGAAACCTGAATTTTTAACCATTCCGAACATACACGTCAAATACTAGCCCATTTAAAAAGTTTCAATTTTCACCTCAAAATTTGTCGATTTCAAAAGGGAACACCTATGGAAATGAACCATTCGGACTTGAAAATTTCAAAATTTTCAAATGGGCTAATATTTGATATCAATGTTAGAAATTGGTAAAAAGTCACGTTTCATCAGAGTGACCCCCTCAAATACTTGGATTATAAATCTAATAATCCATTGAACTCGATAGTGTTTTAGAGTTTTAAGAAATATTATCTAACTTCATTTGCCTATTATTTCAAGGGCTTAACATGGTGAAACCTCAATTTTTAACCATTCCGAACATACACTCAAATATTAGCCCATTTAAAAAGTTTCAATTTGCACCTCAAAATTTGTCAATTTCCAAAGGGAACACCTATGGAAATGAACCATTCGGACATGAAAATTGCAAAATTTTCAAATTGGCTAATATTTGACATCAATGTTAGAAATTGCTAAAAAGTCACGTTTCATCGAGTGACCTCCTCAAATACTTGGATTATAAATTTAATAATCCATTTAACTCGATATTGTTTTAGAGTGTTAAGAAACATTATCTAACTTCATTTCCCTATTATTTGAAGCGCTTAACATGGTGAAACCTGAATTTTTAACCATTCCGAACATACACGTCAAATACTAGCCCATTTAAAAAGTTTCAATTTTCACCTCAAAATTTGTCGATTTCGAAAGGGAACACCTATGGAAATGAACCATTCGGACATGAAAATTTCAAAATTTTCAAATTGGCTAATATTTGACATCAATGTTAGAAATTGCTAAAAAGTCACGTTTCATCAAAGTGACCTCCTCAAATACTTGGATTATAAATTTAATAATCCATTTAACTCGATATTGTTTTAGAGTGTTAAGAAATATTATCTAACTTCATTTGCCTATTATTTGAAGGGCTTAACATGGTGAAACCTGAATTTTTAACCATTCCGAACATACACGTCAAATACTAGCCCATTTAAAAAGTTTCAATTTTCACCTCAAAATTTGTCGATTTCCAAAGGGAACACCTATGGAAATGAACCATTCGGACATGAAAATTTCAAAATTTTCAAATTGGCTAATATTTGACATCAATGTTAGAAATTGCTAAAAAGTCACGTTTCATCGGAGTGACCTCCTCAAATACTTGGATTATAAATTTAATAATCCATTTAACTCGATATTGTTTTAGAGTGTTAAGAAATATTATCTAACTTCATTTGCCTATTATTTGAAGGGCTTAACATGGTGAAACCTGAATTTTTAACCATTCCGAACATACACGTCAAATACTAGCCCATTTAAAAAGTTTCAATTTTCACCTCAAAATTTGTCAATTTCCAAAGGGAACACCTATGGAAATGAACCATTCGGACTTGAAAATTTCAAAATTTTCAAATTGGTTAATATTTGACATCAATGTTAGAAATTGCTAAAAAGTCACGTTTCATCGAAGTGACCTCCTCAAATACTTGGATTATAAATTTAATAATCCATTTAACTCGATATTGTTTTAGAGTGTTAAGAAATATTATCTAACTTCATTTGCCTATTATATTGAAGGGCTTAACATGGTGAAACCTCAATTTTTAACCATTCCGAACATACACGTCAAATACTAGCCCATTTAAAAAGTTTCAATTTTCACCTCAAAATTTGTCGATTTCAAAAGGGAACACCTATGGAAATGAACCATTTCGGACAAGAAAATTTCAAAATTTTCAAATGGGCTAATATTTGACATCAATGTTAGAAATTGCTAAAAAGTCACGTTTCATCAAAGTGACCTCCTCAAATACTTGGATTATAAATTTAATAATCCATTTAACTCGATATTGTTTTAGAAGTGTTAAGAAATATTATCTAACTTCATTTACCTATTATTTCAAGGGCTTAACATGGTGAAATCTCAATTTTTAACCATTCCGAACATACACATCAAATACTAGCCCATTTAAAAAGTTTCAATTTTCACCTCAAAATTTGTCAATTTCCAAAGGGAACACCATATGGAAATGAACCATTCGGACATGAAAATTTCAAAATTTTCAAATTGGCTAATATTTGACATCAATGTTAGAAATTGCTAAAAAGTCAAGTTTCATCAGAGTGACCTCCTCAAATACTTGGATTATAAATTTAATAATCCATTTAACTCGATATTGTTTT